>CM057002.1:58828776-61228776 GCA_029891345.1 Dryococelus australis | reverse complement strand
ATAAAGACGCTGACAGCATTGGGCACCGAGCCTTGCTCTCCACGTTACCTTGAATAGCCTATAATAAAGACGCTGACAGCATTGGGCACCGAGCCTTGCTCTCCACGTTACCTTGAATAGCCTATAATAAAGACGCTGACAGCATTGGGCACCGAGCCTTGCTCTCCACGTTACCTTGAATAGCCTATAATAAAGACGCTGACAGCATTGGGCACCGAGCCTTGCTCTCCACATTACCTTGAATAGCCTATAATAAAGACGCTGACAGCATTGGGCACCGAGCCTTGCTCTCCACATTACCTTGAATAGCCTATAATAAAGACGCTGACAGCATTGGGCACCGAGCCTTGCTCTCCACATTACCTTGAATAGCCTATAATAAAGACGCTGACAGCATTGGGCACCGAGCCTTGCTCTCCACATTACCGGACGTACGACCTTCCTTGCAATACGTGTACGTACAGATATATAAGAATGCGCGGATTCAGATCGAGTGTAGCTCGAGTGAAGCTAGAATACAAATACTCGTACCTTTGTTTTGTGTCATGTTCGCGTTTGGCCCACACGTTATTTAACACTCCCTGGAGAAACTTGAGCCAATAATACTTAACTTCCTGCCAAATGTAGCGTGAAATGTCTAACGTCTGCCTACTATGCTTATTTTTATTCTTTAATCACTTATGGCAAAATTCTCTGGGGACATAACGTTAGTGAACCGAACGCAATGTTCATTTTACAAAAAACGATCCATCAGAATAATCCTGAATCAACAGTGATGAGAACATTCTTACTGTAACTTGAATTTGCATTTATAACACGGCTATATGAGTTTTGGAAAAACATGCATAATTCTTTTACTCTAAATTAACAGATCCATGCACATGATACTCGACGGAAAAAAACTTGTATATATTAAGCAAATACACACACAGTTACCTATAATGCCGTCCATGTTAAAAGAGGTAGGATTTTTTAAATAAATTACCAAAAAAATTCAAATATTTAAAGAATCTGAAAATATTTAAACAAAGAGTTTTCAATTTTCTAATTTGAAAATATTATTACACAACAGCTGAATATTTTAATGAATAGAATGGCTGTTTTTAATACATTATATAGTTTAAATATAGTTAGGTTGTATTTAAAGTACTTTGTGAATTCTATTAAAATTAGTTAAGTTCAGTTTATATGTTTTTCTTGTAAAAAAACTTGCGCATATATATATATATATGTTTTGTTGTTAAACCAAATTTGATATGTCCTGCACTATTATGTATGATTATTTGGATGAATAAAATGAATAAATGAATGAATGAAACAAAGTGCAGGCCAAATGATCGCCATCCACTGCGACAGCACGCGATCAATGAGTATTTGACATTTGCTATATTGTAGGTAGAACTGTGGAGTCCAGCCTACAGGTCATTGAACCAGCGAATTGGGCAACCCTTTACGTATACTGTGATACATGTGCACAGCGACTGTGAAACCACATCAGTGTGTTTTCATATTGTTCTTTAGTTTTCAAATATTTATGAAAGTACCGCTAGAAATACGATTATAAAATATTCTTTTAATATATGTACACACCGACTAGATGTGTCGAACCAAATAGGCCTATTGTTATTATTAGTTTGAAAATAATTATAAAACTATTCATCAGTAACACGATTATGAAAATTTCCTGTGAAATAATTAATCTATTCAGACCCATTTAAATTTACGATTTCAGGTGTTGCAAACAAAAATATTATGATGCGTGCTGTACTTAAGGCGACACAACACTTGTTTCGTTGTCAATCAATTAGCTGTAGGCTACCTTCATGTTCGACTACAATTAGCTGTAGGCTACCTTCATGTTCGACTACAATTAGCTGTAGGCTACCTTCATGTTCGACTACAATTATGTGAACCAATTAGCTGTAGGCTACCTTCATGTTCGACTACAATTATGTGAACCAATTAGCTGTAGGCTACCTTCATGTTCGACTACAATTAGCTGTAGGCTACCTTCATGTTCGACTACAATTATGTGAACCAATTAGCTGTATGCTACCTTCATGTTCGACTACAATTAGCTGTAGGCTACCTTCATGTTCGACTACAATTATGTGAACCAATTATGACTTCAATCAGTAAGAGGGTTTTGCTAATAATTTATTCACAGGTAAGATCACTGGTCATTGAGCTTCACAATTAGCAGTACATACTAAAAATTACCTACACGTGCGTAATGTACACATCTTTGTACACTGGGTCTGAATAGGCAAAGGGCGTTTACTCTTAAAATTATGACTCTATAACTACCTTGAGTATATATAAGACAATTTAATTAACTCCCTTAACTAAACATCATTCATAAATAATCGACACCGTTAAAAAATTTACGGTCGGTGCATGCTTTGAAGAAGTAATTAAATTAACACTTTTAAGTCAGCACTTCTCACTAGGCATGTAAATCGGCGAACCGCATTTTCAGCGCATTTTATACGGTATTTAATGTTTACCAGTTACTAAATACTCACTTAAATCCCCGGCCCAGCGTACATTATCCCCACCGGTTCAGATTTTACGTTCTACCATGTTCACCAGAGCGAATACATTCCCCACGAAAGTCAAATGAGATAGTCGAGAGGGTAGTTTGCGCAGCAGATCGATTATCAACTCTTTCTGTATTTTCGCCTCATCTTACTACGATAGAACCTCCACGGCTTGTTTCTCACGGACGCCTGGGGACCTACATGGCCGTTGGTACTGTTAATCCGGTGTAAACTGCTAGAAACGGATTTTGTTATTTTACGTTAAGCTTCTTTTTTGTAAAAAAAAAAAAAAACTTTTACTCTCGTATTTGGTAGGTTAGTTTAGCTTAAATCGCAAAACCACGTATTACATTATTCTAGGTAGTTTTGTGTTAGTTTAAACAAAAAAAAAAAAACATTTTTCGCATATTATTTATTATAGGTTAGTCTATATGATTATGTTAGGTGAAGCTAAACTGGTGGTCAAAAATTAAGGACGGGGCAGGTTTTCACACGTAACGTTGTATATCAGTATTTCAAATAGGTACAAAGCATATTACAGCATCATCGAGATATGCGAGTATAGGTGAGCTACACTTACCAAGAAAGGAATCCGAATGTTGCAGAGTACGATTATTCAAAAGTGGGTTCCGAACACAGCAGGATAGAAGGCAGAAACGTTCATGTGACAAACGGCTGGCAAGACGAGTCCTATCTTCAGGAGGGCGTATGTGATCACCTCCTAACTGATTCAGCATGTGTACCGTCTGTAAATATTCATTATGAGTAGGGGCACGCAAAATTCGCGTTATTATTTGGCATCAGGCTGAACATCACACTACTGTATGCACTAGAGCCAAAGTCGTTTCCCCATTGGCTCCTGCATAAATGTGAATTCACGCCCTTTCTGACTAGAACAGCGCATGATTAGGGCACACAATTGTGATGTGTTCATTTATTGGCGCAGAATTACGCAGGGCGTGCCATATAAAGTATGGTCCAATGACAAACGTACTGAGAATGTGCACGTGTTTAAAGTTTAACGTGTCCCCAAATAATAACGCGAATTTTGCAGATCTCTAAGTATGAGGTTGTCAACGAGCTCTAGAGGTATCACGTCCCTTTCCTCGTGTAGCGCCCATCGCAGCTGCAGAATCGCTGCTGGCGGCTGATGACGTGCTGACACAGACTTCTCCCGATGACGTCCCATGTTTGTTCGATTGGACGTAGGTCCGGGGACCGTGTGGGTCAGTCCCTGTGGCGAATACCTTCACTCTCGAACAGCTCAGCGACAGCCGCTGTACGATGAGGTGTAGCGTCAGTGTCCATGAAGAGGAACTCAAAAGACGTACTTGAGGAAGGAGAATCTTGGTACAAAAGACGCACTTGAGGAAGGAGAATCTTGGTACAAAAGCAGTCGCATGACTGAACCTCCTTGGAAGAAACATAATGAATAGGGATAGGAAAGTTTCGCGAGTTCAATTACCTGTAGGCTAGACTCCTCAGTCCTCTGCATACTGGAGCCTCAGATGTGTGTCCATTGGCTTTTGCCCCACACCTGGCAGTTATGGAATTCGCAAGGTGTTTCCTTGCAAGTCTGCTATTGTCTCAGAGGCGTGCAGGGAGGGTCTAATAAACTGTGATCCAATTGCGAAGGGGATTTCACTGCATATGTGTTTCAAGTCTATCTTGTCCCGAAATGTATTCCCGAAATTTATCTATGCCTAAAGATGGTGGTTTATCGAGGGAAAAGTTGACTGTTTTCTAGGATTCAACGTACTGTACACATGTTAGACAGTTTTCTTTCCTTATCGTCTGTCATGCACGTATGAAGCTACTACCCCATTTCACTGGGCCGATGAGGATTATGATACTACGAGGCAGAATGTTAGTGATTGGTCTGCAAACAAACTTAGCGGAGTCAAACCCTTGGCCATCCAATCATAAAAGAATAAACTAGTTAGAGTGCTATGGAAGGTAAGTTGGCCCAAAAAATTTTCGCGATTTTCCATCATCTCTAACTATGCCTAATTATGAATATCCAAACAATAAATCAGTCAGTTGTAAACTGGTGCCTTTCGACGTGTTGGAGGGACGATTGCATGTTCCTCACCCTCCTCAGATGTAGATACTTCCGGAATTGATAATTAGACTAGGTAAATCGGCTCTTATCCGTAAAGAGCATTCGACCTCATTGCCGAGCTCCCCAGTCCTTGTATTCCAGGCGCCACAGCAGACGCCGTCTGCGATGGACAGGCGTCAATGGCACGCACAATACTGGTCGCCGAGTAAAGAAACCAGCTGTGTGCAGTCTCCTGGCCACTGTAGAATGCGATATCACGCATCCAGCAGTACGTCGATCTCACCCCTCGTCTGTAGGACAAACCACCGGTCCACCGTCGTCGTCGTGGCTCACGGATGACCATCGTAAACCTGATCCAGTCGTTTTAAATTCCTTTCAGGCTCCTATCGCAATGCTGTGCCCGATTCCGAATTGCTAGGCCGCACTAGCCACACTTCGTTATTCTTCCAACTTCCCAACGATTCGACATTCGGGTAAAGTCGTCCAGATGTCGTCTACGGGACTTTCTTTTGGTCATATCGGCTTTCCATCCGCTGTGCATTGTGCAGTAACTTCTACTACAGTGATGAGAGTACACCGCGCTTTTGCTTCACGTAGACCCTCGTTACATCATGCTGCGTACATGTGCATGCCTACAGTACCGGATCCTAGCCGATCTCCTGATTGGTCTCCTGTTCGTTCCACTGTTTAGTTGATTTCTCCACTTCATCCTTTTATTTTTCATGCCAGTTTAAGGTTAACCCCCCGGGGGGGGGGGGGGGGGTATCTGATTTCATAGCATTCGGTACTTTTTGTTAGAAATTTATTTTGAAGATTGGGTTAATTTCCAAGTCTCCCGGCGACTTAGTGCTTGAATTGCGTTACAATGTTTTAAATACACGTTTTCCCATGAAACTATTAAACGTGCACCCAATGTGCTTATATAGGCCATTCACGGTAAAATGAACACTTTTGTAAGCCCTGGTTAAGATCTACTTGCAAACACGTTGTGTATTCTTCCGTCTTATGTAAGATTAACATTGTCATGGGTCTCGTAACTTTATTCATGCGTCGGTCAAGTGATACTATGTAATTATTAAAAAAGTAAATATTCTACCAATTTGCTCACTTTTACACTTCGAAGCATTAAAAAATAACAGAAAGCGAAATAAATCATTTCAGTTATCAGAAATTGTTACCTAACTTTTTTATTCGATGTTAATATACATAACTACTTCCCATCCATAGTTACCAACTTAACTCGGCGTATGTCACTTCGGGCACCCGTCAAAATATATGCAGTGACTTTTTTCGAAGGTTGATTTCAAAAGTACTCGCTTTATCGTGAACAGCCTTTACATTAAAGTAATGCACACTTCAGACAAAGTCTGTTAAATACTGTTACAATTTCTTAAAGTCAGTGGGTTTAGCCAGGTTCGTTAATGGATGGAGGTCTTAATTTAAATAAAATAGTTAATCATAATTTCCTGATTTATTTACAACAATTTACAAAGAAAATGCTCCCGTCTCAATACCTCACATAAGATTGATATAGTTTTCTATTTGCAATTAATTAATTCAATCGATACAATTGTCAATTACTTCGAAGGAAATACTGTAATTATATAACTAAAATCAGTCCCAACAAACAGTATATCAAACCTTTTCAATCACTTTATTAATTATATGCCCATATTTGACAGTTCCAATATTTACAGTAAAATCCTTATCACTTATTTATTCATTCTCACGTTAGTTCAGTCCAGGTCCCACCAGTCCGCAGTGTTCTAAAGTTCACCGAGCGTCCTTCTGCACAGTAGCCTTTACTCTGTGGGTTTTACGCCCTTGTGTCCGTTTTCACCGCAAACACCTCGTCCGTCGCCGTCTTGCAATCTCCCGTCGTCCGTCCTCTTCACCGATGTTCCTAGTTGCACCAGACCTTACTCTTTAAGCGCACTCAGCCAGATGGCTCCTACAATAAGACTGCTAACCCTCTAGCTCTGGTTATATTTATAATGTCGTCGGCGATCGCCTAGAAAATGTTCCTAATGCCGCATTGATGCCAAGGGTGCTAGTTCCCAGAATATTCCTGCGCATACTCCTAAGTCGTCAGGCTTCTCCAGCAGAGAGGAGGAGGGGCTGTGACGGTAGCCAGGTCAGCTGTCAATCATCCCCGGTCGCCCGGCGACGGAACCGCGAGAGGGTCTGCCTTGGGGGAGGAGAGTCGAGGTGGGTCACTCCCTACAGAGCCAAGTCCGCGCATAGCGCCCGCGGCCCCGTGCGGCAATCAGCACGTAACAGTACTTTCAAAAAAAGTCACGCACGTTAGAAACGCCATTTCAAAGTAATCCAAAACGGCCAAAAACGTCCATTTCAAAGAGCTGTATCTCCAAATATACACGTCAGATACATAAAAGCACTACTCAAGGGCCCTGCACTTAAACTTCCTATAGATTTTCCACCAATAAAATAATAGGGTCACCGCTTAAAGTTCACGAAAAAGTGAGCACTTGTGAAATCAACTTTAGAAAATGTCAGTGCTCCTGCCTGCATATATTTCAACGGGCTCAATGGGTGACATGCGCCCAGTAAAGTTGGTAACGATTTAAGGGAAGTAGTTCCATATTTAACGTCGAATAAATAGTGCTAGGTAACAATTTGTGATGAATTAAATTATATCCTTCACTTTTAGTTCTTTTTAATGAATCGGAGGTGTAAAAATAACCAGATTAGTAAAATATCTACTATTCTAATATTTTCAGTTTCCCTTGACAGACACATGCATAAAGTGATGAGGTCCATGTCGATGTTAATATTACATAAGGCGGAATAATACACAATCTACAGGAGATCTCAAGCAGGACTTTCAAAAGTGTTCATTTTATCGTGAACAGCCTTTACATGCACTGTGACTCGAACACAGCACGCCAGTTCAGAGCCTTGCCCTTAGAGGCGATGTCGCGCTTTATGCGCTTGGCAGTATTGCCCTTATCGCTCCCGCACTTCTCAGCCTTAAAAGTGGGAAAAAAAAAGTTCCAGGCAGCCAGGAGCCTAAAGGTCCGACACAAACTAGATAAGTTCCATTCTTTTCCTTCTACAAAGTGTGTACTCCAAAGCGTACACGCAATAGTGATGGCCGTGCTTGTCCATAACCTGTCATTCTGTCGTCGACGAATTTGTGGGGGACTGTCAACCCTAAGCTCGTTTACAGCGGGAGAGTGCAGTGCCATTTGCACTTTGCACCTGGGACGGCTGGGAAATGTGACCTTGGCGCATAGAACGCTCGCTAACCTTTCTTGAGCGAGAATACGAGTAGAAAAGGTGAACAGGAGACCGGTTTGCATGCTAGACAAACACGAGAAATAGTGTCAACAGAAGGTATATCCAGGTACTACATGTGCTTACTATAATCGGCGGAAAGTCGGTTTTTTTTTTTTTTTTTGCAAACAGTCATTTGATACATATTAAAATTAAATGTTACCGACTTCCCTGTTATAAATATAATTTATTTTGCAACCAGTTACGTGGAGGGAAGTATCACTGGCTAATTATATTAAAAAACACAGATGTTCTCACTTTCCTATTTTCATTTCGGTAGTATTATTTTTTGTCAAAATTAAAAATAAATTTCAATAATTAAAATTTGAGCAGAAAAATATAAAATTTCAAAACGAAACGTTTACACGAATGATATTATATTTGTTTGTTTGTTTTTTTTTTTTTTCACAAGAAAATAACTAATAAAATGATCGAGTATTTAAATTGTGCTCTTTTCAATGCAGAATTTCGACGCAAGTTCTTGGATGTTATAAGTTTTTCTATAGTCGCTGGCTATTTACAAGAAATGTGTTTCGGTATTTTGGGTGAACAAAATGCTCGGTCTGTTACGTACCGCGCTGTTTACACTGGCCAACAAAATGTCGGGTGTCGGGACGCCGTGTGCTCATCAGCGCCTGGAACATTTCGCCGCATGCAGCCGCCAATCGGACGCAAGGCCTGTTCCCAGAGCCTCGGGCAGCCAATCAGAGAGTTTGTACGGCCACATCAAAAGGAACCGCCACGACATTTAATCTCAGCGTGATTATTACCATTCCGTGACTGCAGTTTATGTATGCTACTGGAAGGGGTCGAAGTTCTATAGGGATTTCGTGGGCCACTAAATTATTAGGTAGAATGACTTCGCCAACTGTTGAAAAAAAAAGGCTCTTTAATAAAAAAAAAAGCTGTATGTTTTATAAACAATATAATTATGTTTTTAAATATACTTAACTCACAAGTAAATTAAGTTCAATTATTCTCACCATCATTCATAAAATATATCATTTTAATGTAGGCATGCACTGTCAGCGCCTGAGCGTTGAGTTGTTCACTTGTTTTTATCCCGTTATGTTCGTTGCTGGAGAAGGTGGAGTTGATGTTTGCAACCGATTGAAGGAATTGGAATAATCGAGCTTTATTAAATTTTCAAATGCTGATTGCCTAAGAATAAATGGTACAAGAGTTATTGATATCAGCGACAATGACTTTTTAAAAGAAAGAAGTATGTACAATTGGCATCTTAATAAACGATTGTGCAGTTAACAGAGTAGCCAACCTATGTATTCTCAAACATCTATTGTTAAACACACATTTAGTTCCATCTTACCGTTTGTAAATACAGCATTTAATTATAACATTCGTACCAAAATTGTTACTGTCAATAATTAAGACGTCTGTCTCTGAAAATTGAAATAATTATGTTTAAGAGTTGTGCGGTTGGCAGCAAATTCTACCTAATAGCCCAAACATAGAGTAAAATAACGACCCACCAGAACAGCATTCAGCTTCGTCTCTTTATCTTACTTGCTTTGTGGCTACTGGCAGCAGCTGTTAATGCGTCTACGGACTGAAGTCTCGACGAGTGATATCTAAAGGCTGTTCACGATCAAGTGAGCACTTTTGAAATCAACCTTAGAAAAAAATCACTGCCCCTGCCTTTATATATGTTAACGGACGCACTGAGTGACATACGCCCAATAAAGTTGGTAATGATGGATGGAAAGTAGTTTCATACCTAAACGTCTAATAAAAATTGTATGATAACCGTTTGTGGTAACAAATTATTTCTTTAACTTTATGTTTTTTTATGCATCGAAGTGTAAAAATGAGTAAATTTTTAAAATATTTACTTTTCTAATAATATCATAGTTTTATTTGACCGACGCGTGAATAAAATGATGAGGCCCATTGCAATGTGAATTGTGTACTGTACATAAGGCGGAAGAATACACAACGTGCATACAAGTAGGTCTTAAGCAGGGCTTTCGTAAGTGCACATTTTACCGTCGACATCCTATATCGCCACACTACCTTATCGGACGCCTACAGACGATGGTGAATCGCGGGGAAATTTGACCGCTTCCTAAGTTGCAACATACCGTGCGCATTTTACACAATTTCCTCTCGTTATTGTTTACGTCACATTATTTACGCGAAGGCTACAGACTCGAATGACCTATGGCACACGTGCAGTTTATTCTTTGGTTATGGACCACGTGTTTTTGTTCAGAGACAGCTACTTGCTTGAGTGGGGCCAACCAGAGTTATGTAACTCGGACACTGAGTGTCCGTGATTCGCGGACAGACATCTGCAATGCGTCACAGTTAGTTTAATACAATGACGACAGTGGATCTGAGCTGTTTTTTTAGTACAAATAGGCCTAGTCCTGGAATATTTTCGCAAAAACTAGGTAGCCCTAGTTATGGATAGTCGAGTGTGTGTGTGTGTGTGTGTGGCGCATGATTTCTCATTTCGCCGGGCCAATGATAATTCTGACATTCTCAAGACAGAACAATTATGGTTGACCGAGTCGCGAAAGCCGATAAGTGTGAAATGTGGTGAGAATGGAGCAGCGCTGGAATGTAAGGTTGGAGGAAACGGGAGATCCCCGAGAAAACCCGCCGACCTGCGGCATCGTCCGGCACGATTCCCACTTGCAAAAATTATGGTTGACCTGCAAATTGCCAAACTGAGTCAAAAATGCTGCATTCAATAATAAGGACGCTTCAGTGTTTTGGGAGATATGTTGGCTCAAAAAATATATTTCCCATGTCCCATTGTCACTACGGGTATCGTTTTCTGCTGTGTACATCATCATGAAATCCACTTCCTGTACAACGCGCAATGCGTATAGATCGCTATGGCTGAAAGGGTCCAACCGAGGTTTTCACTATCACTTTAAGGCCACGATCTCCCATTTCTACAGCTCTTGCGAGAAATAATTTTCTTGAACCCAAACGGGGGCCGATATTGTAAAATCCTCTTGTAATTTTGTTACAAATTGTTTTTTATTGTGTAGTGCAATCTAATTTTTTCAACATAAAACTGTATAATTTTAAATAATTATCAAATAAACTCAATTTTCGTTAATTAGTTAATTGGATAAAAGTATAGTTTTTTTTTTGTATTAAAACATTTTAGAGTACATAATACAAAACAATTTGTAACAAAATTGTAAGATGATTTTACATTATCGGCTCCCGTTTGGGTTAAAAAAAAATTCACTCTCGCAAAAGCTGTAGAAATGGGAGATCGTGGCCTTAAGTACGAGAATTCTTGTTCAGAATATTTTAAGTAGCCCAGGTAAAAGCAGTAAATATTCATCACCACCCAACAATCGTGTCTAATGACCTCGCTGTCGAAGAGACACTAAGTCCAAATACTTACCTACCTACCACCCACCAAAGCGACATTGTCACTGATAACATTTTCGTCTTAAAATGACTGTATGCACAAATCGGTGCCCTTGCACGCGAGGTTACTAAAGCATCCGACTATTATTCCTGGGTCGCCCTCGGAATTTCTGCACTTATCGGTGGAGCTAGTGATTTTTCGCGAAAAAAATATGAGTAGACGGTAAACTTCAATAATATAAGCAACTGCAAAGCAAATTGCCTACTGTCATTGGTTGCTGTCTGCTTGAGAAGGCGTTTTCATGTCTGACCGCGCCACTCAGAATTCGGCGACATCAGCACGGCTCCTACGTATTTCGTGTGCGGACAGTTAACACGTGTCAAAAAGTAATTCAGCCGTTCAAGATAGGTAAACCTAGTGTTTTCAAATATAACTCGTCTTGGAATCTTTTCGCGAAATTTCACTATCCCTACTTATCGGCCTCGTAGCAAAATACTTTCAAGAAATTCAAGATAAACATTTTCGATACTGGGTGAAATTATGTACTTACTGGAATCGTCCCTTCCAACAGTGTATGTGAGGTGACATTTTCATTTGCTGTTGAACTTTGCTTACGCCACGCCTTCAATTTTTGTTATACCCACTCAGAACTCGCCGGATGTACCACAAATGTCTGGCAACGGCGTGATCTGTTGGAGGATATGGCCAACCAACTTTACGTACACCTATATGTAACACTAGCCATACTTGTGGCTAGCTGGTGTTTGTAGGTGCATCATGCTCTGTGACGTATTTTATAGTTATATGCTATTCACTGTAAAGTGAGCACATGTGGAAACCCTTTCTTTTGGAATAATAGTCAATAAATGTACTTTATTTTAACCTTGGACGTTAACTTCCGAGTGCGGTGTAATATACACACTGTGTTTATTACTTGCGTGGTAATATTTATTTTTAAAAGTGGATAAAGAATGAACATTGGCTGAAAGGAAAAAGTAACTAGGGCCTCAAAAGTGCTCACTTTACCGTGAACAGTCTATAAGCGGTTCTAGGAGAAATTGTCAAAGGAGAAATTGTCTTATTTTGTGTTCCGCGCTTACTAAACTAAATACGGAGTGTGGAGTAAAGATATTTGGGCGGCTGTTAACAACGAGGCGTCGAGAGCACATGAGGGTGAAACGAGGTGAGTGTGGAGCAGCGCCGAAATGCAAAGGCGGGGGAAACGGGAGATCACCAAGGGACACCCACCTGCCAGCGACATCGTCCAGCTCGATTCCCACAAGCGGAAATCCGGGAGCAACCCCGCCGGAGTGGGATGCGAAAAGTCTGATCACTGAATCACCGCGGCCCCACTTAGGGCGCAAATTGAGTATAGGCTACTCACGGTAAAGTGAGCAGTTCTGAGCCCTACACTGTTTTAAAAGAATTCCTTCATTTTACTGAAAAGTGCTGGTAAAAATTTATCCAGAAGTGCCCGCAAACTCTCCGTAAAATTATGGACACATTGATTTTCAGGAACGGACTTTCCGTAAATTTCACGGAACCTTTCCGTTAATTTCCAAGTTAGTTTTCTGTACTTTCCGTTTAAAATAAAAAGAGATAGTAAACATATCTTTAATTTTCGTTATGTTGGTGTTCTACCGTGTATAAGAATGATATTAAAAAAGTTAAAACATTTCGTACTTAAGCGAGGTTTGAACCTGAGTCAAAAAATTACCAGCCCACGACTCTAACAATTTTTTTAAAATTAATAAATTTACTTTCACAAACAATATACAGAGGTGTTTACCCTTAACCTATTATTCAGTACACATCCAATCACACAATATAAACAATAACGAAATACTCAATAAAATATCTACACACTTCTTACATGGGGGCACAAAACGATATGAACATTTGGTGAACTGGTTTTACTGACAAAGTCGAAGAACCAAACTTCATTGTTTTCTAACAATAATGGAATATTATTGTTTTGGTATCCTTTGGTGTTGAAAACTGCCCCAGTTTTGCCGGCAGCTCACAATCCACTACATGGCATATATATATATATATATATATATTCGCAGTTGGATCACAGTTTATTAGACCCGCCCTGCACGCCTCTGGGCCAATAGCAGACTTGCAAGGAAACACACTGCGAATCCCATAACTACCAGGTGTGAGGCAACAGCCAATGAACACACAGCTGAGGCTCCAGTATGTAGAGGACTGAGGAGTCTAGCCTACAGGCAGGTCATTGAACTTGCGAAATTTTCGTTTTCCGCATTTAGCTTGCTGTTCTGTTTTATTTTATTTGACAAGAGTCCTTCATGGAATTTTCTGGCTCTGTGCATATATATTCTTGACTACAGCATGCCTGGCTTGCATTCTGTCGTGTCTGGTGAAACTGCTGTGTTTGAGTGAGTCTATTTGTTGTGTTGTTCAATTTCGTCCTACTTATTTTGCGAGTGCTGTCCTAACATTTTCAAGCAGGTTTCTAGCCTGTGTTGTTTTCTATGTGTTTTCTGTTGGTCATGTATATATACATATATTTTTCGTCATTAGTTGTTGCTCTGGTTTTTTTTTTTTTTTTTTTTTTTTTACTGTATATCCTCTTGGAATTTTACTGTGTCGTATGCACATATTTATTTTCTTTTCCTTAAATTACTTGTCTTGCATTTTTTTCGTGTTCAGTGCAATTTTTCCATGACAGACATCTGCATCGCAATGGCGAATGTCCAAAAATCTCCATCAAGTTATTTTATGTCCGAAGAAATACCTTTTAAGTGGCCATTATAGCCTTACTGCCTCTGTGACAATAAATTTGTGTTTCCAGCGACGAAAAATGCTTCTCCGAAACCCGGAGCTATGGAAGAATACAAAGAGATTCTGTATAATTTTTTTTTTTGCACTGAGTCCGTTTCCATTTTTCGTCAATACAAAATGCGTTCTTATACATGAGCTCTACTTTCCCGTAAAATTGGGCAACAGTAATTTTTTTAAAATGTTAATTCCAATTTTGCGTTATTAAATGGGCACTCTCCACAGTAATTTTGTCCTTAATTAGTTCCAAATTTTCTTGGGAATTTTAATGGTGACGTGGTTATGCATGTTGTAACTGAGGCGGAGCGGTCCCCCGAAAGAAAAAAAAAAACTTCCACAAACACGAGCGACTTCGTTCTCGTTCTAGCGCGTGCGCACGTCTTTCACGACGTGCGCGCGTCTTTCACGACGTGCGCACTTCTTTACGACGTGCGCGCGTCTTTCACGACGTGCGCACTTCTTTCACGACGTGCGCACTTCTTTCACGACGCGCGCGCGTCTTTCACGACGTGCGCGCGTCTTTCACGACGTGCGCGCGTCTTTCACGACGTGCGCACTTCTTTCACGACGTGCGCACTTCTTTCACGACGTGCGCGAGTCTTTCACGACGTGCGCACTTCTTTCACGAGACCACCACGTCATTAAATTTTTTTTTTAAAGAAACACACGCGCTACGATCTTCGGCACGCGAAAACAAACTAGCGTAGTTTATCTCGTCCGCAGTCACCAGCTGGCGGAAGCTCGTAGAGCTGCGGAAAGGAACACTCGCACCAGCTAGCTCTTATATCCGGCACACAGAGTACATGCGAGTACAGAAGTGAAGCAGCTGCTTGTTTCCGCGAACGCTAGCCGCACGCTCGGCCAGAATAGCGTCGCCGACCAGCACCAACCACACTGAGAAAAAATCGAACAAAATGTTTGTTTGTATAGGGCCAAATATATATTTAGTGGCCCTAACAAAATATATTGAAGAGCAAACAAATTTTGAGAAGCAACGAAATAACTTATTTTTCGTCTAACAAAATATTTGTTTGAATAAACAAAATCATTGTGTTGGCCCAAAAAAAAATTTGACTGTCGACAAAATATTTTCTTGAATCAACTGTATATATTTGTTTGGCCCGTCATTTGAGTGCCTTCGTTCGAAAATACAGCTCGAGAGTTTGTTTGTATTTTTGTGACAATTAGGATAGTAACCGTGTTTGTTAGTGCATCCACTGATTCTTAACAATCGTGTAAACACATTAATAAAACAACGCAACAAGAAACTGACAAGTAAAGCTGTAAAACTTGAAATATTTGTGTGCACACGTTGTCCAATATTTGCAATATATCTATCAGAAAGCTCTCCAACGGCACATGATGTCACATTAGTTGAGATTACTAAAGCGTACCGCTCGGATGCAGGTGATCTGGGTTCGAAACTCGGTCGAACGTGTAAAATTTTTTATATCGGCCCGAACTGTTTAATGTACGTGTAGCCATACAAATCTTTAGTCGCACCAACCAAATATTACAGTTTGGGGCAAGCAAATGAGAACAACAAAATAATTTGGTTTCAGCAACAAAATTTTTCAATGCCCCTATACAAACAAATAATTTGGTTGCACCAAACAAATCTTGCTTGATTCAATTAAACATTTTTCTCAGTGCAGTGCTTGGTAAACCTACTCAATATCTAGGGACAGGTGTTTTTCGGGAAAATATTTATGGCCATGCTAGACTTAAATATACTACATTCACAATCACGACTTCCTTTTTTTATCGGTCGTATGTCTACGTGAGAAGACATTCTTATTTGACTGGGCCAATCGTAATCAGGTACTCCGATGCTGAAAATCCGTTATTCGTGGACAAACACTTCACTTGAGGATTGTGACATTTAAATTCATCCAACCACTATAGTGCGTATGAGTAAAAGTGTTTTGGAGTTCAACTGGTCATGAATTATTTTCCCGAAAAACACTTGTAACTATCAATATCTATAAATAGGAAAATTTCGCGAGTTCAATGACCTGTAGGATAGATTCCTCAGTCCTCTGCATACTAGAGCCTTAGTTGTATGTTCATTGGCTGTTGCCTCACACCTGGCAGTTATGGGATCCTCAAGTTGTTTCCTTGCAAGTCCGCTATTGGCCCAGGGGAGTGCAGGGCGGGTCTAATAAACTGTGATCCAATTGCGAAGGTGACTTCACAGTATATGTGTTTGGCTTCTATCTTGTACCGAAATTAATTCGCGAAATTTTTCTATCCCAATCAATATCTCATTAAATAAAGATTCAGTAAACCATTTTTACCGATTGAAGTTACTACGTGAGATTTAGAGTGCATCGGCGACAGAATCCAGTTACAGCGGAAACAGGAGAATCCCGGGAGAAAACACACTGATCAAGGAAACGTCAGCCACGTTCCTTACACGCACAAAAGAAAAGTGTGTTTATTTACGTACTTAAGTCTGTTGCCTGGTTGTGAATTTGGTATAGGGCAATACATGTTAATGAAATTCGGTTTTTTGAGGCCAATTTCGAAGATACTGTCTTGAAACAAATATCCGAGTGTGAGAAATATTACTCTCAAGCTCTGCATGGAAGCAAATATAACATTTGGTTTTTTCAGTATTCTTTAATTTAATTACTGAGTATTCTGATCTTTCCGGGAAGCAGGCTATAGGTCTACAAAATTCGCGTTATTGTTTGAGGACATGTTAAACTTAAAACACTTTCCAGTCTAGATGTGACACGCCCTTATTAACTCTGAGCCTATACATGAACGCTCCACAACAGTGTACCCCAATCACGTGCATTCCACTCAGAAAAGGAGTGAGTTGACATCGAAGCAGAGGCCAACGGAGAAACTACGCCAACTCGAGTGTATACAGTACTGTGAATTTCCTCTTGATGCAAAATAATAACGCGAATTTTGCAGGTCTCTAGCTATACATTAATGGCATAGGCTGTTGATAGTAAAATGAGCACTTTTTAAAACCCTGTTTAAGATCTACTTGTGAACCCGTTGTGTACTCCTCCTTCCTATGTCAAATTACCATTGTCATGGGCCTTATCGCTTTACCCACGCGTCGGTCAAATGAAACTTCGAAATTGTTAAGAAAGTAAATACTTTACAAATCTATTCATTTTTACACTTCGATGCAATAAAAAACAATTCAAAGCGAAAGAAATAATTTTACGTTATCACAAATGGTTACCTAGCACTTTTTATTTTCTATCCATCATTACCAACTTTACTGGGCGAATGTCTCTCAGTGCGCCTATTATAATACTTGGAGGCACGGTCAGTGATTTTTTTCTAATGTTCATGTCTAAACTGCTCACTTTATCGTGGACGTTCTTTACAAAAGGATTCGATAGCAAATAAGTGCATATAATACAGCTGAAAAAGTCCCTAGTGGAATAAACCTATCTTTATCAGGCGCGCCTAAAAAACATAATTTCACTAACTCGTTTATCACTATACCGAATTCTCAACCAGGAAGCAGCCAGCCCAACCCCGTTGTTACACATTAATTTCCGAGCAATCACATAATTTTTTGGTATGAACTGTACTTCTGTTCAGCCATTTTTTTTCAGCCAATGAACAACGTGCTGCTTGTTCGATGATACTGGCATTAACCATTCATGTCAAAGAGGTGTAGAAAAGTCCAAAAATAACATTAGTCCTGCTGTGTACAGTGCAGGTCATAACTTTCATTCATTTGCAACGTATCCACATTGTGGACACGGTGAATGAACACGTGGTACCGATTCGCAAAAGAAAAAGCTAGACCGCGTCAGTTCAATTATCTACGCAGAAATCTACAGTTATTGTATAGAAAATTATGTTCCTGTTTGACGGGACCGCAGTGGTCTAGTGGTCAGACTACTCACCTCCCACCTAGGCAAACAGAGGCTCGATTCCCGAAGGGGTCACTCCTGGATTTCCGTACGTAGGAATCGTTCCTCTGTTCGGCGGGTTTCCTCAAGCATATCCCAGTTCACCCCGTCTTTGCATTCCGGCACTGCGCTGCTCCGTAATCACCTCGCTTCACCCGCATCAGCTCTCGAAACCTCATTAAGAGACCCTCAGTTCCCCCCCCCCCCCAACCGCTATTTTACAGACACTCTCTGAATTCAGTATTCCTTTACCCTAGTCTTTATATTTTATATTTCTTAACTTCCTTCCCTTATTGCTTTTAAAATTCACTTTGTTAAGTTTATTTAGCATTTTAATTCTTTCAATTTTATCTCCCTGGGCAGTAATTGGAGTTCCCTTAATTATTAAATTAGCATACACTTTATTGTAATTTGTCGCACTAGGAATTTGAAATGAAAATTTAGCTATGAGTGATATTAAAAGTTTGATTAAGGAAGAAAAAAAATGTGGTTATAGTGAGGAAATATAATGGTGCTTAACAAAAATATCTTGGATTGGCATAGACGCAGCCTTACAAATTTTCATTACCTCACAAGTTTAGTTACATATTTTCAATAAAAGTTTGTGTGGCTCTTGAGACCCGACGAGCGTGAAGCGCGGTATGCAGCAGCTCAGAGGAACGCCAGAGCGGGGGAAAACTGGAGATCCCCGAGAAAACCCACTGACCAGCATGTGCGAAAATCCGGGGGTAACCCCAACGGTAATCACAATCGGTTCGCCGTTATGGGGAGGTGAGTGCTCTAGCCGCTGGGCCAATGCGGCCCCCAATAAAAAAAAAAGGTATTTTCGTGTTGAATGTTGCGCTACACAGGTTTTCTTGTTTAATGGGCCTGCCTACCAAGATGGCAGCCGCGAACTACAAATGGGGAATCAATGATAAACGAAATTCCTTAACATTGCGCCAATTATAAAGATAAATATTTCAAACAAAAAATATTCTACGTGAAATTTCTTAAGGAATTATGCTACCTTAAAATATTTTGCCAATTCATTTGCTTAATATATTATTTATAAAATGTAAAAAACTGAAATTTACATATAACAAAAAAAGATGGATTTTTTTTTTCAAAAACAATTTTATGTAGCAATATTCTCTGAGAAACTCGCCTAAACGTGTTTTTTGTTTGAAATATTTATCTTTAGAATTGGCGCAATGAGAAGGAATTTCGATTAACATTGATTGCCCATTTGTAGTTCGCGACTGCCAAGTTGGTATGCAGGCACGTTAACCTGTCTAACGTGTAAGAATAACGTCGCAAACATGCGAAGTCTGTTTTCTGTTGCTTACTCGATTGTCGGGGAGCAGAAGGTACACTGCAAGACTTAGTTTACTTCTTTCAAAGCGGAGGTTTTCAAAGCTCGCGGCTCGTTAAAGCAGCGCGTTTAGATGGGCGTCGAAGATACCGCAGTGGTTGAGAAAAGACTGACTCTCGTTGACGGCCTGAGGTAAGTCGGATCACATAGACTTCCGAACGTATTTCAAGCATTAAGGATATACAAAAATTGCGGCCAAGAGGAAACGTAATTACGTCGTTCTTCAAGTCAGCTGTAGTCGTGGGCGTAGCCAGGTTGTGGTAGATCGCAAATAATCAAGCTATAGAAACTATGAAGTCAATAAAGTACCAGATATACAGAATGGCTATAAAGTCTTTCCCGCATTACAAAATGCAATAACTTGAAAACTTAAAGTGGTAGCAAATGACTGTTTGTACGAACATTTCGTGTAACTCATGAAATTTTTTTTTTACGACACTCTTTGTATAGACTGTTCATGGTAAGATGGGCACTTTTGAAAGCCCTGCTTAAGATCCACTTGTATGCACGTTGTGTATTCTTCCGCCTGATGTAAAATTAGCATTCTCATGGGCCTCGTCACTTTATTTGTGCGTCGGTCAACAGAAAATATGAAATTTCTTGAAAAATTAATATTTTACACATCTGCTATTTGTACACTTCGATGCATTAAAAAAAAAAAAAAAAACGAAAAAAGTAATTTGAATTATCACAGATAGTTATGTAACACAAACACATTTTATTTGACGTTAAGATATGGAACTAATTTCCATCCATCGTTACCAACGTTAGGTACCGGGCGCATGTCACTCAGTGCGCCCGTTCAAGTAAGTATATGCAGCTAGGAGCAGTGACTTTTTAAGGTCCTCGCTTTATCGTGAACAGCCTTTAAATGTAAAACCGATGGTTGGATGGCTTAACACACTGGCCAGTCTAAAATCCCTCATCACCTGAACTTTACACTTGAGTGATCGGTACGTGAACTAGATAGATAGCTAGGGCTTAAGGGGACTATGTACGGAAAAGTTTTCTGTGAAATCGTAGTTTACGCGTAAACGCTTGTGTTCTGGAGATACGGATTTTTACCGGAAAGGATTAAAAAAGCTATTCTCTATGTGCTTGTCTTTTTTACTTTTACCATATTAACTGTATATTTTAGGTTAGTGGACGCTATCATTCCAAACAATAGACTGATTGCACCCTAAGTTAATGCGCCGAATCCTACCTCCGTGATGCAGTTGGTTGTACACTAGTTTAACTTTGCAAGTTTTTTTCTGATATTAAATTCCTGGTAAGTCACGAGTGTATTTTTAATTCTCTTATAAATCTTGCGTATATTTCTGATGTCACCTGTAATGATTTTGCTGTCAACGAGACGTCAACGCCTACTTACCCTCTAAGTTTTTAAGAACTTCTTCAAAAATTATTTGCGCACATGTAGAGGAAAATAGGTTGATAAGTCACCTTAACGTCTTCTTTATCGTCAAAACATATAAGATGAAGCAGAAAAAGGTTAGCTGCCAGTATTACTATTCAAAAATGTTAAATGCTAGTATTGCTTTTCAAAAGGACAGGTACACGGTGTACTTAAGTTATGCAAGATGTTTTCTTTTTTTGCGTTAAAGCACGGAATGTAAATCCTAAATGTAAACGAAAGGAACATCTTTGTTTAAACGTGATTTTGACATGCGCAGAACACGAATATCCGTCTTACCTCATCTTTAGTCTGTGGTTCCCACCAGCGTCCAGGCTGTCCAGCTATCATCACTCTAATCTAGTGTTCACAAAATAAGGAGAATATTGCTACGGTCATTAGTAACTGATTAATGTAGAAATACAATGGATTAAAGGCTGTTCACGATAAAGTGAACACTTTCGAAATCAACTTTAGAAAACAATCACCGATCTTATCTGCGTATATTTTAACGGGCACCCTGATTGACATGCCCCTAGTAAAGTTAGTACCGATGGATGGGAAAGAAGTTCCGTATCTTAACGCCGAATGAAAAGTGTTGGTTAACCATTTCTGATAACATAAATAATTTCCTTCGCTTTCTGATTTTTTTTTTTTTAATGCATCGAAGTGTAAAAATGAGCAGATTTGAAAAATATTTACTTTTCTAACAATTTCACAGTTTCACTTGACCGACGCATGGATAAAGTGATGATGCCCGTGACGATGTTAATCTTGCATAAAGCGGAAGAATACACAACGTGCATACAAGTAGATCTTAAGCAGGGCTTTCAAAAATGCTCATCTTACCGCGAACAGCCTATACAATGGTTCACTGTACCCGATTGTACAAATTGTACAACTCATTTAAAATTAGTACACGCTACCAAAATTGAAATAAACGTATGATTGATGTTGCACATGAAAGGACTATGTCGTAGGAATTTTTCAACGGCTGCACTGAGCTGCATGTTTATTTCATATGTTGGAAAAATTGTAAGCAATATTTAACCAACAGAGAACGAGTTCCAAAAGGCAGACGGCACGTAAAACGTCTTTTAAAATGCCTCAGAGCATATAAAATTTAAGTAACTAGTAATTTCATCAAATCAAGTGCAGATTTGTTTGAGAATAACATTGTTGTTTTACAGTGCCTGCACAAAGTGCATGCACAAATAAACAGGTGAACGTTCATTGGTTGGTGAGTGACACGATACTGTAAACAACGCAAACAGTTGGGGTTTATTGGTTTTTGTCGTGTTCATTTCGCATGTCCCGCCATTTCCATCTTAGGCAGTATTTTATCTTTATATTTCATACACGCGTTTTAAATGTAACACTTTATAAACTGGCCCGCTGCATTGTAACTGTACTTATCTGCACAGATACCTGCTACTTAAAAACGGATGCAAAAAATGATGTAAATGAGTAAGGCTATCCAGCGTTGTGAGTTGAGAAGTATTATTTCATTTGTAAATTCTTTAACCTTCGCAAGATTTAAATGGCCCATTCATAAATAACTTATTGTTGCCATTCGTTATTTCAAGTGGCCACTTTCAATCAAACATTTGTATATTTCTGTGATTTGTATTCTAATACTGTAGTTAAACCAAGGGAGAGAGACGTTTTGCCAGTGGGAAGTTCTGGCAAATGTTATGCCTTAATGGTGAGTGTCACATTACACATGACTTTAATATATATATATATATATATATATATATATATATATTTACGACCTATAAATGCTATTGGTGCATACTCACGGCTCTTCGTCCCTCCTCTTGCCATGTCCTGTTCTCAAGAGCGAAGGAATGTTTGAAGACCAAGCCAGCGATAACCGAAGAATCGCTTTAAAATTACAAAGGCGTGCCGCCGCGTGCCACAGCGATATACCTACGCGCTAAGAAATTATTTGCAAACTTACCATTTCAGTGTATACGTACAGTGACAAAACGTGAATGGTAAATAACTTTCCTATTCATTAATAGTAACTTTCTTACAGTTGCTCACGAAAGTCATATGCGTAGGGAAGTTCGCAACTTTTTTAGTAGCGAAGCTAAAAATTCCCATATTTTTAGCCTGATACTATTTCCATACACGGTTTAGGTTAAAAAATTCCATTACAGTTTAGGAAGTTTACCAGAAATTTCTTTACAGTGTAGCGCAATACGCGCGGTCCTGACGTTCGGCTGATTGAATTTCTGCGGTTATCTGAAATAATGATCTGATTCAAAGTCCTCGTCTCTCTGAGCGAGACTCGGGGCTCGGGGAAAGTTCCAGAACGTTCCACATAGAATATTCCAGCCACGGCGGGCTTCCGAGCCGACAGTTTCTGAGAGTTGAGAGTTTGGAGGGTTGTGCGACCTCGAGCGACAAGTATGCGAATACAGCGAAGACGACGAACCAGCAGAGAGACGATTGGCGGTGAGAGTGATCAGCGGGAGTGGAGCCCGCGGGACTGCGAGCATCTGTACAGTGAAGAGTGAGACTGATGGGCAGGACTACACTAGTTAATGCGTGAGTGTAAGACATTTGGAGTGATGGCAACAGACGGATTGAATATGTGTAAATAACGAGTGTGAATTAAGTGACTGTAATAAATATAGAGACATTGATAAGGGCTATAATTAGAATTGGGATAGACACTATATGTTTCACTCACTGAGAGTAACAGTGGCTGTGTGCATAAACTAAAATCAAATTTAGTTATTATATTTTTATTACGACCTCCAACCCTCAAATTCGGATGGACCCTCTGGTGTCTTGTAACACGTATATAAACATATGTATATAAACCAATTTATTTTGGTTATACAACTGCACATTTTTTCCTTACATAGCGTTAAATATTATAAGACATAAACACAGTGCTGGGTGTTATTGTATATTTATTCATGAACAATAACCTGTTTTAATTATGGTGCTGTAGACAAACAGAGTTTGGTTATTATCGAAATAACTCGCATCACTAAATGACAAATATTTGAATAAAATAAGAGATAGTTTAATTCAACTTCTTACGAATGGCAACGCTTATGACGCTGCATGGTAGGCAAAACTTGCCCCTGTTGTAATTATGGCTAGAGCTTCACAACTATAAGGCTGTTCAAGGGGAAGCACTTTTGAGGCCCTATTTACTTTTTTGTTTCAGCCATTTTTTTTTACCCTTTAACCACCTTTTTAAATAAATATTGCCATGTAAGCCTCAAACACAGTGTTTAGATATTATTCCAAGTGAGATGGTTTTCAAAAGTGCTTGCTTTACCGTGAACAGCGTATGAGACGCCTAACGAATGAAAAGAACTTAACTATACTCACGGAAGTTATTAACGTGAACGCGAGCACCGATAGGCGCGAGTGAGCAACATGAGTCCTTATTGTGAATCCCGCACTTGCAATAATTATCTGATGCAACTGCGTCATTAAATATTCACAAAGATTATATTTATTTAACGTTACAGTAATTTCCTTGAAGTCGCAAAATACAATAAAAAAAGTGCGAAATTGCAAAACAAGTGTGTACTGAGCTATCATTCTCCTCAATGTTTGATTACAGCTTTTACTGTAGCAACGTGATCGAAGGAAACTGTGTTAGTTTATCATTGTTCAAAGACGTTTGGGTTACAGGCCGTCCGCCATTTGTTTTCAGTGTAATGTTGGTTTTTATATAGTTTCAGTGTGTGTCAATGACACTTGCAAAATTAACCATTTTCTTGCCCGCAAATTGTTTCGTGTTCATGGCAATTTTAATTTGGTATCGAGAAGAATATCTGCATCGAGTATCGAGAGAATGTAGTATCAACCCATCCCTATTTTGCACCATATGCCCATGAAATTGCATTTCAATCGGTTCTGTGGTTGACACGTTACAGCATTTGCGTATACATGCTTGCACGCGTATGCACAAGGCTACGGGTGCGGGCAGACGATACGATGCTTGCACAAGCCTATCTCGACAAGGAAAGCATTCTAAACGCGAACAGGAATGCATTAAAACGGCAGCCACTCCTTTGCGCCTAACACGCAACGCGGACTTTGGAGAGAGAATTGAAATGTTTGCCTCTAGACAGCTTTCGTGACAATGGAAAAAGGAAAATACTGAGAGATTGCCGTTGTTGAACGCAAACAACAAATGACGCTCGCTGTATTGTCGCGGCGGACCGTCTGTACAAACAAAGGCATTCGTCCATGAACCCCTCTGCACGCAGACGCGGGAGGGATTACACAAGACGGAGCTCCTTGTAATTGACCCCTATTCCGGAAATACCGGAGACAGTCGTGGAGCGTAGCAGGCGAGTTCAACATCGCCGCTGTTGAGCTGGGGAGTTAAAAACACTCATCCCATAACAGTGCCGTAACTTGGCCACAATCCTTCATTTCTACGGCTTTTGTGAAAATTAATTTTTTTAACCCACGTGGGAGCCGGTGTTGTAAAATCTTCTTACAATTTTGTTATGGTCCATTTCATATAAGTGGTCTCAAATTTGACAGACAATGTGACAAACCTACACACTATGCAAACAGTAAATGCTCTCGCTCCTACAGTATTGTATCAGCTGATGAACTGTGCGGGATCCGTGTTGTTAGGTTGGCTATTTTGATTATGTCTTTGGAAGAAAATAGTACTCGGAACTAAAAGTTGTAATTTAAAATTTTAATTATACTTACAACATTTATGGTTTAAAATATGTTTCTAAAGTAATATTAAATTTTCTTGGCCATTAGTAACGGGACTTCAAAAACATGTTCAGCATTTATGACAGAGTATGTCGACACATTTGAACAGTAAACGTTTCCAGCCAATGGCTAGCCATGTTTATGTTTCCAGCCAGGTGAAGGAAGTTGTGGGAGCGCGTTTTTTCTCATCGTGTTTATTATACTAATATCTTATTGGTGTTGTCAGAATATTTAATCGGTAATTAATTATTTTTTATTTGCTTTCTCCAAACATAGTTGATTGTAGGTACCGTTGTAGTGCATTTTGTTGAGTGAAATGAAATATTGATCGGCACGTCGTTAAATTTGCTCGTTCCGCCATTTCCTAACCGCCTTCCACAATGAAGTGACACGAATATAATTTACGTATATAAGTTTAAGTTTGTTTGTATTAGGACACGTGCGCAGTGTTAATTTTACTGAAAGATTTTGCAAATAAATTATTTAATGCTAGTGATGAACAATCGTGATTTTAGAGATGTAAACTTGCAAGGAATGTCATAGAAAAACACGTGTTCAAGGGGTTACAACAGTAAGTTTTCGTGTTTTGTAAATGTATTTGTTTTGTAAACCGTTAATATAATTATTTAAATGCACGTGGCCTGAAAAATGCCGCAATTTTCCACACTTTTGTAGTGAGTGAACAATATTTGTTTGTCTACGTCGTAAATTCGAGTGTAAGTGTAACCTTCGGTCAAAGTGTGTGCGTGTATATGTTGCTGCATCTGTACGAATACGAACAGCAACGTATGTATCGTGTTTTGTATTTTAATTAAAGTTATAATTTTCGAAGTTAAATAGTTAAAATGTTATTTCCATATGAGCAATAATTTCCACTGAGCTCCATCAAAACAATATGCAACCCAAAATGCCACACACTCATGCCGGAATTACATAGCCCCGACCAACACAGCACGACACGACCAAAAACGCAACCACGACACATTTCAATGTGACTACTTGAATTTACAGCACGACCGACACCACGCTCTCTGCATTTAACCTAGCTATGTATAAGGCGCTGATAGGCTACGTTAGACTCAAAGGTGGTGAACAAGAGGGGAATTTGTAATAACCAATGGTGACAAATCGGCATCGCTAAAGCATACAAAAGTAAAATTATTATTTTTATGCGTTAGGTACAGTAGCTTTCGATTCAATTTTCTTATAAGCTGCGTACTTACCATTGTAGGGAAAGCTTGCAATACAATTTCAATTTGCAATGTTGTACATTCTGTGCGTCGTGCCGCACGACACGACGAAGAATAGATATAATTTCTTATCCAAAATTGCTGATCGGACGATAGAATCGGTCGGGCTTACAACAATCTATGTAGTATTTCATTAGCAAGACGATGAACTAGAGCCCCCCCCCCCCCCCCCTCTTTCCCCTTCTGTTCGCCTTTTCCTTTTCCCTCGAAATAAAATAAAGATGATACCCTAATTAGGCCCACATTTCATTGCTATGAACATTTCTCTGTGTTATTATTGATTGGAACTCTAACACTCTGGTTCTGGAGGGTTTCAAGATGTAAAGCTTACTGGCCATACAAACTTGTAAGTTGTATCACTTGTATTTTTTTGGAACGTATATAGAATTTGTCAAGCTTGTACGCAGGGATACTTGTTAGCAAATAAATTTAAAGGTTTTTCCTGTTTTTAAAGGCTGTATTTGAAAGTAACATAATGGCATGTAGGTTTCAACGTTGGAGTCTTTCGTTAACTTTTGAGCATTTTTATTTTGCAAATTAAAAGCGCTCATATGTTTTTAACATACATTGTTAAGAATATTGTAAGAATAACGAAAGAATAATTCACATAAACACGATTACATTGGAAAGACAACGTTTTGATATCAAGTAAATTACAGCATGCTTATTAAACAAAATTCTTTCAATTTAAGCACCCAACGAAGGTGCTCCAACTTCATAAAGAAGTGTCTCATGCATCAACAGGAACTGTGACATTCTAAAATTTATCGCTAAGGAAAATGAACTTTATGATGTCTTCAATCTTGGGTAGGTGGAGCATCATTTTAGTGTGTAAGTATCATGTTCGTTTGATATATTGTTGCTGTAGGTCATATCTGCTTCTCTAGAGCGCTTTGTAACATCTCTGAACTGAAATACAGTTTTTCATTAGGTACCCGAGAACAAGCCTAGGACTGTATTCACAATTTTGAGGAGGGAGGTTGTGCGACTGAACTTCAGTGTAAATATCAACATTGTATTAGTCAGAAATCAGTATTTATTTGCAGCATGACAATCTGAACACGAAGGTATTTGAGAAAAGTTATTAAAGTAATTTGTATGTAGACCTGCAATACTTAATATTTACGTTACTAAGTGAGAGTTATTAAAATTACTGAATTTAAGTAACATTTGCTTAAATATTATTTTGTCTACCTACTAACATCCTGAGAATTATAGCCACCATAAAAGTATCAGGCTGTACAGAGTTTGTTGTCATATCATATCACGAAGCTGAATTATGTACTTTTAATGCAATAGTAGGCATAGTCTAAATTTAAGAATGTATACTGTCTTTGAAAAAAGGTTAGAGGGGGGGGGGGGGTTATTTCGGTATTTGTTCATTCCTGGGGGGGGGGGATCTTGGTATTTGGTGTACGTGGAAACCATGCTAAATTTTTATGTTTAAAAGAACTTTCCTCAGGTAAGTGTGACAAGATTAGTTGTAATTAATATATTTAGAGTACCGTAAATTAAAAAACAGTAAAATATCTTATTAATTTTACAGTCAAAATAAAATTTCATTTTCGTGCATCCAGGTTACAAATTTCATGCAAGGTAAAAAATTATCAATTTATAAACTTATTACATGGGCTGTTAGTAATTTAGATAAAATATTTATAAGCTAAAAAAATGGGACTGTTGCTAACCTGCAACTGTATGAACAGCCCTTCACAGCTTCTAAAAATCATTTGGGAGGAGGTACATGCAGTTTGTTTACAAAAACAGGCAGTCATATGTTGTTTGTTTACAAATACTGGTAGTCACATGGTGTTTGTTTGCAAACAGTCACCTTCAATGACAGTTCAGCTGTGGCGGAAGGATAAATAGCCATCCAGATGCCATTGACACTACTTTCCTAAAGCTGTCAAATTTGAGACCACTTATTTGAAATGGACTATACAAATTGATTTTTTTATGCAATCCAATTCTTTCAACACAAGTAAGTGTGTACTTTTATTCAATTAATTAACTAACGGAAATTTTGTTAGTTAATAATTAGTTATAATTATACAATTTTTTTGGGTTGAAAAAATTTGAGTACTTAATAAAAACCATTATTAACAAAATTTTAAGACGATTTTACAATATCGGCTCCCATTCGGGTTCAAAAAAAATAATTTTCACAAAATCTGTAGAAATGAAGGATCGTGGCCTTAAGGTTGCGCTGATAGCTAAAATAGAGACTCATTTTATGTAAGGAATGACAGAATTTTTCGGAAACCATTTGGTGAACTTTCAGCTTTGAGATGGCTTCATGGCTTTGTTTATTTCCATTTTGGATTATCATTTCACTTGAGGAACCGATATATTCGAGATGCCTTTTGAATATTACAACATCAAGCCATGACGGTTGTATTTAATATCTTGGCACCAAGAAGTTTTAAAACCAGCAAAACAGCTGGGACAAATGACAGGATCTAGACCCTTCCTCTCTGAGGGCGTCGTCATGGCTACAGTTGATGCCATGGCACCAGACAGTCCTGATTTAGGTGTGATGCGCAATCAAAAGTGCCAGAAAAAAAAAAACTATTTTCTGGTGAACACGATTATTTTAAACGGTGTGTCGGCACAGTTGTAGGGTGCCAGTTGTACTCAGGTGTAAAACAAATTAACAAGCATGTAATAAAACAAAACGTGCAAAAAGTAACTCTTAGAAAGGCCGTATAAATTAAGATCAAGTAAATAAATGTACCTGTATACAAAATTACAACATGTTTTATGCATAGAACGCAAACAAAACAAAGTAAACAATGTCTTCCTATCCAGCGCTCTTATAGTATAATACATCATCTTATCATTTCGTGTGAGACATCGTCGTCTATTCATCGCCCTGTTCATCAGTGGTTGCACCCCTAAGTTGATCGTAGATGGCATTTTTGTTTCGAGTATTTCCTCGTGACTCCAGAACTGTTTTCCTTCCGTTGCGTCACCTTCTTCATCGCGGAGGCATCCACCAGTTTTTCCACTTACGTTTATAGCTGTTAGCTGAAACAAAAAAAAAAAAAAAAAAAAAAAAACAGCTGATATATTTCAGGGCAAAACTATTTTACATGAAGTGAGAAATGATATATTCAGATACTGAGAAACAGGTCACAGCATGGACGAACTGAGTATCGACTACTCGGTATGGACCTCGTGTAAGGGCAGGTGGTTTCAGCTATGAGTACCGATACAACACATGCACTATCGTGCCACCGCTATCAATAATTATACCTAATGACAGCGGCTTGAATTTCAAATACTTCTTTTCAAATCTTCTTCTGTCAGCATGCAACTCTTAATTGCCGACTCTAATAGATTTATGTTGGTGCTGCTAATGGTAATATTAATACTATTCAATATCTTACGTAAAACTGCAAAGCTGGTAAGATAACACTTCCAGCGTCAAGACTTTCTTCACGATGGTGATTTGATTGTGATGAAGGCTTTGGTAACTCTTAGTTAGCATTAAGCCTTTTGAAGGGACGTTTACCACAGTAGGAAAAATATCTTTATAGGCTGTTCACGGTAAAATGAGCACTTTTGAAAGCCCTACTTAAGATCTACTTGTATGTAAGTCGTGTATTCTACCGCTTTACGTTAAAATTAACATTGCCATGGGCCTCATCACTTTGTTCATGCGTCGGTCAGGTGAAAAAAATGGAATTATTAGAAAAGTAAATATGTTACAGAGCTGTTATTTTTTACACTTATATGCATTCAAAAAACAGAAAGCGAAAGAAATATTTTAAGATATCACAAATTGTTACATTACACTTTTTATTCGACGTTAAGATATGGAACTACTTTCCCTCCACCGTTACCAACTTTGCTGGGCGAATGTCACTCGGTGCGCTCGTTAAAATATACGCAGGTAACTTTTTCTAAGGTTGATTTAAAAAGTGCTAACTTTATCGTGAACAGTCTTTATAAATAGTTTGTCTAAACCTAAATGATACACTGAGTGCTACTTTGGAATATTGAGCAACGCGTGGAGAATCATTCATCGTAGCATCAAAGCCGAGTCAGCCAGATATTGCAGAAACAATCATTAAAACAAGCTGACCTCTTGATAACTCTATGGAGGAACGATATGTAGGTCAGATACTAATTATATAAATATTAAAACTGCACATGGCGGCAATAATTATTATTGAACAGCAATGTTTCGATGTCGTAGTGTATAATAAACAGGCCTTCTCATAATTCGAAAATAATGTGGTGGAAAAAATATTTACCTAATAAAGTAACCCATTTTACAACAAGTTTATGGATTTTGGTAGAGAATTTCTTACCTCAGTCTACCAAAATTATCATTAGTTCCCTACATAAACATAAGTTTTATTTTTTTATTTTTTTGAGTAAAACATTTAACCAAGTTAAAATCACATCACAGTATGGCGCGCTTTGAATGGCGCCTAAAAGAAAATGTGTTTAAATGATAGGGAAAAAAATTAAAGCTCTATTCTCGGTGCCTCTACACACACAGAGAGAGACTATAGACGATATATATATATATATATATATATATATATATATATATATACACACACACCTTATATATGTATATATACAAATATGCAGTCTGTGTGTGTGCACACGCGCATGTGCGTAATGTGATGAAGTCGTATGGTAAGAAGTTTTGTGGTGTAATTTGTTGGTCATACCAAAGTTTTGCAAGTTGAAATAGAAAGTCAAAATTAAAAATTAAAATATTTGTGATACTAGCATTAACAGAAATTATTAAATAGTTTCAGCGTGACATTAATTTCCATAATCTGTCGTGGTAACCAAAACTTTCTAAACAGTGAACGTTTCTTTATAGATAATTTGCCTCAAGATACAAAGTGTTTAATAATTTGATCATTTGTATTTGCTATTTACTGATATCCACACATGGGTAACTAAACACAGAATACTTTGCTTTCAAAACTACATAAAAATATGACATCATCAATGGGACAAATGTGTTTACACTACCAACAATATTTTTCCATGCTGTGGTTAGATTGCTTAAGTTAGATACATATTTAATAATTATATCTTGCCACGTATTTATGTTAGCAATTTAGTTTCTGCAGTCTTTTTGAGTCACTTCCCCAAATCGTGGGATCATTTCCAGTGTCACAGATGAAGGTATACGCCTGGCTAAAGCATAATGCGTGTCGCAGAGGTTTGGTAGAAAATTCGCAATTCTAAAACAGTGGTATATTTCGCATTGATGTCTGAGCACGAAAAACATTCAGTCGAGAAACGTTTATTGCTCGAAGACAAGTTTCAAGTTCCGATTTGAGCTGCAGGATTATTTTCTTATGAGTGAATATGACTAAAACAGTTACAAAGTTTTCTATACCGAAACATGAGAGCTGTCTTTAGGCACGCATCCTGCGTTTATCTTCCGTATCGTGACATTAAAGTACGGGGTGGCCACAGAACGTCAAGTCCAGGTGAGGCATAGAAGGAAAGACTATACACGCCTGCTGGGCGCCTTGCGCGTAGCAGCGACGAGGCAAGCGATAAGTGAGCGAGATTCGGCCTTACAGCTCTCGCGTTACGATGCCCCGTACGCGCAGAACAGCTGTACGCAGTCGGAATCGTTAAGGAGGCCGCTTATTTCGAAATTTTATTTGTAAAGAAATTTTTCGTATTAAATTTATTTTGCACATTACAAAAAATACGTATGCGGAGAGATAGGAATAAAGCGAAGGGCGACAAGAGGAGGGGGATATTTACACGGACATTGAGAGTGGGAGGGACCCCCCTTGGAACCCACACGCCCAAGGTCAAGAAGCGAGGGAGCGATACGGGCGACACTAACACGCACGCCTAGTGCCTCATCGCTCCTACGCGCAAGACGTGCAGTGTTTCGCCGTAACGCTGTACTGTGCAAATTATACATGTAACAGTGGGGTTTTATTACACGCGACGAAAGAACACAGATTAAACTAAGCCGTTATCTTTGTACTTTTATCTTTCATCTCAAGGAAACTGCATAAAAATGCTATATTTAACCATTTTCACGATTTTTTCTCTCCAAGAATACATTTAATACGACAAAAAAAATGGTCATAGATAATAATTGTTTTTTTATCTTTTCTGACAAAAAAGTCGTATTTGCAGAACATTTTTTATTTACCGAGATACGTGTATTCGCGCAAACAACAATTTCTCAAAACATACGAGGGTCCGTCCCACTTTTAATGGTGGGGTAAAAGTTTCTTAGTGGCTCGTGTCGGTAATTTTGCACTCATTGCTAATATAACATAAAATTTGATCGTTCTTTAAATATGTTGTCAATATTATTAATATGTGTGTGTATATGTGCATGTTTTATGTATCAATATGTTTGTACGACCTTCCCCAATTCCCCGTTGCTTCAGACATCTAGGCTCCTTGGAGTCAATAAGCATATACTGAGAAATACGACCACACCTTTGAGTTCACGCTTCGTTGATTATCAGCTTATGCGTGAAGTATGAGCGTGGTGAACTTCAAAAACATCTTCCATGGTGTTTGCGTTCCTCGAACTTGTTCCAAGGTTGCACGATGTACACTAGCTGGCACGTAAACAACATGGGCAAATAACTGACCGCTCAACGACCGGCATACTAACAGTTACACACGAGCATGTGAATTCCACAACTTTGTTGAAAGGAACACCCTAACACTGGAAGTGAAGCTGCTTTGTGCTTCGTCTTATTTTCTGGTCCCATTACTACACTGAGAAATGCCTGCGTTCACGACAAAACGATTTATCTCCTTAAAAGGCTTGGCAGTTTCAAATATTTCGTACTGAGCGCGACATTTTTTTTTTCCCCATCGCATTCAAATTCATGTCGTACTCAACGCAAAAGTAACTGAATTATTGAGCTTAGACTGATGTTTTTTAACTATCGCAGGAATAAAAAACAAACTGGTTCGACGAGCTTTTTTTTTTTTCCTGGGAAGAGATCCACTCACATAATTTGATCGATTGATTATTATTGCTTCATCCTAAAGACCTGTAGGCCATAATTACCACAGACGACATTTTTCTCCAAAGTCTTAATGAAACCGAGACTTTGGCCGTTCCTCAAGTACATCCAATTTAAAAACATCATTAGAAGTCTTCTCGGAAAAGAAAAGGGGAGAGGGAGATCATGAATCTTGATGCCGTATAGAATCTGACTTTCTTTTTTTTTTCCTTTCTACTGTACCGCGAACACAAAAGTACTCGACGAGGCAATGATGTCATTTCCACAACAAGATCTTTCACCGTATGTGATGTTTGGTATCCCCAACTCAAGGGCTGCAGTAATACCGTGGAACTTACAGACAATATTTATACAGTGACTATAGGCGCGCCTGTTCGTCGCGGAAATATCTCAGTACAAGTTGTGTTCCAACGCTCTCTTGTTCAGAACAACGTTCGTGGTCGGATCGGTTGAAATGTTACGCGACTGATCTGTCTGCCCGCGAATCACGGTCGGTCAGTAATCGGGGAAGCGTGATTCCTATTTCCTCACTCACGTAACATACTGTCTTCGCGCAGAGACTAGCGGCCAGTAGTCAAATGAAGACTGCAAGTGTGCGCATAGTATACTGAAGTCTATCCTCCGCGTAATTATTTTCGCAAAAAAAAAAAAAAAAAAAAAAAAACAGATGGCACAACTTGTAAATGCTCTTTCCTTGTGTTAAACTTCTTCTTCTTTTTTTTCGCTCTCGCATATTAGTTTTTGCATCATGGTTTGTCAAAATAGCAATTTTTACTGTTTTTGGAACGTGCAAATAAACGATAACATTTTCAGGAAATGTAACAGGGACGACTAGAACGGCAAGTCTTTATTACATTTAAGTTATGTTTAGAAAAAAATTTTTTTTTACAAAAAGTTATCGACTGCTACAAATTAAAAATATGCAAACATTTTCATATTTTAAGCAATTTTTTTTAAACTGCAAAAAATGTTTAACAGCTAGCGGCAGTGAAATTTCGTGAAAATATTTCGAGACAAGTTATATTTAAAAACACTGAATGGCTACTTTAACATGTTACTCTCAGTACGCGAATAACTTTGTTTCCTTGCCAAAGCTGTGTAATTCTAATTTGCCCGGTTAAAATCAGATACTGCTCCTCATAAAGAGAGTGACTAATGGCAAAAGAAAACGTTCTGTTTGTGGTTAGAGCATTGGAATATACCAAAATTTCAGATATTTTTCACAAGAAAAAAATCACTGACTCTATTTATAGCGTGAGTTTTAAGTTTCCTTGAAGTAGTTCATGTCTCTAATTTCAATGTGAATTATCTCATGTGAATTATATATATTTATATTTATTTATTTATTTATTTATTTAATGGTTTGTGCGTCCCAAAACACTAAACTTGCGATTTTTGTAGGCCATTGTTTAAAAAGTGTGCCTTCTGAAGATCTTTGTATGTGAAGAAATGGCACTCCTGAGTAATATGTCTACGAGTTCAACAATATTTCGTACAATTATAAATAAATAAAATTTTCGCTGCCAAACGCTCTAAACCACAAGCGCACACATATCTGTTTCCGCAGACATTATACTTCAAGATCCACGTTACAATGCCGGGCGTATGGTTTCACTCCTACTTACCCCTCTATACATTTGTTCTTGTAAACATTTATCTCATTCTGTCAATTACTTTGCTTCTATATTTACGTAGGCAAATAAATATATAACAAGGAATTTGATCATGAGTCAAAAGACTGTTTGTTTCCAACGACCAGAAATTTACGTTTATGATAGTAATTTGACTTTTGTAGTGTTAGGGTTAGACGCCCATAGGATTTTGCTGAAGAAACTTATAATTTCGCCAGCTTGCCTGACGGTTATACGTTGGTAATTGTTACGAGTATTCGTATACGTCATGGTAGAAATCACCACTTAGTAGGAAGTATTCGTCGTTGTCTATTATCGAGTCAGATGTGGTTATTTAATATGCAGCACAGACTTTATATGCCCACACTAAGTGATGAAAATGATCACAGAGAATTGTCTGATGAGAATTTACTTGACAGTAAAACGTTGTCGTCTACCGTGTTTGATAATTGTGTTTGGAAAATATGCGTACTTGAATTACAACCGTATCAAGAAGACTTTGCTTTGTTTCAATTTTACGACGGGGCATAGAGAAATCCAAATAAGAAAATACCGCGCGAAAGACCAAAACGCGTCGGGCGAGCCAGGTGAGTCCATTGCCGCTTCGCAAAGGAGTGAGGTTGTACAGGTCATTTGTGACAGCGGCCGAGAGCGGTTCGGCAAGAGCTGCTCCACGCAGGGAATATTACCTGTCAATAAATACTAGGTCGCACCGCGTGGTATTTAACAGGTCTACCTACCAAGCCGGCAGTCGGGAATTTCAAATGGGGAATCAATGTTAAACGAAATTCCTTTTCATTGCGCCAATTTTACGGATTACTATTTCAAACAAAATGTCTTAAGGAATGATGCTACGATAAAATATTTTGCCAATTTTTGGTTTCATGTGTTTTTTATAAAATATAAATATTGAAATTAAATATAACAAAAAAAGACGGACAAATTATTATTATTATTATTATTATTTTATTTTTTTTTTCAAAAACAATTTTATGTAGCAGTATTCTCTGAGCAAATCGCGTAAACGTGTTTTTTGTTTGGAATATTTATCTTTAGAATTGGCACAATGAGAAGGAATTTCGTTTAACATTGATTCCCCATTTGTAGTTCGCGACTGCCGGCTTGACAGGCAGGCCCGTTAACAGCGCGGTAGTGAAGAGTGATGTTATCAGTTTGGTCTGTACGGCGCCAGCAGTGTCACATGATTTCCCTCCCTCCAGCGGCAGGCGCTCGTGATATCCCTCCCCTATACTGCCGCCCTTACTTTCCTTCCCCCACAAAGCTGCGCGGAGATTATTTTCTCATTTGAACTTGACTATATATTTAAACGTCACTTTCCGGACAAAATAGTGTAGTAATTTTACGTTTAACAGAACGACGACCGTATCATCGTAACGATCCGAGCAACGAAGAGTTCTTATTCACATTGGATCTTGTTATTGATCAAACTTCGCAAGTTCTTCGTCAGTTGTATCTGCACAGCGCGCCAAGCTTTGACCTTTTCTGTTTCCAAAGTTGTACTGCTACTTTGGAAATTCGTGTTCCAGCGTATCTCACAGAAACTCTCTGCAGGCGTGAATTCAAATAGAAAAAGTTTAAAGTTTTTCCTTGCACAGCGCGAAACTTGTTCCCGATTCTATATGTATATTTGTAGACTTATCCGGTTGAGGTCTTTGGACAAATGTTCTGGTTTTGAATTTCATGTAATAACGAATGTTTATACTTTTTCTAGATGAAATGTTGTGTAAATGCGGCGCGTAACACCACCCGCTGATGTGGTTAGTTTTTCTGGCATTAAACTGAACCGTTAATTACAAATATTTTTTAATGCCTATATTTAGGGGTAGAGAATTCCGCGCAAAGTTTTCCAGACGTTATATTTCAAAACAATGTAGGGTCGTTTACCTGCCTTGATTGGTTGAACTACTTTTTGGCACGTGTTAACTTTCTTTAACGCGTTCTGGACTACGCTCGGGCTAAGTTCGAGCGACGCCAGTTTAAAAATGTCGTCGTCCTTGAAGATAAAACTTGCATGGTTTATAGAGTCATTATTCCGCCAGTATTTGACAGGATCTTACAAGAACAATACAACCCAGCAAATATAGTTTCCCTGGGAAAAAAAAAAATTTGTTGTACCCTTATAGGAAACGCTTGATTGCAAATCTTTTACACAGTAAGATACATTTGATTGGAGCTTGATCAGCTCTCAACCTCAGTGGTTGACGACCAGCCAATGATGAACGTCGTGGAGCACAGTAAGCACGCCCAGTGTGGTGTGGACCAATAGAAGAGTGGTAAGTATAGACTTTCCTGCAGTGGTGTACACAGGTGATTCACTTCTAACTTGTCTTCAATTATAGTAAATGTGTGCAGGCGTGAAAGTGTTAAACGAATGAAGTAGGAGCTGTGCCGATGTTGACGAATTCTGAGTGGCCCTGTCAAATACGAGAACGTCTTCTCAAGCAGACGGAAACCAATAGCAATAGGCAAACTGCTGATTGGTGGTTATAGTATTGAGTTCTACTATGAGCTCATATTATTTCGCGAAAAATCACTAGCTCTACGTATATTTTCCTCAGCCCCCACAAAACCACGCTATCAGGAAAAAGGAAATCAAAATTATGTACACACAAATTCATAATTTATATATTTAAACTAACATAAATTTACTTTCAAATACTTCTTAAACTTTCAAGTGTCAGAATTTTGCAGTGCCAGAGTTTGGTACGAAATCGTTCTACAAACTTGTCGGCGGGTATATAGATTCCACATGGCAACTGCAAACATGTCGGCGGGTATATATATTCCACATGGCAACTGCAAACATGTCGGCGGGTTATATATATATCACGTGGCAACTACAAACATGTCGGCGGGTATATATATTCCACGTGGGAACTACAAACATGTCGGCGGGTATATATATTCCGCGTGGCAACTACAAACATGTCGGCGGGTATATATATATTCCCGTGGCAACTACAAACATGTCGGCGGGTATATATATATTCCACGTGGCAACTACAAACATGTCGGCGGGTATATATATATATATATATATTCCACTTGGCAACTACAAACATGTCGGCGGGTATTATATATATATTCCACGTGGCAACTACAAACATGTCGGCGGGTATATATTATTCCACGTGGCAACTACAAACATGTCGGGGAGTTATATATAATATTCCCGTGAATCATGTCGCGGGATTTACTCACTAAAACATGTCGGCGGGTATATATATATTCCACATGGCAACTACAAACATGTCGGCGGGTATATAGATTCCACGTGGCAACTACTAAACATGTCGGCGGGTATATATATGACAGTGGCAACTACAAACATGTCGGCGTGTATATATATTCCGCGTGGGAACTACAAACATGTCGGCGGGTATATATATTCCACGTGGCAACTGCAAACATGTCGGCGGGTATATATATTCCGCGTGGGAACTACAAACATGTCGGCGGGTATATATATTCCACGTGGCAACTACAAACATGTCGGGGGTATTATATATTCCGCGTGGGAACTACAAACATGTCGGCGGGTATATATATATTCCGCGTGGGAACTACAAACATGTCGGCGGGTATATATATATTCCACGTGGCAACTGCAAACATGTCGGCAGGTATATATATTCCACGTGGCAACTACAAACATGTCGGCGGGTATATATTTTCCACGTGGCAACTACAAACATGTCGGCGGTATATATTTCCGCGTGGCAACTACAAAATGTCGGCGTTTATATATTATTCCGTGGCAACTACAAACATGTCGGCGTTTATATTAATTCCACGTGGCAACTACAAACATTTCGGCGGGTATATATATTCGCGGTGGGAATACTAACACATGTCGGCGGGTATATATATTCACGTGGCAACTACAAACATGTCGGCGGGTATATTATATTCCACGTGGCAACTACAAACATGTCGGCGGGTATTATATTCCACGTGGCAACTACAAACATGTCGGGGGTATATATATTCCGCGTGGAACTACAAACATGTCGGCGGGTATATATATATTTCCACGTGGCAACTACAGACATGTCGGCGGGTATATATTTAATTCACGTGGCAACTACAAACATGTCGGCGGGTATATATATATTGACGTGGCAACTACAAACATGTCGGCGGGTATAATATTCCACGTGGCAACTACAAACATGTCGGCGGGTATATATATTCCGCGTGGGAACTACAAACATGTCGGCGGGTATATATATATTCCGCGTGGAACTACAAACATGTCGGCGGGTATATATATATTCCACGTGGCAACTGCAAACATGTCGGCAGGTATATATATTCCACGTGGCAACTACAAACATGTCGGCGGGTATATATTTTCCACGTGGCAACTACAAACATGTCGGCGGGTATATATATATTCCACGTGGCAACTACAAACATGTCGGCGGGTATATATATATATTATATATTCCACTTGGCAACTACAAACATGTCGGCGGGTATATATATATTCCACGTGGCAACTACAAACATGTCGGCGGGTATATATATATTCCACGTGGCAACTACAACATGTCGGCGGGTATATATATTCCAGCGTGGCAACTACAAACATGTCGGCGGGTATATATATATTCCACGTGGCAACTACAGACATGTCGGCGGGTATTATAATTCCACGTGGCAACTACAACATGTCGGCGGGTATATATATTCACGTGGCAACTACAAACATGTCGGCGGGTATATATATATTCCACGTGGGCAACTACAGACATGTCGGCGGGTATATATATTCCACGTGGCAACTACAAACATGTCGGCGGGTAATATTATATATCACGTGGCAACTACAAACATGTCGGCGGGTATATATATTCCACGTGGCAACTACAAACATGTCGGCGGGTATATATATTCCACGTGGCAACTACAAACATGTCGGCGGTTTATATATATTCCACGTGGCAACTACAAACATGTCGGCGGGTTATATATATTCCGCGTGGGAACTACAAACATGTCGGCGGGTATATATTATTCCACGTGGCAACTACAAACATGTCGGCGGGTATATATATTCCACGTGGCAACTACAAACATGTCGGCGGGTATATATATATTCCACGTGGCAACTACAAACATGTCGGCGGGTATATATATTCCACGTGGCAACTACAAACATGTCGGCGGGTAATATATATATATATATTATTCCACTTGGCAACTACAAACATGTCGGCGGGTATATATATTCCACGTGGCAACTACAAACATGTCGGCGGGTATATATATATTCCACGTGGCAACTACAGACATGTCGGCGGGTATATTATTCCACGTGGCAACTACAAACATGTCGGCGGGTATTATATATTCCACGTGGCAACTACAGACATGTCGGCGGGTATATATATTCCACGTGGCAACTACAAACATGTCGGCGGGTATATATATTCCACGTGGCAACTACAAACATGTCGGCGGGTATATATATTATTCCACGTGGCAACTACAAACATGTCGGCGGGTATATATATATTCCCGTGGCAACTACAAACATGTCGGCGGGTATATATATTCAGTGAACTACTAAACATGTCGGGGTTATATATATATTCCACGTGGCAACTACAAACATGTCGGCGGGTATATATATTTCCACGTGGCAACTACAAACATGTCGGCGGGTTATATATATTAGTGAATAACATGTCGCGGTATATATATTCCACGTGGCAACTACAAACATGTCGGCGGGTTATATATATATTCCACGTGGCAACTACAAACATGTCGGCGGGTATATATATATATCCACGTGGCAACTACAAACATGTCGGCGGGTTATATATATTCCACGTGGCAACTACAGACATGTCGGCGGGTATATATATTCCACGTGGGAACTACAAACATGTCGGCGGGTATATATATTCCACGTGGCAACTACAGACATGTCGGCGGGTATATAATATTCCACGTGGCAACTACAAACATGTCGGCGGGTATATATATTCCACGTGGCAACTACAAACATGTCGGCGGGTATATATATTCCACGTGGCAACTACAAACATGTCGGCGTTTATATATATTCCACGTGGCAACTACAGACATGTCGGCGGGTATATATATTCCACGTGGCAACTACAAACATGTCGGCGGGTATATATATTCCACGTGGCAACTACAGACATGTCGGCGTTTATATATATTCCACGTGGCAACTACAAACATGTCGGCGGGTTATATATTCCACGTGGCAACTACAAACATGTCGGCGGGTATATATATTCCACGTGGCAACTACAAACATGTCGGCGGGTATATATATATATTCCACGTGGCAACTACAGACATGTCGGCGGGTATATATATTCCACGTGGCAACTACAAACATGTCGGCGGGTATATATATATATGACACGTGGCAACTACAAACATGTCGGCGGGTATATATATTCCACGTGGCAACTACAAACATGTCGGCGGGTATATATATTCCGCGTGGGAACTACAAACATGTCGGCGGGTATATATATTCAACATGGCAACTACAAACATGTCGGCGGAAATATATATTCCACATGGCAACTGCAAGTATCTTTCAAAGAAAACAACGGTGGTAAATAAACTTGTAAAAAATTAAGCCACACCGCAACGGAGATCTTACGATGCCCTTGGTCGGCGGGTTATATTTGGGATCACCCGTCCCCCCCCCCACCCTTGCATTCCGGTGCAGCTCCATTCTCTCCTCACTTCACCCTCATTGGCTCTCAAGACCTCGTTGTTAAGAGCCGCCCAATTCTCTCAACTCGACACAACTCAACGGAGATCTTGAAACGTTTGAAATGTTCTAATTGTCTTTCATAAACTTCTGCATGTATTTCACTATATAGAAACAAAATTATGTCTACGAACTTTTCGACCATCGACTTTTAATCATCGCACTCAAAAAGTTGTACGAATTAATTATTGCTTACTGCATACTGACACTCATTTATATTTTCTGTGGGAAAATACCTATATACAACTAATTAATCGCTAACACGATGTAGACATAATGATGTGATTTTGCGCAGCGTATCTCTGCCTCTCTAATTTTGTGACGTCGCAACGGTGACAACTGCCTGAAATGGCCCATGAATACTGTGTTTTATTCTGTTTGAACAGCGATTAATAAATAAACACAAAGGGTAGACTAATGTGGTTCCACAGGAGTAAAGCAGAAGAGATGCTTCATGATTTGATATTACTCTCAAATGCTCATTTAAATTGAATATGTTTTTATAGTTGGTGAAGTATATACGGCGGATTGTATAAAGGCAGTAGATATGGATTCGGTAAAAATATTACTAACTTCAGAATTTTTTTCATACAAAGCTTAAATTCATTTGCAAGCATGGATTATTTTTAGTGTTCATTTAATTTGTGACAGAAAAGTCGCAATTTTAATATTTAATTAAATTATTCTACTGCAAATGTGTATAAGAATTTCTTGTTATTATACACGTGAATATGGTCATTCAATACTAGATTTACAAGTTATATCTTGCAGTTTCATCTGCGTTATTCCAGCCTTCAAACTGCACGACTGTAGACACGAATAAGAGAAATAGGTAACGTTAGGCTGAGCAAATAAACCTACGCGAAATCTAAGTTATTTCATGCAGTGCCCCTGATCTACCTGCTACCAAAGAACCTTAACTTACTCTGTGCCAAGGAGGACGTGTTACGAGCGCTTATACAATCACTAACATGTACAGTGCATCACGGATGACAAGAGAAATCTGATTCTAAAGAAACGGAATTGAGATTTTTTGTACTCCATCACCAGTCATCTACGTATCGAGGTAAAATTGTAGGTAGACATTCTGAAATAAAATTTCCTTCCCTAATTTCTGATGTCTACAGCAGTGTGCAAACAACCACATTATGATGTTTTAAAGAATTTTCATTATCGATGTTATACACTTTTTGGAATCATATGACTGTTGGGAATACAATTTCTGAAAATATTTTTAGGCCTGCAAAAATGTCGTGTATTAGGTCTTGTGCTATATATATCTTTAAACACGCATGCTTAAAATGTGCTAGGCTTGTCAATGGCCCCCTGAGAGACTATCAAACCATGTATTATACGTTACAAAATAATATTTTACTTACAAGGCATACTTAAGAATAAATGTTTAACAAAGTTTAAGTTAATTATGACAAGGCGTCATGCTGAGCACTTAATTTGACTTGTAACAATCCCAACAGTTAAAAGTTGCCTAGGTAACAGAAAGCAATATGTTTCAGTGAATGGCACTGATAATGTAGAGTTGGAAGTAATATATGGTGTTCCCCAAGGTTCAGTAGTGGGCTCAACTTTATTCTTAATCTACGTAAATGACCTTGGAGGATTGCCCCTAAAGGGCCTACTATTCCTGTTTGCAGACGATGCAGATCTTTTTCATATGGCAAATACAATATCTCAACTGTCGTATTATATGCAAACAGATCAGAATAAGATTTATAGACGGCTTGTTAACAATAAACTAGCAATAAACATTGATAAAACAAACTATATGATTATTACAAGACTATCAAGTACTGAAATACAAACCTTTGACTTAATTATTAACAACAGTCCTATTTCTCGAAAGAACGTTATCAAGTACTTAGGCTTAAAAATATACCATAAACGTAGCTGGGTTAAACATGTGGCATACATAAAATTTAAAAAAACTGTGCTTTTTATTGGCATATTAACCACTTGAAATCAGTATCAATAACCATAAGGTAAAATATGTATTATTCAATAATACACCTACATTTCCAATATATGAATTTAATATGGGGCCAAGGGACAAAAAGTATTACAAAAGAACGCGAAGTATTAGAAAAGTGGTCACAAAAAATACTTTGTGGCTTTCTCTTTTTAATCCAACATGTAGACTGCAGCAAAAAGTAATAGCAAACCACTAAAAATGAAAGTTCAATTTTGCATCAAGTTTGGCATATAAACTAATAACAGGCATTAAAACCTGTATTTTACTTTCAATGAAGATGTACGTACATGAGCACAACACAAGACAAGCAAGTAACTTTCACAGGGAGTCAGCAAAAACAGTTAAATATGGGTGCACTAGTGTAAGAGTTAGTTTAAGTAGATGTCATAATAATTTCCCTAACAAAATTAAAGTGATGAAAAATATATTTGTAAAAATTGCCAAAGAGTATTTACGAAGAATGCATATTGAAGATGTTTTAATGTGAAAACTTAATTGTAATGTAAAACTAGCCTAGGAAAATCTGAAAAGTTCTGCAATACTTTGAAATAAATGTGTAAGTTATTGTATGTTAAATAATTGTATGTAAAAGGATGTCTTAACTTGTAGCATTACGGCATGTGTACATGTTAAATAACTTGTTGGTTCTATTTGTATGTATAATCCCTCAATAGTGCTCTGCTCTGTGAGACATTTAATTAATAATTTAAAATAAAACCGTTGATACCCAAAATCTACATATATAGCACCATCAAGGCAAACATTAAACGGAAGTAAGCACCAATGGTAAGTTGTGCAGAGTTCAATACGTTCAAAGGCAGTGTGTGTTGTGACAAAGGCCTGTTACATTCACAGTATTTTCTGAATCAGGGCTGTGTATTTGCTTTGTGTTCTTGGAACAACTATTTTTGGCGTTTCTAAGTTTACTGTGAAGATCTGATATGCAAAACCTTGATTGTTTATGTAATTACACTAAAAATAATTACACCACTTAAGATTTTTAAATGAATAATCACTGGATAATATTAACCATCCAGGATTTCGGTGTATAGTGTAGTAATCTTATAACTATTCCCAAATAAACCAACGAATTTAATTTATTCAAAGGTGTTCAGCCTACACATAGTTGGTTTATTCACAGGATACAAATATACATGTGTAATTGAAGGGTGTCTCATAGAAGACTATTAAAACACAGATAAGCATTTTGAAATATTTTTGAGAAGTATATTTCGTTGTGTTATTCCGCAGTATATTAACTAGGTTACCTGATTGTACCTTATGACTATATTTTAAAATATCGAAAAGGGGCTCACTGTTTTTCTATTTTTGCTTGCCACACTGTAATTTCAATGTCTCAGGCTCTGCAAGCGTTTAGAATAAGCACAAGAGCATGGAAGTGTTAAATGGCAGTTTTTTGTCCACAACAGGAGTTGGTTTTCAGTGCGTTACAAATTGATAGATGATGATACTTTAGCCGAGTACAGTTCAATGCGTGCGCATACTAATAGCAAAGTGGTATTCTTAGATGAAGCATACGTTTTATAAAATAAAAATATTTGTTAGTGTGCCACTTTTATTTAATTCCAGTAATCGTTAGAACCAGGAAGCAGCAACTCTTGCATGATGGACCCAGATTCCTTGTATTAGTAAACTCACAAAAATATATTTAAAAAAAATAATTAAATGCATATAACTTAACAGTAAGTGCAATCTTCTTAAACATTAATGCCAAACTCATTATGCATGCATAACATGTAAATGTTGCAACGTAAGTGGAGGTGCTTGCACATCGTAGTTTAAAATACACCTCGCTCTGGGTCTCTATGCTAGTAGCTTAAATTTAGTATGGTTATGTAATATATTTCGATACAACAACCAAATAAATACCTACCACCTTTACATTTGCAGATCCGATATAGTCGTATTAAAGTTTGCATGTTATGATCCGATTAAAAGTCATACTCTAGTGTTTTGCATCATTAAGGTGATGTTGCATAAATGAAGTAGCTATCATGCACCCGCCCATTAAATGAATAATAAAAACTCACATGGCAATTTCCATACATGCTTGGCCTATCATTTCGTTCATAAAATCATTGAGATGTTGGTATGTATTATGGTTTGGTACTTGTGTACATACATTGTTGAATAATTTTACTTACAGAAAATATTTATTATGGTTTAAAGGAAACTAGTGATTTTGAAATTTTATACTATCTCAATTACTCAAAAGCTAACTATAATGAAATTTAATTATTTAATTTTCTGTTTTTATTTGATAAATAATATTAATAAGCGTTCAGTATGTCAGGGAAATGGGGGAATAGTGGTACAAATCTACAGGACTACTAAATAAAGTTTCGGGCGTGCATATAATGAATTTGTCATTAAATTACAAGGGAAAGATTTCAGTCTCGTTGCTTAAGTAGCCTATTTTGTGTTTCCGGCCGAGCCGATCATTTGCCAGCGGAATTGCCTAAGTTTATGGTTCGGCGATACATTTATTCATGATAGCTGGAGACAAGCTAAATGTTGATAGAATCATCATTCATCTGCATCCGGGACAACAGAAATCCCCGACGAGGTATGTATTTTAAAAAAATACGTTTTCTGAAAGAACAAAATAAACCACGATTTATCGGATTTCTTCTTTTGAGGTAAGCATTAGTGATAATAAATTTAATAAATTTAATTTGCTGCAAATAATACGTTGTCAAACGCCTTGTATTATATGCAGCTGTTTATTTGCTTAATCTTCATATACTGACGAATATAAAAGACTTTGTCTTGTTGCTCGGTTTACCTACTTAAATAGGACAAGCCACACGAGACACGATTTGTTATCAGAAGAACTTTAAACTGTTTTAATTATTCGACTACCACAAGACGCCGTATACTGTCCGTTATGTTTACACGCATATGAGTTCTCGCTGACGAAGTGCGCAATACGCGTTACATTCGCACAGCTGATCAAGCAGGCCTGTGATTTTCTTTAGGCTATGATCGCTACAAATACTTTCGATTTGTCTGAGATGTAAACCAGGGAATTGTACACCTACCTTTAGTATCTAACATTTTTAATTTGAACATAATGCACTGTAACTGAGAAAATTGTTGTTAATTGAAATGTGCAGCGCCTGTAAATCTTGTAACCAGACCTACTTTAACTAGAATATCGAAGGTTGTATTGGGAAAAATACACGTGTGAAGATGCGTTTTCATAAGTAGCATGTGCGTGTTCCAAATCAGCCCAAGCTTCTGTCAGGGAAGGGTTAAAAACATAGTTGCAGAATTTTAACAGACGCTGACATATGAAGTCACGACCTGTTGCTTGAATTAATCTATCACTTTACGCTTACAGTTACCTATATATACTCATTAATTAAATTATCCGACATGATAGAATAACATTATGCAATGCCAAAGGGAAGGCCGTATAGAAACCACGTCACTTATTAGAGTATTTCTGGAATCCGTCGGTTTTTGGAACTGACTCGATGTTTACGTGGAATTCAAACCTTGACCTTTGTGAGAAACGGAACATCTCCTACCCCTTCCTCTAACTTAAATAATTCATATCTCTGGTGCGATCCGATGTCCTGTGGTGCATTACACAGCAGCAAAATAATTGAAGAGATGATATATATACAGGACTTCAAATATTGGTATTGTCCCATCCTATTTGTACTTTATCCAATATTTTAGATAATTGGAGTGAAGAGAAGTGTCTTTGGCTCTTTAAGTCACAGCCAAATGAATTATGTTGTGCGTTCCAGTGAACCAATTTTTGGCTTGGAACAGTGTATATTGTTACAAGACGCCTGAGGGGCGTATCTACGTTCGAGAAGGATGGAGGTCCTAAAAAAAAAAATTTGATTTTTAATTTATTCACACATATTATTACCGGTCTCCAATCTTGCTCCTTTTTATTTCACATTAAGCACAATATTTAATGTCTATTTCAAATCAAATTAACGTCCTTCTTTACGTCTTTGTTTGATTATAGAAAATTAACTCATACTCAGCATTAACACACATTTAGTCTGTCTGTTGCCATCGTTTGTAATGTCTTTCACTCAACGCATCTAGTCCAATAGTCCAGCCTGCCAGTCGCACTCTTCACTGCTCTGATGTTCGCAGTCACAGATTTTCCTCCCGCTGGTCACTTCTCTCGCCGCTCTCTTCTCTTCTCGCTAAAGGCTATTCACGGTAAAGTGAGTACTTTTGAAAGCCCCTTCATTTGGAATAATGGACAATAAATATATTTTATTTTATCCTTAGGCCTTAACTTTCGAGTGCGGTGGAATATACATACCTTGTTTATTACTTGCATGGCAATATTTATTTTAAATGGTGGTTAAAGAATAGTAAATGGCCGAAAGGAAAAAATAACTACGGCCTCAAAAGTGCTCACTTTACTGTGAACAGCCTATAGTCTTCTTTCGCTGAAACTCATGAGTTCAACAACTGCTGTATCGGAGACCCGACGCGCCTTTTATAGCCACTGACCTTGACCTGGAAGGTTCGCCGCACCCCGAGTGTTGCTGAGAGACACGAGGTCAGTAATCAAGAGCATTCTTCAGATGTCTCAAAGACACCCGATACCTAAGGTCGGGAGCGGCACGCGCCCTGATAGGCATAATAGGCACGCTTTGTAAACATTCCTTTGTCAAAAGCCGCTGTGTATCCTGCTGCAAATAAAATCACGCGCGTCAATAATCATCAGTGCCTCCCACGCTCAAAGAGCGACTGTCTGTTAACAATATATCAATGTAGTGCTCTCTCTCTCTCTCTCTCTCTCTCTCTCTCTCAGGGATTTTGTATCAACTGTTTGTGGAAGTGAAATATATTGCCAACTGCCAATAGCATTTGGGAAATTTAAGGAACTTCCTCGATTGGCTGCTGTTTCGCATCAGGGACATAACTTGGAATTTTTAAGGTGGTAGCATAAACTTACAGCTGCAAATGGCAGCTACACATCGGTGACAGCTGAGAATTTTAAGTTGGAAACCTAAACCTACAACTCTAAACGGTATACATAAGTTATTAAGTTGGAATTTTTTAAGGTAGCCGCCTGACTGGAAATATTTGGCATGTTCGAGGCCAAGGAGTATGGAAGTGGTAAGGGGGACATAGACATGCGCAGCACGCCTTATCGTAGACTCTAGGCGTAAATCACTGAACAGGCACGCCATCTTCCCGTAATACCAACGGTAAAAGTGTGCTGCACTTGTCGATACATTTTTTATAGATTCTGCACACCGAGATGTTCATAATTAAAAATTACCACGAATACATTTAGAGTGGAATGGGGCTTAACAGCGAGGTATTGGAAGCCTGCGAGGTTAGTGAGGTGAGAATGGAGCAGCGCCGGAATGCAAGGACAGTGGGAACAGAAGATGACCGAGAAAACCCGCCGACCAGCGGCTTCGTCCATCACGATTTCCACATTCGAAAATTCCGCGGCTACCCCGCCGGGAATAGAACCCATGTTCGCTTTGGCGGGAGGCGAGTAGTCTAACCACTACGCCACCGAGGCCACGCAAAAACATCTGTGATTTGGCTGTTTTCATGTGGAAAAAATTCTCTTTTGGTATAGATATTTTGAAGTCGGTGCAATGGAATTCCTAAGCGGACATCACTCAATCACGGGTAACGTCTTTTTGTCCTCGATCACAAATGGCACAAAAAAAAAATTCGAGGAGGTATTATTAACCAGTCTTCCTTATACCACAATGAAAGACACTCAGAGACTACGAGGAAACAATTAGGGCACAGAAAAACAACCAGAAACGAAGCTGGCAAGGCAGGCGAGCAAGAAGAATGGTTTATTTTCGAAGGGCGCTGAGAGAGCGAAAGTGAAAGATATGAAACACGCAACCTATACACGAAGAATAATAATAATATACAACTTGTTCTTCGCACTTACAGATCCCGCGTTCTTACATTCCGTCAACACATAACGCACATGCAGACTGCATACTTCAGCCTACTTTGATATTAGTTACGCTTGAAATTTGTCCTCTTCAGTAGTTATATCAATCTCGTATAAGAATTGAAAATTTATATAATAATGTCATTAACTCATATTAAAGCCTTCCGTCAAATTTGATGAATATTTAAAACAGACAATTATTTTTCAAGTACTGTTCACGATATTGCAACGCTGAATGCAGGAGTAATTCAAATAGTGTAAGTTCGTTTATGCGTGTGTAAACTGTTTGCGCTAAAAACAATTCGAGTTGTATACGCTGATTGTTGTGTTTATTCTATCAAATACAAATAGATTCCATAGTTTCTGTATAATTAGGTGTTAAAATATAGCAATGATTGTTGATTGTTTTCGTAGTACATAAAATAAACCAAAAATTTGTAAAGAAAAAAAATAAGGGGAGTTGTAAAGTATCGAGTTAGTTATTTTTCACGTACCTTAAAAAAACTTTTTTTTTTACAAAGGTAAGGGCAGACACAAAGAAAAAAATCGTTTTATTTAACAACTTAAATAGACGAAGAATTTTCTGTTTGTAACTATGCTTAGCCATTTTTTCTCAGTGTAAATTACAGTTTTCCTCAATACAGTTTTTAGGTTCTAAAAAAAATATTTATTGACTTATCGTTCATTTTCAAATTTCCGATTTAGTTTAGAAATTTATTGTGCGTGCCGTGGTATTTATTCTTTGAGGGGTTTCTCTCCGAAAGTCTGTGGCTTTAACAATATACGCATAAAGCTAATTATCATAGCGTCTCCTGGCCTCTTATCCATCTCTTACTGTTCCCACTATTTCATTTAGTATTCTTCTTTAAGTGATTAAAGTTTCCAACAATATTCCCTTCTTTATAGTCAATAATCGCGTTACATAAAGTGCTTCCGAATGAATTACTGTTGGTTAATCTCTCTGTATTATTATTTATAATTTAATTAGCTCTTGTGGACAGCTGTGGCTGTTGCATATTGAGCCTGGGCTTGTGAGAAGGTGTCACTTCTTCCCATACTATCCTAGATTAGTTACAACAACAAGAAAATTCATTCACTAGTACTGTAGGTCACAGGTGCATATATATATATATATATATATATATATATATATATATATATATATATATAACGGACGGACTGTATGACGTGCGACCAGTAAAGTTGGCACAGACTGAGAGAAAACAGTCCCATGTCTTAACGGCGAATTAAAAGTGTTATGTAAACATTAGAATAATACATTTGTAAATACTGAAATAATTTATTTTATTTTCTGTTTCATTTAACGCATGTGAGTATAATAATTAAAGCATTCCTAAGGAAAATTTACTTTTCTATCAATATGACAGTTTTCCCTGACCGACGCGTGAATAAAGTGATCGGTCCTATGGCAATGTTCATCTTACATATGATGGAATAATAGACTAAGTGCGCACAAGTAGATCGTAAGCAGCGCTTTGAAAAGTGCTCAGTTGACTGTGATCAGCTTAGTTCAGGTTAGTTTGACACTTTGATGTCTGCGCACATCTACCGGCCGGCATTCAAGACAAGTTAAGAGTGAATCACCTACATATTCAAATTTCTAAGCTGCTGGTTTTGAGCCGAGTCGAGGATTTCTTCTGCAACGTTCCGGCTGTAGTTGTAACTGCCATCGTCAGGGAACACTCCTTGACCAATTGGATGTCCTATTGGTCAGGACCAATCGGTCAGGTATCGTTCCCTGATGATGGCAGCTCCAGCGACTGTCTAAACGTTGGAGAAGATATTCCTCGACGCGGTCTCAAACCCAGAAGCCTAGAGATTTACGGCAGCAAAAGACTGCAAACTATTTTAAAGGCTGTTCACGATAAAGTGAGTACTTCTGAAATCAACCTTAAGAAAAATGTCACTGCCCCTGCCTGCATATACTTCAACGGGCGCACTGAGTGACATGTGCCCAGTAAAATTGATAACAATGGATGGAAAGTAGTTCCATAGCTTAACGTCGACTAAAAACTGAAATAATTTTTTTCGCTTTCTGTTTTTTTTTTTTTTAATGCACTGGAGTGTAAAATTACCATATTTGTAAAATATTTACTTTTCTAATAATTTCACATTTTCACCTGACCGACGCACGAATAAAGATACGAGGCCCATGGCTTTGTTGATTTTACGTAAGGCGGAAGAATACATAACGTGCAAATAAGTAGATCTCAAGCAGGCCTTGCAAAAGTGCTCGTTTTACCGTAAACAGCCTATACACATACATATTGTTACAGGCGACCGCTTTGTGAGCGTGCGAGGCTAATATGATTTATGGACGTGCAAGCGCGCTATTAATTGCAACCGGAGACGCAGCGGCTTTTCACAAAGGAATGTTTGCAAAGCGTGCCTGTTATACCTATCAGGGCGCAGGACGCTCCCGACCTTGGGTGTCGGGTGTCTTCTTTTGAGAGAATATTCTCGTCATTACTACTGCCCTGGTTTCTCTCAGCGTTACTCGGGGTGTGTGGAAACTTCGAGAACAAGGCCGACAATAGTATGAAAGTGCGACGGGGCCTCCGAGCCGGGAGTTGATGAGTGGACGAGTGCCTGCGGCATCGAGCGAAGGACGAGCGAGAAGAGAAACGAGCGGTGAGAGAAGTGACCATCGGGCGACAAACCTGTGTCTGCGAGTCGGCGCAGCGAATAGTGCGACTGGCAGGTTGCACTACTGGACTGGATGCGTGACTGAAAGACATTGAAGTCTGTTCACGGTAAAATTATCACTTTTGAAAGCCTTGCTTAAGATCTACTTGTATGCGCGTTGTGTATTCTTACACCTTATGTAAATTTAACATTGCCATGGGCCTCGTCATTTTATTCATGCGTAGGTCAAGTGAAACTGTAGATTATTAGAAAACTAAACATCTTACCAATCTGCTCATTGTCACACTTCAATGCATTAAAAAAAGACAGAAAGCGGAAGAAATCATTTAAGTTAATACAGGTTTCCTAACACTTTTTATTCAACGTTAAGATATGGAACTGCTCTTCATCCATCGTTACCAACTTTACTGGGCGTATGCCACTCAGTGCGCCCGTTAAAATATATGCAGGCAGGGGGAGTGACTTTTTTCTAAGGCTGATTTCAAAAGTGCTCACTTTATCGTGAACTGCCTTTACAAATGATGGTAACAGATTTTAATAATGTGTAGTGGAGATTGATAGATTAATGCTGTAAATAATGGCCGTGCGAATAAATTAAAATCAAAAATAATTATTTTATTTGTATTACGACCTCCATCCCTCACGATCTCGGATACACCTCTCAGGTTCTTGTAACGGTATATTTATCACTGCAAGAACACAAGTTCTGATGATCTCTGTTTGTAAACTCATTGCCGTCATGCCGGTGCACACGACTCCTGACTTATTTACGGGTTTGCTCAACGTCCATTACTACCTGTCAACCAATCAGACACCGATTAGCGTCTGCTTCAATCAAACATACTGTTTTGTATAGAAGGTTTCACAATCAACTGTGCACTTTTGACTAGTTGTAATAAAAACATGTTTTTTTTTTGTAATCAAGATAATTATTATCGCTGGGCTGCAGTGTTCTTGTATGAAGTTGTTAAACAATAGCGGAACGGCGAATCTCTATCCGTGCGAGATTCTTCTTTAATGACAAAGACTTGATCAAATTCAGTATTTCTCTATGTGCACTCGAGCCAAGTCCTCAATGTGTTAAACTATAAAAACACACATTCACCTGCAACCGTAGGTTATTTCAGGCTTCCAGTTAGGTTCGGATACGTGATAGGTGAAGTGAAGAGATTTGGACGGCTCTTAACATCGAGGTCTTCAGAGCCGATGAGGGCGAATGAGGTGAGAACGAAAAAAAAGGGGGGGGGGGGAATTCCCACATGCGAAAATCCGGAGTGACCCGGCCCGGGGATTAAACCCGGATCGCCTTGGTGGGAGGCGAGCAGGCTAAACGCTCAGCTACCGTGGCCCTGTGATAGGCGAAAACACGCATGCCAAGTAACGATGGCTGCTCACATAAGCATGCGCATTAAACACGGTCTGTGACTCTCCTTAAAACAGCTATTACTAATTAGATTTTTTTGTTATTCTTGGTGGTAATAACTTGCATGTGAGCCGAACTCAGTATCGCACTTATGATAACATCCACACAAGGTTTGTAGCAAAAAATTCTGTAAGCGCATTTGTATAGGATAATTCACCAGAACAACGTTTTAATCGCATAGTGATAATTCGTATTATACCCCTATTTTTTAATTAACCAAAATTTCACGATGCAATATGAATTAGCTGTCTACACTTTTTCCTCACTTCAGTTTTCGGTATACACTAACTATCATAAATTTACAAGAAAAACATTTCGAGAGCTGTAAAATGAGCAAATAATAGGATGCAGTGATAGCAACATAACTCAGATGCAAATTCTCCATTGGTAGATACCTGCAAAAATTCGCGTTGTTATTTGGGACACAAACCTTAAACACGTCTGTCATTGGACCATTCTGTATCTGACACGCCTTGGGTAACGCTGCGCCATTCATTGAATACTTCACAGATGTGTGCCCCAATCACGCGCAGTTCATTTAGAAAGTGGGTGGTTTGCCATCTACGCAGCAGCCAATGGAAAAGCGAAGCCGGCTCCAGTATACACAGTAGGTACTGTGACGTGCAGTCTGATGCCAAATAATAACGCAAATTTTGCATCTCTCTAAACATTGGTATATGACATTTTCAGATTTGTGTGCGTAGACTAAAGGGCGTGGAGACACGAGAGTAATGGGTACAGTCCCTATAATTCACTAACAGGCGCACAGAAGGTTTTTCGCAATAAAACTCGGTTTTCAAACGACGTCGACAGCAAGGACAGGGCCGCCCCAAGGACGAGGCTCAAAACTTGCAGACGGGACTTGAATAAAAAGAGGTCAAGTCCTCAGCTAACAGGAGATCAGCGAGGGGGGGGGGGGGGGGTGGAATAGCGAGCTGTACACACACTCGCATTCACAAGCATACAAACATACACAGACGTGTCTCGCTGCATCGTCCTCGTGCCTCGACCATATACGGCTCGGGCGAGAGCTCATTACCCGTCGCCTGGCGCGGACAAGCACCGAACGCCTTTTATTCCTCCGCCGACGCGACGCCCGCTAGCTGGGTTGGTTCTAGCGCCCTCTTATCCTCGTGCTCTCGCCTGTGAAACCCGGAGCAAGAACGGTCCAAGTGCACACGTACCTCGGCCTCGCCACACACACAGCCAGTGATCGCCTACCCGGCGCTTGAACACAATTACCACTGTCTTCTTGGAATCTGGAAGTAAAACAGTATGTGGTAAAGATATAAAATACATGTTTTGTTTTCCTGAACAACAAGTTTTGGCCGACAACTTAAATAAATGAATACATTTTTTAATAATTAGAAAAGCGCCCAGGCGAATCGCCACATTCGCGGATTCGGGACCCCAGAATTTCCAAGCCCACCGTAGTATTCCTTCAAAACTGTTAACCTATCTATTCCTGTAGTAATGTTCACTCGGGAGTGGTTACTAGAATTTATTGTTCTGATTGAAATGTAATCACTAACCAGAGTAGTACCTACCAATCTAATAATTGTTATTAGTATTGTTATAATTTCTCTCTCTAGAAATTAAGTGGGCTATACCAAGTTCGTTAAGGGATGGAGGTCTTAATCAAATAAAATAATTTATTGTAATTTCCTTATTATATTTACAATAACTACAGCAAAAAGCTTTGAACTTAAAATTTTACAATAAGTTCATATCACTTACATTTAAACCAGCTAATTACTCCAATTTAATACAATTTATAATTACTACAAAGAAATCAATTAAATTAAATAATTTAAAGATAAGTCCCAATAGATAGTGTATCAACCTATTAAGATATTCTGTAAAATATGTATCCAAATTGACAGTTCAAATATTTACAATAAAATAAGTATCACACTTTCATTCAGTCCCACCTCAGTTCAGTCCATGTCCCGCCAGTCGCAATGTTCTAGAGACCATCCAAGCGCCCTCACGCACAGTAGGCTTCACTCCTCGGTTTCACACCCTCTCGACCATTCACGCCACGAACACCTCGCTCGCCGTCGTCCCGCAATCTCCAGTCGTCGTCCACACCTTACTTCGCTCGCGCACACTCGGCCAGACAGCCTACGTCAGAGACCGCCGGCCGCTGGGTTGCGTCAATATATATATTATATATATATATATAGTGTCTTAGGCCGCCTACTAGCATCTTCCCCAACACCGGTGATGCGTCGCGGAGGGACGAGGAGCCAGCCAGTCTCGCCAGAACATTCTTGCGTCGTCACCAAACCCGTCGAAACCTCCAGCAGGGGAGCGGGGCCTTGACACATCCAAGGCGCCGAGCAGCGCGACAGCCCGCTGTCCACATTATTCACAGGTTTCCCAGAAAGGGGCGTCAGGTGATCGCCCGGGGGGGGGGGGGGTTGAGGTGGGTCCACCGCCACCGTGCTGGGCAGCAGCGCGTAACAGTATAATTTCCGAAACTAAATTAATAAATGTTCCTCTTGAGCCCTCACTAACAACACATCACATATTGATATCGTCCGACTCACAAAGACATCAATATTACAGATACACACAAGAACAAATAAACTAAAGGAACAACACCTACACTGTACAACACACTACACAAACAACATTACACTGACACCATCACAACACAGACACAAACATCAAACACACGACGGACACCACACAAAACGACAACAACCGTCGCCCCTCTGTCTCCGGAGAGGATGGTGGGGTGGAGTTCAAGGGTGGTGACAGAGGAATTTTAACTTTTGACATTTTTAAACTATAACGTAACCTATTTCTTTAAGGTTGTAACAAAATATAATTTTGAGCCTGTGTAATTTTAAAATTATCTTGTCTTGATAACGTGAAAAATGTTATGTTTAGACTATTTTCCACATTTATTTCAAATTCTAGTAAATAAGACCAGTTGTGGCCTTCAGTTGGTTACTGGTGCCATTTTAATATGTTCTGTTATGTTTAGAACAACGTCCATAGGAGCAGGGGAGTGACAGTAAATATGGCTTACAATAGTGTTACTTGAAAAAAGTACCTGTGGAAATACCATCATAGACATTTTGCCACCAGAATTAATGATTTTATGGAACATTTCGGTTTTGAGTCAAAGATATGGATTTTTGTATCTCAAACATACTGATTTAACCTACAAATCTTTTAGGTGCTGATTTAGTAACTTAAGCTACTAAAACGATTAGAAACATTTAATCCATTTTTTTTTTTTTTTTACTGCTTGTGCAAGATTTATTATATTCTGTTGGTCACATATTGGGGTAACGTAAATATTTAAAACACAGAACTAACACAAACAGCACATGTATGCTTAATAATTGCCGAAAACAGCATTCGGCAACTAAATTGTGTTTGTCAAGTAGATTCTATTTACGTAATTTTAAAACTTCGTTCTATAACCTCTCAAGAATAATGTAAGCCGTAAACATGCAGTAAACATACAGTAAATGCTAACCAGCAATAGCCTAAAAATATATATAAAATGTTATTTTTGTAAATAAGCCATTTTATTAAACTTTGAAAACAGCGTGAATATTAACTACTTCAATTAAGCGTATTTATCACAAAATAATCATTAAAAACTAATATTTTTGTTATATTATATAATGGTTAGTTTCATAACACGTGTCTGCTGTTTGTATTAATCCAGGCACCTACCACCCACCCACCACCCACGAAAAAGACATTAAAATAAGAAGATCGTTACAACATAGAAGTCGACTTTTTGTCTCCTTACTTGCTCTGTGCATAAGAGGCTGTTTCTCCTCTGTAATCTTACGTTTCTGTGACTCTGCAATACATTCCTCCTGATTGGAACGCGGTCTCAGCCGTGTACTGAGTGTAACAAACAGGTACTGGTGCGCACCAGATCCAGTCAGATACCCTGCACGCTCGACAGCTACATGGGAGCCAATCAGCAGGTGGGCTTACAACATCAAAGGTACCGCCACGCGGGATTGCCTCTGTATTCTGGTCTTTCCTCGGGTGTTGGCAGCTAACAGTGTTGGAACGTCACGTCTGTTCTACATTGAAACACCAAAGACTTGCTTGGTGAGTTAGGCGTATAGGCTGTTCACGGTAAAGTGAGCACTTTTAAGGCCCTAGTTTCTTTTTATCTTTCAGCCACTTTTTTATCCTTTAAACGCCTTTTAAAATAAATATTGCCATGTAAGTAATACACACAGTGTGTACATTACACCGCAATCGAAAGTTAACGTCTAAGGCTAAAGTAAAATAAATGTTTTGAGTATTATTCTAAATGGGATGGCTTTCAAAAGTGCTCACTTTACCGTGCATAGCCTATAACAGCGTGGTATACTGCGGTGTTGATAAAATGAGTGGCAAATATGGCTAAAATTAACATGAAATAGGCCTGGTCCCGATCAGTAATTCAAAAAGCAAACGCGCTTTCTTAAATCAGGCGACCCATCTCAGAATAGTTAGAAAATAATCGATCCCCCCTCCCCTCCCCCTCTCATCGTAATAATTTGTTTTATTCAGGCGTAACTTCTTGTCGTGAATCCTAGACTGTGTGTTAATCATTTTATCCACACTGATGATGTTTTATACCCAAGATTCATAGCATGTTAAATATGATTTTAGCTTAACTTTCAGATCACCTTATGTAAGGTAAAGTTTGAAAAAGATCTTTGAAGATATTTTGGTGTTGGCCAACAAATTCACCAATCTATGAGTAATAATAATAATAATAAAACGTCTTTATTTTTTGTGGCGAAGTTAAGGTATTATCACCTTCTCATACACTTAACCACTTTCCATAATAAAACATAACACTTATTTTTTTAAAAGAAAAAGAAATAAAATAATGACACAAAACTTAATGTTTACTATAAACTTAGAAAGAAACTTACATAAAATATTTAAGAGCAACTTACAAAAAATATAATTAACCTTAATTGTGAACTTACACGATTAACACATACATGCATACATGAAATCATGTACACACCTGACATATATCTATATACATATAATTGTACTATTTATAAGATTAAACTACAAGATAACATTGACTAACAAAAGTTCCAAAACTGAAATTTATTTTAAGGATTACTGAAGGACAGAAAATCACAGCATATAACTAATTAAACACGGGAAAAGGACAAAAAAACTAATTAATGTAAGACATTAAAGATTATAATATAAAACGTCTAAAATTATCAGCTACCTAGAAATATTCATAAAATAAGACATTGATACGTCTACTCGCACATGCTCATTCACACATCTACATACATTAATTATACATTTAATTAATTAAACAGTAGCATAAGCATCAGGAACATCACTACAGTCGCAGGAAGCAGAAAGCAAATAAGTTACAGGTATAATTAAAGAGGAACCTCCACAATAAATATTTTGTTTGCTTATATCAAACCCACATTTCAAGTTCATTTAAATATTTATAGCGTGAGCAAGCTGTTATCATATAATTTTTTAATTTAGTGATTGAAATTGTATCTCTGGCTTCCTGAGGTAAGCAATTCCAAAGTTTGGTTGGGGTGACGATGAAAGATGAAGCGAAAAATGAGTTGTGTTTTAGTACTAGAAGCTTTTGTTGATCGAAAGAACGAGTGTTTGATGCATTGGGCGGTAAGAAACGAGACAAAGGTATCGAGGACGTCCTGTTAAAAATAATTTCTTTAACAAGCAGGTCTTGTGCACTGATCGTCGACTTTTTTTATCGAACCATGAGAGAGAGAGAGTGTCTGTATTTGGTGATATGGTCTTGCTTTTTAAGATTAAAAATAAGTCGTACACAGTTGTTTTGTATTCGCTGAAGTCTCTGAGCTAGATCTTCATGCAGGTCATTGATGACTATATCAGCATAATCAATGCGTGAAATTATTATTGATTCTGTTAAGGTCTTCATCAATTTTGCAGGTAAAATTTTTTTAATCCTTCTTAATGAATATAAAGTGATATTTGTTTGTCTACAGATATAAGTGACATGCTCTCTCCTTGTTAAAGTTTCACTTAATATTACACCTAAGCTTTTTACGGACTTTGATAGAGGAATCAGCTCGCCATCAAGTATGCTATTAGAGGGCGCTAGTGACGTTTGGTGATGTGAGTAGTTACTTGGATCCAATTATAATGCTCTGGGATTTCTTAGGATTTAATAGTATCCCGTGATTTATTGGCCATTCTAAGATGTTTGACAAGTCATGGTTAATTGTGTCAAATTATGACGTAATATTACCAGGATGAGCTGGCAGGTAGATTTGGAAGTCGTCTGCATCGAGATGGTATTTACAATGTTTTAGTATCTGAGGGAGGTCATTAATGCAAATAGAAAATAGAAGGCGTCCCGGAACAGAGCTCTGGGAAACTCAAATTTTAGCTGTGCGCCAAGCAGAATGTTGTTCTCCGCAGACAACTCTCTGGTAACGGCCACACAAGTAACTTTTAATCCATTCTAACGATATTTTGGAGAAATTAAAATATGATTTTAGCTTGGCAAATAATAGCTCATGGTCGACGGAATCGAATGCTTTGCTAAAATCTAATAATATCAAAATCGTTAGCAAACGGTTATCCATGTTATGTTTTATGTCATCAGTGACCTGAAGAAGAGCCGTAGATGTGCTAAAGCCCTTTCTGAAACCAGACTGATTGTCGACCATCAGGTCATTTTCAATAATGTACCTTGTTATCTGTTGGTGTGCAATATATTTAAGGGCTTTGGAAATTGTGGGAAGAATGCTTATGGGTATATAGTCACTGGCACATTGAAGTTTATTTATCTTCAGGATTGGTTTTACTAAAGCAGATTTCCACTGAGTTGGAAAGCTGCCTATGATCAGCGAATAATTAAATATTCTAGTTATTGCTTCTAAGATAAACGGCAAGGCTAGGTTTATCATGTCAATTGAAATTCTGTCATTACCCTTGGCCATAGTTTTAATTCGTCTGATAGCTTTCAGAACGTCAACAGGCGTGACGACATTAAAGTAAAAACGTTCTTCTACACAGCAAGTGTGGGCTTTAATAAGAGACAGTGTTTCATTTCTTGTTTCAGGAGTAATACGGGTACATGCAGTTGTGAAATGAGTATTAAGTTAGTCAGCACTTGGATTTATTTTTTGGTAATAGTTTTTAGTTTCTTTAAACTTTACACCCATATTTTTAACACTGCTCCATAAATGCCGCGGGGGTGAGTTTGGCTGTATCAAGAGGCGAACGTACGCAATTTAAGCCGTTCTAATGGTTTGGGTACACTGGTTTTTGAGTAAGCGGTACTCCTCGAAACTCACAGATACAAGGATATAATTTTTTCCCTTGGAAGATTTATGTTTACGAAAACCATTATCCCGATCAGCCATTAAAGATTTAATTTCCTGGGTCATCCACGGCGGCGGTGGACGAGAAACCCGCTTAGTTTGTTTCGGAATGTGCTTATCAATAAGTTTGTATAACAAGATGTTTACAAGATTAAGTTTGTCATCAACTGTATGCAAATTATCTATGTCACTCCACTGTATTGCAGAAGCATCGTTAATAAAATGTGGCATGTCGATCCTTTTCAGATCTCTGTAGGTGATAACGTTCTGTAAAAATGCTGGAGTACGAAGTGAATAGGTTACATGTATGAGGTCGTGGTAAGATAAACCCGGCACGCTGATTTGTCCACAGTGTAGGACTTTGTCAGCTTTTGACGTGAATATAAGGTCAAGCAGCGTGTCCGCGTTATTAGTATGGCGGGTGGCTTCAAGTGGACAGTATACTAAATTACACGAGGAGAAGAGATTAGTAAGGAGCAATGTTTGACGTGATTCTGTTAAGAGGTTGTTGTTAAAATCACCCATAATCAATACAATATAATGACTAGGAAGTATAGCAAATAGGTCGTTTTCTAAGTCATCCATGGACCATATCTTAGGGGGTTTGTAAACAACGGCAATCAGTAATTTTTGCGTAGAAATGTTTAATTAAAGAAATAAATGCCTAGGTTTTGCGCAGCACGTACTAGGAGAGCTGCAGATAGTTTTAACTGTAATATCATTGTGCACATAAACTGCCACACCCTCGCCTTGTTTACCTTATCGATCAACCGTGTAGAAATCATAACCCGGCAAGTCAACAAGCGAAGATGGGAGACTCGCCTTAAGCCATGTTTCCGACACTAATATTACATGAAAATGTAGAGGACTAAAAATTGCTCTAAACTCGTCAATCTGGCCAAGTAGTGACTGGCTGTCGACATGTGCGGCGTGGAAAGCTCTAGGATTGCGAGCTAGCCTCTGAGAGAGTATAGCGCTGGTGGTTTCTGGGCCAGAAGAGGCAACAAGCTCCTGTTAGCGGGAGGTCCGGAGGGAGTACCCTTAGTTGCGGGGAGTGTGAGTGGCAAGTCGCACTGGGGGGTTGTGGGGGATGGGGGAGACGAGCAGCTGTAAGGGCGGGTCTCGGGGATAAAACACCATTCTCGAAAAAACTTTGTAGTGGGACTCAGTGTTACCAACGTGCTTTTACTATTATTGATCATGGATTCGAAATATTAACTAAATTACTATAACTAAGTGAGGAAGACTTACCATTGTATTCGATATAACAAAGATGCAGAGCTACTGTAGTGATGTACATACAAGGACTTGAGATCACACACACACACACGCACACACATGCACACAAGCTTATGCACAAAATTAAACATAATGTCATTCTAGCACAGGGCTAGCACTGGTAGATGGATTTACTGAATGTTAACAAGTTCCCGCATAGATGATAAGTAAGAACGGCGGTTCGTGTGCAGAAAAACAATTCTGCTATCTTGTGTCCAACAGCTGAATGGACCAAATTTTTCTTTTGCGGATTTCAAGACGCGGCGTCTATCCGCCGTCAGCGATTCGGTAATGACGAAGGGCGTGTTCTTCAGGGCTCTTTTAGCATGGAATACGATGGAACGAAACTGGTAACTCACAAATGTCACTATGATCGGTCTTCTGCCTTCTTTGACGGCCTGGGCAGCAGATCTGATTGGCTTGCATATTCTGCGAGCGCGGTCGATGGCACTTTGTTCGGTGTTGATGTTCAGAGTTTCTTTCAAAATTTTGAGAACCGCATCGGTCATATTTTCACTTTGTTTTTCGGCAACGCCATGGAAAAGAAGACAATTCCGTCTACTGCACTGTTCGAGCTCGTCAATTCGTTCCTCCTGGCGCAAAACACTGCTTGCAGTTCTTTGCGTATGATATCAAGTTGCTTCTGGAAGTTGACAGAGAAGGTGGCGACTTCTTCTTGCATCCTGGGGATATCTTCACTGTTTGTGGATATAGGTCGCTCCTGCACAACAGAAGAGAGGCGATCCTGTAGCTCCCTCAGGTGTTGGCGCACCTGCTGCTCGAACTCTCCAGCCGCTTCAACACTTTCTTGGGCATCAAGGCGCGCTCAAAATATCCTTGCAGTTTTTGTTGACTGAATTGTTTACAACACCAAACCGACTCCAGTAATATGTTTAATGGCAGCGGAAGTTGTTCACTGACCTCAACACGCACTTTTAATATTAAATTGCTATGACTGAAAGGCCAGAATTATATTTCTTGCCGGAGCTACCCGAGCGCGTGCTGCTCCCTCTCCGCCATTTTACTATCGGCTTTTATATTTCTGCCCATGTTCATGCAAGGGTTTAAGCGCTAATGATTAGCGTAGAGTTGCGTGGCTGTTGCCGAAGGTAGCGTCTCATTTAAAGTTAGGTTTATGATGTATGCACGCGTAACTCACAGATTCACAGTACTGTACTGTACATTATCGAGTGTACCAAAGCAGGCCACTCGCAGTGCTAAGGTGATAAACTTTGTTCGTTAGGATATTACTTGTCGCTGCCTGAGATGTCGGAGAAATGCCACCACAGGTTTCTGGGACTGATGCCCGAGGCATACATAATTAATGCATTGCAGGATGTCCTCAAAGTAAGAAGAATCGTGCACTGAGAGAACAGTTGACCAATAACTTGTTTGTATAGCGCCAAAAATATATTTTGTTGCCCCAACAAAATATCTTGTTGAATAAACAAAACTTGAAAAGTAACTAAATTAATTTTGCTCATGTAGCAAAATACACTCTTGAGTTAACGAAACCTATGTGTTGGGCCCAAATATATCAGACTGTTTTTTTCGTGCACGTTATCCTGTATTTGAACTGTATATACTGTATTTAAAAACGTTCCGAATTCTTCAGTAATCTCTTTAGCAGAGGTTACCAAGACGTAGCACTCGGGCGCATGTGAACTAGGTTTCGAATCGCGGCCAGGCTAGAATATTTCGACGTGAATACGTCTTTGAATTCGCGACCATAGTGGGAGGAAATCCAGAAAATTCGTTGATAACAAAATCGGGGGATAGAGTTTGGCATTGCAGTTCCGAATCTATCGTCTACATTCAAAATCCAATTACACCACTCGATTGCCAAAGGATCAAAGAATATGTTACGTTGAATGAGGACTGCGAAACATCTTTGCGCGGCGTTGGCTTGGAAAGGGGGGGGGGGGGGGTTATTTTGAGTTCGTTTCGCCGCGTCTCATAACTTCCGCGTAGTACAGCCTTTGACTAGGAGAAGCTACGGCGCTCGAATATGACCACAATCCTTCATTTCTACAGCGTTTGCGGGAAAAGTTTCAATCGACAGCTCTCGTGAAGATCAATCGATTGCATGTACAGAAACATTTGTGTTGCTTGGTTATGGTGAAATTGTATGCTTTAAAAAAAAAAAAAAAAAAAAAAACTTACCACAGTTTCTGCCTATACTCGTCAAAAAGCCAAGTCGAAATACAGAAATCGTAAAGACGTTCGAACGCGTCAACGTAGACGTATTCAAGCTAAACAAACGGCCGTGTCACCAACACACCCAGACCCAATGTTTTTTATATTAACCGAAACTGTTCGATTTACTCAGAGCCAAACAAATCTTTGGTTTTATTAACAGAGGCTGTTTTGGAGTACCACATAAAACAGCAAAAATAATTTGAGTTGTTTGAAAGATTTTTGCAATGGAGGTGACCGACTATGTGAAATATTTCGGACATACCCCATTCCTAGACTATGTGGTCACAGAAAACCAAGTCTGAGACATGAAACCAACAAGAAAGACGAGCCAAGAGTATCTGTAGTCCGAAATATTTGACATTATCGTTCACTTTGTAAGAAACTTTCGATCAACTCATGAATTCCCGTCATGGACCTGGTATACATCTGTGTATCCGAGAACTGTATTCATTTGACAAAATTCCTCGTGGGTTTTATTAGAGGTTTTATTTGGAGGGACCTGCAAAATTCGTGTTATTTTTTTATTATCAATCTAAGATTCACAGTACCATATATAACGGAGCCGGTGTTGTTTCTCCATTGGCTGGCGCCTAGAAGTTCAGTAACTGCACGTGAATAGGGCACAATATTGCGAAGTGTTCAATTATTGGCAAAGAGTTATCCAGGATGTGTAATATAAAGAATGGTCCAACGTCAAATGTATTGCAAAGGAAAAGCGTTTTCAGTTTAAAATGTCCTCAAATAAAAACGCGAATCTTTCAGGTCTCTATTTATTTGTATATTTTGAGTACAGCTACTCTAGGCTACTTTTTCGTGCTTGTTTCATGTCTCTGACTTAGTTTTCTATGGCCACATAGAGCAGCAATTGCGTATGTTCGAAATATTTCACATGATCAGCATGAAAAGTTGGTTTCAACAATATAATATTTATTTGCACCTACTCACACAGTTAACCTATTCGAAACCAGTGTACAAAGTGGTGTACATTACACACGTATAGGTAATTTTTTGTCTGTACTGCACACTGCGAAGATAGATGACCAATGGTCTTATTTGTGGGTAAATGATTAGCAAACCGTCTTACTGGTCCAAGACATGATTGATTCCTATTACTGTAGCCGAACGTATAGACTACAGCTGATTGGCTGTGACAACGAAAAAAACGCCTGTGTCGACGTAAGAGCAGCACATACAAAAAAAATGTATGTAAACAACACTTGAAACAGTAAATTAAAGTGGGTCTGATAGGATTAATTTGGTTTCGCAAACTAATTTAGTTTTGTTCAACAGAATACTTTTCACAGTGTGTTTGGGTATACTAGATAAAAACACAGTAACCGAATACTCAAGAATACATATGTTAGCACACTCAGGATTGCACATATTTACTATAATTGAAGACAAGTTAGAAGTGAATCACCTATATACGCCACTGCAGGAACGTCTATTCTGTTGGTTTCTGTATTCCCACTTACCACTCTTCTATTGGTCCACACCACACTGGGCGTGCTTATTGTGCTCTACAACGTTCACCATTGGCTGGTCGTCAACCACTGGGGTCGCAGAGCTGATTATGCTATAATCAAATGTCGCCACTGTGTGAAAGGTTTACAGTAAATGTATTTTTGTAAAGGCACACGCATAGTAAAATATACAATTTTGGAGGAAAATTATAGCAGCTGGGTCGTATTGTTCTTGCAAGGTACTGTTAAATACTAGCGGAACAATGGCTCTGTAACCATGCGAATTTTATTTTCAAGGACGAAGAAATGTTTAAAGCGGCGTTGCTCGAACTTAGTTCGAGCGTAGTCCAGAATGTGTTAAACAGCGCTTTGTACTGCAAACTCCAGTCGCAAAAGTTTCACTGGCCAGAAACATGTCGTAACGCCGAAGTGCCCTGTAAATGACGTGCCAGGCGGCAGCTCAACTAGGCTAGGGATAAGGGAATATTTCTCAGCACACAATATTCAGTCAGGCACGAGTCCCCACTCAAGGGCCTCGCACAGCCTGTAGGCGTACGGATATGTCTACACAGAAGGAACTGCCACGCCATCTAGTCTGTGACAACATAGAATGTGTATATACAGGATCTATCTAAATTCGACCGACAAACTTCGGGTGTAGGCTAATTACGAAAAAAGAAGTTAAAAACATATATACGACATATGGTCTAGAATTAAGTCTAAGCGAGGTGCACATTTTTGAAGTTGCAGTAGAAGAAAAAGTTTCTTGCAGTACCACTGCAATGTACCTCTCTCTGGAATATTCCCCTTCCTTTAATAACCTCAAAACTGTTTTATTGGGTATTGTGCGTGTTCCACCTGCCAGGTATTGGTAATTTACTGTTTCAGGTTTCACAAACAAGAAATTTTATGATGAGTGCTGTACTTAAGTCGACACAACACTTGCTTCGTTGTCACAGCCAATAAGCTGTAGGCTATATGTTCAGCTTCAGTAATATGAACCACTTATGACCTGGGCCAGTAAGACGGTCTGGGAATCATTTACCCAGGGTACGATCATTACCTACACGTGCTTAATGTACCCAATCGCGTACACTGCGTCTGAATAGGTTAAAAGCCAGAAATAAATAGCAGTAATGTAAATAGTGTAAGTAGGCTTTTATTTTACTTTTTTTTTTTTTTTACAGTTCTCATATTTCATTTCTGCACTTGTTTTCGTGCAGTAATATTTGACGTGTCGCTGAAATCGGATTATGGTAATAAATCTTCATTTAGGAATAAAAGTTATCCCTGAGTTCATAGGTTCAGTTTGTTGACAGCTTGCTAACAGTGTAACTGGAGTCTAACTTCTATGCAAATTTGAAATTAAAGGTATTCATTTACATCTTCCAGTAAATAAATCTTCAGTGCGCTGCCGAAGGAGAGGATTATCCACTTTATAAAACGCGTAAACCTGACGACCTACATGATCGAGGTCGGCAAGTCGAATTCAGATCACAAGGTCTCTGTTCGAATTCCATGTGAGACTATGGAGGTGCGTGCAATTTTGCAGGTAATTATAGTTTCTAGGCTGTCCCGGTTAACCTTAGAGCATACAAACGACGGCGTTTAAAAGACAAGACAATATGTGTTGATATAGGTAAACTTGCACAAGGTATTTTACTCTGTGTACTTTTGTTTTAGGCAAACATTTTGTCAGTTATTTCAAAATTTGACTTACCACAGACACAGAATATTAAAAAAAATACTGTAAAAGTAAATAATCCGTTTTTTTTTTTCGGGGCAGTTTTCTGCAAACACTAATGGTGGTTATGCAATGATTTCTGCCCCTATCCCCATGGAACTTAAATTTTCATGAATCCACTGGGGTTTCAAGGGAAAAAGGGGGAGGAGGGGGAAGCAGGCCCATTGCAGCTTTCCCCCCACCAGAATGGAGCACCCTCTCCTCAATCTAGTTAAGCCAGTGCCAATCATCGCAATGGAAAAGCAAGATCCCGCCTCATCTCTACTAATATTTCTCTTGCCACTAATAAAGAGCATGGTTCCTACCTATCTGTCTCCTGTAGCATTTGCTATTAATGCATGTAACAGTTTTTAATACTTTCCTGTCGAAAGTGTTCTTACGGTGCCTATGGCGGTAGAGACCCGATAATTTTGCTGGTTCATATCTAGACAAGTTGGAATTCGCACACATGTACGTTCAGGTCACGTTTGTAATTGGTCGGCGTGTTGTTTGACACCTCCTGGAGGTAAACGAGCCAATAACAAAAATGCAATAAATTGTGCGCCCAACCCCGTCTCTTACTAACACAACACTCAACCAATAAGCATCTGATGTCTGTATGAGAGTATGTGAGTATGAGAGTCTGTATGTGAAGTCTAGCCTACAGGTAATTGAACTCGCGAATTTCTACGGGTCTCTAACTACAGATACAGTTATGGATGTAGTCATGGCCCCAAACGAGGCCATAGCCGCCCAATCCCTCGCCGTCGCGATGGATGTGCCCTTGTTTGTATTCCCTCCCCTGTAGGCGCGAGGGGCTCAGCCCTGAGACGCATCTATCTCCCGCCCCTACCTCGGACGTACACATCTAGCATTTAGAGATAGGGTACGTTAATTTAAAAAAAAAGAGCACTATAAAAGTTTTTTTTGTACTTTTACAAGAAAAACCCTTGAAATCCCAGGTGCCAAGAAAAATTCCTTTGTAAAACTACAAACAGTTTCTTGTAAAATCTTCAAAACCTTTTATTTGTAATATTGCAAATGATAACCTTGTATTATAACTTACGGTATTGAAAAGTGTAAATAAAATAGTTATTTTTCTTCTAGAAAACTAATGCGACGAATTAATAAAAGAGAATATCTTAAAAAATATATATTTCAAAATATAATTTATGAAAAAGGAAAAACTTTGCCAGCCCGGGGACTAGAACCCAATCCCCTCATGTTGTTAACATACACCCTTTACCACTAGACCAACTCGACTTGCGCAATTCGTGCTTAATTTTATATTAAATACAATTCCAAGAACTTACAAAGTTACGTTATTTGATTAAGAATACATTTACCGGAACTGTATTTCATTTCAAGAGTTCCGTGCTGCTACGAAACAGTAACATTTAATGAGTATTACGGTCACGTTATTCGAACTTGTAACACAATTCTTTTTGCACGCAACTACACTTTACATCACCCATAGTTTTTACACAAGCAGCTGTATACGGTTTTACGTTGTTCGTTGAGTGTCCGCCATTTTGTTGAAACTCGAGGATACGGGTTAGTATAGTACAAACATTTCTCGAGTTCTACTACAAACACAGCCCTTGTAGTTTTATAAACGAGTAGTTTTACAAGAGATACCTTTGTATTGTTACGAGCATCTGTAAAATTACAAACAATTTCTCAGTAAAAATTACAAGACATTTTTACAGTGTGTGTTGGCAATGCCTGGAAGGAAATAGTTCTCATGCATAATATTATTAAACTGAGTTCGCACAAATGCGGTGCGTTGTCCCTCTGGTTTTGTTCTCTAAATATAGTTAACTTTTTTTTTTTGTGCATGAGGCGGAAGACTATCCTGAAAGTAGAACTTTAGCCGGTCTTCAGAAAAGTTGGAAGCAACCACGAATAGACAAAACGCGTATTTTTTTTTCTCTAATGATGGTCTAGTTCTCAGGCGGGAAACGTAACTGACGCCGCGTTTTTTTTTTTTTTTTTTTTTTCCAACTGATCGACCGCAGCCTGTATTCTGCTCACGTCCCGCGGTCCTAGAACCCGTATCGCCCCGAGTCGATTTTCACGATGCCAGTTCCCGCTCTTTTATTGGCTCTTAACTGACCGCCTGCGATACAGATCCCGCCCACCGGGGCCTTTCCAGGGCTTTGAATCACGCGACATCTCCGACTATCCCGCTGTTTCATTTTTGTCTTCTAATTATTGCTATTTAACGTCCCTGCTCAACGTCGGCTTACTTTCGCCTTTAAGTAATCGTTTTTGAAAGCCCTGCTATAGCTGTAACATTTTACGATACAAGATACAAGTTGTTAACGTTTTAATGTTCACATTTGAAAGCCATTCTTAAAATGTGTTCGTATTCACATTTAGTATCCTTCTGCCTTACTTAAAATGTGTATTACCGTGGACACGATACCGTTATAAATGAATCGTTTAAGTAGAGTTGCGAGATTGATAGTAAAATAAATGTGCTACATATACGCTAATTCTAAATTTTATGTGCGTACAATAAATGTATATTTAACTTAATTAAATTTCCACGTGTATAAAACGAACATTTTAAATATAACTCTAAAAAAAGGAACTATTTTTCCTAGATACTTGCCAAGTTTACTGAGAGCACGACAGCCTGTAACTCCGTTAAAATACTGTGTATGCACTTACAGGCAAAGATATTTTCCTAAACTGGTTACAAGATTGCTGAATTAGAAATGAACCAATTTTATGGGATTGCCTTCAGATTTATTTTGATGGTTCTGAGGTCCTTCACAAGTAGGAACCTGCAAAATTTGTGTAATTATCTGACACCATTCTAGACTTCATCGTCTTACACATATTTGTATCAATGTCGTTTGATTCAGCAACTTCTGCCATAGTGAGAACCGGCTTTACCTTTCCGATTTGGTTGGACGTGATTTGGAAGTCCTGTCGTTGGTGGTTTCCTATTGGCCAAAAACAGTCTAACAAAAAAATTAGCGCCCAATGACAAAAGCGATCCATTCGCACATGTATTAGAACTCTATCTTCTCTTATAGGCTATTCACGGTAAAGTGAGCACTTTTGATAAATCTCTCATTTGGAATAATAGCCAATAAATATAATTCATTGTAGCCTTGGACGTTAAATTCCTAGTGCCGTGGAATATGCATATTGTGTTTATTAATTACACTGCAATGTTTATTTAAAAAGGTGGTTACACGATAAAAAAATGGCTGAAAGGAAAAAGTTACTAGGGCCTCGAAAGTGCTCACATTACCATGAACAGTCTATATAAACTCGAATTTTGCAAGTCTCTATTCGTTAGCCACGACGGAGAATTGTGACTCCTTTACTTTCGCCTAATATTTAGGCAAAAAAAAATTACAAATGTAGAGGTTTAGCCTATAAGGGGGGGGGGGGGACACCTACGAAGTGATTGACTGTGGAGATGGATCCCGTTAAGCCCCTGTCACACTGTCAAATTTTTTCGTCGAACTGCTTCCATTAAGTTTGGTCGAATAAAGCTGAATAGTTATGACGTGATCGAAACGTCATAAACGCCGCCATATTTGTCTGGAAAAAGTTGGATGGCTTCAGTTTCCATCAAACATTTGAAGATTGGACCAGTTCTAAAATTGATTTTATGTTTGACACGCTCAACCAATCAGAATTGTGCACGACAAAATTGGACGTCAACCAACTTTAAAATAACTAACAATTGCTGGAAACGAAATAGGTAATGAAGGTAATCCTTTATGTAGAAGCTGTCTGGGCATGAATGCTATTATAACTGAATATTGTACATAATGTTACGAACTCAGAGGAATTAAATTTCATTGCGCAGGACATCTCTGATAAATAAAATTTGAATTTAGCACAGAAGCGAAAATAAATTACAACATTCCTTACATTTCTCCATGTAATGGACTGCGTGGAAAAGCAAAAGCAGTATCTCACTGTGAAAATAATTTTTGGATGATAATTCAAATTAGAGTCTCCCAGTAAAAAATTATTTGACAGTATGACACATTTTCAAACACATTCAAGATTATTTGATAACATTTGTTGGAAGGAAATATTTGATGGCCGCATTTTGTCTTCAAATTTGATTGTCAAATTTAGTTGGAGGCAAAAATTTGACGGTTTGACAGGAGTTTGACACAGGATATAGTCCATTGATGGTTACTTCCAAATTTTTTGAAACCCTGATAAAGTTCTACTTCCAGGCTATCCTTCTGCCTCACGCAAACTGAACGAAGCCTAGGAAATCACACCAAAGGGACGACGCCCCGCATTCCTGCAAACTCAATTTAATAACATTTTGCAGGAAAACTATTTCGTATTGGTCATTACTACAGACCCAAAAATTTCGCGGGTTCATTTCTAGACAAGTTGGAATTCACACACATGTACGTCCTTGGTACGTTTGTAATTGATCGGCGTGTTGTTTAACACCTCCTGGAGATAAATGAGCCAATAACAAACGTGAAGTAAACTGTGCACCCAACAACCGCCTTTTACCAACACAGCAATCAACCAATAAACAGTTGATATCTGTATGAGAGTATATAAGACTGTGAAGTCTAGCCTACAGGTCACTTAACTCAGGAAATTTATCAGATCTCTATTTATTTCCTACGTAGAATAATATACAGTTAATTCCGTCCATTTAAATATTTCACGCTGCTGACGTAATGTCACGCTACAAATATACCTTATGTAAACTACTGGCGAAGTAACGATCTTTTGCTCGTATCTTTATATATTCTATTCGCGGTTTCTTCGCACTTTTTGAATTAAACCTGCGAAAAATCATCCCATGTATTACGCGTTTGGTTATTTCCCAAATGCGTCATATGTCACAACCGTTTTATACCTCTGTTAACATAAAAGAATTTATTTTTTGTTAAGTTGAAGTTTCGACTGTATTTTTTTTCATAAACTGTAGTATACAATTTATAATAAATTAATGAAACAGTGAGAAAACATGTGTGTTGGTAGCGCCCGGTAAGAAATATTCCTTATGCTAAATATCGTTACAACTGAGAGCGCTCTAATTCTGTGTGTTGTTCTTTGGTGTAATATTCTGGACTTAGTTAAGGATAGTTTGCACGAGGCGGAGGAATACCCTGGAAGTAGAACTTTAGCAGGGCTTCATAAAACTGTGAATGGTTTATAGAATTCGGATGTCGTAATGTTACTGCGAACTGCATAAAATCAGTTAAACTCAGGCGACGTGATTTAATGTCGGCAGCAATAAAATTGTTAAAGATTTCATCCATAGTGTATGGCGTTACTGGCGCCGAATGGCCGCGCGAGTCTCTGTAACGGGCCTTGAGTATAACTGGTTACTGGGCTGCTTTCTGCGAAATATCCCCTATTGGTAAGACCACCTGTTATCCGCGAAAATATTACAGGACCACTTGTACTCCAAAACACCAGCTCTCAGATCCACTTTCTTCATTGGATGATATGTATTAACTATCACGAATTGCAGGTGCCTGCCTGCGAATCACGACACTCGGTGTCGGAGTTACCTAATTCTGATTGGCTCAGTCAGGTAAGGAACTGTTTCCCGACAAAAATACGTGGCCAATAACCAAAGGGAAACTGCACGTATGCCATACGACATTGGTGTCTAGCCTTCGCGTAAATCTTTTCGCGAAAAAACAGGTGGCCCTGCCTGTTGGCTGATAATATGCCGATTCGCACGAGTCAGTTACCAGCTTCCGAGTGTCCAAACTGCGTTCCAACATTTTGCTTGCTAGTGGCGTAATCTTGCTGGCGTGCGCCAAAATCGAACAAAATATTTTTTTGTATAGGGCCAAATATTTATTTAGTAGCCCTAACAAAATATATTGTTGAGCAAACAAAATTTTAAAAGCAACAAAATTACTTTTGTTCGTCTAACAAAATATATGTTTGAATCAACTATACATTTTATTTGTTTGGCCACTCATTTGACTGCCTTCGTTTGAAAATGCAGCTCGAGAGTTTGTTTGTATTTTTTGTGGCAGTTAGGATAGTAATCGTGTTTGTTAGTGCATCTATTAATGCTCAACAATCGTATAAACACATTAATAAAACAATGCAATAAGAAACTGACAAGTAAAACTGTAAAACTTGAAATATTTGTTTGCACACGTTGGCCAGTATTTTCAGTATATCTTATTAAAAGCTTTCCGGCGTCATCAGTTGTCACATTAGCTGAGATTACTAACGTGTAGAGATCGGACGGAGGTGAACTGGGTTCGCAACTCAGTCGAACTCGTAAAATTATTTTATATCTGCCCAAACAGTAGTTAAACAAATCTTTAGTTGCACCAACAAAATCTTACAGCTTGGAGCAACCAAATGAGAACAACAAAATAATTTGGTTTCCGCAACAAAATATTTAATTGGCCCCAAACAAACAAATAATTTGGTTGCACCAAACAAATCTTGTTTGATTCAGCAAAACCTTTTCCCAGTGTGTCTAAGAGGCCGTTTTCCTTCTATATTCTCCAGTATTCTGTGCCTTATAATTCCTGCCGTCCCTGCAGGGTTATTTTGGGGTCACGTGTTTTTATTTTCGAAAATCCGCAGGCTGGTCTTCAGTATTCTACGTCACCTCTTGCAACTTCTCTTTCGGTACTGGCCACGCGTGTCTAAGAAGACATTTCCGTATTTGACTGAGCCAATAAAACTAAGATACTCCGACGGTGAACGTCAGTGATTCGCGGGCAGACACTTAAAAGACGAGTGACAATTAAAACCATACTATTACGAGAATTCGCTTGAATTAAAGTGTTTAAGAGTTCACTAGTAGTGGGATATTTTCGCGAAAAGTACGTGCCCATAGTTATACTAAAGACACTGATTTTTGCGAGAAAAAGTCACGAATAATTAGTAGGGATAGGAAAATTTCGCGAATTCATTTTGGGACAAGATAGACGTCAAACACCTGTACTGTGAAGTCACCTTCGCAATTGGATCACAGTTTATTATACCCGCCCTGCACGCCCCTGAGCCAATAGCAGGCTTGCAAAGAAACACTTTGCTAATCCCATAACTGCCAGGTGTGAGGCAACAGCCAATGAACACACAGCTGAGTTTCCAGTATGCAGAGGACTGAGGAGTCTAGCCTACAGGTCATAGAACTCGCGAAATGTTCATATCCCTAATAATTAATTGTGCTTCAGAACTCTTTCCAGATCGGAGTAACCTAATTATAATTGGCCATTGTGGGATTGTGGGAAACGGGAGTTACCCGACAGAACTTACCGGTCAAAGGCAGCATCAGCCACGTGCGAAATTCATGTGTGAGCACCGCCGGGAATCGCCGTGGTGGTGGGCCGGACACACGTATGATATTGTCTGAGAATTTTCCTAAAAGAACGAAACTCCTGTGGACGACATATAAAGTCCATAGCTAGGGCTATCTGTTTATCGCGAAAAGATCCCACGACTAGTTGTAGTAATCCAAAACACTTTCGCAGGGATAGGAAAATTTCGCGAGTTCAATGACCTGTAGGCTAGACTCCTCAGTCTTCTGCATACTGGAGCTTCAGCTGTGTGTTCATTGGCTGTTGCCTCACACCTGACAGTTATGGGATTCGCAAGGTGTTTCCTTGCAAGTCTGCTATTGGCTCAGAGGCGTGCAGGGCGGGTCTAATAAACTGTGATCCAATTACGAAGGCGACTTCACTGTATATGTGTTTGACGTCTATCTTGTACCGAAATGAATTCGCGAAATCTTCCTATCCCTACACATTCGTTTAGAACCAGTATGGCGGTTGGATGATTTTAACTCGTGCGCGTCTTAGGTGTCCACCCGCTAATTACATACTTACAGTAGCGAAGTAACCTGATTGTGATTGGTCAGTCAAGTAAGAAAATGTCTTCTTACAGAGACATGCCGCCAATAAACAAAAGAATACTGCTGCTCTGCCTCTAGGGTGTTGAAATCTATCATGTGCGGAAATATTTTCCCGAAATTCGGGTGTCCCTACCAATAGCAGAAGTAAAACCAGCATACCGTATGTTGGAGTTCAGCCTGCATGCTGCCGGGGGGGGGGGGGGGGGGGGGGGAATAAAAAAACAACGTGAATTTCGCAGGTCACTGTAGAGAGCTGAAGAATTCTTGAGGTCACTGTCCTGTAGGATCGACTCCACAGTCTTGTGTACAACCATGCAGATATCACTACCCATTGGTTGCTTGCTATTACAGCGGAAGGCATTAAAAAGGCCTACATTTTATGGCGTGTATATTATTGATTCACAACTCAACATGAGGTGTCAAATACCGCACGGACCAATTACAAACGTAAAACGAACGTATGGGTTTTTTAATTCTAGCTTGTCCCGAAATGAATCCGCGATTTTTTTAGGGCTGTACGTAATGGGTAATTGACATATGCACGGTTGTACACACAAGACAGTGGAGTCTTGCCTACAGGTCAGTGAACTCGCGAATTATTCATGTCTCCTCAGTCATATAGGCTGTTCACGATAAATTGAACACTTTTTAAGGCTCTCCCAAAAGGTATTAACATCTTATAAATATATCTTATTGCAGCCTCAGGCATAAAATTTTGATGGTGGTCAAATGTATACACTGTGTTTATTGCTCACATTGCAATGTTTATATTAAAAAGCAGCAGGATGATGGAAAGTGGATGAAAGGAAAAACTTATGAGGGCCTTAAAAAGTGCTCACTTTACCGTGAACCGTCTACAGCAGGGCTCGTGCGATACCACCGGGCGGTTGTGTAAGGGGCTTCGCGCTGCGAGGTTGGATAATTGCACGACTGACCTGCGTTTAGTAGGGCACCTCTCGAGATTTGCCCACACCCCTCCCTCGTCGATCCTTGAACGACCTCTTGGGCCGTTTGCCACAACCGCCCCGATACGAGCTTATCTCCACCTGTCACTCCGCAATCTCGCGTCGTATATCTTGAGCGCCTATCGCTGTCAGATACGACGTAAGTCGAGCGGGAGCTTGCTACCAAATGCGCCATGCTCATGCGAGAAACAGCTCGGCTGACGCTATCGCTCCAGATGCCGTGCGATCGAGTTGAGTTGAGTTGAGAGATTTGGACTGCTCTTAACACAATCTGGACTACGCTCGAGCTAAGTTCGAGCAACGCCAGTTAAAAAATTTTTCGTCCTTGAAAATAAAACTCGCGTGGTTATATATAGGGATAGGAAAATTTCGCGAGTTCAATGACCTGTAGGCTAGACTCCTTAGTCCTCTGCATACTGCAGCCTCATCTGTGTGTCCATTGCCTGTTGCCCCACACCTGGCAGTTATGGGATTCGCAAAGTGTTTCTTGGCAAGTCTGCTATTGGCTCAGAGGCGTACAGGGCCGGTCTAATAAACTGGGTTCCAATTGCTAAGGTGACTTCACAGTATATGTGTTTGACGTCTATCTTGTCCCGAAATGAATTAGCGAAATGTTTCTATCCCTAGTTATAGAGTCATTGTTACGTTAGTATTTAACAGGATTTTACAAACACAATACAAGCCAGCAGCAATAGTTTCCCCGCATTTTTTTTTACTCTTATAGAAAGAGACGCTTGACTGAAAATCTTCCAAACAGTAAGAGACATTTGAATGGAGCACAATCAGCTCTGCAACCTCAGTGGTTGACGACCAGCCAATGGTGAACGTCGTGGAGCACAGTAAGCACGCCCAGTGTGGTGTGGACCAATAGAAGAGTGGTAAGTATAGACTTTCCTGCAGTGGTGTACACAGGTGATTCACTTCTAACTTGTCTTCAATTATAGTAAATATGTGCAGTCCTGAATGTGTTAAGAGGCTGTGTCACCCCTAAGAAAGAAATTATCCATTTCAGTGTGATAACAGAAGAGTCAGGGCCGTTACTGAAAAATATTTCATTAAAGAAGCATTGCATTTCATGGTACTGTGCAAATTACAGAAGCATTACATTTCATTACAGAAGCATTTCATTTCATCGTACTGTGCAAACTTTTGTACCTGATTATTAGTAGGCGCTTCCTGGTTGTCATTAAAATGTGAGAATATATTAGTTTTTTTTTAGTTTTGTATTGAGGTAATTGTTGCATAAATATGCGTTAATCGTTAATATAATCCGTCCGCAATGATGGATACGGTAATTGGCTAAGCTTCTATTTTACCCATTTCTAATAAATCAGCCTAAATTTCAATTAGGAAGATGTAATAAAAAATTCTATATATGTGGGCGATGCGGAATCTTAACAACGGGGTCTTGACAGTCGATGAGTGTGAAATGAGGTGAGAATGGAGCAGCGCCGGAAATCATAAGGGGGGGGGGGGGTGGTCCCCGAGAAAACCCGCCGACCAGTGGCATCGTGCGGTACGATCCCCACTTGCGAAAATCCGGAATGACCTGGCGGGGTATTGAACCCGGTTCGCCTTGGTGGAAGGCGAGCAGTCTAACACGAAAAAGTTATAAAGAAGAACATAAGATCTTAAATGAATGCAAGAAGAATTGAAGGAATTATGAAGAAAAATAGAAAAACAAGAAGGAGGAAGAGAAGAAAAAGAAGAGAAAGAAGAAGAGAAAAGAAAATAGTGACAGAACAGAGAAGGAAAGTAGAAAAGCAACAGAAGAGAGAAAAAGAGGAGAAGAAGCAGCAAGAAAGAGAATAAGAAAGACAAGATCTGAAACGCATGAAAGAAGAATTGAAGTAATTGCGGAGAAGAAAATCTAAATGATTGAAACATATGATTTGTGATAATATGTTGGTTGATGTCTGTATGTGTGTTTGTGTAAAAAAAAAGGGGGGGGCGCCCGTAGGAGCGGAGCTCCATTCCCTCGTCCGCCGGGAAACGAAGGCCTGGGTGTCCAGAAGAGGTACTTCGATGTTCTGGACGATGATTAGGTTGAAGCAGAACGGCGAACGAGGGAAAAAAATAAAAAGAACAACATATAATAGTACATATATGGAGGGGGCTGGGGGGCCTTTGGGTTCGTGGGCGGGGCCATTCGACAGTTGGGTGCCATGGCGGACCGGCCGAAAGGCTAGTTAGCTGTGTGCGGGCCCGACGGCGTCTGGTCGCGCGGGCGGATTCGTGAGAATCCCGGTCCCTGGTCTGTTCCGGCGGTGAAACGGGGGGCGGCCGAAAGGATATCCGTCGGGGAGCTGTCTCGGTCGGGGCTGAATAGCTCACCGCCTTCCTAGGAAGTGTGATTGATGCTTTTGAATAGAAATAACATTTGTAGCTTAAATTACGGGCGCCCAGACAAACAGCCGCCTTAAAAATGTGAATCTATAGTATAACTAATGTACTGTTTGTTAAATTGTAGTAGTCATGATATAATTAAACACCCTGGATGGCTGTACTGCTAAGTAGGGTTAATGAAATTAATAAAAATTAAAAAAGTCTAACCGCTTAGCCACCGCCGCCCCTTTGCGAGATCGAGCCCAGACGGTTGTCGTGTGGGTAACATTGTAAGAAGTGGCGTCGATTGAAGTTTAAAAACAATTAGGGAATATTTAAATTTCAATGTGAATCTTTACTCAGAACAGATATGAAAGTCGATATTTCTTGCCCGTTCATAAATTTGGTTTTAGAAACACAAGTGTCGTCGTTGAAAATACTGTCACAGTGAGCAGAGATCACTATACCCTAGGTAGCCCTTTCTTCGCTATATTAATTTTTTTACGAAATAATGTTTCAACCCTTTCAGAACCACTTTGATTTGAGGTTTCGCGTGTTTCAAGCGAAAAAAAGTTATGATGCGTGCTGTACTTAAGTTGACACAACACTTGTTTCGTTGTCGCAGTCAACGGGCTGTAGACTACATGTTCGGCTGCATTTACATGAACCAATTGCGACCTAAACCAGTAAATGAGTTTGTGAATCATTTAACTACAGGTAATATCATCGATAACTGAGCGGCGCAGTGCGCAGTACACACCGAAAATTATCTACACGTGCGTAAGTGTACGCAATTGTGTACACTGCGTCCGAATGGGTTAAACTATAGCTAAAACACATAAATTTCGCGAATTCTTTTCAGGAGCAGCGAAAACGTGAAGAAAATGTTCATTTCAGTTTGTACTTCCATTGGACCAGAGTTAGTTAGACAAGCTCCGGACGACATTCGACCAATAACGAACCGGAAAGAAAAGCCAAGTAGCGAATCCCACGCTACTTGGTCTGCGGTTAAACTGGAGAGATAGCCGATGAACTAATAGCCTATGCTTAAATGCACAAATAATTGTGGAGTTTAGCTTTATGCCGAGATAATGCGCTAGACTTCCAGAACTGTTTAACTATAGTGACAATGCGACACATTTTCCGAACAGATTGCTGTGATAAATCCGTACAGTCGCCGTTTAAGAGTGGGATATACCCCCGTGGGAACCCCGCGCTTCCAAGGTCAAGAAGCGAGAGAGGTAAGATCACAGCTTAAACCACGCCAGTATCTTCAAACTTTTCTCTTTGCCGCTTAAGGAAACTGCATAGGCAAGCTTTAAAAATGCGGTATTTTCACGAATTTTTTTTCCTCCAAGAATACACTTAATACGTCAAAAGTTAAAGAAAATAGGGACATATATAACTTTTTTTTTATTATCTTTTCTGACAAAATGTCGTATTTGCAAACATTTATTTACCAAAATACGTGTATTCGCGCAAACAACTTTTTCACAAAGAAGGCTGGGGTCCATTCCTTTCCTAAAATTATGAGGAGATAAGAGTACGCGCAAAGTTTACTTATACTATTTTCCATCGACGTCACAGTGCTTTATAATGTCCAGATGTAACTCTGAGGGGTTGGGTAATGTTTATAATGTCCAGATGTAACTTTGAGGGGTTGGGTAATGTTTATAATGTCCAGATGTAACTCTGAGGGGTTGGGTAATGTTTATAATGCCCAGATGTAACTTTGAGGGGTTATGTAATGTTTATAATGTCCAGATGTAACTTTGAGGGGTTGGGTAATGTTTATTGAGACTACCCTTGAATGGAGGCTGCTATCTTTACAGATGTTTCCTTCTCCTCTTTCCAGGAAAATGCCTCTGAAGTTGCTCACTATTCGAATTGAAATACGCTGTAGTATTTTGTATTTACTGGAATATTATTTTGATAACACTTTCTGTCCGAAATTTAATTTTAAATTATTTACAGGTCCAAGTGTTGCACTGATGTGGTATTTTGGTGAGCAATGTTCTTGAGTCGTCTTGTGCCACCAGTCAACAACGTGTTAAAGTCTGTTCACGATAAAGTGAGTACTTTTGAAATCAACCATAGGAAAACTTCACTGCTCCTACCTGCATATAATTTAACGGGTGCACTTAGTGACATACGCCCAGTAAAGTTGGTAACGATGGATGTAAAGTAGTTCGATATCTTAAAGTCGAATAAAAATTGTTACGTAGCCATTTGTGATAACTTGAATTATTTAGTTGGCTTTCTGTGTGTGTGTTTTTTTTTTTTTTCATCGAAGTGTAAAGATGAGGAGGTTTGGAAAATATTTACTTTCCTAGTAATTTCACACAGTTTCACTTCACCGACGTATGAATAAAGTGATGAGGCCCATGGGAATGTTAATTTTACATAAGTCGGAAGAATACACAACTTGCATACAATTAGATATTAAGCAGGGCTTTCAAAAGTGCTCATTTTACCGTGAAAAGACTTGGTAACGGTTAGATGAGCACAATTTTTAAATCAATATTTGGGACATGTCGCTGCCATTAGGTGCGTATATGTTAAAGGGTACTCTTGACTGCCATCCGCCTAATAAAGTTGGTAACAATGGAAGGAAAGTAGTTCCACATGTCATTAGGTATATTTTTTTTAAATACTCGAATTATTTATTTTACGTTCTGCTTTCTAAACGCATGCATATAAGTGTAAGAATGGGCAAATTTTAAAAATACCTCCTTTTCTAATAATTTCACAGTTTAACTTGACCAACGCAGGAATAAAGTGATGAGGTACATGGAGATGTTAATCTTAGGCCTACCTATTTTGGAATAATATGGAATATGCAGACAATTAGATCTTAAGCAGGACTTTCAAAAGTGCTCAGTTTATCGTGGACAACCTATACCGATCATAAGTATACTTCATCTGCAACACGTCCTCAATCGGTTTAAAACAGATCCTGCCAATTTTTTTTTCGTCATCATAAAATGGATATTAATTATGATTAGGTATGGGTCGATTCTACATTTTCTCGATACTCTATACGAGTTTCGATACCAAAACATTCTCACGATACTCGATGCCGATAATTTTCTCGATACCAAATTAAAATTGTCATGAACACAAAACAACTTGGCGAAGAAAATGGCTGATTTTGTTAGTGTCGTTGACACACACTGAAACTATATAAAAACTCACATTACACTGGAAACAATTGGTGGATGGCCTGTAACCCAAACGTCCTTAACCAATGATAAACTAACAAAGTCTCCGATTCTATAGAATCAGGTTTCCACAGTAAAAGCCGTAAACAAACATTGAGGAAAATTATAGCTCAGTACACACTTATTTTGCGATTTCGCAGTTTTTTTAATTTTATCTTGGGACTTCAAGGGAGTTACTGTAACGTTAAATAAATATCATAATTATCTGATACACTCGTCGTGGCCTACACCACGGAATACGCGGGCTAGGCCACGACGGATGTATCAGATAAGTAAGGTATTAATTTTTGTGAATATTTAGTCATGCAGTTCCGTCCAATAATTATGGTATGTGTGGAATGTACAATAACTACTCAGTTTGCTCGCTCGTGCCTATTGGCGCTCGCTCACGAATCTCGACTAGTTTTTATTGTACCTCAATTATGTAACATTAAAGTAAATGTCAAAAATCACAATTGTGGTATGTATGGGCTGCCTAAAAACACCTCAAGGTGCTTGCGGCTGTGTGATTATTATGCTATGAATAAAATATTGTATAATATGGTACACTTGTACTTTTAAAATGGTATAACTTGTAAACAGTTCATCTGATCTCGACCAGTGAAGGTTTTTGGAATGCTTGTGGGAAGCTTTGGACTGGTCGCTGCCGGCAGAGATAATTATGGTACGCATTAAAAAGTTACTGTTAATATCTTGCGAACCGTTGGACCTAGGTCAAATTTTATGGGTGTGTTGAAATGCCCAAAGGATGCAGATTTAATTACGTTACGATTTTCGAAAGTATTGTACACATTCTGAAATTTATGGTAAGCTCGTATTCATAATTATGGCACGAGAAAATGTGTGTTAAAATCAGGTTAGATTATGATAAGTTTTTCGAAAGTATCGTACGCATTCAGAAAGTTATGGTACGCTCGTACCATAATTACGGCACGGGAAAATGGTTTGTTAAAATTCGATACTTTTGGATATTCTCATGCGATACTCGATATTATAAAGCATTGAGGGTATCGAAGTATCGCTTTGTCGAGGATCCCATCCCTAATTATAACAACAATATGTGTAAGTTTTTAGAAAACACCCATTTTGTAAGCTGATAAACGATTGAGAGTAAAATTAAAATTTAAGTTTCCTTCGTCAATAATTTTCTAACGCTAAACTGAAAAAGACAACCAAAATAATAGACCACGCAATGAGAATGCGTTTTTAAACAATATTAAAACTCTGAACCTGTATAAATTGAATTTTAAAAAGAATACCTTTCTTACAGCAGCAACCCTATTCGCCAGAATCAAGAAGTATATTTTTAAAACAATTTTTATTTAATTGTATAGTCAGCAAATGCCATGTAGGAAATTACTGTAATTTTACAAATTTTGTAAATCTACATATGATTTCTTGGAGAAAAAAAATTACAGTATACAAATTGTCTGGGTATTTGCACGATTCAGATTTTTTTCAAACATATCTGAAATATCATTAACATTGGGAGCTGTCATCCCGCGATGTATGGATTTGTATAGTGTGTGGATTTATGCTTTTTACTTTCGAGTTCTCCAAAATATTGGTAAAATCAATATTTATTCAGCGAATTAGTCTTCAGGCAATAAGTAGTTGGTATACGTCTTGGCAAAATACAAGGAAACCTTAATATTATGTGCAATAATTACTGCGAAATTACGAATACCTGTCAGCGTTGTCACTCTTTCCAGAGTCGTAAGAATATCTTCTGCTTGATCGAAAACTCTGACGAATGTCTGAGATATCCATCCATGCTTTCCAAAATAAACATACTTAATATATCCATTCCCCCCCCCCCTTCCCATTTGATCATGGAAATTGCGTAAGGTTTGCGTCTACATATTAGAGAATTAAAAATATGTCTTCTGAGTTTTTTACAGACGATATTCAGTTTTTGTTAAAGTCAGGCGAATGCATTTGACCTATGTTTTCCTCGTAAAGAAGACATTTGCTTGAGAAGTTTATATATAATGCACTATGAGCTCTCAGACGAATAAATACGTTTGCAATTGTTTGTGATGCAATATAAGAAAGTCTTGGAATTTAACGAGAACAGTTCTTCGAGAGAAAAAAAGAAAAGGAGATAGGCCATTATTTTTTCAACCATGCCCGGGCAAGATGCTAGGAAGAAGGGATTCAACTTACTTATCTGTATGCGTATGTTGTGCGACCAGCGGTATTGCAATGTGGTCCTGAGACTACGGTCTATTAACAACCCTTTGCCACATATAAAGTAGATGATAAGAGCACATATCACGTTCAAGATATGTGCGCATATTTCTTTATAGAAAATAAAATGAAGAAACTATTGGCAATCTGTTTGTGAAGAATTCCAGAGCGGTATTTTTATTTCAGAGCAGAGACTACTTTTAAAAAAGTACATATTTCAGGTTACAGAAACCGTTCCTTAGTAAGGGATAATTTGCTGGCAAGTAGCTGGCAAGTATTTCAGGGAACTTTCTTGTATGGAAGGTTGTTTGACGTTCTGGTGTTATATCTTCCTCCTTAGCCGCGCCTGTTACCTAGTTAATCTTGCTTCTTGGGGACGTTGCTGTAACACGGTGGAAGCACGCGATGGAATATTAATTTTTCACGCCGAGCTCACACATTGAATAATATCTAAATTATTACTTCAAAAATTTTTTTAAGATTTTTTTTATTTTCTCATTTTGAGGGATGGCAGAACTGCAGCAATTTACGCTGGTATATAACACAGTAACATTAACAGCAAACATATTTTAGAAATATTGAAATATTTCATGTGCATTTCATGTGCAATATTTCATATGTGTGTATTTATAATTATATAATGAACTGAAAAATATCCTATAAAATAAAGCGAAACACTTCTTTTTTTTATGTGTACAGGGCTGTTTTGCAACTTTATGGATTGTCAAAACAAAATTCAGATAAAATGTGAGTTAGCGAGTGAAGAGATATAGCCGGCGCTTAACATCGAGGTCTTGAGAGCCGATGAGGGTGAAGCGATGTGAGCATGGAGCAGCACCGAAATGCCAGGGCGGATTAGACGGGATATCTCAGAGAAAACCCACCCACCAACTTGCGGCATCGTCCGGCTCGATTTCCACATGCGAAAATTCGGGGGCTACCCCGCCGCAATTCGAAACCGGTTCGCCTTGGTGGGAGGCGAGTAGTCTAACCACGAAACTCGAATAATCTTTGTTTGCATGGGGCGGAGGAATACTCTGGAAGTAGAACTTTAGAAGGGCCTCAGAAAAGTTGGAAGTAACTGTGAATGATCTACAGCGATTATTTCAAATGTCAATCAGCAAAAATGGTATTAATATGTGTTTGGAATACTCGTGTATTTAAAATAGCTGCAGCTTCCCACACATCTGTTAAATGGATCATCTCGTCCAACGAAAAGCGTGTAAATGATGAGGATCGGATGTAACAGCGATGGCGAGTTCTCTGTATGTTTCTTATTTCCTCCGAGCGGATTACCCTGGCACATTTAATCGAGAATGGCGCCGCGTTAACAGGAATTTTCCTGCTGTGGCGACTATTTATGATGACAGGAGATCACAGAACATAATTTTTTTTTCTAGTTTATACTTTCTTGTTCTTTATTGCACGTTTTTCCCCCTCGACATGAACAAGGCAACTTTTTGCTACTGGTAGTAAAATGTCGATAAACATTTTTCTTTATTGGATGCGTGTAGCACGGTCCTGCATCGCAGAGTGCGCATTTAACAACATTTTCAAGAATTACGTAATTCTTATTACGGTTTTGTTGTTTGCGTAATCACCTGACAAATTTGCAGTGATGTCTGATGTTCTACAGCTAGACGAATTCAAAGCCAAACAACCTGAAAGATGATTGATAAATTAATTTTAAATCATAGGTTTTCAATATGGATTTTTAATAAACTGTTCAGTGATAAATAGAAAATATTCCGAAACTACGTAGTTAAAAAATTTAAATGTTAAAATGTTTCTATTCATCATTCTATTTACGGTAAGTTACGCTTTTTGTTGAAGAGGTTAGGACAGTTCTTAACAAAGAGTTTTTGAGAGCCAATGAGGGTGAAATACGATGAGAATGGAGCAGCGCCGAAATGCAAGTGCGGGGTAAATGGGAGACCCCGAGAAAACCCGCAAATGTACCCAACACTTTTAATTGAACGCTGAGACACGGAATTTTTTTCCCTGCAAGGTTACCAACTTTACCGGACGCGTCACTCACTCTGCCCGTTAGAATGTATGCATATAGTGGCCGTGACATTCTCAAAGGTTTATTTCAAAAGTGTTTAAATAACCTATACTGTCCTGGATGGGCAGTAGAAGTATAGACTGCTAACGGTATAGTGAGCATTTTTGAGGTCCTAGTTACTTTTTCCTTTCAGCCATTTTATTATACTTTAGCTAAATTAAAAAAATAAAAAAAACAAATATGGTAATTTAAGTAATAAAAACAGTGTGTGCATCCTACCACACTCGGAAGTTAACTTCTAAGGCCAAAATAAAATATATTTATTGGCTATTATTCAAAACGAGAGGGCTTTCAAAAGAGCTCACTATACCGTGAATAGCTTATAAGGGCAAACCTCGACCGGATTGAGGGCGTGCCTGAGTACGACGGTCTCAGTGACGATGTGGGAGGGCACCGGAAGAGGGTTAGTGCACCGACTTTGAGATTTGTGCCCAGCAATCAGTTGTTGTGTTAACCGTGAGGGATTTGGTTGGTCGAGTGTATCTTAGTCATCCGTTGACGGGTCACGCAGACTGCGCTACAATGGATCAGGTACTGCTGTGAGGGTGTCCCTGATTTGGGAGCTGAGTGGCTCCCTGGGCGACAGGCAGCGCTTCCTGTTGTTCATTTCGTCTTAACAAAAAGGGTCAAATTTGTTTAACTGTACAATTCGTTCGGAAGAACAAAATAAGTTTTTCGTCGAGCATACCATTTTTTCAGCCAAAAATATTTTTTTGGCAACACCAGTTATCCATGTGTTTATCGTTATTTCTTTAAAATAATTTTTTGTTGCGCAAAGCACAGAGAGGAAACAGTGCAGCGGTTCCTTTGAAGTGGGCGTAACTGTACACTGATTGGCTGAGCGAGGTTCAGGAAACGAGTCTTGTGCCTGATTGACTACTATAATCCATTCACGGTTGCTTCGCACTTTTCTGAAGCCCTACTAAAGTTATACTTTCAGGATACTCCTCTGGCCTCGTCTGAACAAAGCTTAACTAAGTTTCGAAAATAAAACCAAAGGGCAACGCACATCATTCGTGCGCACTCAGTTGTAATATTATTTTGCATGAGAACTATTTCTTAATAGGCGCTACCAACACACATATTTTCTCACTGTTTTCATTCATGTTTATTATAAATGAAATATTGTAATTTATAAATTAACTATAGACAAACATTCCATTTAACGAAAAATAGGCCTAAGATACTTGTAAGTTAAGAGAGGTATACAACGATTGTAACACATAAGATATTTAGGAAATAACACGTTATACATGGGGTAATTTTTCATAGGTTTGATAAAAAAAAGTGTGAACACAACCGCGAGTTGAGTATACTCTGTGATCAAACGATTTTATCAGAGACAGTATAAGTTATTGCAGAAAAAAAAATTCTTATCTTGATCAAGAAAATTTTTAAAACGAATAATGAAATGGTTTATTGGCGAAGGGTAACAGAAAAGGGATGTCAACTCACTGGAGACCGTTCTTCGAGGTGGGACTCAGAAGGCATCGTCGTTCCAGGAATGTGACATGAATGACACGTAGCGATGTAGTGGTGACGGAGTGCAATGGAAAGCCAGGCGGGGATGCTCTGACGAAACCCACTGGCTCGCAGCAACGTCCGTCACGTTCGCGACACCGCAGAACTGGAGCGTGGCCCGGCAAGGGAGTCGAATCCCGATCGCCTAGTTCGAAAGCCAGTGATACAGGCACGATCTCCAACGGCCCCCAGTTTTATGATAATTATTCGCAGTTTTCTCGCCCGGTGTTCGAGAAGAAGTTTTCAGCAGATATAAACTCAAGTTTGATAGTCTTTACAAAATAACTAAATTCATGTGCGTCCGTTAGTTGTGTTTCATTACGTTCCACCGTTTCTGCTGTAGTGTGCGACTGCGAGATACATTCATAACCACTCGTTAGGCGAACGATGTAATGCCCATGCATACACACTGGCCGTGATATCTGCCAGTTCCCAGAATTATAGGTGTCACTAGTAAGGGTTCGAGGTCGGATGATGTACAAAGGAAATGGGAAATACGGACGCTGTAATGTGGAAACAAATCAAGCACTTCTTTCAATCCTATGGAAAAAATCAATAGTCGAAAAAAGGACTAGTAGAGAATTAATTGCTTTTAAGCTATCGTTTAATTTCTTTATCCCATGCATATTATGAGTTACTTTTAAGTGTACTGTGTGTCGTAATATCCCCTCTCGCTCGTCATTATGTTGCAATTTAAAATTCAATTGCAAGCAGGAATTTCACTCAAAAATTTATTATTTTTTCTAATAATCCATTAAGGTTATTTAATTATACTCCTAACTTATTAATTTATTCATAATGGTTTATTCTACAAGATCTTCGAGTTTCCAAAATTCAATACTAAAAATATAGATCTAAATGGAAACGCCAAGGTATAAAAATATGAACTATACGCTTGTATAAACTTCAGCGATATTAATTTTGCGCTCTCGGTATCAGCTATACTGATATTAACGTTATTAGCGATTTGTTGATATAAAAGCTAGTATCGATATATCGGCTTTGTTACAGTAATACACGAGCATATGCGTCGCGCATACATCACTTGGAAAGCATTTGTCGCAACGATACTGAAAAAGAGCGAAACGCACAGACGTAGATTTCAGTTACGGTCAAACTAACCGCCATCAGCTGCTCTAGGTTCTGGTCACGTGACGTCCAAGAGTCCGCCATTTGTCTCAAGAGCATGCTGTCGTTTCCGCTAACCTCGCGATGCGGTGCCAAGGCTGATAGATGTCAAGGCCGTCGAAATATTCTATGGCGTTTTAACCGGTCGTTGAAGATACCTTGGCTCGACAGAATGACTAACGAAGACGATCTTCTTTTTAAGGACTGTAATGTCGCATTGCTTGTTGAGACACACACACTGAAAGAAAAGATTTGATAGCGGCTACAAAACAGACTGTGGAGCCCAATAACACTTAGATTGAAAAGTGCCAACGCTATTTAGTGCTCACCAGCATATTTGTTTATTAACCATGCATTTATTGGCTGCCACCCAAATATTTAGTTGGCAACAATAGCATTAATGTCATCCGCAGTAATAAAATTGTTGCTGCGACTGCAAAACTGCATCCACTACACTCTGCGCGTGCGCTCTGGCTGGCGTATTCAAGTTGCCACATACTGTATGGTCACTACGCCATATTTGTCCGTGTTCGTTTCTTTGCATCCAGTTACTAACTAATTAATGAGGGATATTCTTAAGAACATGATTAATATAATACCTGTCTTCAAAATAAATAGATGTTACACGTATATTATTCCAGAAATTAACTTTCCATGAGAGTATAAGGGGGCACGGGTTTCACCCCACCTGGGATTAATTGGTATTAATTGATGGATTAACGATTTGATAAAAGGGCTATTCCTTAAACCGATTTTAATCCGATCAAAAATTGAAAGCGTTAATTTTAATTGAAAGGGCTAAATTTATTGAAAGGGTTAAATTTATTGAAAGGGTCAAATGGATTGAAAGGGTTGATTTTTAATCGGATCGATTTTTTCTTTCTTTTTGGGTGGGGGAGAAGGGGTAGCAGGAGCTCTGCACGATGTTAACCGTGTGGTGTCTACAGGCGACTGACCAGAGTGGTGGGTTGTAATGGGTCTTATATAGGTGTAGAGTTGAGTGCAAGAGTGTGCTAGGGCTAATTTTTAAAAATTTTTTTTTTCAAATTCTGAGTTGTTTGTAGGGATACTGGTGGTAGATAGTCGATTTTTACGAATATATTTAACATGCAAGAGAAATTCAGAGTGTTTAAACTATTTCTAAGAGTGGCCTAAGTGTAAATGTTATATTTTTTGGTGGACATTGCTCATATACGGTAGATAGGCGACTTTGAAAGATGCGATTTATGTGTTAAACGATTTGTTTTTGGAATGCAATTAAACACTAGAGGATTTCAGTGTTTTCTACATATGAATAAATTACACGCATTGAATCGGAAATTTCAAACGACTATGTGAACAATAAGTGAAATTACGTGAGTCTTAAATGTAATGTGAATCTCGTGCTTAGAAATATAATTTGCACAAGAGAGAATTTTAACAACATGAATAACATATTGTATTTCTTTTTACTTGTAATAGAGTGAAAAGTTTTAAAGTTAAATGATTGAAAATATTAAGTTCTAACAATTTTTAAAGAAAATTCATTGATTTTTTAACGATTTTGATGAATTACCAATCGAGTGCAATGATTTATAAAGAAAAATCATTTGGTTGTAATGATTTATAAATAAATTTGATTTCAAAGAAAAATCATTCAGTTGTAATGATTTTTTAATGGAATTTTATTGATTTGTAACGATTTTAAAGAAAATTCCTTCTTGTCTAACAATTTTCAAAGAAATATCATTAAAATGTTTAACCATTCAAAAGACCAATAGCTCAATTTGATTGAAATTAATTTCAAGCCTTAATGATTTTTAATGGAAATGTATTGATTTGTGATGATTTTAAAGAAGAATCATTATTAATGATAATTCATTCAAGTCCAATGATTTTCATAGAAACTTCATTCCTGATGGAAAGCTTATTTAGAAACTTTATTTTTATTTCAATCATATAATGATGTAGTAATTTTTTTCCACTCTAAACACCTTTTGACATCTTAATTACATAAGATGTAGTTTTTTGGTTAAAAGGCCTGTTTGGCTTGTACATGTAAATGATAGAGTAATTGAATATTTTTGAAGTTGTATCAGGACATGGTACAATTATATTTTACAGTTTTAATGATGTAAGATGGAATTTTTTGGTTAAAAAGTCTGTTTGGCTTGTACATGTAATTGTTAACATGAAGAAAAAAAATTGTATCTATTTCATAATTTGTGGTGTTATATACATTAATGATTTCGGTATGTAACGTTTTTCAGAAGTTAGTGCTAAACAATACTTGTATTTCATTTAAGGTTGTGATGTAGTATACTCAATGCCAAGATGTATAATTTATTCTGTGTTGAAAGTGATTATGGATTCTTTTAATAAACATTTTCTTTCAAGTTAAATACAAATAGTATGACTTGTTATTTATTTTTATACATCGTTTCACTAACTTTTTTCAACAATATCTTATGTATAATGAGTGATGGTTTAATAGTAGTAATGATAAATGGGTAGGTGTCTATTAGTAATGGTGAGATGATGACTTGTATTTAAAAATTCAGAATAACTTTTTATTTGCTTTCTTGGCTTAAAAAATACAATCATTTAAATTAAAACTTGATTGAAAACTAACTTACATTGAAGGGCTGAGGGAAAATCACAAAAAATTATGGAGAAAAACAAACAGCTGAATGAATGGACTTTTGCAAATAAATGGGGCAGCTGGTTAGTATCTTGAGAGACCCCCCATCAACTCCGGTTATTCAAGTTGAAAGTTGGAGTAGGACACAATGCTCTGCTGACCAACTTTTGTGACACCCCAATGGAATATATTGACAGCGAAGTCCGAATACCTTCACAGAGGCATGTAGAGAAGACCTCTGTCCCTCCTTGCCTACAATCTATGACTGCACCGAACACAGTCCAGCAAACATTTAATAAATTCAATTTTACATACAAGCATTCAAGATACAACATGATGTCTAGAGAAGAAGATTAACACAATATATTATAACTAGTTTTTAAATTAAATAAAACTCAACTCAAGTTATATATAAATAGCAGTATATTTTCCCACAAATTTACAAGAATTTAGACCTTTTAGTAAAAAAGTAAGATCAATGCTGAAATCGCTATTTTTCAACTTCGAAAAACATTATTTCCGCCCCTATTCATTATGATTCGTTAAAATTACATTGGAAATGGTTAAAATGTATACATTTTATGTTACATGGAATACATTTTTGCTGTTGGAAAGTTTTGGTTAGACATAAAGAAAGGGAATGCAATGGTTAGCACACACGCCTCCCCGAGGGGATCACACCCTAAAAACAAATTTTTCCCTCAAAGTGTGTATGCCGTGTTAGACGTTGGTCTGAGGGTTTTATCGGAGATCTCTCTCTTGTTTCCCTAGTCTCTCGCACATGACCTGGTGCTTCACACTCATCGGCTCTCAAGACATCAATGTTAAGAGCCGCATAAATCTCTCCCAATTTTTTTCTCTCCTATACATCGAATTGATAGTAAAAACATTTATAAAGAGTGAATAAAATATATCTTGTTTGAATAATTGTAAAAATAGTTCTGTTTTAACGAATAAATAAAATAAGTCTTGTGTTTCTGGGTGATTTTACAAATCATAGTTTGTTTGATTCAAATATACATTTGTTGTTTTATTGAATTTTAAATTTGAGGCTTATATTGGGAACTTGATTTCAGGGACTTGTTGTGTAAAGTTGAAACCACAGTGTCAGGCCAAATCTCTCAGGATACACATTCAGAGGGTCGGTGATATGAAGCAGGGGAGCTAACACTAGAAAAACATGTTCTGAATACTCCAGCAGGGGAGGGGGCGTCGTCTTGAAACAGGCACTGCAGAAATGCCAACTCACTAAGAATTTCAAAAAGTATTCTCAGGGCTGACACTGGTATGCGTACAAACTGTTTTTTTTTTTTCGAGCACCAGGCTCAATCAATAGTGCAGGTCTTCAGAAAACTCAGCTTCAGGAGTAGGGGTGGTATGGAGATATGTTCCTCTGGACAAGGGCAGGTTCTCAGGGGTATAGGTAGGAGAGGATGTCTGGCATCGTGGAGTCGGGCCGGTTCTGCCAGCGAGGGGAGGAAGGGTGTGGCTACCAGCAGCCTGCTTCTGATGTGCATGCAAGTAGGTATTTGTCGCCACCTTGAATCAGTGGAGAAAAATAACAATCGAGAACAGATGGGTGACTCACCCCCAGGACCTCGCACTCTGGTGAGGGGTGGTAGGGGGCATAGGGGTGGCTGGCATCATGGAGTCGGGCTGGTTCTGAGGAGTGCAGGGTATGGGTAGGTGGTTGGGGTGTGAGGCGGTGGCCGGCTGGCTTCCTCCAATCGGAACACAACTAATCAGTTGACACCATCTTGAGAAAATACCGAAAACATTTTACAACCGTGGGCAGCTTGGGGCAGCGCACACTGACGAGGAGGGTGGGAAGGGAGTTTTGGAGCAAAGTGACCTCAGCTATCCCACTCTCCACAATCTTCAGTCGTTCATCAATATTTGTAGAAGACAGGCGTCCTAGTCATCAGTTCCTTCATAAACACTGCACCTCTAGACACTTGGCAGCCGACAAGCTTACAATCGGGGGTTTACCGCAGCTACGGGCCATCTATAGTGATAACCACAATTTTAATATAAAAGTATTTTATAGGGAAAATATAAATTTTCGAGCATTAACTTTTTTTTCGATAGATATACTGCATTTGTAATAAGTAATTGATTTCTGTGTTCGGTAGATGAAAATACCGTTTGCGTTAATAATTGCAGTGAATTTAATAAACATAAAAAATTTATTTTCCCTTCATTTATGAATTTTCGCAGTAATATAGATACAGTTGTTTATCGTGCACACTAGATGTATCTACTCACAGCTCGATATAAGTGCTATTCATTCATACATCGAACAGACATTTTTAATATCATTTGGGGTAAGATTTTATCTATTGTTATATATTTTACTTAACAGAATAGACGTACACTATTGTGTCTGGTTTTAATCGTATTCAGAGTTTTTTTGCAGTAAGATAACATTCACCAGGCTGCATTGATTAAGGCATGTGTAATTTGTACGTGTAAACTTGTTAATGTGATATTTATTCATACTGACTAGCTGGATTTAATTTAAAGACAGTAGTTATTCATTATACTTGTCACTCGTGTTATTCATTCATATGTATAACTTGTTTAAAGACTCTGCCATGTGTAATTTCATAGCTGGATTTCGTTTAGTGAGTGTGCACTTGTCGACATCAGATGTTATTCACGTTGTTGAAATTCTCTCTTGTGTAAATTATATTTATAAGCTCGAGACTCACATTATGTTTAAGACTCACGTAATTCCAATTATTATTCACATAGTCATTTGAAATTTCCGATTCGATGATTGTAATTTATTCATATGTAGAACACTCTGATATTCTCTAACGTTTAATTGCATTCCGAAAAAAAGATCATTTAACATGTAAATCGCATCTTTGAAAGTCGCCTATCTACCATATATGAGCAATATCTACCAAAATAAATAAATTTTACACTTAGGTCACTCTTAGAAATAGTTTAAAAACTCTGGATTTCTCTTATGTGTTAAATATATTCGTAAAAATCGACTATCTGCCACCAACATCTCTACAAAAAAAAAAAAGAAAAATTTGAAACAATTAGCCCTAGCACACTCTTGCACTCAACTATACGCCTATATAAGACCCCTCGCAACCCACCACTCTAGTCAGTCGCCTTGAGAACACCACACGGTTAACACCGTAAAGAGCTCCTGTTACCCCCGTCCCCCCATGCAAAAATAAAGAAAGAAGAATAATTGATCAAATTAAAAATTAACCCTTTCAATCCATTTATCCCTTTGAATCAATTAGACCTTTTCAATTAAATTTAACGCTTTCGATTTTTGATCGGATTAACATCGGATTACTGATATAACACTTTCAATCAAATCGATAATCCATCAATTAATCCAAATTAATCCCAGGTGGGGTGAAACGCGTGCGCCCCTATTACTCATGAGGTGAAGTTTGCAGGTCTCGTATGTACCTCATATTAGACTTACGTTATTTACACGCTCAAGAATGTACATTTACGTCAAGCATGTTAGCGCAATGGTAACATACTGGGCTCGTATTAGAGAGGTTACGGATTTGAGTCCCGCTACTGACGATGTTTACTATAGTTTTTTAACTGATGGTGACCACAAACGTAATTTTGTAGTTGTCACTATATACTGGAATGACAAAAAACTTTTTAGGTTCTACAAAATATTTTGTGATGTCTACATTGACAAAAGAATTTTGTGGCCACCAATAAAATTTCGTTGGTCACCACAAAACAGTTTTTTTTTTTCAGTGCACTAGAAGGAGAATAAACATTATTACAGGACACGCAATTATATACAGCAGTTTGCTAACATCTTGGTAGTTTCGATGTTAGGAGCGATAGTAGGAGGACGCACTAAACTGGTATACATTATGCTACTGGCGGATGATCTAGGTCAACAGCCTAATGCGGAAACCGGAACCAGTCGAAGGCTGCTGCCGACATTTTTAGGTTTGACAACCTCAAAATCCGATACAGCCTAGCCAACCTTCGTGTCATAGCAAGCTGAAACACCAGACTACGCGGTGCGCGAGTTCATGATTCATACCCCATTAAACACGTCTAAGATAGCGCCGTTTTTAACTTTTTAAGATTGAATCACGGCAATTCAGCCTTTTGGCATAATCTAGGGAAGTCAAAGAGCCACAATTAATTTCCTCAGAGATCACTTAAATGTATGGTCATATGTGTTGCAAATGAGAAAGCTTTTGATGCGTGCTAAGCACGTATTTAAGCCGACAGAACACGTGTTTCATTGTTACCGCAACCAGTCAGCTGTACTGTTTGTGTTCGACTTTGGTAACATGAACCACTCCTAACCTAGACAGCAAATCAGTTTGTGAATGAGTTACCCACAAGGAGGTTCAGTTGTTAGAAAGATTCTCGCAAAGGAGGCGAATGATCAAGCGAAACATTATGAACACTCGCGCCATTGCTTCACTATGTCGTCACAGAAAATCTAAGTCTGAGACACGGAAAAACGAGCTGAGAGTAGCTGTCCTCTCTCTCTCTCTCTCTCTCTCTCTCTATATATATATATATATATATATATATATATATATATATATATATATATATTCACGTTATCATCAGCCTTTTCTGAAGCCCAGCGAAAGTTCTACTTCCACGATATTCCTCCGCCTCGTGTAAACTAAGGTAAACTAAGTCTGGAAGATTACACCAGAGGGACAACGCACCGGATTCGTGCGCACTCTGTTGTAACAGTACACTCTGTTGTAACAGTATTTTGTATAAGAACTATTTATTACTAGGCGCTACCAACACACATGTTTTGTCATTGTTTTTATCCGATTGATTTATAAATGAAGATATATATATATATATATATTTATATATATATATATTATAGTAGCAATATCTTTGGAGGAAATATCGTGTAGTATATTTAAATATAATTTGAAGTTAGACAAAACAACAACACTGGGAGTCCGCAGCTATACGCACCTGCTTGCGCAACAAGTTGCATACTACGAAGACGAACGGAATTAATGCGCCATGCGGGAAATAGAATGTAGACACGTCTGGCAGCCCATACTACTCAACTGATAGTCCCCCATTGTTCATGTAGTTTGACACACGTGCACTAACAAGCAACTACTAGCAGCGCCAACGTACCTCGAGCTTATGGTGTCCTATGTGCAGGCGCTCTTGCATGGCGCGCCAGTTCCGTTCGTCTTCGTGGTATGCAACTTGTTGTGCACCTGTGTACGTTAAGTTGCGGACTCCCTGCGTTGTTTTGTCTAACTTGAACTTACAAATACTGGATGACCTTTCCAAAAAAAATTGTGTTTGGCTGTGTTGGGGACACGGCCGTTTGTTTTGCGTGAAACGTCTACGTTGGCACGCTCGTACACCTTGATGTTTATTTTACGTTCCCGGCACAGCTTCACTTGAATATATGGGATTTTATGTCTATTACTGGATTGCTATTGCGATGCTCTTTCCAACCGTATACGATTACTGAATTTCGACTTGGCTTTTTGACGAGTATAGGGCGACATTGTGTTCAGTTGTCTTAATTTCTTACATAAAACGCATTCAGTTTCACCATAACCACACCACACAAATGTTTTTATACACACAATAGATTGACCTTGACGAGAGCTGTCGATCGAAACTCAAACGAGCGTCTTATCTTTTCCTAGTCAAAAGTTATGCTACGCGGAAGTTATGAGACGCGGCGAAACGAACTAACAAAAAAACCCCCACCCCCAGCCTACGTCGCGCAAGATGCTTCGCAGTCCTCACTGAACATAACATATACTTTGATCCTTTTCCTTTGGCAATCGAGTGGTGTAATTGGATTTTAAATGTAGACGATAGATTCGACGCTGTAATGCTAAACCGTATCCCCCGATTTTGTTGTCATCGGATTTTCTGGGTTGCCTCCCACTATGGTTGCAAATTTAAAGACGTATTCACGTCAATATAGTTACTACGATATTTTTGTTTATGTTAATCCGTAGGTGTTGCGATTTAAATTTATACATGTTATTCGACTACAGTTACTCTAGGAGCCGCGGTGGTGTAGTGGTTAGACTGCTCGCCTCCAACCTAAAAGAACCTGGTTCGACTCCCGGCGGGGTCGACCCGCATTTTCGCATGTGGGTATGTGGGGATCGTGCCGGACGGTGCCAGCTGGTTGGCGGGATATCTCAGGGATCTCCCGTTTCCCCTCCCCCGTTGCATTCCGGCGCCGCTCAATTCTCACTTCACGGCTCATAGACCCTTAAGACCTCGTCATTAAGAGCCGCCCGAACCTCTCCCAACTCAACTCAGCTCTTCAGTTCAGGCGAAGGAAAGAGGCAAGGAGAATAAAAAGCGAGACGGAAACATCTGCCGCCGGGCGCTGCACAGTGGTGAGCTGTCAACAACTTGGGCAGAAGGCGGTCGTCTGGGGTGACGTCACGCAGGCATTGACCCACTTCCCCGTATGCGCCCCCCCCCCCCCCCTCCCAGCCTTTGACCGCCCCTTCCACGCCTGCTCAGACGCCCGGGCGCTCGCGTAACGTAAAAATTCTGGCGGTCGGCAGTACCTTTTGTCTTTCCCCCCCTCCCCCCCCCCCCCGCAATCACCGCCCTCACCTTCCTCAACAACGATCACCCACTCCTTTTCAACGTCCAGTTTCGCGCCTTCGCCAACTTCAGTCATCAGTCGCAAGCGGCGCCGACCGGGCGAGAGCATGTTCCGAGGACTGTGAGCGAGTGTTGACGAAGGAAGAAGAAGAATTATATTTATTTATATTTTTTTAAATTTATCTGTGTTCGATTCGCGAGGCGACCAGCCCGCGACGTCGACGGCTGCCGACGGCCCCTCATGCCGGCGGCGGCCCGCCTCCTCGCCCTGGTCGCTTGTGCTGCCGCGGTGGCGACTGGCGGAACTACCGGCACTCGCAGGCAAGTGTCTCCTTACTGTCGTCCATACACTAAAGCTCCTTACACAATAGAAAACTTTAGCATTTGACTTAACGTTTCCTTTCCTCTGACGAAACAACAACTACACAATACTAGATTGTAAAGTCAGAGTTCAGACAATTGAACATCGGTTCTGCGAGCTTCGTAAAAATGTGTATCTTGTTATGTAAATAATTATGACATTATCCAGGAATGCATTTTACGTGCCTTTTTAAAAATAAACTTAAAATTTATGTTAAAAGTTTATTTCGAAACAAAAAACTAATTTGTTTACTTAAATTCGTATATTTCAACTACACGCTATATTTGTTTGCCATTCATTTATTTTAAGACGAACTTTGTTTAATATACCGAGATTAAAATCGCTGTAGAATAAAATAATGCACTTTCCACATAACCTCTGTAGGATTTTCGGCAAAATGGCTGCTGACTTTGACTTTAAATAATTTCAACTTTTCGAAATCTGAAAGTCAAAACTGCTTGACTTTACCTTTGACAGTTCCATTGTGTCAAGCTCCATAAGAAACAGCATGTTGGGAAGCAAAAGTAAAGTCAAATGTTAAAGTTTTCAATTGTGTAAGGGTCTTAAGGCAGGCTTCACGCGGTGCAAAATGCATTTCGCATAAGATTTCGTACGAAATTTTTCGTACAAGAGCGCCAACTAAGTAATGTGCGAAACGATATCACACGCAGATAAATAAGATGGATACTGTATCGCATCAAAATTAGTTGATAGCCCTGATTAGTAACAAACAGCCGTGATATTATAATACAAAATATGAAGTTGCTTACTTCAACAAGGTATTTGTTTCAAAGCTATTCCTCCAAAATATATTTTTTCATTGTATTCTCAGCAAACTGTCTGAACTCCAATTTCAGTTTTAAAGTTATTTTCCAGCAATGTTTTACTACCCTGTATTCCCCTTCCTTATCTTTTACTCTATGGATGATGTTACAGCAGGTCACATGACCAGCATACAAGGGCCAATATGATCGCAAATTGCATCGCCTTGCACGGAGAAAAAAATAGGACCGGCCTTATCTCCTTATTTCGTGCAAGATACACCTTGCACACAAACTTGTGCAAGAAATTCTCGTGCGAGGTCGGCATCTCGCGCAAGTTTGGCCACTCACCTTGCATCGTGTGAAACCTGCTTAAGGATGAAGGGGCGGACCAATTAAGGCAATTACACAATTGAAAACTTAGACATTTGAACTTTATGAATTGATTTTACGTTTGCTTTCCGTCATGTCGTTTCTTATGGAACTGTCAAGAGGTAACGTCAAGCGCTATTGACAACGATTTCGAAAAGTTGGAATTTAAAGTGAAATTCAAGCAGTAATTTTGCCGAAAATCTAACAGAGATGAATCAGTGTTATTTTCCTATAGGGCGATCTTCATCTCGGTACATTAAACCAAGCTCGTCTAAATTAAATAAACGGCAAACGAATATAATGTGAAGAGGTTAATATAGGAATTTTTATTTTGAATAAATTAAACAAGTGAGTTTCTTCTGTTTTGAAATAAATTTTTAGTATAAATTTTAAGCTTATTTTAGAAAAATTTACTTAATTATTCACATAACAACGTACTCATTTTTAAAAAAGCTCGCGGAACCGATTCTTAATTTCTGAACTTAAACTTTACAATATTGTATTGTGTATTGGTGGTTTCGTCAAAATAGAGTAAATAAAAAGTCAATTGCTAAAGTTTTCTATTGTGTAAGGGCCTTTACTGGTCTTCTGCGCTTGTACCCAACCAACATAGACCTACCCTAAACGAACACAACTATCAAAGTCGCGTGGTCAACAGTGATGAACGTGTTTGTTTTTAGCAACTTATTTCTCCAAATACAAACACTTTTAAATGAATAAGATACTTTAACCACTTTGAATTTAATCAAAGGGCATTAAAAACTGTTTAGAAGAAGCGTGCAAACATCCCAAAGCGCTTGTTTGGCAGAAAAGCCAGCGTAGTCACTCTACCCCATCGTCACGCTCTTATGCGCGCTACACGCGAGCGGCAGATCTCTGTTATATGCTGTCCACGGATTAACTGAGCACATTTGAAACGTACCTTACTTTTTATCTTTTAAACAAAAAGAACGTATCTGGTCTTAAGAGTCGGATCGAACTGCGCGTCCAAGGTCAAGAAGTGAGGGAGCTATACGGGCGACACTAACACGCACGCCTAGTGCCTCATCGCTCCTACGCGCAAGGCATGTAGTTTTTCCGTCGTGACGCTGTATTGTGCAAATTTTGATCTGTAAGAGTGGGACTTTATTACACGGCGATGAAAGGCCGTAGAGCAAACTACACTCGTAGCTTTGTACATTTCTCTTGCCGCTTAAGAAAACTGTACACACAATAGTCAAGAGCCTTACGCACGATATGATCTTCCTATGCTTACGCATATGTGATATACGTTCTATATTGTGAATAGTTAAGAGCCTTACGCAAAATATATGCTTACTACTCTTACGCAAATGAGGTATACGTTCTACATTGTACCAAGCTTTTATATACTAAATATAAATTGATACAAACATATTAATTTATAGTAAAGTTTATTACGGCTGTTCGACCACAACTTACAAGTTCTACAACTGTGTAACTATTATAATTATTTTTCTCTTTCTAGTGCATTTATAAATAAAAGGTAGGGTTTAAAAATTATTTACATTTATTTTTCTAATTCATTATATTTTTGTTTTACAGTTGTTGCATTTGAAACCAGAATAAATATAAAGTAATTCTACTTAATTAATCCGTTCTTACTTCAGAAATATTGTTACGTAGAGTTATGCTCTACATGCTTTGATTTTTAATGTAAAATCGTAACAGTTAATTACATAGTAATATATAAGTAAGGACAAGATAGACGGGATTTCTCCATAAGGGGTGACTGTATAAATTGATAACCATAAAGATAGTAATGTATTTTTTAGTTTGCAAGGCAAAAACTTATTATTAAAGCTGTGTTTAAATACGAGTCAGTAATTAAAATCCGCTAACAAAATAACTCATTCAATAACAGTAGAAGGGAAATGTATGTTTTCGGCCAACGAGATCAGGGAAAGGAACACGGAACAGTTCATGCTCCCGGCGGCCATCTTGTCCACCATGTTGGATGTCTATGTCTTTACCTTGACCTTTGAGTTTGACTCCGGTGACCTTTAACCTTTAAAACCCAAATAATCCAAAAACATCCCAAAATTAAAAAATCTCCCCCCCCCCAAAAAAAAATAATAAAAAAATTTAATTAATTTTTTTCAAAACTTATAAAATTAAGATTTTGAATGTTTGTGCTTAGAGGGGATAGCGAGCCAGAGCTAACCGGCTGCCATGTTGTGCAAACCAACCGCGATGTTGTATATTGGTGACCTTGACCTTCTACCATGACCTCGTTTACCTTTGGCCTCTAAAACACAAAGATTCTCACAAAACCTAGAAAGAAATAAAAAACCTCAAAAATTACAAAATAATCAAATAAATTTTAATTTAAAAATTAATTTCGAAATATTATAAAATTGAAATTGAAAATGTTTAGGCTTAGAGGGAACGAGGGACTGGAAACGTCCAGCCACCATGTTATGACGTCTTCCAATTGTCATGTTTGACCCATGCCCTGGATCCAAGATGGCGGTAATAGTCAGTAATGTAATATACTCGCTGACTTTAATGAACTTATTCCATTTTTACCATTTTTCTCTCAAGTATTTGTTTTCAAGGTCATCCAAGGTCACGGTTATAGGATCTAGGTCATGGTTCAAGGTCAAGATCACCTGGGTCCAACATTGCGGTTGAGTGATGTCATAACATGGTGGCTGGTCGGTTCCAGTATTTCGTCCCCTCTAAGCACGTACCTTTACAATTTTAATTTTACAGTTCTTTTAATAAGTTTTTAAATAACTTTTTGGGGATTTTTTATACTATTTGAGAATATTTGGGTTTTCAAAATTCAAGGTCATCGACATACAACATTGCAGTCGGGTGATGTCACAACATGGCAGCCGGTCAGCTCTGGCTCCCCGTCCCCTATAAGCACAAACATTCGAAATTTTAAATTTTTTTTAAAATAAGATTTTAAGTAGTTTATAAAATAATTTTAAAACAATTTTTAAAAATTTACTTTTCGATTTTTTTTTATTTCTTAAAAAATTTCTGGATTTTTTGGATTTTTTTGGGTTATCAAGGTCAAAGGTCGCCAGGGTCAAGGTCAAAGGTTAAGCCCATATACACCCAACATGGTGGACAAGTTGACGGCCGGGGGACAGGAATGACAGCGCATGAACAGCTCCGATCTCCTATCCCGGATATCGCTGTCCGAAAATATATATTATTTCCCTTCTACTAATAACTGGAGAACTGGAAAATTCGCTAATTCACTTTGGGACGAGCTAGAATTCAAAACACGGGTGATTATAGGCCTATAACTTTAGCCATTGGTCCACAAGGTGTTTGACACCTCCTGGAGTACCCTGGCCCAATCGTCGCCTCCCACCGTGACAGCAGGCAACCAACGCACAGTTGACATCGTTATATCTGTACATAAGACTGTACAGTCTAGCCTGCAGATCATTGAACGCGCGAATTTGTCAGGTCCCTACTAATAACACATACACACACATACACGCGCACACACACACACACGTATATATGTATATATGTGTATATATATATATATATATATATATATATATATATATATATATATATATATATATATATGTATATACACACCTGGGAACAAATGAAAAATATGTTTTGATTTCAGTATTATTACGGGCAGCAGCGGTTTGTGGTCGCGTCGTACAGTGCCAATGAGTAGAGACCTGCAAAATTCGAGTTATTATTTGGAGACACGTTAAACTTCAAACACGTGATCCATTGCTATACGTGTGTCGCTGGACCATACTTTGTATGGCACGCCCTGAGTAACTCTGCGCCAATAAATAGACGCACCACAATTGTGTGCCTCAATCACGCACTGTTTAGTCAGAAAGGGAGTGAATTCACATTTATGCAGCAGCCAATGGAGAAACGACGTCGGCTCTGGTTCATACGGTACTATGAAGTTTAGCCTCATGCCAAGTAATAACGCGAATTTTACATGTATCTATCAATGAGTATAATTTGCCACATAATATATATCTTTTATTGCCCGTTTGCATACATCAACTTTTTTTTTTTTACCTCAACTTGGTGTAACGAAAAACTACAGCATTCGAAAACGCTCCATAGCTGTTGCCTTTAATTATGTGCAACATCCCATATACATACTTGATTTAACAATTCCGCTTAGGGGCGGCAAACTAAAGTGAAAAAATTTCGAAGTTTATTTAAATATAGTTTATTTTATTAATCAACGGTTTTTTAAATTTCGAAATGCTGGGCGTATGGAGCACACACTTGTATAACACAAAATACAAAATTTTAACCATTTCGTAGTGAACATTTTATTATAGTTATAAGTTACCTTATTTATATTTACCTTTAAATTATCCGCGCAGGGATATCAAAAATAATATATAGATTTATCGAAATGATGACATGTCGTCAATATATCGATATAAATCGTCGATATATTTCAATGATATTTTATCAAAATCAATATATCTTTTTAGGTATCGGAAATAAATATTTTAAAAATACTCTTAGTAATCTCTGTCTCGATTACATTTAATGGATTGAAAAGTCGCTGTGTTTAATTTGGCAACTTGCACCAAAAACAGGCGCCACATCTTTTGGCAATGCTTCGTGTCTTCAATACGTAAATTTTACATTTGTCAAGTCCTTCAATACGGATTCCCATGTATTGAAAATATAAATTTTTTTGGATATCTCGTTTTGTAGAACGATACTTTTTATAAATAAACAGTGCAATAATATATATATATATTTTTTCCCCCGATATCTACATCCCTACCTCCGCTCCATTCCTACTACGAATCGTCCAGCGTGTCATCTCCTATCCACCTTGGCCTTCAAGCACAAGGCGTAACACTATTTCCTTGTGTAAAATTTAAAAATATTATCTCTTCAGAATTCAAAACACACTAGTGAAAACACATAAATCCAATAAAACACACTTCACTTAGGCCTACTCTTAACAATAAATATTCAACCTACTCATCAAAAAGAGCAAAACATCATGTTCAGTCAATAGGTATCGATGGCAGGAATATCCTTATACTAAGGTGCATCAGTGGAATCCCCGCGGATATTAGTGGAGTGGAGAGATTAGCATCGTGGTATTGAGAGTCCATGAGGGTGAAGCGTAGTGAGTATGGAGCAGCGCCGGAATGTGTAGTGGCAAGGGTGGGGGGGGGGGAACAAAGATCCCCAGAAAATCCACCGACCAGCGGCATAGTCTAGCGCGATTCCCAGATGCGAGAATCCGGGAACGACCCCGCCGGGAATCGAACCCGGTACCCTTTGGTGAGAGGCGAGTAGTCTCACCACTACACCACCGCGAATCCGTGGACATTTTTAGTCCTGGGGGACTAGGGCGAGGAGAGGTGTGAAGAGTGCGCCCGTTGAAGGGAAGAACCATTCTACGAAAGAGAGAGAGAGAGAGAGAGAGAGAGAGAGAGAGAGAGAGAGAGAGAGAGAGAGAGAGAGAGTGAGTAAATTATTAAGAGTTTGTGTTTTTATGTATTGGTTTTAGTCTATATACAAAGGAATCTGATTTTCGCGAGAAGATTCCGCGACCAGTTGTCCTCTAAAACACTGTAGTTCAGGTTCACTTATTCTGATTGGATAATTTTAACAGTCACGCATATCAGGTGTCTGGTTGCGAACCACAGATATGTATAGTGTCGAAGTATCTTAATTATGATTGGCCCATTCGGGTGAGAGCAGTCGTGTCGTACAAACACACGGCCAATAGCAAAAGTAAAAGTTGCAGCAGTGCACTCAGGCCATTGAAGACTAGTTTGCGCCCAAATATTTTAGCGAAAAATGGGTGGCCCTATCTCTACATCGTAATTTGTAGTCTTCCTGGTAGCAGCAATTTCGCAACAAAGAAAAATCTTTGTAGCTATGTGGCCCGGGCAAAGTTGGACATAGATACTATGAAAGGTGGCCGAGACAGGCCTAAAATCACTTGTCATGAAAAATCCTACGATTTCATGCACTCGTCCTCTCCTGCAATAGGCAGCCGCGTCAACCCTTTCAGACCTAGTTTATCTTACGGTTTCAGGCGTTGCAAACAAACGTTTTTATGATGCGTGCAGTACTTGAAGTCTACACGTCACTTGTTTCATAGTCACCGCCAATGAGCTGTAGGGTATATGTCCGGCTACAGTTATACCAACCAATTATGATCTAGACCAGTAATAGGGTTTGCAAATCATTTACCCAAAGGTAAGATCATTCATCACTGAATTTCGTAACGTGCAGTACATACCAAAAATTACCTACACGTGAGTAATGGTACACAGTTGTGTACACTGGGTCGGAATGGGTTAAACGTTAGTAAGCATTGCGCACCAACCCACCCGGGTGAAACATTTACCTTGGGACGCTCCTGATATCGCTGTTGTGTAGGCAATTGTATTTGCAAACTGGGGGAATTTGCTAGTACATAGACGCATGTGGACATACCGGAAAATGCTGCGAGTGTATGGTTTTTAAAAAACTCGCCAGCCAGGAGTTCTTTATGCTATGTTATATATATATATATATGTAACAACTTGTGAATCCCATAACTGCCAGGTGTGGGGCAACAGCCAATGAACACACAGCTGAGGCTCCAGTATGCAGAGGACTGAGGAGTCTAGCCCCTACAGGTCATTGAACTCGCGAAATTTTCCTATCCCTGTTTATTACGCTACTGTTATTGGATAAGAATCTTCCACGGAGAATGCAGTAAAATGTCATCCAGTTACAGAAGTGGCGAAAACGCGTGAGGGTACGTTTTGTCACCAAATGATATCCCAGTGTCAAGGTGTGTTTGTCGTGAAGTTGTGTATGTGTAATTTGCAGTATTATTTTTTAATTATCTTAGTACGAAATGTTTTATGTTATAGAGCATTATAAAGAATTAACAAATGCGCAATACACACGAGCCTACCTCGCACTGGGGTTACTAAATTTTTCTCTGTTAATAATTGCGTAAAACTCACGATTATGTGTGATTTATTATGCACGTAATAATTTTACAGTAATAATAACATCAAAAAACATGTCCAAAATAAAATATTTTTTCTATAACTTTATTTAATGAACTGGATACCTTGTTAGTCATCGTTACAACCTATGTTTTTTTTTTTTTTTTTTTTCAATTATTAGGTATAACAACACTTAAGTGATAATAGATTAAATGAATTCCCCATTTACCTTCTTCATACCCGATGACCTGAAAATTTAATGATTTGATTTCGTGGGCTGGCAAATTTAAATTGCTCGTACGTGTTTGTTGAATATGTGATTGCGACACGGGTATTTGGCACGTCCTGTAGACTCTAAGCCAGGAATAAACACCTAGTAATAGAGCGGGTCTGCGTAACATCCAGAAATGGGCTTATCTGTTCGAGGCAACGGTAACTGCTGCACAAATAGCAGCTGGTGTACAGAGGGGGCTCAAGACAACTCGCTAAATTTCCGATTATTTAAACTACTCGTTGCAGTAAAATTGTTTAAGATATTTTGCTATTGGTTCTTAGTTCGTGTTACAGCAGTCAAAAACATCTACGACAAAAATTATTGAAGCAGGAACGAGGAAGGAATAGGCCATGGACTGTATCTAGGAACCATCCCAGCATTCGTATGGAGTGATTTCGGTAAACCATGGAGAACCATAATCAGAATTGCCGGGCCGGGAATCGAACCCAGGTTTTCTCAAGGGCGAGTCCAGTGGTTAACCATAGCTCCACCTCGCTTAGTGAGTTTCCTAAAAAATTAATTCAGTTTCTGATTCACAAAATTACTGTGTAAAAATATTTATGTGACTCGACTTATTATCTATTTCAATAAAAATATTTAAGCAAGTAGTAAAAATAGTCTATAGATTTTAAAATTAGAAGGAAAAATCGGCTGAGCCAAACAATACAAAACCAAATTCAAGAGTACAAAATATGTGTCTGGAATTTTCCTAAATTAAGGCGCTATGATTAATGTGTAATGGGGGAAATAATTAATGCTCTGAGAATTTAAATTTTGGAAGTTTGTCTTTTTTTTTTCAACACGAAGAAAAGAGAGGCGATGTTAACATGAAACCCTTCGCTCTGACATAACTATATACGAGAAAGATCTGAAATGTAAAATATTTGCCATCTCATTATATATATATATATATATATATATATATATATATATATATATATATATATTATATATATATATATATATATAGTGTACCCGCACTGAATTTCGATGTTGGGGTGTGTTATCTCAAAACCTCCCTATTACGCAGGCGCAAAATTTTAATTAATCAATTATGAACACTGTTATACATACTTTATTAAAAACAAACACTGGGTGTTGTGAAATGCGATGTATATGGCGAGTAAAATACCAAAGATAATTTTGTTTAAAAAGCGAAATTCAAAATAACGTATTTTGGTTTAAACATTCAACTGTATTGCCATTAAGAAATGAACGACGACTCAGATAAGTTTCCAATAAACATTGTTATTTTGTTACTAACCTGTTTATAATAAAACGGCATTGAAATGAGTTCACGCTGTTAATCCCATTATAAACAGTCCTGAGGTAAATTAATTGAGCTTAGTCTGAAGTTGGGACCGTTTTGTACGATGTATTCTGCTGAGAACGAAATTTTGTAAACACTGATTTTTGTGTAGTAGGCCTGTCATCCCAGAAAGTCATTGCTCATATAGACACGAATCACTTTATTGAAATATATTATTTTGTAGTAATTATTTGTCTATTTTTACTGGACTGGCAACTCACGTCTATAAAGGCTTACTTTATTACTCTCTAATTCCTACGAAGTGACGAGCGAAAAAGCAGTTAAATTTCGTCAAGCAGCAGTCAAAAATTCGAGATCAAGCGTGAAAATATTTCCTGCCATATTTTCTACAGAAACAAAAGTCAAGCCTAACGGGAGTGGTAATGTAAAAATAGTTTAACAACTCCGAGAATGAATTAACGTAATGAAACTTCAAGAGTTAAAAAAAAGGGGGGGGAAGGGGGAACTTGGTGAAATTATTTAAATGAGGCCAGAGATTAACAACACAACGCAATACAGTTTGTGTTGAAGTGCAGTGAGTTTTTTTTGTCGCCTTCGCCTGTCACGCAAGCGATAAATAACTCAGTTATTTCTTATTTGGCGCTCTCCGTTGTCAGCTGTACGACGAATGTGATTAGGTCTCGCTAGTCTATTCACTTAGCACAGTTATAGCCATTCGCGGCCAACTAAATAACTTTTGTTACGAATTAGCTTCTAAGTCAATTCATACCTGAAAGGGGCTATGGGCGTTGTTGAATAATTAGTAGAAATGATGGTTTATCGCGGGGGAAAAAGTTGACTTATTGCTAGGATTCAACGTGCTATACACATGTCCGACATTTTCTTTCCTTATTGGCTGTCATGCATGTATGAAGACACTACACCATTTCACTGGGCCAATGAGGATTCTGATATTATAAAGCAGAACGTTCGTGATTGGTCTGCAAACAACTTATAGCCGAGTCAAGATCTTTTTCACCCAATTATGAAAGAATAAACTAGCTAGAGTGTTGTAGAAGATATGTTGGTTCAAAACACAGTCTTTTATATAGTCGAACCTCAGATGTTTGTTCATTGGCTGTTGCCCCAGCGTTACCCCACATTCGACAGTACGGGATTCGCTTCTTGTTCCCTTGCAATTCGACTATTGGCGCGGAGTCATTCAAGGCGTATCTAATAAACGCTGATCCAATCGCAAAGGTGACTTCAGTGTACACGCGTTTGAAATCTATCGTGTCCTGAAATGAATTCGCGAATGTTTCCTATCCCTGATGATTAGGTATAGCATAACAGTATAAGATGGGGTTTATTGAACATAAAGAATATACAATAACTATTTACGTGACTATTGATAGGAAGCCTAAATGGAATGCCAAGATGATAATTAATTTAATTAAGTTATGTTACCGCACGCCGCTACTATTGCAATATAATTGGAAAGTCCCCACCTTGTCCATATTGCCGGAGGCTGATTCTTGGAAGTGTGATTCATGCTGTAACTTATATGAAAGAAGAATGTATACATTTTACAACAGTATAAGATATTTTACAAAAATATACTTTATAAATGTAAAAAATTGAACAATCGTTAGAGTCCTCATTTTTAACTAAATCAAAGCGCATTTGCCGTTTTGGATGTTTAGGAAAGCAAAATTTACAAGAGAATCTTCTTCATAAAAGATCGTCATAATATTTACTGTGTCAATGTGTAATAAAATCTTGATAATAAAATAATGTATCATTATTAGAGATGATGTAAAATCGCGGAAACTTTTTGAGACAACATATCTTCTATAACACTCTAGCTAGTTTATTCTTTCATAATTGGGTGAACAATATCTTAACTCGGCTAAGTTGTTTGCAGGCCAATCACGTACGTTCTGCCTTATAGTATCAGAATCATCATTGGCCCATGAAATGGGGTAGTAGCTTCATACATGCACGACAGCCAATAAGGAAAGAAAATTGTTCGGTATGTATACAGTACGTTGAATCCTAGCAAAGGGTTAACTTTTCCCGCGATAAACCATCGTCTCTAATCATTATCAATTTTATAATTAACTTTATTTACGCCAATTTCAGCCATAAATGTTTGTGACAAATGGAGGTACATAAAATCAATGATTAAAGTTATTTCCTAAATTATTATTACAATTATCTCACACACAATCATAGTAAACATTATGACAATGTTCCATGACAAAGATTGTCTTCAAACTCTGCTTTCTGAAGCATCCAGAATGGAAATATGCTTAAATTTTGTTAAAAATACAGAGTATTATGATAGATTATTTTTTTACATTTAAAAAGTATATTTTAATAAAATATTCTATAATGGTGCCAAATATATACATTCTTCTTTCACCTACAGCATAACTCGCGCTTTTCTGACAATTTTTATGGTGCCTATACTACTTTTTTATGAGTTCTTCGCGTTGTATAGTCAGGTGCAGTGCTCCGTAGGCAGTTGCTTTACCTCAGCCTTAAAGGTCCTGGATAATAAGTTGAAAAATGTTGGGTGAAAGAGCGTATACGCAGTAGAGATGGCTTTCACTGCCAGCGTGATTATTATTGTTCTGTCGGTAATACGCGATTCCACGTAGGAAGCATCCGATGAAAAAAAAAAAAAAAAAAAAAAAATACCAGTCCAGTGTAATACGTCTTAAGAGTATGTGACAAAATGTAATAACGAAATCAGCTCTTTTGTCGTGAGGAACGTATTTTTATAGCTTTCTTGTATACAATGAATGAGAAGCTTTGTTAAGGTCATTGGACTACTGATGTCGAGATTTTACTGGTGAATACAGGCGTAAGCGCAACCTTCACCCGAGTGTCAGTCATGCAGATCGTATACTTTGTAAAGGCCGCATTGCAGAATATAGACATTTTAACAAACTGTTAGCAACGTATTTTTCAATAACGAAAGTAGCAAGGTTCTACAATATTTCGTAACCTTTGTTGGCACATTATAATTTCGCGATATTTCACGCCACTCTGAACTGCAATTTCACTTTTCCCGAAGGCCGTTAGTATCGTTTTAACCCGGGTTATGCTACTTAAGTCGAATTGCGCATGTTGCTAAACTGCATTGTTCAATAATGTTAGAAAATTTCCTTCTCGTTAAAACGATCAAACTGAAGTGTCGCGGGGCCGCGATGGCTGAGCGGTTTGACTGCTCGCCCCCCACCAAGGCGCCAACCGGGTTAAATCCCCGGCCGGGTCACTCCGGATTTTCGCAAGTGCTAATCGTGCCGGACGATGCCGCTGGTCGGCGGGTTTTCTCGGGGATCTCCCATTTCCCCCACCCCTGCATTCCGGCGCTGCTCCTTACGTCGCTTCACCCTCATCGGGTCTCAAGACCTCGATGTTAAGAGCCACCCAGATCTCTTCACTCACTCCCTCCGTTGTTACCAACATTACTTGGCACTTACCATTCAGTGTGCCTTTTAAAATATATGCAAATAAAGGCAGTGGTATACCGGACTGCGTCTATCAGAACCAACCCATTCCAACCTAGATCACACAAATGTGTGTTAAAGAGTAGGATGGACTGCAACATGTTCTGTGAAATAGTTGTTTGCGCGAATACGCGTATCTCGGCAAATAAATGTTCTGCAAATACAACTTTTTGTCAGAAAAGAAAAAAAAAATATTTATGCCCCTATTTTTTTACTTTTGTAATATTAAGTGTATTCTTGAATAAAAAAATTCGTGAACATGGTCAAATGTCGCATTTTTAAAGCCTGTGTGTACAGTTTTCATAAGCGACAAGAGAAATGTACAAAGATACAGATATAGTTTAATCTGTGGCCTTTCATCGCGTGTAATAAAACCTCACTGTTACAGATATAATTTGCACAGTACAGTAGTACGACGAAAACACTGCACGCCTTGCCCGTAGGAGCGATGAGGCGCTAGAAGTGCGTGTTAGTGTCGCCCGTATCGCCCCCTCGGTTCTTGACCTTGGAAGCGCAGTTCCGGTCTGTACTCCTCCACAGAATAGATAAGTGCCCAGAAACGAAACGGCGTGGCGGTTTCTTTGTCGTGGTCGTACTTATTCTCTGATTGGGAGCGAGGTAGATTCTGGGAATGGGTCTTGTTTCTGATTGGTTATTGCATATTCCTGTAGCATGTTCACTCGGGAGTGGTTACTAGAATTATTTTCCTTATCGAAATGTAATAACTAATCAAATTAGTACGTACCATTCTAACAATTGTTATTAGTATAATTTCCGTAACTAAACTAATAAATTTTCCTTTTGAGCCCTCACTAACAATACATCCCATATCATTATAAACAATTACCTAATCTCGTATATTGATGTCGTCCGACTCACAAAGACATCACTATTACAGATACACACAAAAACAAATAAACTAAAGGGAGAACACTTACATTGTACGAACAACATTACACTGACACCAACACAACACAGACACAAACATCAAACACACGACGGACACCTCGCGAAAACGACAACAACAGTCGGCCCCTCTGTCTCCAGAGAAGATGGCTGGGTGAGGGTTCAAGGGTGAAGACAGAGGAATTTTAACTTTTGACATTTTAAAACTATAACGTAACCTTTTTTTTTTTTTTTTTTTTTATTATAACAAAATATAATTCTAAGCGTCAGTAATTTTAAAATTTAACTTGTTTTCAATTTTTATAAAGTGACAAATTTTATGTTTCGACTATTTTCCAAATTTATTTTAAATTGTAGTAACTAAGACCAGTTATGGCTTTCAACTGGGTCCTGGTGCCATTTTGATATGCCCTGTACAGTGCTGCGAATGGTTCAATGTTGACTGGGCGGTCGAATGGCAAACGGCGTTCTAGATTCGTCAGTGACGCCATACTGTTGGCGATTGCTGCTGGAGCTCACTTGTAAGCCTCTGTATTTGTAAGTAGTCTGTGACAAGTACATATTATCGACAACAACAGGTAACCATCAGTTGTACAATGTTGAATCAGCTGCCAATTCGTGAACATAAGCAACCTGGTGAGATTTAGATTTGCCTTAGGCCATTCTTTCTCTGTCAGTGACAGCAACTTTGCACACCCAGTCACTGATTTCACGTGTTATCTTTCAATGCACAAACGGAACAAGAATCAGAGGGTATTCTGGATTGAGGTTCGCCACAAACGTGTATACCCATTTATCCAACGCTAAGTATGCATTGGTTCCTTTTACAAAATTTCACTCGACTTGTGATACGGTATCCAACTCTTGAGGCTCTCAATTAGCAACGTGCCTGTCCTCTGTATTACAAAAGACGTATCTTTGGGAACAGCCCTTACCTGACAGAGGGACGAGGTATCCACGTCAGGCTGGGTTGTTAAATGCGTGTTGCATACGTACTAATTAGGTAGATGTATCATCCGCTACAGAAAGACTTGGAAATTTAACCAGTTATTGTGTTGACATGATGGAATTCAAGAACACGGACAGTCTTGTTACGACTGTGATTGCCTCACTGGGGTTTCAGAGCTAATTAGAAACACCTAGCAGTAAAACAAGCAGTTCAAGGCTAACTTAGCCGGAGAGCAAACATAGCGGCTTGGGTACTACAGTAACTGCGTTTCAAGACTTGAAACGAACTCGCGAAATTTTCGGCTCTTCTGTTACAAACGATTGTGACAGAGGAGCCGAAAAATACCGTCTACGTCGCCCCCTACCCCTTTTAACGGTGTACTCGTTACGCTAACTGCATTCGACGCCGCTGCATGCCAAGCTCACCTGCTTTCACCGCTACAATCACGCACCTCAAGCAAAAATACTTTACACAAATGTGTTGGAAAAGTGGACTTTTGAAATGTTACCTGTTGTTTATACACTATAAAAGACTGACCTAAAAATAGCGTCCCACGCCGACTCTGCGTCGGACATCTTGTTTCCTGCTTTGGCAGGAAACAAGATGTCCGACGCGGTAGCATGTCACTACTCGCGTTGTGTTCGCACGAAAGTCTTCCTTGTATAGGCTGTTCACGGTAAAGTGAGCTCTTTTGAGGTCCTAGTTACTTTTTCCTTTCAGCCATATTTTATCACGTAACCACCTTTTCAAATATACATTGCCATGTAAGTAATAAACGCAGTGTGTATATTCCACTTCACTCAGGAGTTAACGTCTAGGACTAAAATAAAATATATTTATTGACTCTTATTCCAATTGAGAGGACTTTAAAAAGTGCTCACTTTACCGTGAATAGCCTGTACTGTCAGGTCAAGCCCTGTGATTCACACCGCTGGCGCATGGTCGCTGGATGTTGGTTGGCGATGTGGCCGCCGGCGTATTGTGACGTCATTTCCTACAGCAGACAGTTGCAACAGACTTTTGAATGAAATGTGGTAGCACAATCCTTGCCTCCTGATAAGAGGCTTAACTATTGCCACCTCTATAGGGGTTAATGTAATTTTTGCTGTATAAAAGACTCCACGCTGGCTCAGCCAGAAGACAAGGACAGCCTGGGGTCTGCAACGCCAAAGATAAGTAGATACAAAATTGTAATGTTATGAAACAAGAAGTAATGGCCCGTCAGATAAAGGCATTCTTTGTCCAAGGCATATGCGCTTAAAAATATAGCTCATGATAAATTGGAATTCGTTCAATTCCAAAGAAATATTTTGTCGGCATGTTTTAAATATTAAAAATCTTAATGTTGCCGAAAATTTTTTTGAATAAAATTAAGGTACCTTGAAATGAATTACAGTTTGTAAGCCTTTTAAAATGGGTGAAATGATGGCAAAAGTAATATTTAAAGCCATCTATGTTTGAGTCTGGTAGAGTTTACTAAAAAATTATCAAACACAGTAAATTGCGCCAATTCGTCTAGCAGCATATATTATCTTCAAAGTCATCTATTCATACTAGACGCAAACGTTAGTTCTTTAGTTGTTGTCTATACGAGTTTTCTTAACCTTTATACTGGGTCATAGTAATTAGGTCAGCCTGTGGCTCCTTGTGTATTACTAACTTGGGGTCATCCAGGGTGTGATGAAAGAGCTTCGGTTCAATAATAATAGATGTGTTAATTTATAACTGTCTGAATACTATGCTAATGCCACATGAATTCGCGAAATTTTTCGGACCGTGAAAGTATGAACGTACTTGGAATATTGTTGCACAATAAAATTACTTGATAGTGTGTGCGCATAGTATATAGAAACCAAACAATCATGTTATCAGTTTTCGCTATAGATCACTGTCTGTACGTGTGAGGAAAAGAAACAGCTGGTATCTCGCAGTTCCCTGTGTTAGCTTCATTTTGTTTACGTCACGCCTGCTTGTATTTGAACTAAAGAAGATTTATGATCATCTAATTTCTATTAATTAAGCATAATCTGTTTTAGAAAACACATAACCACAGAGTGAGAAAGGATACAGAGGCGAAATAGACGTTCATTCGGGGAACTTCGACCGCACGCGCCACCAAAATGGCGTTTCTAGCCAGTAGCATGTCTGAAGTTCACCAATCAGATCCTGGTATCTTACTTGCCAGACGACTGCATAACCAATAGGAAACCTTTCGCAGCACGCTGTAGCTAATCATACACAAGTTTCGCTCTAAGAGACTCGCACAACCAATCAGAACATGAGTACACTCACATCAAAGGAACCGCTATGCCGTTGTTTCGTGTCTGTGTATTTATTTACTCTGTGATATGACGGTGTTTCGATGGCTCTAACGTTTTTATAAACTGATAAGACAGGAGTAAAATTTATGTTTATAAGATTGCTAAACCACTACATACAATCTGTTAAAGTTAGGGATAATAAAATTTCGCGAATTCATTTTGGGACAAGATAGACGTCAAACACATATACTGTGAAGTCACCTTCGCAATTGGATCACAGTTTATTAGACCCGCCCTGCACGCATCTGAGCCAATAGCAGACTTACAATGAAACCCCTTGCGAATCCCATAACTGCCAGGTGTGAGGCAACAGCCAATGAACACACAGCTGAAGATCCAGTACGCCGACGACTGAGGATTCTAGCATACAGGTACTGAACTCGCGAAATTTTCCCCTCCCTAGTTATCACCAGTGTAATTGTTGCATATTCTAAGAATCATTAAATGAGCATTGTTATGAGACAGGAATATATCTGTGAAATTGCTATCACTAAATTAACGTTCAATTTATTGCCACCCGACTGTTGAAATATTACCGTTGTTGTGAAACTACTCTCTGCATCACTCGAATTCACCTCAGTGGTTGGTCATTCTTCTTCCTATCATGACTTCCCCGGTTCAGCTCCGTAGACGCCAGCCACAGAGTAGACAACTACACAGAGGCAAAACGGCGCTGCTATTCTTTTTATGTGGGTGTACCCCCTTATCTGATTGGTTGCGCGAGGCTCTGGGAACGGACATTGGGTCTGATTGGCTCCTGCGTGACGCGGAAGGTTCCCTATTGGCTATGTCGCCGGCTGGTGCGTACGTCACCAGTCGCTGATTGGCGAACGGCCTTACGAAGTGCTGCCTGCCAGCGGCGCCATTTCGCTGGCACGTAACGTCCAATGCCTTGCGCATAGAGGCTATGAGACACGTGACGAACGTACCTGGATGGCCCGTATAGCCATCCCACGATTCTGAGCCTCCGCCGAGAGAAACGTTTGTATCAGCCAATGAGTTATTAGTTTGTATAGAGCCAAACATGTTTAGTTATCCCGACAACATATTCTGTTCAGTAAATCAAACTTGAAATTAATTCAGTTCATATGACAAATTACACGCTTGAATAAACAAAACCTCTGCGTTAGGCCAAAAGGATATAGACTGTCAACAAAATATTTACTTGAATCAAATAAATATATTGGTTTGGTCATCAATTTGATTGCATTCGGTCAAAAATTCGGCTCGAGAGTACAATTTTGTACTTGTACAATTTTGTGACAGTTAGGATTGTAATAGTGTCTGTAAGTGCATTTATCCATGCTGAAGAGTGGGATAGACCCCCCTGGGACCCCCGCGTCCAAGGTCAAGAAGCGAGGGAGCGATACGGGCGACACTGACACGCACTCCTAGTGCATCATCGCTCCTACGCGCAAGGCGTGCAGTCTTTCCATCGTGACGCTGTACTGTGCAAATTAGATCTGTAACAGTGGGGTTTTATTACACACGATGTAAGACCACAGGTTAAACTACGCCCGTATATTTGTACTTTTCTCTTGCTGCTTAAGGAAACCGCATAGACAAACTTAAAAAATGGGATATTTGATCACTTTCACGAATTCTTTTCTCCAAGAATACACTTAATACGACAAAAGTAAAAAATAAATAAAAATTAAAAAAAATTAAAACAATGGGGGTTATAGATAAAAGTATTTTTTTTCTGACAAAAAGTCGTATTTGCAGAACATTTATTTACCGAGATACGCGTATTCGCGCAAATAACTATTCCATAAAGAACGCGCGGGCCCGTCCCACTATTAATAATGAAATAAACATCCTAACAAAACAATTTCAACAGGAAACTAAAAAGTTAAGTTGTAAAAAATTTAAATATTTGTTTGCGCACATTGTTCAGTATTTAAAATGTTTGTATTAAAAACATGCCGATTTCATTGACAGTCGCTTTAGCAGAGGTTACTAAGGCGTAATTCTCGGGCTTAGGTGCTCCAGTTTCAAATCCCAGCTTATTATTTTTTTATATTAACCGAAACAGTTTAATGTAAGTAGGGCTAAACAAATCTTTAGTTGTACCAACTAAATCTCTGTTTGGGACAAACCAAATAGGAACAACAAAATAATTTGTTTTCAACAACAAAATATTTTAATGCTCATAATACAAACAATTCATTTGGTTGCGCCAGACAAACTTTATTTGAATCAACACAACCCTCCTCACTGCCCGACACGCGAAATACCTCCAGCCAGCCAGGACGAACCCTTGACATCTATTTGAAAAATGCCCGCTTTTTTGTTTCCATCACATTAGTAAGACCTGGCGAGTTACTCAAATGTACGTTTCAAACACAACTCAGTGTCTCTCGGCAAACCCATGGTTACTGGAAACCGGGCTCGTGGCAACGTTGCTATTAACACGAGGCGGAAGGATACTTAACAGCTGCAAAAAAAAAAAACTTTGCAGTGAACCGTGCACTAAAAGAATGTAAATAGCGAATGACGAACCGTACATTAAAACGTAGTATAGAGAGGGAGATATATTTCAGCACCTGCCGCAGTGCTTTTTGTAGAATGCGTATTCTCCCGTGCGAAACGCCTAAGGGCATTGGATCTCCGCAGTGAGACGTGAGGCATTTGAAATACATGCCGAATGCCGGGAGTAGAAACCACTGTGCGCCGCTTTAAAGTTATACAAGTTGTTCTCTGTCCTCTTTTGAGGGGATACATTTCCTGGCTAAAGATATTCCTATTCCTGAATGTACAGTACACTGACACGTTCCTCTGTCCCACTTTCCATGCTACTGAAAACCAACAGGTAAACAGCAGAGCAGCGGATTCTGTTCCGGAGCATTCGCAGGTAAAAATTCAATATTTATATCGAGCTCGAACGGGATGCGATGTCATCCTGATAAGGGCAGAGTTGTTTCAGAAACTTAGTCTGACTGAAAAGCGAAGGGGGGAGGGGGGGGCTGGGAAGAGACACGAAAACGACATATTGTTGTCAAGTACGGCCAGGCCACAGAGTAGGTAAGTAACGCAGAGGCGAAAAGTCGTGGCAGATCCTCCGGCGTCCTGATTGGCTGTGCGAGGCACCGGTAGCAGGCATAGGTCACGTCTACAATGGACATGGCGTAACCATATCGCCTTACAGCATGGAATTAAATACCTTTAGTTGAATGGTAGCGTTTACAATACTCGCTCATAACTAGCACGCGTCTCTACGTAACGTAGTGTGGCGTTAGAGATGGCCATCTTTCGCTTTCTTATGGTACGATTTTTACGCCAGTCAAATCAGAATGCTGGACGCCAGAGATATACCTAGGTAAGCACAACATTGGAAATAAAATTCAAACATGGAAAATATTGTTCCCGCCATACATGTAATGTAATGTATTGTGTAATGTAACATACAACATTTTAGTAGATAGTGTACGTGCGTGTTCTTTTCCCGGCATACATTGCAGAATATACGAGGGGGACTACAATCCAACAGATATAGATATGTATCCACTAATCAATCTTACCCAATTTAATTTCTGTAGTACCGCCAAGCAGATATTACTAAAAACGTGTCACCATCAGCAAGACAACATGCTAAACAGAAAAATGCAACACCTAACTGCAGACAAACTACGTTAAATGAGAACAGTGGCATCACTGATTCTTTCAAAATTTTAATAGGATGTAAGAAGCCAAGTTTGAACATATTTTTGATGAGCGGGCCAATTATAAATTAAAATTCAAATGGTCACAGTAGTAGGAGTTGGGGAAGTCTGGGACAATGGTGTGGGGTGCAGGATCGTAGAATTGGGGAGCCGCCATATTGTAACGTCACCCGACCGCCATCTTAGATGTCATTGACCTTTTAACACTGACCCATGTGACCTTTGACCTTGACCCCTAGGATCTTTGACCTCAAAAACCACCAAAACACATTACAAAATTCAAAAAAATTCCAAGAAAATTATTCTTAAATATTATTTAAAAATTAATAAAACATTATTTAAACGATCTTCATAAATTACCCATTTTCTCAGAAATGCTGACAGGGATCAGCGACTTCAGTGACAGGAATCAGTGACTCCGACCCAGGCGAGCAGGATCAGGACCATTGACCTTTGACTTTGACATTTTACCTTGAAAATGCAAAAATCTGAAAAATAAAAAAATCACAAGACATGCCAAAATATATAAAAAAAAGTATTATTAAAAATTATTAAAAATTAAATTACTAAAAATGATTTTAAAATTACTAAAGATTTATTAAGTAAATATTTTTTTTTACATTTCCGAGAAGGCCCCCCAGCGCAATGCTCAGCAGACTACTGACTCTCTCGCACCCACTCCCCTCACCAATACTCATTCCGCCATATTTATTTTTTCGTTCGTTTCTTTTTTAAAATGCTATTGGAGGCAGCCATTTTTGTTTGTATGTAACTGGAGGCCACCATATGTGTTTTTCGTTTGCCATTTGTTTATACATTACTGGAGGCAACCATCTCCATAGACGACCACAATCTTGGTAGTCATCACCCATCCGCCATATTGAAAGCCAATGACCATGACCTTGACCCAATGACCTTTAATGACCTTTAAAATCCAAACTCGAGAAAAAATGCATAAAAGCCAGCAAGAACAATCATTATGGACTACTACCACCAGACTACTTCGACCTTGACCCCATGACCTCGAATGACTTCGAAAATACACATTCGAAAAAAAATCATAAAACTCAGCAAGCACAATACACTACTGACTACTACCGCGATTATAGATGCAGACTACCTCGACCTTGACCCCAAAAACCAGAATGACCTTGAAAATAAAAACTCAAGAAAAATACATAACTGTCAACAAGCATAATATATTACAGGCTACCATCTCATTAGATGCAGACTACCTGGACCTTGAACCCATGACCTTGATAGGTCAATGGTCCTGATTCTGGTCGCCTGATCCCTGTCAGAATTTCTGGAAAAAATGGGTAATTTCTAAGGATCTTTTCAATAATATTTTATTAATTTTTTATAATGTTTAATAATTAGTAACAATATTTTCTTAGGATTTTTTGGAATTTAAGGTTTTTTAGTGGTTTTTGAGGTCAAAGGTCCTCGGGGTAAGGTCAAGATTAAATGCCACACGGGTCAGGGGTGGTAGGTCAATGACATCCATGATGGCGGTCGCATGACGTAACAAGATGTCGGCTCCATAATCCTACGATCCTGCGCCCCACGCCCTTGTCCCAGACTGCCCTAAATCCTACTACTGGGAATTAAAAATTATACTTTCAATTGCCATGGTATTCGAATATGATTAAAACTACTAATTCACAACTCTTACAATACAGATATTGCGGCCGACACTAGCTAGCCAACATTTATGTTTGAGCATGGGAAATATATTAAAGAGCACGTCTCTTTCTTACCGGGTCTTAGTGGACAAAACGTATGCAAATTGAATCAAAATTAAAATTTTATTTAATCGTGGTGTAGAATAAAATGTTAATTAACAAGAATTGCACGCTGTTTAAACTGGTTCAGAATTATCTGAGAATTAAAATGTTGGTCGCCGTAGACAGCAGATATACGAAGTAGTTACGTCACTTAAAATTGTAGACGGCTCCGCAGCTGTAGTAGATCATTTTCTATGTCGGGCTCTTCCCTAACTAGAATCTACGGTGGCTGAGTGGTTAGACTGCTCGCCTCCCAACAAGGCGAACCGGGTTCATTCCCCGGCCGGTTAACTTCTGATTTTCGCAAGTGGGAATCGTGCCGGACGCTGCCGCTGGCCGGCGATTTTTCTCGGGGTTCTCCCGTTTCTTCCGCTCCTTCATTCCGGCGCTGCTCCATACTCACCTCAATCACCCTCATCGGCTCTCAAGACCTCGCTGTTAAGAGCCGTCCAAATCTCTTCACTCGCTCTTCCGTTACTATTAAGCTCACGTGCTTATATGAGCATAATACAATCCATGCACATTCGCTTTATAAGAACGTGGATGGCGAAACATATCTAATATTTAAACACAGCTGTTGTCCGAACTCAGGCCTCTTCTTTGCTTGTAATCTTCGTCACGTCTTCGTACCATAGTACTTGCCTGGTTTTATATCTATTCGAACTCATGTATCAATAAATTAGTGCAAATTCCGAGCCGTGTGATCACCTCAGATCACCACATCCCTAGCGAAGAATCCAACACGGCTTAAAATTTCCTTAAAACAATTCAAAACATTCGCAGAGAAAGTAAAAATTTCCAACAATATTATTTTAAAATAGACAAATTTTCTCAAAGGCTAGCTAGTATCGCCTCACACAGTTATAACACAAAATATTTGCAAATAACAAAATATTGACAACTTTCTCGCTCAAGGAGAAATTAAATTCTTTACGAGTTCTGATTTTAACAAAATATATTTTTATTAATGGTAAGCAAACGAAACCGACAGTTCAACTGGCTGATATATTCTAACCCACATGAAAAACAGTGTCAAAAGAAATAGATAATTCGCACGGCATTCAATTATGGTTTGTAGGTTGGTTAAGCATAGATCAACAAAATTATTAAAATAATAATTAATATTCCATGTGTTACAGTAAATTGTTGTGTTGTTGCCTACAAAATGATTTTTTATTTGTATTTCTAAGATCGCCTTTCGGGTCTATGAGATAGATGTTTTCAAACAGCTGTGAAATACGTTACTCTATAAAAGCAGCCACTTATGCAAAAGCGACACTTTCAGCGTGTGGAGGTACGTGAATAAATCGGCAAATTCCACTTATTCCACGACGCGACTCGGAAAACAAGTGCAGAGGTGTACCGCAGATATTCCGTCCCCGAAAACTCAAAAACTCAAAACTCCCTCGCGTCCAAAAGTTGTTCCCTGTTGATGTACTCCTCCCTGAAAGGACAGAAACTACATCGTTCTTCGTTACGCCGATTGTGGAGAACACATTTTCTTACGCTGTGTTTTACGCAAGTTATGCTATGTTTTTGTATGCCGTTTCTGATTGGAGACGGCCCTGTAGTGTCTTATTGGCTACTGAATGCTGCGTACCGTTCCCTATTGGCTGGGCTGCATGCTGGCCAAGTACTGATTGGCAAACGGCGTTCCAACTTTTTTTCTTTCCAGTGACGTCATTTCGCTGGCGTTTGAGGTTGAAGTTCGCTGTGTGAACAACCATCTGATATCTGTACTGTTGGTCTCACACTCTGCCTTCTTTTTTTGCATTCTTTTTGAGAATGCATTTCACATTCGTACTTTTTGCTCTATAAATTATACATCCGGCATCCTAAGGGAACTGAAGGGAACGGTTGGTGTGACAAAGACCCATCAATAGTATTGAATATAATTTTTTATTTTTCGCTAGGAGGGTTGTCACGGAAGCAGCCGGAACATGAAAGGTCTTAGTATAAAAATTTAGCACGGAATAGTGTTGAATAGGATTGGAGAAAAGGTGTTGAAAATTATGTGCTTTTTTTTTTCCACCTTCTGTGACCCAATTATCACCATTACATGTTAATATGATGGCCAATCTATTATAAATATATATATATATTTTATAAAATGTGAAGAATTGTTATTACGCATCGGTTAAGTGTGCCTATTACAACCGGAATTCATAAAGGTTTTTCTGCCTCAACTACGGCACTAAAAATAATAATCAGATCTTTGAATTTTTCCGCTGAGGAAGTACTAAGATTTTTCTAATGTACAGTTAACATTATTCCAATTTGTCTGTTACTGAAATGCTGTTATTTCTCAGTAATAAAGGTTGATTTATTTGCTTTTACTTTTAAGAACATAATTTATAATCCTGTATCTAGAAACGCAATGAACTTTCAGCTAAGGCTTCTACACAAACTACATTTGGTGAGAGATCCATGTTTTTGGGCATTTTAGACTATAGCTTTGCCTTAAACAAAATTTGAACAACGGAATTTGATAAACATACAGCAGAAAACCCTTGAGTGCATAATTAACTTTTCAAAGCTAAGACTGACCAAATGTTGAAACGATGAATATAATCCCTCATTTTTACGGACTTTAAAAATTATTGCATTCCGGACGTTCTGAGTTTTTTCGCAGGATGAAAGACAATTACTTAGTTTTAGTCACATGTCTTAAGCAAAGTGGCCAGAGCTGTGAAGATGAATGCATGTTGGAGAGGAAGATTATCACATACTTGAGAGTAAGATGTGAATAAATCAGGAAAACGGTTAATGTAGTTGAACGTATTTTTTCCCTTAACCTTTTCATATCCAGTATACTCTAATCGCGGCTTCCTTACACGTTTCGAATCAGACCTTTGAAATATCAACCCGTGTGTAAAGTGCTTGGTTTTTTATAAATATGCCGTGTATCACAAGCGTTCTATACGTCCGTTAACATAGATATATATTTGTTTTTCATTAAAATGAAACTTTGGTTATATTTTTCTAGCGACCCTCCCGGCTTCGCTCAGGTGCGATTTAGAAATGGTTAGTGTGGGTAATCCTTAAATGATAGACATATACTGTCGCGGACTGTTTTGTAGACCTTTTCGAGATTTCCAATTCTGCAGTACATTAATTTGCTGTAGTTCTTATGGTTTAGTAGGCGTAAGCCATGTAAGCGGCCGAGAAGCGGCCTTTTCCAAATTGATTTGAAAAGTTGACATTTCCCTACTAGCCTTACATTAAGTATTAATTTATCATATACGCAAACTTTCCTCAAGAAATTCTCTAAATGATGGTGAAAACCGCATCAAAATCCATCGGGTAGTTTAGAAGCCTTATCCGAATTCATAGACATACGCGTTCGGGTCACTTTCTTCTATATTTTGTATAGATTTATAAATTGCATTTCATATGAATAAAACAGGGAGAAAATAGGTGTGTTGGTAGGGCCTATATGCTGTTCACGTTAAGTTGAACACTTTTAAGGCCCTAGTTACTCTTTTCTTTCAGCCATTTCTTATCCTTTAACTATCTTTTTAAATAAATACTGCCACGTAAGCAATAAACACAGTCTATATATTCCACCGCACTCAGATGTCAACATATAAAGCTAAAATAAAATTTATTTACTGAATATTTTTCCAAATGAGGTGGCTTTCAAAAGAGCTCACTTTACCATCAATAGCCTATAGTTAGGGATAGGAAAATTTCACGAATTCATTTCGGGACAAGATAGACGTCAAACACTGATACTGTGAAATCACCTTCGCAATTGGATCACAGTCTATTAGACCCACCCTGCACACATCTGAACCAATAGCAGACTTGCAAGGAAACGCCTTGCGAATCCCATAACTGCCAGGTGTGGGGCAACAGCCAATGAACACACAGCTGAAGCTCCAGAATGCAGAGGACTGAAGAGTCTAGCCTACAGGCCATTGAACTCGCGAAATTTTCATATCCCTACCTATAGTAAGAAATAGTTCTCATACAAAATACGTATACTTAACAGAACACTGTGTGTTGTCCCTTTGGTGTAATTGTCTAGACTAAGTCAAGCTTTGTTTGCACGAGGCGGAGGAATATCCTGAAATTAGAACTTTGGTAGGGCTTCAGAAAAGTTTGAAGTGACCGTGAATGGACTTTATACGTTTTTTTTTGTGCATAACGCACAGGGAGGTTATCTTATTGGCTGGTAATGTACACTTCGATGTTTGACACCCAATGATCTTCCCTGTTTGTCAACTTATTAGTAAACCATGTTACTGGACCAGAAATAAATGGTTATCATTACTACAGGCTGTTCAGTAAAATGAGCACTTTTGAAAGCCCTGCTTAAGATCTGCTTGTAAGCACGTTGTGTGTTCTACCGTCTTATGTAAAATTAACATTGGTACGGGTCTCAGTACTTTACTCATGCTTCTGTCGAGTGGAACTGTGCAATTATTATAAACGTAAACATTTTATTAATATGCTAATTTTTTCACACTGAGGCGTCAAAAAAATAGATATCGTAATAAATAATTGAAATGATCACAAATAGTTACCTATCACTTTTTATTCGACGTTAAGATACGGAATTACTTACTCATCCATCGTTACCAACTTAACCGGGCGTATGTCACTCAGTGCGCACGTTAACATATGTGCAGGCAGGAGGCAGTGACATTTTTTAAGGTTGATTTCAAAAGTGCTCACTTTATCGTGAACAGCTTTTATACCCAAACATAAAACTGCTGTTCATTGCCTGTGGCAACTAAACAAGTGTTATGTATAGTGCAAGTATAGAAGTTTTTTCTTCTTTGCAACACCTGGAACTGCAAACTAAAGTCGGCCTGGAAGGGTTAACCTAGAAAGCGTTGGTGGTAAATCTTCAACTTGGTTTTAAACTTCCTTGAGAACTCATTACGTGGCAAATGTGCAGTGAAGTCATGAATCACGCCAGCATACGTCTCCTTTTTTTTTTTTTTCTAGTGTTTCATTCCTGCTGTAACATCTGGAGCGGTATTCGCTTAGAAATACTGCGTGTACTTCCACTGGTGACGTGCGATGAAAGTGCAGTGCGAGGTAAAATGGGAGTAAAAACTAAACAACTTTACGGTCGTGCAGTATCGAACGAGAGAGAGAGAGAGAGAGAGAGAGAGAGAGAGAGAGAGAGAGAAACCAGATGCAACCTGTCACAATACAGAAGCGCCACGGTCAGTAACTATGACGAATGACAATATCGCCCGAGGAAACTGGTTCCCCACTGTAAAACTGTTGAAGTACTCCGCTCAGGTGCCAACGTAACGAGAATTGTGGCTTGAAAAAGCTGTGCCAGCCGCCTCCCAGCCACACGGAACACTGAGCCAATAAAACACTTTCCTTGTTGCAATATTTCAAAGCGCCTGCGCTGCAACCAGGCAAGATGAAGGGGCATTTTAGATCCTTGTCGGGATGTACAACATCAACGCGACTGTACTGTACATTAACGGATATTTAACGTGTACAATGGAACTTTGCATAAGACACTCCATTACCAAGGCACAATGATTTATCGCGAAACTGTTTCGTGTCAAGAATTTCTTGCGGAACACTGTACCTGATTTATTTCTACGCATTTTTTTAACGATATAACTTAGCGTAGATTTAGTACCTATGACATATTATTAAATAAAAATGCGAAGTTTTAGGTACTGTTTAACTCGTTGTCAGTAAGTTCAGAAGTTATATTTTATACTTATTAAATAGATGTCCGAAAAAAAATAGCCGATAAGGGTCTCTCTATAAATGTTTTTGACGAAAAACTGCTACTTCAGCAAAAGAGTATTGAAAACGTCAGGAACGTTATCACGAATTTTTTTTTTCTCGAATTTACTTCCAAATAACAAGTTTCCACCAGAACATAGTCCACCACTAGTGACACCCGAATTTCGCGCAAAGAATACCGCGCGTGCTATATTTCAATAACGTGCTTTGCTTATTGGCCGCGAGTCTTTCTGGAAAGACATTTTCCTGCTTGACGGGTCAATCAGAATCATGTGACTCCGATACTCTACGTCTGCGATTCGCGGGGAATACGCCGAATACGCGCAACACCTAGATCGTTCAGTCAGTAAACACACTGGATCTCAGCTAAAGTGTTAAGAAAAACAACAGGTCGTGAAATCTTTTTGCGGAATTTCAGGTGTGTCTATCCACCATTTCTGAAGAATAATATCGAATGGGACCAAGTGCCAGGTGAGGTTATGTTAGGTTCGGTAGTACAGAAAATGAAAATAAGGAAATCCTGTCACGAGATTACACTGGCTGGAGTTAACTAACGTGTGAATCATAAATACGACATATCGATCGGCGATAACTGCAAAAACTTTAGTTTAAAAAATTTCAGTTTTAAATGTAGCTTTAGCGGACTGTATGTTCATTATGAGAGCAATGGGGTTCTTGCCGATTTAAAGAAATTAGACAGTTTATTCCCACGCAAGCAACCGCGGCCATTAAGAAGGCAATGCTGTAATTAGGGACACACATAAAAACCCTACAAGAACTATTATTTTTTCTTTCGCTGTGTTCGCTGTAATCGCTCACGTGACGAAGATGTCAAACCGGAGATGGCGTCTGAGTTCTAATCTGTGCGCAAATTATTCCACTGCAACCTATGACCACCTAGTGTGAATGACTACGTACGTTTGAAGTAAGACCGGCGAATCTGAATGGTTCGGAACGTAGTTTACTAGTGCTGAAGTCAAGGTTGACGTGAACTGCCTATACTCACCACTACAACAATATCAATTGCGTTGGTATCTAAATTTCCGTTTACCCTCTTCCGTTTGGTCCTGGCTACACGGGCCACGCTTACTGTATTCTACAACGTTTATTATTGGCTGGCCGTCGGCCAATGAATTCGCGCCTTGTCTGTGTGCCATTCAAAATGTCGCGACAGATGTAACACGTTTTACAAATTCATCGTTTTCGTTGGAGAAATTATTAAAAAGCAAAGTTGTTATCATATAAACTGAAATTCTGACTGTTTGTTATTTATTTTTTAAATTCTGATTAAAGTCCAGCGAAACTGTAAAACTATAAAAGTATGTGTTTTGTCTACAGGAGCCAAGACATGTCTATATAAACGTGGTCCCGTGTATATACGTGAATACTCCTCAAACGGTTAAATTATTTGAAATAATTTCTAATAATTTTTTTAAATAATATAAATTTTTTTTCTATATTTTTGGATTTATTATTATTATTTATTACTGGTTTTTTTATTTTTGGGGTCAAAGGTCACAAATCTCTGTCTCTCGAGTCCTGTTCTCCTGGTTCGGAGTCACGAATCCCGGTCTCCTGCTCTGGGAAAAACGGGAAATTTGAGCGGAAAATGTAAATTTGTAGGGAAAAGGGAGATTTGTAGGGAAATTTAATCGATTTCGAGGGGAAAAGGAAACCTTTAGTAGGGGGAACTTTGAAGTATTCATTTCTACTCGAAAGAAGGAATGTATCGATTTGAACGGATTTCGTAAATATTTTACAATTTGCTACATATTATCGCGCACGAAATATGACGTGGTTCCTTTATGGCTGCTGTCCATGGCACCTACTGACAGTGTGTCTAGCTTGGTTCATGCAGCATGCATTGGCCAATGAATGAATACTCTTTAATGACGTGGTTATAGACATGTTCTCCCTAAACTTACTCATTTATTATAACATTCATGTCGGGAATTATTCTCACCTGAAAACATACTGCTTAGTCACTATTCCGTTGACAACAAATTACGTTTGTAAATCAAGTGATAAAAAGAGTTTCGTTAATAGAAGCAGATGCTAGTTGCAAGCTGCTGTGATAAATGTTCTGCTGAACGCATTTGTCATCACTATAGAGACGTGCAAAATACGGGTTATAACAATCTAGACTTCACTGTCCTATACCTGCAATTCGTGATGCCATCGGCTAATGGAATCTTTACGGTGATATTTACGTACGTGACCGCTTCGCTAGGGATCGGTTGCTCAAACGTGAGCAACTTGGGGTCTTGAGAGCCGGTGAGAGTGATTGAAGTGGTTATGTAGCAGCGTCGGAATGAAAGGGCGGGGGGAAACTGGATATCCCCGAGAAAACCCGCTGACCAGTGGCATCGTCCTGCACGATTCCCACATGCGAAGATCCGATATCCCGGCCGGGGTTTGAACCCGGTTCGCCTTGGTGTGCTCAAACGTGATGGCTGGAAACGTCCTTGGGTCGTGCTTACAAGTTATCGGTAGAAACCTGAAAAATTGGCGGATTCATTTCGGGACAAATTACAATTGAAAAACTCGTACGTTCATTTTACTTTTGTAATTGGTCCATGGACTGTTTGACACCTCATTTTGAATCATGAGTCAATAGTAATTTAGGCCCAATCGTCGCCTCCCGCTGTGATAGCAAGCAACCAATGAGAAATTTATATAGGCTGTTCACGGTAAAGTGAGAACTTTTTCAGGCCCTTATATATTTTTCCTTTCATCCAGTTTCCATCTCCCTACTGCTTTTAAATTAAACATTGAAATATGACCAAAAAACACAGTGTGTGTATATATATGTGTGTGTGTATATATATATATATATATATATATATATATATATATATATATATATATATATATATATATATATATATATATATAACCATCTTCAAAATTTAATGCCTGGAACTGCAATAAGATGTATATATTGGCGGTAAATGCCTGTTGAAAGGATCTTAAAAAGTGCTCACTTAATCGGGAACAACCTACATCTGTATGATTGTACACAAGACTGCGGAGTCTAGCCTACAGGTCAGTGAACTCGCGAATTCTTCAGGTCTCTAGTTATCGGCCAACGGCGAAGTCAAACGAGTGTACGTCTTGGAGTTTAGTTTCTAGTCGCAAAATAATGCTAATTTTGCCGGTTCCTAGCCAACAGGCTTTGCCAATTGCAACGATCTCCACGGTATTTGCGGCAGGTATTCAGCAAACGTGAATCGGATGGGTCTTTTAAAACATTTAATGCGTGTCGCTATCTCTGCGTCGCATAACAGCTGTTTAATCTTCAGACAGACTGCTAATATACACTTTTATGGCGATGTAGAGTAAATTTACGGAAAGGCACTCCGTAATGGCGAATAACGGAAATGAGCTCCATAAATATAAAATACAGAAGCTCTTCGAATTCTCACGGCTTCTGTTTTGAGACACGAACAATGCCTATGATACCTTAAGCGTATAAAATCTTATCTTCACAATACTACTTCGTGTAAAATATTAGTAGGTGATTGGCGAACAGCTCATGGAGTCCCAATTCTTCGATTATTTTTCGAATTCCGCTACAGGACATAATCTTCTGTATACACAGTGAAATACACACATACTGTATATAAAACTTTATTGTCGTTACCTCATTTAATAAACCGCAAATGAAACAAAATATATTGCGTTCTAACACGACTTGAACCTAAGAGTGGGGCTTTGGTCACTTTCGTGTAAAATTCATATTTACGAAATACAGTACATCGTGTAAATATGAAGTATGCGAGTGGTTCGAGTTATTGAGTTTTAATTTTTAGAGCCATGTTAAAATCACACTATAGGAAAAGTAATTAATTAATTTTGTAAACCTGAAATGAAAAAAACAAACTCTCAAACACTCCAATACGACTATAAAATGAAAGAGATATGCATGTGCATACATCATTATGCATAAATCGAGTATTTGCAACACTTCTTGTAAAAGCGTGATAGATGAGCGGATAAGGTGTTAAACTGTAAGTTTTTTTTTCCAAGTTCAAATTCCGCTACCGGACGAAATTGTTTAAACTTTTTAAAGTAATTTTTATACACAGTGAAACACCTACATAACGAAAGTACAACTTATTTGTTAGTCTTTTTTTTATAAAGAGCAGATTTAAAAAAAAAAACTTGCAATTTCATTGACACGTTCCATGAATTCCCGGAGATTTATGCGAAATTTGCGAAGAGAATATTACTGGGGGAAAAAAAACGAAATGTCCGTAATGTTAAGGTGTCTGGATAATTCGTAACCGGTACTTTACGTAATTTTTACGGACAATTTTTTTTAAACAGTGTATAGCCACGTTGGGCTCATCAAGCTTCGGACCTGACATGTGGTTACAATGATTAGAGCTGCAATACTATAAGCACCCAACAGCAGTTCGTCTATTGCTATTGGTTAATGTCTGCTTAAGAAGACGTCATATTTGACCGGGCCACTAAGAATTCGGCAACATTGACACGGATGCTACGTGATTCGTGTGCAGACAGTTAACACGTGTGTCAAAAAGTAATTCAGCCTATCAAGATAGGTAAATAACCTTACAGTGTTTTGAAATATAACTTGTCTTCAAATATTTCGGTGGAATTTCACTACCCCTAACAATGATATTCGGATTATCTTAATGAGCTGTAACGCCTTGAAGTCATTTCTTTACTACACATTTACTAATTTACAGTGGTCGTACAATTCAATATTGTTTCTGCAGAAAGTTTCATCAGATATTAGTTGACGATAAACGTTTTCGAGAATTAATTTTAGGACAAGCTAGCCTTCACACACAGAATCTATCTCCGATGTTAACACTTGGGCCACAGCAGTTTAGACACGACCGACAAAATGAACACTGAGTTAGTAACAGACTTGTAACGAAACAAAACCAGAGTTCCGTACTACCTGGGCCACGGTGGCTGAGAGGTTTTAGCCTGCTCGCCTCCCACCAAGGCGATCCGGGCTCAATCCCCGGCCGGGTCATTCAGAATTTTCGCATGTGGGAATCGTGTCGGACGTTGCCGTTTGTCAGCGGGTTTTCTCGGGGATCTCCCGTTTCCGCCACCCTTTCATTCCGGTGCTTCTCCATACTCACCTTAATGTAAAGGGCCGTTCAAATCTCTTCACTCTTTCCATGCTACCTGGTCTCAGGTGAAAATGGCTTCTCAGTGGAACAAACAATGAACAAATAGCCAAGACTAAAAAATACGTATTAAAGAAGAGTCTATCCTACAGATCATCTAAGTCACGAAATTTTATTGTATATAGTTATTAGGTTGAGTGTGTCAGTCATTTTCTTGTTGACAGGTTACTGTATACTGAATAACCTCATTTTAAAATAAATTTTGTTTCACTTTCTCTCTTTCTTTAGCTTGAAATAAGTAATTCAATGATTTGGGCAGATAGTACGCTAATGAACTGACCGGAGTACGTTTGTGTTTATTTATGATGTAGCATCTCACGTTCTGGAAGCAATGGGGTCTGTCCCGAAAGAATGATTTACTGTTTCATGTGTTGCAAGTAAGACATTTTTTGACGCGTAATGTACTTGCTGGCTTTATTATGGTTAGTTTTAAATTACTGCCAGATTAAACTTAGGGCAGTAGCAGCTATTTAAAGAAATCTCTAAGCGTTAAAAAGTTTCTCATTTCGAAAATTCTCTTCTTCGGGTTCGTCTGACGAATCAAATAAATATTATTTAAACAAAAAAGATTTTTACAGACGCATTATGACAATTTCAAATATTTGTAGTAAAATTTTAGTGCTGTGGTTACATTGAACACTTTGTAGACTATACTCGAGTGTAGCTCGGGCAAAGCTAATTAGAAAATTTATTTGTGGTTCAGAGCTAAACTCGCATGGATGTGCAGTCTTTGTTCGGCTAGTGTTTAAAATGACCTCACAAGCTCACGACAGCGCAGTAACAATGATATTGCTAACGATAGAATTGTTTATTGTATGACCATTCAAGGGACATATTGATTGTAAATTCTTTTGTACAATAAAGCACATTTGATTTAATCAATATCAGCTCGGTTTTCTATTGATTGATGACAGGCCAATAATGGACGCTGTAAAGTACTAAAGTACAGGGTAGTGTCAGGTGTGATATGGACCAATAGGACGATGGTGTGTTCTTACACAGGCACCAACAGACCCAGTGTTCTTTGCAGCAGTGGATATAGGCGACTCACTTCTAATTTGTCTTAAGGGCCAGTAAATGTATGCAGACCTCAATGTGTTAATTCCTAATCGGTATTACGCAAAAATGCTACTTTCGTTTAAAATTAAATCAACTTTCAACCTAATGTAACTGGGATATAATTTTCCATATTCTTTATTTTTTTTTTTTTTTTAACATAACGGAGTTCGTAACCTTATTCCTGCACACGCCTATTTTATAATCGACTACCACCACTGCAGTTCAGCTGTTGAAACATTTCTAATTCGTCACTGTGTGTAAGGTTAGAATGAGAATAAGCACACTTGTACTTTAAAAACTTCTGTTTCAAAACCTGGACGTAAAGTTAAATAAAACTTCTGACCACAGAAATGTATTGATTTTTTTTTTGTTGTGAGATAATAGATTTCAAGCACTTGAAGTTCCTCGTTATTTATGAGTGACAACTTTTTTTTGACACGTCTTAGAGTTTTTTGAGTCAGTGACAAAAACTTGGTAAAAATGCGACTGAATCTAATACAACTTAGACCCGATAACAAAAAAAAAAAAAAAAAAAAAAGATTATTCAGAGCAGGGAGTAGGTGACAGCGGTTAAAGGGTACAATTTATTTGAGGGAAAGCTAGAATAATTCAACCATACGTCTATAGAGTGGTGGGAGGCGGGATAGTCTGACCACTAAACTACCGCGGCCCCCTTCGTCAAAGCAAATCGCGAAGCGTCAAGGTCTTTATAAACTACTGACCGAAATAAAGGGATGTTATCATAAGAGTGGGATGCACCCCCGTGGGACCCCCGCGTCCAAGGTCAAGACGCGAGGGAGCGATACGGGCGACACTAACACTCACGGCTAGTGCCTCATTGCTCCTACTCGCAAGGGGTGTAGTGTTTACGTCGTGACGCTGTACTGTGCAAATTTGATCTGTAACGGCGGGGTTTTATTACTCGCGACGAAAGCACACAGATTAAACTATCGTATCTTCGCACATTTCTCTTGCCGCTTAAGAATACTGTATACACAAGCTTTAAAAGTGCGACATTTGACCATTTTCGGGTTTTTTTTCTCCAAGATACACTTAATATGACAAAGCTATAAATAAATAAATATATATATATATATATATATATATATATATATATATATATATAGGGGCTTAGATAATTGTTTTTAATCTTTTCTGACAAACATTCGTATTTGCAGAACATTTATTTACCGAGATATGCGTATTCACGACAAACTACCATTTCTCAAAAATGCGCGGGGGGGTCCATCCCACTCTTAAACGTGTGCCTGCGTTACTAGATTGGTAGAAACCTCAAAATTTCTCGAAATTAGTGACCTGTAGGTTACAACGTCTCATTGGTTGCTTGCTATTAGGGTGTATTGGGCATAAGATTTGCTGTAAGTTTGTAATTAGCTTAGAAAACTTAAGGACGAGTCAAGTTAGGCGTAAACTAATATTGAAGTGACACATACGTACAAGTTTAATATTTCTAGCTTGTCCGGAAATGTATACAAGAATTATTCAGGTCTCTACAGATTTGTCTTAACACTTTGTAGACTATGCTCAAGTATAGCGCGAGCAAAGCTAATTTTCAAATTTCCTTTTTGTTCAGCACAAAACTTGCATGGACGTGCGTGCAGTCTTTGTTCGGCTTGTTTTTTAACACAACCTCACAAGAACACGACAGCGCAGTAACAACGATGTTTCTAACGATAGAATTGCTCATTTTTAAAGCCACTCAGTGGGACAGGATTGAGTGTAAATCCGTTTATACGATAAAGTACATTTGATTGGGTCAATATCAGCTCGGCTCTCCATTGGTTGATGACCGGCATTTATCGAGGAAGGTTTGCGTGTATTAAAAATTGCGGTAGCACCAATAGGAGCTGAGCATTAACAGTATTAGTGAATCAAATCGGGAAATAAGTTTGCCGCCAGCGCGCTCTCATGAAATACGCTGCCTAATCGTGTAGAGATATAACAAAAAAATAATTTTGTAAAATTAAATGATCTACATAAATGTCAGCGGTAGCATATATCTATCTTTAATAGATATGCAGTGATAAGCGTATTTACAATTTAAATTACGCAATTAAAACAAACGTAAAATTCAGAGTTTTTTCTAACCATAAAGAACTTCATCGTTATCAAAATTAATTAATGCATACTTAAAACTATTTAATGTAGATAAGAAACTCCCTTTACAGCACACAATTATCGACAATAATTTAAAAGTTATGAAATGTTTTGGAAATAAGTAATTTCTAAAATTGAAACACTCGCGCGCAGACGTATAAATCTGCGGGGGTTGTGGCGCGGGGTGTGAAGATGCGTTTGCCAGAGTTGTGCAAGGGCGGGCGGTGGGGGGGGGGGTGTACGAGGCGACCATGCAACCCCGCACGCCACGGCAGGCAGGAAATACTCAATCGTACCCGGGTGAAGTCGGGCCGGATCGCTAGTTTTATAATAAATATGAAAAAACAAAAGTGAGAACACACGTGTGTCGGTAACACCTAGTGAGAAACAGTTCTCTCATGCAAAATATCATTACAACTGAGTGAGCACGAATCCGGCGAGTAGTCTTTTGGTGCACGAGGCGGAGGGATGCCCTGGAAGTAGAACTTTAGCAGGGCTTCAGAAAAGTGTGAAGTAACCGGGAGTGGATTATAGTACTCTCGCGCCCATGTGCTGAACGATGAAACATTGGAAGGGCTTTCGTCAACTCTCAGCTGCTGGCCAAAGAAAGGGAAACTAGGGCCGTAAAGCGAGCGACCACGATACTAGCCAGTTAAAGTCGCCTGCTCTCTCCTTACCCTGGTACACTATCTTAATTTACGAGGAGATTTCCCCACAATTCAATTTGCTAGAGCTCGGTGAAACTCGATAAAAGGTAGCCAGTCTCGATCGGGGACGACAGACGGATATAGTGCAAGAGCAGGGCGACGTCAGTCGGCAACAAACAGTGCGCCCATCAACCATTTTGTTTTGGTTACTTAAGTCTTTACTGTGCTGCAATTATTTTCGCACGTACTTTTATTACTTTGCGTTGGAATTTCATGACGGCTTGTCCTTGGAATTGGTAATTAACTATATTTTTTTTACGTCTAAACAGGGGAAAAAATTGGATTTCTAAATATGACTTATAAGAGCAAAATAAAAAAATTAGTGTCTCTTATTTCGGCTTGATTGACTTAGTTTAACCTCATACATACCTACGTATCAAATGAAAACACTACGAAATGCATAGGTATGCGGAATTTCTAATTTGGGGGGGGGGGGGTGGTTAGGCTGTAATTAATATGAGTGCGTATGTCAGAATTTCTTCCAACAGAACAACTTCTTTTATAAGTTAATTACTTTGTGCGTAATGTAGGCAGATGGATTTCGTGACATGTAAAACAGGACATTATGAAATTACATATTCACCCCTAGCATTCTAAATTCAAATCAGTGGAAAACCACTGATTCGCAGTGAAATTCAACACTCGAATCAGCGAAAATGGCCCCACTTAGAAGAATCAGTGTAAAAACACTGATTGTTTCATTAAAAATATTCACTGGTTGAATTGCGACGTGAAACCATCTCACTGATTGAATAACTGACGGCCGACTCAAGTGTCGAATTAAATATTGTTTTTATTGGATTTAGCGAAATAATTGCGTGAAATTGACATATTCATGATAGTTTACTATTTATATAGCGTAATTTAAAGTTATGATAAGAAAACATATAAAAATCTTCGGAGATGGTTTAATAGTTGATGAGACATTAACGTATTTCGAATGTTTGTTGCCGCCAAATTGTGTGGGAAGCTAAAGAGCACTTGATATTCGTTAGAGGCTGTTCAAAATGGACAATAAACGTTAATTAAATAGAAAGAGGATTAATGAGGAATCAAAATCTGACTACCCATCAGCTTAACTCGTCGGCTTCTCCGGCGCCGAGGGGAGGGGGGGGGAGAAGGGTCTGTGACGCTAGTCAAGACGCCGCTGTCAATCATTCCCCGGTGAACGGGTCTGCCTTGGGGGAGGATCAAGGCAGGTTCCTCCTCCCCCTAAGAAACAGACCTCGCGTGGAGCTCACGTCTCACTCATTAGTCGTCACGTAACAATACTACTGGAGACACCAGGGATCGAACTCGTGGTCTTCCAGAGACAGTGGAGTCTTGCTTGGTGCCATTTTATTTCGCAAAATGGCACAGTAACGCAACGTAGTGACGAGGAAAAGTTGCATTGTCCGCTACGGACTTTTTTTTAATGATCCATACTTATCCGATCAGAAAATTGCTTAAAATGCATAATTTCGAGGTTAAGTTTTATAACATTTCCCGGGGGAGAACTATTGAAGCCCCTTTTATCATTGGGGAGGGGAGGGGGAGGGGGTAAGTATTCCACCCCCTCCCGATACCAAATCTACCTCCCCCTTCCCCATTTACCGTGGCTGTGATGGCTGAGCGGTTAGACTGCTCGCCTCACACCAAGGCGACCCGGGTTCAATCGCCGGGCGGGTCACTCCGGGGTTTTTCGGGAAGTAGGAACCTTGCCGGACGCCGCCGCTGGGTCAGCGGATTTTCTCTGGGATTTCCCATTACCCTCGCCCTCGCATTCTGGCGCTGCTCCATTTCCATCTCGTTTAACCCCCACCATCCCTCCTCAAGGTCTCGTTGTTTAGAGCTGCCCAAATCTCTACAACGCAACTCAACTCAACCCCCCTAAACCACTACCTGGTTACGCCGCTGAAATGGCAGGGACTCTAGAAATACTTAACGTGTTTCGCCTGCCCTGGAGGTGGGAGTGGCCTACTTACCGGGGCGCCACCTGTGTCTGCCCGCCCGACTGAAATACCCCGCGTGTAGGAGCACCTGCGCTGCTGCGAAGTGGACCGCTTCGCTTATATAAAGAAGCTGCACCGCTAACTTTAGCCGCAGACGATATACTGTGCGCCGTCTCACCCCTCACCAACCCTGCACTGTCCCACCCCTCCGCCACCTCCGCATTCAACACGACCCCAGCGCCCGCAGCGGCGGATCTGCGAAACAGGGGAGAAGGAAGCACCCTTGACGACCTTGAAGAAAATATGCGTTATACAGGTTGGTAGTTCGTGATCAGTTTTAAAACATGCGAAGTTTCTTCCAGAGGCTATGGAAAAGGAAGGAGGGCAGTCAAGGGGGCAATTGTCCCTCCCGGAATCTCCTTAAAGGGCGCCAATGTCACGTGGTATAACTGTAGATTCTAATTCGTTACGTGTATTTAATAAAGTTGGGATTCACTATTCACCTTACCTAGTCACTTTCTACTTGCCTAAGTTATTTTTTGAGGGGTGGGGGGGGGTGGGGTTGTTGACAGGAAAGCAACATGCGAGCATTAACACTACCATGATTATTAAAAAGAAAGGTATGCTTTATCCAGGGCCAGGGGCGCCAACTTCACATTAATTTTAACCCCCCCCCCCTTTTTTTCCCCAATATAATTGTGAAGTTCCAACGCCCTTGGTTTCTTTTTTCATCCCAATGTGGTATCACTGGCCAACAAAATGTAGGCACGACGTTTGACCTGATAAGTTATGTCTAGGGATAGGAGAATTTCGAGAATTCATTTCAGTACAAGATAGAAGCCAAATACATATACTGTGAAGCCACCTTCGCAATTGGATCACAGTTTATTAGATCCGCCCTGCACGCCGCTGAGCCAATAGCAGACTTGCAAAGAAACACCTTGCGAATCCCATAACTGCCATGTGTGGGGCCAACAGCCAATGAACACACAACTAAGGCTCCAGTACGCAGAGGACTGAGGAGTCTGGTCTAAAGGTCATTGAACTCGCGAAATTTTCCTATCTCTAAGTGTAAGCAAGCTGATATTGATATAATGAACATCATATAACCGCATGAATCTTAGTTTACACCAGATAGTCACGAACTTGGAAATTACAGCTGGATGAAGGACTGAGTAGTTCCCGTCAGTGAACAACTTCTATCTTGTATACGGAAGTCAACGTAATACCTTGTTTTGATTATTAGTCTATCGACATCTGTCTCGACCCAGTGTTAAATCAGTCACAGAGTATGCCTCGGTAGGAATACAAACGCGAAACCGCTATGTCCGGTTCCCCTCCAATGTAAATTCGAAGCAGTGAAAAATCACTGATTGTTTCAGTGGAACTATTTCGCTGACTGACTAAGCGACAGCCAACTGTATGCGGTGCATTTAATATCGTTTTCATTAATTTTAGCCTAATAATTTCGAAAAATAAACTCACTGTCGATAGTCACTGTATATACTGCGCAATTAATCGTAATTATAAAAAGTAAAAAAATAACTTCGCACGTAACTGGGATCAAACCCACGCCATCCTCATCCCATTATCAGACTGTTACCATACCAACTGAGCTACCAAACCTACGTTTATTATAAGGGGGGGGGGGGGGAATTAATTTTACTCTTTTACCGAAAGTTTGTATCTTTAATTGATATGCCCTTTACATTCGTTTTCAGTTTGATTGTAAAATTAGGGTTGTCAAAACAACAAATAGTAAGTATGATTGCACTCATTTAATAACATTTAATGTAGTTTAATGTAGTTTAAGCCTTCAAATAGAGCGCTATGATGATTACGTAAAAACGAAATGAAAGTTTGAATGTTCACGTTACCTAGTGAAATAGTATTTCATAAGACGAAACTCACACTTAGGAAATTATCATTACTAGTTTTGTTAGTTCATGCGTTGTTGTTTCATGTTAAACACGTTCTTTGACTAATACTTTAGTCAAGAAATAACACTGGAAAACTTTGAATGAAATGGTTGATGAATCAATGGAAAATTTCATTGAATCAGTAAGGACGCCGTATCAAAACTGTTTATATCGCTAGCCTTATTCCCCCCTCTCCCTTCCAGAACCGGTGAGTCCACGAATCCTGAAACAGTTGCAACTCACGCCGCCAGACTGTCGCAGCTGGCACTGCCAGCGAAACTTCCTCCCGAGGGAGTTCGCACGGACGTTTGCAAATAGGGAATGTTATCGTTGAGTCGGGCAGGTTTATTTTGTCGTGCCGAATCTTCTTCTTCTTCCGGCGGGGCGATGCCAAACAACTTGGCGGGGCGCTGCCGGGGTTTTTTTTTTTTATTATTATTGCTTCCTTTTCTTTATTTTTTCTTGACGAGGCGCGCGGCATGGCGATGGTCGAGAACTTGGCGCCTTTCCATTTCGGTTATCGCCCGCACGAGTCGCTTCCGTCCTTTTGATCTGTCAGCGCCGCTCCCAATACACCCGCGCCAATCTCAACTTCCGGGCAACTTGGTGTAGATAATTTGTAATATTACATTTAAACCTTAACTTCAGGTTTCACCATGCATCTGCATATAGGGAATCAAAGGCTAAATTCTGGCAAAGATCTCTCAGTCGTCTTTCGTAGCAGTATTTTCAACTGAAGATTTTTCGTTAGAGAATGTACGCATCTAGATTTGTAAACCTTCCAAATTTTAATTTCTTAATTTTAAATGCACTTTTTCAGTTTCCATAAAATATTAACGCGTTTTATAAATAATAAAAAAGTGAATTTGAAATTTAAAAAAAAATTGAATTTAAAGTGTTTACAAATCTAGATGCGTTCAATCTCTAACAAAAAAAATATTTAGTTGAAAATACTACCACAAAAAAAAAAAAAACGACTGTGAGATCCTTGTCAGAATTGAGCTTTTTTTTCTTCTTTCATTTATCACATGCGTATCACTACTAAATTGGCTTGTCATTTCTGTATATTTATACCCTTTAGTAGTTGCACTTGGTGTCCGGAAAATAGAAGTGGCGCGGTTGATATGCCATCTACAATTACCACAACATCAAGGGGATTACAATTATGTATGCTATGCCTTTTATAGCTGCACTAACTCCTGATATTGTCCATTTCATGTAAGTGGGGTGAATTTTGACAGTTCTAGAAAAGTAGCACTGCCACGATGTATCCTTCCACCGCAGCTATTTTGTCACTGAAGAAAATGCCGTTTGTAAACAAATGTTTTGAATCCAATGCACACTTGCATTTTCCTCCTTCCTCGTGTTCCATGTAATGGCAGGTACTGAAAATCTGACGGTAGCTAACTTCCGTTCAGTAATTAATGTAGGATATTACAGCTAGGTTGGCTTTCCAACTTGTTTTATTTTTGTAACGAGGGAGCTAAATTTGCTGGAGTTCTGTTTATTTATTTCCTAATAAAAAGGGAACTATGAAGGAGGAAGGGGGGTGGGGGGGGGGTTAGTTTTACATCTTTCGTGAGATGACATTTTGATGTTCTTACTAGTGTGTGACATTTTAGGTTGCATATTGTTTGGATGCAGCAATGGAAAATTTCGCTCGTATGGAAATAACATTTAAATTATTTGACTTCGAAAATTTTAACTTTAATGAAAAAACAAAACGCGATACATACGTCGCAGTTCGTATTCGTACAGATTTAGCAATATATACACGCACACACTTTGACCCGAAGTTAACCTTATACTCGTTGAATTTACGATATAGACAAATAAACAAATATTATTCACTCACTACAAGTTTGGAAAGTGCGCCTTTTTTAGGCCACGTGCATTTCAATAATTGTGTTGGCAATTTACAAATACATTTTTAAAACACGTAAACTTACTGTTTGTAAAATTTGCAACCTCTTGAACACTTTTTTTTAAATGGCAATCCTTGCCAAGTTCTCTTCACTAAAATCACGTTTGTTCGTGACTAACATTAAATGATTTATCTGCAGAATCATTCAGAAAAATAAACACTGCGTACTTTTTCTGATACAAACAAACTTAAACTTAGATACGTAAATTATATTCGTGTCACTTCATTGTGGAAGGCAGTAAGTAAAATGGCGGAAGAGACGCGGTAACACGTGCCGATAATATTACGTTTCACTCAATAAAACGCACTACAATGGTACCTACAACCAATTACTCTTAAAGAAAGCGATTAAAAAAATAATTAACTACCGATAAATTATTCCGACAACACCAACAAGATCCACGTACAAACACGATGAGAAAGAAGCGCACGCACAATAGCCTTCACCGGGCTGGAAACTGGAAACTGGAAACTGGAAATATGGCTAGCCATTGGCTGGAAACGTTCACTGTCCGTATGTGTCGACATACTCTGCCATACATGCTAAACATGTTTTTAACACTTTGTAGACTAAGCTCGAGTTACACTCGAGCAAAGCTAATTTGAAAACCTCTTTGCTGTTCAAATCAAAACTCGCAAGCCTGTACAGTCTTAGTTCGTCTAGTGTTTAACGTGACCTCACAAGAACACGACAGCACACGTAACAATGGCATTGGTAACGAGAGAATTTTTTTATAGCCATTCAAAGGGACATGATTGATTGCAAATCCTTTTGTACAATAGATTACATTTTATTGGATCAATGTCAGCTCGGCTCTCCATTTGTTGATGACTGGCCAAAATAAACGCTGCAAAGTACAGGGCAGTGTCCGGTGTGGTATGGACCAAGAGGACGATGGTGAGTTCTAACACAGACACCAACAGAACCGACCGGTGTACTTGCAGTAGCGTATATAGGTGACTCACTTATAATTTGTCTTTAGTGCCAGTAAATGTGTGCAGACCTCAATGTGTTAAAGTCCACTCACTAATCGCCAAGAACATATAATATTGCTTTAAAAACATAATTTAAACCATAAACGTTGTAAGTATAACTAAGATTTTAAATTACAACTTTTAGTTCTGAGTACTATTTTCTTCCAAAGTCATCATAAAAATAGCCAACTTAACAGCACGGATCCCGCAGCATTCATCAGCTGATACAATGCTGTACGAACGAGAGCATTTACTGTTTACATAGAGTGTAGGTTGTTCACATTATCTGTCAGATTTTACCCCACTTATATGAAATGGACAATACTACTACTACTACTGCTACTATTACTACTACCAATACAAGTACTAATATTATTACCACCACTACTATTACCTTTACTACTACCACTACTACCTATACTACCAACACTAATACTACTACATCCACTACCACTACTACTTCTGCTACCTCTACTACAAACATTACTACTAAAATAACTACTTATCCTACTAATACTACTACTGCTACTATTACTACTACCAATACAAGTACTACTATTATTACCACCACTACTGTTACCTCTACTACTACCACTACTACCTATGCTACCAACACTAATACTACTACATACATTACCACTACTACTTCTGCTACCTCTACTACAAACATTACTACTAAAATAACTACTTATCCTACTAATACTACTACTGCTACTATTACTACTACCAATACAAGTACTACTATTATTACCACCACTACTATTACCTCTACTACTACCACTACTACCTATACTACCAACACTAATACTACTATATCCACTACCACTACTACTTCTGCTACCTCTACTACAAACATTACTACTAAAATAACTACTTATCCTACTAATACTACTACTGCTGCTACTACTAGTGCTAGTAATATTTTTCTACTACTAATACCAATACTTTTACTACAAATTTTACTACTACTATTTCTACTACTTCCACTACTAGTAATACTACTACCACTGCCATGTGGTGCGCCATGACATTTCGCCCGGCTGCGTTCCAAAACATCCGCTCCGAGAGTAGAGTGAAATAACACAGGGTGAAATACATACAAATCTCCCTGCAGAAGTGGTTTTGGACAGGGCGTATTACAAGAAATTTAGCGAAACAAATTGCTGATCACGGAAATAAGCGCAACACATTTCTATGGAAATGTGCTAAAACATGTAGGGGATAAAATAAGGCATATATATATATAAACTGTCATCGAACCGTCACTATATATTGTAAAATGGCAGCCAATGTCTCATAAACATTTCTTTTTCGACCATAAACTCAATAATTCTGACTCGCCGAACGCTAAACCTGCATGTTATTCGCTGTGGTTAAATAAGAACTGTATCAGTTTAAGTACAGCCATTATATTAGTGTGAAGTCTGGAGTAAAATCTAGGGCATCCATCTGCCGTAGTTCGGCAAGTAACTGTACTGTAGTACATCTACGGATGCAGTGACTTTTTGGGGTTTTGGGGAGGGGGGAAGGCTAATTATGTTGAATTATTGCGTATTAGATTCTGTAATATGCGGTGTTTGTTGAAAAAACAATTTCTGAGCAGTCTGAACTGCCTGTTATTTTCGTAGACAGACACACTAGGAACAAATTAAAGTAATGTTTATTCATAGTTACTTCTAACACTTCTGAAAACCTGATGAAGACCTACTTCCGAGCTGCGCACTTACTTATTCATTCGCCATGCTAAGAAAAATACATAAATATATGCATAAAAAGTAATAGGTAAAAAGTCCCGTATTTATGAGCTTGTCAGAAAACCAATAAAAAAATATATTTTATGCATTATTGCGAAATATATTAGCACCAGTGTTACCTGAAAACGTAACTATGAGTTGATAAGAAAAACTTCACAAAAATATACCAGAACTAATATTTTACGTAAGAACTGTTTCTCAAGAGTTTTTGCAATCGTAACGGCTTTGTCTTTGCTGTGATTCACACTACTATGAAATGAATATTAACATTTATGGACAGTTTGTGAGCGAACGTTTCTTTCGAACGAAAAATACTGTACTTAATCGTTAAAGAAAATATGATTCGCTTGTGATATATGATTTATTTTGTAAACAACCAAACATGTTATACAAAGGGCGAGTATTCGCATATTTGAACCACAAACCGTTAAAAATGTATCTAATGAAATACAGTCATGGTATTTATTATCACATTTTTTCTAAAGCCATGCACAAGTTCTGCTGCCAGATATCGACAACATGCCCTTTCACTAGATATAAACAAAAACATTACCATGCGAGATGGAGGTCTCTTTTTCAACTGTCAAATGCTTCGTTCACATTCTTCAGCTGTCCAAGAATACCGACGCATTAAAAAAAAGCACACTTTATAAATGTCCACGAGTTTTGATTAGGTTGGTTTTGTGATTTTTTTTGACAGTGTCTACTAAAAAATGGTTCAGTAGGCGACGATTTTACAGGTCATTAATATATATGTTATTCACGATATAGCGCAATATGCACGTTACACGTTTATGTTAACCGTTCGGCTGTGAGGTTAAAACTGGACACGAGGTATTTAATCTCTCATTATTGATGTGGATGAGGGTGCTTTGATGAAAGGCCGGTCCATAACCCAGAGTGAATATTGACACAGACGCACATAAAAAATAATAAACCGAGCTCACAACTAAGGCTGTTTGTTTTATCACGTAACATTAGCGAAGGCAAAGAAAAAGCTGGTAGCGAACATTGTCTAAACAATCTCGTTCATCATGTACACTAATATTGTCACTTGTATTTCGCTCGTATTTCTCAGTGGCAAAGTTTTATAAACACATTTTTTTTTTTCTCTCTCTCTTTCTCTGAGCAATTTATAGAAGCCTCTGCAAACATTCGTTTTACTGACACATCACAACACGTCACATACCCGTATTTCAAACACCTAGAGGAAGTTATAAAGTTATGATAAACAGACGTGGCCTTTGAACAATGACTACAGATATGAACGTCTTTCATGATCAGAAGTAAACTTCGTACATCCAACACTCGCCTTTGCACTCTTAACCGACGTAAAGTCTACGGAACAACGCGCATTGCATTAGAACATCTCTTCATCCGTCCAAGGTGAAACCCGTCGTTGATATATTTTTACACCCGCACTGAAAGAACACATTAGTCACAACTCTGTTACTTGACTACACTGTCAAGTAGTTCTGGTAAACTTCCTAAACTGTGATGGAAGTTTTTAACCTATGCAGTGTATGGAATTAGTACTACGTGTCAGGCTGAAAACATGGGAATGTTTAACATTGCTACTATACAACGTTGATAACTTCCCTACGTATTTGACTCTTCCCTGAGCAACTGTAGGAAAGTTATCACGGATGTCACTATACGTATACACTGATATAGCGAATTTTAAAATAATTTATTAGAGTGTAGGTTGGTTAAAAGCATGTGAACAAAGCATAGAAACCTAATTTTATAAAGTTTTTTTTTTTTTTTCGCCGGAAGAATAAATAAACGCTCTATCAAGTTATTTGTCATGTCACCAATTTTGCCAACGTTCAAGAGTTTTAACCGTCCAACCATCACATCCGAGCACAAATAAGTTCACGACCCGTTCAATGAAGTTTTAATTAATGCTCACAAATGCAGACACCATTATTTATGATACGAGTGCAAATTCTGATGAAATACAAAACATGTGCTACTTGTAATTCGCCTGCTACGTGCGCTGCGAAACTTGACCAATGCGGAGATCAACAAAGTTCAAAAGAAAAATAATCGGCATTTTCCGTCGACAGTTTTTTCTTTGTGAAAAAGAATGGGAAGAGACAATAACTTATGCACCCGTATTTTGCGATAGTTAGATCACAGAAAGATAACTATTTTTAATACCAATGGAATATGTTTATGCCAGTGCTACACGAAAAAGTAAATAATTCAATAAGTGATATTTACTTTGCAAATAGGGCGCCAAAACTCATTTTAATAACATTTTACATGCAAACTATTGCTTACCGGCCGTTGCCAACGCTGCACTGGTCTCACCGTTTTTAATTCGTTTTACTTATGAATTCAGTTTTATAATTTATAGAAGATATATAAGTGAAGATTAGATTTAATCAGAAATATAATACTTTAATGCCAATAACACTGTTAAATGTCTGTTTATATGGTTTACTTAAAACGCAGGTATACATGTTAAACCTGGTGTAATTTTTCAAAGGCGTGTTAAAAAAAAATTCGATCATACTGTAACTTCGTGGGAAAACGCGAAACTCAATCTCTGTGCAATGAAGTTCATATACACCAGGCACAGGGCTATGTATAAATGATCACCTCCCATATAAAAACAAAGCCTTAGTCATACAAAAAATTACACTGACTTACATGTAGGCCTATACGTCGTGAAGAGAAAGAAGGGACTTACGGTGGTGCACTCGTTTGACCACATGCCTTTCAAATCCGCGCATCGGGTTCGATTCCCGGCGGAGTCAAACCGAAATTTCCTCATCTGGGAAACGTGGCGGACGTTATCGCTGTACGATGGGTTTTCTCGGGGTTCTTCCGTTTCCTCCGCCGCTGCATTCCGTCCCTGCGCCATCTCCACCTCATTTTATCCTAATCGGCGCTGAATACCACGGTGGTTAAATTCCATCCAAATCTCTAACTCACTCGCGTGTGTGTGTATGTGTGTGTGTGTGTGTGTGTGTGTGTGTGTGAGAGAGAGAGAGAGAGAGAGAGAGAGAGAGAGAGAGAGAGAGAGAGGAAGAGAAAGAGCACATTTTTCTAGGTCGACCAATTAAATTAAACCTTCCATATTTTTTTTATATTTGACCTCAAATGAATAGTTTACCTTTCGTTACTCACGAAAATCACGCCTGTATAAATGTCTCTCAGACAATAGGCCCAGACAGTTTATTTACCTTGCTGTTTTGGGACACCATCAAGGCTAAGCGAAACATTTACTGAGATTGTTTAAGCACTATAGAAATGCAATTTTTACCCTGGGAGTGACATTTTGGATCGCCGCCCATGTTTTGGTTGTGACATTTAGCTGGCCCATACTACCCAGAGAAAGAGAGGCATAACAGATTTTTTTATCAGTGATATCTAGAGACACTGGAAAGTCACGAACATTTTTGAACCAACATGTCATAGATAACACGCTAGTTAGTTTATCATTTTACGTTTGGATTATGAAGACTTTGATAGATAGGTCTAATTTTACTCGCCTCCCGTCAAGGCGAAGCGGGTTCGATTCCACGAGAAGGGAGGGTAGGGGAGGGGTCGCTCCCGGATTTTTGCACGTGGGAATTTTGCCGAACGATGCCGCTGGTCTTCGGGTTTTCTCGGAGGGTCTTCCGTTTCCTCCGTCCTTTCATTCCGGTGCTGCTCCATAATCACCTCTCTTGCCTTCATCAGCTCTCAAGGCCACTTTGTAGAGAGCCGCCCAAATCTCTTCACTCACTCACCCAATGAAATGGGACAGTAGCTTCCTACATGCATGACAGCCAATAAGGAAAGGAAACTGCCGAGCATGTGTATAGTACGTTGAATCCTAGTAAACTATCTCTTAAGGATGATTTGAAAGTTGCATTCATAGATGTTATGAAATGTGTTTTCATCTTTTGATAAACCTCTTCGGGCGAATACCGGTAGAGATCCGTACAAAAACTTGGATTTCAAAGACGCGACAACGCAGTTCCAGACAGGCGACTGTCTTGACCCATTCAGACAATATGTAGGCCTAAATGATATAGGTCGATCACGGTAAAATGAGCACTTTTGAAATCCCTACTTAAGATCTACTTGTTTGCACGTTGTGTATTCCTCCGCCTTATGTAAAGTTAACATTCTCGTGGACCTCATCACTTTATTCATTCGTCGGTCAAGTGAGACTGTGAAATTATTAGAAAAGTAAGTATTCTACAAATCTGTTAATTTCTACAATTCGATAAATAAAAAAATATAAGTAGAAAGCGAAATAAATAAATAACGTGATCACAAATGGTTACCTTACACTTTTATTCGACTTTAAGTTATGGAACTACTTTCCATCCATCGTTACCAACTTTACTGGGTGCATGCCACTCAGTGCTACAGTAAAATATATGCAGATAGGAGCAGTGACTTTCTTTCTAAAGTTGATTCCAAAAGTGCTCAATTGATCGTGAACAGCCTTGCTACTGAGATGTGACAGTGCTGGAACACAGCATTGATATCAGCGGAGAAAATTGTACGTTCGAACACGGGGATAGATCGACGAGGGAGCACCTTGTTGGCGACCCGTGTGACGTTAAGTCGTCCTGGACGTTGGTACCGACACGACTGCGAAGCTTGGCGGGCGAGCGAAGACTTTCGGCATGGAGGCTCGAGGCTGCCCTAAAAGGCCCGGTGCACACGTGCTGACATAGACCGCGGCGGCGCCGGAGCTACTTGTGCGCTCATACATGTGAATCAAGCCCTCGTGGACCGCATTTGCGGCGCCGGAGCTACGTGTGCACTCATACATGTGAATCAAGCCCTCGTGGACCGCATTTGCGGCGCCGGAGCCGCGTTTCTTCCACGCTCAGTGGAGGCGCGGTACCGCAGCGGCGCCGCAGCTACGTGTGCACTCATCCATGTGAATCAAGCCCTCGTGGACCGCATTTGCGGCGCCGGAGCCGCGTTTCTTCCACGCTCAGTGGAGGCGCGGTACCCCAGCGGCGCCGCAGCTACGTGTGCACTGCTACTTCACTTCCTCCTCATTGTTACAATTTCTCTATGAAAATACATCTTGGATACGCAATTCGTATGACTTTTCACAAGACTGCGACCTCCTTTCACACCAAGATTTGCAGCACCAATTATTTATTTAAGACGATTTAATAACTTAAATTTCAACCGCTTTTAATTTATTTAAATTTTTCCGTGTCAAATAAAAGCTGTTGACGGTAAATTAACGACCATGCTGCCATCTCTCGAGCAACTTCATAAGCCCCGCCCCACCAAGTTCTCTCGGCCAATCAGAGCCCTCTGACCTATATTACTGTTTAACTTCACTCACGCGACGTGTTTTCATGACTCTGCTTTCGAATTTTACAAGTCTAAATAATTATCAATACGGAATATAGTTCAAAACAACTTTAAAAATATAAATTCACGCCTCCAGCGCAATTATACAGCCCGATTTCGTAGAAATAAGGCCCCGAAACTGGCCGGAATTTTCCGATCGGTCCGGGACAAAAATCGACCACGATTAACAAAACTAGCTGGCGCTAGCATCGCGCCAGCCATATCGTTCTCGGACTTCCCCGAGTTAACATGTTTTACTTGACTTTTAGTCGCTCGTCACGGTACATTCAGACATGCATTTACACACCAATCAGATTATTTAATGGTTTTTAACAATAACTCATAAGATATGAAGTAATTACTGAAACAACTACACTGATGTAAATTTTCGCGCAACTTAAATTCACCACTTCAATATACATATAATTAATTTAATTATATAAACCCTTGCCACTCCAGTCATGGGAAAGCTACTTATATCGATAATTTACTTCATTTGGCTATTAACCTCCGCTTTTTATACCAAACTGTCGCTAGCTCTCTCACAGGGAGCTCGTGACAGTACTTCACAAGTCCTGAACTTTAAAATTCCGCGCTGATAAATTCAATTAACTTCACCACTCTCTTTAATCCCGTACAGGCAGGGAAAAAGAGAGTAAAACTCAGCTATGGAAACAGCTCCCAGGCTCTACCCTGGGAATCCTGTAAAAGAATGCTAGCTTTGCAGCATAAAGTAAGTTTGATGGGTGCGGGGGGGGGGGAGGGGGCTAGCTTCTCCTCGCCTCCGCAAGCTAACTGACAACTAACTGGGTGGCCAAGGTCCCTCACAAGGGACCGATCTACCCCCGCGCTGAGGGAGTAGCGTCCCAGTGATGTAAAATGGCGGTCCACACCAAGACGTGTGTGAGCGCCTGGGGGGGGGGGGGGGGATACACACGGCAGGACAAATGTTCGTGACACGCACTAATTTCCCATCCTTGGCTACTCGAATACGTAATCTGACCGACCACTAGCCGTGACCTGGAACCAGAACTGATGCTGCGTCGACCAGTCAGTCCCACCTGGAGTCGTGGATCGCTCGCGGCACGCGAGAAAGACACTCGCAAGCGACAGATGGACGAAGATGCGCAGCCGGTCGGGGTGAGTCACGAACCCTACGGCTGTTAGACGACGATAACATCTTTACTGCTCTCACACCTTCTCGGTAACCGGGCTCTTGACCTAATAGCCTGAATCGCCCGTTCAGATCATAATTCAGGGACAACTCCACAAAAAGAACCTGACCTCCGTTGGAGTATAATTTGCGTGAAGGGCATTCTTTCCTAACCTAAGTGTTACATGTACGTACAAGGTAGGATCGGGAGCTAAGTGCGTCTGAGGGCTGAGTACCATACGCCTACAAGGAGAGGAATTCATACAAGGAGGCATGCATCGCGGCTGAGAGGGATTGGGTAGCCATAGCTGCAACTGGGGCCATGGTTATCTCCCTGAGTGTAGCTACAGTTAACCTGTAAGGAGGAAGGTATTGGGAATACCGTCACACACCGTAAAATCCTCCCGACAGAAGAGACCATCAACATGCCATGCATTAATATCAACGCAACGGGAAAAGTAGTTTACTACAGGCAATCCACGGTGAATTGAGCACTTTTGAAAGCCCTCTTATTCGGAATGATAGTCAATAAATATATTTTACCGTAGGCGTAGACATTAACTTCAGAGTGCGGCGGAATTATACACACTCAGTTTATTACTAGCATCGCAATATTTATCTAAAAAGGAGGTTAAAATATAAAAATGACAGAAATAAAAAGTAACTAGGGCCTCAAAAATGCTCACTTTGTCGTGAACAGCCTATAACCACGTTTTTTTGTGAGTGGGAAGTGAAAAGCTAGAAAGGGGGCGTGAGATTATTTGCACCATTTATTGAGTGGTGCTTGTTTAACCAGAGTGATGGACGAACACATCAGCCTGGTGGGGGGGGGGGGACGCATTTGGGCCAGTTTCCCTGAATTCCTAGTGTATTCCTGAGAATTTCTGCGTGAAGGGCTTGACAGCGAAGGGCTGAAATACACTCAATAAGCGCAGGCATCATCAGGTAGCGTCAGTTGACCAGAGCAGTCGTACGCTTTTAATGCACCGATATAAAGGTTTGTCTCGGCCGACGGAATACTGGTTTGTGTAGGGAAATTTGTTTATTTAGCTGTCCCATTGAAATATTTCGTTGTGTGAAGAGAACTTGTAAAGCAATAAAATTAAATTGGTTCAGCTAGCAATATACACCCTTGAATAAACGAAACCTCAGTGTTGGCTCAAAAAACATTAGACTGTCGACAAAACATTTAGTTGAAGCAACTGTATATATTTGTATGGCCACTCGTTTGATTGCCTTCCTTCGTAAATACAGTTCGAGAGTTTTTCTCTCTCTTTTTTTTTTTTGTTGCGACCATTGGGATAGTAAAGTTTTTGTTAGGACAATTGTTGATGCTCAATAACGGTATAAAATTCCTAATAATACCTACAAGTCTAACAGGAAACTAGACAGCAAAGTTGTAAAAATTTAAATATTTCTTTACGCCGTGGTCCTGTATTCGAAATGTATATATTTAAAAACATACCAATCTCCTCAACAGGTAACAACAACTGAGGCTGCTAAAGCGTTACACTGAAATGCAGACGACCTAAGTTCGAATCTCGCGGGTCGGGCTTCTAATTTTATTACATTGACCACAATTGTTTAATGAACGTACAGCCAAACAAACCTTCAGCTGCAACAACCAAATCTTAGTTTGGGATAACCAAATAAGAACAACAAAATCTTTTGGTTCCATTAAAAAAAAGAAAGTTTAATTGCCACTATATAAACAAATAATTTGGTTGTGCTAACAAGCTTTGTTTGATACAACAAAACTTTTTTCTCAGTGTACGCCTTTAAGGTCCTCCCACAACTTCATCGAGAGTCTAGGGCTCAGATTTACCCGTGGTTCGGCCGAGAAGTTAGTTTCTGCTCTACCGTCAGTATAGGCTGTTAACTGTAAAATGAGAATTTTTGAAAGCCCTACTTAAGATCTACATGTATGCACGTTGTGTATTCCTCCGCTTTATGTCATCATTGACATACTATGTCAAACTATGAAATTATTAAGAAATTAAATGCTTTACAATTTTTCTTCATTTTTACACTTAGATGAATTAAAAAAAAAAAAAAAAAAAAAAACAGAAAGTGAAAATATTATTTTAAGTTATCACAGATTGTTGGTTAACTGAACATTTTTTATTCGACGTTAAGATATGAAACTACTTTCCAGCCATCGTTACCAACTTTACTGGGCGAATGTCACTCAGTACACCCATTCAAATATATGCATGCAGAGGCAGTGACTTTTTTTTCTAAGGTTCATTTCCGTGAGCAGCCTTTACCAGAGCTATGTGATAGAGTAGATAAGTACACAGACTCGAGATGGCATGGGGGTACCTTTGATGCGGGCGTACACATTCTTTGAGTGGCTGCGTGAAGCTCTGGGAACGGGTCTTTGAGTGGCTGCGTGAAGCTCTGGGAACGGGTCTTGAATGTTGCGAAATGTTGTGTGCATACTTCTTTTTCAAACATCACTTTCAAATTTTTCAAAAAATAACTTTCTGTGATATTTTTAATTTGAAATACCGCCGTAATTCCTTCAGATAGTGCCTTAGCAAGAATTTAAAATAGCTTATGATAACTTTTTTCTTTGATAAATACACGTGTGTATATTTTTGAAAATAGTTCAGAACACTACATATAGGTCTAATTTAAATGCATAGACTTGTAAAGTTCTCGTTTTAATATGTGCTAGCAGGGGAGACTACTCGGTATTGTGATTGCTCGAGTCGATACCAGTTTTTTAATTTTCTTCTGTAGCAGTGACAAGCCATTTTTTTCACTGTGTTTGGATTGCACGAGATTTACAATAATTTAGATTCGTGTTATCGTTTGCCTAAGCTTCTTGCAAATAGTATAAGACAAATTACAGTCCAATCTAAAACGCACGTTTATTTGAGATCCGAGCAGTTTATAGAGACCTGAATAATTCTCGAGTTCAATGACCTGTAGGCTAGGCTCTACAGTCTTATGTACAAATTAGCCGATATAAACTGCACATTGGTTGTTGGCACAGTGGAAGGCGACGATTGGGCCAACGTTATCAAGGTGTTGTCAAACACCGTGTAGACCAATTGCTTAAGTTGTATAAGCACACGTGTTTTGAATTCTAGGTTGTCTCAAAATCAATCCACGAATTCTTCAGGTCTCTAGTAATGAGGCCAATTTTGCAGGTCCACAGTTCAGTGTGCATTTATAGCTGTGGCATTTGAGCTCGACGAGAGCTCAAGTCCCCTAGGGGCTTTTATGGTAGTTCCGCTTGACATTTAGGGCAGAGTGTGTATTGATTGGCTGAGCAGAGCCAGGCAAGTGCCCCCCGGCTTTACGAGTACGCGAATCTCGTGGTGAGCTACCGCGCCAGTGTTGAGCGCAAGTTGTACTTCAGCAATGTGTTCCGATCTCTCGACAAGAACACTGTGTATATATCTAGAGGCATCTGAGTTTCGCGAGCAAAGTTCCACGTAGACTAGATTGTAAACGGGGCCGCCGTGGCTGGGCGGTTAGCCTGCTCGCCTCCCACCAATGTAAACCGGGTTCGATACCCGGCCGGGTCACTCCCGTATTTTCGCGCTTGGGAATCGTGCCGGACGATGCCGCTGGGCGGCGGGTTTTCTCGGGGATCTCCATGTTTCGCCCGCCACTTTCATTCCGCTGCTGCTCCATGCTCACCTCAATCACCTTCATCGGCTCTCAAGACCTCGCTGTTACGAACCGTCCAAATCGCTTCGCTCACTCACTTGCATGTAAACCTGCGCACTAGGTCTGAATCAGTGATTTCAATCAGCATGATTATTTTACTTCATTTTCAGTTATCGAGCTGTTATCTACTCGCGAATCGATGCAATGCGCTGGGGTTTGACTGCCAGGCCAGTGCAAATCACTAGGAGTCAGTAAAAATCTCTGTTTAATCAGTGAATACCAGCAACAAAAATTATTATTGTAACTTTACATATTCAAGTGGAGCAGTCATACGACAGATCTGCAGTAAGATTCGCTGATTTGAGGCAGTTTTAACTGTTTCAATTTTAGAGTGTGCAGTTCTTCTTTGATTATTGGTAGGGCCATGCAAAATTCGCGTTATTATTTGGCATCAGGCTGAACTTCACACCACTGTATGCACTAGAACCGACGTAGTTTCTCCACTGGCTGCAGCATAAATGTGTATTCACTCCCTTTCTGACTAAACAGCACGTGATTAGTTCACTTATTGGCGGAGAGTTACCCAGGGCGTGCCATATTAAGTATGGTCCAATGATAAACATATTTTGTTAAGTTAATATCTCTGATAAATTAAAATATTTATTTCGCTATCCTTTTTTTAATGCGTCCAAGCGTAATAATTAGCAAACATGTTGCCAGGCCGCGCAAGGAGCGCGAAGGAAGTCGACAATGACAACTTTAGTTGCGGCAACAGCCGGGAATAAGGTTTCCTAAACAAGGCCGGGCGGTGAGGTATAAATGGCGCGAGCGCTGGAAGCTCGCTGCCATATTTGTTCCTGCCGACGCCAGAGGGCCACCCGCGTCATCCCCGTCGTGAGGTCATCTAGTCCATTGGACCAGGGTTCAACATCGACAGAGTGCAGCCGTCGAGACGATCCTGAGCGAACTCGACTCATAAATAGTGGGTAATTATCCTTCCCGTTAGGGTGTCTTAAAGTATTGTGAGACGAAGGCGAGTGAGATGATAACTAAGAGCTTTATTGGAGCAATCTTTATATTCTAATATTGGGCTCGACTTCCAGTTAATCTGAGTTATATTGAATCTCTTGCACTGACTTAAAAACAGTAACGTGACGACTTTAATATTGCTTATTTCTATCACTGATGGTTTCAATAAAACGTAGTGTTTTGAACTAAAAGCATTTGCTTTACTAGACTATTCCAACCCCCTTATAAATGCATGAGTAACCTGTTAGCTAAAGCGGGGTCACAGGAATGGAAAATATAAAATTTTCAAATAACATAATTTTGCTAGACCGACACATGATTAAAGTGATGCGGCTCAATGGCAGTGATAATTTTACATAACGCATAAGGTTACACGACTTGCATACAAGTAGAGCTTACGCAGGGCTCTCAAAAGTGCTCGGTTTACCGTGAACAGCCTATACTATAGTTCCCCCGAGTGTAGTGTGTGTGTTAACCACGAATAGCCTGTAAGGGTATTCAGTTACTAATTATTATGTTGAACCACTCTGGAGATGGTGGGGAAGTATGGTTCCTGATACAAGAAGCAGTTTGTTTTGAGTACACTCGAGCCGCTCTGCGCTCTCGGCCCGCGGAACTGCTTTGTTTGCATAAGTGGGTTTTGCGCCGTCGTAGGGCCAGATCAATTTCACCTCAGAGAGGGGTTGGATTGATCTCTCTCCTCCGGGGTCGACAGCACTTCGCCGTAGAGCGCCGCAAATGGACGGTAATGGCGGGAACACGGTGAGAGTAGACGCGGAAACACGCGATTGACGAATCAAAGTGCGACCCCGTGGCACTGGGGGGGCCGCGGTGTTGAAGCGGTTAGACTGCTTGCCTTCCAACCTTGGCGAACCTGGTTAGATTCCCGGCGGGGTCGCTCCCGGATTCTCGCACGTGGGAGTTATGCCCGACGATGCAGCTGGTTGACGGGTTTTATCCGGGATCTCCCGTTTCCCCCGCCCTTGCATTCCGGCGCTGCTCCTTACCCACCTCGCTGATTGGTTGCGTGAAGCTCTGGGTACGGGCCTCGTATCTGCCTGGATGCTGCATGCTGTGAAAGGTTCCCTCTTGGCTGACTTGCCGGCTGGCATGACGGTTACGAAGCGCTGATAAACAAACCTCATTCCAACATTTTGCAGGCCAGTGACCCTGGTGTGTGTTGAAATAAGTAGCTGTTTCACCTCTCGATTAGCACTGAACCGGTCTGTTCTTCGGAAATCTCGTCTGTTAGACTTACAGCATTGACCTCATGTTATGGTATGATAGCAAATATGAAAGTGTAACTGCACGTCGGATACGTTAACATTCACCGGAGAATTCATATCAATTTTTTTGTAACAAGAATTTCTCAAGACTACTGAAGGACGCTAGAAATTTCTTAAATACTGTCCGTGAATAGACATTCTTTAAAAATTTCTACAATTTTTTTTTTGTAAGAGCCAAACTTAGTTTGCCAGCCCATGCATACTGCAGTCTGGAAAGGAATTCACCATATCTATAAGTTATTTTCGTTTAGTTTTCGCTAGAACGAAACATAAAATTCTAAGGACTCTGGGAATGCGACTTGAAAGCTGTTCCATGTATGTCAAACACACTGGCCAACTACTATATATGAACCTTATTGATAGCGTTAGGAAAACTTCGCGAATTAATTTCGGGACAAGTTAGACAGCAAACACACATCAGTGAAGTCATATTTCCAATTCGTGCACAGTTTATTATATACACCCTCAGCGCCTTTCACCCAATAGCAAACTTCCAAGGAAACAAGTAGTAAATCCCATACTGCCAGGGGTGAGGTAACACTGGGACAGCAGCCAATGAACAAACAGCTGAGGCTCCAGTACACAGAACTGTGGAGTCTAGCCTACAGGTCACTGAACTCGCGAAATTTTCCTATCCCTACTTATTGAGCGTATGCTAAGTTTTTATTTGGTTTACTTTTTTTGTTTTCGATGAAATGAACTGCGATCACTACTTATTAAAACGCGAGATTATGTTGCTCGTAGAGGTAGCAAGTCATTTTGACAGACGTGCCAGCGTAATTCTTGGAACTCCTGTGTCTGTGCTTCTAAATCGAGATATTTCCAGCAGCCTCCCCCGCTAGATGCTGAAAGGGAAGGGCGCCAGAAGACAGAAGGAGACTGTTTGAAGCTATTGTTTTGACGGAGGCTGCGAAAATGAACTTCCTGAACGTAGCGGTCGCGGCTTGCCAGACAAAATCAGAGCTTCGCTGTCAAGTTCCACATCAGAAACACACCGAAGTCGCTGAAACTAACAAATAAACGTGAAATGTCAACACTGAATGGAAAACTGAGACAATAATAAACATCTTATTATTTCTACTGCAGTCTAAAAAGAATTTCTGGAAAACTTCCTAAATTGAATTCTACGTTTTTAACCCATATATCGTATGAAAATAGTACCATACAGCTGTCTTCAAATATGGAATGTTTAGCGTCGCAAATATACAAAGTTGGTAATTTCCCTAAGGATTTCACTGGTTCCTGAGAAAATGTAAGAACCTATCACGAATGGGAAATCATTTTACCATCCGTGTTTTCTCACTCTATGTATACACTCATGTGGGAAATTTGCGGATAATTTCTTTAGAGTATATGCGTTTGGAAAACGACTAAGGTATTGTATACTAATCGCAAATACATACATAAAATATATTAATATGTGAACACGTACGCACTTAGTCCTGACAACAACGTTCACTGTTTTATTGCTTGGTCTGTTTGAAGAGAAACAACAAAACGAACGAAACTGAACAAGGAACAACTATCCCAACTATCGACTTCTACCCCCACCCCGTAACCTTGTCGGCTGATCATTCACTTCAATCAACACAGACCCGTTGAGATATTATTAGGGATAGGAAAATTTCGCGAGTTCAATGACCTGTGTGCTAGACTTCAAAATCCTTTGTATAGTCAAACCTCAGATGTTTGTTCATTGGCTGTTGCCCCAGCGTTACACCGCATTTGACAGTACGGGATTCGCTTCTTGTTCCCTTGCAATTCGGCTATTGGCGCGGAGTCATTCAGGGCGTATCTAACAAACTCTGATCCAATTGCAAAGATGACTTCAGTGAACACGCGTTTGAAATCTATCGTGTCCTAGATATAATACGCTATTTTTTCCTATCCCTATTTTTCCATACATCTACGATGACCTATGGCAAAGATCCGAAAATTTCACAGGTTCGTTTCAGGACGAATTACACTTCATCCACTCGTGCATTTTTGTCGTTGCTTCTATTGTACTTAAGTTTGAGGGACAATCCTCGGACGACTTTCCGCCAATAAAGGAGACGCAACGAAAGCAACGACCGAATCCCGTGCTACCTGGTCTGGTGTTAAACTGGAGTAACAGCCAACGTATTACTAACTGATGCTGGAGTACACAAAGGATTGTGCCGGATGAATCCGTGGAATTTCCGGGTGTCTACCTATCGGCACATGAGTGGAGGCGAAGATAAAATCAATAGAAGGGAAAACTATGTTCGGGCGCAAGGGCACGGGGCACAGGAGCGTAGGAGCTGTTCCTACACTGGCATTCCGATGACTGGTGCCCTTACACCCGAACACACCTTTTCCTTCTACTGAAATTTATTTGCTTCTTTGGCCGAAATCGGCCGTCAGCTGCTCAATTCTTTCAGACGCATAAAATATAGTGTTATTCATTGCAACGAACAATTTATTTTTTTACTTTGGTACTGTACTCGTATCAGCCAAATGCTCTGTTACATGTCGGGACCAATACATATGTGATTGTGTTTTGATGATATCCATTCACACCAATAACACCTTGTCTGCCGTCGTCTCGTACCATCCGTCGTTGTCTGTCCTCTTTTCCAATGTCTCTCGTTGCACCACACTTCACCTGATTACCGCACTTGAGCCAGATGGCGCTATTAACGAGAGTGAGGAATATAAACTCAACGACGAATGACGTCTCTGAAAACGCGAGGGACTTCCCGTATTAAATTCAAGGTTCCTCTGAGTAGGATGTCGAATTTTAAATATAATTGTTCGCAACAGTCTGTATCCTATAGACCACCATGACTGAAAACGTTAACAGGGGAAGTGTCTGAATTCGCCGCCTTGCGCCCGGGTCCACTTCCCCTTACACCCTTCGCGAGATATAAGCCCTTGTCCCCTTCTTGAAGAAGTGTGCCTCTCTGAATTCGGACACCTTTTTTGGTTTGTATCTCGATTACAGGCCGATCGATGTGCAAGTTTCTGTTATTTACACCGGAGCCAAAACGGAAATTCCGCGTGTTTGTTTACGTTTTTCTTTTGCAAGCAAACAGTTTCATCCTCCGATCCTCCCACATATAACAATATGAGATACAACGGGTTAAAAAGTGAACAAACAGCAACGAACAGTAGAGCATCGAAAAGCGATCTAGAGCATGAGACATGTGCCCTGGTTTTAAGGGAATATTCAAGGATGCATTCGTGCCATAGCCATGAATTCGAACAACAGCAACAACATCAAAGATATTACAAATTTGATCAGTGCTCGGCCATTGGCCATAACTAAACTCTATTATATTTTTTCAATTAAAGTTAATTAATGTGCGTCCCTATATACAATGGTGTTCATTTCTCTTGTCAGGTAGTGGCCGAAAAGGGGATCGTTGGGCACATTTTTAATCCCCCTCCCCCACATTGATCCCAATTAAAATTCGTGAACTCTCTTACATAATCAGTTAAATTAAATTAAAATTTTGTTATATTTGGGGGGATAGGGTATAATTTTGATGGAAGTAATTTAATACTTTATTACTAATTTAAACCTATTTACCTTTTATGAAAATAATTTCTTTAAGAGATATGAAAGACAATCTAATGGGTCCTGAACTCTGATGTGTGTTCAGGAAGGCGGATGTTCGTCCAGGCACCGGACAGAGACTCATTGACCCAGATGCCCCAGATGCACTTTCTAGGGCGCTGAGCCAGTTAAGGGCTGTTGTCACGTGATTTCAGACACGAAATGGGACTCTTTGAAATGTTTTACTTCTGCGAGGTTCTACATGCACACAGGCGAAAGGAAAGTAGACGTTTGTTTGCTTCTTCGGTTGAAATTGGCCGCCAACCGCCTATAGGCTGTTCACGGTAAAGTGAGCATTTTTTTAAGGCCCTCCCAACAAGCACTACCCACTTATAAATATGTCTTAATCCAGACCCAGGAATTAAAGTTTAAGTGCGGTGAAATGTATACACTGTGTTTATTGATCACATTGCAATGTGTATATTAAAAAGCAGCAGGAAAATTGAAATTGGATGAAAGGAAAAATTTAGAAGGGCCTTAAATAGTGCTCACATTACCGCGAACAGCCTGAAAAGGTATTTTGCAAAGTTGCTGTTGCCAGAGCACGGCGAAATTTCGCACGGTCTGGTACCCGAGCACACAGGAAGCGAGCCTAACGCGCGAAGTGGTCTTGCTAATGAAGCGACGTAGCGACGGCGCCTCTCTGCAAACATGGAGACCGCGACCTTCAGGACACGTCTGGCCGAGTGTACTGTGCTGCGGAGTAAAGGCTGTTCACGATAAAGAAAGCACTTTTGAAATCAACCTTAGGAAAAAGTCACTGCTCTCACCTGCATATATTTTAACGGGCGCACCGAGTGACGTGCTCCCAGTGAAGTTGGTAACCATGGGGGAGGGGGGGGGGGGCGTAGTTCCATATCTTAACGTCACATAAAAAGTGTTAGGTAAATATCTGCGATAACTTAAATTATTTATTTCCCTTCCTGTTTTTTTAATGCATCTAAGCGTAAAAATTCCCAGAATTGTAACATATTTACTTTTATAATAATTCCATATTCTCAACTGACCGACGCATGAAGAAAGCGACGAGGCACATGGCAATGCTAATTTCCCGTAAGGCGGAAGAATACACAACGTGAATACAAGTAGATCTTAAGCAGGGCTTTCAAATGTGCTCACTTTAACCGTGAACAGCCTATAGATATAGTACACACACAAAGTGGCGAGTTAGTGATTGGTTGAAGAGATTAGGGCTGCCCATAACCCTCCCACAACCACTTTAACACTTTGTAAACTATGCTGGAGTGTAGCTCGAGCAAAGGTAATTTGAAAATTTCTTTATTGTTCAGAACAAAACTCGCATGGACGTGCAGTCTTTGTTTGGCTAGTGATTAACACGACCTTACAAGAGCACGACATCGCAGTAGCAATGATATTGATAAAGATATAATGTCTTTTTTATAACCACTTAAAGGGGCGGGATTTATTGTAAATCTTTTTATACGATAAAGGACATTGGATTAGATCAATATGAGCTCGGCTCCCTATTGGTTGATGACCGGCCAATAATGAATTCTGTGAAGTGCAGGGTAGTGTCTTGTGTGGTATGGACCAATAGGACGATGGTGAGTCCTAGCAGAGACACAAACAGAACCGGTGTTCTTGCAATAGTGGATATAGGTAACTCACTTCTAATTTGTCTTAAACGCCAGTAAATGTGCGCAGACCTCAATGTGTTAATCTGTTCACTCACCGCATCCACAATTGTGGACACGTTGCAAATGAGTGAAAATTATGACGGGAAATGTACACGGCAGGGCCCAGTCTTGTTGAAGCTAATGCTATTAGTGGACTTTCCTGCACGCGTCTTTGACATGGAGGGTTAATGCCAATACCGTCAATACCGTCGAACAAGCAGCACGTTGTTTATTGGTGGGAAAAGAAATTACTGGACACAAGTACAGTGTATAGCAAAAAATTACGTGATTGCAACGCTCCAACTCGGAAATTAATGCGCGACCGAACGGGTTAATTGACGGTTTCTGGTGTTGCAAACAAAAAATGTATGAAGTGTACTGTACTTGAGTCGACACAGGACTTTTTTCGTTGTCACAGCCAGTCAACTGTAGACTATATGTTAGGCTACAGTAAAATAAACCAATTATGACCTAGACCAGTAAGACGGTCTGCGAATCATTTACCCACAAATAAGATCATTGGTCGTCGAGCTTCGCACTGTGCAGTACAGGCCAAATATTACCTACACGTATGTAATGTACACAATTGTGTACATTGGGTCTGAATGGGTATGTAAACCCATCTTGAGAGCCGATGAGGGCGAAACGAGGTTGGTATTGAGCCGGAATGAAAGGGCTCGGGAAACGGGATATCCCCGAGAAAACTCGCCGACCAGTGGCATCGTTCTCAAATGCGAAAGTCCGGGAGCTATCCCGCTGGGAATTGAACCGAGTTCACCTTGGCGGGAGGCGAGTAGTCTAGCTACTAAACCACCGCGGACCCCTGATGATTAAATGATTTGCCGCTTCCTTTGATGTGGGCGCACCCAAACTCTGATTGGCTTTGCGAGTCTCTGGGTACGGGCTTTGTGTATGATTGGCTACTTCATGCGGCGAAATGTTCTCTATTGGTGGAGTTCCGGTTGGCCATTAGGTTATCAGGCGTTGATGGCGGACGGTGTTCCAACATGTTGCTGGGCAGTGACGCCATTTTGCTGGCACGTGCGGCTGAATTTTGTGGTGAAAGCGACTGTTTCACATCTGTAGATACTTTGTACTCTGTGCTAAAGCTTCGCGCTCACGTGGCGAAGAGGCACGCCAATAACAAGGGATAGGAAAATTCTCGCGAGTTCAATGACCTACTGGCTAGACTCCATAGTCCTTTGCACACTTGAGCCTCAGACGTTTGTTCATTGGTTGCCGTCCCATAGAGCAGCCAGTGTTACTCACACCTGACAGTATGGCACTCGCTACTTGTTTCCTTGCAAGTCTGCTATTGGCTCAGATTCATCCAGGACGTGTCTAATAAACTGCGACCCAATTGCAAAATCAACTTCAGTGTATACGTGTTTGACGTCTATCTTGTTCTGAAATAAACTCGTGAAATGTTCATATCATTACCTATAACACAATGACTACGCCCACAGCAATGAAACAGTGACGTTATTTCGCTACTGTCTTCTCATCTGCTATGATATGAGATATTTCAAGCTATAATTGCAATTGATTAAATAACTTTACAGGTGGTTTCTGTATAAATCTCTTTTATTTTTGTTTGTTTACTGCACATTTTGTAGCACACACGGCAAATTAAATATAGCTTCAGTGTAGGTGATGTAACTACGTGAAATAAATTTAAAACTCGAAAAGCTACTGTAATGTTGTCCATTTATACGTTATGTGTAATCTTGATTGGGATTTGAAGACGAGATAGTAAGTCGTTAGGCCTCTTTAGGTAGGCATGGCCTAACGTCTAGTCGAGATAGTAAGTCGTTAGGCCTCTTTAATTAGGCATGGCCTAACGTCTAGCCGAGATAGTAAGTCGTTAGGCCTCTTTAGGTAGGCATGGCCTAACGTCTAGTCGATAACGAGGTCGTTAGAGACGGGGTAAGTTGCTAAGAGTTGAGTTGAGAGGAGAGACTTAGGCAGCTCTTAGTGACGAGGTCTTGAGAGCCGAGGGGGAAACAGGATATCCCCGAGAAAACCAATCGACCAGCGACGTCATCCGGGCACGATTCCCAGTTGCGAGAATTCGGGAGTGACCCGGCAGCGGGGATTGAACACGGTCGCCTGGGCTGCTGGCTGGGGGGGGGGGGGAGGGGGTTAACAGGTGCGAACTGGCGAACGACGTTCCAGCAATTCCTTTGATAGAGACACCGTTTTGTGCTGGAAAGTGCGGCATTACAGAGACCTGTGAAATTCGCGAGTTCAATGACCTGCAGGCTAGACTCTGCAGTCTTGTGTACCAATATGAATATACCAACTGCACATTGGTTGTCTGCTGTCACAATGGAAGACGCGACATTGGACACTGTTCACCATGAGGTGTCGTACACCGTGTGGACCGATGGCTTAAGTTATATAAACTAATGTATTTTGAATTCTAGCTTGTCCCAAAATGAATCCGCGAATTCTTCATGACTCTTAGTCATTAGATGCTGTTTCACCTCTGTATTGCTCAGCACTCTGTGGTTCTACATCTTCAAACAACAGAGATGTCTCTTCTGCATTGTCGAGATGTTTGGTTTCAATCAAGTTATTTTTCGCGAAACTCTGATTGTGCAGACACAAATAATTCCACACAAAATTTAATCACTGTATAATTAATACTAAGTGATAGTTACCCGCGCACTTGCATGCTGTTTTCATACTCGACCATTTTAGATGGTTTTTTCGTGGCTATTCCCAAGAAAGTGTGGGTTTCGGTGCAGTGATACTTGTGTCGTTCTTCCCCCACCTCCTCCCACCCGCCATCAAGTTAAGATCATGATTGGCCGTTTTCACCGTGGTTATTGATACTCTTGGTTCGTGGTATTCAAGGACAGCAAGTCAGTCGGTTTTCGCTCCGAGCGTCCCAATCAACTTTGCAGTAGCCAGTATCAGTTAAAACGATCTCAGCCTCGTTGAAGCACTCGTTAATGTACCCTTGCGTTAATTCTCCTCGCCTTCTGGGCTACTTTAGTTCAGTTGCATTTTGGCGTGCACAGTCAAGACGGGCGTATAATTTTGTAGGAAGAAAATGATGGAGTGAAGCGTGCATGTGAAATGCGCAAGAGCTACTCTCCATGTAGCAGCACTTGGACTGCTTCTCTGCCAATAGCACTATCATAAACAACGTGGCCAGGATTTGATGTTAAAGCGCCGTCTGCGTAAAGTTAAGTGCCTCGAGATGTTTGTGCACTTCCTCTAAATTGCTTGTAATGCAACTTAGATATATTAAAACACGTCGGATAATTTTACTCACAAAAAAGAGTGTGTCTGTTGAATATTTAAATGTAAACGAAGCACGTCCATCACTGTTGTTGAAAATGTAACTCTAAGAGCCGGTTTAACCAACACATCTTAAAATCTACGAGCTACTTAAACACTGAATAAGCTGTCCCTAGCGCCTTGTGCCGTTTCACCAATTTTAAGCTCTTCTTAAAATTTCTTTAAGCAGCTCTTAGTTTAGGCAGCCGAAATAGGATGCCTAACTCTTTTTAAGCTCTGCTTAAATAATTGTAAACAAATTAAAAGAGAAATGGCTGCTACTGAAAAAGTTGTGCGTAGATAACCCCAAATGTGTTATAAAGTATTTAGTTTTATGAATTAAAAATTTTTATAAATAAAAACAAGAAATTATTGTGTATCGAAGTTACTGACTCTGGGTGCAAGTCTTTATTTGCTGAAATGACCTATAACGATGGTCGAAAACAAAACTCGTGGCAGACATATATACATTATATGTACAGTACATATTCCACGTATTTTCAAGAGGCGAGCCCAATATATACATAGGAAGTTGAGTGCAAAAGCAGGTAACTGATTGATAAAATATTATTTTATTGACTCATAAGCTACGGAAGTACCTATTTGAAATAAATGGAAAAAAATGTTTGCCTTCACTACACTGCATGTATGTAACTTACGATATGTAGGCCTAGAAATATATTATTACTTTGATTGAATTCGAGACTTGACATAGTATAATGCATTTACACCTACATTTTTTTTTACCACGCATGGCAAGTTTGCAGTACAAGTTTGGTACAAATTCGACTTTGTTTTGAATTATAAAAGTAAACGAGGGCCCAATTAAAGATTTCATACAGGTGTGACTGACTGGTGTTAATCATATTTATTCAAATTTGGGCACTGGGCGTTTCAAAATTGCACATGAATATCGTCAATGTTATTATCAACAAACTATCACAATTTCAGAAAGTTCAATTCTTGTTAGTGATGAAAGCCAAACCGAATCTTTAAAACATAGCAGTAATGTCGTGCGTAGAACGTAAAACAGTTCTATTAAGTAGGAAAATTTGGGATGGCCTTGTAGACTGCAGTAAATGTAGACCCAGTGTTGGTTTTTGAGGGCAATACGATTTTTACACGGAATTTACATTACTTTAATATATAATCAGTGCCTAAACAACACAACAGTTTAATTTAAAATGTATCACTAACCTAACTTATTATTTTTATAAATCATTTAATATATAAATGATTGACGAACGCTACTTAAATATATGTAACGAGTATAAAACATTACCCGAGTAGATAAAACATAAAACAATGAACATTCCCACTAGTAAAAAAAAACAGCCCAGGCCTAATATAGATCGTTGTAAGTTTTTCTGCGAAAAATCACATAGGCAATGATAATTAATTAAAACGAGATCATAAAAATCACAGAAATGCAACACAGCACTTCCACTATTATAAATTAACCTCGAAAAATTAAAAAACTTACCTATTTACGAACGTAATTTCAACATAAATGAATTTCGATATGCGTAGTTAGTTGAACAAATCGAGTACACGTATCTTTTCCGTATATGCAGTGACATTAATTTTAATTGATTCTTATTATTCGTCAGGCAAACGATAAAGTTTTAATTTTTTATTACAAAATATTATTTGGTTGGGATTCGTATGCTCATAACAAAAGTAAACACAACATTTCAGGGGGATAAATTGTTTTTTTTTTTTTTTTTTCCTTTCGTTGAAATGATTTTCATTGGTTCGTTTAGTCACATGACCACAATGCATCACTACCAACACGAGAATATTTGCAACTAGTTTTTTTTTAAGCAACGCCCAGCTAAGACGCGCTTATAAAACTGAGTTTTACAATGGTTAAACATCTCGTCATCCTTAAGCGCCACTTAAGCTTACGTATCGCTTTACAAGACCTAGTTTATTCCTTGTTGGTGAAACGGGCCCCTACAGTTGCGCTGGCGAAACTTGGTCTACCTCATCTTTAAAGGCTGTTCAAGATTAAGTGAGCACTCTTAAAATCAACCTCAGAAACAGTCACTGGCCCTAACTGCTTATAGTTAAACGGGCGCACCGAGTAACATGCTCGGGCAATGATGGGTGTAGAGTAGTTCCATATCTTAACGTCGAATAAAAAGTGTGAGGTAAACATTTTTTATGCATGGAAGTGTGAAATCGACCGTATTTGTAACATATTTACTTTTCCAATAATTCCACAGCTTCGCCTGACCAACGCATGAATAAAGTGATGAGGCCCATTACAATGTTAATTTTACATAAGGCGCTAAAATACGCAAAGTTCACGCAAATAGATCTCAAGCAGAGGGCTTTCAAAAGTGCTCATTTTACCGTGAACAGTCTATATTCTATGGTGTATATGTGTAGTTGCGTCTGCGCAGTATATTTCGGATTTTTATGGGCGTGCCACCAATTTTATTATTTTGTTTCCCCACCCCCACTCTTATTTCCGGCTGTAATAACAAAGGGCCACTAATTGCTGGTGGGTACAGTTCAGTGGGTACTGGAAATCAAAATTCCGAATGTTATTTTTGAAAGGACTTAACTAACAACTTAAACATGCCCCAAGAAAAAAAAAATACTCATTAAATTTTGGTAATAATTTTTAGGCTGAGATATGCAATTTGTATTTCAGACAGATATTTCTAATCATCAAATAATCTACTTAAAACTGGACAGGATATTTACTGATGATTACGTTACTGGCCTTATTATATTGGTAGCGTACCTGGAAAGTTTGTGGTAAACGATACAACATCCAAAGGAATACTGGATTTCAAAACTGGTGGGAAATTTGCTACAATTAAACTTTAAGTTATGAAGAGAGAGAAAAGCAGAATCGTGATTGTTTACAGAAATGAAAGACTAATGCAAAAAGTGAATAAATAATTCTAAAAGGCTAGCTCCCCAGAAGTATTATTTCCCCCTTCCAGTTATACAATTTTTGTATGAAATAGGCTGCTTTTTCATTTGGAGCTACAATACGGAGTTATTGTGTGTGACCAAGATAAATGGGACATCCTGTATATATATATATGTGTATATATATATATATATTACACACACATATATATATATATATATATATATATATATATATATATATATATATATATATAATATATATATATATATATATATATATATATGGACATCGCTTCAGCCTGGGCGGCCAGGCATTGGCAGCGCTCTAGTACGACTCTCAATTATGAATGTGTTGTTTGAGTGAAGTATATCTGTGTGATGGATGTTTGGACAATGAGTAACGCAAATTATTGTGGAATGTACGTGATGGGTGGGAAGTTTTAAGTATATTATTTAGTTGTAAAAAGTATAGCATGTTAAACATTCAAGTAATTTTTAAGAATGTTTTTAAATTTAAGTTATTTTAAGTAAGTGATGTAAATATGTAGTAACAATAATTTCCGTCACTTAAAACAATTTTTTAAAATTAATATTTAAAGTTTTGTCTTAAACAAATCATTTTTCCTGTTCAAAATAAAAGAATAAATGAATTGTATGTTTTTTTAACACACAGATAACTCGTTTTCAAACATAGACTTGATATTTCTCATTAAAATTAATTTTTTTTTTTTTTAGAAAACACATTTTAATAACAGGCATTTTATAGTAAAGATTTGATGTTAGTAACATTAATAAACATTTATTTACAGACACAACTTTGTTTCGTGACCCTATAATATTTCTTTTTTTTTTTTTCGTATTTTTTTTAGCACTACACAGCCTTTTATATTTTTATGGTGTTGAAATTGCTTTGTTGGGAAACAAAAAGAATGATCTTGCATCATTATTATTGAGGATAAACGTCAACATCTTGCTAATTTGTTGGACGATCTTTTCGTTAGCGATACAGTCTGATTCTGAGTTGCAAACAAAAAGAACTCCTAGGACAAGGTGCCAGGATGTTGTCGTTTCGCCTATACGACGTTGTTTCGATCTTGTGTTGGACGATCTATACTTGAGTGATTCGAGCACTGATTCACACACGGAAGGACCGTCAGGTGCAACAGATCGGAAAACAATTGTTTACCCCAAACATGGGAAAGTAGATCTCCTGGCAGCCGATTTGTTTCTATCTGACATGGAAAATTCGAGTAATTCGGATAGTGCTTCGTCCGTCTCACAGCTGACTTTCGAGTCAATTACAGAGACTTCGTCTAGGGAAATGGAAAATAATTCGTTTTCCGATTCCTCTAACTCAGTGGAAGCTTCATTGCCTGACCTGACATACGAGCTATTGACCACGGCATTCGCGTGTAGGCTGACTGATGCATGGATATGTAATGATCAAGTAGAGTCTCACTCGGATTTTGAAAGATTCTTCACAAGGTGCAAAGTCCCTTTGTTAGAGTTAACAATGGCATCACCCCAGCCAATATCACTTAGTGTCAGCATAGCGGCTAAATTCTTGAAATCCTTTTTGGCTGAGGTAGGCGCTGTGTAGATGTTTCACTTTCAGAGTAAATCACTCCCTGTCCTGGATTCAACCAATGTGGGTGAAATCTATGACGAGACCATTAGGCATTATCTCACAAACAGGCTTGAGGAATTTAGTGCTCATGGTAGATGCTGGAGTCTGCTTCTAAATTGCATATGGATGTTCACATATCGGAGTTTAGAGCATTCACCATCGGTGCTGCTCACGCTATGCTCCCAAAGTTCATTTGCCAATAGGAAAGCCAGTATTAATGTGTAGTGTCCTGAGGGACGGTGTTTCCATTATGCCGTTATATCAGTTTTGTTTCCTGTCACAAAGAATAGCGATACAATACCATCATATCCAGATCCTCGCGAGGTTTTGGATACTGAAGGTCTGTCGACTCCTCTAGTGTTACAGGATATTCGAAAGTTTGAGGAGATCAATGGTATTTCTATCAATGTCGACACTGCAGTAGACAAAGATAGTAATATTATTGATGAAACTTTCGATACGCAAGGAGTTATCGTACCAATGTGTATTTCTCCTGTACGTCATGCACGTCATGTAAATGTATTGGCTATTCGCGCTTGTGGTAATGACGCCCATTTGGGAAATAAGAGAAACAAAAAACATGTTTGCGATCGTTGTCTCCAATATCTTAGTAGTGAGGAGAATATCGCAAAACATAATGATCTCTGTCAGCAACATAAGACTGTTCGAAGTACTTTCCCTACTAGATACAACAATTACTTACAATTTCAGGGTTACAGCAAACAGCAAAGATTGGGTTTCGTCACCTATTGGGACACAGAGTCATATTTGATACCCATGTCCACTTGCCTTCCCAATTATTAAACGAGTAATACAGATACCATCAACAAAAATCTGCACACAGGTTTAAAAACACGCTCATGTCATAACATAGACTGTATATAAATATTATTGAACAGCTTATTTCATGACAAAAAGGAATCTCCTACTGTAGAAATACTGCATCAGTTTGGGGGGGGGGGGAGAACAGTATGACTTACCCGCATGCCAATCCAGACATTTTGGCTGGAACGTGTTTCCCTTTGTGGCTCGTGTGTACTTCACCGTTTACTTTGGCGAGTTAATACTATTTATCTTATATTCAGTAGGATTATTTTTCCGTTTGTGTGCTTGTACTTCTGTCACACCTAAATCGGTCTCACTTCCACTCATGTTCATATTAGAATAATACACAAAATAACACACAAATAAACACTACCATACTAAGTTTCAACTGAAAAACAACCAAAGAATAAGAAATAAGAAGCTGCAAAAATAGACAAAACTATTATGTAGTTCTAGTAGTGTTTTTTTAAAAAGACAGTCCTGGACTGATGCAGTTTTAACAACTAACGTAGTTTTCATCCAACTGCCATATGCTGAAGGATGCAGCGGAATTATGCTGTTCTAACACCAACTGATAGCCTTACAACTGTATTATTCGAAACGTTTATAACATGGTAATGGCCAAAATAGTGACTGTAAATGAAAGTACGAGTTTTTCAATTTTAGCTTGTCTTGAAAGGACTCCGCGAATTTTTCAGGTATCTACTTATTGCAGATTTTTTGTCAACCAGCAAAGTACGTTTTACGCCTTCTATCTATCTGGCCATTGAAATGTATATAGGCCGTTCACGGTAAAGTGATCCCTTTTTGAAGCAGTTTCATCAGACATAATAAACAATAAATACATTTCATTGTCAAGTCGGACTTTTGGTTTTGAGTGTGGTGAATGCATACACTGTGTTTATTACTCACAAGGCAGGGTTTACATTAACAAGTGGTGGCAGGATATAAATTGGTTGAAATAAAAAAGTAACTAGGGCTTCAAAAGTGCTCACTTTACCTTAAACGGCCTATACTTATATGTATTACTAAGTATACCTCCGTAACTGGGTATATTAAGATTTATCATTAATTTTATATTGATTGAATATAGCAATTATTAGCCCTCATAGTAAATTCCTTTTTGTGAAAATAGTTGTTTGGTTAAACAGAATATATACTGCTTTCATATTCAACTGGGAACGGTTAATGCTCAATTGTTTAACACCGAAACGGCCTGTCTATATGCATTGTGGGGGAAACATTTTTGTAAAAACTCATATGAATGAGGTAGTATTCAACCCTCCCCGGTTGCCTATGACGCGTGGTTTCAATAGTTTCGTACAGTTATATGCATTAAAAAAAATCAAAAGTTGACTAAATAATTTCATTATTCACAAATTTTTAACCAAAATATTTTATTCGACGTTAAGACGACGATCTACTTTGCCTTCATTATTACCAACTTTACTGGGCGCGTGACAGCTAGCCAGTGATACCATTGCAAGAATTTTGAAATTGTTGATTTCAGAACTTCTCAATTAACATGTTAATGACTATGGCCGAATTTATGTAGGGCTTTGGTGCTCTGACTTTCTCTCTATTAGTGTCGGCAAAACTCGCACGGGAATTCTTTCATTTCTTTTCTAGTTTTTATGTTGACATTTCACGAAGACGGTATCACATCAGATGCAATTTTCGAGACATAGTAATAATTTTTTGTGTAGGTGTAGAAATGAACAGTAAATCGTCTTACACGTTGCAAGTCGCTGTAATTGGGACACAGCCAACTCGGCACGTCATTGGCCAATAGCCAGCCAATAATGTAACTCGTCAATATGGTAAGCATGTCCAGTGTTACGTAGACCAATGGGACGCTGTCATATAAATGCGCATACCATTAGAGCTGGTGCGTGTGTGGTGGAGTGTATAGGCAACTTACCTCTACCTTGTCGTGACTGCCAGGAAGTATGCTAAGGCCTCAAAGTGTTAACCGTGAACGGCCCATACACTCTAGTTAAACCCCATACCAGGTAACACGGGATTTGGTCCTTGTTTTCGTTGCCGGTTCATTATTGGTTGAAACTCGTTTGGTAACTGTCTAACGAGCCGCAGTTCAATAGATACAGAAGCTCAAATGTACACGTGATTGAAGTTAAATTTCCTCTCAAATGAATACGCGTAATCTCTGGGGTCTCTACCAAAAGGGATTCTTCCGCAGCACGCAATAGCCAATCAGACACAAGGGCAGTTTTCTTTTCAATGTTCCTGGTGCAGCCAATCAGCAAATGAGTACGCTCACATCATCACAGGAGCCACCATGCTGTTTCTAGAGACCTGAAATATTCATGGATTCATTTCGGGACAAGCTAGAAATCAAGAACGTGTACGTATGTGTCACTTTTTTAATTGGCCCACACGTCATTTGACACCTCCTTGAGATTTCTGGGCCAATAAAAAAAGTACAACAAACTGCACGCCCAATCAATTCCATCAACCCTAGTAGCAAGCAACCAACGAGACGTCGATATCTGATTGTTTGAACACAATACTGTGAATTCTAACCTACAGATCACTGAATTCACGAAATCTTCAGGTCTGTAGCTATTTCTAGAGCCACCTGTTTTTCGCGAAAAGAGATAAGGTTTACTTGTACTCCAAAATATTAGAGCTCAGATCCACGTTCGTGATTTGATGATTTTAGCTGTCACGCTTTGTAGGTGTCTGCCCGCGAATCACGGACACTAAGTGTCGGAGTTACCTAATTCTGATTGGTTCAGTCAGGTAAGGAACTGTCTTTTGCCAAAGACACGTGGCCAATAACCAAAGGAAAACGGCACGTATGGTTGAACATTGGAGTCTAGCCTTCGCGTGAATCTTTTCGCGAAAAATAGGTGGCCCTAGCTGTTTTATTTCTGTGCACTTGGCTATTCTGTGCACTTGGACTCTTTAGGTTAATATGGAAGTTGAGTTTCCTGCAGTAAACGCAAGTGTGTCGTAAAACGAGGTAACGTGTAACGAAACAACCTTGGCACAGTGAGAGAGTGAGTGCGTGGAGATATTTGGGCGGCTCTTAAAATTGAAGTCTTGAGATCCGACGCGGGCGAAGCGAGGTGAGTATGGAGCAGCGCCCGAATGCAAGGGCGGGAAAAAACGGGAGATCCCTGAGAAAACCTGCTGACCAGCGGCATCGTCCGGCACGAGTACCACATGCGAAAAATCCGGGGGCGACCCCGTCGGGAATCGAACCCGGTTCGCCTTGGTGGGAGGCGAGTAGTCTAACCACTAGGGCTATTCGAAATATAGATATGAAAAATATTTTATCGAACAATATGTAACTTTGAAAAATATAGGTATATCGATGTTAGGATATTATCGAAGTTTTCGGTATTATGGATAGTTTCGGTATCGAAAATACCGAGTAACTGTTTGGAAAAATATCGATATTAAATTTTTATGATATCGAACAGCCTTACTAACCACTGCACCTCTTTGTGGCCCCCTACATTGAGAGAGATCCACAAGTATTTGTGCGTGGCCGGGGGGGGGAGTAAGGCATTTTTTTCCAAACATTTTCCTATGATGCTTAACCCTTTCATTCCCACATTAATTTAGAATTGCTGGTGTTGCAAATTAGAAATTTTTCAACACGTGCTGTACTTAAGCTGGTAAAGCACTTGCTACGTTATCGAAACCAACAACGTGTAGTCTTGGTGCTCGGTGATCAGTGATACGAACCAGTCATAACGTAGCGTAGTAGCATGGTTTAGGAATCAGTTATCCACAGGAAAATATCATTGGGCGCTGATCTTCACAAGAAAACTGTACCGGCCAAATATAACTTTCCTCTGCAACATGTTGACGACAACAAGCATTCGCCAATCCTTACTTACTGGAAACACTGTGTAGGTCTTCTCGGAAACCGCGAGCGGAAATTCCAAACCGAAATAGTATCTTGTAACCAAGTAAGTATTAGCGAAAAACTCATTCTCAAAACCGCAGCCGGACTTAGAACCACTCCCACGAAGGCGACTGCACGTGCGACCTGCAGGCGAATGTCGACCGTATCGCTTGGCTCATACTCGCGAGAGCTCACTCCAAAACGCTCCTCGACTAGTGGCGGACGTTGCCATTCACCGGCGGGGGTTTTCTCGAGGATATCCCGTTCCCGCCGCCCTTTCTATCCGGCGCTGTTCCCCACTCACCTCGATCACCCTCACCGGCTCCCAAGACCTCGCTGTCAAGAGCCGCCCAAATCTCTTCTCTCACTCGTTATATCGAAGCTGCCTTCTCGCATTCCGCCCACCCCTTTCTCTTGCGGCGAGGGGGTTAATTACGCAGTCACCTCGGCCCAGTTGCTGCGGGCGGGATTGCAAATGTTGTGTAGGTCATGGTCCCAACCATACGTAACGCAACCCCCCACCCCTCCTACCCTTCCCCGACGACGGGGGGTGGGGGGGGGGCATTGTAGGGTAATCGGGGCCGACCGCCCGACGTCAATTATTATGTGTGCCAGCCGGCGACCTTCGCGGCTAGAGGATCAATTATCTTTCCCGTTATGCCGCCCGCCGATAATTCACGGATCTGTCCGGTAACTCTCCAGGCCGGCGCGTGCCGTAACTTTCGCTTCCCCCGCGCCCAAAAAATATCGTTTCCATAGGCGAGCGCAGGGTGGGCGAGGGTGTGCAGGGGTGCAGATACATTCTACTAGCAGGACTTTTTCTTGAAAAATCAATTACACTTTTATTGATATCCTAAAAATAATTACCGTTTATAATAATGCCACGCAAAATATTATTCCCGCGCGCTGTTTATTTTTAACCCTGAACATTTTACCCCGAGTATACTCGCACACGTCTAACATGTTGCAGAATAGGTGAACTCATGGTCTGTGCTGTACAAGTTCAGGAGCTAACACCAATAAGGACATCGCATTTACCTAGGAATCCTATTGGCAGCTGGCAGCTTTTGACACACAAACTATTTTGTAATTGACGGCTTCTTGTACTAAGGATTTCTACTTTTGCTACAACTGAAACCAAAGTAATGATTGTGTTCGTTAAGGGGTTAAAATTACTACACTCTCGAAACATAAAGTTTTTGAACTCCTTTGTAAACAATCAAAACGGTTTTCTATTGACTAAAGTGCGTGCAAACATATTTTCCCCTGTTTGCAATGGATTACAGGAAAACTTCGGAAAAGGGACGAAGTTGTATTTTTTTTTAACGTACGTTTCTTGCTAACTTAGCTGATACTTTTAACCGGATTTCACCTCTGCCGTATCAACCTTCGTTGATGTTTGAAATGTAGCGGCGTTTCATAGCACTACATATATTAGGACAGCAATAGGCAGTGAATTTAAACTTGGAAGTAAATATGTTATTCAAGAATTTTACCGTCACGAATAACCATTTTTTCTTTTAGACTCATGTCGTTATGCATAATTTAAATATATTGTTCCTGCTAACACATACACCTCAGTTCTCGAAAACGTGAAACCATTTTTGCGCCCATTTGACGAACGTTCTATTTCCGTACGCCAATTCATTAGTAATGTAGTTTTGGTATCCCGGTATTTTAAAATTAGTCATAAAAATAAGAATAAGATTAAGCCTAAATTGATTAAATTAGTATGATAATGGTTTTATTATTCAACATGTATTAAACGTAGGCATAAGCAACAGGTATAAATAAGAACATATTTATAGCCTCAAAATTATCAAGCGAATTTTCAAAAATGACATCATTATTATTTATATCTGGCAAAGGACGTTTTAGTATTTTAATAACAAAGTTCAAAGACACATACCTGTCACACAGTGTAAACCACGTAGGTTTTTGTGAATCGTAAAGGCAATATATCGGTGGCCATGCAGGCATTGCCTTTAAAATAAACAACGTGTTACGGATTAGGCCATTGCAATTAGGGCAAGAAAACATCACATTTACTTAAAGCTGAAATGATTTTCGCCCACTAAATATGGACTTTTGTCGTCAATTGCATAGTGTATGACGGCTCTTAGCTACGTTTAGACACACTTCACGCTTTGTTTCTCACTTCCACTATTCGCGAGTAGCCTATCGGGAGTGTATTTCGTTGTATTTTTGCGTGGTGAGACTATGCAACACTTGCTAATGCCCGGTGGTGCAGCAATAACGTTCAAAACCTCCGAAAAAACAAAGTATAATGAAAGTTCCAAATGCCCACGTAACTTACTAGAGCATCTGCATGTAAAGAACGGACCAACATGCAGTGGCGTGTGGTGAAGTGCTGCAAGGTAAGATGGTGCTTGCCCAGTACTGTACACACTTGGCACACGCAGCAGGAACCAGTAACCAGAGTGGAGCCGGTAGAAACCGACTGTATTGCGGCCACTCACGAGAGAGCAGCAAGGCACTCATTACACACGTGCTGTGACGTAAAATGCACTACTGCGTTTAACTGTCCGACGTGTAAACTAGCAAACGATCAGGTACATCACAGAGCCAAACATAGCTTACCTTGCAACAGCTCACTACATGCCGCTGTCAAAATGTGTACTGATGTCACAATGGCAGCGTTCGATTTTCCGCCCAAAATTGTCTTCAATTTTAAAATGCGTTCTTCTCGAGTTATACACACATATAAAGAGAGTACCACTCCTTGAGTCTTAAAATTTATCGTTAGAGTCCCGGAAATTTCGCAAATTCATTTGAGGACAAGTTAAACTTCAACTACATGTGCATTTGAGTTTCTGCTTCTATAGGACCACAGCGTGTTAGACACCCCCAGGACGACTTTCGACCAATTATGAACCCGCAAGTAATGGAAGGCCCGAGGCCCGTGCTACCTGGTACCAACCAATGAACATCTGAGGCTCGAATACACAAAGAAGTATGGAGTCTAGCTTGTCGCCAAATGAATTCGCAAAATTTTCGGGTCTCTATTTATCATACTATCGCACAGTAGGCAGACAAAAACGTAGGGAAATTCCCTATTGTATCACGTAAATGCAAATAAAAAAAAAAGATTCTTGGAAATTTTGTGGAGAGTGGAGTGCAGAGGCTTTTGACATGGGAGTCTAGAGAGCCGAGAATGGTGTGGAGCAGTGACGGAATGCAAGGGCGGGGCAAAACGGGAGATCCCCGAGAAAACCCGTCGACCAGCGGCATCGTCCTTCACAATCCCCACGTGCGAGAATCCGGGAGGCGATCCAGCCGTGACACGCAACCTCGCTTGTTCCCTGTCATTTTTACCGATTTAGATAAATGTTAAGGGGTCTGCCCATCTGCCTGAAGATTTTATTCCGTGCTTGAGTCGGAGAAGCGCGGGAGCGATAAGGGCGACACTGCTACGCGCTGCAAGTGTGCTATCGCCTCTACGTGCAGGGATCTGAACCGGCGTGCAGTGTTCTTGTCGAGCTTCGTTGACCTAACGGACTTTCACGGAAAACCCTACAATTTTATTGCTGGAAAGTCTGTAGCAAGGGTCAATGCATGCTCCTCGATTACTTCTGTGTGTATATAACGCGTATATTCTGAGATACAGCTATGTTGGAGTGCTCCGAAATGGTGTTTCTAATGTGCGTGACATCTTGGAAGTAACCGACATAGTCTGAAGTGTGCGTTCTTTTCGCAGACTGGTACATTGGAAGTACGTTTTATAGTCTAGTAGAAAAACCTGGATTAAAAACACATTACGACAAATTTCAAACGAAAGGCAGGCTGGTCCCTTAAGGAGAACACCTTAAGGAGAACACCTTAAATTATTCCGAACCCTGAGGTAATAACAGTCTGTGACAAAATTACCGAGTCTTTTTAAGGCAAAAATAGTCTGTAGCAAAATTACCGAGTCTTTCACACAGCGCTGTAGTCCAAACATTTTCGCATCCTTCACATATTTTAAATCAGGATATGACAAATCTCGAGAGCTAGAATTAAACGGCGGCGCATCCTTCCTTGATATGCCATAATCACAGAGGAGATAAGTACACAGCAATGGAGAGTGGTGAAGTGATGCAATATAAGCTGGCGTCATCTCTGTGCTGTACCCTGTTGCTTGCTAGTTTACACTTCCACCACCGAGACGTAGCTCGGCAGCTGATGCCACAGGACGCGTGTAATGGGTTCCTTGCCGCTCGCTTGTGAATGGTCGGAATATATTCAGTTTCATTAGGCTTCAGAGTGAATATTGGTTCCTGCTGCGTGCATCGAGAACGTACATCAAGTACCAGATTATCTGGCAACTGTCCATTACCCGCATATAGCCTTGATTACAACACTGCAGGGATTAAAGTATTTGGTTTGTCCATCCCAAATATTTTAAAGAATGATCTTTTCTGTGAAACACAGGCCCCATTAAAACATATGTCAGGCAGCTTGTTGGCGAATGTACTGGATCCACTGTTGTAAAAGCGTACTACTTTTCAACTGCAAAATTCTGTATTCTTTGGCATAGGCTATGGCAGTATGCGTCGATTTTAATTGTAAGAAGTTGTTTAGTAGGTCAGCTGCTCTCCTAGCAGTAGAAAGTAATTAAGAGCGGGGTCGTTAATAAAGAGATATTACAAATCATTGAGTAAGGTTGAGTCATTAACTACGCGAACGAAATTCCTGTTTCTAGAGTGTATGTCGGCTTCGAAAAATGTCCCGCATTTTTACCGAGAGGTTAAATCGAAAAATCGACGCGAGGAAACTAGCTGGCCTTGCTTTAAAAGCCTTCATGTTTCTAAGCTATGAGATCGATCTGGAGTCGTGATCGATGGATCGATACGAGATTTGATCTTGGGTCACGAGTGTGCAGAAAAAAAAATGTGTTTGGTAACTGTACAGATTATGGCTGTGCGGTCTGTACTTTTCAATTTTATTTCGAAACTTGCTGACCGTAGCGATACCAGTGTTCGCACCCTTGAAACAAGCTGGTGACAGGGCGATAGATCGCAATTCATGATAACCGTGAATATCGATTGTTAAAGATGTAGGTATTGAAAATATTGATGTTGTCGTATGATTAATTAGGCAAAGAAAATTACATAACACACATATATTTACAGTAAATTTGAAAGTGTCTGCAGACGAAACACGTTATTAACTGGAAACAAAGATGGAAATACAATTTCTCGTTCGGCTGTCGTGCCCATACACAGTACATACTATCGAAATTTGAAACCTTAAATATTGCTAACCCGTATGGTTCCACATTGATATATATTTCAAGTGTTGCAAAAAGGTAATATTTTGGTAAATCCTATATTTTTGTTTTACCAAATCAGCGAACTGCCTGCTTGGTACTCAGTGCTCTTATTGACAACGATCATTGCCGGAAAGGAAGATAGTGATATTTTTCACATGAACTTATAGTACAAAGTTTACTAGACAATACGATATGCACTTTTCCCCCATCAATATTTTATTGGTTCATAAAAGTGGCTCGTATGCCTTTGGCCTCCTACAGTTTCATATATGGTCTACGCATTTTAAGTAAATATTTGTATTCCTCATTTGTAGAAGCTGTAAAATAGGGGCGTCTCTATCGGTAAATCAACCTTCAAACATTTCAAAGTCGGTTACTTTTGTTGTTGGACTACATTAGGCCAGTTTTACGCTGTTAGTTGTTCACATTAGAAACTCCTGCTTACTATATGTATAAAAATGAAAAAAAAAAAAAAAAAAATTATGTGCAGAAGTCCAAAACGTGCCGGGGGAGTCGGGACAGTCCATTATCACTGCACGAATTGGTGGTGGGGTTGTTCAGTTCAGTAGTGCCAGCGGCTGAGTATGGTTGGGCGCGAGCTGGTCCGTGTGTGCGTATTACAAGTAGAAAAAAAAAAACAGAAAGTCGCGCTGCGTGGTATTCAACAGCGCGGTATTAGAGAGTGATGTTATCAGGTTGGTCTGTATAGTGTCAGCAGCGTCACGTGATTTCACTCCCTCCAGCGGAAGGCGCTCGAGAGAGCCCTCCCCTACACAGCCACCTCTACCCTCTGCTCGCGTACTTTATTGTTTAAACTTTACTCTACTAGATCTATACAAATCCACTATGAAGTAACTCACGAACTCAGAACTTGACCAAGTCCACTTCTTTAGGGCCGGTTGCACCATCGTGGTTCGAAACTCGATCTGAGATCGTATCTAAGATCAACACTGAAAACTGCTGCACCTTTCAAGTTCAGAGCTGGACTGGAGATCAAGATTAAGTTCATTTCGAACCGCCGAAATTGGCGGTTTGAAATCTCGATCCGAGATCGACAGCCATCGTCGACAAATATAGTTTCAAAATACGATAACAGATGTAACTACGTTCCATTATTTTCTTGGGAAATTAAAACATTATACGTTCTTGAATATTATTCAGTAAAATTCGTACAACAATAATTCACTTAAAACAGATAAAAGATCGCACATATAGTTCTATCTATTATGAAAAATACGCTTATTTCTATGACGTCATATATTACGAACCAATATCAAAATTTGTCTCATACTTAATATCGATCTCTCCAAGATCGACGAATCAGAGAGCCAGAATTATGAAATTTCGTTGGTGCAACACTTTTACATTGGAACAAAGATCAAACTGGATTCCGGTTCGGAACTAGGATCATTCGATCTCAGATCGAGGGCAATGTTTGTGCAACCGGCCCTAAGTCGCTGTGGGATGTTGGACAGGAAGTCGATTTTATGATGTCGACGGGTCTCATCAGAAAGCAATATCCAATGAGGAAAGTTCTCACGCGTTGGAGACATGATTCGCTGTTGAGACATTTGACTATTTCCAAGTCACATAAACTACTAAATTATACTAATAGTATTAACCACAGGCGCAATATTATTGTTCCCGACATATGACTGAGAGTTCTGCTGATATCTGTACAGTTCCGAACAAAAAACTTGTTCCATGCGACGCCTAAAAATACTATTTATCCATGACGGAAAGGTTCAAGTCAATTGGCTACTGTTTGTTCACGTATACCACTTCGTCATACGTGATACACAAGTTCACTGTAACCAGGCTGATTAGTCTGTGCGCGGTTTCTTCAAACTTTTTGAATCAAACCTTCGAAAAATCTCCCCATGTATGGCGTGTTTAGTTACTTTCTAAATACGCTATGTATCGCAAGCGTTTCTTACCTCTGTTAACATCAAGTTATTTTAGTTTTCGTTAAAACGGAGTTTCATTTATATTTTATTTATACATTATAATATTTCTTTTATAATAAATATGAATTAAAACAGTGAGAAAACATGTGTGTTGGCAACGCCTGGTAAGAATTGTTCTCATGCAAAATATTACTACAGCTGAGTGCGCACGAGTTCGATGCGTTGTGTTGAAGTAAAGCAACTGTCTATGGAGCACTGCACCCGAATATAAAATGTGAATAAGTCATAATAAAAGTAGTACAGACACCATAAGAAATTGTCAGAAAAGTGCGATTTATGCTGTATACCTATGAAAGAAGAATTTATATATTTTGCAAACATTAGAAAATATTTTACTGAAATATAATTTTCAAATCTAAAAAAAAATAATCGATTAAAATAGTCTGTATTTCCGACCAAATTTAAGAGCATTTCCATTCTGGATGCTTCGGAAAACAGAATTCGCAAGAAAATCTTCTTCAATAAAGATCGTCATAATATTTACTGTGATAATGCGTAATATGCCTATAATCATAGTAATAATGTATCGTATAAATTCTATACTTAACTTTATTTACGTCAGTTTGAAACATAAATGTTTGTGACAAATGGACGCACATAAAAAAAATTATAAAAATTATTTCCTACATTATTATTACAATTTTTTACACACAATCATAGCCTAGTAAACAAGCCGTTTTTTTCTAAACTACCTTATTCTAAGTGTTAAATGTAAGTCCGAAGGTAGGGTCGGGTTCTAATTGCATCTCAGGCCTGAGCCCCTTACGCCTGAAGAAGAGGGAATTGAATGCAAAGGAGGCGGGCATCACGGCCGAGAGGAAATGGGTGGGCTTGGCCATCACCAACAAACCGCCAGCACATGTGGCAGCTATGGTACAACTTTAGTGGAATTAACATACTGATCAAGGCTTCACAGTTTCATTTGACCTACGCATGAATAAAGTGATGACGCTCATGACAATGTTACACTGTAAAAAAATTATGGGAAAATTACTTGACAAGTGTAAGGTAATATTCGCGAACTTGTGGGGGAAACACAGTTTTCCTTACATGTAAGGTAAAATTACCGCACTCTGAAGTAAAATTCACGTACATGGTAGTAGAAAATCCCATACATGGGTGCGAAAATTACCTTACGACGCGTGCGTCTCTTCAGAATTCTCAACATTCTCTGAGGGGGACGGACGGAAGAAACAATCTTTTTAACACGCTTATGTTCACGGACACTCTCACGTTGTCTTCCTACCAGCAAATGTGTAGGATTTCAGTGTTGAGATTACGGTTACTATTCGTCAGAGGATATAGGTAGGGACACGCAAAATTCACGTTATTACTTGGCATCAGGTTGAACATCACACTACTGTAGGCACTAGATCCAAAGTCGTTTCCCTGTTGGTTGCTGCATAAATGTGAATTCAGGCCCTCTCTGACTGGAACAGAGCGTGATTGGGGCACACAATTGTGATGTGTTCATTTATTGGCGCAGAGTTACCCAGGGCGTCCCATATAAAGTGTGGTCCAATGACAAATGAATTGCGAAGGTACACGTGTTTGAAGTTTAACGTGTTCCCAAATAATAACTCGAGTTTTCCAGGTCTCTAGATATAGATTATAAAATAACTATTAGTATTAATATTCCAGAATAATTTTCAATGTAATTTTTTTATACATTATAGTTCATTTTCCCTTACTTGTATTTGATTTTCCTCCCACTTTTGTCAGGTACTTTTCCTGTACTATTGGGGAATATTACTTCACTTGTTATGTAAATTTACTCTACATTTAAGAGGTAATTTTACCTTACATGTAGAGGTAATTATCTTCCCTTACATTTACGGGAATTTTAGTTGAGATTTTTTTACAGTGTACATATGGTGGAAGACTACAAAACGTGCATTCAGGTAGATATTTAAGCATGGCATTCAAAAATTCTCATTTTACCGTAAACAGCCCATATAAAATATTTAGGGAATTAATTTAAACTAAGTTGAAATCAATGCCACATTACAACTTTTTATATTACTTTCTGATTTCTATTTCCTCCGCCAAACTGCGAAGCAGTTGATTCGAAGTCCGAATCAGTGACATCAGATCTGCGCTGCCTTCTGCTGCGGCTATATTAACTGAGAACCAGAGCTTCGGTATAATGGGGACCCCTTGACTACACCATTAATGCGGTATAATTCGACATAATACCGAAACCTGTAGCTGGTTTCCAGTGGAGCAATTTCAATCAACTACACTGTTTTGGACTTTGTTTTTTATACTGTTCCAGCTTCTTATCACGGCGAACAGGTTTTCACTCGCTGCCAGATCAAGCCGGTATTTTGCAGGTGGGAAAATGTGGCGGACGTTGCAAATATCCCGCCGTGTCTAGGTTAAGAATGTGGAACGCATATGGATGCAGAAAATTGAAGGCTTTTACGCCACACGGCTACACGAATAAAGGCCAGATGAGACGGGATTAGCGTGGCACCACAATTATTGCCTCAATGCTTATGGCGTGTGACGTTGGACACGATCCTTAATTTTCCCTTATAGCTGGGAAATCGATCGCTTGGAAGAGTACCCATTAATACGCAAGTATCAGTTTTAGTGAAAATTACGTACTTATATTGATTTTAATTATTTGGTTTGGTTTTATTGACAAACTCAACATGTTTTCATCCTTGTCGATAAGAAAAACGGTTGACAGAAATTACATTATTAAAAATAATTTTATGTTGTGTTATTTAATTTTTAACGTTCAAAAACAGTTAATTATTCACTGAAATAATTTTATTTTAACCACTCACATAGAAAATTACGATATTACTCTTCTTTTAGCATAGTCTACAGACCAATTATATCAATGAATAATTTTAAATATTTGTTTAGTATGCAATAGTACGAATGCATATGCAGGGACATGTATGTTTGCAAGAAGATTTTTTTTTTACTTTTTTACGTACTTAAGCATGTAAGCACGTATGAATACTTTTTTGCAATGAAGAACCTATATTAATGTCCTTAAATTAGTTAATGTTACGTAAATGTATTATCCTTTAAATAATAACGCACCTGATTTTTTAAAAATAATTATATGGCTATTTATTTAAATTAATAAAATTAGCACATTCCACCGACTTTTCTTATCGCTTTTTCTTTACTGGTGTAGTTATTGTCACGTGTGTACACGAAATATAACAATTTTCTGTAACTCGGAGTTACGGGAAACTTGTTAAAGATAAAAAAAATTTTAAGACTGTACACGGTAAACTAAGCACTTTTGAAACCCCTGCTTAAGATCTACTTGTTTGCACGATGTGTATTCTTCCGACATACGTAAAATGAACACTGGCATGTGCCTCGTTACTTTATTCGTGCGTCGGTCAAGTGAAACTGTGAAATTATTAGAAGATTAAATATTTTGCAAATATGCAAATTTTTACACTTAGATGTAATAAAAAAAAACTTAAGTTATTACAAACGGTTACCCGAGACTTCCATTTCGACGTTAAGATGTGGAACTACTTTCCCTCCATCGTTACCAACTTTACTAGGCGCATGTCACTCAGTGCATCCATATAAGTACACGCAGGTGAAGGCTGTTCACGATAACGTGAGCAGTTTCGAGACCAACCTTCGAAACACGTCACTGCTCTTACCTGCATATATTTTAACGGGCATAATGAGTGACATGTGCCCAGTAAAGTTGGAAACGATGGAGGTGAAAGTAGTTCCATATATTAAAGTCGAACAAAAAATATTAGGTAACCATTTGCGATAACTTAAATTATTTCTTTCGCTTTCTGTATTTTTTAATGCTTCGAAGCGTTAAAATGAGCAGATTTGCAAAATATTTACTTTTCTAATAATTTTACAGTTTCATTTGACCGACGCGTGAATAAAGCGATGAGGCCCATGGCGATGTTAATTTTACATAAGGCGGAAGAACACACACCGTGTATACAAGTAGAACTTAAGTAAGGCTTTTAAAAGAGCTCATTTGCCGCGAATAGCCTATAGGAGCAATTACTTTTTTCTAAGGTAGATTTCAAAAGTGCTCACTTTATCGTGAACAGCCTTTAAAAGCGGTGATCTGTCTGACTGACCTAAAAGCATTTGACAGACATAACTGGAAGGCAGACGCCAGAGGGAAATCGCGAATCGTATGGCAGCACTAAACGCAATCTCGCTTCGTGTATCGCGTGACCTGTTTCGACAGAAACCCGGACATATCGGCCGGAGATTCGGACGTATCGGCCGGAGATTGCCGCCGATCGCTGCACCTCAACTACTGCTTCCGCTAAGCGACATATACACTGGCACGTCGCATCGAGGCGAGATCCGGCCCGTCTGCGTGGGACGCCTTCCATAATACTGCCGGCGTACCTTCGAAATAAATCCATTTTGTATTTATGTCCCGAAACTACATTGCTGCTACTACAACGGGTATAGTGTATTCGCAGGTTTCATCACACTTGATTTAAACAAACCTTTGAAAAATCATCCCGTGTATGACGTGGCCAGTTGTTTCCTTAACCTATTCAGACCCAGTGTACACAATTGTGTACATTACGCACGCGCAGGTAATTTTCAATGTGTACTGTACACTGCGAAACTCAATGACCAATGAGCTTGCCTGTGGGTAAATTATTCGCTGACCGTCGTACTGGCCTAGGTCGTAATTGGTTCACATTATTGTAGGCGAACACATAGCCTACAGATCATTGGCTGTGACAACGGTAGCGTCGATTTAAGTACAGGAAGCATCATAAAAAATTTTGTTTGCGGCACTTGAAACCGTAAATTAATGTGGGTCTCAAAGGGTTAATGCGTAATTTTTAACTCTTTCAGTCACTGTATCCTCTACCTGGTACGTTGCATATGAAGTGGGCTTAATGGTCTGCACTATGCACAGCAGAACATTACGTCCAGTGAGAAAGGTTCCTTATGTGTAAGAGTTTACTCTGAGATAAACCACTGCTTCCGGCAACACAAAGCACAGATGAATATGTATTGGTCCCGATGTAAGACAAAGCGTCGTCTGGATGTCAGTACAGTACCAAACAAATTATTTGTTTCTTGCAACGCCTAAAATTGTGTATTTATTTTGGACTGAAAGGGTTAAAAAACTTGTGTTAATATAAAAGTGCTTTTTTTTTATATTAAATTTACTATTTAGTTATATTCTATCTCTACATTGCAATATTTTATTTACAATTAATGTGAAGGAGAAAATACGTATGTTGGTAATACCTAGTAATAAATAGTTCTTCTGTAAAATATTATTACACTGAGTGCGCACGTATGCGTTACGTTGTCCCTTTGGCGTAATTTTCTAGACCTAGTTAAATTTGTTTGCATGAGGCGAAGGAATATTCTGCAAGTAGAACTTTAGCAGGGCTTCAGAATAGTTGGAATTAACCGAGAATGGACTCCATCAAGGCTAAGCTGGTAATACTAGAGAGGAGTTTTGTGCTCTGGTCGACTGCCGGTTGACTTGGGCCGTGTCCGAAATGGCCGATTTTATTGACATAATGATCACGTGACTCGATTTTATGTACAAAAATGGTGACGTACTTAGTAAAGGGACAACGCACGTTTTGTGCTCACTCGGTGTAATAATATATTCCATAAGAACTACTTCTGTCTACGAATTACCAAAACACCTATTTTCTCAATGTTGTATTCATATTAATTATAAATTAAATACCGTAGTTCGTATATAAAATACAGGAAAAAGTTCAGTATAACCAAAAGTAAGGTAGGTTTATGTTACCACAAGTATGAAAAGCTTGTGACACATTGCATTTTTAGGAAACACCCGAACAAGTCATACATAGGTTTATTTTACAAAGGTTTGATTTAAAAAGTATGAATAAACCGCGAATAAACTATGGGTACTTACAATTGCACAGTTTCAAACGGCAAACACAATAATAAACTTAATCCAGTCCATGGCAATTTTAATTTGGCATTTGGCGGAAGGATACAAAATTGCCAGAGAGGTATAAAAACTCATCAGAGTTTCAGAAGTGCTCGATAAACCGCAGATATCATGTACACACTTCCCTTCCCAAGGCGGCAGCTTGCATTACTCCGATTGTCCTTTCATTTGAAAGGTATCGGACGAGCTGCTGGCCAAAGACTTTTGCCTCATGGAGCTGTCTGCTGTCAGAACCACACCCCTTTCGCTTTCGAATTTCGGAAGCAATATTCACTTTGTTTCGCACTTGTAATGTAGGAATTCTTTGCACTTTGCATTACACATATTAATCACCGCTCTTTTCTGTCTATATTATATAGGCTTCCTTTCTTTATTTATTTTTTTAAATTCCACATGGTGACACTTTCAACCCGAACCCCCCTGTCCAACTTCTTGCACATCGCTGTGTGATTTACCCCTAAAATAAATAACAAATAAATATAATTTAAAGCTGCAAGTCCATACACTTTTGCATACACACAGAGTACTTTAATATTACAGAGCATTAAAGGACAAAAATAACGATTAAAATGATTACGCTTGACCTTAAAAATTACAATAAATCGTCAGATATATTTTCTGGCGCAATCATACTGTGAGTCGACCAGCAAATCACTGGCTTTCTCGTTGTCACTGGCAATGTTTGTCTCTGCCGCCGCCTTAGAATTAAATTATAGTCATGAACGCCTTTGAAATTCCTTAAGGTCTTCGTATATCTGAAGTTGAGATGCGTTGCAACGCTTTTGGAAAATAAAAGAGTTTCTGTTGAAACTATTAACACTTCGTAGACTAAGCTCGAGTGTAGCTCGAGCAAAGTTAATTTACAAATCTCTCTGTTGTTCAGAACAAAATTCTCATGGATGTGCAGTCTTTGTTCGGCTAGTGTTGAACACGACCACACAAGAACACGACACTGCAGTACCAATGATATTGCTAACGATAAAATTAAAATTTTCTTTTAATAGCCGCGCAGAGAGACATGATTGAGTGTAACTCCTTTTATATTATACAGCCATGGATAACGTTTTATTGGGTCAATACCAGCTCAGCTCTCTATTGGTTGATGACAGGCCAAAAATGAACGCTGTAAAGTACAGGGTAGTGTCCGGTATGGTAAGGAGCAACAGTACATTACGGTGGCGAATTGTAACACAGACACCAACAGAACCGGTGTTCTTGCAGTAGTGTATATAGATGATTCACTTCTAATGTGTCTTAAGTGCCAGTAAATGTGTGCGGACCTCAATGTGTTAAATGTATCCTCCAATAGGTTTGCCGACGGAAATAAAGCACAGTCCAGAAGATGAGAGAATGGTATCATCAAGACATAGCGCACACAGGAAACATTATTTCCGTGCACTCCATCATAGAAAAAAAAAAACGGCAATTTCATACTGCTGAATCTTGAAATATACAAACTGTGTACATGCTAAACGACGATATAGATATGCAGTCTCGTCCAGTAAAACCATAGAGTAGTCCATTAAATTCGTGATGTTCTCCGATCACGACGAATTACTGCGCGCCTGCTCTTTGTCTAGCGCGTTGACGTGATACCACTTTACATACGCCCGTCGGCGTCTTCCGTAGCGCTTCATCGATTCTTGTCTCACTCACATAAACATACCCCTAACTAGGTGACCACCTTAACAGTGAGTGTGTGAAGATATTTGGGCGGCTCTTAACAGCGAGGCCTTGAGAGCCGATGTGGGTGATTGAAGTGAATGATGAAGCGGCACCGGAATGAAGGGACGGGGAAAACGGGAGATCCCCGAGAAAAAGCCCGCCGACCAACGGCATCGTACGGCATGATTCCCACTTGCAAAAATGAGGTGACCCGGCCGGGTTTTGAACCCGGTTCGCCTTGGTGGGAGGCGAACGTGCAAACCGCCTTAAGAGGCTGTATCACCCCCTCAATACTCCATTCACGTTTTTTTCGGACGTTTTAACACAAACCTGTGAGAAATCACCCCATGAATAACATATTTAGTTATTTCCAAAATATGGCATGTATCAAGCCAGCTATACCTCTGTAAACACATACGTATCTTATTTTTCTTTAAGAGGGATCAGCCGCCGCCATCTTGGATTTTCACTATTTTTGCCATAAAATCCATTTAAGAACGTTTAATGAAATTTCTCGCATGATATGACATAAATAATAGCTCCTTAAGTTAAATCAAACTATTTCATCTCTATAGAATTTATTGTTGCTCGACTCGTGATTGAAGGCAAGAAAAAAATAATTTTTTCTTGCTTTCGCTTACAGAAATGGTCCTGGAACAGTAATCTAGGAATACCTGTTGTAGAACATGTGCAATGTAATGTCCTACGCTTTGTCGAAGCCCAAAATAAAATACAATATCTGTAATGCAATTTACGGCGGAAATTCCGAAAATCCAAGATGGCGGGGACTGGTCCACCTTAAATTGAAGTTTCACCTACATTTTATTTATAAGTTGTAACATTTCTTTTATAATAAATAAGAAAAACACAGTTAGCGCCTCATAAGAAATAGTTCTCATGCAAAATAATATTACAACTGAGTAAGCAGGAAAGCGGCGCGTTGTCCTCTGGTGTAACTTTCCAGACCTGTTAATCCTGGAAGAAGAACTTTAGCAGGGTTTCAGATAAGTGTGAAGTAGCGGCGAATGGATTATAGAATTATAACAGAAGAATTAGGGTCATTGCTGAAAATATTTCGTTACAGAAGGATTACATTTCATGGCTCTATGGAAATTTCTGTACGTGATTGTTAATAGGTGTTTCCTGGTTGTTATTAAGAGGTAAGAACGAATTAATGTAGTAAGTTGTGTATAAATTAGTTGTTTTATAAATGTGCCTCATTAGTTCATATATTATGTCCGTAATGATGGATAAGGTAATTAGGTAAGGTTCTACTGCAATAGATCCTCCTACATTTGAATAAGGAGGAAATAAATAAAAAATCCAATATGTTGAGTGACACAGGCTTTTGACCCTTTCAGACCCACTTTAATTTACTGTTTAAGCTGTCGCAAAGGAAAAAAAAATTATGATGCGTGCTGTGCTTAAGGGCGAATTATTTTTATAGATTTTCCCCCCAAATTCAATTTCAGAGGTGCATTACAATTTTTGGCATGACAATGCATGAAGAATACCTTCAGTAATGTTCTTGAATTGTTACAGCTTCGTTAAATTTGATATTTTCTAACTTGTAACAGCCGAAGTAAAATAATTGATTATTTGATGGGAGCGACTACAGAGACAGTCTAACTGAACAGATTTCAGAAAAAGTGTTAAATTATAACCTATGTTATGTCATCCGAAAAAATCCATACAAAATCCAAGTTTGAGGGTAGTAGACGAAAATTAAAAAATCCAAGATGGCGGGGCCTGATCCGCCTTAAGTCGACACAACGCTTTTTTCTATGTCACAGCCAATGAGCTGTAGGCTATATGTTCGGCTACAGGTATACGACCCAATTATGATGTAGACCAGTAAGAGTGTGTTGGCGAATCATTTACCCGCAGGTAAGATCATAGGTCACTGAGCTTCGCAGTGTGCAGTACAGACCAAAAATTACCTAAAGGCTGTTCACGTTAAAGTGAGCACTTTTGAAATCAACGTTTGAAAAATGTCACTACTTCTACCTGCATATATTTTAACGGACACATTGAGTGGCATGCGCCTAGTAAAGTTTGCAACGACGGGTGGAAAGAAGTTCCACGTCTTAGTGTTGAATTAGAAGTGTTTGGTTAACATTAATTAATAAAAAAATTATGTATTTTGCATATTGCTCATTTTTAGTGCGTATAAGTGTAAGAATAATCTAATTTGTGAAAGATTTACTGTTCTAATAATTACACAGTTTCACTTGCCGACGCATGAATAAGGTGAGCAGGCCCACAGAAATGTTCATGTTACATATGGTGGAAGAATACACAATGTGCATACAAGTAGAGCTTAAGCAGGGCTTTCAAGAGTGCTCAGTTTAACGTGAACAGCGTATACACGTGTGTAATGTACACAATAGTTTACACTGATTCTGAATGTGTTAATATGAAACAAAGGTAGTTTAGAAAGAGCGCTTGTAGAGCACAAGCGAGAGGTTTGCCACACAAGTAGGTCGCCGGTCGATCCAGATAGAGACAGCAATCCGCGCGATTGTGGGTTGGGAGTGCGATGTGGCATCACGTGCGGGTTCGCGGGTCGACCCTTGAGGAACTGCCGGCTTGCCGTGACGTCACGCAACACCACAGGAAGTACAGTGTGTATCTTGACCCACAATCGCGGGAGCGATAATACTCCAGCCACGCTCCTAACCCGTTCAGTCCCGAATTCATTTACGAGTTCGAGTGTTGCAACTTTCATCATCTGTTCACGGCAAACTGGGCATTTTTTGAAAGCCCCGCTCAACCCTTAGAGGACTGCAACAATTATTGATAGAGGTGGGAAAATTAGCGAGTTCAATTACCTGTGTGCTGGAAGCCTCAGTCCTCTGCGTACTGTGTCCATTGGCTGTTGCTCCACACCTGGCAGTCATGGGATTCGCAAGATGTTTCATTGCGAGTCTGCTATTGGCCCACAGGCACGCAGGACGGGTCTAATAAACTGTGAACCAATTGCGGAGGTGACTTTGCTTTATATGTGCTTGAAGTCTACCTTGTCCTGAAATTAATTCACGAAATTTTCCAATCACTAATTATTGGCACTGAGGACAAGATTGAAGTGAGCTGCCTATATTTTCCACTAAAGCTATACAAGTTTTGTTTGCCTGTGTAGTTCTACTTACTACTGTCCTATTGGTTCGGACTACACAGCACACACTCTATTGTACTCTGCGACGTTTATAATTGGCTAGCCATTGACCAACGATGTCGCACGTTGACTGTGTACCAATTAATGTGTCGCTACAGATGTAACACGTTTTACAATCCTTCGTGTTATTTGAAAAATTATTTAAAAGAGCACTTGATATACTTACGAATAAAAGTTTGGCCAGTTGCATTTTTTTTTTTTTTTTTTTTTTTTTCATATTCCGACAACGTTCAGCAAAATATTAAAACTATTAAAGTGTTAGTTTTATATTCAAGAAAAAGGAAATTTACATGTAAACGCATCCCCGTGTATATACGTGCATACTACTCAAAGGGTTAAGACCAACTTGTATGGTCGTTGTGTATTCTTCACCGTTTTGTAAAATTTGCATTGCCATGGGCCTCATCACTTTATTCGTCCATCGGTCAAGTTAAACTGTGGAATTTTTATAAAAGTAAATATATTTACAAATCTGCTCATTTTGACACTTCGATGCATTAAAAAATGACACAAAGTGAAAAAAAATTTTAAGTTATCACAAATGGTTACCTAACACTGTTTAACCTACGTAAATATATGGAACTACACTGCCTCCATCGTTACCAGCTTTACTGGCTGCATGTCAGTCAGGGCAAGCGTTAAATTTTTTTGCAGGTAGGGGCAGTGACTTCTTTCTAAGGTTGATTTCTAAAGTGCTCACTTTACCGTGAGCAGCCTTTAATTATTTTAACGAGCGCTGTATTTTAGGCGAGCTTGCTTCTCGCAACCGGATAACAACGCACTGCATGTTCACTGACGTCGGCATGAATCATTCGCAAACGAGAGGCGAAGAAACTTCAACGAGTCAGATTTCTCACAGGAAAAGCACTCGAAAGACCTGCCACTGATCCCTTGTCTTCATACCCGTTCTTAAAGCTTCGTAAATGGAGGAGTTTAAGCTTAATAAGGAAACAAATAGGTACAGTACATTTGGAAAACGTGCTTTCAAAGAAAACTCTGGCAAACTCTTCAAGAATTTACGTTTTAACAGAACAGTCAGTAAAGTCTACTTTAACAGAACAGTCAGTAAAGTCTACTTTAACAGAACAGTCAGTAAAGTCTACTTTAACAGAACAGTCAGTAAAGTCTACTTTAACAGAACAGTCAGTAAAGTCTACTTTAACAGGACAATCAGTAAAGTCTACTTTAACAGAACAGTCAGTAAAGTCTACTTTAACAGAACAGTCAGTAAAGTCTACTTTAGCAGAACAGTCAGTAAAGTCTACTTTAAGTTGAAAAGTTACGTTTCATAAAGAGAGAATTTCTCTGGTATAATTTGATGAATGTTCGTTTTCATCAAAAGTCTTATACCAGCGCGCTCTTACACGTAAAAATTTCAAACATGTACGTAGTTCCACTAGAAAGTTTGTAACTAATTTTCAGTGCAGTATCGTCTGTGTATTTAGGGTGGTGGAAGTTAAAGTACAATGAATTAGCTATAGGAAAATTTAGTACGGTGTTTCGGATACATTATGTCTTCCTTTCCCATATTATTGGATATTCTTGATGAAATTATTGAAATACAAAATGTCTCTGGATCGGCAAGGGGAGGATATGAAACTCCAAATTTCGTCCCTTATGTGTGTGCAGTGCCAAGCATAAACATTCCTCATGCGCAACAGCCCCCGATCATGGGCACGGGAACAGAATGAGTTAAATTGTCGTCTTATTACTAGAGACGGAGATACGACGCGAGAAAAGGTCACTGTTTACTGAGATGAACTTACCGTCCACATTTCCGACAGTTTCCTTTCGCCATTATGTGCCATTCATTTATTTAGCTGCTGTCTGATTTCGTTGCGCCAGTGAGAACTCTCGTACTCTAAAACACAACGTTTGTGATTAGTCGACAGATAACTTAGCCGAATGAGAAACTTGGTCATCCAGTAACGAAAGGATAAACTAGGTAGACTTTCATAGGGAAATTTGTTGGATCATAGAAATTCTCTCGATTTTACAATGTCTTTACTTTTGACTTGCCCGACGATAAGGAAGAGGTTTGTTCGACCAGAGACAGCCACCAAATGTAAAAACGGTCACTATAAAATATTTTGCAACGATCGTATTAGAGTTTTGCTTTAAATCACATTTTAAAAATTTAATTACGCTCTTGTGTTGCCATACTTCCACAGAATAGGTTAAGTGTAATCCGTTCACAATTACTTCCGACTTTTTTGAAGGCCTGTTAAAGTCCTACTTCCAGGAAAAACCTCCGCTCCATCCTAAGAAAGCTCAACCAAGTCTAGAAATTTACACCAAAGGGACAGCGCGCCACATTCTAGCGCACTCGGTACAATAATATTTTGCGTAAGAACTATTTCTTAAAGGCTGTTCACGATAAAGTGAGCACATTTGAAATCAACCTTAGAAAAAAGTCACTGGTCATGCCTGCATATACTTCAACGGGCACACAGAGTGACATGCGGCCGGTAAGTTGGTAATTAGAGATGGAAAGTAGTTCCACATCTTAAAGTCGAATAAAAAGTGTTAGGTAACCATTTGTGATAATTTAAGTTATTTATTTCAGTGTGTTTATTTAATTGATCAGTGTGTAGAAATTAGCAGGTTTTTAAAATGTTTACTTTTCTGATAATTACATAGTTTCACTTGACCAACGTATGAATAAAATGATGAGGCCCATGGCAATGTTAATTTTACATAAGGCGGAATAATACACAACGTGAATACAAGTAGATCTTAAGCAGGGCTTTCAAAAGTGCTAATTTTGACGTGAACAGCCTATGCTAGGCATTTCCAACATGCCTGTTTTCTAACTGTATTTTATTGATGTTAATTATAAATAAAAAATTATACATTTTAGAAGAAAAAATAAATAACAGTTCAACTTAACCAAAAATAAAGTACTTTTATGTTAGCAGAAGTATAACACGTCTGTGAAACGTGCCATATTTAGTAAATAACCAAACACGTCATACGTGGGGTGATTTTTCAAAGGATAGATTTTTTAAAAAGTGAAGAAACCGCCAATAGACTATATACAGAGACGTATTGGCAATGTGTAAACATTCTCTGATTGGCTGAGTGAAGCTCCGGGAACGGGCCTTGTTTCTGATTGGCTACTACGTTGTGTAAGGTTCCCTATTAGCTGGGCTGCCTGCTGGTAAGCAAGGTTTATCGAGCGCTGATTGACGAACGGCGTTCCAATATTTTGCTTGCGTGTGCGGCTGGAGATCGTGGTATGAGAGACATGTTTCTCCTCTGTATTATTCAGCATTCTTTGTCCACGCCGAGAAGCGGAGGATATTACTAGAACCCCTGGCTCACTGTCTTCAAGTATATCTGACAATGAAGCTGGAAGTGGATTTTTCTGCGAAGGACGGGCATCAGATTTCTTCATCTTAAAATCTGTGTTGTACAGGGTCAAGTATATCCCTTTCAGACCCACTTTAATTTATGGTTGCAAGAAGGTATGGGTCGTAGATACTCGATACAAGTTTCGATACCAAAACATTCTCACGATGCTCGATACCGATACTTTTCTCGATACTAAATCAAAATTGTCATGAACACAAAACAACTTGGCCAAGAAAATTGCTCATTTTACTAGTGTCCTTGACACACACTGAAACTATATAAAAACCCGCGTTACACTGGAAACAAATGGTGTACGGCTTGTAAGCCAAACGTCCTTAACCGATTCTAAACCAACGCAGTCTCCTTCGATTCTACAGAATTACGTTTCCACAGTAAAAGCTGTAATCAAACTTTGAGGAAAATGATAGCTCAGTACACACTTACTTTGCAATTTCGCAGTTTTTAAATTTTATTTTGGGACTTCAAGGAAATTACCTTAACATTAAATAAATATCTAATAATCATCTAATACATCCGTCGTGGCCTAACCCGCTGAATATGCGGACTAGGCCATGACAGGTGTATCAGATAATTATGGTATTTATTTTTTAAGTATTTAATAATGCAGTTGCATCAGATAATTATGGTATGTGTGGGATTCACATACAATAACTACTCAATTTGCTCGCTCGTGCCTATGGGCACTTGCTCGCAACTCTCAACCCGTTTTTAGTGCACCTCAATTATGTACTGTACCATAAAAGTAAATGTCAAAAATCATAATTGTGGTATGTATGATTTGCCTAAAAACACCTTAAGGTCCTCGCAGTTGTGAGAATATTATACTATGAATAAAATATGGTGTATTGTGGTACTATTGTACTTAAACTATGGTACGATTTTTGAAATTACTGTACACATTCCGAAAGCTATGGTACACTTTCCGAATTTACCGTACATGTTCCGAAAGTTGTGGTACGCTCATATCATAGTTATGGTACGAGAAAATAAGTGGTGAAATTCGATGCTTTTGGATATTATTTTGCGATAGTCGATACTAGTGTCGAGGGTATCGAGAAATCGCGATTTCGAGGATCCCATATCTAGTTTCAGGTGCTGCGAACAAAACGTTTTTCGAAACGTGCTGTAAAGTGGACACAGCACTTGTTTCACTGTCATAACCAGTGAACTGTAGGTTATACATTCGGCTACCATTATATGAACCAATTATGACCTAGAGCGGCAAGTCGGTTTGTGAATAATTTACCCACAGGTGATATCATTGGTCATTGTGCTTCGCAGTGTGCAGTCAGAGCAAAAATTACCTACACGTGCGTAATGTACAGTACTTACACAACTGTGTACACTGGGTTTTAATGGGATATATGACGTTTAATAGGAAGTGGTTCCCCCAAATATCTTCACTGAAATAACTGCTTTGATGCCATTACACTGCTCTCGACTAAGTTGTAACGCAGATTTTGTGTAATCAGTTAGGTAAAATGTCATTAATTTCGTTAAAGTTGCGTGTTTGCGATTTAAACCGAATGTAAACAAACGTCACATCAGTTCTGAAACACGCGAATTCGACAATTGTTTTGGGGAAATTCTTGAACACGTGCACGCGTAGAAGACGGATGTCAGTTTTCATCTTTATGAGAAAAGAACTGAAAAATTCGCGGATTCGTTTCCGGACAAGTTGGAACTCAAAACTCGAGTGTTGGTAAAACTGTTGCCACTGGACCACACGCTGTTTGACACCTCCTAGGGAAGACTGGTCCAATCGTCGCCTTCCACTGTGACAGCAGACAACCAATGGGGAGTTGATATCGCCATATTTGTACATAACACTGCCGAGTCTAGCCTGCAGGTCACTGAAACGGCGAATTTTTCCGGTCGCTAATCACGAGTGATTCACATGAACACCGATGACGTCGTACAGACAAAGCGGGAAGCTGAATCAACCAATCAGAAATCGTCTCCGTTTTCAGCACGAGCGTCGCCGAAGCTGAACTCACGCCGAAGCTTTTGATTGCGGAAATAGTTGACTTCGCCCGTACTTCCCAGAGGAATGCTGTTCCTCATGTTTTATTACAAAAACTTGTGAATTGCGAACGTATATTGGTGCGACAGCGCACGATGGGTAAATGAGCGAATTTATAATGAAATATGCGAGTAGACATGTTACTTTTACTTAAAAATTTGTCAAACAAACGACAGGTAGACCTAAAAATATAAATATGAAATAAAAGTGTAGGCACTTAAATCTAGTTAAATACAATGCAATCTACACTGAAATTTGATATTTACATAAGATCGCGTGTAGTTTGTTGTAGATTATTTACTTTTAAAAAAAAATAGATATTACCAATAACGAAGGAACTAGCGTGGTCTTAAAGTAAGCTTCCAGCCGAACACCGAAACAGTGATGCAGAAGTTCTGCTGACGTGTGATCAACCGTAGGTTCTGTCTACCATTTCTACGTATAAGGGCTTCAACAGCGCAGGCGTGTATAGGCTGTTCACGGTAAAATGAGCACTTTCGAAAGCCCTCTCATTTGGAACAATAGTCAATACATACATTTTATTTTAACCGTGGATGTTAACTCCCGAGTGCGGTGGAATGTACACTCTGTGTTTATTACCTACATGGTGTTGCGGTCCCATATGGAGGTCCCGATAACATACAATAATGTTCCGAGAGTTGTCGTATTTTACTTCGTTACCTATATTTTGCACAAATACGGTTTAAAACCTTGTTTTTTAAGGGATCATACCTTCCTTAATATTCGTTTTACTTTTTCATGAAGAATCACCTCCCGAAGTTTGTCGGTCTCATTACGAATCTTCCTGTATATTTTAAAAAGTGATAAAAGGACAAAAAATGGCTGAAAGGAAAAAAGTAACTAGGGCTTCAAAAGTGCTCACTTTACCGCGAACAGCCTATAGTTAGGGAAAGGAAAATTTCGCGTATTCAATAACCTACTGGCTAGACTCCATAGTCCTGTGCAAACTTGAGCCTCAGGTGTTTGTTTATTGGCTGCCGCCCCCATAGAGCAGCCAGTGTTACCTCACACCTGGCAGTAGGGCACTCGCTACTTCTTTCCTTGCAAGTCTGCCATTGGCTCAGTGTCGTCCAGGGCGTGTCTAAAACTGCGATCCAATTGCAAACTCAACCTCAGCGTATACGTGTTTGACGTCTGTCTTGTTCTAAAATGAACTCGCGAAATGTTCATATCCTTTCCTGTGGTTAATTTGTGTGCCCTCTCGGTCGCTTGTTTCACCTCGAACACTTGCCCGAGAAGGCTCCGCCGGGGTCGTGATGGATCAGAAGTCGTGCTCGCGAAGTGAACGGCGGAACGGCACCACACCCAGTGATCTGGACGCCGGCTCTCGAATTACGAGTGACTCACAGCCCGCCGTAGTAAAGGAGAGCCCCGCCTCCCTGCAGCCATCGAGTGCATAGCAGCGTGACGTCACGCAGACTGCAAAACCCGGGGGTGCGACATACATCAAGGCTGTTCACGATAGTGAGTACTTTTGAAATGAACCTTAGAAAAAAAAAGTCACTATGGGCGCACCGAGTGACATTCACCCTGCGATGTTGGTAAGTAGTTCCAATACCTCAACGTCGAACAAAAAGTATTAGGTAATCATTTGTGATAACTCAAATTATTTCCTCCGCTTTCTGTATCGAAGTGTAAAAAATAGCAGATTTGGAAAACTTTCCTGATAATTTCACAGTTTAACTAGGCCGACGTATGAAAAAAGTGATGAGGCCCATGGCAATGTTATTTTTACATAAGATGGAAGATACACAACGTGCATACATGTAGATCGTAAACAGGGCTTTCAAAAGCGTTCATTTTGCCGTGAACAGACTTTACTTGAGTTCTCTCCAGGGAGAAGTGCCTTCTAATGCTGTGCTCCCACCATCACCAATAATAAAAAAAAATAAAAAAATAAAAAAAAAAATAAAAAAAAATTGTATATGAAAGAAGTATGCACATTTCATAACACTGTAAAATGCTGTGCTAGAATTTACTTATAAACGATTAAAAACTTATATTAATAAATTTATATTTTAGATCTTTCAGAAAGCACATTTTACAAGAAATCCTCCGTTACGTAAGGCAATAATAATAATTACTAAGGTAATGTTAGTTCAAATGTAAAAATAAGCATTTTAAATAACTGATATTTTAAAAATAATTTCAGTTACAAAAATAATAACTTTCGCGGCGGCAATGGATATACATGACAATTATTATAAATATTTGTAAACATTATTACTCAACTAGGGACCCAGCCCATGACCTTTTTTTTTTTTTTTTTTTTTTAGTATTGTCACGTGCCTAAATCAGTTACGTTGTTACAAATTTTTATCATACAAAGGCTGAAAAAAAAAAGACTTAACATTGGATATAGTTCTATCTACTAAGCCACTGCGTCACCACTTGGAATCGCTCTGGCCACTTGACCTCTGCGGCTCCATTTGATATATATCTATCAACTAGGCCACTGCGGCTCTACTTGATATAGTTCTATCTACTAAGCCACTGCGGCCCCATTTTGAATCGCTCTATCCACTGAGCCACTAACGCCCCACCTGGAATCACTCTAGCCACTTGACCAGTGTGGTCCCACTTAATTAACTCACATTGAAGCGAGGCATTTAAAGTAAACAAAAATTATATGCTATTACCTTCATATTTCTATGCAATAATCTCTTTGCATTAATACAAAACTTTCATAGGAAAAAGTAATTAAAATTGAGTTTTTAGGTTCAAAAGTCATGATTACGTAATCTGATCTTGCTGAAATTCAAACTTGACGTGTATTATACCCCGAGGACTCGTTCTGAACAATCTGAAGAACTTCTGTTGAGTTTCAAGGGACTTAGAAGTATTGAGGACGGACGGACGGACAGAGACCGTCTCATTATATAGGAGGATGTTTTGTATACAGCCTGGGTAATAATGATTATAATCGTTTCTTATAATATATATATTTTTTTTATTTTAGAAAGGGCACTTTATGAAGTAGCCAATATCAAAATACGCTTAAGTTGATTGAAAATAGATTGTTGTTAGTTGATTTTTGAAAACTTTCAAATAAGTACATTATAGCAAAATGTTTTACCGTGTTACGAAGTATAGGCATTCCTCTTTTACGAGGAACATAATTCGTATTTTTTTTTTTTTTTTTGGCACTACGTGTATTACTACATAGGTGGAAATCGAGTAGGCTAACCACTTTACCACCGCGGCCCCTCATAGAAAACAAACAAAGAAAATTGTTTAACTCAGAAGCGAAGATGTCTATAAGTAACATAAATCCATTATAACAATTCACCAGTGACTGTATACAATCTAGCGATGGATCTCGATGAATAAAAACAGTTTGGTTGTCAATTTACTTCCATTCTGGCGCCCTTCACTAAATTTAGGGAGGGGAAATGTCGGCCTATATCTTGCCTCCCCTAAATGTTACGCCACTGCGCACAGAAAACCTGGGGCAATGTTTGTTCTTGAGAGAAAGTCTTTGCTTGCCCCGTTGAGTAGTCAATTAGCCACGATGTCAATATTTAGGATCCTGCTCATTTAATATTATATTACAATCGTAAATATTGACTCATGTGAAGACGTTTACTTGCTTTCTCACTACACTACCTAAACTCCAATTAATTTCTTTAGAAACTTGTATATTCTGATCCTTAATCATTTTTTCCCAGATATTTTTTGCACAGTTTAAATGTACTCTTATTTATATACACATCGACCTGAGTAGCATACCAGTTAACAACATGGCCAGCGTATAAGGTCCAATCGAATCGCTATTCTATGCGACTTGCGTAATCTATCTCCTGTTGTCGTACAAGTTCTGCCCTACAAGAAAATTCTTGTACGAAATCACACTCAAAGTCACCAAATTGCATGAATTTTACATGTATCTGATATTATGTGAAAGTTAAATGAATGCTGTACATCAGCCTGTACGAACAGTATTACGGCCGAATGTCATGATGGCAGCCGAAATTGCTCAGTTAGTTTGGAGATAGAAACCTTCCTATTTTTCGTTGCATTTTATCTACGTGTACATACATGCGAAGCGCACACTTGGAAAGCTTTCGAAACTATTGCAGAAAAAAACAAAAGAAGACACAGCGTGCATACAAGTAGATCTCAGGCAGGGCTTTCGAAAGTGCTCGTTTTACCGTGAACAGCTTATACTGTTATTAACCATTCACGTCAGAATGATATTTTCACAAAGGAGGTGACAGTCTGTCTGCGGACTGGAAGGAACAATGAGAATGTCAACATTGTTTTAGAGGGTTGTTGGGTATACAGGAATTTACTGATCAGCCAAGAAACAAACTAACATGGTTATGCAGCCTGCCAGGTCAGAGATTTTCTAGTTTCAATGAGATGTTATAATTGCTAACAATATGGACATCTGGGCAAACATAGTAGAAATATAGAAAGATTTTCGACTTGTTGAATGGAAGGTCACAAATACAATGATAATAATAAATTTAAAGGAAATAAAAAAACCCTGTGTGTGTAAATTGCCTTCGAGACATAAAGGAATACTATCGTCGAGTCGATTTTAAGAATGCCCACAATACGAGAAAGCATTCTCAATGGAACTGGAAATGACTGACTATGGAGCGCAATGACTTCTCCAATGTAAATTAACATGGAACAAATTAACCTGCAAAGATCTGCGGTTGCAACATCTGACGTAATGATCATTACTCATTATAGAAATATTGACATCGTACTAATATGTTTTATTTATTTTTGGTTCGTCAGATACAATCAAGTTATCAGGAACAGTTATCACATTTGGTAATAACCCAATGTCCGCTATCTAGGTGAGAAATAAATTGGACATTATAACAATGGACAAATTGTCCAACAGTATATATTTGGCTAGCTCCTACTTCCAGTAGTCAAGTGATCTCCGAGTTCATCTTGAGAACTGGGACGAATGGATTGAAGTAATGGGTAGGGAACACTTGATAATCAGTGCTGATGTTAATGCTAAATCTGGCCATTGGAATTCACCTGTCACAGACGATCGAGGCATGGCGATCGATTGCTATTTACTGGCGAACGACCTCCATGTCGCCAATGAACCTGGATCCCTCCCCACGCATGTTTCTCCTGCGCACAATACAGAATCTTTCTGACTTCAAGAAATGCAGCCAGACTGATTACGAATTGGACAGTAACTGTGGAATCACCAAGTGCTCATTGGTTTATTATGTACGAAATTAGCTATATACCTAGTCCCAAAGAAGGGGGCGAAGTGACTTGAACAAGATACTTTCATAAGGGTACAGATTGGACGAGATTCGATGAGCTACTAATGGATAATCACCAGAGGTACCAAGTGGAATATGCAAGATCTGCACCACGGAATATTAGAGCTAACAAAAGTTATCCAAGACGCATAGAACAGAACACTACGAACTTCCAACCCTAATGTCCCACTAAACAGATGGTGGGATGAAGAACTAAAAGAGACGAGAAGAAAAGTGTGGAAGATAAGAAGACACCTTGTAAGAAGCAGAGATGTGACTCAATGTCTAAGTCTGACTGATGAATACAGAAATCATAAGAGGACATATGCAAGATTGCTGAAGGATAAAAAGAGAGAATCTTGGAGAAGTGTTGTGACCAAGAAAGAGGATGAAGAGCTATGGAGTTTAGTGTATAACATACTCGCAGATAAATTTAAGTATAACCAGGCCATGGAGGGTCTAATAATCCACAGAAGAGTAATGACCAGTCAGCAGGGAAATTCAGAAGAACTCATCCAGGATCTCCAGTCAAAGGACAGCGAAAAAGGTGAGGAATAATTACATGGCATGAAGAGAGAAGAAATAGCACAATTGCCAGACACTCTGAATACTGCATATTTTGATTTAGAAGAACTTGACAGAATAGTGAAGGAGTTGAAAAATGTCCACGTGGACATGATGGGGTAGCTGCTGAAATAGTTAAGAGAGTGTACTCCAAGATACGAAAGGACCTACTTCCACTGATGAGCAATTGTTTACATACTGGATGCTCCCCAAATACCTGGAAAAATGGAATTCTCAAGATATTGTATAAAGGGGGAAATAAAGACCAAACAAACCCAAAATCACACAAACCTCTTATATTATTGCTGGTACTCGGAAAAATTCTGAAAAAATTACTAAACCACAAATTACTAGGGTTTCTAAAAGCAACTGGAGGACTCCATAAGCAACAATATGGTTTTCAGAAAGGAAGATGCACAGGAAGAGCTGTGCTCGACATGGTTCGGAAGGTAAAATCCTGTCGACCATCTCATGTCTTGGGAGTTTTCCTTGACATAAGTGGAGCGTTCAATAATGCATGGTGGCAAGGAATGTTTTGGCAGCTGAGAGAGAAAGAGTGCTCAGATAATATTTATGCGATATTAATGAATTACTTAGCGAACAGAATAAGTCAGTAAAAAGTGAACAACATGTGTGCATGGAATACAATGTCTAAGGGATTTCCACGGGGATCAGCCCTAGGACCTGTTTTATAGAATGCCCTTTTAGAATTAGTACTGTATTTGCAGCTGATAGAAGAAAGTAAGATATTTGCTTATGCTGATGATTCCCTTGTGATAATTCCAACATGGAGCTGAATTGGAAAACAAAACAGAAGAAACATTATAGAAGATCGAGAGAAGGGGAAAGACAGTCTAGTTGGAATTCTCTATTGAGAAAACCAGTGCAAATAATAGTAAGGAGAAGAATTCAAAGATCGCCAACGATGAAATTTAAGGGAAGACCAGTGAATATAAAGAGCACACCTACGTATCTTGGAGTGGTATTGGATAACAACCGATGCTTTCAGGATCACCTCAGATACCCCGAGGATAAAGCTTTAAGTTTTTTTCACGATGATGAGAGCAGTGTCCACATCATCTTCGGGACTTGTATTTAAAACCATGATAACGTTGTACAAGAGTGTCTTCCAGGAAATTGCATTGTACGGATCTGCAGTGTGGTATGAAAAAGCATGATTTAGTGCATGCACAGAGACTTCTACTGAAGATGCAGAGAGCTGCATTGCTTGCTATTACAAAAGCGTACAGGACATCTACTGAAACACTGCAAGTGATAGCTGGAATGATCCCCCTCGATCTGTTAGTAATAGAATGAGGAAGCTTAATGAATGAAACTGATGGAAGATCTGCATCTGCAGCGAGAAAGAATGAAGTCAGAAGAGATATGCTGGTTCTCTGGCAGAAGAGATAGGATGCTTCGGATAAGGGAAGAACTACATACAGAATATTCTTTGATATAAGGGATAGATTCTGTAATAACTGTATCACGACTGACTATCATCTGTCACAGATATCAACAGGACGTGGAAATTACAAAGCAAATATATACTGATTTAGTTTGGTAGACTCCCCTCCCTGTAAGATATGTAACACTGAAGACACAATGTTACATGTACTACAATATTGTCCTAAGATTGAGGACTTATGATTTGAATACTGTAGAGGGCTTAATAAAGAAGAAAATGAATGTGATTTATGTAATACACTGTCCAACAAGGGAAAGGCAAAAATAATGGAGTATATACGGGAAATATCTATAAGATTAGAAGAGTTTGTTCTGTGGATACAAATTAATCCACAAGAAATGCAAGATAATTTATTCTCCCTGAAAATTATACCACACCCTAATACACACAAAGAAAAAAAATTCTAAAACTTTGATGCGGGAAGTGAACCTGTTCAACTAAAGAGGACAAACTTAAAACCGCTATACAAATTTTGTAGCGAGAGCGGACCCTCTACACAGTCTGAGTAATCGAAGTGCAAATATGTAGAACTTTCAAAGGATTCGTCAGAAAGCAACTGATGAGTTTGGGGTGCTTCGCCCTCCACTCTGAAGAAGTTAGAAAATATTATGCATATCTGACAACGTTCAAGGAAAATGAACAACGGAGGAACAATGGCCTAAGCAAGGAACCACGATAATAGAGGTGGAAATATACGAACATGGCAATGGAACATGAAACAGGAGAATTAAATGACGAGAATCCAGACTGAAGGATAGTATATGCGGTGGGAGGGGATCAACAAGTGGTCCAAAGGCCCCCCTTACAGCTGCTGCCTAACGAAGGGATGGATATAGTTAATATACTGTAGAACTACTATACAATAGCTTATCCAAGTAGAGTAGAATTATACTTATGAAAATAAAGAGAATAACCCCCATATTGCTGGGAGAGTCAGGGTGGAAGGCAGAATAAACCGCGCCACACTCGCCCTCCAAGCAGCTTGGTATTAAAATAAAATATAGTTTGCAATCATATACAAGAATAATCAATCAAAGGGTGATGGTATGTAAAGTAATAAAAAAACACAACCTACAGGTAAAGTTACGTGGCCCTAGAGAACCAAAGGAAGGAAAGTTATAAGATATAAAACACAATGATGTGCTAAAGGAAATACTTACACCCCTGCATTACCAAGAAAGGGCATAGGCATGGGGGTGAAAAGAAAAATATTGTGTGTATGACTTGTAGCTGGCCACGAAAAAAAAACTATTGCTATCCCGGAAATCACTAGCCTTAAGGCTGTCATTTAGCAGGAGCTGTTTTCGCGTTTGATGCTCACAAGAGCGGGAAGCAATTAGGCCGACACTGTCAAGAGCATAGACTGCATCGTCACCACTAAACACAGGCTTCGAACTGACTTGCAATGTGTTCAAGGTGTTGTGTGTACCTATGGGACTTAAAGTGGTGATCCTATAATTGTATTATTGGAATGCAGTGGCATGTGGTTAAGTTTTTCAAGGTAAGCTGGTGCTTGTTCGATGCTCAATGCTGTACACACTCAGTACACACAGCAGGAACCAGTAACCAGAGTGGAGCCGGGAGAATCTGAATGTATTGAGGGCCACTCACGAGATTAGCGGCGAGGCATCCATTACACACGTTCTGTGGCGTCAACTGCACCACTATGTTTAAGTGGCCGATGTGTACGATTAGGTATAGCTAGAGACCTGCAAAATTTGCGTTATTATTTAAGGATAGACTAAACCCCAAGTTACTGTATGTTTAATTGACTTCAGCCATTGGCTTGAAATATGTCTGTGGCACCTCAGAGAACTCTTGAGCTAATTACATAATATCAGCGGCGGAATGGCCAATTTATTTTAAGGAGATCAATCAGGTAGGAGATATTGATTAAAGTGCAGTGGCTCGTGAAACCACAGACTGTGCTCGCTTGTTCATAAGGCAGTGGAGCCTATACTGTCACCAAAAGATAATGTGCATTTTGCACGTCTCTAGGTATAGCGTAGAGAAAAACTTAGCTTACCTTGCAACAGTTCACCACACGCCGATGTTGGAATGTCTGTAGGAAAATTCAGTAAATAGTCCCCTATCGTAGTTTCAACTGCGCCCGGATAATATGTTTTTAAGATACAGTAGTCTGAAACAAGCAATTTTAAATGATGTCAGAGGGATCCAAGATAATGTTTATAGCACTGATGATATCTTGAAAGTACTGTTCCTGCCTCGTATGGGCTGTTTTCGTTTCGTAGGTACACACAAAACATGGGAGCAGACAGGGGCATAGGATCTCATCCGCTGGACCGCCAATATTCCACGTAACACAACAAGTGCGGATCTGCTATCCTAGGCTATGACCTATGACTCCCCATGCCTTAATGATTGCTGTTCACTAAAAACCCTCCACACCCGGATGCAAAGATCATCATTACCCATAGTAATAATGGTCATTATTACCGTGTAGCACTTGTCAGTAAACACCACACATCACACATAACAGTCTATGACGTTCGACGCCACTATGGCCAGCACCACTGCAGATGGAGCCGCCACTGTTGCAGCATAGTTAGTGGCAGCACATGTAATGTGCGCTGGGATCGAAGATTCGCCTTCGCAAGGCGTCGGGAGATGGTTCGTGGGCACACAGGAGCTCCGACACTGGTCAGTATCATGGACCATGTCGCCATGAGATCCCCCGGGGCCTCGCCCACGACTTGTCGATCCTCTCGATGGTAGTCGACCTCGTCCGTGCCGGGCCGATCCTTCGTGTGTGCACCTTCGGGTATCCACTGCTTCCAAAATCATTGGTCAATACACTGAGAACGATCCACCTGGTGGGCCATAGTTAGGGATAGGAAAATTTCGCGAGTTTTATGACCTGTAGGCTAGACTCTTCAGTCCTCTACATACTGGAGCCTCAGCTGTGTGTGCAGTGGCTGTTGCCTCACACCTGACAGGTATGGGATTCGCAATGTGTTTCCTTGCAAGTCTGCTATTGGCTCAAATGCGTGCAGGGCGGGTCTAATAAACTGTGATCCAATTGCGAAGGTGACTTCACTGTATACGTGTTTGACGTCTATCTTGTCCCGAAATTAATTCGCGAAATTTTCCTGTCCCTAGCTATAAGGCGAAACGACCACCCTACGGTTTTCAACTCGATTATGAGTCCTCTCTCGAAGTCCGTGACTTGTGTAAAGCGACGTTTTTGGCATATTCCCTTCATTCTTCTTCACTCAGTGCTCTTGGTTGGCATCTTCTGATGTTTCTCGCGTTAATTTGGATTCGACCAAACGCCAGTGTCTACGACCTCTGGTCAGTGCTTACAGCACCACTGCTGTGTGTGTGGTCAAATGCAAACGCACCAACATGAGCTCATTTGCATACCAGCCCGTACTCTCGCTATTTACATAGCTTCGTGACTGTCTCATTGTTTCTTCGTGGTACGACATTTTTCCTGTCCGGGATTGTATTCATAAACTTGTCGCATCTAGTTTTCCAGATTACGCCTCAAATATTTTTCGCATTTTAAGATCTTAATAACAGTCTCATATGCTTTGTAATGTTCTTACACTGTAAAAAAAATTCTGCTAAACTTTCTAAACTGTAACGTAAGTTTATAACCTATACACTGCATGGTAATAATACCACACATTAAGTTACAGGTATAGGAATGTTTAGCAGCGCTACTATACAAAGTTGGGAACTTATCTATGCATTTGACTGTTTCCTGAGCATATGTAGGAACGCTACAATGAATGTATAGGGGAAAATATTACTATTCCTTCTTTCTCACCAAGTGTATTCACTGGTACGGTAAATTTCCGAATAATGTATTAGAGTGTATGTATAAGCTGCCTTTGTTTGTTATTCAGTGACTACTTATGGAAGATAATAAAGAATAACTGTTGGTGATGTGGGCGGCTGACGAGAGGGGGGTCACATTGTGTTTCAGGCTGGGAGTGCTGCCGCTGGCGGTCGGCGAGGACCCCTGCCTGCTGTTGGGAGACTCTTCGACGCCTTACTGTAAGCTCGGCAGCAACTCCACGGCCTTGGTCTGCTCCGGAGGCATCACCAGCGAACACCTCTCCGGCAGGTCAGTACACCCACCTCTCCTCCGTGTCTTTCCTAGGCGCAACGTTTACATGGACATCTCTTTGCTCTGGAAGACAAAACTTAAACACATTTATAGTTTTAATGTTTCGCTGCACTTGACCGAAATGTAAGTAAAACAATTACGACTTGCCACTATTGCAGTTTATGAGAATAAAACTGTTCTTTTTTTAATATTTGCCAGTTGAACACGATGGACTGTAACATCTGCTATATTCCAGCCACCAAATGTTTTGTTGTCAGACAAATTTTGCTAGCCCGACAATATCGTTTGGTCCTTTCAAATGTATATTTTGTTAGCTGAACCAAATCAATTTTATTGAATTTCATATTTGGATTATTTAACAAAACATTTAGTTATAACAATGATACCTTTATTTTGGCCATAATATACCAACTGCTCTCTCAGTGCGATCAACTTTTCCCGCGCTAAGCCATTATCTACAGGGACAGGTGTTTTTTCCCGAAAACATTTCGACACTGACTGTACTCCAAAACACTTTTGTCCATATGAACTTTCGTGGTTGAATGGTTTTTAATGTCTCGTGCATCAAGTGTCTGTCAGCGAATCATGGACGTTCAGTATCTGAGTTACTTTATTACTATTGGCCTAGTCAAATAGGAACATGTCTCCTCACGTAGACGCACGTTCAATTACCAAAGTAAGTTACGGTTGTGGACGCAGGATACTGGAGTCTAGAACAGCCATAAATATTCTCTCGAAAAAAACCTGACCCTAATTATCTACCATAAATCCGTATGTTGCAATTAACAAGTTTAGTTATATAGGGATAGGAAAATTTCGCGAGTTCAATGACCTGTAGGCTACACTCCTCAGTCATCTGCATACTGGAGCCTCAACTGTGTGTTCATTGGCTGTTGCCCCACACCTGGCAGTTATGGGTAGGGATAGATAAATTTCGCAAGTTCAGTGACCTGTATGCTAGACTCCACAATCGTTTGTATAGTCGAACCTCAGATGTTTGTTTATTTGCTGCTGCCCCAGCGCTACCCCACATTTGACAGTACGGGATTCGCTTCTTGTTCCCTTGCGATCGCGGAGTCTTCAAGGCGTCTCTAATAAACTCTGATCCAATTTCAAAGGTAACTTCAGCGTACACGCATTTGAAATCTATCGTGTCTTGAAATTAATTCGCGAATTTTTCCTATCCCTAGTTATGGGATTCGCAAGGTGTTTCATTGCAAGTCTGCTATTGGCTCAGAGGCGTGCATGGCGGGTCTAATAAACTGTGATCCAATTGCGAAGGTGACTTCACAGTATATGTGTTTGACGTCTATCTTGTCCCTAGATAAATTTGCGGAAATTTCCTATCCCTAGTTATATAATTTCAGGTACAGATAAGGTATAGGCGGATCACGGTATGGTAAGCATTTGTGAAGCCTTAGTAACATTTTTCTCTCAGCCATTTTTTATCCTCAACCGACCTTTTTAAATAAATACTACCATGTAAGTAGTAAACAAGCCACACTCAGAAGTTAAAGTCTAAGGCTAAAACAAAATATATCTAATGACTATTATTCGAAATGAGAGGGCATTCAGAAGTGCTCACTTTACCGTGAATAGCCTATAAGTAAGAAGAAGCGGAATGGCACAGAGGTTCCTTTGTAGTGAGTGTAGCAATTCTCTCATTGGCTGTACGAGGCTCTAAGAATAAGCATTGCCTCTGATAGGTTCTTGGGTCTTGCGAAGTATGTTACAAGGCGCTGATTGGCAAACGTCATTGTATCATGGTGTGTACGGTTGGAGCTTACGGAGTTCATGGATTCTTCACACTTTTGGATTCAACACTATGAAAAATCACACCATATATGATGTGTTTGGTTGTTTCCAATCTATGTCGTGTATCACAAACGTTCTTGTGTTAGCGTAAAACTAGCTTATTTTTATTTAAATATAATTTCTACTTATATTTTATCCATAATCTGTAGAGCCCCGAGTATCTCCCATATTCCTTCTATGATGAGGTAGACTTCGAACACTTGTTATCTTCTCCTGCTGCTGTGATTGTACGGCAGTTGTTTCTACGCGCCCCGTTTTAACTGAGAGCCAGTAATCATCAGGGAGGAGTAGTGTGAGTGAGCTTTGAGCAGTCCTGTACGAAGGTCTCGCTTGATCGCAGCAACCAATGAGCAGACGATAGTTTATCGAGTGTATAGAGGATTGTAAAGCCTAGTCTGCTGCCACATCAATCAGGCGAAATACTTGGGGCTCTAATAATTTGTAATATTTCATTAATAATTACTATGATTAAAAACAGGGAGACATATACATGTTGGTAATGCACAGGGGTATGCAAATTTCGCGTTATTATTTGCCATCAAGCTGAACTTTACAGTATTGTATGCACTACAGCCAACGTCGTTTCTCCATTGGCTGCTGCATAAATGTGAATTCACTCCCTTTCTGACTAAACAGCACGTGATTAGGGCACACAATTGTGACGCGTTCATTAATTGGCGCAGAGTTACGTAGGATGTGCCATATAAAGTATGCTCCAGTGACAAACATATTTCAAAGGCACGCGTGTTTGAAGCTTAACGTGTCCCCAAATAATAAGGCGAAATTTGCAGGTCTCTTGTAATGCATATTAAGTAGAGCTAGTGATATTTCGCGAAAAAATATGACTAAACGGTAGACTTCAATACTATAAGCACCCATCAACAGTTTGTCTATAGCCATTGTTTGCTGTCTGCTTCAGAAGGCGTTTTCAATTTGATCGGGCCACTCAGAATTTGGTAAACAACGTGCGTGGCTCCTTTGTGATTCGCGTGGAAACATTTTAACACGTGCCAAAAAGTAACTCAGCCAATCAAGATAGGTAAATGACCCTACGGTGTTTTGAAATATAACTTGTCTTGAAATCTTTTCGCGGAATTTCACTAATCATAATAGTAAAAAGTAGTTCTTATGGAAAATGTTATTACACAGAGTGCGCACGAATGCGGTGCGAGGTTTCTTTAATGTAATTTGCTAGACTCGACCAAGGCCGCGGTTACACGAGAGCCGTTAAACACATTCAGCTAAATACATTCGGTAGCCGTGTCTTGACAAGTTTAAAAACAGAACGTCTTTTCGCGGTTACACACCCAAAGCAGAATGAAATCAATGGAAATTCTAACCTCAACAAACATGGAAGTTAAAGTGTATGATATTTAGTTATATCACTACTGAACTTTTTAATTCTTATCAAACCTACAATTTTACTGTAAATGTATAATGGGTGAGTATTTGTACATTCAACCCTAAACTTAAGTTAATTCAACAAGTGCAGGAATTCCCGCCAAATTCAGTAATATTTAATACACTGCTTGTTTACTTGGAAACAGCCACTAGGAGCGCAGCAGAGAAGAGAAGTCGTCCGAAACGACTTGTGAAAACTGTTCACTTTGAATGAGAAACAACTGCGATCGGAACTTGTTCGAAGGTAATGTAACCTCTTCAATAGCTGAACTTGTTTAAAGTGGAGTAGTTCTGCCAGCAGGCCGTGTGACCGCGGCCTAACCTTCGTCTGCATGAGGCGGAGGGATTTCCTGGAAGTAGGACTTTAGAAAGGCTTCGGAGAAGTCGTGATGTAACAGCAAATGTAGTGCCCCGCGGTCTTTGTTCTCCGCCGCACAGGGAGACAGTAGGCGACGGGGTGTCCAGAACTCACGGCGGGCCCCCGACCCGTCTGGATCCCGTCCTTGAACCACGTGACTGGGCTATCTCAGGTTGTAGGTTCCCCTCGCCAACCCCACGAGCGTGCCGTCGAAACGATCGCCAGCGCAAGTGATTGTTCAAGCGCCGTGATGCGCAGGGCTTGATCTGCGGGAGCTATCAGATCGCGAGCGCAAGTGATTGTTCACGCGCCGTGATGCGCAGGGCTTGATCTGCGGGAGCTATCAGATCGCGAGCGCAAGTGATTGTTCACGCGCCGTGATGCGCAGGTCTTGATCTGCGGGAGCTATCAGATCGCGTGTCTACAGGAAAGGCGGTGGCAATAGCTTATTGGCACTCGTGAAACACCAACCTTTGCAAATTGTAACTACTCCTACCTTCTGTATTTTTATGGCCACACTGACTAGCGTGGGCCGAGTAAAGTTGGTAACGACAGAAGGAAATTAGTTCCAGGTATTGACGTCGAGTTAAAATTGTTAGACAAACGTCTGAGAGGACTGAACATATATATTTTACTTTCTGTTATTTTTTTAAGCATGTTGGTGAAGTAATTATGACATTTCCAAAACACTTACTTTTCTAATCATCCCACAGTTTTACTTGACCGTCGCACGCATGAATAAAGTGATGAGGTTAATGTTGATTTTAATTCCACACGTAGCGGAAGAACACACAATGTACATGAGAGCAGATCCTAAGCATGGCTTTCAAAAGTGCTCAGTTTACCGTGAGCATCCTTTACAAAAAAGAAGCACGCATAAGCTAAGTGTACAGAAGCGCAGTTGCTAGGACCCTAAACATTTCGCGAATAAATTTCAGGACGAGCAATACTTCAAATATTTTTACGCATCAGTATTTTTATTTTCAAGTTGGAACGCAGTGTTTTAGTGCCAGACTCTAGGTGTAGTAAAGGTAGGCAGCATACAAAGGTGACGTGGCGTGGGTTTTTTTTTTCACGTGGGCGTACCAATTCTCTGATTGGCTGCGTTAGGCTTATACCATCGAATAAAAACATCGTGGCAGCTACAAGTTATTTCTAGAACTCCAGAAAGGTCGCGTATTTGTTCGAAAACAAAAGGGACTGACGATTGCGTACTTTGTTCACTCGAGCCTCAATTATTTATAATTAGGGACAAGTGTTTTTCGAGAAAAGATTTCAACAACGGTTGTACTCCAAAACACTTTTGTTCATATGCACTTTCGGGGTTGGACGATTTTAAATATCACGTGTATCAAGTGTCTGTCCGCGAATCATCGACGTTCAGTATCGGAGTTACTCTACTGCGATTGGCCCCGTCAAATAGGAACATGTCTTCTCACGTAGTCACGCGTCCAATAACCAAAGTAAGTTATGGCCGTGGACTTAGGATATTGAAGTCTACCATAGCAATAAATATTTTCGCGAAAAACCCTACTAAAGTTCTACTTCGAGATTATTATGCCACCTTGTACAAACTAAGCTTAAATAAGTCTGGAAAATTACACCAAAGGACAGCGCACCAAATATGCGCCCACTCAATTGTGATAACATTTTGCATGAGAACTATTTCTTACTAAGCGATACCAACACACAAGTTTTCTCACTGGTTTTACACGTATTTATTAAAAATTAAACATTATAATTTATAAATAAAATATAAGTGAAACTTCAATTTAACGAAAAAAAAAAAAAAAAAAAAAAAAAAGATAATTTGATGTTAACAGAGACACAAAACGCTTCTTATACATGACATACTTTAGAGAGTAACCAAACATGGCATAGGGTGATTTTTTGAAAGTTTGATTTTAAAAAGTGTAAAGAAACCGCGAATTGACTATAGTTGGTATTCGGTGTTGGTTTCTCTTGGAGATTCGTTACTGGCGGAAAGTTGCTCTGGGCGTGTCTAACAAACCGTCGTCCAATAGAAGCAGAACCACAAGTGTATATGCCATTGAAGTTTAACTTGTCCTCAAATGAATTCGAGAGATTATTTGGAGTATAGCTGTTTCGTTTATCTAATTTTAACAAATGCAGTATACTTTTGTGGCGACTATTTAACTGTTTTATCAATAACTACAGAACGAAGTGCTTATTTTGTAGTAATGAGAAACAATTCTGTAACTTCCATTACTAGAGGCCTGCAAATTTCGTGTTATTATTTAAGGACATACTGAACTCCAAGTTAGTGTGCATATGACCGACAACAGCCATTGGCCCGGAAAATGACTGTCCAACTTCGGAGAACTATCGAGCCAATAAGATAATATCAGCGGTGGAGTGGCCAATCTCTTTTAAGGATATCAAGCAGGTGGTGACGTTGATTAAAGTGCAGCGCCAAACGAAACCACGGACTGTGCTCGCTTGTTTATAAGGCAGTGGAGTCTACCCTGTCACCGAAATATAATGCGAATTTTACACGTCTCTGCATTTTACAAAAAAAAAAAAAATTGTGCCATGGATTTTGGTTTTTTTATTTTTCCGTTATGGCCAAGAATCAGTGCCCAGAAAAGAACCTTACAAGTCGCTAGCTGCTGAAGCAATAAGGAAGCTCCCACGGTAGATCCCAACCAATCGCACTTACGGCTTGCCTCCAGAGAATGGCGCAGCCAAACAGGGAACATGGACGCCTTCATAAAGAGTGCCTCCATTGATAAGCTTGTTTCCGTGTGGTTATTTCTAAGCTCACAGACGTCTACGGTCTGGAAGAAAACACGTATACCTGGGAAGCATCACCTGCTAATGACTATAGTGATGGTAGACGAAAATAGGCAGGAGACACTGAACAGTTAACTTACTAAGCTAGAGGGAAATCCATCACGAAATACTTTTATAGCACGTCAGCGTCTGATTGTCGTTTGTTTTTGTGTATTGCGTCTCTTTGCGTATCTTGACAGTTCTGCAAACGTATGCGCACATACTAATGCCCGGTTGCACTAGCATCTTCCCCGATCCGAGATCGAATGATCCTAGTTCCGAACCAGGATCCAGTTTGATCTTGGTTCCAATGTAAAAGTGTCGCACCAACGAAATTTCATGATTCTGGATCTCCGACTCGTCGATCTTGGTTCCAAAGTGAAAGATCGAAATTAAGTATGAGACAAATTTTGCTATTTGTTCGTAATATGACGTCATGGAAGTATGCGTATTTTTCAGTATAGATAGAACTAGATGTGCGATGTTTCATCTATTTTAAGTGAATTATTGTTGTACGAATTTTACTGACTAATATTCAAGTGCGTATAATATTGTTTTAATTTCCCAAGAAAACAATCGAACGTAGTTCTGTTGGCGTATTTTCAAACTACATTTGTTGATGATGGCTGCTGATCTCGGATCGAGTTACGAACGGCCAATTTCGGCGGTTCGAAATGAACTTCATCTCGAACTCCTGTCCAGCTTGAACTCGAATGGTGCGACAGTTTTCTGTGTCGATCTTAGATCCGATCTCGGATCGAGTTTCGAACCACGATGGTGCAACCGGGCAGTAGAGTTTCTTCTACAGACGACTGCAAGACAAAACAACGGCCGCTTCTAGGAGCTGCAAGGTGAAAGAAGTACTTTATTTTGTAAGTTTTTTCTCGCTCTTCGACCGGCTTTGTCTTTGATCGCTGCTTTGTTTCTGCCGGCGGGGGTCCTCAACGATCGCTAAGGAGGCCACAGTCATGTGGCGAGAAGGTCAAGCTGGTGAAGGTTCTAGATAAACCTGCGGATGTGACTGTGAAATTGAGCATCCAGTCTTTGCCTAAATACCTGCTATGATCGGAAGGTCCCGTCGTATTAAAATATGTTTACGACCAGGCAAAAACCGCTTCTCGAGTTGATTTGACAGTATGGCTAACTAGGCTTCGAAGATTTTATACGGGCGTACACTAGCCGCTGTTGTTTTTAAACATTCTGGTAAAAATCAGCGGTAACAAAATTAAATTGTGTGCTGTCCCGCTTCAATAATTGCTAGCGATTTCACACTCCGCAAATAAGGCACATGATCCACAACAATTATCCAATTGCAGTTGGTTTTTAACATTTTAAGTCACGAACTCTGTCAAATGATTCCACGCTATAGAACAAAAAATACTCATGATATTTAGCCTACCTCGGTTCCTAAGGATGGTAAACGCCGGTAGAGGTCGAAATGAACGACAGGTTTATTGATAAGAGCATGTCAATAAATTTACTTCGACCTTTGAAAGTGCGTACAGTGTACCAGCAAATGAACATACTCATCAATACAAAATACTGTCTGTGTAAGTAAGTAAAAGATAGAGTCACGAGTATATCGCGTATTCATTCGGAGGCGAGCTAGAAGTCCAAACAGTTGTTCTTTTCTCCTACTATTGTGATTTGGACGATAGTTGTTTAGACACGCCCCGTTTAACTGTGAGCCAGTGATAAGCAGGAAGCAGTAGTGTGAGTGAGTATTTAACAGCCCTGTACAGAGGCCTCGCTTGATCACAGCAACCAATAAGAAAACGATAATGTCTCGCGTGTATAGAGGGCTGTCCAGCCTAGCTTGCTGCCAACTCAATTCGCGAAATACTCGGGGCTCTACATATAGGTAATGGAAAAAATGGTAGTTGCCACACGGGTGAATCCAGCCCTACTGTCTGCCCGTATGTGTGCGTGGTACCGCATTTACTGGTACAGTATAAGTAATTACTTTCAGAGTTCTCTTTGCAGTGCGACTGCCAACTTCAATGGGCTTAACGTTGTAGTCTTGTGAGGGTGTGGGAAACGGAGATCCCAGAGAAATCCCTCCGAACAGCGTCATCGTCGTGCACTGTTCCCACGTGTGAAAATCCAGGGATCGACTAGAAAGGGGAAACATAATAATAATGTAAAGAATTTGTAATGATAATAAAATGTGTAGTAATGAAATCACAAAGACAAAACATGAATAATTATTTCACTTACGAGTGTTTTAAGCAAAGGTTGCGTCAATAAGATTATATGTGTATAGCAAAAGAACAATTTACATAGGACAATCCACTTCTGAATATTTAGCGTGTACATGAAATAAGAATAAGACTTTGATTAAAATTACAGAACAACTTAAAATAATAATATTCAGCAAATAAGATGAATTATGCGGACTTTACTGAAAGTACACATATTTAACAAAACAATGCAATAATCAACCCTTTGAAAAATACTTAATTATACGAGAACATTGATTAAGCTGCTGTCAGATATTATTACATTATTAAGTGGAACTTTCTAATATTTAACCATCAAAATATTATATAGCAAATACCATGTATATCGCACAGCAGTGATGGTTTTCATAATGTTGATAATTATGGTAATCAAATTAGTCTCTTGTGTATTCAAATCACTAAGTCGCTCAGGGTTAGCTCTCAATCAGTAGTGCAAGAAACTCCTTACAAACGTACCACTGGGATGTGCTGATAATTAATTGGGAAAAAGTTCTCTGAATATGTAGTTAATGAATTCTTGAAAGTGATACAAGTTTTCAATACTATTCAATATTGTTTTGCAAATCTTGAAAAGTTCCCAATTAAAGTGATTGATCTTTAATCAAATGAATTCGATTAAATAGGTCTTGAAGAAAAGAATGTCTCGACAAAATAGCTGATAGCAGAACTAACTGGCATAACACTGGTCTTACTTGGAGACAGACTGTAGGTGGAGACGGCAGCTGGATTTCGACGAACTGGAAGCAGTGAAGACCTCGCTTAATTAAGGATTTGGTTTCCTAATTCTGCGTCCTCCAGTTGTGGGATGTCGAACCGCACCTTTGCAACACCGGATCAGGCCTTCAGTCGATCCTGGGCGATGCTAGCTGTCTTTCACGTCATCTCTCCGTCGAAGACGTCCTCCTTCAAAGACTCCATTCGAACGACTATTTCTCATCAGAACATTCGCTTGCCCTCTTGCTAAGATATTCTTTTTCAACACAACCTCGTTAATGCGTTGTTCTTATGTTCCAAACAGACAAAATTCCTTAGACAAAAATGTGTCTTCTTTGCCAGAATATCATCGACGTTTTTATCACACTTCTGCACTAACCTGAGGAATGTTTATGTAGAACTGTTCGTTTCATTTCCAACTAAAATAAGTTATTATGAATTTATATTTACCACGTAAGCAAATACTATGATTGAGAAAAGTTAATCAATAACATAGATATATCGTCCAAAGGTATTTTAGTATGAAAATTAAGCAACGTAAAATTTAAATTAATATTGGGTAACCTCTGGTAAGGCACTTCCGTACACGACCCGCCGATAATCGATCCTGGTTCGCGTTGGTGGGAGTCGAGCGTTAAAGCACTGCTCCACCGCGGCCCGCTGCAAACTTACGGCGGTTTCGCCAACAAAGACTAAGTTTGCCTCTAAGTGAGATTAACAAAACTCGATTCGTTTTAAACTTGAGTTTAAAATCGGGTTGTGTTTCACCGCTGTACTCTGACTTTAAGAAAATCAAGACTATTCATTGACTTGTATGTTGATTGCTACCAGGGTGAATGGCATTGATTGGGGGTGCAATTTGTTGTACGTTTGTTACTGGCCCAGAGATCTCAAGGAGGTGTCAAATAACGCGTGGACCAATTGCAAAAGTGACACATACGTACGCGTTCATGATTTCTAGCTTATCCCGAAAAGAATCCGCGAATGTTTCAGGTCTCTACTCATCGGTTGTAAAGACCTCGATGTTAAGGGCCGGCCAAATCTATCCACTCATCATACGTATTATACACACTAAAAAATTCCACACATAGTGTTCTGTACTACAAAGAAAATCATTTCTTTTAGGTTGTATTCTGTACAGCAACACAATGTAGCTTTAATTCAAAGAGAAGGTTACAGAAACATACGTTTGCTGCTAATAAATGTTCTTTTTATACGTTTGTGTTTTATGGCAGTACTGTCTTTCTTCAAAGCAAAGAAATAAACACTATTTCAGTTGCTTCTGTTAACAGTAAAGAAATATTATATTTTCTGTCGTACATCGCAGTTTTCAGTGTGTAACTGTTGCCCCAACACAGACGTTCATAAACCAATAAGTCGGTATATTCTGCAGTTATGGAACTGCAGCTGAGCAAATTTGCAGCTCTCCTGCAGACATTTAATGTCATTCTGAAGTTCGGTGATTCTCCACACCACTGATCTCGATTCCCAAGAGGTGGCGTTGTATTCTGATCCATGTTAATACCGAACATGCATATCAAAAGTAATCCGAACGCAAGAATACAAAGCGGTCGTGTGGTGCAGGACACAAGGACTACACCACAAGGTGTGTGGGTTCGAAAATCGGGGCCTCCCTAATTTCCGTGGGTATTATATTGAAATGTTCGTTACTTCTCCTTTATTTACAAATTACGTTTGTTTGTAAGAGCAGAAATTTTATTTACCACAAAAGCTCGTGCTGCAGTACTGTAACGACAATGCAAGGCTATCATAGCGATTCTGAAACCCCCATGCCTGAAGCGACTGAGGAGAGTCGAAGCTATCTCACTCGTAGCTAGGATGTTTTACAATCACAGTAAATCAATTTTCCGTTCCCTGTACACCTGTGACCAGGAATTTCATTTAACTAAGGAATAATTATGTGCAGATTGTTTGTTTATTTTAATTTCTATGAACAGTTTTTTCTTCCCACGAAAAGTCAGTACGTTATGATAATGTCACTCCAGCTGGACGGCACTATCTACGACATTATCCAAGTAGTAACTGGCGTCGAGCGCAACTTGCCCCCACATAAAAGAACAGCTGGACAGTACCTTCAAATATGAGTACGCCGAGAATTTGGCAGACATAGCGCGCCTCCACACGAGCGTCCGCATCTCACGGACATTCACGAACTGCAAACCGCCGTCCAGGATAAGCAAAGGCGAGACTCCCAGGCGAATTTCATGGCGATGATCCACAGCAGGAAAATAGGGCTCCACAGAAGTTCGGCAGCATTATCCAACCAAGCTCAACACACAAAACGTGAGCATTTAGAATGAGCAAGCAGACTAATTTCCATAATTATTTCCACACGTTTTGTAACAACCGCGTTGCATACAATGTTGAACGAAAGACGTATTATAAAACTCAAGGTCAGTAGGCAACGCCATACCAGAGCTGGATGAGCTATAACTTTTGCACATGTTACTGGTCTGGTGCAGCTACATGACTCTTGCCTCTCCGCGTGCCAACTACCACGAGTGGCAGCGCTGGCGACGCGCGCGCTCAGCTGGCTTTCTACAGCACTCACTAACCATACATTAACCATTTAAAATTACTAACTAAACTCTAAAATATTATACGATGCTAAAATAGAAATACTAAATTTAAGTATAATACAAAACTTGTTAAAAATGGCTGGCCGGCCTAACCATATATTTATAATATACTAACCACTCATAAGCGAGCGTCCAATTAAAAACTACCAACCGCTGCATACCTTTCTTAAGTGACGACTCACTTGTCACAATTCATACTAATTAATCAAGAACGAAAGTTTCTGCAAAAAAAAAAGCTGTTTTTGAGGGGCCGCTGTGGGCAAACGGAAGGGGATTAGGGGAACGACACCACTAACTGATCCCCCATCCTTCCTCTCTGAAACCCTACCCCCAAAGTGCCCCCTCCTGAGAGGAGTTAGTTTGCCAAAGGGGAAGGGGGGGGGGGTTATGTTTTTCATTTTGTGGGATTGTGGTGCATCCCATATTGTTTGTGGATATTTGACTCCCGAAATCATTGTGGTCGCTGTTATCCCTGGAGTCTGTGTACATGCTACCATTTCGGTCGGTGACAAAAGTCCTCCTTTGGGGGGGGGGGGGTCAATTACCCATTCCTGTTTTCTTTGACTGTATTCGGCCTGAAGGCGCATTTTTCCACAGAGTTTCGTCACATTTGGGGGAGGGTTGCCTTTCCGTGCCCCACCCTCCCCCATAGGCAGTTAGGCCCTTCGTAGGCCATACGCCTTAGGTCTTAAGTCTTACGTGTTAAGTCTTAAGACGTACTTTCACCATAATTGCTACTGCATGTCGGGATGTGCGAGCGAGCACGTGCCGAAGTTCCCAGACGACATTACACCATAAATACTAATTCGTACGGTTACCTGCTTCATCTTTGGTGGCTCAGCCCACGGTTTCCGCTGGCCCGACCTCTGGTACTACATATATCAAACAATAATTACGTTTGTGGCAAGGCTACTTTGCAGTGGTTCATATTTAAATGAATTTTTCTTTACGGTAAAAAAATTATGTATCGCAGCAAAGAAAGCTTTTTTTTTTACAGTGTATGGGTAAATAATTGCTTTCGGATATGACACATGAAAATGACGCAACCTAAGATACGTGCACGCCCGAAAGCTGACTCGTGGCTCGAGTACACGACCGGTGGGTGTATGTGAAAGGTCGACCTCGATCCTACGCTCGGGCAAACCGCAGGGATGTGTTACGTTATGAAGGAAAATTGGCCGGGAGGAAAATGCGAACCGCGGACGGCGTACCGTCGGGGCCCAGCCTCGGGCTGTCCCCTCTAGGTTTACCACATAAAAGGGGCTCGCCTGCCGGCCTAACCTGGAACCGTTTCACCGCGTCTTAGGACGAGAAGCGCGGGAGCTACAAGAGTTACAATAGCCCGCGATACAAGTGCGTTAGCACCTCTACGCGCAACGATCTGAGCTGGCGTGCAGTATTCTTGTCGTGCTGCGTGGAAAGTCTGTAGCAAGATTCTATGCGTGCCCCTTGAGTATTCCTATGTGTATAATCCATTCACGGTTACTTCGCACTCTTCTGAAGCCCTGCTAAAGTTCTACCTCCAGGATATTCCTCCGCCTCGTGCTACCAAAGCTTAACTAAGTCTATAAAGTTACACTAAAAGACAACGAACCGAATTCGTGCGCACTCAGTTGTAATAGTATTTTTCATGAGAACTATTTCTTACTAGGCATTACCAACACACACGTTTTCTCACTGTTTATATTCATGTTTATTATAAAGGAAATATTAAATTTGATAGATATAATATAGGTAAAACTTTAATGTGACGAAAAATAATATCCTTTCACGTTGAGGTATAAAACGCTTGCGATACATTGCATATTTTGGAAAACAACTAAATACGTCATACATGGGGAGATTTTTCAAAGGTTTGATTCGAAAAGTGTGAAGGAACCGCGATTATACTATGTATAACGTAAATATTTCGAGATACAGCGCTTTGAAGAAGAAAAAAAACGTTTTTTACTATGCTGGAGTGCTCTGAAATCGCGTTTCAAAGGTGTGTGACATCTTGAAAGCAACTGACACGGACAATCTGAATGTGTGTTATTTTTTCAGTTCAGCACGTGGGACGTGCGTTAAATAGTCTCGTAAACAAAAAAGCGGATCTCAAACACTTTGCAGCACATTTCGAGCACCTGGCGGGCGAGTCCCTTAACCCGTTCAGTCAGCGTGGCCACAATTGTGGACACGTTGCAAGCGATTGAAAGTTATGGCAGGAACTGTACACAGCAGGGCCTAGTCTTGCTTGTGGCTGATGTTATTTATGGACTTTTCTACACGCGTATTTAATATGAATGGTTAATGCCAATATCATCGAACAAGCAGCACGTTGTTCATTGGTCGAAAAAAAAAAATACAGAACACAAGTACAGTTCGTACCAAAAAATCACGTGATTGCGACACTTGAACTCGGAAATTAATGTGTGACCGAACGGGTTAACAGCCGCCCAAATCTCACAACTACAACTCTTAACCAGTGAACAACTTATTGATAGAGACCTGAAGAATTCGCGGATTCATTTTGGGACTGACTAGAATTCAAACCACGTGTGTTTATGTAACTTTAGCCATTGGTCTACACGATGTTTGACACCTCCTGGAGAACGCTGGCCCAATTGTCGCATTCTACTGTGACAGCAGACAACCAATGCGCAGGTGATATCTGCGCATTTGTGCATAAGACTGTAGAGTCTGGCCTGCAGGTCATTGAACTAGCGAATTTTCCAGGTGTCTGCGTATTGCGTGTTCGTTGACGTCGACGCTGGCTGTTCGTAAGTGAGAAGTGCGCAAGTTCGAACAAACCGCATTTCTCACGTCGGAGACGTTCAAAACACTAACCACTCATTCCTTATCGTGTACAGTGCCGACCGCAAATATCCTTCGTGTGCAACATGTACAAACCTGCAGGCTAGACTCCACTGGCTTATGTACAAATATGCCGATATCGACTGCACATTGGTAGGGACACCCCACATTCGCACATGCTAGATTTCAAAACCCTACGGACTTGCCAGCAGTATTAATTTGCCTATTGGTAGAGCCGCGAGTATTTATAAGACAGCAGGATTTATAAGACAGCAGGCTAGACTGCACGGTCTTCTATACACTCGAGACACTGTCGTCTGCTTATTGGTTAATGCGCTCAAGTGAGGCCTTTGTACAGTACTGTTCAACGATAACTCACACTACTGCTTCCTATTTACTACTGGCTGACTGCGAAACTGGGCGTGTCTAAACAACTGTCGTCCAATCTCAAGGGAAGTAGAAATACACAAGTGTTTCTAGTCTGCCTGGTCACCGAACGAATTCGCGAAATACTCGTGGCTCTACCTATTGGTAGGGATAGAAAAATTTCGCGAGTTAATAACCTGTATGCTAGACTCCACAATCCTTTATGTAATCGAACCTCAGATGCTTGTTCATTGGCTGTTGCCCCAGCGATACCGCACATTTGACAGTACGGGATTCGCTTCTTGTTCCCTTGCAATTTGGCTATTGGCGCGGAGTCATTCAGGGCGTGTCTAATAAACTCTGATCCAATTGCAAAGGTGTCTTCAGTGTACACGCGTTTGAAATCTATCGTGTCCTGAAACGAATTCGCGAATTTTTCCTATCCCTATCTATCTTTGACGTGTCCCTGTGGGAACACATATTCTTACTTGACTCGCCTATCAGAATTAGATTACTCCGATACTGCACGTCTGTGGTTCACGAGGAGACACGTAAGACGCCCTACACCTTAGATTAACCAATCACGAAAGTGGGTTTGAGATAAAGTGTTATGAAGTACAACTGATCGCGAAATTCGGTTGGGTGTCTTTACACATTGGTTGTCTGCTGTCACAGCGGACGCCGCTCTCCATGAACTGTCAAACACCGTACGGGAAAATGGCTTAAGTTATATAAACGCACGTATTTGGAATTCTAGCTTGTCCCAAAATGAATTCCGCAAATTCTTGAGGTGTATAGCAATATGTCCTCTATCAATGACACGGGCAATCAGCTGAGTAAAACGACTAAATAGTGTAACTATATCTGTGCTACGTGATTTATTTATGGAACATTCGGACATAATGTATGCACTAAGAGAAAAATTTGTCCCAGCGGGCGAAATATTTTGTTTTAATGTTCAAAAATTCATCTATTTCCCCAACGAAATATTTTGTTTGGTAAAAAAAACTTGAAAAGCAACAAAATTGATTTCGGTCGTCTAATAAAATGCACCCTTGAATGAACAAAACCTCGTGTATTGGACCAAAATAAATAGACTGTTTTCATATTTAGTCGAATCAACTGTATATATTTATTTGGCTGCTCATTTGATGGTCTTCCTTCGAAAATACAGATAAAGAGATATTTTTTGTATTTTTGCGTCAATTAGGATAGTTGCAGAGTTAGTTAGTGAAATTATTGATTATTAATGGATAGGAAAATTTCGCGAGTTCATTGACCTGTTGGTTAGACTCCTCAATCCTCTGCATACTGGAGCCTCAACTGTGTATTCGTTGGCTGTTGCCCCACACCTGGCAGTTATGGGATTCTCGAGTGTTTCCTTGCAAGTCTGCTATTGGCTCAGAGGAGTGCAAGGCGGGTCTAATAAACTGTGATCCAATTGCTAAGGCGACTTCACTGTATATGTGTTTGACGTCTATCTTGTCCTGAAATGGATTAGCGAAATTTTCCTATCCCTGATTCTTAATAATGGTATAAATAGAGCCCCGAGTATTTCGCGAATTCCTTCTGTGATGACGTGGACTTCGAACACTTGTTTTTTCTCCTGCTGCCGTGATTGGACAGCAGCTGTGTGTACACGCCCCGTTTAACTGTGAGCCAGTAATAAGCAGGAAGGAACAGTGTGAGTGAGTTTTGAACAGTCCTGTACGAAGACCTCGCTTGATCACAGCAACCAATAAGCAGCCGATAGTGACTCGATTGAATAGAGGATTGTAAAGCCTAGCCTGCTACCACACCAATCCGCAATATACTCAGCGCTCTAGGTATAAACAACCGAATGAAATAAGTTCAAATGGAAATTAAAATGTAAATCTGTGAAATTTGAAATATTTATATGCCCATGCTGTTCAGTATTTGAAATATTTATATGCCCATGCTGTTCAGTATTTGAAATATTTATATGCCCATGCTGTTCAGTATTTGAAATATTTATATGCCTATGCTGTTCAGTATTTGAAATATTTATATGCCAATGCTGTTCAGTATTTGAAATGCATGCGCTGAAAAATATTCCGATTTCATCAGTAGTCACTTTAGATAATGGTGCGCACCTGATCTAGGTTCGAATATAGGTCACACTTCCAATCTGTTTTATATTAACCATTCAGTGTAATGTACGTAGAGCGAAATACATATTTAGTTTGCCTATTAGTTTCAACAAGAACATATTTGATTGACCCTATACAAACAATCACAGGTTGTTCACGGTAAAATGAGCACTTTTGAAAGCCCTGATTAAGACGTACTTGTATGCATGTTGTGTATTCTTCCGCCTTATGTCAACATAGCCATGGGCCTCATCTCTTTATTCATGCATCGGTGAAGTGAAACTGTGTGAAATTATCCGAAAGTTGTTATTTTACAAATCTACTCATTTTTACTGCTCGATGCATTAAAAAAATAACAGGAAACGAAATAAATAATTCAAGTTATCACAAATGGTCACGTAACACTTTTTATTCGACTGTAATGTATGGAACTACTGTCCATCCCATGTCATTAACTTTACTGGACGCATGTCACTCAGTACGCCCATTAAAATATATGCAAGCAGGGGCAGTGACTTTTTTCTGAGGTTCATTTCAATAGTGCTCACTTTATCGTGAACAGCCTTTAGTATGGTTGCACCTAAAAAAAAAAAAAAAAACTTTGATTCTTCTCTCTATTAAAGGAATATTTTAAAGGAATTTTCTTGAAAGTTTGAAGCTACCATGACTAGACGCTACGTTGTACGTGTGGTTGTTGGAACTGCCTCCCACCTTCTCCCTTGTGATTCGTTATCCCCGCCCACAGTGACTCAACACCTGGTTGATCAGGGGGGCGGGGAGTCAGGACTGCCAACCTGTCATTCTCAAGGTACACTGCGCGGCGTTGCCAATCCACCAATCGCCCCGGGCAGAGCTGGTCCTGCTTTCTTCCATCCCGGTCCTTGGTCTAGGAAAAAGAAACTGCAAAACATTTTGCATCGCCCGTTTGAGAGAACGTGAAGGTCTGTAATATGTATTTCACGGCTAATTACAGTTTTTTTTTTTTTTTTTTTTTTTTGTGGCATTGGCACAGAATAGGTCTCAAAAAAATTAAAATTGCGTGCTGGTTCTTTTGATGCAGTATGTAGGTCGGTAAGTCATCGTCAACAGCGAGGTCATTATAATCCATTCACGGTTACTTCAGCCTTTTATGAAGCCCTGCTAAAGTTCTACTTCCAGGATATTCCTCCGCCTCGTGCAAACTAAGCTTAACAAGTCTGGATAATTACACCAGAGGGATAACGCACCACATTCGTGCTCACTCAGTTGTAATTATATCCTGTATAAGAACTGTTTCTCACTAGATGTTACCATCATACCTATTTTATCCCTGATTTTTATTCGAATTTTTTTATCAATAAAGCATTATAATTTATAGATAAGATATTAATAACATTCCAATTTAATAGGAAAAAAAGTAACTTTCATGAACACACGTATAAAACACTTGTGATACAGGGCGTATTTAGGAAATAACTAAACACGTCATACATGGGGAGATTTTTCAAAGGTTTGATTCAAAAAGGCCGGAGAAACCGTGAATGGACTATAGAGACGTGATGGTTGCTCAGGGAAGTAGGAACGGGGAAATAATCGGCTATGGCCTGTATAAATGCTAGGCTTCACCATGATTGAGCATATAGGGAATCAAAGGCTAAATTCGGACAAAGATCTTTAAGTCATTTTTTGTGATAGTATATCCAACTAAGGTTTTTTGTTTAAGATTGAACCTATCTACATTTGTAAACCATTCAAATTTCAATTTTTAAATTTTAAATGCATTTTTTTTTAATTATCTATAAAATGGCAAAATTTTATAAATAATGAAAACGTACATTTGAAACTAAAAAAATTAAAATTTGGAAGGTTTACAAATCTGAATGAGTTCAATCTCTAACAAAAAATGTTTAGTTGGAAATACTACCACAAAAAAAAAAAACGACTGAGGTCTTTGTCCGAATTTAGCCTTTGATTCCTTATACGCCCATGATGGTGAAACCTGGCTTTAAGAGTGGGATGGACCCCCGCATTTTTAGTGAAATAATTGTTTGGGCGAATACGCGTATCTCGGTAAATAAATGTTCTGCAACACACAACTTTTTGTCGGAAAATATAAAAACAAATATCTATGCTTCTAATTTTTTTAGATTTGTCATATTAAGTGTATTCTTAAAGAAGAAAAATTCGTGAAAATGGTTAAATATCGCATTTTTAAAACATGCATATGCAGTTTCCTTAAGCGGCAAGAGAAAAATACAAAGATACTGGCGTAGTTTAATATGTGGGTTATCATCGCGTGTAATAGAACCCCACTGTTGCAGATCTAATTTGCACAGTACAGCGCCACGAGGATGAAAACTGCACGCCTTGCGCGTAGGAGGAGCGATGAGGCGCTAGGCGTGCGTGTTAGCGTCGCCCGTATCGCTCCCTCGCTTCTGATCTTGGACGCGTGGTTCCTGGGGGGGGGGGGGGGGGGGGTCCATCCCATTCTTAAGAATCTGTCCCGGCAGTCACCTGGAGTGATCTCGGGAAACCATGGAAAACTAAAAACATGTCCGCACCGGTTATTCGAACGTAAATTATACCTACTGTGAAAAATACTTCAAATTACCACATCATACTTGTAGACGTTGTGTTTATTAAACCTACCCAGGCAAGTTACGATGTTGTGATAAATCTGTGTTTCCACGGCAGTAATAAATATACTGTGAAGTGTGTTTCGTTAATCATTGCGTCTGTGAAATGGCGTGTCTTTGTGCATCGTGGTCGATACGCTGGCCCTGTGTGTGATATTAACTATTTATACGTTGTGAATGTGAACTGATTTTATGGCTAAGTTATTTATTTACATCCATGTCTGTTTATTTATCACAACATTGTACCTTTGCCCTGGGTGTGACTTACCACCAATCCCAACAAAATAACCAGGCCCAGCCCCAATAAAATTCAATAAACCTAATACACAGTAAGTAGCAATACATATAAATATGAGCGGAATAAAAGTTACGGTAGGCTTATTTGTGTGCATGTTCACCGCTATATTTTAAGTTTCTATAACAAAAAATGATCTACACGAGTTGCGTGCTTGATTTTAATGTCGCTTTTTCGTTGAACTGGCTATACCTTCGTTATTTGAACTGAGGCAGTCCTTTTAAAGAAATAACCCAACACATGTCAATAACAAAAAGTTAAATACTACAGTCCATTACCCCACAGTTGTAACAGTGTTTAACACAGTCGCTGCAAAATATTACCGTGCATTACGTGTAATGTGGTATGTCGTGGAAAACAAATATGTTAATGTAAAACAACCATAAAAACTATCGTCAATTAAGGCATTTTTAAAACGGCATAAAGCTGACCTGAATCATGTTAGAGGCGTAAACTGTGAATATTCGTACGGAATGGTTTTTGGAATATGACAGAATTCTTTGAAAAGCTGTAAACAGTAAACAACACATTTGACAGGTATAAAAGTAGAAGTCACATTTCAGTATTTATTTTTAGGCGTAGCGAAAGTATACGAACACATGTACACACGCAATGGCATGTAATCATTGATTTTGACATATGCTACATGGCAGTCACATGGCAATGCTTGTTTACATTGGGCGGAAGGGTACGAAACGGGCCTGCAAGTAGATATTTAGCAGGGCTCCGAGAAAGTTACTTCCAATGGGGAATGGACTGTAGGTGTGTGTGTGCATGTGGAAGGGCACGAAACAACGAAGCAAGCTTAATTTAAAACTTGAATAAAACAACCCCAAATTGCAAACTATGTTTAGCAGCAAGGAATACGAGCGGCAAAGTGTAACCTACAGGTCACTGAGTCTGCGGAATTCTCTCATGTGTAAATACGTATTTACATATATGCATGTAGCAGGAGTGATGTTAACCTCCACCCATAAAAGTTTATTATTTGTATTGCGATATTTTCCTCTTGTTTTAGTATCCTAACGTATAAACTTGTTTAGTTACGGAAAGCACGATATTGATTATATGCTTGTAAAAGAAACATTTTTTAAATAATTTAATAATATTTTAATTAGTCGCGTAAACGTCCGTTGTGCATAAATGTGAAAATAGTACCTTGTTTTTTATACATAAGCACTGCCGTTACTAACATTATTTTCCATACATTAATAGCCTAGTATTTATACTCATAAACTTAAATAAATATAGTCTTCAGGAAAAAATTGTATTCGTACTTTTTGGATGTACCACGAAGCTCCTACATATAATATCTGATTGCATCTGTACTCCTGCCAACTGCGGAAGGTCTGCCATTTGCGAGTTGTTTTTGCCTGCCATTTACAATTTTCTGTTAGCACTTTAGGTAACGTGTGGGTATTAACTGATGCATTCTTTCTTCTCTTCTGCTATAGGAATTTTTATGCCTTCTGTTGTGTCCATGGGTATAACAGAAGGTAGCAGAAATAGGGTGTCGTGTAGGGACGGCTTAAAGAACTAGAGGAAGCTTGTCTTCTTACCAAAATGACTTCCTTCAGTGAGGAGATGAATCTTATCCTGTTCGGCTTCCGGAAGCCCGCTTCCAGTTGACCACAAAGTCAGAAAATAACTGTTAGTTTGTCTGCCTCTGTGTAACGCCCCAGCACCTTATTGCGCCGTCCAATCACTAAATGCCAGTATTTAACCCCTTAACGTACTTTTTTTTTTTTCGTGTGTTGCAAAATATTATTTTTAGTTTGAGAAGTACTTGAACATTCCTTACAATACCTGACGCTTTGGAACCAATGGAAGGAGTTTCAGTAGATCCGTGGCACAACCATTTACAAAATAGCTGGTGTGTCAGTTGCAGCCAATAGCATTGCCCAGGGAACGGCAGTTCCATTATTGGGGTGACCGTATGAACCTGTACAGCACTGACCATGATTTCACCACTTCTGCAACCCGTCAAACGTGAACGAATATACTCGGGAAAATATGTTAGTGGGTTAAATATTTTAACTGTATCAAATATAAGTTTTTATTTACTCATAAACATTAATTTTATTAATTGGTAAATATGTCTTACAGCGCATTTCAGAGTGGGATAAATATGAAAACTTATTATTATTTTTTAATCTTACTTGTACAATTTTCATTCAAATGGTCACATTATTTAAGTTTTATATTTATTTGTTACAAAATTTTGCACGTGTATTATATATACTTTGGTAATTATGATAAATTTCCATTTATAGTTTCGCGATGGAAACTTTAATTTCATCAGCAGAATATTGAAACAATGTGCAAATAACTGCATTGTACTTTACAACGCATAGTTAGGTACAGGAAGGCTTATGAAAACGACGGGATTTTATGCTTTAATCCATTCACTGTCACTTCGCACTTTTATGAAGCCCTGCTAAAATTCTACTTCCAGGATATTCCTGCGCCTCAAGCAATCAAAGCTTAACTAAGTCTGGAAAATTACACCAAAGGACAACGCACCGAATTCATGCGCACTCAGTTATAATGTCTTGCATGAGAACTATTTCTTATTAGGTGCTACGAACACATACGAGTTTCATATTTATTGTAAATGAAATATTATAATTTATAGATATTATATAGGTAATACCTTATTTGAACAAAAAATCAAATACTATTATTTTAACAGAGGCATAAAACGCATGTGATAAATGTCATATTTAGGAAATAACTAAACGCGACATACATGGGGTGATTTTTCAAATGATTGATAAAAAAAAAAATTGTGACCTCGAATAGAATATATTTGCGAGCGGGTAGCTTGATATTTTCCGAATGGCTGCTTAAATTCTGAGTCATGTTGCTGGTTGGCTTACAGTCGCAAGCAACGGTTCTGAATTCTTGCGCACGAAAGTGAAGATTTGTTGACTTGATGGTAACAGCGATGGTTTTGCAATGGACAGAGAAACAAACTGTGAAATACGTTTCGTGACAAGATAAATATAAAATACTTACATAAGCTGTGACCAGGGCCACCTGTTTTTCCGTTGAAATATCCCACTGCTAGTTGTGATCCAAAACACATTAGTTTAGAACCAGTATGGCGGTTGGATGACTTTAACTTGCTCCAGTCTTAGGCGCCTGCCCGCTAATCACAGACGTAAGAGGAGTAACCTAATTCTGATTGGTCAGTCAAATAAGAAAATGTTTTCTCACAGACACACGCTGCCAACAAGCAAAAGTATACTGCTGTTATGCCCGTAGGGTATTGGCGTCTAGCGTGTGCGGAAATACTTTCGCGAAAAAACAGGTGGCCCTGGCTGTGACACTTTTTGATCGAGCTAAAAAGAAATAGAAATTTCTCTCAACGGAAATTGTTTAGGAACCCTAAAATTACACGTCGTATTGTACCAAAAGATTACTCCTCTCAGAGACCTTTAATCGCCTTAGGGACACTTGATATCGTGAAAAACAATTCCCACCAAGTTGCGTTTCAAAACGCTTCGTGATCGAATGGTTCAGGCCTAATTTACAACGCGTCTAAGTCGTCTGCCAGCGAATGTCGAACGTACAATGCCTGAGTAATTTAATTCTCTTGTTTCAGTTACATACCACGATGCATTCTCACAAATACGCGCGGTGACACAAAAACGTGTAGCCTTTAAAAGAAGCACAGAATACTTAAGGTTGAAGTAAAGCAACTGCCTATGGAGCACTGCACCCGACTATCCAACGTGAAGAACTCATAATAAATTAGTACGGGCACCATAAGAAATTGTCAGAAAAGTGCGATTTATACTGTATATGAAAGAAGAAAGTATATATTTTGCAACATTATAGAACATTTTACTAAAATATACTTTTTGATTCTAAAAAATTAATCGATCGATAGAGTCGGCAACTTTAACAAAATTTAAGCCCGTTTCCGTTTTGGATGTTTCGGAAAGCAGAATTTACAATAAAATTTTCTTCCAGAAAGGTCGTCATAATATTTACTATTATTGCATTTAATGCAATCATAGTAATAATATATCAAATCAGTTTTATAATTGACTGTATTTACATCAGTTTCAGCCATAACTGGTAATGACAAATATAAATTATTTATAAGAATTATTTCCTACAGCGTTATTACATTTTTCTTACATGCAATCACAGTAAATATTATGATGGCGATCTTCAATGACGAAGATTTTCTTGTAAATTCGGCTTTCTAAAGCATCCAAAACGAAAATGGGCTTAATTTTTGATAAAAATGAGGACTCCAGAGATCGATTAATTTTTTTATATTTAAAAAGTATATTTTAGTCAAATATTTTATAATGTTGCAGAATATATACATTCTTCTTTCATATACAGAATAAATCGCACTTTTGTGACAATTCTTATCGTGTCTGTAATACTTATTTTATGAGGTGTTCACGTTGCATATTCGGGTGCAGTGCTCAATAGGCAGTTTCTTTACTTCAACCTTAAGGTTTCCGCCTAGCTGCAATTTTTTTTCGCACTTGAGGACGAGACGCACGGGAGCGATAACTACGACATCGTCACTTGCATCAAGTGCGTCATCACCTCTAAGTGCAAGGCCATCAACTGCCGCGCAGTGTTCTAGTCGCACGGGCGTGCGCCTATGGGACTCTCAGTGGTGGTCCTATTATTTTGTTGATAAAGGCTATTCATGACAAAGTGAGCACTCTTTCAATCAACCTTAGAAAAACCTCACCGCTCCTACCTGCATATATTTCAACGGGAGCACTTAGTGAAATGCACCCAGTAAAGTTGGTAACGATGGATGGGAAGTAGTTCCCTATCTTAACGTCGAATAAAATGTGTTAGGTAATCATGTATGACCATTTAAATTATTTCCTTGGCTTTCTGTTTTCTTTTTAATGCATCAAAGTGTATAAATCAGCAGATTTGTAAAATATTTACTTTTCCCAATAATCTCACAGTTTTACTTGACCGACGCACGAATGAAGTGATGAGGCCCATAGCAATGTTAATTTTACATAAGGCGGAATAATACACAACCTCCATACAAGTAGATACTAAGCAGGGCTTTGAAAAGTACTCATTTTACCGTGAACAGCCTATAGAAAGTCTGTAGGGAGGTTCAGTGCAGGGCCCTTGAGTAGATTTTGTGTGTGTATCTGTTGCGCATAACTTGAGCTACAGCGCTTCGAAAAAGCCGTTTTGACCCGTTTTGGAATACTCTGAAATGATATTTCATACGTGCGTGACGTTTTGAAAGTACTCAGCAGCGCTCGTTTAAAGTGTGTTTCTATTCGTAGTAAAGCACGTTGGACGCACGTTTGGTTATAGAAAATTTACTAGTTACCCGTTCTTTAATACGTTTGTATCTAATATTCTCTGTGTGTTATTTCCTGATGCAGAAAGGAAGGGACTTATTGATAAAATACAAATACGTTCCTGACGTTTCACAACAAGCACAATTAAAATTACGCACAAAAATACCACAGGACTCGTAAAATTATAATTTTTTTACAAACGTACGTTGTCAGTTATTACTCTAAGGGCGGCATTCTTAAACATTTCGTTTGCGGTCCTGCAAACTCCTCGCGTACAAGAGGCGACTCCGTGGGAACCCCGTGCCCATGGCCAAGAAGCGAGGGAGCGATACGGGCGACACTAACACGCACGCCTAGTGCCTCATCGCTCCTACGCGCAAGGCGTGCTGTGTTTCCAACGTAACACTGTACTGTGCAAATTAGATCTGTATGTTTGTACTTTTCTCTTGCAGCTTAAAGAAACTGCGTAGGAAAGCTTTAATGATGCGATATTCGAACCTTTTCACAATTTGTTTTCTCTAGGGAATATACTTAATATTACAAAAGTTAAACAATAGGGGCATAGATAATTGTTTTTTTTATCTTTTCTGAAAAAAAGTCGTTTTTGCAGAACATATATTTACTGAAATACACGTATTCACGCAAACAAGTATTTCACAGAGAACGGTACACCGAGCTTGAATTCATTAACGCAGTTTTGTGAGTTCCTCTTTCGCGAAGCGTTTAAGACTCCGATGATGTTCTGACGTGTTTACTGTAGTACAAAGAAATGTCGACCAGCATGGTAGTTCAAAATTTGCTATGTCCCAGGTGGTACCTCAACATCCTGGGAATCCCAAGCTTCGTTTCGTGGATTTTGATGTAAGCCAGAAAACAGCTCTCCGGAGCAAATCTCTTAAGTGGTCAGTCCCCGAGAGGGGAGTTGATGCGGATTGGACAGGATCCACTGATCACATTGTTTGTTCGTTGGCTACAGCGCCAGCTAGTAGCCAGTAATCATGTACCGCAGGGTTCGGCGATTCTTTCCCTGAAAATTCCTTATGAACTGAACGTTCTCTAGATCTATTGTATTTATGGTCCAGTTGCAGCGGCGACTGTCGGGGGAGTGTTTCAGGTCGTGTCTCAATAGAAAGAGTACTCTCTCTCTCTCTCTCTCTCTCTCTCTCTCGAGAGAAGAGAGAGAGAGAGAGAGAGAGAGAGCTCTCTTTCGCACAACCTGGCCAGAGCACTGCTTCGAGCTCTCTGTTGCTCTCGCTGTGTGGAATTGAGACAACCACTCTCTCGTTTCTCTCCGACGTCAGGCAAACAGCTGATGCCAAAAGGCGGGAAATTATGTTAAGCTAAAATCGCGATTATGACTATTGTACGTCATTTATGTGTGTTCAAGATAATTCACACATAATTATAGCACTACCAGAACAATCATTATCGCATAAAATACTATTATTTTTGTTTTATATTTTACCGTCGTGTTGCAGCAAAGTGACAAAAAAAAACGAGATTTACACAGAAATCCGTATTTATATTTTTATAAATACGGGTTGCGTATGTTATTTTGCTGTTTAAAACACTCGGAATGATACACTTACAGTTAAAATGCAACGTTGTTTTGGCCCAGAATGCTACTATAACCTTATTTAAACATGGAATTAATGTAAACAAATATGGCGCCTGCGAGAGAGCGCCAGCGAGTATGCAACTTCGTGCTCTCTCTTTGCTCTCGCTCTTTCGCGCTCTCGCCGACTAATTGAGATGGCAAGAGAGCGCTCTCTGTGATACCATCCGCGAGAGAGAGAGAGAGAGAGAGAGAGAGAGAGAGCACAAGAGAACGGTCTGTGGGCCAATTGAGACACGGTATTCTTCCTAAAATAAATTCGCTAAATTTTCCTATCCCTAAAATTGACTTTAGTCCTGGTGACTCTAGAAAAAAGCAAAATGTACCTTAGGCAAAGTAATATTGAAGTTAAGTGCCTTTTACGTGAAGTAACTATTAGGTCAAAAGACTTTTATGGGCGAGAGACCAAAGCCATGCTCTCCTCACGTCGTTATTCCGAGGTTCGCCAACAGCTGGCTTTATCGCGGCGCGTCACAAAAGGCAATTAATTAAACCTCTCGATGTTAATGACCTCTTTTACCGTCCTCCCATCCCGGTGGCAGCTCTGGGGCTTACCCTATTCAACAAGGGGCGGCGTCCCAGCATTTAATCGAGACTCTTCTTCGCCTCCCCGCTTCAACAAGCCCACTCACCGTCGAGCGTACGTCGCGTGGGCGCGTATTGATCCGTGAGTTTCGCGTGGCGGGTAGATGTGCGCTGCAAGGGCAGCGTTCGCCCCCCCCCCCAAAGGCAAACCACTCTCCCACCCACCGGGAGGAGTGCTCCTGTTGCCCTTTCTCCCGGCGGGGCGATTACTCCCGACTTTCTGCGGTTTTCTCATTCACGTCGATAATCTCAGAGACTGTGTTTGCTTGGAGCACCGCTGCACCACTAGAACAGGAGGGGCGCCAGGGATAGACTGATTATTTGCTGTTCACTGTAAAATGAGCACTTCTGAAAGCCCTGCTTAAGATCTACTTGTATGCACGTTGTGTATTGTCCCGCCTTATGTAAAATTAACATTGCCATGGGACTCATCGCTTTATTCATGCTTCGGACAACTAAAGCTGTGAAATAATTAGAGAAGTAAATATTTTAAAAATCTTCTCATTTTTGCACTTCGATGTATTAGGAAAAAAAAACAGAAAGCAAAACAAATAACTTAAGTTGTCAAAATGGTAACCTAACACTTTTTATTCGACGTTAAGATATGGAACTACTTCCCATCCATAGTTACCAACTTTACTGGTCGCATGTCACTTAGTGCGGCCATTAAAATATACGCAGGTAGGGGCAGTAACATTTTTGTAATTTTGATTTCAAAAGTGCTCACTTTATCGTGAACAGCTTTAACTCATCATCACTACTTCATTCATTTCAAAACTCGCTTTTAATTTTTCTTTAATCATGTCAATTCCAATCATTTAATAGTTGCCTTAAGGCTGTTCCAGAGCCGAAAATTATTTTCTACATTTTTTGAATGTTACTTTTATTGTGACATAAATTAATAGTATAAATAAGTATGAAAATGGTTGAATATAAATTAAATAAAACTGATAGAAGGAATTATAGACATTGACGTGACGTCTTACAACTCAGCCCTTTATGTTCAGAAAGAGAGCGTCACGAAAGTTTGCTCTTGGGTCTGTGGCTATTACTCGTTGAGAATGAGCAGTACGTTAAATGAAAATGTACGATACTATAAGTCGGTCCTTTCGCTTCATGCTTCACACACAACCTTATTGTACCGACGTCATCAGGCTGCGGTGGGAGCCGCTCTGCGAAACTGATTTCGAGCGGTTTAGTATGTTTCAGACCACTGTAGCGACCGAATGGCTCATCCGATCGGAGAAATTCTGGTGTCTGTTTGTGCGTAAAATAAATGAGCAACTAAAACATCACCAATAATCATAAATAACAAAAACACGTAGTGACTTTTTAACCAATAATCATTTTATTTGCATATTACAAACCAAAATAGTTAACAATTATGTGTTAGGCGAGAAGGACACCATTGAAATTGACAACACGAATGGTGCTCGACAAGACAAATCTAATACTGAAAGGATGACTCAGCGACCTCAATCCATTCTGGAGTTATACGAAGAATAATTTGACAATTTTCCGCAGCAGCGAAATGCTGACGTGGCGACTGCGTCATCATCACGTGCAACATCACGTGACGAGACTAAGACTAAACAGCAACGATACAATCGGCGCAGATGCAAAAAGCATCAAGACAGATTGCAACAACTCAGAGAATTAAATGCGAAACGAAGGAAGAAGTCGATATACACGTCTCCAGCAAATATATTGATGACGTTTCATTTGTTTTCCGCTCTCCGCCCATAGACGTTGTCACGTAAAAATAACTACGGCCGTGCAGACGACACAGCCAATCTCATTATTTTCGTTGAAATAACAAATTTACATTAGGCTGCAGCTCAATATACGTATATCAACAGAACACTGTGAGAATATTTAGCTGGTAATTTAGTGCGCTGTTCACTTTTTTTTTTTTCTGAGATAAAATTTAGAGCGAAGAAAGCAAAAAGTTTCACCATTCCCGCTGGTAAAATAAGTGTCGAATTTCAAAGAGTGGAGTTGAGTGAAGAGATTTGGACGGCTCCTAACACAGAGTTCTTGAGCGCCGATGAGCGTGACATGAGGTGATTATAGAGTAGCGCCGGAATGCAGGGGTGGGAGGAACGGGATATCCCCGAGAAAACCCGACGACCAGCGGCACAATTTCCACATGTGAAGATCCGTGAGCTACCCCGCCGGGAATCGAGCCCGGTTCACCTGGGTGGGAGGGAGGCGAGTAGTCTAATCGCTACATCACTGCGGCCCCAATTTAATGTAAACAATAGCAGTGAATGTTAATAGCGTTACAAACGAAATAAAAATAAAATTTAGTTCTATTATTTATATTAATACCTCCAGCCGTCACGAACTGTTATACGCCCCTGGCGTCTTGTAACAATGCGGAATTCGTACTCTTGTGCTGAGTTTGTGATTGGCCCATGCGTCATTTGTAGGGGCAGGTATTTTTCGCGAAAATATTTATGGATATGCTAGACCACAATAGCCTACGTCCAAAACCATAACTTACTGTGGTTATTGGCCGCGTGTCTACGTGAGAATACATGTTCCCATTTGACTGGGCCAATCGCAATAAAGTAACTCCGATACTGAACATCCATGATTCGTGGACATACATTTGATGCACGTGACATTTAAAAGCATTCAATCACAAAATTGCATATGGACAAAAGTTTTTTTTGGAGTACAACTGGTCTTGAAATATTTTCGCGGGAAAACACCTGTCCCTAGTTTTTTGACATCGCCGTGAGAAACTTAAGCCAATAATAAACGCGTAACAAAGTGCAGGCCAAATCATCGCCGTCCACTGCGATAGCTAGCGAACAACGAGTATTTTATATTTGCCCTATTGCACTGCGGAGTCCAGGCTACAGGCCATTGAACGCGCCATTTTTGTATCCCTCGTGTGATTAACGTTATAAATTCAATTTTTGGAAGCTTAATATTAATTACTTGCTTCCTCTCACTGCGCATCCCTCCGTGTAAGGTAAAAATTAGTAAGGCAATGGACATAGTGGTTGGTATACGTAGAGGGAATGAAGAGTTGAGTACACATGCCTGCTGCGAAGTAACAAATATCCATGTTCCAACACTGGACAGTTTATATTGCCGACAGCGCAATCAAAACAAACGCGAGTAACTTTAAAGGTTAGCAAACAGTTTATGCAATGTACTACCCCGAAAACGTTTTTACACTTCCCCTGGCCTAGTTTCTATCAAACCGCAGTAAACTCAAATCAACCCAAATATTTTACTCATGTCACAGAGGGAGGGTGTGTTGATAAATCAGAGATAAGCAAACACTTTCATCATCGTTACATTTGAAAAATATTTGGCTGAAATTTCGTGTGTTCGTTTCTTTTTAAGTCCCCCCCCCCCCAAATAGGAGTTAGACCATCCGTGTAACTTCCCCTACCACAAGTGAATACAATAATTTGTAATGCATACCATAATTTGCACCATAATTATGGTACATAGTCACTATAATAGACGTGCGCCCGTTAAAGTTGGTAACGACGGAGGCAAGATAGTCCCATGACTTAACGTCGAATTAAAAATGAAAAATGTTAGAGGTAAACATTTGTGAATACTGAAGGCATTTATTTCGCTCCTAAGACATCGTTGTTAAGAGCAGTCCAAAACTCTTCACTCACTCATTCACGACTTTAAACCATCTATCTTCAATATTACTTTTGTTATCCTCCGTGAGCGCAGTATTTAATGTCAATCTCAATAATGATTAAAGTCCTTATCGCCGTTTCTATATTGCTTACAGCCACTTAATTCTCACTCACTATATACACATACCCAATCTGTTTAATGCCATCATTCCAAATGTGTGTTGCTCACGCACCCAGTTCGAAATTCATGTCATCAGTCTCACCCTTCACGATACCAATGATCGCAGTCCCTTCATTGGCAGATGCTCCAGATTTACCCCGGAACAGGTAGCACGGCATTAGATCTTCTTTTTTGATCCCAGTTCTGTAAGTTAGAAAGCCTGGCTTTCAGGATATGCTAGCGCTGTGCCACTTTATATCCGCCATTAATGTTGGCCTCTGCCTTCCCAACTATTACCGCCCAATTTGTTCACACCATATTCGGCACGCTTACTCCGCTGAATAAACTTAATTCTTGGTTAGCTCTTGGCCAATGGATAGAGACCTGAAAATTTCGCGAATTCAGTGACCTGTAGGATAGAAACCGCAGTCTTATGTTCTCACGATAAGATATCAACAACTCATTGGTTGCTTGTTGCTAAGGTGGATAGCACTGATTGGGTATGCATTTTGTTGTAAGTTTGTTACTGGCCCAGAGATCTCAAGGAGGTGTCAAGTAACGTCGTCGACCAATTATAAAAGTGACACATACGTACGCGTTCATGATTTCTACCTTGTCCCGAAATGCATCCGCGAATTTTTCAGGTTTCTACCAATGGAATGTCGAGCTGTTTGTCTCCCACTCAAACACTTCATCACGTAGAGAACGTCCCCAAATATACGGGAAGTAATTGGGGAGTGGGTAGTACATCCCAAAAAAAAAAAAAAAACCCCCAAAAACGTCCCTATGAATATATGACCTAAAGTCGATAGTTTCCCTGTTATAAACCTTTCAACATTGTACGGCGTGTACTTGTAATAGTCAATCTTTTACGAGGTGTGCCTCTTAACGTGATAAACTGGAGCGGTGTGAAAGTTATTATCTGTCTCGAACAGCTGGATAGGCGGTGTAGGACCAATCGCATGGCCAGCACGCTCACCGGATCTCAATCCAGTGGCCTATACTTGTGGGGGCATTTCAAGGACATTGTTTATGAAAACTCTAGTTCCGGACAAAGCAGTGCTTCTCCAGCGAATGGAACAAGATTGCCAGCACATAAAAAAATTCTCGTTAACATTCTAAACTATAATGGAAGTTTTTAACCTATACAGTGTATGGAAATAATACTAAATGTCGGGCTGGAAATATGGGAACGTTTAGAATTGCTACTATACAAAGTTGGGGACTTCCCTACGCATTTTTCACTGTACATATACACTGATATGGCAAATTTACAAATAATTTCTTAGAGTGTATGTATAATTCCTGGAGTAATTGAACTTGTCGGGCAATCAAAGACGTGGCATTTTCAGGCTTGCATTCACGCACAAGATATACATTCTGAGCGCTTATTGTAGAGTGACGTTTCACTGCTAGTTCACGTACTTATTTACAGCTACCCGGACTGGAATGTGGGAGGATGGCTATTACCAATACATTCCACACAACCAACAGTGGAAGGTCTGTAACTTGGAAACTATCGACTTCAGGACATACGTGCATAGAGGCACAAGGTGTTGTTTTGGGGTGTAACATCCACTCCCCTATCACTTCTCGCGTATTTGGGAACGTCTTGTATAATATACAATACTATATGTAATGTTCTTTTCAATTGTTATAAAATGTTATTAATTTTGCTCACTATTATTAGTGTTTGTGTGTTGTGAAGTCAGTTCAAGATCCTGACAAGCATTAACGAAAAAAATGAAACAACTTCAACGCGAATTTGGTTTCAGATGCACAGAAATGTTCCGTCTTAGTGTATCCCGAGTTGCACAGTTAACGCAGAGAGTTATGTTATAAGCACACTGTCAAAAAATGTCTGTTAAACTTCGTAAACTGTAATGGAAGTTTTTAACCTATACACAGAGCTCCGAGTATTTCGCGAGTTCCTTCTGTGGCGAGGTAGACTTCAAAAACTTGTTATTTTCTCCTATTGGTGTGATTGGACTGCAATTGTTGCCGACGCCCTATTTAACTGCGGGCCAGTAATCAGCAGGGCGGAGTAGTTTGAGTGAGCTTTGAGTAGTCCTGCAAGAAGACCTCGCTTGATCGCAGCAACTAATAATCAGCCGATAGTTTAGCGAGTACATAGAGGACTGTGAAGTCTAGCCTGTTGCCACATCAATCCGCGAAATACTCGGTGCTCTGCCTATACAACAGTGTATGGTAGTAGACTATTACCATACATACATACATACATACATACTATTACTAATAGTTAGAGACAGGTGGTTTTCGCGAAAATATTTCGAGACCAGTTGTACTCAAAAATTTTTTGTTCATGTGCACTTTAGTGGTTGTATGGTTTTAAATATCATGTGCCACAAGTGTCTGTCCGCGAATCATGGCCATTCAGTACTGGAATATTTATTACGATTGGCCCAGTCAAATAAGAACATGTATTCTCACGTAGGCGCGCGGCCAATAACCAAAGGAAGTTGTTGTTGTGGGCGTAGGATATTGAAATCTAGCATGGCCATAAATATTTTTTCGACAAACACCTGTCCCTGCTAATAGTACTACGTGTCAGATTGAAAATGCGGGAATGTATTACATCGTCATTATACGAAGTTGGGAACTTCCCTACGCATTTGACTCTTTCCTGAGCAACTGTAGGAACGTTACTATGAATGTATGGGAAACTATTTTACCATTCGCGATTTGTCAGTGTATGTCTACACTGATATAGTAAATTTGCTAATAATTTCTTAGAGTGCAAATACACTAGAGACAAATACCGGACAGATCCATATAAACAGAATAGGCGAGTGCGCGAAAAATAACCTGGTGGCAAGAAGTGCTACTATTTATTATATTTTCTTCAGATATCTTTAAAATATATATATTTTTATTTGTTGGTATATATTTTCCACTTTTACTACATTTGACATACTAGAAATTATTTTTAGTGCTCTAAATTTTGGCCATGGTAAAAAATCTTTCCAGAGGAAAAATATCATATGTGTGTATTGTATCATTAATTTCAAAAGAATGTAGAACCGTCTGCTAGCTGGAGATGAAAACACCGTCAGATTTTCTTGAAGAAATCTTTAATCTGACCGGCGTCTGTCTCTATAGTGTGTTGTAGGGTTAAGTTGGATCTGAAGTGTTAAAATTTGTTTGCTGCCTGAAGTAAGCTTCATTCTACTCAGGTTCGGAAGCCCAATGCTTTTAGTTTGGCAACTAAAATTTTTTTCGCCACTAGGTAAGCGCTAGTGTTGCATGTGTACTGGATTTTATCTATATTTTCTACGTTAAAAAAATTATTGCAATTATTATAAATTAAATATAAAATATCTACATAACTAGATGAAATCCTTCTTTTATTATTCACGTAGCTTAAATTTTAATTAAAAGTTACCTCTTTTGGAACACTGCGCACTTAGCGGCAGAAATTTTACCTAAGCCAAACTTCGCTATAAGAAGAGACCTGCAAGATTCATTTTATTATTTGTTACAATGCTGACTTCAATGCCCTATATCTGCCTGAGTGCAATTCGTGCTTCCATTGGCTACTGGCAACTATACAGCGTCATTAATGTATGTGACGCTTCAGTGCCGATTGGTCACTCAGCAGTTCAGCTTTAGCTATTGGTTAAAAGCGTTTCTCGAGTTGTCGGCCAATGGCTGAAGAGAAACGAGCACACAACATCTTGGAGTTTAGCCTGCAACCACAAAATGAATGCGCGAATTTCGCAGGTCTCTACCTATAAGAAACCCTGGTATTGTTTTCCTAACCTGAGGTGGGGTGAACGTTGCCCGAAGCAGCAGAGGTTGTATGCCGGCGAGCGGCCGTGTGTGTGTGAGCAGGTTGTGTGTTTGTGTGTGCGTTAGCTCGCAGCTGCGGATGCTGACGCTGTGCAGGTGGCCAGTGGCGATGTTCGACCCGGTCGTCATCGCGACTCTCTTCCAGGGCCTGGAGCAGTTGTCCGTCATCACGAGCACTGTCACCCGTCTCATCAACCACTTCCCCGCCTTCCCAAGTCTCAAGGTCAGCGCTCTTGCATTCTTTTCCTATTCACTTATTTTATTTATAGATTTAGGGTAGGGGTAGAGATAATGGCAAATAGCGAAAAAAAATTTAAGCCAACATAACTTCTATAACTAGACAACTGCAAAATTCTAGTTATTATTTGGGGACACGTTGAACTTGAAACACTTATACCTATGCAATAGGTTTTTCATTGGAACATACTTTCTGTGACACGCCCTGGGTGACTCTGCACCAATAAATGAACAATTCACAATTGTGTGCCCCATTCACGTTTAGTTAAGTCTGGGAGGGAGTGACTTCACATATATGCAGCAGCCAATGGAGAAACGACGTCGGCTCTAGTGCATACAGTACTATGATGTTCAGCCTGATGCCAAATAATAACGCGAATTTTGCATGTCCCCTATCTATAACGCCCTAACTAGTTTGTTCTTTCATGACTGGATCAACAAGGTTCTGACTCATCTAAATTGTTTGCAGACCAATCACGAATGCTCTGCCTTATATTATCGGAATCCTCATTGGCCCAGTGAAATGGGGTAGTAGCTTCATACATGCATGACAACCAATAAGGAAAGAAAATGGTCGGACATGTGTAAAGTACGTTGAATCCTAGTAAGCAATCAACTTTTCCCGCGATAAACTATCACCTCTAGGTAGGGGTCCCAGTTTTTCGCGAAAAGATTTCAGGACACGTTGTGTTCCCAAAGCACTTTAGTTCAGAGAGCCGCTTTCGTAATTGGACCATCTGAATTAGTTTACGCGCGCCTTATCTGACTGCCCGCGTATCGCGAACAGTCAGTACAGTGTGCACATAGGACGATCAAGTCTAGCCTCCGTGTAAATCTTCTCGCGAAATACAGGCGACCCTATTTATAGTCCATTCGCGGTTACCAGCAACTTTTCTGAAGCCCTGCTAAAGTTCTGCATCCATAATATTCCTCCGCTCCACGCGAACAAAGTTTACAGGAGTCTAGAAAATTACACCGGAAGGACAACGCACCGCATTCGCGCGCCCTCGGTGTGATAATGTTTCGCATAAGAACTGTTTATTATATAACTATTACCAATACACCTGTTTGCTACCTCTATTCATTCATTTCAATAATAAATATAATATTATTATTTATAGATAGAATATGAAAAATGTTCAAGTTACCCAAAATAAGGAACTTTTATTTTAACATAAGTATAAAAAGCTTGTGATGCATGGCCGAGAATTTTGCGTGCTCATTCCTAGACAAGTTGGATTTCACACACTTGTACGTCCTTGGTACGTTTGTAATTGGCCGACGTGCTGTTTGGCACCTCATGGAGATAACTGAGCCAATAACAAACATGCAATACATTGTGCGCCCAACCACCGCCTTTTACTACCACAACAATCAACCAATAAACAGTTGCTATCTCTACGAGAGTATGTAAGACTGTGACGTCTAGTCTACAGGTCATTGAAGACGCCAATTTCTCGGGGGTCTACATATCATAAAAAAAAAAAAAAAAAAACCGAAAGAGGACTTCAAGTGTCTGCACAATGTAAGTGGTTCAGGTTTGAACTTTAAATGTCAGCTGCATCACTGAATCCAAAGGACCGGGCGTTTAAGTTTACTGGATCCTTTTGTAGTAAGGCATAAGTAATACAACAGATATATTCGTGATGCCTACTATGAAATTTGTACAAATATAAAATATGGAAAATTAATTTTTCCTAAACAGCAGTCTTACAAGTCACATAAAGACGAGTCGCCGACGGAAAGTCTGCACGCCAGTAGAGTGCATAGCGCGTGGAGGCGATGAGGCAAGCGAGCAATATTCGCTCTTATGGCTTACGTGTTTCACGGCATCGAACGCGGAAATTAGCTTCCGCCATGCAGATCATTTAATGCAGACCGACCCAGTGACGATATTTTAATTAGAGAACATTACAACTTACACCTTTCTCAATCAGTACGCCGTTTAATTTGTTTCTGCCTTTTTATTTCCCACGTATCGAAATTTTATTTATCTCCGGGCTAGGTACTTCTCTGAACTCTCTATTTTCCTATTTCGGATTATCTTTAACACTTTGTAGCTCTAGCAAAGCCAATTTGAAAATTTCTTTGTTGTTCAGAACAAAACTCGCATGGATATGCAGTTTTTGTTCGTTCAGTGTTTAACAAAACCTCACAAGAACGCGACAGCGCAGTTACAGTGATATTGCTAGCGATAGCAGTTATTTTTTATTTTATAGCCACTCGAAGGGACATGATTGATACTAAATCTCTTTGTACGCTAAAGTACATTTGATCGGGTCAGTACCAGCTCGGCTCTCCATTGGTTGATGACCGGCCAATAATAAACGCTGTTAAGTACAGGCTAGTGTCCGGCATGGTGTGGACCAATAGGACGATGGTGAGTTCAAAGGGATAGTAAATGTGCGCGGACCTTATATTTTCTCCCAAACCAAGTAATAATTTTTATAGAGAAATGTCTATTTCAGCAAGTAACAGTTAGTAATGAAAGAATCGATGTACCTCCGCTTCTAAATATATCGCGATCACACCCGCGAATACAAGGCTTAACTCCAGTAACGACGCGTGTTATCTGCTACTATCTTCATAAAATACAGCCCAAGTGTCTGCTACAACTGGGGGCGCGATATCTGCATAAGTGATATGTGGCCGAGCGCTGCTTTTGCTCTTGAAAACTCCAAAACAAGTGACAAACGACCGTCGGCGCGCGCGTAAACAGCAGACCACTTTCAACAGGCGTCAGCACAAAGAGTAAGCTTCACTAATCAGTTATAAATGGCAATAAAACCAGACTCGAGTGTAATCCTATTAACTAGGAGATGCATATCGTATGAGCGTGCGCACGTCATTTTGAAGCGGATGCAGATAAGCCACTTCCACAGTTCGTTGCGAAGGAAAACACGATTGGACTCGGTGTGATACGCATCAGCAGCTTCTGCCTTTTAGTTATGCACTGTGTTTAGTCACCAAACAAACATTCGTGTTGAAAATTTTTTTTTATCAGTCGCTGCCTGTTTCTCTCGCCAACTCGGTTATGTTTCGCATCCCACTTTACCTCTGTTATGACTTACGCGTTCATTTTCTATTGCCCCAGCACATCAGGCAATGCCAACATTTTGTGGAAGAAGTTGAACCACAACCAAATGTTGCAATACCTCGTGAATAATAGCGTCTCTTGGAAATATATCGCTACGTCCGTACCTCCCGGACATTTAAGTTGAGCAAATGACCTGTCTTACTGTAATCGTTTCTATGTACACGTAGTTATAAAAGCCAAGCTTGCCTAACGAAACAAGTGCAGTTCTGAAAAAAAAAGTTGTATTTGAGTTACCACAAATATTGTCAGTTCGTTCATCGTGGCAGATAATAAACCTGTCCAAACAATGTTGCTAACGTCATACAACGAAGGCAATAAGGGTGCGACACCCGCTTATTACATTTTTCGATTGCGTATATTTTATATCAAATAGTCATGATTTTAAGGTTTTTGAAACTTGCAAACCAAGGAAAGGATTTTGAATGACGAATTAATTTATTTTAAGGCGTGCATAGATTCTTAAATTCACAAAAATTCAAAAGCAACTGCAGGTAAAGAACATTTTTAAAAGCATTAATTTGTATTCGATTGTTTTAATGCGATAACCTTATTGCATGATATTAATCAGACTTCTTGAATAAGCTCATTTCCATTTTTTAGATTGGGACTATCTCTTTACTGCTAGGGACTTAATTATTTCTTATTCGCAAATAACCAAAAAATTAAAACTGGTTATAACATGTTATTATATAAAACATTTTTTACCTCATAACGTACACAATCTGTTTTGATTTCAGGTGCAGCAAAAGTAGGCATTTGTGGTGTGAGAAGCACTTATGAATTGCTTATCAGAACTGACTCTTTGGAGCCCATGGAAATGGTTTCAGTAGACACATGGTACAAGTAATAACCAATTACAAAATAGTTTCGTGTGTCAACAGCTGCCAGTAGCATTGCCCAGGGAAATGCGATGTCTTTATTGGCACTAGCTTCTCAACTTGTACAGCACCGACCATGAGTTCACCTGTTCTGTAACATGTTAGACGTGTACGAGTATACTCGGGATAGTATGTTAAGGGGTTAAACCAAAAAATGTTAATACAATTTGAATTAAATTACATTTTTCATCTACATAGTCTACATTATTTGGTACAAATATAAAATAATGTTTTTTTTTTTTTTGGAAATATAGCGACCTTTCGTGTACGCTAGGAGGAAAGAGGGAGAAAGAGTGTGTGTGTGTGTGAGAGAGAGAGAGAGAGAGAGAGAGAGAGAGAGAGAGAAAGAAAGAGAGAGAGAGAGCGCGCGTGATGTCAGCGTGGAGTGTTTATGACATTCAGAAACTTTCTGTGGCATGTATTATAATTAGAGATGATGGTTTATGGCGGGAAAAGTAGACCATTTGCTAGGATTCAACATGCTGTACTGTATATATTTCCGACAGTTTTCTTTTCTTATTGGCCGTCATGTATGTATCAAGTTATTATCCTATTTAACTGGGCCAATGAGGATTCTGATACTCTAAAGCAGAAATTTTGAGATTAGCCGGCAAAGACCTTAGCCGAGTCATAACCTCGGTCATCTAATCATAAAAAGATAAACCAGCTATAGTGTTATCGAATATAAGTTGGTTCAAACATTTTTCGCGATTTTCCATCATCCCTAATTATAATGTACGTTAACTATTTCAGGCACTGATAAATATTTTGTTTTACACGTCCCAAAGAACGACTTTTTTTTTTCACTGTATAATCAGTACAATGCACTTTCATACGTCAGAACCAGTACTTGAGAGCTGCAATTTATTTACGACATTGGGATTATATTTTGTCTTTCCACTGCACAATCATTTGTGCGCGCGTGTGTGCGCGCAGTTTGTTACTACTTTTCTAAAACAAAAATCTTAACTGCTGAAGTTTAAAATTGTAAATTCCGTTTTATCATATAGTTCAGAGTGTACCCTAAATTCTATTGTTTTTCCGTCCTTCATTCCGGGAGTAAAGAAAGATTCAATACGTAAGCAGACTGCTGAGTAAAGTAAAATCAAGCTATATGAAGCAGAGATCAGACAACACAGACATATGTTACTTCGTCCCTATTGGGATTGGCCCGATAAATCAAATGCTATAGTTTCACGTATCTCGTACCATGCAAAAGTTACGTATTGGAAAGCTTTAATTAAGTGTGCATGACCTTCCGTTTTGTGTTACGTTAGATGAATGTGGCTCGCATCGTTGAACTATACACTGTAAAAACATTTCTGGTTAAAGTCCTAAACTGTAATGGAAGTTTTTAACCTACACAGTGCATGGAGATAGTACTACGCGTACGGCTGAAAACATGGGAGTGTTTAGCATCGTTACTATACAGATATAGGAACTTTCCTACGTATTTGATTGTTTCCTGAGCAACTGCAGGAACGTTGCACATGCTGAAAACATGGGAGTGTTTAGCATCGTTACTATACAGATATAGGAACTTTCCTACGTATTTGATTGTTTCCTGAGCAACTGCAGGAACGTTGCACATGCATGAATTGTGATAATATTTAACCATTCGCGCTCTGTCACTGTATGTATACACTGAACATGGTATATTTACAAATAATTTCTTGGAGTGTATAAATCAAGCTAGAGGCGTCTTACTTGAAACGTGTTGTACTACTTGTAACGTGAATCAGTCGTGACGCTGGCATTGCGAGTCCATATCACACGCGACGCGCGTGATCCTTGAAGCTGCGGCGACGAACGTCTGTGGAACGTTCGCGGGATGGCGGATTTCTCAAAGTTTCCATTAGCGCCTTAATTCTTCCGCTTGCCCGGCGCTCGAACTGCGATCCGGTGCTTGAAATACAAGTTTTTCCCGCGAAAATATTAAGCATGCGTCCAATGTGCCGATATACGAAAAGAACACGCGCTTTTAGACGACGGCTGTCGATGGCTTTCAAGGCGTCACACACATTATTAACGCAATTTCAGAACACTCCTACATATAGGCTGTTCACGGTAAAATGAGCACTTGTGAACTACTTGTATGAACGTTGCGTATTTATCCGCCTTATATAAAATTAACATTGTCATGGGTCACATCACTTAATTTATGCGTCGGTCAAGTAAAACTGTGAAGTTATTGGAAAAGAAAATATTTCACAAATCTGCTCATTTTTATACTTCGATTCATTAAAAAAAATAAAAATAAAGTGAAAGTAATAATTTAAGTTATCACAAATTGTTACCTAACACTTTTTATTCGCCGTTAAGATTATGAACTACTTTCCATCCTTCGTTACCAACTTTACTGGGCACATGTCACTCAATGCGCCCGTTAAAATATATGAAGTTAGGAGCAGTGACTTTTTTCTAAGGTTAATGTGCTCACTTTATTGTGAAGAGCCTTTAGCTGAAAACTGCTGTTCCAAAGCGCCGTGTCTCACAATATACGCGTCAAACAATACGAAATCATTCAAGGGCGCAGCATTGACTTTGGGGCTTTCCGCCAAATAATGCGACACGTTCATCTCTTAACACTTTGTAGAGTATGCTCGAGTGTAGCTCGAGCAAACCAAATTTGAAAATTTCTTTATTGTTCAGGAAAGAAACTCGCACGGCTGTGCAGTCTTTGTTTGGCTAGTGATTAACACGACCCTACAAGAACGCGAAAGCGCAGTAACAATTATATTGATAAAGATAGAATGTCTTTTTTATATCCACTCAAAGGGACGTGATTGATTGTAAATCCATTTATACGATAAAGAACATTTGATTGGGTCAAGATCTGCTCTGCTCTCCATTGATTGATGACCGGCCAATAATGAACACTGCAAAGTACAGGCTAGTGCCCGGAGTGGTATTGGACCAATAGGACGATAGTGAGTTCTAACATAGACACCAACAGAACCGGTGTTCTTGCATCAGTGGCTATAGTTGACTCACTTCTAATTCGTCTTAAGTGTCAGTAATTGTGTGCAGACTTCAATGTGTTTGGGTTTCATTAGTAGGCCTACGCGCAGCGTGCAGAGAACACTACACGCCAGTTCAAAGACCTACGCTTAATGACGATGTCGCTACTTGATGCGCGTTACAGTGTAGCCCTTATCGTTCCCGCGCTTCTCGACCTCAAATGCGGATAACAGTTCCTGGTGGCAGGCCCGTTAAGATTCATCTGCAAATATGTCGATTGCGCCGAACGAAACGAGGAGAGAATTCAATAGCTACAGCTGATTTTCGGCTAATTATGAATTTTTTTTTAAAGTCGACATTAACAATATTAACATTACACCAAATATTGAAAGTGTGCGGGCAACGTTGATGAAGTTACACTGTAAAATTTTTTAATAGTTAGATATGTTATGTTTCGACAATTTTTATTTGAATACATTTAAACCAAAAGAAACTGATTTGAGTCGTCGTTGATTTAAATATTACCCTTTAAATTACAATACACGCTTAGATGTGAAGCTATTTTTTTTTTTTTTTTAATTTATTGGAAACATAACATCACCCTCTTCACTCAGTGCTTACTTTCAAAAGTGAGCACCTGTAGGTGTTTTTATCCAAATAATAATAATAATAACAATGCTCAGTTAATTGTGGTATTGCTTTAATAACAAAAGAGATATGGTTTCTTTCAAAAGCCGTGTCGAAAATTTAAACTACCTCGGAAATTTCGATTAAAAAAACACACACTCCGCCTAGATCCATAGATACACGTGTGTTAAACAATTGCATGATTTATAAACAAATATATAATATATTGTAATCAACAACATATACATTTATACATCAATCAAATATGCCAATCATATTAGTTTCACACTTACTGCAAGTTACATTTGCTTAAGAATATTTTCGAAATACGCAGATAGGAATAGTGTGAAAAGTTCGCTGGGAATCGGCTGTGGTCCCGGACATATTACGAAAAAGCTCCATAACAAGAAGCTCAATTAAACGAAACTATATCGTCGTCGTAAATTATATTTCAAATAAACTGAAGAAAAAGGGTAACGTGTGAACAGCTGTCGGTTCTCGCTAATGTGGCTTCTCGGAGATGCCTGCTTACGTGCTAGTAAGGCGCTAATATGTCTTTGTTAAATTGAGAGTAAACACATTAGGGACGCGCATGGCATCTACATGTAGACTGTTCACGGTCACGGTGAACCGAGCACTTTTGAAAAGTCCCGCCGAGGATCTACTCCTCTGATTACATCGTATCCTTCCGCCTTACGTAAATGTATCATTGCTGCTACGGGCCTGATCATTTTATTCACGCGCAGTCGAAGTGAAATCGCGGACTTGTTGTGCATGTAAATGTGTAACGTAACTATGAACACTAACTTCACTGGTTACATGTTTAAACATTACGCTCACAATGCAGCGCCGAGCATTAGGTCAATTTTTAGCCTACTTTCCGAAGGAAAGATAACCTTATGTAATCTCCTGGTTGTCTGTCTGGAAAATTGCCCCCCCCCCCCCACCAAGGCCGTTTTCCACCTCTAATAACTTTAAAAACCGACAACCGAATTCAACGAAATTAGGTCTACATATAGTATTTAATAAGGGCTTCAGATTTCTATAGTTTTTGATCATCCTGGGTACTTTTTTTCACAATGGCGGCAATATTGAAAACCAAATTTAAGCCGATTTAAGCCAAATTTCGAGCATTGGGAGTGGATTATATAAGCACTGGATTTGTAAAATGATAATGGCATTAATCCCCAAAGATAGCCCAAATTGAAAAAATAAAGTCTTTCTTTTGTATCTGGGGAAACATTTAACCCATTTAAACCACATTCGGTACTTTGACTGTGCATCATGTACGCATTGAACAGTGGTTAGGTTATTAACCGGCGATGTTGTACGATAGCGCCACACGAAAATAAAGATTTAACGTTATATCTATAGAAACCATTAACCGTTTCCTACCAAATACGGCACTTAAGTAATGCTATAGTATGTCATGTAAATTTGCATGTTTCAGTGGGTTAGACTATTATATTAAAATTACAGCCATATAAACAATTAAGAATACTATGCTACTTCTACGAAACCATGTAACAAATTTCAACTTAACTGTGTATGCTGGCTGTATCTATTACAGTAATCACATTCGTCTACCAAGAGCAGGTTTTATCGCCTATTTTGTAAGATAATCTCATATGAAAAATGAAGTTTTCGTATCCTATCTCGGGAAACCATTAATCGGTACCTACCAAATTCAGGCGACAAATTATAGTTTTATATTCTATCTAAAGATCCACTACTTAAGGAGCTAGTCACATATTTTCAAAATCACAGCAGTGCAAATATTTAATGTCAGTATACCACATGCCCCAAACAATTTCAACCGACTTAAAACGTAACAGTAACTATGACAAACATAGAATGTGGCAATATATCTCCGTTTTGTTCTCCAGTAATGAAGATACTACCACATTAGAAAATTGAACTTTTTTGCCATATTTCCGGGGCCAATCAACCGATTCCCACCGAACTTTTCACACTAGTAGTGCTACAGCAAGCCACGTTTAAAGTGTGTCTGTCTTTATTTACAGTATTACAGCAATATAAATAATACAGATACGGTTATCATATCTATTTAATAATGTGACATATTTCATTATCTACTAGAAGAATCAGATGTGCCTATACAGGGCCTGTTTTAGGAGGCTTAGTACGATAGCGTCAAATGAGAAACTAAAGCTTTAATCCTATTACTCGGGAACCGGTGAAGTAAATTTCACCAAATTCAGCACACAAGTAGTGTTACGGAAGGCCATGAAAACTTACATGATTTAGCCCGTTCGGGTCACACATTAATTTCCCAGTAACGTGTTGCAATCACGTAATTTTGGGTATAAACTGTACTTGTATTCAGCAATTTCTTCTCAACCAATGAACAACATACTTCTTGTTCGATGGTATTGGCATTAACCATTCACGCGAAATAGGTGTAGAAAAGTTCACAAATAACACTAGCCACACGCCCAAGTAGCAGAATATAGTTGGCCCACAAATGCAGATCTGATTGAGAACAAGCAGCCCATATGCGGCATCCACAGGCATTCAAGAAGAGGAATACACCCGCAGATGAATGTGGCACACATGATGAATGATGACTGTGGTATGATGTGTTTACGCGTGGACCACATATGGATATTTAACTGTCAGCAGAGGTCAGGCAAAACCAGAGTCTGGCAAAACAAGAGTTGCCCATAAGTGAACCACAAGCGGGCTATTTCTTGATGAACTGTCGGCTGATGTCTGGCAAAATTAAAGTTGCCCGTAAGTTAACCACAAGCGGGGGCCACTTCCCGCTTTCTGCTTCCGGCCTGCCATAAGTAAACGACGTTTCGCTAGCCAACTGTTGGTAAGCCAATTGTGGCTGAGCTATTGGCCACTTGTGGCCCACATACATGCAGCTTACCATGCATTTTCAATAAAAAAAAATTGTGTCTAACCCAAATAAAATTGATGTATTTACCATATTTATATGTGCTATCTTCAGCTTTATTTCACAATCAGTAAATTTCTTTGGAGAAGCCTGGAATCGAAATCACAAACCTTTCGTCTACAGTCAAGTATGCTATCAACTTCTCTACTATGTATTCACATCCGAACTTTTAAGTAAATCTGGATAATTACTTCACATATATAATGCATTATTAGCTTTGCTGTAGAGACAATGTTAGTATCACGAGTCAGTATTGGGATTTATGCGTTTTGTTTAAAAGACCAGTATTTTAGTTTCGGACTATTTCCAGATAGAATTTAAAATGCAAAATAATGATTTTATTTTGTGTGTTATGCTTTGCAGGTTTCTGGTCTAAAAACTATTTTTTTTTACTATTACTAGCAATGTCACGTTATGATTCTACTTCATACATACATGACAGAAATAAACCAATCGAATACGCATATGCTATTTGCTACAGCACAGCAACATATCATCGATATACCATAAGTGGAACATAAGCTTGCTGATCATGTTTCCTCAGTAATAAGGAACTGTAGGCATACCACAAAAGGCGGTAAGTATGCTGCTATCCCACATGATGATGCCCAACTATCAAAAATGAATTGTTCTACTACGCGAGGGCTTTATGTACAAACATGACCTTATATTATGTAATATTTGGAAAATATCACCCACTCATCCTCTACATACTCTAAGATGTCCGTGGGTGTTTCAAAGACATTTGATTGTGCACCATATATAAAATTCCGTCGGTCATTTTGTGTTAAATGGCCCACAATTTCCCACATGATGATGCCCAACTATCATAAATGAACCATTCTACCACGCGAGGGTACATGATCGCAAACATGATCTTATAATCATACTCTTTGGCATACATCAGCCATACGTTATTTACATACTCTAAGATGCCTATGGGTGTCTCATTGATGTTTTCTTGCGGGCCACGTGAAATTCTGTCAGTCATTTTGTGATAAGTGATCCGTTATTGGCCACATGATGATGCCCAACTATCAGAATTGAACCTGTCTACCACATGAGGATTTTATACGGAAAAATGATCTAATTTTCATATTCTTTGGCATACATCAGCCTCATGTTTTCCACGTGTTCTAAGATGCCAGTGGGTGATGTGATTCACTGATGTTTGCTTGTGGCCCATACGTTAAATTATGTCAATTTATTTGTGTTTAATGGTCCACATCAAAAATACTTCCCAGGCAAATACAGTCACTATTGTTCACGTGGTCTTATTGTGTACCACATAAGAAAACACTTACAATCATGTGGACGAACATGTACCACATGTGCCAACAGTCGGCCAACTATTATCTGCTTGTTGTTTACTACTTTGGAGGAAGACTCGGCACCAGTGCCGAGTCTTGCTCGTGGATGGTGTTATTTGTTGACTTTTCTACACCTCTTTCACGTGAATGGTTAATGCCAATACTACCGAACAAGCAACACGTTGCTCATTGGTTGAGAAGAAATTGCTGAACACAGGTACAGTTAATACCAACAAATTACGTCATTGCCACACTTCAACTCGGAAATGAATGTGTGACCGAACGGGTTAACTGACTTACGCGCTTGTTTTCAAATAGATGTCCCTGTAAAATTATAATATTATAATATTATATTTTTAGACTGATTTCTATCGAAGTTGATGTTCCGAATACTCCCCCCGTGATGTAGTTGCTTGCACGCCACTTTACGACGGAGGCGTTCTGGGTTCGAGTCCCGCAGGTAAGGCAGGTGTGTATTTGTAATTGTCTCCCCAGTATTGCATTTATTTCTGGTTGCATCTCTAATGAGAGCGCTATCAACGAGACGCATAGCTTTATAATAACTTCATCAAAACTATTCTACAGGAAGTTCACGATAAAGTGAGCACTTTTGAAATCAACCTTAGAAAAATGTCACGGCCCGATAATTGCACATATTTTGACGGGGGTGTTGAGTGACATGCGCCCAGTAAAGTTGGTAACTATGGAGGGAAAGTAGTTCCATAACTAAACGTCGAATAAAAAGTGTTAGGTTACCATTTGTGATGCCTTCGATTATTTATTTCCCCTCTAGCCTGTTTTTTTATGCTTAGAAGTTTAAAATTTATCAGTTTTGTACAATATTTATTTTTTTTAAATAATTTCAGTGTTTCACTTGGTTGACGCGTGAATAAAGTAATGATGTAAATGGCAGTGTTAATTTTTTTACATAAGGAGGAGGAATACACAACTTATTTGATCGCGAACTGCCTACAAACTATTTACAATCCATGCGGAGGAAAGTAGGCTCAATAGTTTGACAACTTCTTGTTATTTCTAGTCTACCAGCATAAAAGGGAGACTGCATTTCCAGTGCGCAGTGTAACATATGCAAGTGTAAAAAAGGTGTATTGTAATACCGGGGTTGCCTAGAGAAATGAAAACTCTGAAGTAAATATACGGGTCAATTCATTTTATGGACAAACGTTTGGTCGCAGCGGAACAATTAATCTAGCGTACGATAGTGTGTGGGCCACGGCTACCACTAATAGTCTATTCGAGGATTACTTCCAACTTGTTTGAAGCCCTGCTGAAGATCTACTTTCAGGACATTCCTCCGCTTCATAAGAGCAAAGCTTAACTAAGTCTAATAAATTACACCGAATGGACAACGCACTGTATTCGTGCGCACTCAGTTTAATAACGTTTTGCGTGAGAATTATTCCGCACTAAACATTACCAATACGCCTTTTTTCTCTCTGCATTTATTCTTGTTAATTATATATAAAATATTATAATTTATAGATTAAATAGAAGTAAAAGTTCAATTTAAACGAAAATAATACACTTTTATGTCAACATTAGTATAAAAAGCTTGTGATACTTGACATGTTTATAAAAGAACCAAGCACGTCATACGTGGAGTGATTTATCCTAGGTTTGTATCAAAAGGCGTAATGTGTAAAGGTTGCTGTGATCACTCGAGTTGGTTACGAAATTATGTGTAAGCAGCTGCAGGTGTTTTTCGCGAAAATATTTCACGTCCTGCTGTTCTCTAAAACACTTTCATTCATATTCACTTTCGTGGTTGAATGATTTTATATGTCTCATGCCTTAAGTGACTGTCCACGAATCATGAACGTTAAGTATCACAGTACTTTTTAAAGACTGGCACAGTCAAATAAGAACATACCTTCTCATGTAGACGCGCGGCCAATAACCAAAGGAAGTTGTGGTTATGGACATAGGATATCGAAGTCTAGCATGGCCATAAGTATTTATGCGAAAAACACCCGTTTCTACGTACAGGCCAAATGAACCCCCTATTTTGGACCGCTATTTCAGCTCCTATGCTCGTACAGAAGAGTATGGCGTGTATAGACTGTTCACGATAAAGTGAGCACATTTGGAATAATAGTCAGTAAATGTCACTTATACTATTTTATCTTAAGTCGTTAACTTCCAAGTCCGGTGGAATATACACACTGTGTTTATATCTTACATGCCAAACATTTATTTTAAAAGGTGGCCAAATGTTACATATGGCAGAAAGATAAAAGTAACTAGGGCCTCAAAAGTGCTCACTTTACCATGAACATCATATAGATTCATAGCGCCCATGGGGATAAAGTTGGCTGGATGTAGGGAAAAAACGGAACGCAGGAGCTGCGGGGATATGGCAGCACTCCGAGGAAATCTGTCTGCCAATGGCAACGACCGCCACATTTGCTGCAACCCCTCCTGGAATCGAACCCGGATAGCTTTGCTGGTCCTGAGGCCAGTACGCTGGCCATCTTGAAACTGCGGCTTCTTACTTAAGTATTAATGCACGCTTCTGTGTTAAGGCTCTATGGGAAGAGCCACGAGTATTTCGCGAATTCATTCGTAGGCAAGGTAGACTCCAGACACTTGTTCTTTTCCTCCATAGCTGTAATTGGACGACAGTTGTTTAGACACGCCCCGTTTAACCGTGAGTCAGTCATAACCAGGAAGTAGTAGTGCGAGTGAGTGTTTAAAAATTATGTACAGAGGACTGACCTGATCACAACAACCAATGAGCATATGATAATGTCTCGAGTGTATAGAGGGCTGTCCAGCCTAGCTTACTGCCAACTCAATCCGCGAAATATTCGGGGCTATATCTATGGGGAATCCCCAGGAAAATGTATAAAAATGGAAAAGAATTGTAAGAACACTCATTTATAAATGGAAATAAAAGACGCAGACAAGCATTCCAACGCGAATACTTTCTTAACCCTTTCAGACCCACTTTAATTTGCGGTTTCAGGCGTTGCAAACAAAATATTTTATGATGCGTGCTGTACTTAAATAGACACAACACTTGTTTCGTTGTCATGGCCAATGAGCTGTAGGTTATATGTTCGACTACAGTTATATGAACCAATTATGACCTAGACCGGTACGACGGTTTGCAAATCATTTACATTTACATTTACATTTGCATTATGGTCATTGAGCTTCGTTTTGTGCAGTACAGACCAAACATTTCCCACACGTACGTTATATACACAATTAGGTATATACACTGGGGCTTAATGGGTTAACCTCTGTTCCCAAGAGGGGCCGCGGTGACGCATTGGCTAGAGCACTCCCGTCAAGGCGAACCGGGTTCGGTTACCGGCGGGGCTCACTCCCTGATTTTCGCACGTGGGAATAGTGCCAGACGATGGCGCTGGTCGACGTGTTTCTCCGGGATATCCCTTTTCCCCCACCCATGCATTCCGGCGCTATTTAGCATTCGCTTCGCTTCGCCCTCACACAGCTATTAAGACTCCGAAGTTTAGAGCCGGGAAGGTAAACATCTCCGCCCAACCATCTCCTGTTCCTAAGCGGACGTCGTTAACAAGGCCATGCAAATTTCGCGTTATTTTGTGGCTACAAACTAAACTCCAAGACGCGATGGGCTCGTTTTACGCCTGCCATTGGGCGACAACTGTTGATGATGCACGCCCCAAGGTCACTTTTAGCCAACAGTAAAGGCTCAACGGTTGGACAACCAATCTCCAGTAAAGCGGCATCACAACTAAATGGCGCCTAATAGTTGCCAATAGCCAACCAAATCACGATTTGTGCTCAATTAGCTGAAGTCTAGCAGGTAACCAAATAATGACGGGAATTTTGCATGTCTCTAGTTATTAGTAACATAGAAAACTTTTTTATAGTCTATTCGCGGTTTCTACACACTTTTTTGAATCAAACCTTTAAAAAATCACCCCATCTATGACGTTTTTACTTATTTCCTAAATATGCCATGCATCACAAGCGTTTTATAACTCTGTTAACATGAAAGTATCATATTTTTCCTTAAATTGAAATTTTACCTGCATTTTATTTGTTAATTTTAATCAACAATTGATAATGAATACGAAGGGAAACAATGAGAAAACATGTGCGCGTTGTTAGCACCTAGTAAGAAATAGTTCTCAAGCAAACTATCACTGAGTGCGTACGAATTCCGTGCGTCGTCCTTTAGTGTAATTTTCTACACTTAGTTAAGCTTAGTTTACTTATAAGGTGGAGGAATATCATGGAATTAGAACTTTAGCATGGTATCATTACAGTGTTATGTGCACGAACGATGCACTGCAGGTCATTTGGTGGCACGGCAATTTAAATCTGCTGCTGAAAATCGGCAATAGTTGTCGTCTAGATGCTACGCGCACTAGAATCACGGATGGTTTGCATGTTAGACACTGAGCTCAGAGTTAACTAAGTACATCGAAAACATTGTAATTAGCGTAGAATGGAATAGTACTTTACAAAAATCAAGTGAACACCTTTCTTAAAAATAATAATTTACTGGTTATCGACACGAACTTCCGTTCATGAGATTTTTGACGGGTTAGAATTTTTTCAGTTCAGGACAAGAAATCAAGAGAAACGCATGAGTGCCCGTGTTTTATGTTTACAAACGTTTCGAAGCATCAAGTAAGGTTTTTGAAGATGTTTAATTTTGAAAAATCATAATTTTATTTTATTGAAAAAATATATAACATATAGATATTACAGTCAAATGCTATTTCCTTCAAATAAAAATTTGGCTCAGTTATTTTGCTCAACCGCGTATGAAAGTTATGATTTGATGGCTTTCGGAATGCATAATTTGTAGGGACCTGCAAAATTCGCGTTGTTATTTCGGGACACGTTAAGCTTAAAGCACGTGTTGTCTTTCCAATAGGTTTGCCATTGGACAGTACTATATTTGACACGCCCGGGATAACTCTGCGCCAGTAAGTTAACACTACACGATTGTGTGCCCCAGTCAAGAACTGTTCAGTCAGAAAGGGAGTGGCTTCACATTTAAGCAGCAGCCAATGGAGAAACTACGGTGGCGCAGTATATACTGTACAGTGAAGTTTAGCCTAACGCCAAATAATAACGCGAATTTTGCCGGTCCCTAATAATTTGTAAATAATTACGTAGGTATAGAAATTAAATACTTTACGTTAAAATCTATGGCCTCACGTGTATAAACTTGCAATATTCAGGTTATCAGGCCTGTAACTCACAGACATATACCAACCTGAACGCTATCTGTGCTTTCGTTTGCTACTGGCAACTGCTCGTGGACTTTATCCTGTGTGATCGCTGTACTCTAGATTGATTGTCTAGGGGGAAGTAACCCTCCCATATGGGATTTTTTTTTTTGCAAATCTTTGTAATCAAACTTTATGACAGGACATTAAAATTCAAATCTTGACATGTCATAAAATGACCACTGAAGAGAATATTTTTTAAGTTTGTGCTGTTTAAGTTATATCCATATTTTCCCATGTGTAACAGAGATTGTTAAATAATTGGGGAACCCTCGATTACGTTTAGAATATGAGGTAACGAGAGGAAAATAAATTCATTTTCGAAATAACTGTTAACGTGTTTCCTGTGCCTTCATAGGCATGATTTTCTAATACTGAAACTTGAACTTAAGTTATGGACGAATATATCTTCGTAAATGCAAATCGCAGTTATACCTCCCCCTTAAACCTTTACAACTGCACTATTGGCTAAAAGTTTCCTTGGGAAGATACAAACAAATTATCTACCAATGACAAATATCATAAGAACGTATATCTTCTTGGTGTCTAGTCTTATTCTAAATAACGACGGGAATTTTACAGGTACGTTCTCATTAGTTGATTCATGAAGCACATGAAATAACTAGCGGCAGGAAAATTTCGCATTTTAATCGACCTACAGGCTAAATTTCACGTTCCTATGTATTTTCCAGTTTCAGCTTTTTGTTCATTGGCTGCTCCAGTGCACCAGCAGGTATAGGCTGTTCACGGTAAAATGAGCACCTTCGAAAGCCCTGCTTGGTATCTACTTGTATGCAAGTTGTGTATCCTTCAGCCATATGTAAAATTATCATTGCCATGGGCCTCATCACTTTATGCATGCGTCGGCAAAGTAAAACTTTGAAATTATTAGAAAAGTAGATATTTTACAAATCTGCTAATTCTTACACTTAGATGCATAAAAAAAACAGAAAGCTAAATAAATATTTAATACATCATAAGTGTTTACCTAAGACACTTATTTGGACGTTAAGTCATGGGACTGTTTTCCCTTCTTCGTTAACAACTTTACTAGGCGCAACCGTTAAAATATTCCTATGCAGGTAGGAGTAGTGACATTTTTCTAAGGTTGGTTTCAAAAGTGCTCACTATATCGTGGGCAGACTTTAACCATGTTTACCTTGGAGTAGGAGTCACGGTATTCGGCACTTGCCTTTTTAAAAGTCGGCTATTGGCTCAAAATTCACCTGAGGCGTGACTAATAAACTGTGATCCAACTGAAACATCACACAAATGTATTTAAATCTTGTCCTAAAATCGCTGCGCGAAATTTTCCAGTCCCTAGAAATAACTGCAGTACATTTTTGTATATTTGTTATATGATGTTGTCCTTAAATGCGTGTAAAAATTTTTGCTTAGTTCACTTTAAAATGAATAAAAATATATTCCTTTCAAAATTGAAAATATGCTTTAGTAAAAGGTTGTGCTGATTTTAATCTTACGTACCTATAGAGTACAAATGTGTTTTTGACATGCGAATATGTAAATTTTTTGGTGTTCCTTTATTCAATTCTAATCAGATTAAGTTATATCTCACTTCTTCGTTTAAATAGTTTTAAGCAAAAGTAAAAAATACTGATATTTATTTGCCATCCAGCACTCATAAGAAGCTCTATTGTCTGGCAGATGCTGAACCTGTCGAGTCTCCAGCTGCACAGGCTTGAGGAAGGCGTCTTCTCCAGGCTGGAGAACCTGAGGGTCCTGGACCTAAGTTACAACAACCTCACGCACCTACGCCCAGAGGCGCTCTCTCAGCTTCCGTCCCTGGAAGAAGTCTACCTCGCCCGTAAGTACAAAGTCTTGCACTCACTTACATCTTTCCTCAGCCTACACCGGCGCCTCTCACGGTCACGAAGTAAAACGACTATTGAGAAGTGAAATGGCGTGTTTGTTGCCTTGATGTGGGTCTAACCACACGCTGGTTGGCAGCGCGAGGCTCCGCCTTGTGTCTGATTGGCTACTGCACGCTGCGAGCAACACGCATTGGCTGAGCGGCCGGCTGTAGTGGAGTGGAGAGTGGATAGATTTGTGCGGCTCTTAACATCGAGGTCTTGAGAGCCGATGAGTGTGAAGCGAGGTGAGTACGGTGCAGGGGGGAAACGGGAAATTCTCGAGAAAACCCGTCGATACCCACAGAACAGAATATATTAAAATGGCTCCAGTACCCAGCCGAACGCCATAATTGGTCTCAGTTACTTGAATTGAAAATAAATCGATAAAATAGTAGAAACATAAAATTTGTCGCCTTGTAACATTTAAAAACAAGTCAAAAAAAAAAAAAAAAAAGAGGCTTATAATTATTTTGATAAAGTTTAAAAGAAAAAGTTACGTTATAATTTAGAAATGTCAAAAGTTAAAATTCCTCTGCCTCCACCCTTGAACCCTCACCACGACATCGCCTCTGGAGACAGAGGGGCCGACGGTTATTGTTGTCGTTTTGTGAGGTGTCCGTCGTTTGTTTGATGTTTGTGTCAGTGTTGTGTTGGTGCCAGTGTTATGTTGTTTGTGTACGTGTTGTGTACTGTAAGTGTTGTTTCTTCAGTTTATTTGTTCTTGTGTAAATCTGTATTTCTGATGTCTGTGTGAGTAGTTCGACATCAATATACTGAATATTATTGTTTGTATTGATACACGATGTATTATTAGGGATAGGAAAATTTCGCGAGTTCAATGAACTGTAGGCTAGATCTTCAGTCCGCTACATACTGGAGCCTCAGCTGTGTGTTCATTGGCTGTTGCCCCACACCTGACAGTTATGGGATTCGCAAGGTGTTTTCTTGCAAGTCTGCTATTGGCTCAGAGGCGTGCAGGGCGGGTCTAATAGACTGTGATCCGATTTCGAAGGTGACTTCACTATATATGTGTTAGACGTCTACCTTGTCCCGAAATGAATTCGCGAAATTTTCCTATCCCTATGTATAGATAGACGCCAAACACATATACAGCAAAGTCACTTGCGCAATTGGATCACAGTTTATTAGACCCGTCCTGCGCGTCTCTGAGCCAATAGCGGACTTGCACTGAAACACCTTGCAAATCACATTACTGCCAGGTGTGGGGCAACAGCCAATGGACACACAGCCTGGGCTCCAGTACGCAGAAGACATAGGATTCTAGCATACAGGTCATTGAACTCGCAAAATTTTCCCATCCCTATCTATGTATTATTTGTGAGGGATTTATTTTCAAATCTTCGTAATCAAATTTTATGACCGGAGTAATAGGCATCTACTGTACGTGCTACCGTCTTGGAACGGACATAGTGTAGGTTAATGACGTCGTGTAGTTGCCAGTAGCCAATGAATAGGGGTAGTGAAATTTCGTGAAATAAATATCAAGACAAGTTATATTTCAAAACACTGTAGGGTCGTTTACGTATATTGAATGGTTGAATTATTCTTTTACACCTGTTAACTGTTTGCACACGAATCACGTAGGAGCCGTGCCAATGTTGCCGAATTCTGATTGGCCCGGTCAAATATGGCAACTGCGTCATAAGCATACAGAAACCAATGGCAATAGACGAACTGCTTTTGTGTGCTTATAGTAGTGAAGTCTACCGTGTACTCATTTTTTTTTTTTGCGAAAAATCACTAGCTCTATGAAATCACAAATAGCTCTCAAGTTGGTATAGGTCAGTGAACTCTAGGACGTTACCAAATGAAGCTGCCCTTAATTGTGTCTGGAGATGGGTTACTGCGCACCTGAAATTGGTAGAGAACCGCGAAATTCACGTTATTTCTAGCTGCACGATTAACTTCACCGCCCTACGTATATTCGAGACAGGGTCTTTTGTTTATTGGCTTCCACAGAAGTCACGCGCAACTTTCCCTTTCGACTTGGTTGGACGCGATTGGGCCATGCTGTCTGTAATTGTTTCTTATTCGCTCAAATACGTTCGAGAGGTGCCAGAAAAAAAAACTGTTGCCCAGCAATAAAACCAATATAAATATATAACGTTTCGAAGTCTATTATGTCCTGAAACAATAACGCGAATATTGCAGGTCTCTAGGCGTTACTGATGTCACCTGAGTCGGATTTATAGTGCATTTATTTAGTACTTATCTCATATATACGTTAACACAAATGTAACTAATGATATACAGGTGAAATTTGTGATAAACCAAAAAATATAACATTGGGAGTGAAATATTTTTAATCCGAGTCTCTCCTCGCTTTTCTCATTTCCCCCGCCTGTTATAGCCCATGCACGGTTACTTCCAAGTTTTCTGAAGCCGTGATAAAGTTCTGATTCATGGGTATTCCTCCACCTCATACAAACAAAGCATAACCGAGTCTGGAAAATTACTCCAAAGGATCAACTCACCCGCACTCGTGCGCACTCAGTGTAATAATATTTTGCATAAGAACTATATCCTACTACGCATTACAAACACACCTATTTTCTCTCTGTTGTATTTCTATCAATTACCAGGTACCTGAGAAATTCGCGAGTTCAATGACCTGTAGGCTAAAGTTCACAGTCTTATAATTAGATTTATAGATGAAATATACGTAAAAGTTCAATTTAATAACAAAAATAAGGCGATTTTATGTTAACATACGTAGATGAGGTTCTCGATACACTACTAGAGACCCGAGAGTTTCGCAGGTTCAATTCTAGACAAGTTGGAATTCACACTCTTGTACGTTCATGTTACTTTTGTAATTGGTCGACGTGTTGTTTTGACACCTCCTGGAGATCAATGAACCAATAACAAACATGCAATAAATTTCTCGCCCAACCACCGTCTTTTACTACCGCAACAATAAACCAATAAACAGTTGATAACTGTATGAGAGTATATAAGACTGAAGTCTAGACTGCATGTCATCGAATTCGCGAATTTCTCTGGTCTCTATACATGACGTATTTAGAAAAGAACCAAGCACTTCATATATGGAACGATTTTTCTAAGGCGTGATTAAAAAGTGTGAAGAAACAGCGAATAGACAACAATTATTGGTTTCATCGTATGGGGGAGTTAGTGGGGAGGCGGTGTCTGGCACAAAATGAAAATAGCGATGCGGGTGGGTCATCGTTCTGACGTGAACTCGAAGAGTACGTGTTTTATTCGCAGATGAATGTGAACGTGTTTTATTCGCAGATGAATGTGAACAGCGGCTTATGGCATTGTTAAAACGAAATACCAGGTTCGGTACAGACGCAGAATTTGTTATCACATATAAGCAGTGGCAGTGAAATTTCGCGAAAAGATTTCGAGAAAAGTTATACTTCAAAACACTCTATGGTTATTTATCTTTCTTGATTGGCGACATCATCATGTTATTCTCAGTACGCGAATGACTTTGGTTCACTGCCAAAATTGTTGAATTCTAATTGGCCCGCTTAAAAACAGATACAGCTTCTCATACAGAAAGCGACCAATGACTAGAGCTAGTGATTTTTCGCGGAAAAATTCGAGTACAGGTTAGACTTTAATACCGTAAGCACCCAATAGCAGTTTGTCTATTGCCATTGGTTGCTGTCTACTTGAGAAGGCGTTTTCATATTTGACCGGGCCATTCAGAATTCGGCAACATTGGCGCGGCTCCTACGTTATCTGTGCGCAGACAGTTAACACGTGTCAAAAAGTAATTCAGCCTATCAAGATGTGTTACCCAACCTACATTGTTTTGTAATATAACTTTTATTGAAATATTTTTGCTAAATTTCACTACCCCTACCAATGGCAAAATGAATATTTTTGTTTGTGCTTAGAGCATTGAAATCTATCAAGTGTTCAGATATTTTCGCAGAAAAATCACTGCCTCTATGTAGTATAAGTTCTTTGATGTCGGCGTATCCATTCGCTGATTGGTTGCGAGAGTTTCCGCGAACGCGCCTTCTTGTGTCTGATCCGTTACCGTGCTGTGCGAAGGATTCTCTTTTGGCTGAGGCTGCCGGGCGAGTAACTTGTCGGGCGCTGATTGCCGAACGCCCTTGTGACATGTCGCCAATCAGTGACGCCATTTTGTGGCTAGAGAGGAGTGGAGCATGGACTAAAGACGAGGTAGACCGATCTCAGTGGCTGCGCACACCAATCTACATGTCCCAACATTGAACTGCTCTTCTGCCAGCACGTCTAGCGAAAATGGCGTGGTTTGGATCTTAGGTTAGAAAACTGATTTGTAAACAAATGCTTTGAGATGAATGTATACTTCCTCTAGCCAATTTGTAATGCAGTTTAATTAAATAAAAAATGATAAAAGTATTATATTAATATAATAGTGCTTGTCATTTAAAAATTAAGATATAAATAGAGACCTGAAGAATTCGCGAGTTCACTGACCTGTAGGCTAGACTCCACAGTCTTGTCTACGATCATGCAGATATCAATTATCCATTGGTAGAGACCTGAAGAATTCGCAGATTAATATTGGGTCAAGATAGAATTCAAAACAAGTACGTTTATATATTTGGCACACATGGTGTTTGACGCCTCATTGTGAACATTGTCCAATTGTCACCTTCCACTGTGACAGCAGACAACCAATGTGCAGTTGATATCGGCATATTTGTACATACAACTGTAGAGTCTAGGATGCAGGTCATTGAACTCGCGAATTTTTCATGTCTCTACCCATTGGTTGCTTGTTGTCACAGTGCGAGGCGACGATAGGGGCTAACATTTGGTTGCTTGTTTAATATTGGCTCAGGATCCAACATGAGGTGTCAAACAGTGAATGGACCAATTACAAAAGTAAAATGAAGCAACGAGTTTTTCAATCCTAGCTTGTACCGAAATAAATCCGCGGATTTTTCAGGTCTCTAGATATAAACAAACACGTTCATCACAGTTGACCATGTGACTTTGAGAGTTGTGTAGGATTGGGGTAGGTCAATGTTGTGTACATGCGCAGAAGACGAACAAGCGGTCGACCTCATCTTTAGTCTATGTAGTGAAGAGATTTAGGTGCCTCCCAACATCTAGGTCTTGATAGACGATGAAGGAGAAATGAGGTATGGAGCGGCGCCGGAATGCTAGAGCGGGGGGAAAGGAGGTTTCCCGAGTAAACCCGCGCCGACCAGTGACATCTCCCGGCATGATTCCCACATGCGAAAATCCGGGAGCGAGTCCGCAGGGATTCGAACCCGGTTCGTCTAGGCGGGAGGCGAGTAGACTGACCACTGCACAACCGTGGCCCCTGTGTGTGCGTGTGTTTGTGTTTGTGTGTGTGTGTGTGTGTGTGTATATAGTTCTCGGTATAAGCGTCTGTTTCATCTCTTGGTATTTGCTGTTCACGGTAAACTGAGCACTTTTGAAAGCCCTGCTTAAGATCTACCTATATGCATGTTGTGTAGTATTTCGCCTTATGTAAAATTAACACTGGCATGGGCTTCATCTCTTTATTCCTGCGTCGGTCAAGTGAAGTTCTGAAATTATTAGAAAAATAAATATTTTACATATCTTGTCATCTTTACATCTCGAAACAGTAAAAAATAAACAGAAAGGGAAAGAAATAATTTAAACTATCACAAGTTCTTATCTAACACTTTTTATTTGACGGTAAGATACGGAACTACTTTCAATGCATCGTTACCATCTGTCCCGTGTACATGTCCCTCAGTGCGCTCGTTAACATACAAAGTATGCAGGTAGCAGCAGTGACTTTTTTCTGAGGTTGATCTCAAAAGTGCTCACTTTATCGTGAACAGCTTTTACTTACCTATTCTGTGGCAATAACTTGTGCAAGGTCTGTCATAGCAGCTGTTATACCAGCTACTTACGGAATCCGTCACGGCATTTGTCCTTGTACGGGTGTATTTCTGACCATATTTATTCAAGTACCTGTTCTATATTCCACTACAGGTTCCATCCCAGCTAGTTCAATCAAAATTATTGTTGTGGACACACGCCAATGTTATGTTGTCAAGTTCAGACGATGGCATGAAAACATGCAACTATACTGAAAACAAGTCAGGATTACCTGTAGTCAACAAGTATTACAAACATTTATAGAAAATCCCACAGTGAAATTAGTCAAATACTAACGAACAAAGTGGGTCGAAAAGCAACTGAGCGGTTATTCAAATCAGAAGGAACGAGATTAATGCGAAACAAACTCAGAAGAAATCAACGAGGACAATACGTATCAGCACTGAGGCGAAGCTAGTAGTTGTTTCCACAGACTTGTACACTGTTAAAATTTTACGAATATTTACGGAAATTTTTACGAAAATGCACTGTAAACATACGGAAACACAATCCGTAAGGACGAAAAACGGAGTTAAGTGCGTTAAAAAAAAAAAAAATCTCCTTATTTTCTTTAACTTCGGGTTTCGGGCACGAATAATGGCGAGTCTACACGAAGCTTTCTTCGCCTACACTGTAACCAGGAAACTATCGTTTCTGCCGGAGTTAATGTTATCCATGTCACTAAGGCATGTTCGTCCAAAAATTGAAAAGTAGCAACGGGCGTCTGTAACACTTAGAGACACTTAAAATACACTAACATTAATAGAAACTAAAAAACTTGCTTATGTGACTAATACAGAAATTCGAAACTTATACCAGGTTCATCACGTGAGAGTTGTAGGTAAGTGGGTAGATTCGTGAAATTGCAACATTTTGATTCGGGTTCAAATCTTGCTTAAATATAAAATATTTCAACTTTTTTAAAAATATCTTTTCTATACACAGTAGAACACCCACATAATAAAAATTAAAATAAAATAGATATTAAATATTATTTAAACTAGAATTACATAAAACTAACTAGGGAATTAACGGAGAGATTTCGTGAATTTTACGGAAAGTCCGTTTTCGAAAATCGTTGTGTCCTTAATTTTACGGAGAGTTTACGGACACCTCTGGATAAATTTTTACCAGCACTTTTTTCGTAAAATGAAGGCGATTTTTTTTTTTCTTTAACAGAGTAGCTGCCACACAGTGATGACGACACAAGTACACACGGGCGGTTTTCTTCGCGCTGAACTGCTTGCGATTTCACTTCCAGTGTTCCCGAGGACGAGAACCGACATGAGTTCCCGCAGTGTCTCTGCATTGTGACGGACCTAACATCTTCATTCACGCCTCAGTCGCGTGTAAACGCGCGTCGTATTTTCTTGAATCGAATGTGTTACTGAAAGTAAATTGCACACACAACACATCGAATAATTACAGTATTTTACTGGATTCGCTGCACTAGGCTTTGCAGCTTACGTGCCACTGTATTGAAAATACAGTTTTGTGATAAAGACTATTCACGATAAAGTGAGCACTTTTGAAATCAACCTTAGTAAATGTCACTGCCCCTGCCTGCACATATTTTAACGTGCGCACTGAGTGGCATGCGCTCAGTAAAGTTGGTAATGATGACAGAAAATAGTTCCATATCTTAATGTCAAATAAATAGTGTTAGGTAACTATGTCTGAACACTGAAATTATTTCATTTCCTCTTTATTTTTTCAATGTGTATTAAGTATAAGAATGAGCAGCTTTGTAATATATTTACTTTTATAATAATTACACAATTTCACTTAACCGACGCATGAACAAAGTGATAGGCCTACGGCAATGCTAATTTTACATAAGACGAAGTAATATAGAATGTTCATAAAGGTAGAGCTTAATCAGGGCTTTCAAAAGTGCTAATTTTACCGTGAACAGCCTATAAATAAAATCATTTTGTTGTTGACCACAAAAGTTCTTTGTCGATATGGACATCACAAAAGATTTTGTGGCAAGCCAGTTCGGTCGGTGCCTTTGAACATATAGGGGCGTACAGGGTATTTTAAGCTGGCACTAGTTTACTCTTATCTTTCTCCTGCTCGTGTGCCTTTGTACTCTCGAAATATCATCATTAAGGACATCCGAGCTTCGCGAAAAGATTTCACGACCAGTTGTATTTCAAAACACTGTATGGTCTTTTAACTATCTTGATTGACTGAATTGCTTTTTGACTCCTGTTAACTGTCTGCACACGAATCACGTAGGAGCAGTGCCAGTGTTGCTGGATTCTGAATTGGCTCGGTCAATTACGACAACTGCTTCTCAAGGAGACAGCAATCAGTGGCAATAGCCGAAATGCTGCTGTGTGCATATAGTTTTGAAATCTACCGTATTATAATTTTTTTTTTTTTTTTTTTCGAGAAAAAAAAATCACTAGCTCTATTTATATCACTTAGGTTCAGATCCACTTTCGGGATAGGATGATTTCCACGTCACACGTCTTAGGTTTCTTGCACGCGAATCACACACGTGCAGTACTGAAGTTAGCTAATTGGACTTATGATTGGCCTGTCAGGTAGTGAAATTTCTCCGGACAAAGACGCGCCGCCAATAAGCGGGACAAAGCTGCCGGCACGCCCGTACAGTGTTGAAGTCTTGCACGTGCGGAAATTCGGGCGTCCCTGAGCGTCCGGTAGGTAGACAAGTTGTGCGAGGGACCTTGCAAGTCGTGCGCGAACAAAGCCAAATGCAAAGTTAGTGTAGTGTGTCGCGCAGGACGCATTACGGATGCGTCTCACCGCGTTGCCAGCACTGCGACACGTTATGCAAACTACGCGGTAAGTTTTACGTAAGTCAGTTTCCGCAGCCCAGAGGCAATTTTCAAGACTCGTCGCAAATGATTCCAGGCAGAAAATTACAGCAATAACGTTCCTTCCCATTTGTTAGACACGCCAGAAAGAATAGCTGTCAAAACCGTTAGAATTTATTATAGACGAATATTCTAGGTGGCTTGTTCGTCACGCGTTATGAATACAAAAAAAAAAAAAAAAAAAAGTTTCCTTGGAAATTCGAATATTTGCTTGGGGCGAATAGACGTGTTTTCCAAAATACAAAACTGCAGTTATTTTATTGCATCAGCATCGCTCTTATTCTGACAGGCGAGAGATAATAAAGTTATAATCAATGTCATGCTGTTCCCAGAGTTGCTTTGTTATTTTTACGTCGAGCCAGAAACTTTTCTCATTATTATGAGGCAGAACTGCTTACATTTTCAGATTCCAACGAACCTTCCTTGCCATTATTCCAAGAGAAACTTTTCTGACGTCCACTGAGTTTTAATTTTATATATATATATACATATATATACACTCGGTAAATGCTTCAGGAGAAAAGTAGCTATATAAAAAAGTACATCGCATCTTCTGTTGGGAAATTTGATTAGCCGCATGTTTGTGTACAATGAATGGCCTTGGATATTTTGAATACCAAAAGTTGACATATTATAATAAAATTGATGACTAGAAGTTTCTTGTAAACGTGTATTTTCAGTAGGCCTATGTCGTTTTTGTAGCATGTCTCGTACTGAAAGAATATCGAAAGTCAATGGTTAGAGCTAATGATTTTTCGCGAAAATAATATGAGTATACGGTAGACTTCAATACTTTAAACACCCAAAAGCAGTTATAGTCTATTTCCGTTGGTTGCTGCCTGCTTGAGAAGACGTTTTCAAATTTGACCGGGCTACTCAGAATTCGGCAACATGGGCACGGCTCCTACGTGATTAGTGTGCAGACATTTAACAAGTGTATTTTAGCCAATCAAAATAGCAAAACTACCCTATAGCATTTTCAAATATAACTCGACTTGAAATCTTTTCGCGAAATTTCACTGCCCCTATCAATGGTGTTCTAAACAATTAGGGGTGATTGATTTGTTTACTGTCTACACTGGTTTTCCCAATACTTCTTATAACACACGGCCGTAGAAGACAGATATGGACACTAACTTAAAAGTTGACGCCCCTGTTCGCCCATTTAGTTCATAAACCCAACCACAGACCTCTGCTACCAAATTAGTGCTCTTTGACATGACAAGAGCAATGAAGGGAATTTTTTCTTAAAATGGGGAAATGAGATTCATACCTATATGGTGTTATCCCTAAGGATAGGAAAATTTCGCAAGTTCAATGACCTGTAGGCTAGACTCCTCAGTCCTGTGCATACTGGAGCCTCAGCTGTGTGTTCATTGGCTGTTGCCCCACACCTGGCAGTTATGATATTCGCAAGGTGTTTCCTTGCAAGCCTGCTATTTGGCTCAGAGACGCGCAGGGCGTGTCTAATAAACCGTGATCCAATTGCGAACGTGACTTCACTGTATACTATGTGTTTGACGTTTATCTTGTCCCAAAATAAATTCGCGAAATTTTCCTGTCCCTAGTTATCCCTATATAAGCAATGCTAACAGCACTAATTAGGTACAGCGCTTCTGCGGCCACATCATGAACTAAATACGTCACTAGAAGACGTCAACTCGCCAACACTGTTAGAGGCGAGTGTCCAGAACTGTCTAATACGACAGTGTTATAACCAATAAGAATTGAACCATGGAGAGAAAAATGTATCTATAGAGGGAAAGGGATCGGCAATTTTGTACCGAATGAGGAGAGGGAAAGAACAAAAAGAATAATGTGAGAAGGAGCAGAAGTAGTAAACTGAGGGACTCTTTTGTATTTGCTCGTCGCCCGCTTCAGTGGAAAAGAAAAGTTGCGGAAGTTTTCAGCGCATACGTCTCGTAACTTCATTGACGGTCGTGGGAAGTGTAGGAAAAATATAGGACGATGCCCTCGATAAAAGTCCGAAATGTCACGAGATCAGTACTGCGAATTCCAGCCAAATTAAAAAAAAAACTCACGAAATTTCATAAAACTTGCTAGACGATACCGCCGTGAAAATGCATTTAATGTGATCATCTTTATCGTTCAACATCTTGTGTCAGGGAGAATTAATTAGTTCAATATTAATTGAGTAATTGACGGGGGGTGGAGAGACATGGGCTGCTCTTAACATCGGGGTTGTGAAAGTCGATGAAGACGAAGCGAGGTGAGTACTGAGTATACTGCGCGCAAGATAACTGCAACCTTGAATACAGATGGAACTGTCTTGGAACAAGGTCAGTGATAAGAACTACGTAACTGAGGAGCATAAAGGTACGCGATTTTAAATAAAGGCTGTTCACGATCAAGTGAGCCATTTTGAAATCAACATTAGAAAATAGTCACTGACCCTACATGCATATGTTTTAACGGGCGCACTGAGTGGCATGCGTCCAGTAAAGTTCGTAACGATGGATAGGAAGTAGTTCCGTATCTTAACGTCGAATAAAGAGTGTCAGACAACCGTTTCTGATATCTTAAATTATTTCTTTCGCTTTCTGTGTTTTCTAATTCATTGAAGTGTAAAAATTAGCAGATTTGTTAAATATTTACTTTTCTAATAATTTCACAGTATCACTTAACCAACTCGTGAATAAAGTGATGAGGCCCATGACAATATTGATTTTACATAAGGCGGAGGAACACACAACGTGCATACAGGTAGATCTTAAAGCAGGGCTTTCAAAAGTGCTCATTTTACCGTGAACAGCCTATATTGTATACTATTGTATGTGGTTACCTAACCTTCGCCTGCCCCAGCCAAGCACCAGCCTCAATTTTGTGACGTCATCCAAGCTTTCACATATCCTGCGCGCAGTATAACGCCGGAAAGCGAGGGCGAGGGAAACGGGAGCTACCCGAGAAAACCGCCCGACCAGCGGCAGCATTTGGCATGAGCCCCACTTGCGAAAAACCTGGAGCGCATCCCCCCACCCCCCTTCCACCCGCCTTATATAAGATTAACATTGCAAAAGGCCTCATAACTTTATTCATGCGTCGGTCAAGTAAAACTGTGAAATTATTACAAAAGTAAATATTTCACAAGTTTGCTAATTTTTACACGTCGATGCATATAAAACAGAAACCGAAAGAAATAATTTATAGTAAGTTAATAACAATTAAAAATAGTTACCTAACACTTTTTTAATTCGACGGTAATATATGGAACTACTTTCCATTCATCGTTACCAACTTTACTGGATGCATGTCACTCAATGAGCCCGTAAAGATATATGCAGGCAGGGGCTGTGAAATTTTCCCAAATTTGATTTCAAAAATGCTCACTTTATCGTGAATATCCTTTATATATCCAGGCTTCATCTGAAACTTTAGTTATTTTCAAACAGTGGCGTGTGGTGGAGTGTTGTAATGTAAGCTGGCGATTGTTCAGCGCTGTACACACTCGGCGCATGCAGCAGGAACCAGCAATAAGAGTGGAGCCCAGAGAAATCGAATTGTAATGCGGCCACTCACGAGAGAGCAGCCAGCGAGGCACCCATTACACACGTGCCGTGACGTCAAATGCACTGCTACCTTTAACTGGCCGATGTGTAAACTAGCAAACTATTAGGTATAGCACAGAGCAAAACACAGCTTACCTTGCAATAGTTCACCACACGCCGCTGGTTTAAAGTATATTTAGTTTCATTACAAATAAAATCAAAACATTTTTTGTAGAAAATTCTAAATTTAGTAGAATTGTTAATCACAAAATTAACGAACTGATAACTTCTCATAATATGACGAGCTGCAAGCGGGTGCGTCAATGCAGTATACAATATTCCCCGTACTTCACATGGCTTAAAACGTTATGTAAGAGCTTATTTTCCGATACACGCACATGCAGAATACACATGTAAATGCTGTTCACGAAAAAGTGAGCACTTTTGAAATCAACCAAATAAAAAAGTCGCTGCTACTAACGTCATATATTTGAACGGGCTCACTGCACCATGTGACATGCACCCAGTAAAGTTGGTAACGAATGATGGATAGTAGTTACATATTTCAACGTCGAATAAAAAGTGTTAGATAACCCATTTGTGATAGCAATTTATTTCTTTCGCTTTCAGTTTTTTTTAATGCACCATGTAAAGTATAAAAATGGCCAGATTTGTAAAATATTTTATTTTCCAATAATTTTACAATTTCACCAGACCGACGCATGAATAAAGTGATGAGGCCATGGCAATGTTAATCTTACATAAGGCGGACAAATACACAACGGACATTCAGTAGATCTCAAGCAGGGCTTTCAAAAGCGCTCATTTTATCGTGAACAGAATGCAACGATACAGAGCAGACAACCACACAGAGATGAAATAGTGTGGCGGTAATTTTGACGTGGGTGTGCCCACGTTCTGATTGGCTGCGGGAAGATTCTCGGAACAGGAATCGCGTCTGACTGGCTACCGCATGCTGCGAAAGTTTCGTTATTGGTAAGCAAGTTGAGTTACCAGTGCGCTGATTGGTGAACGGCGTTCCTACATTGTATTGGCCAGTGACGTCATATTGAGTGTAGCTGGTGCGACTGGAGTTCCAGGCTTAAGCTGCTGTATTCTACGGCGCAGAATTTTTTCCTTGACTGACGTGTGTGCGTTCTCGTAAAAAAAAATTAGGTTTTCCTGTGAGACAGCGTACCTAGTTTGGTATCAACATACTTTAAAATCCGAAAATTCGTATAGACTGTTCACAGTAAAATGAGCACTTTTGAAAGCCCTACTATCTATTTGTATGCACGTTGTGTAATCTTCCACCTTATGTGTAATTAACATTTGCATGAGCCTCGTCACATTGGTCGTGCGTCGGTCAAGATAAAATATATAATTACCACAAAAGTAAATATTTTAGAAATATACTTAATTTTACACTTCGAAGCCTTAAAAAAAACAGTAAGTGATGGAAATAATGTAAGTTATCACAAATGGTTACCTAACACTTTTTATTCGACGTTAAGATATTTAACTACTTTCCATCCATCGTTACCAACTTTGTTGGGCGAATGTCACGCGGTGTGCCTGTTAAAATATGCGCTTTTTTCTGAGATTGATTTCAAAAGTGCTCATTTTATCGTGAACAACCTTTGTCAATATGACTGATATTGATGAAATTTCCTGCTTTCCTTAAAATAAATAGAAATCTGGTCAAATAGTGGCATGGCTTGTATTACTACAGTCGAAGTAAGGTTAATTGTATAAAATAAAATAATAACTGTAATACGCGTTGAAAGTGGTTATAAAATTAAGGAAGCATAGTTTTGAAGCTAAAATTTCCTTGTGTTTGCACTCTCCTAACCATACGAACACGAGATTTCGTTTAAATTGACGTGTATGAATATGGCTGCCGAAACATATTCATATTATTAAATTCAACCTTTAGTGTAACAGCGCCCTTGGAGCGCTGGTCTACTTAAGGGCTTGAATCACAGTTTGGCCTTTTTTTAAATCGATGTTCTTGTAACTAAACTATTTGACCTGTTCCCATCATGTTTATCTACGAAAAGAAAAGTGATATCCAACGACTGAGTAATTGTGCTTCCAAGAAGTCTCTTATAATACTGTCTATTCATGGTATTCTCATATTTTTAAATCAAACATTTGTAATATCACGATATGCTTGTTTTCTGAATAAATCATAGAAGGGACGCTTAGGTCTTACAGCTCCGTTAATAAGTTTTATGATTAACTAAAACTTCACATATTTTTTGTTTAAAAATTACAGTAATTATTTAACATTCAAAATGTATTAGATACAGAGCTATATGAGGTACACAAGCATTACAATCTGGTTCGTTATTATAATGTAAAGGTTTATTACTAATGTATTTACGTTTCCAGGCAAAACTGGTGTATTTCACTTATATCGGTTAAAGAGACGTAAGGCAAATTAGACCATCTAAATATTTAAAAATGTTTACTTAACACTTTTATTTAGAGGGTAAGACATGGCTGTTGCCAACTTTAGTGGGCGAATGGCCAGTTAGTGGGCCAGTTATAATTAGGGATAGGAAAAATTCACGAATTCATTTCAGGACACGATAGATTTCAAACGCGTGTACACTGAAGTCACCTTTGCAATCAGAGCCAAGAGCCGAATTGTAAGGGAACAAGAAGCGAATACCGTACTGTCAAATGTGGTATAACGCTGGGGCAACAGCCAATGAACAAACATCTGAGGTTCCACTGTACAAAGGATTGTCGAGTCTAGCATGCAGGTCATTGAACTCGCGAAATTTTCCTGTCTCTAGTTATAATTAGAGACCCGGAAATTTCATGGAGTCATTCGGCGACAAGCTAGACCTTTGTGCATTCGCACATCAGTGAATTGTTCATTGGCATGGAACAATGGAATAAAAAACACATATGTACACATAAATGCAGTTTCACTTGTCCTCAGATGAATCCGTGAAATTTCCGTGTCTCTAGTTATAATGTGTGTAGGCATAGGAGCACTGACTTTTTACGAGGTTGGTTTAAAAAGTGCCCGCAGCTAACCGTGAACAGTCTTTAGTGATATCAACCGTTCATAGCCGATGACGTTGGCACGGTTTACGAATCAGTACGTGCAGGGAAGCTCATTGGACATCGTGATTCGCAATGCAGAGTACAAGTCAGTTGTAGGCTTCCTGTGCGTCCTGTGACACATATTGTCTCCACTAGGTCGAAGTATCTTATTGCTAGAGACCTACGCTCAAACAGGTATAGGATAGTGAAGTCTAGCGTGTTGTTCAATTAGGTTTCCTAATGCTTCTGGAACGCAGGAATCGCAGCTCAAAGAAACGACAATGTCCGTGCCAACGAAAAGAGAAAGCCAGCGATTCCTGAACCGCCTCGCTGGCAAACTGTCAAAGGTTCGACGAAACATTCTTCTAGACACAGAGTAGATAAGAGTACAGAGGCGAAATGACGTGTCGATTGCTTTGATGTGGGCGTGCCCACTCTCTGATAGCGTGCGCGAGGCTCTGGGGAACGGGCACAAGGGCATTACTATTAAACCAACAAATCAGTAACATCTAGGGTCAGGTGTTTTTCGCGAAAACATTTATGGCTATGGTAGACTTCAGTATCCTAAGTCCAAGGCCATAACTTATTTTGGTTATTGGACGCGTGTCTACGTGAGAATACATGTTGCTATTTGACTGGACCAATCGTAATATACATCCATGATTCGCGGACAGACTCTTGATGCACGTGATATTTAAAACCATCGAACCCCGAAAGTGTATACGAACAAAAGTGTTTCGGAGTACAATTGGCCTTGAAATCTTTTCGCGAAAAACACATGTCTCTATCAATTTCTCGACAGGAGTCAGTCGGCACGAGTAAAGTGCGTGAATTCATGTATCCTTGACGACGATGGAAACCGGTAACGATGTGAAATCGAGTATGTCATGTATGGCTACATACATACCCTCAACGAAGGCCCAAACATTACGTGCAAAACAATGCTCTTACTGTGCTAAGCCATTCGGTAAAAGTTGCAATTGGCAGTATACTCGGGGCTCTCTCAGTGAGCGATTGACATCGTATTAAGTGCCCAAGCGAGAGAAATAATTCAGATTACAGTATATTCTCAGTTTCTTCGCACTTTCTTTAAATCAATCGTTTGAAAAACCACCCATTATATGGCGTCCTTGGTTGTTTCCGAAATATTCTGTGTATCACAAGCGATTTATACTTGTGTTAAAATACAAGTACATTGTTTTTGGTTAAATTCAACTTTTACTTTTATTTTATCTATAAATTGTAATATTTCATTTATAATCAATATGGATAAAAAAAACAGGGAGAAAATAGGTGTGCTGGTAATGCTTAGTAAGAAATAGTTCAAGCGCAGATTATGTTACACTGAGTGCGCACGAATGCGGTGCGTTATCCCTTTAGTGTAATGTAATAGACTCGGTTAAGCTAAGTTTTCATGAGGACGAGGAATTATCCTGGAAGTATAACTTTAGCAGGGCTTCAGAAAAGTTTGAAGTAACCGTGGAAGAACTACACAGGTAAATGAACTCGCGAATTTTCTCTCTCTCTCTCTCTTCTTATTAGACGATTCTTAGTGAAAAAAATTATACTGCTGAAATCACAGGTGTTCTTGCCGTCGTATATACATGCGCATGGCGTCTACAGGCTGTTCACGGTTAAATTAGCACTTTTCAAAGCCCTGCTTAAGATCTACTTGTTTGCACGTTGTGTCTTCTTCCGCCTTAAGTAAAATTAAAATTGCCATGAGCCTCAGCGCTGTATTGATGCGTCGGTAAAGTGAAACTGTAGAATTGTTAGGAAAGTAAATATTTTAAAAACCTGCTCATTTCGATTTCTGCGTTAAAAATTCAGAAATCGAAAGAAATAATTTAAGTTATCACAAATGGTTACCTAACACTTTTTATATGACGTTAATATAGGGAACTACTTTCCATCCACCGTTACCAACTTTACTGGGCTCATGCCACTCAGTGCGCCCGTTAAAATACATGCAGACAGGGACAGTGGCATTTTTCTAAGGTTGATTTCCAAAGCGCTCACTCAATCGTGAACAGGCTTTAGCAGAGATTGCTTAAGTATGCAGGAAGTGAAATGACGCGACAGTTCCTTCGATGAAGAGGTATACCTATTCACCGATCGGTCGCACGAGATATTCCGGGACTGGTCTTGTATATGATTGGTTGTCGCGTGCTGCTAATTATCCCCTATTTAACTAGGTTTTCGCCTGGCAAGTATGCTATCAGACGCTGTTTGGAGAATAGCGCTTCGATATTTTTGCTGGCCAGTGACTCCACAATACTAGTGCGCGATAGGAAAATTTCGCGAGTTCTATAACCTATAAGCTAGACTCCTCACTCCTCTACATACTGGAGCCTCAGCTGTGTGTTCATTGGCTGTTTCCCCACACCTGACAGTAATGGGATTCGCAAGTTGTTTCCTTGCACGTCTGCTATTGGCTCAGATGCGTGCAGGGCGGGTCTAATAAGCTGTGATCCAATTGCGAAGGTGACTTCACAGTATATGTGTTTGACGTCTATCTTGTCCCGAAATTAATTCGCGAGATTTTCCTATCCCTAGGTACGAGTTTCTTTATCAATTTTGTGTATACTAACCTACGTATTCTCCGTTTATGGTCTAAAACATTTTTCTTTTTAATACCCTCCGCAGCCATACTTGCGAACTGAATTTGTTCAGTGGTAAGGTTAGGAGCAAAACTAGATGTATTATGGGAAAGTTTGGCATAGCCATAGATAACTGAAGAATTCGCGGATTCATTCCGGGACAAACGAGAATTTAAAACATGTGTGTTTATATAACATTAGCCATTGGCACGCACGGTGTTTGACACCTCATGGAGAAGGCAGGCCCAATTGTCGCCTTCTACTGCGACAGCAGACAATCAATGCACTGTTGACATCGGCAAATTTGTACATAAGACTGTAGAGATTAGCCTGCAGGTCATTGAACTCGCAAATTTTTCAGGTCTCTAGCGTTAGGGAAAATTTTCGCCACTAGGTGCGCAGTGTTCCAAAAGTTAGCATTTGATTATATTTTTAAACTACGTGAATAATACGGGAGAAATATTTTACTCATTTCATATTTTATTTATGAATATTGCAAGTATTCTGTTTATAACGTAGAATATAGAGACGATCTGGAACATTGCTGACAACTAGCGCTTACCTAGTGGCGAAAATTTTCCATTTGCCGAAATTTTGACACTGGATCTCCGCAACGTGTAGTAGAAATGATGTTAGCGGGGTGGTCGACTGAGAGTAAAGCTGGACTCACAACCATCCGTCGCATCTGTCATTTGCCCGTCCACCAGTCGGACAACCGTCTTATTTTTTCGTCTGTCAGTTGAAAGCGTCCGTCGATCCTTCTGTCTGGCAAAATTTCAGCGTGACAATTTAGCACTGCGATATTTTCTTTCGTAGAAGGTTTATTTTGGTTGGAAATACATTTTCAAGAGATAAACATATTGGGGATATAACTGTTTACGTGATATAAGTTTATACTGAATTATTGTTTACATTTTAAATTCCTGAATTTACTACCGGGATATTTAAACACATATCCACCGCGAAGAAGAAGAAAAGATTTGGTCGGCTCTTAACAGCGAGGTCTTGAGAGCCGAAGAGGGTGATTGAAGTGAATATGGAGCAGCGCCGGAATGAGGGGGTGGGGGAAGCGGGAGATCCCCCGAGAAGACCCGCCGACCAACGGCATTGTCTGGCACGATTCCCACTTGCGAAAATCCGGTGACCCGGCCGGGGATCGAGTCCGGTTCGCCTTGGTGGGAGGCGAGCAGGCTAATCGCTCAGCCACCGTGGCCCTATATCCACCGCCTTGCATTTTATTTCAAACTGCGTATTTGTCGTTAGAAGGTGGTGGCCCATCCGTCCGTCCGTCGAAAGTTGAAAGTTTGAGATATTTGACGGATTGACGGGTAGAAGAAAAGTTGCCCTGCGGGTTGGTCGAAGATCACGTGACCGCCTGACGGACGGGCGACTGACGAATGAAACGGATGGTTGTGAGTCCACATTAAGCTATGTGCCGCGCTGATTGGAGAACTACATTCGGCCATCTTTCTGGCCAGTGGGAGAAAGGTTTGTTTCAAGCAACAAAATAGTTGTTTGTGCAGGGCCAGAAATATATTTTCTCGCCCCAAATAAATAGTTGTAAGAGTAAACATAACTTGAAAAGCAACAAAATTAATTTCGTTCGTCTGACGAAATACACGCTTGCATAAACAAAACCTCTGTGCCGGACAAAATTAAGTTAGACTTTCAACCAAACGTTCAGTTTAATCAACTCTATTTATTTGTTTCGCCGCTCATTTGATTCCCTTTGTTCTAAAATACAGCACAAGGGTGTGTTTGTTTTATTTTTGCGACAATTATGATAGTAACATTGTTTGTTAGTGCTTTTACTAATACTTGATGATTGCGTAAACGTCCTAATAGAACAGGTTTAACAGAAAACTAAAAATAAAACTGAAATATTTAAAATGTTTACTCGCGCACTTTGTCCAGTATTTGAAATGTGTATTTTTGAAAACGTTCGAAAATAATTACCACCCACTTTAGCTGAGGTTGCTGGGGAGTAACTCGCGGACGCAAACGATCAATGTTCGAATAACGGTTTGTCTTCCAGTTTTTTCCTTCATAATAATCGAAACGGTCCAATGCACACAGAACTCAAATATTTGTTTTCGCCAACCAAATGAGAACAACAAAATAATTTTATTTGGACTGCACAATATTTGATGACTAGGGATAGGAAAATTTCGTAAATTCATTTCCGGACAAGACAGACGTCAAACACATATAAAGTGAAGTCACCTTCGCAATTGGATCACAGTTTATTAGACCCGCCCTGCACGCCTCTGAGCCAATAGCAGACTTGCAAGGAAATACCTTGCGAATCCCGGGGCTGCGGTGATCAAGCGGTTAGCCCGCTCGCCTCCCACCAAGGCGAACCCGGGCTCAATCCCCAGGCCGGGCCACCGGATTTTCGCATGTGGGAATCGTACCTCTGGTCGGCGGGTTTTCTCGGGGATCTCCCGTTTCCCCTGCCCTTTCATTCCGGCGCTGCTCCATACTCATTTCAATCACCCACATCGGCTCTCAAGACCTCGCTGTTAAGAGCCGCCCAAATCTCTTCACTTACTCACTTGCGAATCCCATAACCGCCAGGTGTGGGGCAACAGACAATGAACCCACAGCTGAGGCTCCAGTGTGTAGAGGATTGAGGAGTCTAGCCTACAGGTCAGTGAACTCGCGATATTTTCCTACCCCTATTCATAGCTCCTAAACAAACAAATATCTTGTTGTCTGAAGCAAACGTCTCTCTCAGCATGGTGGTACACGCAGGTATAGGCCGTTCATGGTAAGGTGAGCACTTTTTGAAGCTGTTTCATCAGACATAAAAATCATAAAAATACATTTCATTGTGACCTTGGACTTTTGGTTTTCGGTATGGTGAATGTATACACTGTATTTTTTACTCACATGGTAGGGTTTGCATTAACAAGTGATGGAAGGATATACATTGGTTGGAAGAAAAAAGTAACTAGGGCTTCAAAACTGCTCACTTTATCATGAACGGCCTATAAGCTGCTGTGCGTCTAATTTGTCTGCAGCGGCAGTGAAACTCGTGCAGAGAAGCCATCAGATGATTGACGTCAACCCCGGGAGGTACAGTCTATTCTATTTTTGAATCAAACCTTTGAAAAATCTCCCCATGTATGACGTGTTTAGTTATTTCCTAAATAGCCCCTGTATCACAAGCGTTTTATACTTGTATTCATAAAAGATACTTTTTTTCTGTTAAATTGAAATGTTACTCATATTTTATCTATAAATTATAATGCTTCATTTATAAATAATTTGAATAAAAACAGTGAGAAAACATGTGTGTTGGTAGCACGTAGTAAGAAATAGTTCTTATACACAATACTGTTACAACAGAGTGCGCACGAATGTGGTGCGTTGTCCCTCTGGTGTAATCTTCCAGGCTTAGTCAAGCTTGGTTTGCACGAGGCGGAGGAATATCCTGGAAGTAGAACTTTAGCAGGGCTTCGGAAAAGGCCTAAGATACCTTGTATCAACTATATGGGTCATTAGCAGAGTCCCGAGAATTCCTATCTAGTCAGTTGAAAGTGTTGAGCAGGGCACGCGAGGTGTTATCGCCGGCTGCGGAAGCGACCGGATTGTTTGTCGCTGACCCCCCGGGGGAGGGGGGAGGGGAGCGAGGGCAATTATGATCCAGCTGACGAGCGCCATATGGCGGTGTTTAGCACAAGCGAGATAATCGTTCTCGTCAACCGGAGCTGGAGAGTGTTTGCTCTTCGCGCGCTCCATCGCCGACACCAACGTCGCAACACGCGGATCACGGCTATTCATAGCGGCGCTGGCCCCGTGCACGGCAAACCTTGGTTCTACATGATGTTGCAAAATTTGCATGTCACTACTTCGTGGAAACATTCCTGCCGTCCGGAGGATGAAAAAATTTATGCGTACGTAGGTCCGCAAACGCTTCGTTTCTTCACTACGACCCGCAACACACAATTAGGGATAGGAAAATTTCGCGAGTTCAATGACCTACTGGCTAGACTCCATAGTCCTGTGCACACTTGAGCTTCATATGTTTGTTCGTTGGCTGCTGCCCCATAGAGCAGCCATTGTTACCTCACGCCTGGCATTAGGACACTCGCTACTTGTTTCCTTGCAAGTCTACTATTGGCTCAGAGTCGTCCAGGGCGTGTCTAATAAACTGCGATAAAATTGCAAAATCAACTTCAGTGTATACGTGTTTGATGTCTATCTTGTTTCGAAATGAAATCGGAAAATGTTCATATCCCTTTACATAACGTACAGTGCATGGCCCGCTGGCTGGATCATGTTACTGTGGAATGCCATCGCAGCGTTCGTTTGCATGACACACGATACCTCACACTACGACACTTCACGTAGAACAGTAGGAACTGCGCAGGAATTAGTTACACATGTGTGAAAGCTTATCGTCGGCACTAGAGGAAATGTTCAAAATGCGCTCCATCAGCACGAACACATGCATCAACCTGCCGTTGCATGGAACCAGGATGCGTTGGTGAATCCCTGGATAATTCCTGATTATTTCGCAACCCACCACAATGCGGTTACGGAGGTTGCCCACATCGTCCACTGGGGCTGCATACACAAGTGCCTTTAAATGTCCCCACAAATAAAAGCCTAGTGGATTCAAATCAGGGCTCCTCGGGGTTGGTTTGGGGCTGACAATTACAGCTGCGATGGAATTCCACAGTGACATGATCCAACCCGTGGGCAATACACTATACTTTACGTATTACGGGCCGTAGTAAAAAAAACGAAGCGTTTGCGGACCTATGTTCATATAACATTTTTTCATCCTCCAGATGTGAGGAATGTTTCCCCGAAGTGTTGACTTGCAATTTTGCAACATTCTGTATAGCCAGGTCCACTCGATCGTCGCGAAAAAAATTCCACGGCTAATTCTATTTCGTAACACTTTAGCGTGGATCCACTTTCGTCATTGGATGGTTTTCGTGTTACACGTCTTAGGTGTCTGGGCGTTAATAACGGACGTATAGCATTGAAGTTACCTGAATATGATTGGCCATTCAAGTAGAAAAATGTTTTCTCTCAAAGACATGTTGCCATTAAGCAAAGGAAAACTGCTGGTACGCCCGTAAGGTTTCGAAATCTAGCATGTGCGGAAATCTTTTTGCGTAATTCGTAGAGACCTGCAAAATTCGCGTTATTATTTGGGGACACGTTAAACTTCAAACACGTGTACCTTCGCAATACGTTTGTCATTGGACCATACTTTATATGGCACGCCCTGAGTAACTCTGCGCCAATAAATGAACACATCACAATTGTGTGCCCTAATCACGTGCTGTTTAGTCAGAAAGGAAGTGAATTCACATTTATGCAGCAGCAATGGATAAACGACGTCGGCTCTAGTGAATATAGTACTATGAAGTTCAGCTTGATGGCAAATAATAACGCGAAATTGGCATGCCCCTAGTAATTCGGGTGTCCCTATCCATAGCTAGGTTCGCCGGTTTTTTCGCGAAAAGATTCACGCGGCGGATAGAGTTAGATTTCCTATGTGCACACTTGTAGTCTTCCGTTAGCTATAGGCCACTTGTCTTCATGTGTGAAGAGAGAATGTTACGTGAGTGGGTCAATAGGAACTTAGCCTCTCCGAAACTAACCGTCAGTGATTCGCGGGCAGACAGATAAGACGCATGACAATTCTTACACTCCAATCACGAAAGTAGTTCTGAACTATATAGTGTTTTGGAACACAACTTGTCCTGCAATATTTTCACGATAAACAGACGCCCTTATCCATAACCCATTCGCGAATACTTCCAACTTTTCTGAAGCCCTGCTAAAGTTCTACTTCCAGTATATCCCTCCGCCTGTTGCAAACAAAGCTTAACCTGCTTTATAAAATTACACGAGAGGGGCAGCGCACCTTATTCGTCCGCACTCAGTGTAATAATATTTTGCTTATGAACTAATTCGTACACCTTTAATCCCCTGTTTTTTATTAAAATAATTATAAAGAGGAAATATTATATTTTATAGATAGAATACACTGCGAATAGACTATACCTACTCAGGTTGGAAATAAAATGATACTCTTTAAGGGAGAATTTGACTTTGAAAAAATTTCCACCGCCAGGTGTGCTGCTGTTCCAAAGACATCACTATAAAGGTTTTGGATTCCAAAAAAATATTATTCATGTAATTGTTCCAATCATACTTTAACTTGTATGCATTGAATGCGACGAGATTTTCATTGGATAAAAAAGTTTTACACCTCATAATTTCTAAGCATTTGATCTCAAATCCAAAATGTTTATGTTTTGCTGCAATTATAATAACAAATACCAACAACGCTGTACAAATAAAAAAAAACTAACTAAACTAATGCTGAGGGCTACCGCTAAACATGTAATAACAATCCGAGCATTTAAAACAAAACTTTAAAAATGTGCGAACGTGTATTTATATTTAACTTTATTTATATACATGGTTAGTTATACTTGTGACTACATACTGTATAAGTTACGCGGTAGCCACGCTATTAGTTCACTTCGTAAATTTATTAATTTGTTCAACATTGTTAGCATTTGTTATTATAATTACAGCGAAACAGAAGAACTCTGTATCGGACATCAAATTACTAAAAAATTATGAAGCGTATATTTTTTTGTTCGGAGAAAATTTCATCACATACAATGCGTACAGGATGAACAATGTTTGGTACAAATATAGAATCAATAATTTCATCACATACAATGCGTACAGGATGAACAATGTTTGGTACAAATATATAATCAATAATTTCATCACATACAATGCGTACAGGATGAACAATGTTTATTACAAATATAGAATCAATAATTTCATCACATATAATGCGTACAGGATGAACAATGTTTGGTACAAATATAGAATCAATAATTTCATCACATACAATGCGTACAGGATGAACAATGTTTATTACAAATATAGAATCAATAATTTCATCACATATAATGCGTACAGGATGAACAATGTTTGGTACAAATATAGAATCAATAATTCATCACATACAATGCGTACAGGATGAACAATGTTTGGTACAAATATAGAATCAATAATTTCATCACATACAATGCATACAGGATGAACACTGTTTATTACAAATATAGAATCAATAATTTCATCACATACGATGCGTACAGGATGAACAATGTTTGGTACAAATATAGAATCAATAATTTTATCACATACAATGCGTACAGGATGAACAATGTTTATTACAAATATAGAATCAATAATTTCATCACATATAATGCGTACAGGATGAACAATGTTTGGTACAAATATAGAATCAATAATTTCATCACATACAATGCGTACAGGATGAACAATGTTTATTACAAATATAGAATCAATAATTTCATCACATATAATGCGTACAGGATGAACAATGTTTGGTACAAATATAGAATCAATAATTCATCACATACAATGCGTACAGGATGAACAATGTTTGGTACAAATATAGAATCAATAATTTCATCACATACAATGCGTACAGGATGAACACTGTTTATTACAAATATAGAATCAATAATTTCATCACATACGATGCGTACAGGATGAACAATGTTTGGTACAAATATAGAATCAATAATTTTATCACATACAATGCGTACAGGATGAACAATGTATATTACAAATATAGAATCAATAATTTCATCACATACAATGCGTACAGGATGAACAATGTTTGGTACAAATATAGAATCAATAATTTCATCACATACAATGCGTACACGATGAACAATGTTTATTACAAATATAGAATCAATAGTTTTTCGATATCGAAACCCTTAATCCGGGACTAAATTGGAAGAATTATATTATTTATGTGTAAAAGTTCGTGTTTTTGCTGAATGTGTGATCTACACTCAAAACAGCCAAAATTCTTAAGTATCAACTTTATTTCGTAACCATTATTCAAGCCCAGCCAGTATTTACCAGAGCACACAGTAAAAACGCGATCCTGTTTGACCTTCAGCATTCGTAAACAAGTTTATTTCTATTGGAAAACCTCAAGTATTTATGTGCGAAATAAACATAGTTGTCATCAAAAGGAATTGTGTACTATTTTTCTTTCGTTTAAGGAAGATGTGCTGGAAAGCCCTAAAATAATATTTTTAACTATTTCACAATTTTTATTTATTCGGTTTGTTATATTTAACACTAGATATGCTCGAGTGTAACTTCAAAATTTCTTTGCTGTTCAGAAAAAACTCGCATGGCAGTGCAGTCTGTTCGGCGAGTGTTAAACACGGCCTCACAAGAATACGACAGCGCAGTAACAATGATATTGCTAACGATAGGATTTGTTTTATATAGCCACGCAAAGGGACATGTATAACTGCATGTATTACATTGGCTAACAAACAAAACGAAAAAATCCGGTCCAGCATATGCGACACCAATACTCTACCTAGAGGCACAAATACTCTGTCGCCAAACTTCAAGCATTGAGCTTCCCAACCTGAGTGGAATAAACATTAGCAGAACGTAGAGTGAGTTTGGGGTAGAGAAATAAACACGGTTGTAGGAACCAAACTTCTGTGACCATAACCAGCATAGTATGTTAGTATGTATAGCTACAGCAAACAGTTTAGTTGTAGCTACCATTCTATATATCGTTAACGCAAATAGCAACTGCGAGTGTATCTGCGGCAAAAGGCTGTTCGCGATAAAGTGAGCACTTTTAAAATGAACCTTAGGAAAAAGCCGCTGCCCTAACTGCATACAATTTAATATGGCCGCTGAGTGACATTCGTCCAGTAAAGTAGGTAACGATGTATAGAAAGTAGTTCCATATCTTAACGTCGAATAAAAGGTGTTAGGTGTGATAACTTAAAATATTTCTTTCACTTACTATTTTTTTTTTTAAATACATCAACGTATTAAAATTAAGAGGATTTGAAAAATATTTATTTTCCTAATAATCTCACACTTTTACTTGAACGGCGTATGAATAAAGTGATGGGGCCCATGCCAATGTTAATTTAATATGAGGAGGAAGAATACACAACGTGCATACAAGTAGATTGTAAGAAGGGCTTTCAAAAGTACCCATTTTAACTTGAACGACCTTTATGAATATAGTTCCTACAGCAGAGTATTCTGTTCGTCCTACAAACCATACAGTTATATCAACAGGATAACTTCAGCAACATTTGGATCGTCTCTGCAAAAGACAGCACATAGTAATAAATTAATAAAATATTCTGCTGCTGGTACAGAAATATGGCGTGTGTTACCCTGAAGCACGGTTACACGGCTGTTGTGTTGTAACTTCTCTGATGATATATATATATATATATATATATATATATATATATATATATATATATATATATATATATATATATATATATATATATATATATATATATATATATATATTAGTGTCCGCGAAACCAATGTGCGTGTCCCAGCATTGAACTACTTTTCATGCCAATACGACTAGAATAAACTACGTGGTTATGATTTGAGTTTAGAATGCTCTTAGTACAAACAAGCTCTTCGAGGTGTTTGTATACTACCTCTATCCACATTGCAATACAATTTGACTACATTCGAATTGTTAAAATTAATCTATTATACTAAAAGTGCCTGTCTTTTGAAAATCAACAACATATAAACAAACACTTTCATCACTGTTCACCGAGTGATTTAGACAGTTGTGAAGACGAATAATCGGTTCACCTCAGCTTTACTATAGTGTGCAAATCTCCCGACAGATGCCTGACAGCTCTGCAGCCCGCTTAAACTGCTGTTAATGCCGGTATTATAGGGTTGGTTTGGGAATGGATCATTAAGTTCCCCAGATGTTTTGCCTGAAGGCTTATCAGGGGTCGGCTTACAAGCTTACTTATGACCTAACTTAAACCAACTCCTTACCAGGGATTCGAACCTAGAACCTCCCGCATCCCAGACGGGCGGCTCACCAACCGACTGTGCCATTAGAGCTCAGCAGTATTGTAGGCGGGTAGGTACACAACTCTAAATTGAGGGGGCCCCAAAGGGTAAATGAGGTGTCCGTAAAGTATCACAGAGGAATTTTTGTTCTCACAAAATGAGCCACGGAGATGCAGTGGATAGAGCGCTCTTCTGCCACCACGGCGAACTCGGTTCGATTCCCGGCGAGTTCGCTCCTGGATTTTCGCACGTGGGAATCGTATCGGACGATGCGATTGGTCGGCGTGTCTCCTCGAGGATTTCCCGTTTCCTCCGCCCTTTCATTCCGGCACCGTTCCATACTCGCCTCATCACCGTCATCGGCTCTCAAGACCTCGCTGCTAAGAGCCTCCCAGATATCTTCACTCACGCACTAAATTGAATCAGCGATTTACGTATCTGTGGTAATTCCGGATGAGGCAGCGATTTCAGCACACAAAATCGATGGAAGTTCAACGGCAGTATGTGAGTATAGCGGGTTGTTATCTAGTTTTTATATTAACAAGTGAAACATACTTCCGCATTTACCCTCACGTCACGTGTGTGGGGTCGTTATGCGTTCTGTTACCCCGGCTCAGAGGATGTTGTTGGTTCCTGCTGTGTGCAGCGAGAGTGTAGAGCCTAAGTACTGATCAAACATCAGCAGACCTTGCATGTAGCTGGTGTCACCCTCAAGTACTTTTACAGAACTGTTCTGTTCTCACTTCTGTGATGATTTTTTTTTTTTTCATTGTTCGCAAAACCACTCTCCGTGTCTTAATTTTTTTTTAATAATTGGATTAACTTATTTAGTAGTTATTTATTTATAAAAAATAATAAAAACTTTAATGTTTAATCTTGATCTATTTTTAAAACTGATCTAGTACTTTTATATTTGAAGTTTAATGGCAATGGTGAGTTCGTGTTATTACAACACCACAGACAGCTAATTAGGGAAAGCGGTTTCCTTGCCAATAGAATATTGAAACGACAAAAAGACGCACGAACGACTTATTATTGCAAAACAGGACAGGCAACAAAAGCAAACCAAAAGAAAAGACAACACTATGACGAAAACAAAACATCACAAAAGTGAACAAAACAGAGCAATAAAAGCCCCAATGTCAGTGTTCACAGCTGAACAATAAAGAAAATTCAAAACAATGCGAAAATAAAACGAAAACACGGTGAATTACAAGTCACGGAAAGTATTCCTTGTCGGATTATAAAACCAAATAAATCAACACTACGAAAAAAAATAACCAGAGAGATAAACCAACACAGTACACAGAGCCACAAAGAAATAATTAAGTCTTCACGAAGTTTCGGGGTTTGGATTCTGTCCCTTTCTCCGGGTGAAATACTGGAAGAACAATCGCAGTAAACAGAGTTGAGGTGGGAAACAGGGAGTTTACATACGATTATGGCTTTCTTCCGAGCCCACCAACTGGAGGGCAGGTAGTCTCTGATTGGTGGTGCTTGGGAGAGAGCTTGCTGATTGGGCCGAGAGGCAGCCTATGGGATGTAGGTACTATGGAGTGGAAATCCAGGTCTGTTTTGAAGAGGAATGATTCATTTTGTACATATTAGCTTTTAATTCTACGCTCTGTTGACGTATGACATTACTATTGCAATTGATGAAAGCCAATTCTTTAATCCCTCCCCCCCCCCCCCCCCCCAATTCTGCTCTTTGGCTATGGGCGCAGAATTTTTCCACATAATCTTATGATTATTTGACTAGGCGTGTTAAGCTAGTTTGGATTTTTCTTTCACACTTCTTGGTGTCCTTCTTGTGTTCCTTGACACGGATGGATAATGACCGGCCTGTTTCCCTTATGTGTACACTGCCGCACAGACAAATAATTTGATATCGACTGTTCACGGTAAAATGAGCACTTTTGGAAGCCCTGTTTAAGATCTACTTGTATGCACGTTGTGTATTATTCCACCTTATGTAAAATTAACATTGCCAAGGGCATCATCACTTTGCTCATTCGTAGGTCAAGTGAAACTGTAAAATTATTAGAAAAGCAAATATTTTATAAATATGCTAATTTTGTCACACTGATGCATTAAAAAACTGAAAAAAAAATAAATAATTTAAGTTGTCAGAAATGATTCTCAACACTTTTTATTCGACGTTAGATTTTGGAACTATTTTCCATCCATCATTACCAACTTTACTGGGTGAATGTCACTCAGTGCACCAGTTAGTGGTGCAAGCAGTGACAGTGACTTTTTTATCTCTAAGGTTGATTTTAAGTGCTCACTTTATCGCGAACAGCCTTTAAATACATTCCAGTGTATGTTGTTGATCACTGGCGGGTTTTACATTTGTTAGTATTGTTTTTATTGTTCTAGAAGATTTGAAAGCGGTGCTTATGTTGTGTTTCTTAGCCATTCTCCGCATTTTTTTTCTGAAAGTCCTTTAACTCATGGAATAACTACAGTGGCTATTCTATTGACAAGGAAACAGCTTTTCCTAATTATCTGTCTATGGTGTTGTAAAATGTTTTTTTCGTTTTCGTCTTGCTGAGTCTGTGTGTGTTTATTTAGTCTCATAGTCGGCAATGGACACAGTGCAGTCAAACCATCGTAATAACCTGATCTAGTATTTGTTTTTTTTTTTTTTTAAATTGAGAACTGACGTTCTGCTGAATTTCTCATAGTATACGTACATAAAAACAAGCGAACTATAGATTTTTTTTTCTGTTTGGCGTGTTGTAGAAAAAAGTTTGAAATTATTTGTCAACATAATTTTTTAACGTTCATATAAATAAATCCCTTTCCTGTTAAAGAACCGGGTTCGTTTAGTGGCAGGGTTGCTCCCCATATTTTTTGACGTAGAAATCGTACGGGACAATGCCTTGGTTGGAGGGTTTCCTCGGGGGTCTCCCGTTTCCTCTACGCTTGCATTCCAGCGCCGAACCATACTCATATAGCTTTCAAGACCCCGATGTTAAGGCTGTTGGATACGACGTAGCGAACTGCCAAACTATCTTTACGTTTGTGTATTTCCTTGTTTGGTTGTTAGGTCCATCTTACACTATGAGTCCAAGGGCGGGCTGTGTGGCACACAATACGCGCCCGTGAGATAATGGGTAAGGAGCGAGAGAAAATGGCCCTGTCAATAATGGACTCTTTCCTTACACCACAATTCAGTTGTAGCGGAGACTGCATTTCCTGCAAACGTAGAATTCCAAGATGTTTCTGTGATGAACTAAACATGTAGTTTTTATGTACAATTACACAGAAAAAAAAGTTGCCGATTTTCGAAAGGAAATACAAGTCTATATCCCATTCCCCACTGGAAGACACTTTCTCGGATTGCTGCTAAATATCTACTTGCAGGCCCGTTTCGTATCCTTCCGCCAAATGCAAACAAACATTGTCATGTGACTGCCATGTAGCATCTGTCAAAATCAATGTTTACATTCCATTGTGTGTATACATGTGTTCGTATACTTTCGCTACAACTAAACATAAACATTGAAATGTGACTTCTACTTTTATACCTGTCAAATGTGTTGTTTACTGTTTACAGCTTTCCAAAGAATTCTGTCATATTCCAAAAACCATTCCGTACGAATATTCACAGTTTAGACCTCTGAAATTATTTAGGTCAGCTTTATGACGTTTTCAAAATGCCTGAATTGACGATAGTTCTTACGGTTGTTTTAAATTAACATATTTGTTTTCCACGACATAGCACATTACATGAAATGCACTTTAACATTTTGCCGAGACTGTGTTTAACACTGCTACAACTGCGATGTAAAGGGCTGTACTAATTATCATTTTGTTAATGATATGTGTTGGGCCATTTCTCTAAAAGGACGGCCTCAGTTGGAATAAATACTAAAACGAAGGAACAACCAGTCAAACGAAAAAGGCACATTACATTCAAACACGCAGCTCGTGTTGCTTATTTGTTGCCATACAAACTTAAAAGAAAGCGGTGAACATGTGCACAAATAAGCCTACAGCAACTTTTATTCTGCTCATATTTCTATGCACTGCTACTTACTGTTTATTAGGTTTATTGAAATTTATCAGGCTGGGCTTAGTATTTTGTTGGGACTGTGGCCAATCACGTTACACGACTGTGTTTCAAACATCTAGGGAATAGGTACAACGTTGTGATAAGTAGACAGACGCGGATGTAACTAATTAACTTCATCATAAACACAGTTCACAGTTAAAACGTATAAATAGTGCACATCAAATATTTGAAAACATGGACACACACACACACACACAAGGCCAGCGTAATAACGACCACCACGCTATTTCACACACATTAACAGTATATTTATTACTGCAGCGGAAACACATATTTATCACAACATCGTAACTGGCCTAAGTAGGTTTAAAAAACATGTCTACAAACATGATGGGGTAATTTGAATTTTTTTTCGAGGAAGAAGAATTTACGCTTCGTTTGGCAAAAAGCAACACGCCATGTCATGGCTCGCTACGTCTGCCAAATTCACAGATGGAAATCGTCCCGCAGTCATATCTAAATATATTAAAATTAGTATTCAGACATAAAATCTCTTTTCAGTTGTAAATTACAAATTTAAAAAATCATTATTTAGCTGTAATAAGTATGAAATATACTACAATTTAAAATATGTACAATTTTAATGCTTACTGGCAAAGCGAAACTTCCCGAGTGTGAGAGAGACAAAAGAGAGAGAGAGAGAGAGAGAGAGAGAGAAGAGAGAGAGAGAGAGAGGGGAGGGGGGGGGGGGGGGGGAGAGAGCGAGCGACAAACCTCGCCCAGCCGATGTCATTTGGCTTCCTCGATCCTCGCTCGATATAACAAACACCGTGCCACTACGGCTTACGCACGATATTTTGCGCTGTTATTTTAAACTGTAAAAATGAAATATGTTGCCATCGGGGCTACCAAAATATTTGAATATTTCAATAGGCACCGTTTAATTTACAAACAGCATACTAAAAAAACTAGGTCAAAATAATATTTTAACTGAGAACTATTTCTCACCAGCCTTTGCCATCACGTCGCTGCTCTCGCTGTTGTTAATTCATATTTAATACGAAATAAAGATTACAAGTTATAGAAGATATTAAGGTATAGTTTCATTCACTCAATAATACAGTACTCTAAAGTTAACCACAGTGTTATATATTTGTGGAAAACAGGTTATTGAAACAACAGGTTGGCATGTTACGCCTAAGAGTGATTTTTCAAAGGTTGATTTTCGTACGTCTCTTCCAGTCGGGAATGGACTATACGTTTAAAACCTACCAGAAGAGCGTCAAAAAAGGAAATGCACGCGATTTGTAGGAAAATAGAAGGCAACAGCAAATTCAGTATGTACGCTGTTAAAATATTTGTGTTCTACAACACGTAGGCTGGTTTGTATTATTAATTCTTAGCATCGTAAGCAAGGTAAATTTGAGATTGTATGAGCGAGTGAATAAATTACTTAGTGAACTAGGTCTGATGGTCTAAGCGAGTGTAGCGCGCATATCGAGACAGCTCGTACAGCTCGAGTCATATGCGAGATGGCTGTCCCAATCTCTAACCATCCAATGGTTACTGATATGCTTACATCATCTTCACAAAAGGAAAGTGGCAAGCGAGTGTAATCGAGTTTTATTTTATCATATCGTCATGCATAATAGAAAGATTCTTGAATCTCGAGCACTACAGTGAATTACAGGCTGCACTCCCAACAGCCTGCTGCTATTTGTTTTATTCATGTTTGTACTTAGATTTTTACTGTAGTTAAGTCATCGAAATGATAAAACCAACACAGGGTGCAACAAAAGACGACTCGTGTAAAAAGTGTTTAATTTTCAACATCCTCGAACACAGTCACAATGAAAAACGTAGATCTGGCATATTATAACTTGCGAGTAAAAAGGTCTTAGTCATATTATATGTACCTTGCTCGTTTTCTGTGTTAGACCCTCGCCTACCTACTCACTTACCCTGGAAACTTTACAGTTTAACTTACAAGATTTTCCTGCTACATCACAGATAATGTGTAAGTACTTTCTGTTTGGATGGCGATTAAAAGTTTTCATAATAAAATTATCGCTATGTTCACTCTTAATTAGAATGAGCCCCACAAAAAGCCAACTCAGCAACAAGAAAGAGGCCTGATATATGAAGAACGAAACAATTAGCTGAAACATTTAATTGAAAGAATGTTCCATAATACTGTTAACGACAGTTATAAAAATCTTTTTGTATAGGCTAACTTTTATTTACTCAAGGACAATTATAAGATACTTCATATTAATTTATTTTATCTGAAACGTTATTTTTATATAGGGTTGACTTGGAACTACGCAAACAATTGCTGTTTTTTTAAATAATATTTAATTAATAATTTAATGTTCGGCCCATTCTTAGGGATTGTTACACTTGCAACGGAATCAGACTGCCCAAGCAAAGTTGATTAAAAAAGACTAACACCAAGTTATTGTTCACACTTTAGACATGTCCGAAAGAAAAGCACAAGTTCCACCTCGACAGTTATCAGCTAAAAATTAATAAATGTACTGAAGCTGTGGCGGTTCGATAAAAATTGGGCAGCTGTTATTCAGGATATGCTATGCGGGAAATTCCAATACACATTCTGAAATAGAAGCTTTGGCGAAAAATTGATAGATCCAAGATGACGGGTGGGAATCCGCCTTATTGTCGTGTGCAAATACCTGGCTTATTTTTGAAAAAAAAATTTTTTTTAACAAAAACAAATATTTCCATTAAACGCTTTATTTGTCGTACACAAGTTCAGCTTCCTAGTATTGACAGCTTAGCAATTATCTCTCTCGCATCTAAAAGAGCAGGCGAGAGATAAGAGAGGGTGTGTGAGAGACAGAGGTAATCAATATACGCTTTGACGACATTAGCAATACGCCAGGTGATTCATACATGGCCTCGACTGCTGCTTTATCTTTACTGTCGGTGCATCGAGATACTATGAACTGGTACGGCCACCTGTTTGTCGCGACAAGTTCTACGCGCTTGATAAAATTCAATATATTCTATGAACACACTTTTATGGTTTTAAAATTTTATACTAGTGTCTTGGGAAGGTTTATGCTATTACGTGGGAAGAACTTAAGTTAATTATGAATACAGAATACGTCCTAATAATATTATAAATGAGAAAGTTTGTATGTTTGTCTGTTACTCAACGTGTCGTAACGGCTGGACAGATTTGTATGAAATTTGATACAGGGGTAGATTATATTCTGGATTAGCACATAGGGTAATTTTCATCCCGGAAAAACGAATAGTATCTTAGGGAATATATAAAATATGCCACCAACAATTAAGATAGAGCACTTGGTCATTATAATTAAGGTTTAAGTTGTGCACGCGGGTGAAAGAGCGGGTAACAGCTAGTATTTAATATAATAATTTTTAAGATACAATAAGTATAAGGTATTGGCGAGGAAGGTCCTACTCAAAACAGTACATGTCTAATCTAAATGATAAAGTCGCCGGAGGCTGAGTGTTGAGTCGGAAGGCGATGAGCGGCACGCCAAACTGCATCTTGATGGCTTCATCGCAGTGTGGGTCCACAGACAGCCGAAGTGTTGCCAAGTATTATATAGTTTCCGGTGGCATAGTTCGAAATACCGTGCCGTCGGGAGGGGGGATACTCTGGTGCTTCGCTGCTATCTTTATATATATATAATTCTTCTGTGCGTGTGTATGTCACTGAACTCCTCCTAAACGGCTGGACCGATTTTGATGAAATTTTTTGTTTGTGTTCAAGTGGATTCGAGAATAGTTTAGATTCACAATTCGGTAAAGAGAGGAGGAGTGAGAGGGGGAGAGATAGGGGGAGAGATTTAAGACATATGTTCAGGACAACGTCTGTCGGGTCCGCTAGTATTTTATAAACGATTACTGCTGTAATGTGTTTTAGTTCTTCGCCTCGCCCGGATACCGACGCGTCGCTGCAGTTCGCTACACTGTAAAAAATAATGGTAAAATGTACCTGACAAGTGTAAGGTAATATTCGCAAACTTGAGGGGAGAACACAGTTTTCCTTACAGGTAAGGTGAAATTACCGCACTCTGGAGTAAATTTCACGTACATGATAGAGGAAAATCCCATACATGGGGGAAGAAACATTCCTTTAACACGCTAATATTCACTGATGCAGTCACGCTGTTATAGTGCATCGGCCTATCGGGATAGAGAACAATGGTTCGCGCCCACCCGCCAGCAAGTGTCGAGGATTATAGTGTTAAGCTTTCGGTTACTATTCGTCAGAGGATGTCAGTAATAAGAATAATTAACAGAACTAATACTCCGGGATATTGTTATATTTTTAAATATAGATTTATTTTACAATATAGTTAATTTTTCCTTACTTGTATGGGACCCCCCCCCCCCCCACAAACCCAATTTTTGACAGGTATTTTTTCCGTACGATAAGGGAATAGTACTTAACTTGTTATGTCAATTTACTCTCTGCTTAATAGGCAATTTTACCTTACATGTAGAGGTAATTAGCTTCCCTTATATATAACGGAATTTTAACTCCATTTTTTTACAGCTTAGGTTTGTCCACCCTTACTGAATCACAACAACTTGTAATGTTCCTTTGGTTACCAGCCGGGTGCTTTTGAGAGAAGACATATTCTCACCGGACTGGCCCAATCAGAATACACTGTCAGAGCTAGTTAATTTTATTACTTAATGTGTTGCAATATGCATTGCTTTGTTTCGTGCTGTTCCTAAGCCGAAACAGCATTTTTCTGCTTAACTCTTAAGTACATAGTGTGTCACATATAATACAACAGCTACACAGGAATTTGTATTTTACGTAATATTTTTATTTCAATATTATATATAAAAGATAAAAAATTCGTTTTTAAGAGAAACAAAAAAAAATGCATGCACGGTATAAGCCTACGTATAAGGCATGCATGGTGAGGAAAATTAGTTTGTACGAATGCCCAGTTTCAATTACTATAATAACGGTAGCCTAGTGACAAAAAAAAAATGAAAGGGATTCACGAGCACCGATTTCAAGTTTGTCTATACTATAAAATCGTGTGTCGTTGTGACTTGAATTGAATGTTTCTAGAAACACCTTTGTCAATCTGGGCACAGCTGATTTTCGTAGAAGACAACAATCGTCGGGTGAGTTTGGTTGTCCGAACCAAGTTTGGGCCTTTGCGCGTAAGGTCCAAACTCGTAACTCTTGGGTCTCCAAATTTAGCCTGACACAGCACTTCTTTCGTTATCACAAGCGCTGTGTTCGTCTATATACCTACATCAATGTGAACCATTCATGACCTAGGCCTATACCAGCTGCACGATTTACGAAACAGTCAAAAACAGAGAAGAAGCATGGGCATTGAGCCTAGCGGAGTACAACACCGGTAAAAACAATCTTCGTGTACGTTGTGTACAACAATTGGGCATACTGGGTTGGATAGGTACAGCTGCCCCGACGCTTAACGTCTATATTCGCGGGCAGACACCTAAGATGCGGCGTGAAGATTAGAATCATCCAATCACAAAAATAGTTTCTGAATTGAACTATTTAGGAGTGAAATAAGTCGCGGAATCATTTCGCGAAAAACTGGGCCCCATAAGAATCAGAAGCCTTTTCTGTTTCTCGTAGAGGCTGGTAACGATTAACTAAAGGCGGTTCACGATACAGTGAGCACTTTTTAAAACCAACTTTAGAAAAACGTCACTGTTCCTACCTGCATATATTTTAACGTGCGCACTGAGTGACATGCGCCCAATAAAGTTGGTAACGATGATTGGAAAGTAGTTTCACATATTAACGTGAAATGAAAAAGTGTTAGGTGTCCGTTTGTGATAACTTAAACAATTTTTTTATGCTTCCTATTTTTTTTTTACTGCACCGGAGTGTAAAAATTACCAGATTTGTAAAATATTTACTTTTCTAATAATTTCCGAGTTTCACCTGACCGACGCATGAATAATGTGATGAGGCCCATGGCAATGTTAATGTTACATAAGGTGGGAAAATACACAACGTGCGTACAAGTAGATCTTGAGCAGCGCTTTCAAAAGTGCTCATTTTACCGCGAATAACCAATAAGCGCTTTTGAAAGCAACCTTTGAATAGAGCCTGTGCCTCTGCCTGCACGTATTTTAGCGGGATCATTGACCGGCCCCTGTGTACGCCCAGTAAAGTTTGCGCGACAGCAGGAAAAATAGTTCCATCTCCTAACTTTGAATAAAAATAGTCAGGTAAACATTTGTGATTACTGAAATCATATCATTTCTTTGTGGTTTTTTAAAATTCATATAGGCGTAAGAACGAGCAAATTTATAAAATATTTACTTTTCTAACAATTCCACGGTTTCACTTGACCAACGCACGAATACGGTGATCGGGGTCCACGGAATTCTAATTTTACACGTGGCGAAAGAATACACAATGTGAACACAAGTAGAACTCAAACAGGTGTTTCGAAAGGGCTCACATTTATCGCGGACAGCCTGCAGCCTGTTTTACTCGCTATCTCACTTGGGCTCGCTCGCAGCGGCTCGGCGAAACGACTGGTCAGAACTACGTGGTGTGTTAGAATATAAGGATGGAGGGGGGGGGGGGGATTTCCCCCGTCCAATCAGCGCCTGACACTGTGTCGTTGCGACTGCTCGTCCTGCGTCTCTGACTTCTGACGTGACCCATATATTTGCTGTACGGCTGGGGTCGCGCTGCCTTTTTCGCCAGCGATTTCAAGGCGCGATATCGATAAGTTCCTGCTGGAGAGATATCTCTGCTTCACTCTGGCTTCTAAGAAACATTGTAACATTAATTTTCGAATCTTTAACTGCTATTGGGTTCAAAGAGTTATTCCTGGAATGGCAGGCAGGGAGCGCATCACTTGACCGATGAATCACTTTGCCTAAATGTCATTTAGCATACAATTAAAATATATATATAAAAAAATCGTATCGCGAAAAGTAACTTGGCCTAAAAGTCACCTGGCATATAAGTCATGTAGCCAAAAAATGCAATAAACCGCTCCTCCCTGTCGTTTACAGTTTCCAAAATATATATGTGATCAAAGTTGCAAATATATTTCTGGAACATTCTGTATTCTAGCAACAATAAATAAAACGAAAGTAGACAGTGGTACAAGAAAAGAGATGGCAGGAAGTCGTCCCACGCAGAACAAACTAGGAAATATTGGTAAAATAAATTACCATCGGTAGAGTGCAGTCGAAAAGAACTGCGCTTCTTGGAAGTGCATTGCAAGGAAGTAGACGAAGAGAACCGTGACGACGATATTTTCTCTTTAATAAAGGGAAGTACCCAGGAATACACGCTAAAATGGAGTTTCCGTTAGATTACTTTGTTGCACTTGTTCTGCCGAATCAGCTGTTCGTTCCACAGTTCTATTTCTTCTTGTCTTACGCCTAAAATAAAGTCACGAAAATTAAAAATGGAAGCCTTCGTGGTATTACGTTTGGGCCTAAACTTTTTTAATGATTTACAAGAAATTGCAATGAATACAGTGAAAGAGTTCAGAGGACATAATATTGCAAACTGTCATATTTCTGTCATTTCGCATATATAAAAGTAAAGTATGTGTATATATATATATATATATATATATATATATATATATATATATATACACATATGTGTATATATATATATATATATATATATATATATATATATATATATATATATATATATATACACATACACACATGCATATTTTTTGCGGCATTTATAAAAATTGGTTATGTTTCCTACGATAAGAAAAGTAGTCGCATATATTTTTGGAGTCTATACGGATAAGTATTTTAACCAAATATGATGTATGTACAAAAATGGCATTTTTTAAAATCGCACTATAAAGAAGTGAATCTTGTTTGGTAGAGATGTAAAATTGCCAGTATCTGGGTATTCGTACTAGTTCGAAATAAAAATTTTATCTATATTTTGCACGACTGCATAAAAAAAATATTGCAATGGGAGTGTAATCTTGTTACGCCCCCTTAGGGCGTAGCAGGACTAAAGGAAGGCAAGGAGAATGACGCACACCATAAAAAAACCAAGTAAGTGTGGACACAAAAATTACAAAATCAAGACAAATATATTGAAGCCCATCTATACATTATGACCAAGAACAACAACTTTGCAACTTGAATTTAAATTGCATCTGCAAAATTTCTGTTGCTTGGTGCCAATCAATGAACTAGGGGAAGGGGAGAAGACACATGCACTGGAACAAACAGAAAAACAACAATATTAATATATCCTGAGAAATCACCCAACCTGATTTAACACTTGTGAAATCCCATTTAAAAAAGGTGAAATGACTCCCTGAATAAAGCAAGCACCATTACAACTTTAAAAGTAAAGTACGCCTGATGATTCACTAAAAAGTACAACATGGAATACTAATATCAAGAATACCATTGGGAAGGAGCAAAAACCCTCATTACACTTAACCACGAGCTTAAAGACACGTCATAACATATCCACTAAACTCCTTAGTCTTAAAATTCTTTTGGCAAAACGTAGTCCAGGAGACCATTTCTACAGCACGAAAAAAAAAAAAAAAAAAAAAAAAATCCACCTCTTACAAACATTCCCATGAAATACCATATTGAAAATTCACACAAGCAAAATAGTGAATAAACACTTCCCTACAAAATCCACATACACAAAAATCCCTTAAAAAAACACTACTAAAAGGGAAACTCTACCTCCAGCATAACAACAACTACGTTCATTGCAATACTTAACTTGAGTAGTACTCATATTACATGAAAACGCGTCTAGAATGCTGAAGCCCTGAAGTACAGAGTGGTGTAGACATGATCTATCGTCGGACAGCCCGCGCAACTAGAAGAGGCACACTGCACACTTGCTCGGGCTGGGGACGAACATTCATACTCGAAAACGCGGCTCGGGAAGGTTAAGGAGGCGGCGGGAATTGCGGAGAGGCGTATAGTGCCGCGCACTACTCTTCATTATAGCTCAGCGCTTGGAAGCGTTCAGACGTCGCCAAACCGTTGGAGGAGGGGGGGGGGGGCGTAGGGGCGAAGAAAAATAAAGTACCTTTTTCTGCAGCAAAAATATTGCCTCTGCAAATAGTAATCCCTCTTCAAACAAAACAACAGTTTATTATTCTGGGCTACGTGGCAAATAACCAAGCAGACTTGCTAACCAAGTTCATTAACGTCTTGTAGTTCTGTAAACAAACGTCTGGTAGTTTTGTAAACAAACGTCTTGTAGTTCTGTAAACAAACGTCGTGTAGTTCTGTAAACAAACATCATGTAGTTCTGTAAACCCGCCAACCCCATATTAGCAGCCTTTAATCGCACTCCAGAAAATTGTAGATATCACACATTTCACCAGCTGACGGGACGAAAAATAAATCGTCCAGGCAGGACAGTCTTTGGCAGGACAGGTGTTCTCACAAAATATTGCTTGAGTTTGCTAATTGACACGTGTGTCAGACTTGAAGCAGGACTTCAATCTTACTATGTCAGCCTCGTGAAAGTTGCATTTGATCGTAAGGTTTGAACAGCGACTACTTACTATCTTATATAGAATGCGGCGGAATTCGACTGACTCGTTTTGCAATATCAAGTGGGAAATATGTAAGACACTTTCTACCTAAACTGAATGTTAAAGGCTCGCTTTCGACCCTGTTGCAGGAATTTTTCGTTTTCGCGTCGTAATATCGTATTCATTTCACGTCATGATTTAGGATTCATAGTAACTACTGACAATGTACGATATAGAAAATTCGTATTTTTGTGCGTAAATTAATATTTTTGTGCGTAATTTTATTTGTGTGTTATCTGATTTTCCCCCTAATTTACTCTAATTCTAAGTGTCAGATGCACGTCTGAGGTAGGATCTGGACCTAATTGCGTCTCAGGGCGAACCCCTTACGCCTAAATGTTGGGATACATGCATAGCGGCAGAGAGGGATTGGGCAACCATGGCCAACTACTGGGACAACAACTGGCTCTCTAAGTATACCTATACTTAACCTATAACTGAGAAGAGATTGGGACAGACCTTAACAACCAATCGACTGAATAGAATTCAAAATCATCCATGCATTAAACGGGTATGCTACGGGAAACAGAGTGCGCAGAAACATACTCTTTGTCAGTAGGTAGCTGACAGCGAGATCATTAGAGACGGTGCAAGTTGCGCAAGGAAGAGGGACTGGGGAAGGAATCGGCCATGGCCTTGGTTTGGGACCCGCAAAATTCGCCTGGAATGATTTCGAGAAACCATGGAAAACCTGAAAATCAGGATGGCTGGACCGGGAATCGAATCCGGGTTCTCCAGAATGCGAGTCCAGTAAGTTACCACTGCGCCACCTCGCTCAGTTTTCTTAGTGGGGATGAAGAAACCTAGTAGAGAGGGGACAGGACGTGTGTTATCTGCTTGTTGTAAAAATACGAGAACTTATCAATAAAATATAAATATGTTCTCGACTGTTTAGCACATAACACACAATTAAAATTACCCACAAACATATTGAACAACTCTTAAAATGTGATTTTTCTGTAATCACTAATTGTAATCAGTAGTTACTATGAATCCTAAATCATGACGTGAAAATGAAGAGTTTCGCGAAGCGGAGCTTGAAGGCAGATACAAGGACTTGAAAATAGAGTTTTTTAAGACTGTACTTAGCGATATATCTGAAACTAACTGCGATTAAAATACAATTCACCGAACATCCTTTTATGTCGTCGGGATATTCAGCCTAAGGGCAAAACTCTCATTAATACCCCCCCCCCCCCCCCGAAGTGAAAATAACAGGTGTGTTTACAACATTTTTATCGTCAGGATTTACGAACGTTTGATGCGGGTTTATTGAGCAGCATGACTTAGTTAACCGAATCGCGCTATGCGACTGCCCAGGACTTAACCGGTTTTGCGTAAAATGCAAACGAAACTATTGGCGGCAGCGAAACAGTCTCATTGGCGCGTAGGCGATACCAATGCTTCCTGCAGTGAGTCGCACACCGGCTGTCGCCAGAAACAAGCAGGCAGATTCAGTACCCTAGGTAAGCATATTAATGTATGGCACATGTTGTTTAATGTAGGTGTTAGAAATGTTCTTTACTGTACCATTGTTTGTGCATTGGTCACAGCAGCGTAGCATAGACTTATGGAGGTAGTATTGCCTACGTGCTAGGCAATATATTGTTGCAGCAGAAGTTATTTTGTTTATTAAGTTTCGAAAATTTATATTTGTGATTCAGAAATATAAATTATTACAACGAATCAGCTGTGAGCGAAACAAGTTTTGTTATTTTATATCACGAAACACAGGAACAGGAAGTAGTGATTTTTGACAAAAAGGCGAACTTTTAATAGTATATTTGAAGTTACTTACACGAGTGGAGTGGAGAAATTTGGCCGACTGTTAACGTCGGAGTATTGAGAGTCGATGAGGATGAAGCGAGGAGAGTACAGAGCAGCGACAGAATGCAAAGGCGGGGGGGGACAGGAGATCCCCGAGAAAACCGACCGACAAGCGGCATCGTCCGGCACGATTCCCACGTGCGAAAATCCGGGAGAGTTGCTCCGCTGGGGATCGAGCCTGGTTCACCACGGTGGGAGGCGAGCGCCCTAACTGCCGAGCCACCGAGGCCCCAGGCACTTAAATGATCGAGGTTCACAATCTTTCAAGGCCTTATCGAAATATGAGATAACTCGAGGAACTTGGGAACTGTTATGATGCAATTAGAAGTTCTTGGAGGTAAGAGTATGCTAATGTTTCTGTAATAGCTACTTCCAACTTTTATGAAGCCCTGCTGAAGTTATACTTGCAGGGTATTCCTTCGCGTCATGCATGCAAATAAAGCTTAACTAAGTCTAGAAAATTACACTGCAGAAACAACGCATAACCTTCGTGCGCACTCAGCTTAAACGCTGTTCGCGATAAGGTGAGCACTTTTGAAATGAACCTTAGAAAAATATCACTGTCCTTACCTGCGTATATTTTAACGGGCACACTAGGTGACATGTGCCCAGCAAAGCTGGTAACGATGGATGGAAAGTAGTCACATATATTAACTTCGAATAAAAGTGTTAGGTAACCGTTTGTGATAACTTAAATTGTTCCTCTCGCTTTTTTTTAATGTATCTTCTTCTTCTAGTTCGTTATGACCCATCAGGACCACGAGTGACTTGTTCAGAGCGCCTTCGCTCTTCCCAATATCTCTTCATTCTTTCACTCCTCCTGTTTCTGTGAGTTGTATCTTGATCCTGGTGTCAGTCCATTTGTGACCTTCCACCGTGTTCTTGTACCTGACTCTATCTTGTACTATTGTCTGGGGATTTTCATCCATGATGCCAATTGCCTTCCAGTCCTCCCTGACTTCCTTCGTCCAGCTGTTTCCCGTTAAGCGTGTCGCATTCCAGATCTTCTGGGTCAACCTGTTGTCGTTCATCATCATCAGGTGCCCCCACAATCTCAATCTTCTCTTCCGTGTCACACTCGAAATTGGTTCTACGCTCTCGTACAGCTCCTGTCTTGATCTATGGATCCAAAATTCGCCTTGTTTTTTGGTGCCCCATATAGTTTTCAAGATCTTTCTTTCCTCTCTCTCTCCAAGCGTATACAAGCTCTCTTGCTAATGCCAGCGTCTCTGTTGCATACATTGCGGAATTCCTGATGGTCGACGTATAATGTCACAGTTTGGCGTTCCTCCATAAGTTCTTCTTGTCTTAGCCGCATATCTTAGTCTCTGGAGTAGCTGTGCCCTGTCTATTGTACTATTGTTGTTTTGTATTTCGCCGGTGATGTTCTCTCCCAAGTACCGAAAGCTGTCTACTCTCTCTACAACTTGACCTTCTATCTTCCAGTCGGTTTTTGCATTCGATACCTTGGTCTTACTGTAGGCTATCTTCAGGCCGATCTTCGCTGCAATCTCTGCTAAGTTTGCTAGCGCCATCTTCGCGTCCTCTTCCTTCTCGTATCTAAGTGTAAAAATATGCAAATTTGTACAGTATTTTCTTTTCTAATAATTTCACAGTTTCACTTGACCGACGTGTGAATAAAGTTCTTGAGGTCCATGGAAATTATAATTTTACATAAGGCGGAAAAATACACAACGTATATACAAGTAGATACTAAGCAGGGCTTTCTGTATAAGAACAATTTTTAATCGTCATTACCAACACACCTGTTTTATCCATAGTTTTATTAATATTAATTATCAATGAAATATTATAAATTGTAGATAAAAATATAAATAAAAGTTCAATTTGATCAAAAATAAGATTTTATTATGTTAACGAAAGTATAAAATGTATGAGACACACGGTTTATCTAGAACAAACCAAACACGTCATACACGGGGTTATTTTTTTAATGTTTGATTTAAAAGAGTGTAGTAACCGTGAATAGAATATATTAAAATCATAAAGTGGTTTATTATCTTAAAAGTTTAGCCATTTCCACGTCATAAATAGTATCACCTTGGCCGAGGTTGCTTAATCCTTTCAGCGAAAAATTAACACAGGATTTTAGGCAATGCAACGAAAAAAAATTTTCTTAATTTTAAGGGTACGTATATCAGCACTAAACTCTCTCATACGTCGGAACGCCAATAAAAAAAAATGTATTTTTGTTGTTCGATGTTATTGACTGGAGTTGTGAGACAGCGGTGTGGATCGCGTCTGCCGCCAATTTAGGAAAGTTCTTATTGGACGCTGTACAGGCAATATATCCACTCCCTGTGCGACGTCCCATAAACATTAAATTTATCGCTATGACTGAAAGGCTCAGAAGATTAATTTCAGACTTTGAAGTTCCGTGTTTAAATAACGAGAGAGTATTGGCTTTGGCTATGTCCGAAGCACTTAAATTTCAGTATAAATAAAATTGCCTAGCGATTTGCTTGCATTCATAAAGCTAAATTAATACAATTATATTATTTATACTAGAAAATTAAACTGGACTACGTCTATAGCAAAAACAAAAACAAAAAATAATAATAATAATAATAATTAGTTACAACGAAATCCTATAGTCTAGACTCTTAGAGGGTAAGCATTAAAACTATGCATTTTTTCATAAAAAGGTGGCAATTGGCATGGTGGTTTATTGGACCCTCTGAAGCATCTATAGGAACAGCGCCAATCGATATTCGCTTGTAGAGGGTTAGGGGAGCATTTGATAACTAGCAGTCGCATTAGTCGTCTCATACACATTCAAAACACAATATCTCCAAAATGAAGCGTCGCACTGGGAAAATATAAGAGATACATAAAATTTTCAAAACGTTCTGTTAAAAAAAAAAAATAGTTTCCTATACTTTTTTCGTATTTCAAACAGTTTCCTCAATATTCGCGAAAAACTACTCCAATTGAGCTGTGCACCAATGTCCTGATCGTCTTTCGGGCGCCATATCTTACAAACAGTCAATTGTACAGAAAACATAAAAATGAAAAAATATTTATAATTGAATTGTGAACAAAAGTGTATATTGTACCTTTCACCGTATCTCTTACGGCTTAATAGTTATTGGCAAAAAACCGTTTCAAAACACTAGTGTTAACATGTTTATATGTTGTACAATGTGGTAGTTGTCTCAGTCAGTGATCGTTGCTTACTATTAATGCCTACTGCTACCATCAATGAACTGAACTTCATATGAAATACAGTGAATTTAGATTTCAGTTAAACGTTTTATACGAAATTTAATGACTATATATGTTCTGAAGCCAACAAAGCTCCATGTTTTATCATACATTCGTTAACAATCTAAATCATTAAATAATGGGGAATAAACCTAAACTGAAAGAGTAAACATAATAAAAAAATCTACAGCAATATTAAAATTATCTAATCAATTCATAATCACAAATATATTTGTGGTTTATTCGTCATCGTTGCAAAGCCCATCGCATCTACACAGTTGTGTGCATGGAAGTCCTGCTTGATCGCACTTGCAGCGGCTACCACACTCTTGGCAACTGCAACGAATTAATTCTCGGTAACATTTTGATGCTGCAGGCATTGTCGTCCATACAGGCAACCACTTTTCTGTGCACTTCTTCCAGCCCCACCTTGAGGTATCACCTTGTCCTTGTCGAGGCTTGAGTGTATGGTCCCATATAACTCCTCCCTGATATGCAGCTCTAAGAGTGTGTAAACGAAGTCCATCTGAAGTAGGTGGAATGTTCTCTATTTGCCTATTTTTCTTCACAAACAAAGCGCGTCTTGCATCGTCAATACAGACTTCATTGCTGGATCTATCATACAGCAGTATTACAAATGTAGCCCATCGAATGCTTCTTCTATTGAGCCTTTGGCAAGAGCAAGAAAGCTTTGTGTAGCCTCGAGGTAAACATCCCACATTTCCCTTGTAGTCTTCTTGCCACATCCACCGAAGGAGCCCACATTATCACATCCTGTAAAGGCATGAAAGCAAGGGAGTGCAGAAGCCTTAGGACATCCAAGAGTATTTGCTATTTCGTGAAGAGGCAAATACTTCAAATGCTTCCCTGCCCCTATGGCCACCTACAATTGCTCAACCTCCATATCTTGGAAGAAAGCTACAGAAAGAACAACAACATCCGTATCTATTGTCTTGACCATGATCCGCTTGTGCCCTGCAATTGCTGCATCAGCAGTTTTAATCAGCATCCGCGTGTCTGCTTCTTCATAGTAACATGGGGTGAGATCCTGCAAATCGGTTCGATCTGTTTTGCTCAGAACCTGTTCTGCCAAAGTAGTGTAGATTTCTTTGCCATTATTTGATAATTTTTCAAAAATGGATTTTGACAAAAGTGCAAAAAGAACTTTCTTATTGTCATCGCATTGAAGGACGTCATGCCAATTGTATGGGGGCTGAGTCTGTGACATGAAATTTTTTTTCAGTTCCAAGATGTTCGCGCGAATGTCTTTAAACTGTATGAGGAATACTCGTCCCAAATAACATCCAAGCGATCAACATTTGTAGGTTGGCTTGCTATGTATGGGATGAAAACATGTTCAGTCTATTCATTGAAAGTATGAGTTGCATCCGTGGTTAGCATGTGAAAAATGGCAGCTTCATCGAGTACTTTCGTATCCTCTTTCGGTTCAAACTGAACACTACCTACAGTCTGGAATGCAACACATTTAAGGAGATCAGATTTGTTTGTTGCTCTTGGCTCTCCACCAACAGAGAGGGATGGGGGATAAGGCTGATTTTTGTCCCTGAAAAAGTTTTCCAAATTTCCTGAGTGTGTCTGGCAGGCGATGTACAACTGACTGAAAAGAGCACAGTCATTACTCAGTATCAAAGGTTTGTGTGCTCTTTTCCATTGTTCTTGAACAGCTTTCATATTGAAAGTTGGGAATCTATTAAATTTCAGTGGATCCATTATGTCCTTTCAATACCTTACGAAACTCTCTGCAAAAAATGACGAAAACTGAATTTCTCCTTCTTTCTCGATACTTAAAACTGTTTTACAACAGATTTTCTCATAAAAGACCTGGTATCGATGGTGTACAAGTCTCCAGAATTTTCAGAGAAAGGGTTACCAGCCTCTTGTAAAGTATTTACTAAAGTTTGGATGTTTATCCTAAACTTTGACAGAAAACGGTTAGTCTTTTCATGGTAAGTGCTGCTGCTTTCACATTTTCTGATGATACTCTGCCAAATTCTTCTAAAAGCTTGGCGATTTCAGGGCCTGCCACTATGAACCTACGAAGTGTATCTGGCTTCTCTGTGAGTCATTATTCCTCCCTCACTCTTCAACGTAGAATTTATTTGATCATGAGCATGATCTAATGCAATGGCAGAGAATGGTCGCATTGTCTTCCATGCTACAAATCCCCCAGTTTTGAAAGCCTGTGCAATATCTAGGTGCTTGTCCTCGATATGGTTGAGGTCTCGGATATGGACAGTAAGCCACCTAGCATAGTTGGTATGATCAAGTGCAAAAACCAAGGTCATAGATGAATAAGAGAGTTCACATAAAGCTGAAAATTAGCTTCCCTAATAGATCGCAACAGAGTCAAAATACAATGCTCTAACTTGAGCACAATGTCCCAATACTGGAACATAGGCTGCTTAGCTCTCATATTGGTATGCCAGTCGGAGAATGTCTAAATGAGATCTGTGTCTTTTTCTTTGTGATCTTGATAAACCAACTGCTGGAGGATATGTATGGCTGCAGCTGTTACTTCGTGAGCATATCGGGATCTCTTTATATGAGAGGCTTTCAGTACATAATCTGCCTTTCCTTGAGTGGTGACTCCATCATCAACCAGTTCAGGTGTCCAACAAATTCCTTGAAGCCACTTGTCCGCCATCCTTATATCAGCGAGTTTAATTTGCAAACCATCCATTGTAATAAATAATTTCTCCTCGCCATGGGTATCAACCATTGTGAATTGGATCTTCTTTAGGAGAGCATATAGTGGAGAATCTGCTACTAAAAATTGTATCAGTCCTGGGTTTAAGTGCTCCACCACTGCCTTAATTACATTCATGTTATGTAGCATCATGATTTCTCTGTGAACAAGGGCATAACTTCCATTGGGGTGATCAGTTTATTGCATCTACGACTGTATGTTGTGTTAAAAGCAGCCCAACTTTGGCAGGCATCATGCATTGCTACAGAAAGATGATATAGCCATTTTTTAGCTACTGGATCTGTGTATTGAGGTACTTCGCATGACAATATTTCTTCAGGGGGTCGACAGGATACTCTGCTAATGCTCACGAACAAGGGGGCACATTGGCGCACAGTGGGAGTAGTTGCTGGACTCTTCTGTTTCCTTTCTCAGTTTTTGGTGAGGTCAGTTAACGAGTTCTTTCAAGTTTGTATTGTGTTGGATGTTGAACAACAGAAATGGCAGTTCCATGGAAACAACTAATATCTGTGTTTGACGATGGGTTATGGCCGATGTTATCAATTGATACTGTTGTAAAGAGATCATGTTTAAGACCTGAAGGACAAACTAATTTATGTTCGTTGTACATAGCAAGAAATTCGTCCGCTATATCTTAATGCATTATACGGAGTCTTTCATAGGCAATACAAATACCAAGGCTGTGTAGTACGCAAACTGTCTAATACATTTGAATATGGACATTTCTTCACAGCATTGTAGGCTTATAACTGTGATATTATGAGAACTGCCTGATTCCTGTTGTGGTTTTCTGCAGCATTCTTAGTCATCCCTGGTCCATATATAATCATATTTACAAGAGCAAGAAGAGATATCGGTATACTTGCAATTTGGTCTTCCTGTGACAGACGTTTTGGATGACTTCCTTTTTTGCATTGGTCAAAAATATCTTTCCACTCAGTTTGAGCAGCCTTTGCAAGGTTAATGGCCTCCCCATCGTAATCACGAACACTTGTTTTCACAGTAACATCCACATCTTTTTTAAAGGCAAGTTCGCACTCCTTACCCTGGGAACTCCAGCCCTCAGGGTTAATCTTCAGAAGACTATCTCGAAGCCTAGTCGAGTGAGTACCTGAAACTTCCGACTCCTAGATCTTCCATGTGCTGAGAATAAATAGCGCAAAAATCTGAAATTTTAAACAAAGGATGAGTAGAGTCATTTGTGTCTCTTGTTTCTTCCATATAAAGTAGCAAATATGCTCTAGCAATAGCCTCCACATGTTCCTTCTGTGCAAGGGTGTTGTTTTAGTTACATTATTCTGATGGTTAGCCACACGATTGTAAAAGTGAGCCAAACTGAACTCACAAATCTCCTCCTCCACCCAGCTTTCTCACAGTAAATTTGTCTCCCAAAAGCTTAGCACCTTCTTTCACATTTGACTCCAGTTTCAAAGTCATAACGCGATGAAAAGACTCTCCCCTCATCTGTGGTTGTTCGCAGAAAAAAAACAGTTCTCACTATTATGTGGTTCGCTTGCACGTCGTGTTTTTATAGGACTTGAAGGCCCCAAGTGAGAATCTTCAGCTTTACGTTTCTTTTTAAGTCTTTGTAATCGATTCCGGTTAAATTATCTGTTGCAACTTTTATGACAAAAAGCTTTATGTTGCCGGGTAGTCTGCTCTATGCCGGACCCATTATCCAAAATATCAGTATTGATATGAACAAGCATTTCACCTACATGTTTAAGTTCCTGTGCCAGTTCTGAAAATGTTGTGTAACAGTCCCTTTCAGATTTCCCAAAACCCTTGTGACGTGCTGGACACATCAAATATTCAGCTGTATCTTTCTGACAAACAATGCATTTGCTCCAGTCAACTGACAATCTTCTTGGAATATCTTCATCTGAGACATACGCTAGACGAAATGCTTTGCTCTCCATTGTTTTGTAAAGATATATTTTCACCAACTGAAAGAGTAAATGCACATAAATCATCAACAAACAGGGAATACATGTTTTTAAACCTACAACAGTAAAGAATGTCAAGCCTTAAACACAAGTTCATATTACTGAAAATATGTAATACTCTGATCATACACTAAAAATGCGGTAGAGTTATTTTAGAATTTTGCGCATGTCCCCAAAAGCGACTCGCAAATTGCATATAGAACTGTCAAAATCACGAATTATTAAAGGAAGTGTATGTTTCTTTACATCTGGTTTTCCAACAAACCCATTATTTTAAAAACAAAAAATTATTTATCGTAACTGGAGTACATCCTATAAACCTTAAAATTTCAAACTAAGTGGATTAACAATTCATGTAAACAACGTGATAAACTTAGCTATCCACGTGGGTTGACAAAAACATATTTTCGTTAGATTATGGAAATTTGTATCGGTACATATTGGGACAAAGTAATTGGAAGTAAGGTTATAACAACACAGAACTTACTGTGTGAAAGTTGCTTTTTCTCTACGCGTCACGCCTACTCTTCTCCGATCGCAGAACACTCCTTTCACTATCATTTGTTCACACAACATAGGCCACTTGAACAATTCACTTTGCACACATCACATCAACTACCTACGTAGAGTGATTAGCAAGCGTGCTTCAGTGGTGCCATCTATGTTCAACCCTTGCAAGCATGTCTGCGAGGAAGCTGGAAGTCATTGTTGGACTACGTAAATACAGTTATGAAATGGTTTTTCGTCCATAGATATTAAACCGTAAGAGATACGGTAAACGGTACAAGATACATTTATGTTCACAATTAGATTATTAATAATTTATGTCTCTTGTGGGTTTTCTGTACATCTGACTGTTTGCAAGACATGGTGCCCGAAAGACGATCAGGACATTGGTGCACAGATCAACTGGAGCAGTTTTTCACGAATATTGAGAAAACCGTTTGAAATACGAAAAAGTATAGGAAACTATTTTTTTATCAGAATGTTTAGAACATTTTACGTGTCTTGTATTTTCCCAGTGCGACGCTTCATTTTTAAGATATTGTGTTTTGAATGTGTATGAGACGACTAATGCAACTGCAAGTTATCAAATACTCCCCAAACCCTTTACAAGCGAATATCGATTGGGGCTGTTCCTATAAATGCTTCAGAGGGTCCAATAAACCACCATGCCAATTGCCACCTTTTTATGAACACATGCATTGTTCTAGCAAAATTCCTCTCTTACCCTCTAGACTATTATAGGCTGTTCACGGTAAAGTGAGCACTTTTTAAGGCCATTCTAAATTTTTATTTTCATCCAATTTCCATCTTCCTGCTGCTTTCTAATATAAACGTGGCAATGTGACCAATAAGCACAGTGTATACATTTCAGCACCCTCAAAATTTAATGCCTGGGGCTGCAATAAGATATATTCATTAGTTGAAAGGACCTTAAAAAGTGCTCACTTTACCGTGAACAGTCTACACACGCATAGGCCTATAGTGTTTATAGTAACTAAATAAACACCTCAAAATTATTAGGCTCTACCAAGCAAATATTGAATTACCCTTATAAACCTATTAAGGGGGCCACCTAACCAGAACTGTTTTGCACGTTTGAGCTACAGCAGTAGGAGAGCATTAAGGGCGCTATTGACATGCGCGTCTTATGTTCCATCACGCCTATCCGCAAGGCTTTGAACTGGCGTGTAGTGTTCTCGTCGTGTACACAATTGTGTACATTACACACGTGTAGGTAACTTTTGGCATGTGCTGCACACACAATGCGAATATCAATTACCAATGGGCAAAATATTCGCAAACCGTTTTACCGGCCTAGGTCATAATTGGCTCATATAACTGTAGCCAAACATATAGCCTACAGCTCATTGGTTGTGGCAAAGAAACAAGTGCTGTGTCGACTGAAGTATAGCACGCATCATAAAATTTTGTGTTTACGACACCTAAAAACGTAAATTAAAGTGGGTCTGAAAGGTTTAAAGCGGTGATGCTAAACTTTTATTAATGGAAAGTCGACAGCAAAATTTGAGAGCAGAGTCCTGTAATAGTTATGCATACTTGCGATCAGTAAATTTCTGAAATACAGCAATGTGAAAAAGCCATTTTAAGCTATGTTAGAGGGTTCGGGAATAGTATTTATAATGTGTGTGTTGTCTATATTGTATAATTTGTCCGTCGTCTGTTTTCTCTTCGTACATCGGTATAATGGGAACACGTACATCGGTATAATGGGAACACGTTAATCGGTATAATGGGAACACGTACATGGGTATAATGGGAACACGTTAATCGGTATAGTAAAAATAAAAGCGGATTTGGAACACACTGCAACGAAATTCAAGCGACAGGTAAGCAACGCCCTTAAGTTGTTTGAGCCAGAAAACTTTTTCCTGATTTAACAAAACCTCTTTTTTTTTTGTACAAGGAAAGTACTCACAGCAGTTACTTCGTGTATGCGACCCGAACAAACCTAACAGTTAAAGTGAAAACATTTTACAATAAAAGTAAACTTACATAGTCCAATGACTGTTATTTAACACTATAAATACTTTAATTTAATGAAAAATAAGAAATAAGGCAATTTATTCAGAAGTCTTCGTTTAGTAGATTACAGCTATTGTTTATTATATGTATGTATTTATTATACGTATGTTACTATGGTAACATTTTTTAAGTCTTTCTACAATTGTTTTAAATTTTTGGTATACGGAGTCTAGAAAATTGCCGCTCCCTTAGCTTCTAATTTTCTTCCTACCGCGATTGACTTACATATTTCTTCTCTCGTAATTTTAAATGCCATCAGATAGAAGTTCATGTATTTCCTTTGCGAGAAAGTCAAAATTCTTGCTAATTGTAGGCCCTACAATGACACGTTTTGAACATTTCTTCTTCTAGGTACCACAAAAAAATATGACTCAAGTAAAGAAACGGATCGTTATGAAGAAACATATTAATATGTACTTTATGGCGAGCAAAATCAACTTCCTGGCGTTCAAATTTTGAAATTTTCCAGACGATCTGTCTCTTCCCTCGTGCTTCGCGAGTTTCGTTGGTGAAGTGGCGACAGAGGGCGCTGTTGACGTGAATGACAGATGGCAGTGTTGACATGACCGACAGATGGCAGTGTTGACGTGACCGCACAAAAAACGCCACTCAACAGATGACATCACAACTCCATGACGTAGTAACAGTGGCATATTTATATGAAGAATTTCTTACAGCGCGAGTGTGTCGTAGAGTCGTATGCCAGCTAAGGAGTAGCCAATTATCTAATACCAGTGTACAACTAGATTTTTGTCTCTAGAACTGTCAAAACTACGTCAGTTCGGCTGAGGTTAGTTCAATGTTCACATTTAAAAAAAAAAAACGTATTTTGAAATGGTAATGCACTTCCTTTGAGCAACTTTGATTGTAACCGAGGTATATTCAGATTAACTTACACAATATTATGTCTATGTATATACAGTACGTTTCGGAATTACATGTTGAAATTCAAACCACAGCATATAAACAAAAATCTTAGTAGCAAAATGTTTAGAAAATTCATCTAGTATTTTTTAATTTAACTTAACATTAGGCAAAAAAACGCCGGGAGTCCACAGCTACCCGTACCTGCGTACACAAGAAGTTGCATATAAAGAAGGCGAACGGAATATTATATATATATATTATATATATATATATTATATATATATATATATATATATATATATATATATATATATATAGGCTACGGCGATGGAAACGTATTCTTGCATGTAGACGAACGCTCCAATTCCGTTCGCCTTCCTCATATGCTGCAACTTCGCAGGTAGGTGAGGCTGCGGACTGTCGGCGTTGTTTTGCTTAAGACCACGATCTCCCATTTTACAACTTTTTTGAGAATTAATTTTTTGAACCTAAACGAGAGCCGATATTGTAAAATCCTCATACTATTTTGTTAAAAATTGTTTTAATAATGTATTATAATTGTTTCTACACAAAAAACTGTGTAATTCTAACTAATTATCAAATAAACTAAAATTTAGTTAGTTAAATAATTGAATAAAAATATACAGTTTTTTGTGTAGAAAAATTAGACTGCAAAAATAACCATTTATAACAAAACTGTAAGAGGATTTTACAATATCGGCTCCCGTTTGGGTTCAAAAAAATAATTCTCGTAAAACTGTAAAATGGGATATCGTGGCCTTAACTTCGAATTAATTTTAAAGATACTAGATGAATTTTGCAAACATTTTGCTACAAGGATTTTTTTGTTTGCAATAGTCCATAAAAGCTGAGGTTGGAATTCCGACATGTTATTCAAAAATATCTTGTATATTCGTGTTTCTGCTGAAAAACCGAGATGAAAACAAATCGGTGACGTAACCAGAACTCTTTCACTGTTAAGAGGAAGGGGGGAGGGAGGAATGTTGAGAGGTTTGGGTGGCTCTTAACACAGGGGTTTGAGAGCCGATGAGGGTGAAGCGAGAGGAGTATGAAGCAGCGCTAGATTGTTACTGCGGGGAAAACCGGAGATCCACGAGAAAACTCGCCGGCAAGCGGCATCGATAATTTTAACAAGAACGGTTGACAACCTTATGAGCAAGTTTAGGGAGGGAGAGGATAGTCACAACCACAAATCCCCTCCCCCTTTTCCCTCTTTTGACTATGCCCCTGAAAACAACGTATGCGTCACTGTTCGAACACATGATTTCGACAGAAGACGAAAGTGACCCTTCCTCATCTTTAAAGCCATGTTCGTGTTAACTTTTTGTTTATTCACGATATCGAGTATTTCTACTGATGAATTCGAGAGAGGAGTAGAGAGATCTGGGTTGCTCTTAACATCTGAGTCTCAGGAGGATGAATTTGAAGGACTCTCGTTTGCGCGCTTATTTTATTTGTTTCTGCAGTCCAGATTTAATTTCTGAGATTTTTACAAGAACAAAATTAACGAAACAAACAAATTTTAAGTAATTTCACTCAGTAAAAATTGCTAATACATTTTATAGATAGACGACCTCCCGTGGCGCAATTGGTTGGTGCGCCACCGATATGTGGCGCAGGAGATTCTGGCTTCGAATTTAAGTTAGGTTATAAGTTAGTCTGTCAGCCGTCCCCTGCCCAGCCTTCAAGCGTTAAACCGGGGGACGTTCAAAAGACCTTTACGATACAGTTTTGTAGATAATATATATTCAATTAATATCTTTGATAAAATGTGTAACTTTTAAGCAACATGCGTTTTAAATATGACTAAAGTAAGTGCAGATAAAACACGCAACGAAGGAAATATCACGCCAAAGATTAATACTTCAGTTTTTGTTCTTTCTTGTGTATTACAAGTTATTAAAAATTGCATCAAAACAGGCCCGAAGTACAATTTAATGTGAACAGCAGTAAACTCTTTAGCGAATATATTTGAAGAATTGGTATCCACCAGTTCCGTAAACTTTCGTGGCCAATTTAGTGCCCTAAGTGTTGAATTCGAACATTTCTTTAGTCTGAGAATATGTATATGTACTTCTTCTATTTTGTAAAAAAAAAAAAAAAAAAAAAAAAAAAAAAAAAAAAAAAAAAAAAAAAAAACTATTAGTTAGTGTTGGGTACCCAACAGAAGATATGCAGTATTTAAAACGAAATATTCTTAATTACAAAATCGCCTTTACTGTTGGTTTCGTTCTTAAAAACATACACTTACGTGGGCGTGGTAGTTTGAAGTAAATAATGAAAATATATATTATTTCCGATACTATGTAACTCTTATTTCAAGCACACGTATATAAATATTAAATTTACATGTAAATATAATAGTTACAACTAAAGCACCGTCTCGTCACGATTGCGAAACTAGTACATGCCGTTTATACACATATGTATACAAGACGCTAAGCCCAAGTCTACAGACCATTTAAGTATGAGAATTTAATAATACCATTTCGCTTATTGCAAGATGACGTATTGGCCATTTAAAATTCTATCTCTGTTCTAGGATGGTTTTTAAAACACATTAAGGACTGAAGATGTGTCCTAGGAAATACGTTTTAATGATAGATTGAAACGACCTTCGTTAATTACTGTGCGCATGGTTGTAGGCTTGAGTAAAATAAAAACCTTACGGACAACGGTTTATTGTGTGTCCGCAGATTGCGCTTTATTAGAAATAAAATAACGAAAGGGGCAAATAATACCTCAGCGAAATTTATTAGCTCATTTGACGGTCACTGTTTTGCTGAAACACATTTACTGATAGCTTATTGAAACAGGCAATGGGTTGATTTTACACTTCATACCTCCTTTCCTAGTACAATAAACCTTTTTTGTGAACAATCATTCCTGTAGGCTATTCACGGTAAAGTTAGCACTTTTGAAATCCCTCTCATTTGAAATAATAGTCAAGAGATATATTTAGTGGTAGCCTTAGACGTTAACTGTCGAGTCCAGTGAAATACACATACTATGTTTATTACTTATATGGAAATAGTTATTTTAAAAAGTGGCGGCAAGTTAAAGAATGGTTGAAAGGAAAAAGTAATTAGGGCCTCAGATGTGATCACTTTACCATGAATAACCTATACCCAGGATGAAGTGTTCGTCATGAATACACCGGCCAGTGAACAAATGACATCACCGGAGGTGTGTATGCAGAAATGTTGTGTTAAGCTGTAGCCCCCGAATTAACTCGTCAAATTCCCTGGTCTCTAGCGACGACAGCAGACTACCACTTTTCACCGTCTGGGTTCGTCAGTTCGGTATTCATTCCCACCGGTAAACCTTTGTGACAGAAGTCGGACGAGGTTACTTTATTTATACAGATGACCTCTTTCGCTGACAGTATTAGATACCTACATCTCGTGCTCAAATATTCAAAATAAATATTGACCTGAGACTACTATTTCGTCGTTTCTTTGTTACTCGAAAAAAGTAAGAGAAATATGTATTTACTTAACCCAGAAAAATTATAACATTTTTCTCTCGCAGTTTTTCTTTCAGATCAACTAAAAAAGCAACTTAAAATGTTATGGTTTTTTACAAGAATATCAAGTATGACACATCTCAATATAAACGAATTGGGTAATGTAGAAAATAATGTGCCAGTGACTTATAATTCGCATGAAGGCACGACATAGTAAGCAAACAACCGCAAACATTTTTCCAGGGGCATTTGGGGACGTAGTGATTTCCGGTTGAGTAAATATGTTCTTTAATGTACCGAATGCTAAGTGTTTTCTTGGTCACGTGTACGAATAAGGGTTCTAAATGGCGAATCCAAGCACGGCTTAGTTACACTCTAAATTTTAATCCGTGAAAACTCACTGATTCGCAGTGAAAATCGCTCCATTTAGAATCACTGAAATGTTTCACATCACTAATTCAATCAGCATAATTTTTACACTTAAACCATCAGTGTATTTTTTTTCACTGACTCTAAGTGGAGCCATTTTCACAGCGAATCAGTGGTTTTCCACTAAATCAAATGCTTTTACCGCTCAAGTAATCGTGGATAGCTGAGAAGAAACTGCTCGGGGTAAACAGACTGATACATTAGTGTACCTCGTCCTTTCCGGTATAGTGCATTCATAGTAACTTTACAATTTTCTGAAGCACTCCGTAAATTCCACTTCCAGGATATTCCTTCGTCTCACGCAAATATAGCTGATAACAATTCTAGGGCATTAAGCTAAAGGGATAACCCACCGTAATTTTCCACATTCAATTTAACAATATTTTGCGTGAAAACAATTTCTTACTAGGCATCATCAACACGCCTATTTTATCCCTGTTGTATTAATATAACTGTAGATTAAATCTTATAATTGAAAGATAATATATGTAAAAACGTGATACCAAAACAATCTTTAAGATGACTGGTATTTGCAGATGACTTAGCGATACTCAGCAACAATAGACAAGAAGCCCAAGAAGCACTGAAGCATTTACAACAAATTGCCGCCAAAACAGGCCTACAAATTTCGTATGAAAAAATGCAGTACATGGAAAAACAAAACAACAACACGCAAATAATACACACAACATATGGAAACATTAAAATAGTCAAGAAATTATAATATCTAGAGGAATACATACAAATAGGAGGATCGAACAAGACATCAAATTTGGACAGATCAGAAAAACTTCAAAGGGCATACAGACTCACATGGGCGCATTATAACAAAAGAAATATATCAAGACAGGCCAAACTCAGACATTACAACACAGTTGTACTGCCAGAAGCACCGTGTGAATCAGAATCGACCACGATTGTGACTTCCGTCATCGCAGAAATTGAAAAAGTTTATCGCAAAATCTTTAGAAAAATCTTTGGAGCAATACATAAAGAAGGTATATGGATGAAAAGACCAACCAAAGAACTTTATGAACATACAGATAGACTCACAGACATGATCAAAAGACGCAGATTGCAATTCTACTGACATATAGAGAATGAACAATGAATCCTCACAAAGAGGATCTTTGATGTGGTGAATGGCTCAATCCGGAAAACCAATTGGTTTTATGAAAGAGAGGAGGACCTAAATCTTGCAGGGTCAGTAAGGAAATAACAAGAAACAGGGGAGAATTCAGGAACAAAATTATGAAACACGAAATTCTAAATACAGAAGAAAACAGGAACAAAGTGGACAGAATAAAGGAAACAGGAACACATTGAACGAATGAAGAGGTTTTGGGAAGAGAAAAGGAAGAAGACAAGTAAAAACTAAATAATCCTGAATAATTTGAATTTAAACACTGTGCTCAAGGACAATAATGACTTATAATAATAATAATAAGAAGAAGAAGAAGAAGAAGAAGAACATTCCGATTGAACTAAAAATAAAATACGCCTGTGTTAACGGAACTATAAAATTATACATGGCATATTTATAAAGCGACCAAACACGTCATACAGTGGGTGATTTTTCGAAGGTTTGGTTTAAAAAAGATGAAGATGCCTTGAATAAACTATATGTGCCTGCTACCGTTAGAAGAAAAGGGAGGAAAAGAATACTAATAACTGGAGATAACATCACTCGTCCAGGATCTTCCCAGTTGACGGGACCCTGGAAATGCCACGGCGTATCTTGAAAGGAAAATTTCTAGAGACCAAAGGCTAAGGCAAACGTACGTTTATTGCAATACTGAGAGAGAGAATTTGTTCACCCGAAAGCCTGTTTCACTCGTGTTCTGAGAAGGATCCCGCCACAGTATACTCGATAGGCATGACTAGTCCCATACTCTCTTCCGATTCAAAGTATTGCTGGAGAAGTTCCTTAAATATCGATCTTCACGCATCGTCACGTATTACATTCAGATCCTGCCACTCCTTGGTGTATAAAAGGAAAAATGATATACTGTAGACTGTTCACGGTGAAGTGAGCACTTTTGAGACCCCCAGCTACTTTTTCCTTCCAGCCATTTTTTATCCTTCAACCACTTCGTAAAAACATTTTGATTGCAAGTAATAAACCCAGTGTGCATATTCCACCGGACTCTGAAGATAACGTCTAAGTATAAAATAAGATATACTTCTTGATTATTATTCCAAATGAGAGGGGTTTCAAAAGTGCTAAATTTACCGTGAATAACCTATACATATTATATAGATATAAAATAGATATTGACATAAAATGCACACATTATATAGAACATATATTATTTGTACATATAAACATTGCTATATATCAACTACAAAAAACCGCCTTATAATTAAATTCTGTCCTGTTTAGTTTATTATGTCAAAATATTAAATGCAATTGTACACACTAGTACATATTTATATTATATATATATATATATATATATATATATATATATATATAAATCAAGCAATTTTATTTATTTGGATTAAAGGTAACCCGAGTCTTCGGAAGCCCGGAACTTAATTTTTTTACTTTGACAGACTAAAAATAATCATTTACTGTAGCTTTGCTGACTAGGATTTTTCTTTTGTTTGTGACAGACTGAAATGAATAGATGTTTTGTCCGCGGCCACGTGGTTAGCTCCGGCAGGAATTTAATTTCTTTTTCTCTTGCGTATTGGAATTTGCCTTTAGGCAAAAAATACTGCAGTCTCTCGCCGAATTTAAGACATATCGAGGAATCCATGAAAACATAATTTTTCTCACCCCCGTAAGGACTGAATAGTAAAAAAAAATCCTAAATTACTTTGGTTATTTGCATTTGTAATGCTGCCAATCAATACTGCGATATCACGTGTGGCTTAAGAGATGTTAACAATTCCTTTAAGAGCAAATTTCGAAAAAAAAATTATACTTTGTTTTTAATCGAACATATTTGTAGTATTTTAAAGGGAAAAACACCGAAATGTCGCATCGTAATGAAAGGATGTTTAGTATGTATCCATAAGTAAAACACGTTTCCCTTTTCCACCGCTTTAAGGAAATAATACATAAAAATCAAAATATAATCAAGAACATTTTTATTTCTAGTATTTTAAAGTAAAAAAAAAAAGTTGTCTTACAGGTTTAAGGGATATTGAGAACTAATCAAAACACACTTTACCACTTAGATTTTGGCATTTGAATATGTAGTATTCTGAATTAGGAAGCACGCCAATTTATCACCGGGTTTAACAGATATTATTTCGTAGGGAACATAATTGAACATTTTTAACCTCTTGAATGGCTTGATTTTGAAAACTCCTGATTAACCGTAAGTGAAACTTTTTTTCGTAAAGGTGCCATCACAAACGTAGAATTTAATTTTACAGCCTATATTTCGGAAAGGAATATAATGCTTCTGAGGTCACTTTTCTATCCGTGCGCGTGTCTCCCAAAACCCTATCAACCCCTGCCCTGTATTTCGTAAAACTCGGTGCATTCGTAGCATTTCATAAGGACTCCCCATTTCACCAGTTTTCGATCGTGACAATTACTTATTTTCAAATTGCTGCTGCGGTTTTTAATCCTTGGTGTTACGTCATATCGCAGAAACCAATATAACTGATTTAACCAAAAATTGGTATACCGATAATCCACACTTCCTGTTCTAAATTCAGAAACTCGTGTCCTCATTAGTCTGTAATTTTATCATTTTGCGCCACTGCAACTCTGGAACTGTTGAACCTATTCTCGACAAGTTTGGTATACAAGTAATGCTGCGGTAGGAAACCTTAACTAATGTAATTATTAAAGATGTCACTTTTTCAAAATGGCGGCTTTGTAAATATCTCAGTTTAGAGTATCACACGTATCGACACTTAAGACATATTTCAAACAAATTTAGTGCAATGGCGATACCCACTGCAGTTTTTAAATACATCCTTTGACATTCTTCTTTTGCTGTCATTTTGTAAGTTTGCACTACACGAGTAAATAAAACTGTTAGATATTTAGTGCTAATGTAGGCCGCATAAACGTTTATAATTGAAGAATTTCAGAAGTTTATTTTCAAATGGAGGTCTCATAAGAAGGGCCACCTGTTTTTAGTGAAAAGATTTCAGGACTACTTGTGCTCAAAAACACTAGAGCTAATATCCACTTTCGTTATTGGATAATTTTAACTGTCGCGCATTTCAGACGTCTGCATGCGAATCGATGATACACAGTGCCTGAGTTACCTAATTCTGATCGGCCCAGTCAGGCAAGGAACCGTCTGCCGACAAAGACACGTGGTCAACGACCAAAGGAAATATGCAGGTATGCCATATGACATTCGCGTCTAGCCTTCGCGTGAATATTTCCGCGAAAAACACATGGCCCTACTTATAAATATTTACAGGTAGTATGTCATTATCTGCTTTAGTTTTTTATATTCTTCGACCAGACTTATTTTTGTCATAAGTTCGGAATTAATGTGTTACCACTGTGATACTTTCCTCGGGCGTAACAGTTTCCGAATGCATGGTTTAGTCAACATGGTGACATCAGGCAATCAACAGTAAAATCTTAACAACACGACGTAAATACGTTATTTAACTCGAACAGTTGCCTTTACATTAAAAACGTTCATTAAGCAACCGACTCTGAATGACTTAGGTAAACGAAACTCATATCATCAAGTAAGCTCCACATCTAAGTACGAAGGTTAATCACCTCTTCTAAGGGAGGGGAGAGCAATGACGTCCATTTGAAGACTTTAAACCGGCCGTTGTCCGCAATTACCTTAACAGCTCCTAAAAAAAACTAAGCGTAACTTGTCAGTGTATCATGTAAATGAGAAAGCTGCTTCAACATGTTTAAGTGACATGTTGCAAGCAAACCTGTTTGTTCGTTTGAAATGCGCAGGTTCCAGCACATCTATGATAGTGAATGTCCCACTTATTTTCGTAAACACCCATTTCGACGAGAGTAATTACAAAGCGTTACTCATCTGCAATTACAACATGTGTTCTTATTTTTACTACATCTAAGGGCAAACTCTCTACAGAGTGAAATATTAATGGATTTTTGTCTCCTGTAATTTATTGTAATTTTCATGATGTTAATAGGCAGCACAAATGAATCCTGCTTTCGCCAGCTTTAATTTCAAAATTGGCACAAGAATCACATATCACGCAAAAATTAACCGAAAGTTTGAAAGCAGAAAAATTACAAGTACATTATGTAAAAATCATTCACACGCTACTACATACAATACACAGAATAAAATTATATAGAAAATATTACTTACTTCTATGTCATAAGCGAGTATCACAAACATTATATTTCCTAAATCTTTATATTGTTTAAATAACGCATCACCAGAAGAAGTTATTAACAATTATTCTTCGTTTTTTTATTTTAAGATATACTTATCTTTCCTTAAAGATGTCTCTTTACGTTTTGTCAAACAGACACTATCAGTTTATTATTTTATTTTTCATATTCAGTGTTAGTTCCGAAAGTCGACAGTTTTTCACGACGTTGCTTTACAATAGGTATCACATACGACTAATGACTTCTGGCTACGATGGCGTTAAATGCGAGATTAGTTCTTTATCTGTAAATTACCTTCATTGTACTTTAGGCACGTGTTCAGAACAATCAGTCGGACCCAGTGCACCCATGCGATGGGTATTGCTGATAGAGGGTTGGTTTTTTAAGATGTTGGCTCCAGTCGTACCACAACACGGTCTTGAGAGCAAAAACTGAATAATTCGAGTGCAATGCCGCAAAGCGAAAACTCGCGCTCTGCAAAAAAAAAAAAAGAGCTCATATACAGTTCCACGTCTAAAACGTTCCGTCAGAAAAAAAAAACGTATAATTCAATAAACACATTATTGACTTTATTGGTTCAATAGGCATAAATCCTTACCATAATAGCTGGATCTGAAATAATGCCAAAGAACTATCTTAAACTGATTAATGGCCATTGCAAGTAAGAAAAGAAACTTTTATAAGACGTAGCTGTAAAATGTTTATGCTGAAATAATAAAAATAATTTACTTCCGCCAAATATTTTTAAGTAGACCGGATCGTCCGCAACACTTGCGTAGATTTGTAAGGATGAAACTGCATCACTGTGGTGACAGAATGAACAACTGAATGAAGCTCAAATGTGTGTACCTTATATATTCCACTTTTACTTAGTAATTTGTGGTCTAATCTAACTTTCAAAGGAGGCCTATATAAGTCTTGTTTTATTTCTCTTAATAGCGAACACTTTTTATGTTTCCACTCATAAAACACATCCCTACATTCATTACATTTTCTTTTAAAGTAAAATTATTATTCCTGTGGTAAATATTCGTAATTATTAGAGAAAATATCGCTTTGTTCATGAAGTTCTTAAAATCGACCGTAAATATAAGAAAAAATAATCCTACAGACATATTTGCCCAAACTAATTGATGAAAATTAATCATTACTTCATGATAGTTATAGCACAAAATGCGAGAAAGGTGTTTGTTACTAAATAGATCATCGTAGGATGCAGTGTAATTTCTCCATAGGTGTTTATGTCTCTTTTATTTTTAAAGAATTTGTTTGATTGTATTATTTTTAATGGCACTGATGACGTTTTCGCTTCTAATTTGAAACAACAGTAATCTTTACAGGCATGCGTTGGGTTGGAAGAGACGAAAACAAACGGCTCGGCACATAACACAACTTGCGTTGTAACAAGCATAACTGTGTAAGCACTTGTTGCTAGAGACCGGAGAATTTCGCGAGTTAATCTGTATCCGCATGTACCGCGAAGTTACACTTCTATAGGGGGGCAGGAGTACAGTTTGTTAGACACGCCCCGGACGACATTCGACCAATAAGGAACCTTTAGGGGAAAACAAGGACCTAACTGGTCAGTGATTGAAATGGAGCAACAGCCAATGAACAACCAACTGAGACGCAAGTTACAAAGGACTGTGGAGCCTAGCTTGTTGACAAACGTATCCTCGAAATTCTCTGGTCTTCTTATTGTAGCCTCGAATACAGAACGTTACATCGAGTCGATGCTAAAGTTATTAACAAAACAATTCATCGCTCCAGGATAAGTTTGACTTAATTGACGTACACAAGATTTTTGTAATCAAATATTTAATAATTTCGTTAGATTTTCATCATACCGTTAGATGCAAGCGCCAGTTGGACAGATATTTGTCAGTATGCTGTTATCAAACAGCAATGATTGCTGTAGAAATAATATGTTCACGCCATTATATAAAAAGCATGATATTTGATATGCATAAAAACATGAATAATTTGAGATGAAACTAGGCTACAAATTATGTTCTTACATTCCCAGAGTTGCAATGAAATGTTGCATATTTTTTGTTAACAAAAGATATAGCACGGTACATGAATCCAAATGTTATTTTCCGAAATAACTGTCTACCATCAGTTGTTTAGCTGGGAGCTTTATTGGCGAAAATGTCTGCAGAAAAAAAAAATCAAGTAATAACATTTTTCTAACAGTTCGCTAAGCGCTGATAATTATGTATTATTTGCAGTTACAAAATTCACACTAATTTTAGAATTGGCGGAATAGATATGCACTTATATATACATGTATATAAATTTTATAATGTTTTGGGATTCATTGTACACCATAATATAGTTCAAACTCTGTACGAGCTACCCTAAATAATTAGTCAGGAACCGGTAAGTAGAGCGAACAGACTTTCTTTCTAAATTAATCAACAACTAAGGGTCTAATTTGAAGTTAAATGACATCGCAAATACTGACATGACATATAATGAATATGTTATATTACTGCTTTTAATTACTCATCACCTTTTGTTAATAATTTTTGTAATTTTAGTATGTTACGTGTATATCGCGGTATCACTGAATATTAGTTAGCAAACAAGAAACAGGATATAGCCTAAATCTCAATCTAGAAAGTACATTTAGTTTTACAATGCAGCCAATTACATAAATTTGGAACAGTGAAATATCGACTTCTAGAAACCAGTTCTGACCTCTTCAACATATCTTCTGTAGGACTGAAAGTAATTTTATCTTATTTCATATTCACATATATATACACAGCGTTTAGGGAATGTAAAGTTATCTACATTATTTTGTGTAAAGTACTGCTTAAATCGTAATTCGCAAGTATAACAACAGCAGATTAATTGAAAATTAGGTAAATATTTCTGCGAACCGATCATTGCGATGACTTTAAGACATTATGGAATAATGTATACTTAACTTTAAGGAATCAGGTAACAGCACACTGCCACCGACTCAGTAAGTATGCCTATTAAAAATATGATGAACTGATGTGGGACAAATATATCGGTTTGGTAACATAAATTAAATAAAATGTTTAACTTATCTATATATGCTAGCGAATATTTTGTAAGCCGCAATTCTGAGATGTTTATGGCAAAAATCTATCATTACGTTAATGACAGAATTCGTAGAGGTTGTCCTTTTTGTAAGGACACGTGTAGAGGAGTAACTTTGGAAACAGATTTTAGTAGTTATTATTAGAGACGTGAAAAATTCGCGAGTTGAATGACCTGCAGCCTATACTCTACAGTCTTGTGTACACATGTGCTGATATCAACTGCATATTGGTTGTCTGCTGTCACAGTGGAAAGCGACAATTGGACACCGTTTTTCATGAGGTGCCAAACACCGTGTGGACCAATAGCTTAAATGATATAAACGCACGTGTTTTGAATTCTAGCTTGTCCCAAAATGAATCCGCTCATTCTTCAGGTCTCTGGTTATTACTAAAGCGAATATATTATCTTTATAATTTACTTTTCTGATATTTGCTAACCATATTTTTATAAGTTACGAATTGTTTCACGCTATTAACTATATAATTAAACTTTTACATCTTAAAACTAATAATTTACATTTTTAATTTGTGGTCGTTTTTACACTGATTTCAAGTTTTTTGATGTGTATTCATTCAACAAAGTTTACGGTATTCGTAAAATCGATAATACACAGTATATTTAGATTAATATCTGCCTGTGTTTGTCACAAAGTATACAGCCTAGTACATCACGTCATATACCACGGTAGTACAAAACACTGGCAACAGATATAACCTTCTTGCGCTGATAAAAAAACTGGTGCCTGTCCAACATTAGTCACGCCAGTCTATGACGTATGCACAGCAAAATTCTTCCAACACGCTGCGTTAATTACATCGATATTATGAAGCTACACTGCAGCAAGTTTAGGAGAAATAATTAACGACGAAAATAAAAATTAATCAAAAAACTGCATCTTTTGCAGTTACATTTTGTAGAGAAAAGCTGAACATTAACGTAACCAGTCACAATTCTCATGACATAAACACATGGTATACTACAAGCACACAGAGACGAAGCAACTTAGCTGTTCCTTTGATGTGGAGGTACCCATTATCTGATTGGCTGTACGAGGCTCTGGGAATGAGCCTGGTGCCTGGTCGGCTACTGCATGCGGAGAAAGATACCCGAATGGCTAGGCTGGAAGCTGGCGAGTGGGTTACCAGACGCCATTTTGCTGACGTGCACGGTCGGACTTCGCGTTGTAAACGCGGCTATTTCTCTTCCGTATTCTTAAGTATTGTGTGTCACGAACTTATCATCTTACACAGTTGATTGTTTTGCTTTTAATATGCGATGCTACATCTCCAATATTGCTGGGAAAAAAAACCTACACGGCCCATACCTCCTGGAATATCTGTTTGCCACACTAGTAAAGGCTGTTCGCGATAAAAGTCACTGCTCCTTGCTGCATATAATTTAACGTACACAGCTGAGTGACATGCGCCCAATAAAGTTGGTAACGATGAAGTGAAAGTAGTTCCATGTCTTATTACAGAATAAAGAGTGTTAGGTAACCATTTTTAATAACTTACATTGTTTCTTTCGCTTTGCGTTTTTTTTTTTTAATGCAGCGAAGTGTAAAAATAAGGAAATTTTTAAAATACGCATTTATCTAATAATTTCACAGTTTCAATTGACCTGCGCATGAATAACGCAATGAGGCACGTGCTAGTGTTAATTTTAAATAAGGCAGAAGAATACACAACGCGCATACAAGTAGATCTTAAGCAGGGTTTTCGAAAGTGCTCTGTTTACAGTGAACAACCTGTAAAGAGCGACATGCTCAGCTGGCAGCGCTATCAGTGGAGTTATGAGTGTAATGTGTGCAGGACATGTGCAGAGGACCTTTGCTGCATTCCTCGCTATTAGTATGCCGTTGACGGCCTGCATGGTGTTAGATCAACGTGATAATACATCCATACCTCCCTGGTCTCCCTTTACCCTACACAGGAAGGCTGCTGCGCGTTGCCAGTACGCCGCGCATTTATTCCAAGAGGAGGTACTAGCCCAGAAGGATTTTTCGCGTCCTGCTACGTTTCATTACATAATGCGATTAAATTCCGTTATTCTGCAGGTTAACCGTCGATTCTTCCTCGCTTCACAAGCTGTTCCAAAGCGAGTGTTCATAACGGCAACCCCTAACACTGATGCAGTAACCGAGCCTGTTAAGAGTGGGATGGACCCCCGCGTCCAAGGCCAAGAAGCGAGGGAGCGATACGGGCGACACTAACACGCACGCCTAGCGCCTCATCGCTCCTACGCGCAAGGCGTGCAGTGTTTCCGTCGTGACGCTGTACTGTGCAAGTTAGATCGGTAACAATAGGGTTTTATTACACGCGTTGAAATACCACAGATTAAAATACGCCCATATGTTTGTACTTTTCTCTTGCCGCTTAAGGAAACTTCATAGGCAAGCTTTAAAAATGCGATATTTGACCATTTTCACGAATTTTTTTCTCCAAGAACACACTTAATATGAGAAAAGAAAATAATAGAGACATAGATAATGATTTTTTAAAATCTTTCTGACAAAAAGTAGTATTTGCAGAACATTTATTTACCGAGATACGCGTATTCGGGCCAACAACTATTTCACAAAAAATGCGGTTGTCCATCCCACTCTCAAGAGGACTATATACTGAAACGGCTTCTGTGAAATCGTCGTTTGCACGTAAACATTTATCTCGATAAACAATAGTTCTGGAAATTCGACTTTTTGACAGAAAGGATAAAAAACGATTGTCTATACCTCTATATTTTTACTTCTATCATATTAATTGTATTCATGGAGAAAAAAATCGTGAAAGTGGCCAAATATCAGGTTTTTAAAGCTTGCATATGCAATTTCCTTAAGCGGTAAGAGAAAAGTACGATTATACGCACGTACTTTTTTCTGTGCAATTTCATCGCGTGTAATAAACCGCCACTCTTACGCGTCTAATTAGCAGAGTACAGCGTCACGACGGAAACACTGCGCTCCTTGCGCGTAGGAGCGATGAGGTGCTAGAAGTGCGTGTTAGTGTCGCCCGTATGGCTCCCTCGCTTCTTGACCTTGAACGTGCAGCTACACAGTCCTCTTAAGAACATCGGCGCTGCGGTTTCTCGAGGCAGTGTGCCGTGATCGTTGGAACTCGTTTTAATTCAATTAGTTTTATGAATTTTGTTATCGCATGTTGGGAATGATTTGAGTGTGTACTGTAGTATAAAACCAAACGTGTGTTGTCAAATAAAATTTTGTTTTACTACAAAATTGTTTGCTGGATCTAGCTTGTGTGCTTTTTTTATTTTGTCGCATTAATTTTTCAAGTGTGGTTTTACAAATAAGTTTAGTGACGTCATAATTATTGCCATTTTAGTAAAATCAAATGCACTAGACACCAATACCAGACAGCTCTGTACAAATAGCATAGGCATGTGTGCAAAAAATAACCTAGTGGAAAGAAGTGTTATTATTATTATATTTCTGGAAATATTAAAAAGTTATTTACCATTTTAATTTATCAGTATAATATTATCCACTTCTGAAACATTAAGATGCATTGGGAATTAGTTTTAGTCGTTTAATTTTTAGACAGTGTTAAATAAACTTTCCATTGACGAAAGATATTTTCGTCTCTTGTATCCACCATGTTGGTATCGAATTATTAATAGGCCTAGTGTAAACCTGCGAGTCTGAGGTCAAGAAGCGAGGGAGCGATACGGGCGACACTAACACGCGCGCCTAGTGCCCCATCGCTCCTACGCGCAAGGCGTGCAGTGTTTCCGTCGTGGTCCTGTACTGTGCAAATCAGATCTGTAACAGTGGGACTTTATTACGCGCAATGAAAGCCCACGGATTAAACTACGTCCGTATGTTTGTGCTTTTCTCTCGCCTCCTAAAGAAACTGCATATGCAATCTTCAAAATGCGTTGTTTAACCATTTTCACGAATTTTTTTTCTACATGAATGTACTTAATATTTTAAAAGTAAAAACATAGAGTCGTATATATATTTTTTTTAATTTTTTTTTATTCTTACCTTTTCTAGCAAAAGGTCGTTATTACAGAACATATATTTACCGAGATACGCGAATACGCGCAAACAACGATTTCGCAAAAAAAAAAAGTTTCACTTCACATTCCTGTTAAACAGAGGTGCTGCTGTCTGATGGCTAGAGGTGATAACACTGCCGGATTTCCTCTCAGGAAACTTCAAGGTGTCCGGTATTGGTTCGTAGCGTATTAGGTAAAGTAGTTCGAAAGTGTGTGGTTTGTTGCAGACAACCCGTGGAGCTGCAAGGGAGGTAACCTGACGTGGTTGGTGGACGATGGTCGCAACAGCTCGGTCGCTCGTCGTGTGGTGGACCGCGACAAGACTGCGTGCGGCGATCCACAGTACCGCTCCAAGCCTCTCCTCCCCGTCATGGCCATCTTCAAGGTACGTCGCCGCACTCACCTGGCTCAGGGGAGATGTTAGTAATTTGATACACTGTAAACAAAAAAAAATGGAGCTAAAATTACCCTTGCATGTAAGGGAAGCTAATTACCTCTACATGTGCAGAAAATTTACATAAGTAAGGTACTGCTCCCTAATCGTACGGAAAAAGTACCTGACAAAAGTGGGGGGAAATCCCATACAAGTAAGGTAATATTTACTATATAGTGCGACGATTGCATCATCACTAGTTTGTTTTTAGTGGTATTGTCTCAAAAGTTGGTAACCCTGTGTGTGCGAACTGTGGTTCGCACTAAGCTCTTTGTCTTTTTTTTTAATTTGTATTTTTATATTGATTATTAGCATTATCGATTATATATTATTAAGCATTTATATTTATATTACAGTCACGTATTTTATATTGCTTTTATTTCTCAGCTGAATTTTATATTAATTTTTGCACTTGTAATTTTCCCACCATCCATCTGAGCTTGACTCTCTTTGCTTTTCGTATGTAGTTCGTGTGGTCGTCGCTAGTGGCGCCCGGGTGACGGCACTTTCCCTTGCGGTAGGTCAGGGCATTAAGTTCGCCAGCTGTTTAGCCTTGTGGAGGCACCATGTGCGTGCTCGCGATGTCAGCTGCTTTACTGAGCGCGATTGAACGGGAGGCGGCAACGGTAAAATTTTCCTGTCGTGTAACGAGGCTTCGGCAATCACAAGTACATGAACAGTGCCAAAGACGCCGGCGTGTTGGCTGAACACGTGTTCATGAAGTTTTTGCACCGATAGTCTCCGCGAAATTTACAGCAACTTTTGTGTTTTCCCGCAATGATAGTTGCAGGACACTGTCTTGTCCGTCACGTCACGTCCGTAAAGTTTTACGTGTGCGCGAAGAGACTGTTGGAATGGAAGCACGTACATTGTGTTTCGGAATAAAAGCGGCAATTTGTTGGAAACATCCTTGGCTACACCGGGCGGCGTGCGGCCGCCATTAGCTCAGCAGACAGTCCAATGTGGATAAAGTCGGACAGCAGGCTTTCTAGCCTGCCGGGATTGCAGCTGCTTAGAACGGCCGTTATTCTCCGTGTATGCCATAAAGGTTGCATACACGGGTTTGTCAATCACCAGATATTAAGCTACTGTCTCATCGATAATTTCGCCCGAGAACATCGCGGGATGTTACGACTGAAATTTTGCCCAATTTTGACTATCATCATTCACTCGCGCGGCCCACGAGCGGCGACCACTTTTAATGTGTGTAAATAGTATTTTTCAAAATCATCTTAAAGTTAAATTTTGGAGGACCTGTGCGTGATTCATTAATATTTCTTACGGTGCCATATATTTACTATCACAAGATTAAGCCTAGTGTATACGAATGAACTCAAAGTTGTGTAGAAATTATTTTTACAGTGATTGACAATAAAATAACTCAAGCTTTACTTGCGTAAATTATCCATTAGTACATACTCTATAAAAAAATATTTCACAAAGATATGAACGCATTTTTGCCAGAGTACAACTGCCTTAAAGTTTATATGTTTGTCTTAAATATATTCATAGGTATGAAAGGACATACGGTTATTTTTTGTTGAAAACGAGTGCTGCTTGTCCCTTGAAGTGTTATAAATGTTGCGTGAGAGTTTCAGCAAGTGAGGTAGACTTGAAGTGCCTGAGCTAAAGGACAAGGGAGACTCAAGAATATAATAATATTGTATTAAAAAGTATACGAGGTCTTAGTACTGATAAATTCATTTTATTACCTATATCGTCTGACAACTGAAACCTCAACTCTAAAATCCTCGAAACCTGCTGGTGGGAAGGCGCGATCCATGGTCTTCCATCATGATATGCCCATGCGCTATCAATTACACCACGAAGACAACACGACTGTACAAGTGAATATTAGCGTGTTAAATGATTGTTTCTTCCACCCGTCCTCCCACTTAGCTGTTGAGATAATGCTGAAGAGACGCACGCGTCGTAAGGTAATTTTCCCATCCATTTATGAGATTTTCCACCACTATGTACGTGGATTTTACTCAAGAGCGCTGTAATTATACCTTGTTTGTAAAGAGCTATGCTGGACAGCGTGTATGACTTAACAATAAAAATCAATTTTAAGGTAAAAAATTTATATTTTACAATTATCAAATAGTTGCCAATCGACTATGAGATCCACACGTCGTAAGTTAATTTTCCCATCCATTAATGGGATTTTTCACTCCCATGTACGTGAATCCAGAGTGCAGTAATTTTACCTTACACGCAAGGAAAACTGTTTCTCACACAAGTTTGCATATATTACCTTACACTTGTCAGGTAATTTTCCTATTATTTTTTACAGTGTACTCAGTAAAAGGTGTTATTTGTGGGAATACAGGGTCATGTAATTAATTATAAGCATATGCGATTTAAAATTTCAATTTTCAAGTTTGTGATTTTGGCAATAATACATTTTGTGCCAAGTGACGTAGGGTCTATATGTTCAAAATAGAGTATTATTGTATTTGTAATCGACCCTAGTGTGAAGTCGATAGCTTGTATCGCGAAAAATATCGATGTGCAGAATAAAATGTTGGCCCTACTTGCTTGGTCTGTTGCAGTGTAATTTAGTTCTACTTCATTGATATATTTTTTTCTGTCAGCGGTGGGAACATATGGTATTGGAAGGTTTTAGTCGTGAAAATAGAGCAGGGAAAATGGTAAGATACTGTTTATTTCTGTAAGGATGTACACTGTTTATTTCTGTAAGGATGTACACTGTTTATTTCTTTAAGGATGTATACTGTTTATTTCTGTAAGGATGTACACTGTTTATTTCTGAAAGGATGTACACTGTTTATTTCTGAAACAGTAAAATCTCGACTTTGACATTTGTTTATGCGAAAAAAATACGCTCAATTATTTTCTTCGAGGAAGGAGCAGTCACTGATAATGTCTAAAAGCTGAACATATTGTGGTAAAAATATAAAATACCACAATTTTTCGTGGCCAACGCCCTTAAGGAGTATTGATCTCTGTTATTTTGGATGTATGGCTTTTTCTCTGAAACCGGGCAGTAGTATGATTATGGGAAGTATGGTATAAGAGGATCGGCGATAGGATTAGGATTTGGGGGAGCCGCCACCTTGTTACGTCACCCTACCGCTATATTGGATGTCACTGATATTTTACCCCTGACCCGTGTAACCTTTGACCTTGACCCCGAGAACCTTTGACAACAAAACACTAATCAAATATTTAAAAATTCTCAAAAAATTCTGACAAATTCTGGGGAAAAAAAAAAAAAAAAAAAACCGGAAAAAATTATTAAATATAAAAAATTTAATAAAAAATATTAAAAAGGTCCTCAGAAATGACCCATTTTTTCCATAAATGCTGACCCAGGTGACCAGGAGACAGGGATCAGTGACACAGGTGTCAGAAGAGCAGTACGTATGATCTTTGACCTTGAAAAAATCACAAAAATCACAAAAAATCAATCAAATTCTATAAAAAATTGATAAAAACTTACTAAGAATTTAATTTAAAAATCGTTTCATAAATTAAAAATTTTTTAAATAATTTATTTTTATAAATTTTTATTTAAAAAATTTCATAATTAAAAAGTCTTTAACTCCAGCGGCCATATTTCCCTATTTCCCTCCGAATTTTCCTTTTCCTTAAAAAATTTCCCTTAAAAATGTATAAAAAATTTATTTTAAAAGCTTACAATTCTTGAGACGACTGACTCCCGCGCAACCACTCCCCTCATCTATACTCATTCCACCATATTGTTTTTTTCGTTCACCACTTGTTTACATGCTACTGGAGCAACCATTTTGTTTATATAATACTGGAGGCCGCTATCTTTGACTATATGATACTGGAGGAGTCCATCTTGCTTTTTTCATTCATTTGTTTACATGCTACTGGATACAGCCATTTTTGTTTATATGTTACTGGAGGCGGCCATCTTGATTTTGTCGTCGCCATTTGTTTAAATGCTACTGGAGGCAGCCATCTTTGTTTGTCACGGCAGCAATGCTCGATGACATGAACACTCTAATTGTACTAGAAACCTCTGTTGCATGTAATATTTGTGTGGCAGGTGCGGTAATCAGATCAGCCGTAGAGACATGGGCCACGGAGTTAAAGACTTTTTAATTAGGAAATTTTAAAAATGAAATTTTATAAAAATAAACTCTTTAAGGTTTCTCTAGTTTTGAAAACGATTTTAAAATTAACTTTTTTAATAATACATTTTCAGAAATTTTTTTAATCAATTTTTAAATTTTTTTGATTTTTTGAATTCTTTTATTTTCAAAGTCAAAGGTCAATATTAAAGGTCATACGTACTGCTCCCCTGACCCCTGAACTACTGATCCCTGCCTCCTAGTTACCTGGGCCTGACTCTGGTTCGCTGATCCCTGTCAGCATTTCTGAAAAAAAAAAAAAAAAAAACGGGTCAATCCTAAGGATGTTTTAAAATTTTTTTATCAATTCTTTAATAATTTTTCATAATTTTCAATAATACATTTTTCGGAGTTTTTTTTTAATTTTTAGAATTATTTGCAATTTTCTGAGGATTTTTTTTTTTAATTTTATTTTTTTCTGTGTTTTTTGGAGATCAAAGGTCCTCGGGGTCAAAGTCAAGGTCAAATTGCATACGGGTCAGGTGTAAAAGGTCAAAGCCATCCAAGATGGCTGTTGGGTGACGTAACAAGATGGCGGCTCCCCGAATCCTAATCCTATCACCGATCCCCTTATGCCAGACTTCTCATAATCATACTACTCCGGGCATTAAGAATTTGTTTGTCATTTCGCGGGCCGACGGGGCATATGGTAAAACTTGGCACACTTCCTGGTACATTCATGATATGGTTTCTCTTCCTGTCATCACTTCTGAAGTCGTTCGCATAACACAATAAATTACTTTTTCACAGCTGCTACCTGTTAGTAAGTAATGAAGGCAGTGGAGCTGCAACACATTCAGAAAGTTTGAAAAACTATTATCTTGGCGTGGTGTTTATTTATTCACCCTCTGGAATGCAAGGCATGGCAAGATGGAATTTACCGATCGCCCTCAGTTTCTACTTGTTGGCGCACTGTGTATTATTCCGCCATCATGTACAATTAAATTTCCAACTTGTCCTCCATGTTGAATTTTATATTTGAATTACATAATTTTTCCAGTTTAATGACAAAACATGTAACTAAATGTGTTATTATAGCACTTCCAGAGCGCACAAATGCATTCAATAGTAGTAGCCAGTTGGTAATTGTAAAATGGCTTGAATATACTGTTAATTTAAATAATGATGTTGCAGTATTTACGCCATAATTTTTTTTTTTGACAAAACTTCAGAATTTACGTATGTCCAGCAGTGTAATGCATATTGCCAAAGAGGCATGGTTGTAGTTTCAAATTTAGTGTCCGTAAACAACTTAAATATGCTACAAACCAGTACTACGACGTTACGTACGAAATCGCTTTGTTCAAGAGTCTCGGTCAAGCAAAACTGTCAAGTTATTAGAACAGAAAATACTTCAGATATTTGCTAATACCTACACATTCTTGCTATATATATATGTATATGAATGTTGACCCAACATGTTTAAGTCAACGTTAAGACAGGGATCTACTCAGTTTCCGTCTTTACCAATTTTACCGCGCGCGCAGGCCAGCCAGTGCGCCCTTTAAAATTCACGCAGCTAGTGGCATTGGCATTTATCATAAGCTGATTTCAAAACTGCTTTAATTAACCGTGATCAGTGCATACACGGCTTATTCAGCTGTTCTGAAATAACGTGGACAATAGATTGAGTACTTGTATAGGCTGTTCACGGAAAAAAAGAGCACTTTCGAAAGCCCTGCTTACGATCTACTTGTATGCACGTTGTGTATTCTTCCGCCCTGTTTAAAATTAGCATTGCCATGGGCCTCGTCACTTTATTCATGCTTCGGTCAAATGGAACTATGAAATAATCACGAAAGAAAATGTTTTACAAATATGCTTAATTTTTACATTTCGATGCATAAAAAAGCGAAAGAACTAATTTATGTTACCACAAGTGCATAACTATCACTTTTTATTTGACGTTGAGATATGAAACTACTTTCCCTTCATCGTTACAAACTTTACTGGACGCATGCAACTCAGTGTGCCCGTTAAAACATATGCAGGTAGGAGCAGTGACTTTTTTAGAATGTTTATTTGAAAAGTGCTCATTTTATCGTAAACAGCCTTTAGTCATGTTGACAGCGAATTAACAACAGTAGTTCCACGCTTCAAAGTCGAACTAAAACAGCGATGTTGAAAAGTCGTTAGCCTCTGAGAGTAATTTCTTGTTGCATTATCTCGTAATAATGATAAACGTCAATAGCAACGTATTTACTGTTTGAAGAAATTGCAGCCTCAGTATAGCTTATTAGACATACTACCCATTATACCTGTGATAACGTAGATCTTTAACGAAACGAGAAGGCACACGAACGGTTGAAACAATAAGCTTACTAGAGTTTTAGAAAGAGCGCATCGGTAATTGGGCCTCTTTTGAATGTACAGATGAGAAAGAAGCGAGGGCTTTAGCTCCCACATGGGTTTCGCTAAGTAGAGCTGCGATGAAATACAAGAGCGTGAGAAATTGGAAGTAATATACGCTAGCCATCGACAACGCCAGCCATGTCACCAAAATGCGAGAACTTAAATTGGAGCCGCCGGGGATCGCGTTGATGGGTAGCTGATGCGCTAGCCATTTCTGAAAACATTCCCTTCCCGTGAGTGCGTTTGTCGGACTAGTATGCATTGATTGGGTGAACTCAGACAGGTTGTAGGATTGGAGATAATGATTTGGAATATCTCATTAATGCAACAACGTCCGGAAGGACGTTAAGTATGCTCAGTTGTTTGGAATCTAGCCTGCCACCGCTCTGATCCCCGGTTCGATCCCCGGCCTCCCTGGTAGAGTGCGGGTTTCTCTGGGTGTTCCCGTTTCATCCTCAGTATTCATTCCTCCACTGCTCCGTCCCCATCTCACCTCATCCACGTGTACGACAGTTATTTCTCTCGGGTAGCGCGCCCGGCTTTGCTTAGCGCCAAACTAGTCTTGTTCATTATTACCCTGCCTGTGGCGGGAACACTGCATTGATTTTAATATACCAGTGTACAGAAATGCAGGCGTTTACCGATAGACTGTGAGGGCCGCGGTGGTGTAGTGGTTAGACTACTCGCCTCCCACCTATGCGAACAGGGTTCGATTCCCAGCTAAGTCGCTCCCGGATTTTCGCATGTGGGAGTCGCGCCGGACGATGCAGCTGCTCGGCGGGTTTTTCCGGGGTTATTCCTTTTACCCCACCCTTGCATTCCGGCGCTGCTCCATTCTCACCTCGCTTCACCCTCATCGGCTCTCAAGACCTCGATGTCAAGAGCCGTCCAAACCTCTTCACTCATTCATCGATAGACTGTCTAGAATTCGTTGCTCAGCGCCGGCCGACTAGACAACCGTCAGCACGCAAATGCTGTGTTGATTGCAGATACTGCAGGCTCCATCACTTGGCATTACACCAATATTCATGTTTCCCGGTGACACCTGTTGATTATAACAACTGTTCCTCTGTCAGATAGATACCTGCAAGCTGAAATAGAGACAATAGTCTATGCAGTGGGTTCAACCGTTTATTTTCCAAAGAGCAGCAATCCTTTTCGTGGACGTGTCCGCGGGCTTCGAGTGTAAAAATCACAATTACGTTAAACACAGAAATAAAAAATAATACGTGCCGAGTGTCACCGAAGTAGGCCGAATGATACCGAACTGCGCAATACAGATCCTCCTTCTTGCTCCTGCATAAGCGGAGTGGTGAACTAGGAGGATCTAGGTTTCAGTGGCACGTGTGTGCATTTGTCATCCAATAAGAAGCGGTTCTTTCTACTCAAGTTGGGAAGAAAACGAGATCCTTATGAAAGAGTCTGGCATAGGGAAATGCCCGCTGGAAGGTGTGCTCATGTTACAAAATATCGTTTTCAAGGTAACATCAAAGGGAGAAATTCTGCTTGTTTGTGTGTAGTAATTAATCTAAGGTCCGAATTGTGATTATATACTTACTTGTCCTTGCAAAAATATCAAATATCAACATTACTTTTGTAAACATGATGTTTGTAAAAAAATGTTAATTTAACGGCAAAACAGAAATAGTGCCACCAAAAGGATTTTTTTTATCATGTAGTTACATTTAACTAAAGTAATTTCATAAGCCAACTTTTTTTAAATTCAGTTTTACAACAGAATAATAAATACCTTGTGAATACACTTAGATCTCCTCTCTTATAGAATGAAGAACAAAGTTTATTATCTATGTACGTTCTAACAAATTACTAATCGGATGATTTTACACAATTATGTATGTTTTATGAAAAATTGTAATTATTCCATTTGTTTACATATAAATAGAAAAAAAATCCGGTACAAATGCGTTACCAACGCTACCTGGCGGCAAAAATTTTTAGTTGCCAAATAATCGATATTGAACTTTCCAGCTTGAAAAGAATTAAACCTTAACAATACACGAAATACTAACAAACACCTTAGTCTGTGGTCTGAAACAGTTAACGAGGTATCACAGAACCGTGTTTCCCTAGTTGCCCTCCCACCTTATTGCACACCCACCAGTGTTCACAGGATTGGTATTACTGCTGTATTGCCTGCCGGGAGCTGCAACTAGCTTGGCTCTCACGGTCTGATTGTTGTGTACTGGAAGGCGCTGTGGAACGCATTTTGGACATGCTCCTACGTTGAAAGCTTTCATTTCTCGACGTTTTTTTTATAGTTTACTTTGAATTTGTTACGAGTTTCGCTAGCTCATTACTAGGGACCTGCAAAATTCGCGTTATTATTCGGAGACACGTTAAACTTGAAACACGTGTATATTTGCAATACTTTTTGTCATTGGACCATACTTCATGTGACACACCCCAGGTAACTCTGCGCCAATAAATTAACTCTTCACATTTTGTGTGCCCCAATCACGTGGAGTTCAGTTAAAAAGGGAGTGACTTCACATCTGTGCAGCAGCCAATGGAGAAACAACGCTGTCTTCTTTACATACAGTACTGTGAAGTTAGCCTGATATTAAATAATAACGCGAATTATGCAGCTCCCTGCTCAATACTAATCATTGTATGTATTAGATTGTGAAGTGTTGATATCGTCGATTCTTCTAATAACAATATTAATTCAAGAATCAAAATTTAATTTATAGAATACAGTATTGCCAAACGTAGGTAATATAGTTATACTATTTGCAGCACAATTTTAGTAATTCCAGTACGTAGTATAATAAATTCATTATACTGCAGGGAAATTTTCGAAATGCAGTGCATTGTTACACTGAAGTGATACCAACAGAAGGGATATTTTGTGGGCACTCACACCAACGTACTGACGAGTAGTTTTTTCTGAAAACATAATTTGTCGGAACGAGAAGATAAACGGGAATTAAAATATTTGTTCTTTCATTATCAGAGTTGCCAGATAATGCTCTAACTTAATATGAATGTCATACTACCCTACTTCCCACTCATTTGTGCTCCACAGTTGGAGTCAAGAGACTGATAAAGAAATTATCAAAATAATCCTCTTGTCAGCTGTGACAAATTCTTCATACTTAAGCTGTAATAATTCAAATATTAAAGTTTTGAATATGTTGTGCTTACAAGTTGATTTTATTGTGAGGCTATTTTAACTGAGGTATTTAATGTAAAACGTTTCCGCCGTAATACAATTTTTAACAGTAGTCTTAAACACTTGCAACTGCTAGCTAGTTTGTAACATTGTATATTTACCTTATTTTTATTGCTAGTACTATCAATTCATAGTCCATAGGTGTGAGCACGTGATGTGGGATATTCCATGCATGCAAAGGACCACAAATTCGGAAGTTGTTATAAAATAACATTAATGTATCGCCATGTAGTTTACAACCCCAAAACACGTTTTAGAGTGTGACTCCGTGGGTTTTATTCGTCGATTTAATTGTACAAAAGGACGATGGGTTCCAAAGTCCTTGAAAGAAACAGCGCAGATACATCTGTGCTATCCTTCGCCACACTGCATATTAAATTAACACGCCTTGAAATGTTACCACCTGTTACCAGAAAATTGTCAAACTCTGACCACGCCTGTGATTCCTCATTATATAACTTATTACTCATATTTTTGTTTATTTCGTGCATAGTATTTAAATAGGGCTTTTCATTTTATTTATTATATTCCATGGTAAATTTTTCATGTTATTACTGCCTAGACTACTTTGTTAGTCCATTTAATAACGTTCTAATATCATTATTATAATACTTACGTATAAGTGTAAACAAATACGTATTTTATAATTACATTATAAATGATACATTTTTAATTGTATGAAACTATTCTGATTACATAAAAATAATTGAACATCTGGGATTACTTTAATGCGATCGGGTTCCCAGTCAGGTTCAGTTAAATCAAAGAAATGTGTCATTTTTAATTTCAACTAAAACCCTGAGCCGCTTGCCTATAGAACTGTTGCAGCGATCTAGATTAAGTAGGCCTAGTTAATACGCGTGATTTTATTTGCAGTAATAATAAGCGCAATTGTTATATTCTGCATGTAACTTATAACAATTTCACAGTGTTACTAGTTCGAAACATCGACACCAGTTACTAGACACGGGGCAATTTATTTGTATACTCCTAAGAAGTATACGCAGTGGGATGAGGAATAAACCAATCAGGGCTTTCAGAAGTGAGCAAATAAACCGCGAGACGATTAAAATTCAAACAGCATATGCGCGTAGTAAAGTAATTACCGCCTCCCATTGTGAATCTGCCGTAAAGTTATAGGTATATATAGAACTTGTGTTACCCAGCCGTAGATTCTACGTTTACGTCAAACACCTGTAACTGATAAAAAATTCTTAGATTAGGGTTTCTTGAATTTGGTTAGTTGAAGAGCCGATATGTGGTGTCGTTATTTGTGTGCGGTGTGTTTCGCAGGCGATGGAGGACGACTGCCCTCGGAGCTCACCGCTCAACTGCAGCTGCACTGTGCTGCACATCGTGTGGAAGCCGGGCCAGAAGAACCTGGTGCCAAATATCGTCGTCAACTGCAGCAACCTAGGGCTCACCGAGCTGCCTCACACGCTTCCCGCCAACACCACCACCTTACACGTCAAAGGCAACAAGGTACGCCCTTCCTCGGCTAACATCTACGTGTGTGAACATTCTGTGTTATGAGATCAACATTTCCACGTGCCTGAACTTATTCATACGTCGTTCATACGAAACTGTGAAATTATTTTAAAAAAAAACCCATATTTTGCAAAGTTGCTCATTTCTTCTTGCATTAGAAAAAAAAGAAATCAGTATTCACAAATATTTACCTAGCAGTTAAAATTCAATCTTAAAACATGGGAACTACCTTCGCTTCCAGCGTTACTAACGTTACTGGGCGCATGTCAATCAATGCACCTAATCAAATACACTCACGAGCAGTTGAATTAGAGATACCCGACTAGTAGTGTGTACCAGCTACTTTCGCCCTGCTGGCGGTGATTTGGCATGGTAATGGACTTCATGAGACATCAGAAGCCATACCGATCCACGACTCCTGCATAGTTTCCCGTAGTGCATGGAGATTGGTCGTAGCAGGATATACAGCGCGCCCAGCCTTCTCGACAGCATCCCAGATCTACTAGATTTTTGAGGACGGGTGACCTTGGAGGCCTGGCAAGCAACCTCAGGTACTTGGAGTGTTCATCCAGCCACCCGATCAAATGTCGGGAGCAATGGGTGTTTGATCGTCTCGCTGTAGGCACAGGTCTCGTGAAGGGTGCTGCAGGCGCAGAATTGTGTACAGTTGATCTGGCAGCAGATCCCTGTATCTTTCGCCGGTGAGGGACATTGTTACGTGTATAAAAAAAGGGGGGGGCACTTCATCCCAAGCAAACAGTCCCCAAACGAAGATACCCCACACCACCAGCCTGAACTGCAACCTGTTGACGTGAGGGTTCTATCGGCTTCGTGTGATTGGCGATGCACTCGTACCCTGTCATCGGAGTGTACCAATGTGTACTTTGACTCATCCGTCCATGCGAACTTTCCTCCATGCCTCTCCTATGGCGCGTTACCACGCCTACTTTAATCATTGAGCCTATTGACGTGCAGTTAGCAGATTATTCTAGTGGGGCGGCGGCTTCAGTGCTCTATAGCGAGGAGATTGTTTTGAATGATATGGCTGTTCACAGATCGTTGTAGCACAGCACTGAACTGGCGAGCGATCCACTGCACTCTGTCCTGTGTATCGGTTTTTACCAACCGAGCCGGCCGACAGCGACCCCTGTCATCGATATGTTGTACTCTATGGCATTTGTCCCTGGCGGCGGTGGTTTTAACCGGATCCACGAGATTAAGGAATACGCTTGACACGGTGGCTCGTGGAAATCCCAGTGACTGCACGACGTTGGAGATACAGTGCCTCATACATCTGGGCCGAGCGATCTGCTCACAGTCAAATATGCTGAGATCTTGTTTCTCGCCCCCCCCCCCCCACAATATTTACTCGACTGTTACTCAGGAGTATATGTTCTGTGCTCGACATTTACTTAGGAATATATGTTCTGTGCTCGACTGTTACTCAGGAATATATGTTCTGTGCTCGACAGTTACTCAGGAGTATATGTTCTGTGCTCGACTGTTACTCAGGAGTATATGTTCTGATGACGTCCCAGTCATGCGTGACTGGTCACTATTCCATTCTACGGAGCGACCACATTGCTGTTTCACTAACAAGACCGATGTACCTGAGCTTCGCAGTGGTAAGGTTAGTTATACCCAGGTGTTCCAAAGAGGTCACTTTTAAGCTGTCGGTAAATGGAGAAATGCTGTATACTTGTGTGTAAAAGTTCGTGTTTGTGTCGAATTGTGATGTATAAATACTTCCCCCAGCCTAAATTTCAAGTACTAACCTTATTTTGTAACTATTATCCACGTACTCCAATGACGTTTAAAAGAGCGAACAGAAAAATTATAACTAAGTTTTGCAGTGAGCGTTTATAAACAAGCTTAATTCAATGGAAAAACGTTACAAATTTAAGAGCGAAATAAATTATACCGTTATCAGAAGGAACATTATCCTTTTCTCCGTTACCTTATCGAAACTGAGTGTGAAAGCCCTAAAAGCAATATTTTCCCCATTTCACAATTATTTAAATTTTGTTGTCGTATTTAAATGAAGCATTTGTATAAGCCAACGTTTTACTATATCCAATTTATGACAATATTAGAAAAACACGTTAATATATTTCGCCATACTTCCACTCTAATGAGAAGTTAATTATTTACTAAGGTCCTAACAGAATACGTATCGGGAGATTTTATAAAATTATATATATTTGTTATGAAATTTGTAATTATTCCATTTACTTACGTACGAAACCCGAAAATCCTGCATGACAACACCATTGCACCTGGGGGCGATAATTTTTAGTTGCTAAACTAATTGCATTTTATATATTTTTTATAATTATATAATGCAGTTTCTGTCAATCCTGACGTTGAACCCAAAAACACCAGCGTATGAAATACATGTCAATAGAGTAATAAAATATTACAGCAAATACACAAGAATTGCAAGATAATATCACTGAATATGTAGCAGAGAGTATATAAAGAAAACCTTAGTCATAAAATATTTTATATTAATTTACAGAGTAAATATTTTCAAATACCCTTCCTATGTTTTAACATCTCCCTCGGACAATGTTTTCATTTCAGCGGATAGTTTATTAAGTCATTTTATTGCAGAGTTTCATACACTCTTTTGAAATACAATCAATACATTTGTTGGACAGCATATATTATCTTTCGATAAGGTATTGTGACTGTGAAACTCTGAATTTCTTCTAGCTTTGCCCAATTTCCTTTAACAAATACCAGATCTAAATAAACGTATAAGCATGGTAGAGCTAGAATATTATTATTAATAAAAATTTGTTTGTAGGAATCTCGTATTATCTTATGATGAAAATAATGGTGTTTTCGCATTCTTAAAATGTTTATTGCCTCTACGAAACTCTCTCAAAATATTATACCAAATGAAACAAATGAGTGACAGTATGCATTGAACTTCCCAACCTGAGTATAGTATATTCGCGGTTTCTTTACAGTTTTTGAATCAGACCTTCGGAAAAATCACCCCATGTTTGGTTGCTTTCTAGATTTGTCATTTATCACAAGTGCTTTATACATGTGTTATGATTAAACTACATTGTTTTTTTGGTTATATTGAACTGCTGCTACTTATATTTTATATATAAGCTGTAATATTTAATCCATAACTCACATGAATAAAGACAGAGAGAAAATAGGTGTGTTGGTAGTGCCTAGTAAGAAATACTTCTTATGCAGAATATTATTAAACATGAGCCAGCATGAATTCAGTGCGTTGACTCTCTGGTGTAATTTTCTAAGCTTAGTTTGTATGAGACGGATGGATATCCTGCAAGTAGAACTTTAGCAAGGCTTCAGAAAAGTCGGAGGTAATTGTGAATGGACTATAGCGTGTCTGAACACACACACACACACACGCGCGCGCGCGCGCACACACACACACCCTGTAGTGATTTAACAATTTTTTTCTCTCTCTCTCTCTCTCTCTCTGTGTGTGTGTGTGTGTGTGTGTGTGTGTGCCGGCATGCGAAAGTACATTCACGGCCACTTCCAACTTTTCTGAAGCCCTGGTAAGGTTCTACTTCCAGGATATTCATCCGCCTCGTGTAAACTAAACTTCACCGAATCTATAAAGTTACACCAAAAGGGACAACGCACCGCATTCGTGCGCACTAAATGTAATAATACTACGCATAAGAACTATTTCTTACTAAGTATTACCAACACACCTGTTTTCTCACTGCTTATATACATATTACTTATGTTCGAAATATTATAGTTTATAGACAAGATATAAGTAACACTTCAATTTAACAAAAAAATTAGGAACCTTTACGTTAGCAGAAGTATCAAACGCTTGTGATAAAATTCATATTTAGGATTACATCAAACATGGCATACATGGAGTGATTTTACAAAGGTTCGATTCAAAAAGTGTGAATAAACCAGTCTATGGAAGAGAGCTGACGAGTGGTTTACGTACACTAAAGATGAGGTAGACCGCTTATTCGCCTTCTATGTAAATACCCAAAATTGACCTACCCCAAAGAAACATAACTGTCAAAATCACATGGTTAACAGTGATAAGCATTTTTGTTTATATCTTAATTTTCATAATACAAGCACTTTTATATGAATAAAATACTTTTTTACCAATTTGAATTTAATCAAACTGCATTACAAATTAGATAGCACAGGTATGCATACATCCCAAAGGCACATGTTTTCTAGTCAGTGTCCTAACTTAAAAGCCAATCTACGCTGTTGTTTCCTAGTCGTAATAGTAGGAAAATAGTTGAGTGCTGGGACACGCAGACTGGTCGTGCGCAGCCAGCGAGATCGGTCTACCTCATCTTTAGCGGGGTTGCGGTGGCTGAGCGGTCAGCCTTTGTTTTTTTTTTTTATTATTATTTCATTAATCCTACTTAACAGTACAGCCATCCAGGGTGTTCAATTCTACCATGTCTGCTACAATTTAACATGCATTATATTAATTTAACAGATTCATATTTTTTTTGTGGGAGGGCAGCTGTTCGTCTGGAAGCCCGTAATTTAAGCTACAAATTCTAATTTTATTCAAAAGCACTATTCCGTTCCGCTGCCCCCGCCAGAACAGACCAGGGACCGGGATTCCTACGAATCCGCCCGCGGGACCAGACGCCGTCGGGTCCGCACACAGCTAACTAGCCTTTCGGGCGGTCCGCCATAGCACCCAACGGTCGAATGGCCCCGCCCACGAACCCGAAGGCTCCCAGTCCCCTCAATATCTGTACTATTCTATTTTGTTATTTTTATTTGAGGCAGTTAGCTTGCTCGCCTCCCACCTACGAGCACCGGGTTCAACCCCCGGATGGGTCATTCCCGAATTTTCGCATGGGGAAATCGTGCCGGACGACGCCGCTGGTCGGCGAGTTTTCTAGAAGATCGCCCGTCCCTTCATTCCGGCGCTGCTCCACACTCACCTCATTCACCCTCATCAGCTTCTCAAGACTTCGCTGCTGAGAGCCGCCCCACTCGCCCATCTGTAGCGTATGGCGGTCGGGTGTTGCAGATCTCGAATGTGGAGCCGCTGGTGAGTAACCCGATCTACCGCACGGTGCTGGACATCTACCTGGACGGGAACGGCGTGAAGTCGCTGGCGGAGCTGGAAGGCTCCCGCTGGCTCGCCAACTTCCGAGCCCTCAGCCTGCGGCACAACCAGCTGGCGCAGCTTCCTTCCTACGCGCTCGACAACGCGCTCCAGAAGAACAACAATGCGCTCATGCTTCTGCTAGGCGGCAACCCCTGGAGGTGCGACTGCGTCTTCACGCCCGCCTTTCAGGTACCCGCTGATTAATCGGAAGTGATTTCGCCTGTCAACGAACACTATTCTCACTATGGGTAATTGTGGGGGTTGTCGTAGATGCTAATTCAATTACTGGATTTCTTGATAGGTTTCGTTGTTTTACTACAGTAAAGACATTACACATACATAATTACGGTACATACTGTATAGAAAAAAAGAGTCTGCAGCATGCACTATGTAGCTTGAGAAGGACGCCGTCCCAGTAGGCGACAAGTTTCTCTCTAAACACTCCGTCCGCACATAGTGAGCCCTTGAGCTGCACTCACAGAGCAAGTATGGAGACAAGAGTGGACACTTTCATGTTGTAAAGATCTTCTTATTTTAAGGTCTTTTTCAGGGGTGTTGGGTGGGTAGTAGGTTCCTGTACTAATACCAACAGCAGACACGCATTACGAAAAATAATCACCTTGTTTAATAAAACGAAAGAATAGTTTTTAATGATTATTTTGTGATAAACACGCTTCATTGAAGTAGTTAATAATCACGCTGTGTTCAATGTTTAATAAAATAGCTTATTTGCAAAAAAGAAAATTTTATTGGTTATTTTTTTTAGGCTTACCAGGTAGCATTTACAGTATGTTTACAACTTGCGTTATTCTTGAGAGGTTCTATAACGATGTTTTAAAATTGCTTAATTAGAACCTACTTGACTAATGCCATTTATTTGCCGAATGCTGCTTTCGGCAATGATTAAATATATACCTGTGCTGTTTGTGTTAGCTCTGTCTTTGAAATATTTACGTTACCTCCAATTGTGACCAACAGAATAGAATAAATCTTGCACAAGCAGTGCAAGAAACGGATTAAATATATGTAATCGTTTTAGTAAGTAACTAAATAAGCACCTGAAATATATATGTAGGTTAAATAGGTATGTTTGCGACACAAAACACTTAAAGTTTTTACTCAAAACCGATCTGTTCCATAAAATCATTAATTATAGTGGTAAAATGTCTATGTTGGTGTTTCCACAGGCACTTACTTCAAATAACGCGATTGTAAGCTCTATCAAGTGTCTCCCTCCTGGCTGCACTGACCAGATAGCAGGTTTTTATAAGGGTGAAGGGGGGGAGTCAAGGTTCTATCGTACCTCCCTTTGTTGTCGCGCCCCAACCTCCAATGTGACCACTATTAGTGTAAAGTTTTGTGCCCACAATTCCCAGAAGATGCACACCTCCACAAAAAAATGCTTCTTTCTGAACGCTCACCACACGGTTGCCTGTCCGTATGTTACAAGGCCAAAGTGACTATGGGAAGAGGAATTTCTTTCCTATCAGAGTTCCATCTAAAGCTGGTTTCACGATAGTGCGATGTGTTGCGATGCGATGCGTTGCGAAGAGCGGTAGCCAATCAGGATGAAGCAGTGCGTCCACGTCAAGTGCGTTGCGCGAAACTCTTGTGATTTGATTGTAGGCGTCAGCCTGTGACAGAGAAAAACAGAAACGAGTATTTATTTACAAGGAGAGTAAAAACATCTTTTTTTTTTTTTACAATTTGAAAACTACGATCGCGTTTACGCCGACGATTTTGTATTAGTATTATTATTATTGCTGCGTGGATGTGCAAAATAGAAGACGCGGCTTTTTATAGATATGGAAAATGCCATAAAAATTGTTTATTAATATCAAAATAATTTTCCTTCATCTTAATATGTCTCGTTCCCGCTAGTTTTCATCACATATCGCCTTCATACTACCCTGTTTATCTTCTACCACTTAAAACATACAATTTAAACTTTTTACGCATGTCGTTTGTTAGTTTCGTGAGGTCTGAAAATGTAATTTCCACCCTTAAAATAGATAGTAGCACGATTTAAGGTGGCATCCGTCGCCAACAGACCATCGTTTGGTTATGAAATAGTAAGTATAGCTCGTTGCATCCCAACGCATTGCAACGGAGTGCTTCGCTGTATTGTGGAACCAGCTTAAGGAGGAGGAACAAGATTGTGGTGGTTGAAGGAGAAGAGGAGGGGACAAGAAGATGTACTTACCATTGGTGGTATGTTTAAGGCTTGGCTCTACCTCTTACGGGTAATGTCCTCGTTCCTGTTTCATAATTTCAGTTTCAGAAAAATGGTTAAGAAATTAACACTAGAAAAGATATTCATTTCATGAGTTGTTTAACTAATTTTGACTTCATATCTATACTGCACGGTAAGCCATATAGCTAGACATGTCTATTTTACTTCAAAAACTTAAATCAGAAGGGGAATGAACGAATCAGATATAGGCCTAGTGGATGACGTAGAGTCTTAAAGGCGATATTACACGATACCAGATCCCGCAAAAGCTTGTGCAAGGTTCGCCATAGCGGCCTTCTTATCCAGGTTTGATAATTGGACACGTCCTATTTTTCGTGGCGGGTTCCACACTGGCTTTCGTACCTGGCCAATTACATCGCAGTTTCAGAGCGTAGGGCGCTCCCCGCGGCTACAACTCGAAACGAGTTTGACGACCTACAAGGACGTCTTCATCTTGGTTAAACATCCGTGAGGTTGAAACTTTTTTTAAATATATTTAAAATACGGACAACGATGAATAATATTGGCCATGGTGACTTTTAATTGCTGTTTAAAACCGTTCTAAATACTTAAAACAATACCAACTGTATGAAAAAAAAAATCAGAAACATTGCCGCATCCATACAGTAACACTGCGTGTTAATTGGTGGTGCAGTGTCAAAGTCGCGATGTCGGCGAACAACATTGCCGCATCCATACAGTAACACTGCGTGTTAATTGGTGGTGCAGTGTCAAAGTCGCGATGTCGGCGAACAACATTGCCGCATCCATACAGTAACACTGCGTGTTAATTGGTGGTGCAGTGTCAAAGTCGCGATGTCGGCGAACAACATGCAACCTATTACGAGTGAGTTCGAAACTCCACCAGACTAAAATTGTTTTTATCATTACATTTTACATGCGGATAATATCCCGGTATCTACGTCAAGAAAAAAATCTTTTTTTCAACCGGTCAGTAATTCTCGTCAAAATAAAAAAAATTGCACTCGTGCTCTTAGTGACTTCACGTCATCTTTAAGAAAAATTAATGAAACTATACTAGTAAACAAACAATTTATGTAGAAGGCGAACAGTAATGTAGCAATATTAAGATGTGCTAGCTAGTTCTTTTTCATAGGCTTACGCAAGTTACTAACTGGTAGCAGTTCTTCGAAAATGGTTCATATTTACTACAAACCACACACTGCGCGCCCACCGAGGGTGCCAAATGTTAGTACGCGAACTGCTGTCGTGTAATATGAATTTTCCATGGCGGCTCATATAGCGGCTGGTATACCGGCTCGTTCACCAGGGCTTGTAGAAGCTTGTATAAGAACCAAGTACGGCTGTAGGTATCGTGTAATATCGGCTTAAGGGAAGACAAGTGGGACCTTGCAGGGAAAAATACACACACACAAATATTTGTGTGTTTGTATGTATTGTAGGCCTATATATATCGTTTATTATAATCTTTAAACACACACACACAAACACACACACATACATATATATATATACACACACATATATATATATATATATATATATATATATATTGGCTGGTTGACAACTTAAGAAATGCCACAAATATTTTACTCTGAAGGAACTATAGGAAAGTGTGTCCATTCTAGCTAGGCGGTATCCAATATCCAAACTTGTCATATTGATTACCAAAACTGTTTACACGGAAACACAATTCCAAAGGAAGTTTGTTATTCTTCTTCTAACCAGGTTTTGGCCTACAAATTTATATAATTACAAAAAAACACGGATGTGTTGGAAAAAGAAAATGTAACAAAAATTGTCGCTGTATAACATGAATTTGGTAGTACTGATGGCAAACAGTGAGCAAAAGAAGTAGATAAATCCACTTCGTCTTTAGTAGTCTTTACGGCAATTTGTGCGTTGGTACTAGCTAGCCATTGTGAATCTAAATAGTATTACCAACATAACTGCCTGAGATTGTATCTGTAACTACAAGTGCAGTTCCTACAGCAGAACTTGTTTGTACGGCAGAAACCATTATTTCAAACAGAACGAATTCAACAATTCTTGTATTGATCCCACAATATCTACAACTGTAAAAAACAGAGAACTGCCAGTAAATAGTGCAAACTTTTGGCTGTTGTTACCCTAAAATTCAATTATAAACATGTTCTGTTATCACTTTTATGCCGATTATTTTTCCAATCTGCCTGCACTCTAAACGTTAACAGTCGAAGTGATGTTCCCAGCAATGAAACCAGTGAATAGTGCTAAACTTCACTCCTGTTGCTGAATTTCACAGAATTATAGGTGATTTCCGCTTAAAAACGGTGAATCCCGTTACCAAAAGGCACTGGTATACAGTTCATATGAGAATTTTCCAATCCGTAGAGACTAATTAACTGACTTTTTGTGACTAGTAATTCACTGAATCAGGTGCACGTGTCACACTTTGGTTCTGAATCTACGAAATTCTAACTGCATAATCAGGACTTGGAAAGCAAATGTTAGCTTAGGAGTCTGTGATGTTGTGTGATTCTGGGGAATCAGAAAAAATCGTAAAAGAGTTAATGAATTCGCTAAGTGGTGAAAAAATAATCAAGGACAAACTACATAAAATGTACTTCGTGTCATGGAATGTGAGTGTGAATCGGGAAATAGTTAACGAAAAAATAGTTTTACCTGAAATGGGGAACACAGATAAAAGAAGTTAGTCACTGGAGGGACAGAAATGGGTTATTTCTGAAACAAGGAAGATGGAAAGTAGAAAGCAATTGCGAATAGGACATCAGGTGTTAGAGACGAATATAAAGCTCTAAAGTAGGATAAGTGAGTAGGGCCTACCAGAAAGGCAGGTGTGGGAATGACAGTTTAGGAAAGCTGGAATATGAGGCCAGAACTTCTTTAAACTGTATGAATTTGGGGGCTCCAAACGAAGTAAAACAAGAAGCTGGGATAATAGTCAGAGGTGGAAAGTGTAACCTGGTTAACCCCAAATAAGAAGTCGGATAATAGTACCTAATATCAAGTTATTCGGTAAAAACCCGGCCTGAACCCTGATCTTAATATTATACGCTCCCCAGTTTCTCAGTTTACAACAACATCGTGCTTAAAAAGCTTCGTTTATTTATAAATAATTCCATATTTACTTATGTAAAATTCGAATATTGTGGCTTGGAAAAAAAAAGTATGTTTTTCATCCTATTCTACAATTAGTATCGATATGCTGCCTATGATTAATCTCTGTGTTTTAAAATTACATTATTTTAGTCCACGGAAAAACTCTTTTTTTTTTGTTACAGGATCTACTGATGAAGTACACAGTCCTAGTCAAAGATGTCGCTGATGTCAAATGTTCCTTGGTGGAGGGAGATGAGAATTCAATGTCACCGGTGAGTAAAACTTTTGTTTTGTGTTGTCTCAAATTACACAATATGTTTTCATTTCAACGCCAGGTGACTGTGCATGTTAAGGCATGAGGTAGCATGCCTGGCTAACGTTCTAAAGGTCGTACGTTCACGGATGAATCAATAAGGCTTCCTATTGTGCCGCGGTTTGTAGGTGTAGTAGTTCACCAATGTCATTTAACGCTCAGTTACACACTTGTTCCTACTCTTATATGTAGTCCAGTAGATTATTTGACGTGAGGTTGGGGTTGGAGAATGGTAGAGACGTCTTAGTTCTGGCGGGAAACCCTCGCCAGAGACGTCTGGTTAATTTCTGAACGGCTGCTCTACTGTTGTGGGTCGTGACCGAGTCACCCAAGTAGCTAGGATGCTCTCCCGATCCTCTGCGTCTCAACTGAAGGTCTATTGATTGCTGTGCGATATGCTGCTAGCCGTGGGCAGTCGCGGACGGCCCAGTACAGCCGCGGGTTCCCGTTGTTAGGTGAGGTGGACAGTTACATTGGTATTAAGTTAGCTAAATGTAAAGTTGTAAGGCCAGTCCACTTGCCAATTAAACACTGATAAAAGTACAATATAGGCTGTTCACGGTAAAGTGAGCACTTTTTAAGCCCTTCAAAATTTTGTCTTTCACGCAATTTCTGTCTTCCTGCTGTGTGTTTTTTTTAAATATTAACATTGCAATGTGACCAATAAACAGAGGGTATACATTTCACCACTCTCAAAAGTAAACGCCTGAGGCTGCAGTAAGATATATTTATTAGCGGCTAATGCTCATTTTAACGTGAAACCCTGAGAATGGCTGATTGGTGGGTCCAGCTCCCGAGATGCCTTTAAGAGGTAAGGCCTGCAATCGAAACTCTTGGCTTGGGGTTGAAGTCATTTATTGATGTTCTGACACTACATGCAAATTGACGATGCCCATTTCGTTACGCAGACCCAACCACTGGGCTCGTCAAGGACTAGTGCGGGAAAATGAGCGCGTGCTCTCCGGATTTACGTGGTGAAGTTACACTTATGGGGCCTTGAGTTTACAGGAGGTGGAGAGGTGCTCCTCCCGGCAGATGAAGTTACCTTAAATTAATGTTCCAGTTGAGAAAAGATGAAAAAACTACTGTTTGGGGTGATGGACACACAAGTTGCTGCAGTGCCCGAGAGTCGCGGACCGCGCGGCCTGCTCAGATGAATGCCCGCTTCAGACTAAATGGCTGCCGGCGTTTTCCGGCCACTTGCCCCGAAGACACCGGAAGTTGGAAACGCTTAAGCTTAAAAGAAAATGCAAAATGCATTAGGCCCTTCGTCGTTTACATTGCATGAGTGGGAGCACTCCCTTAGTTAATTGGTGACTGAACATTGTCCCTAACGAAAACTAACATGTTATACAAACTACACAAGCTACTGAATTATTGATGACAACGCACTTTCATGTTGTTATGTTTACATGCACGTAGTGCTGGAAACGTGACATATATACGTTTACACTCAATATTCCTAAAGTAAAACACATAAACTAAGATGTCCCCAGTCAGGTGATGACTGTAGGGGCTAAACTTAGGTTGGCAGTGGTAAAGCCCGTGCCCCAAGTAGGAAGTCATTGGCACATCACTTTGATGTAATTTGAAATTACATTTAAAAACACAGTTCACTTGTGGTGTATACTTTGGGTAAATTGGGAATCATTAGGCTCTGCTTTTGGGGCCCACTAACATTCTCAAACACTTTGTATCGCACAATAACATCGGTTGTTCGTACGCATCCTGATCAGGGGCGTTACGAAGCCTGGTGTCGCTTTCACGCATGCTACGCCCTGGCGGCAGAACGCTGAGTGTGAGCACACGTGCCGGTCGGTTGGGATTCGAACCGTGAGGCTGCCCTGGTGTCGCCCATGTGGTCGGATCAAAGTGGGACCGTCAGCTGACTCGCGTGGTGTTGGGCGAAGTGGGTGCTTTCCCAAACACCGTCGAGATACTGTTGCTGACAGCCACTCCCGATTGTCTTGTCGTCGACATGGTGCTCTGCCGTGGCTGTTGCTGTACTGTGGCGCAGCGAATGGTCGCAGAGACCCATGCGTTTGGGCTCACAGCATATTTGTATACCTATTTCAATGCAGCCTAACCTTAAAGAATTCCTTTTTATATAACTCAGGATCTTTTTGTTCAAACCACTCTCGGACATAGTCGTATACTCTTGCATCATCCCAAAATATCTTTCTACCAAAACGTGTCTTTAGTGTTAAAAAATAACGGCAATCGGATGAGGCCAAATCCAGACAGTCTGAGGGTTATTATCCATATTGTCCATGTGTAAAATGTACCTGTATTAAATGTGCAGTGTGAGATCTGGCTTTATTTTGAAGAAGCGTAACAACTTCTAGTTGAAGATATGGCATGTTCCTGTAAATTTATAGCCATAATTATTGTAATTTAGCAAGGTAACTGTTGCTGTACCACGCTGCAGAAACTCAAGGTGTAGTAGACGTTGTGTACCCTGTAACACTGTGTCCATCGAAAATGTTGCCCGAAGGCACTGCTTTGACCTTTCTCGGTGGTGATACTTACTGATTTCATTCCATCAAGATCTCGTTTCAAACGTGTAGTGGTGCACCTATATTTCATAACCCTGTTACGAAGGTTTTCAGGTACCCACATTTTCCTTCATTAAAGTACTGTACTAAAGATGTGATAATGGGAACCTTGCCAGCCTGGGAGCCCTACATATTGATTGATTGATTATCCTGTTAAGGCCTAACTCATAACATAGCAGCTACCGTTTATAAATACGAAACAGTTTAAATTGTACCAAAATATTTCAATTTGATTGCAATTTGGTGCAATTTGCTTAAATGGAGTCAAAATGGAGACCTTTGAGCTGGATCTTTAACTTCGGGAAGATAAAGAAAATTTCGTTGGAGTCAATTCTGGCGAGTAGGATGAATGCGGAAGCAAGGCGATGTTTTCGACGAGAAACATACATGTGAGGAGAGCTTTGTGACAAAGTGCAGTCACCGAACTCTCCTCACAAATGAGTTTCTCGCTGGAAACCGCATGGTATTGCTTCCACACCCATCCTTCTCACCATATTTGGATTCTGTGGACTATAGTCTCTTCCCAAACATGGAGATAGGGCTCAAAGGTCTCAACACCATCTTGACATGCCTCGAAAAGACTTCCAGAACACATCCCAGACATGGCAGAAATGCTGTGAACTTTGCACTATAGTGCAAGTGAACTATTTTGAAGGTGTTAGTGTGAAATATCAGTAAATAAAGCACTTTCTTGTAAACAGAGAGAAAGAGAGATAGAGAGAGAGAGAGAGAGAGAGAAAGAGAGAGAGAGAGAGAGAGAGAGAGAGAGAGAGAGAGAGAGAAAGAGTCTGGAGACTTTATGACACCACTTCGTATACAGGGGCCTCAGAGAATTTTATCTGTTATTGAGTGTCCAGGCGGCCAGTGAGAGTGAAGAATTTCCCTGATTGTCTCTTGGCTCTTGTTTACAGATCAGAGAGCTGTCACGAACGTCGGTGTGCATCCCGCCGAGCGAGTACCTCATCCAGCCCCTCGACCTGCTGAACGCGGTGCTCGCCTCACTCATCGTGCTAGTGGTCGGTAAGCTCATCTATGACTACTGGACCTTCAAGAAGACCGGCAAGGTGCCATGGATCGTCACCAAGATGCCTTGAGGCTGGGTGTTCATGTGCATCCCGCCGAGCGAGTACCTCATCCAGCCCCTCGACCTGCTGAACGCGGTGCTCGCCTCGCTCATCGTGCTAGTGGTCGGTAAGCTCATCTATGACTACTGGACCTTCAAGAAGACCGGCAAGGTGCCATGGATCGTCACCAAGATGCCTTGAGGCTGGGTGTTCATGTGCATCCCGCCGAGCGAGTACCTCATCCAGCCCCTCGACCTGCTGAACGCGGTGCTCGCCTCGCTCATCGTGCTAGTGGTCGGTAAGCTCATCTATGACTACTGGACCTTCAAGAAGACTGGCAATTTGCCGTGGATCCTCACCAAGATGTTCTGAGGCCGCGCGTCTGGGCGAGAACCACAGTGTCAATATGTTCGCTGGGAACGACTCCTTGAGGTCGTGCACATTATAGATAAATTATACGGTGTGCCCGTTACAAGACGTCATAAATTTGTTCTGACAAGAAATTAATGTAGGCCATTACGATAATGGTGGAATTAAAAGGGCCTTCGAATGAATTTCTAGCTTAACACGTGGATACATAGGACATACAAAAGACAATATTAGACTTGAACGAAACTATATAAATATATTGGTGTGAACGAAACTATATAATATTGGCGCTTTGATATTTTGAAACGAATTTTTATATTCTTGATATTTTAAAGAGTGTCTAGTTTTCTATATTCCCCTCTACGTCGGACAACAACTGTAGTGGCGATGGAATGCGAATATGAAGAAAATTTCGATTTATGTCATCGTTTTGAAGTGTACTTAAAACTCGTACCATATAATGATGTAAGCAGACTGTTGTAGCAAATACTTCACGCATTACCAGAAGACTTCGCACTGTGAATGAATCCAATAGTTTTAGAGCCACAAAAGCGCGATAGTTCGCAATGATTTATGCAGTTTAAAAACTGAAATTTCTAGCCGACAGTTGATATAGTTTTGGATTGAAAATATTAAGCGTTTCATACTAAATTTTGTTATTTCAGTGACAAGATATTATTAAAATAATGTATTTAATATTTATTTTAGATGATAACTATATTCATATTCGGCAATACAGGCCTCTGGGCCTTTCGGTCGCACCGTTATTTGGATTATTGGCGGCTGTGTATCTTTCACCTAAATATTTGTATTAATTGGGAAAGTTACTATATCCTGAAGAAAGTGTTCTGTTTAAGTGTTCTTCCATTTTTCAAAAAGTCACAAATGATTAAATACAATCTAGGCTTTATTACAAATGTTGTTTTCAGAAAGAAAAAAAAAAAGAGTTACTACTGGTTTACGTGTAGCCCCCGGGATGTACTAATAAATTATTTAAGACGTGCATAATCCGGAAGACCAAATTACTAACCACCGCGTTATGCAATAGTTACATGCTGAAGATAATAGTAAAATGGGTTTTAAACAGTTGAAATAATTGATTGTGGTTTCACTATAAACCATTGGCCGTTTGCTGTTGATTACGACAGCTGAACTTCAGTGATAAAGTCGTGATATCCATTGCGTGACTCCTATTTTGAATTACTTTATGCCACAAATTCGTGTTTAGTGTGTACACATCACCACTTATTAGTAGCTACCACCGAAACTGCTCAAACTTCCAAATCTGCACAGAACAGCACAGAACAGCATTTCTCTCAGTCGGATGTGATATCACCACTTTTTTGCACAGTATTTCTCTTCGTTGGTGCAAATTATGTTGGGGCACTTTGTGTTCAACGAACTACGCTTGATTTGAGGAGGCGTAGTTAAGAAGTGTAAATAAATCAGGCATATTCACACGTAAAAGTTCCAAGTGTGGAATTAACTCTCTACTTATCATATCAGTCACTGAATAGTGAAGAGTCCTATCTAACTAGGATTGGAAATATACTACTACATTTTATATTGCCACCGCCTTAAAACACTAAAACACCGTCTTGAATACCCTAAGCAACACGTATAAACTGAATTCATGAGGCCAAGTCATTTCACTCAGCAGACGGTATCGAAGAGTAAGTGAGAAATTTTATTTATAAGAATCTGCTGTAAGTTTCAGTCAAACTGCATGAATCATGATCAAATTAAGTGTTTTGTATATTCCACAAATTGTACACATGCTATTATTTTTTTTATTATTACCTTCAGTATTAGCTTACATGAAGTGAAAATTTTAGTATCAAGTCTAGTCAAGTTTGTTTTCCTGCAACGAATATTTGTATACGCTATCCTAAGAACAGCACATTTAACTACTTTCTAGCAATGGATTGTAAAAACATCGAAACTTTAGTATTATACTATATTCCTTTATAGAGTACAATACCATTCTATTATGGTTACCAGTGGTATAAATGTGGTCATGTGCTTTTATAAAATTGTGTGTAGTAAAATAGTGTGTTGAAATTATATATATTTTGTCACGTATTTTAAGTATTTTTGAATAATAAATAATTGTACGTTTCTTTTAATACGAATGCATCCACGCGAAAGAGGTTTATTACATAACCATGAACAGGTTTAAATTATGTAAGGCAAGGAAACACGCTTGCCTTTCGTAGTAGCATTTAAATTGTTTCCATTAGAATTATAACCTAGCTCGAAAGTTGACATTTTCATGCTTGTCTTTCAAGTTGAATATATGTTGCTTGTGCTTATGCTTTTGACGTGACATACACGTTTCTTGTAAACGTTTTTACTTTAAACTTTAAAAGCAGTTAATTTATGCGTATATAGTGATGTACGTTTTGTCACAAGGGCATCAAGTGATTTAGCGAAGGCCTGTGTTTTAAAAAAGTAGCCAAATTCGATAGTATAAATAATTGTGTTGCACGAGACGAATGCAGTTGTTAATGGTTTTGACAAGACGTTTAAACTGAGATATTTTCCTGTTACTTTTATACTAAAACAAAGGCCTACGCATTTTCTTAGCTGTCGATAGATGTAAAGTAACTTAAATTTTTGTGATTACAATTCCCTCATCAAAATTGTATAGTTCGTAAAGAACAGAATTTTTTTTAAATAGTCTCATGGTCAGGTATGTTTGTGTACTTATAATTGTGATATTAAACATTCAGTGTTACCAAGATACTTATGTTATAATTTTTTTGCTTTAATAGTTTTAGTTGAAAGTTGCCAACAAATTTGTGTATAGTGTATTAAGTGTGTTGTGTCTTATCACTTAAGCAGTGGCGATTATTTAAAAGTATTACAGATTCTTAACCATTTCGTTATCGATTTCGTGTACTTGAAATCGCATAATCCATCTTAAACTCTCACAGCCAATAAAAAATTTATTTCATGCTTGGTAATGTTATCGTAAATTTGAGTAGTGTTAGATGCTTCTGTATTATATTCATTAGTTATCCGTACATAGTACTGTTCATACTACAGGTTCGAACAATATTTAGTGATGTTGGTTGTGGTGGCGGGCTACGCCATTAATATTGTGGCAGTGTGCAGTATCCATCCGATTGTGTAAATCAGTAGGAAATGCCTATAACTTAAAAAGAATAAATTGGTTTCATAAACAAAGGACGATACACTTGATGTTTTAAATACTGCAACTGCTGAAAGTAAAGGAATGAACAGGTAATATGTAATTTCCGTAGTCTTCATAACTTAGTCTTCTTAGCACAATTTTCGCCGCATATTTAAGGCCACTTATGAAATAGCTCACACGTGTCTCACTGCAGAATGTTATGGTTCAGAAAAACACCAAAGTATTTAGAAACGTAATTTAATATGGCAACCAGCAGATATATTTTCAAAAGAAATAACAAATCACCCTTTTACCACTAAAATAAAGGAAGCCGCAGCCAGAAAAATGAGAAAGAAAGTAAAATGTTTTTAAGCCTGAAATGTTTTAAAAATACTTTCTACTAGCACTGTTAATTCCAGTGTACTATAAATTAAGAATGTATCACTGTCATGAATTACTTTGAGCCGATTTGAATATTGAAATGATATGTATATACCTACCTATTATAGTCCGTTTGATATAACTTCAGTCAATTTTGACAGTTCTCGAAAAGAAGTGCGGCCACCATGTATCCCTCCGCCACAGCTGTTCTGTCGGTGAAGAAAACTACCTTTGTAAACAAACTACGACTCCAATGGCAATCATTGAAAGACTACAACTTCTTTCACGTACTTAGGCTACTATAGCTGGCTGCCATTCCCAACTGTTTAATTTTTGTCATGATCACATGATATACTAGTTAGGGTTCTGTTTTTCATTGGTGGGGTAGGAACTATAGTTTAACGTCTTTCGTGAGACGTGATTTTTTTTGTGATTCTTCTTATGAGTGGCCATTGTAACTTGCATTGTTTTGTTGATGCAGTGGAAATTTTTTCCTTATGGAAATAGCATTAAATTTACTATTACTCAAAAGTTTTAACTTCATTGAAAGAATTAAATGCGATAACTGTGTCGCTGTTCGTACCGATGCGAGAAATGCTCAACAGATAAGTATCATTGCATTTTTTATATAAGGAACCACAGTAAAAGGGCGCTTATTTAGGCCACGTACATTTGAAAACCTCTCGCAAGAACGAATCGCAATAAATACGCCACTGTTAATTCCCGAAATGCACATTGCAATCATGTTAAGCAAATTTAACTTCTACCTAAAAATCGCAGAGTTTCAATCAAATAAAAGTCCAAATACATTTTTAATATTCTGACAACAATTTAGGAAAACATTTTTTACGAAAAATAGAAACTTACTGTTCACTTCATAGTTCCTAAACACGTGCCGAACTTTGGATGATTCATTCGCTAAAATTACTTGTCCGCTACTGATACGAAATCATTTATTTGCTGACTTATGCAATTAACAAAACACTTGAAATATTTCTCGAAACCAACAAATTCAAACTTCACAACGTAAATAATTCTTAGCTCGCGCTTCGCGATGGTCACATAAAATGGTGGACCACAGCACACAACAAACCCTTTTACAAAGCGGCAGACATGTGTCGATAATTCATTTCACTGAGGAGACTGTTCTAAAAAGGCACCTACGACGAATTACACTTAATGAAATACGTAAATACAAAAATAATTAACTGCAATATAATATCCCGACATCACCAGCAAGTAATTCTCACATATAGATAAATAATGAGGGAAGAGAGCACAATGGCAACGGCTTTCACCGGGCGGGTGGAGACCATACACAACAGACTCAACGGAGATTGGTGGAGGCCTTTGACATAACCGTGATGTTCGCATGCTCTACCATAATATTTCTAAATATTTTTAAAGCCTTTGCTCTATAACGCAGAAAAATTGTGTTTTTGTTCTATGAGCGCAATTCTAACCATAAATGTTGTAATCATCATTAATTTTCAAAATTATTTTTAATTCCAAGTACTAATTTATTTTACAATCATCGTAAAGAGCGCAAACATAATAACACGAATCCTACTGCAGTGATAATTCAGCACGTTACCAGTGGCGTCTCGTTGGGACAAGCAAGCCATGCCCAGACAGTTTCCTCACAATGTTATATTTAAAATTAATATTAAATTCTAACTTATATTTAGGCTACTTTAAGGTAACTTTTCATTCATGCGATACACATTCTACTCAGGAAACAATACTGTACATTCATTATAAGAAAACAACTCGTTGGCTAGCAAAACCAAGATGTTTGGAAGCACTGTAAGTAATGCTTTCAGCAGGTAGGCGGTCGCAATGGTTTCCCAGCCGACGGAGGGACGGCAGGGTAGGAAGACCATCCGGGGAGGGGCGGGGGTTTATGGCTGTGTCAACCTGTGTTAGAAGCTACGGTGGTAGTGCTTTCTTCGCCGAACTGAAGCGGACATAGCCGAAGCTGGCCTAGCCGCAGGCAGTTGGAGTCGTGTAGTTTCCAGTAATTAGATCGATGCGTGGACAAGTTCGCGCGCACAACACGAATCGTATTGTTTCTATTTACTTACAAAAAAATGTTTAAATGGCACCATTTCTCACCTTGACATCCAAATTTTCCCGGTGGAGGACCGCCTCCCCTTTATTGGGGAGACCAACGTCACTACTGTCCCCTACACACAGTAGCCAATTAAATTATAGTACGCATCCCCACTGCACGTTACATACAAATGACAACCACCTTTCATGAAATTACAGTCTCAGCAACCATTAAGAGTGCTTGAATCATTTAACAACACATTAAAAAATATAAATACATGAGTATCACGTAGTTTCAATCTATAATACTGACACAGGTATATAAAATCACATGCTTACTATAGTTAATACTGAATGATAAGAATTTATGAGATACTCTCTCGGGGCATGAAAATCTTTACATGGAAAATCCCGACAACACGCCACATTTACCAAACAGCACGCAGTGCCTATAATAATTCAGTGACAGATGAAATACAATTTCATTAATATTACCAACCATTGGGCATAAAAGTAGATCCCTATGGCCAATCCAGATTGCTTAAAGCAATTTTCAAAATATATACCCTTATTTATTCGGAAGATTTTCCGCTCGCAATTTATTCTGATTGGGCTCCTGTAATTTAAATGTAGTTGGCCACCACATGAAGTTCAATCAATCCGCCAATACTACAGTTTGAAAAGCACGATCTCACGTGCCTAAAAATTGCATTTAACTGTGAAAATGTACTCTTAGTTACCAGTGAGTCACATTGACTGCCTCTTGAAGTGGTAAACAGTATTCTCACCAGCTTACCTTTATCTTTAAAATATACCTCGAACCAAATTGTCGACAGTAGAGGACGAAAAATAATGACACTCGCTTTCAGGGTGAACACAATTCCTAAAAGGTGCCAACTCTCATTACTATTCCAAAGTTTCCTTAAAGCTTGCTGCTCACATTTTTGTGCAATACCATGAGCACGCACGTAAGATACGCAGTTTAAAAACGGAGCATGCACATGATTACTAAATATTAACTTGTTCTAATATAATTTATATTAAAAAATATGGTGTTTGCCATAAAGGCTACATGTTAAAATTTATTATGTTAAAAAAAATCTTACAGGCTTAATTTACACGACGGCACCCAATATGAGTTTACAGGCCTCCAAAGCGTCACGAACTTGAATATTAAAAATTATAGAAAAGACATTTAAAAGGTTTCTGCTTCAGGCAAAGTGTGGACAGTTCGCCGATACGAACATCATTGAGACGGGCCAGACAAACGGAGCAGCTGCTGGCAAACTAGACTACGCATTTGGAATACAAAATGCTGAAACTCTGAATTGTTTACACACATGATAACCCTTTAAATTTAGTAACAAAACTAGACCCATTCTTTATCGTCCCTCAAACTGTCCAGCACTCACCGATATTGTTCGTTCCCGTCGAGGTAGACCATCTTACACAGCTAAATTTAAAGCCTTTGGTAACAAACGATGTCAATCTGAAATGGACATTACAATTTCAATCACGTCGTATCCATTATGACTGTCGACAATGCCCTCTTTACAATAAGCAGGTTGTCTCGAGGTGGAGATCGGCAGCAGAATAAACTTGGGAGAGGTCAGCGCTCTTACCCTCCCGTAGTCATGCGACCCTCTCCCATGAAATTTAGCCACGTGCCGGGAAGGGAAAGGGAAGTGGGGGAAGAGAACGGAGGAGGGAGGGTACACCAGCTAGCCATGGAGATAGACCTCGCGCGCTGGCAGCGGTGGCGATGGCGCGAACTAATCAAAATAGCACAGCACCGCTGTGCTACAACAACCATCAGCTGATATAGTACTTTGCAAATGGGGGGGTTTATTGTTTACATGCTATGTAGGTTGGTCACAACGTCAGTCAAATTTTATTGAAGTTATATGAAACAGAGTATACTTCATACCCGATATTCTTATGTAGTTGCGGAATTAAATGCATATACGGTTTTTTTTTTTTAATTAAAGTTTATTCAAACCCGAAAGTATCAGAAGCTAAGAACCGGGGCGAGCATAAGAGGGAAGAACCTAAAAAGTGATACGATTAAATGTATTATGCTTTAGAAACAGATTATATGCATTCACAAGTCAGCCTTAAAGCTTTTCATCTCAGATTTAACTAAGCGTGGACAAGAGTGATGCCTTTAAACTTTAAGTGTCCAAATATTTTTAGCTCAATGGTAATGTAGTATATATAAATATAAATAAATAAATATATATAAATATATGTGTATATATATATATATATATATATATATATATACGAGTATCCGTATGCTAGTTCTTGTAAAATATCAGTATAGACTATTTCTATCGTAACAAAAGAGGCTTGAATTTACCAAAACGGTTCTAACTTAATTAGTGTTTAAAATATATATATTTTTTGTGTGAGCTGATATTTTTATACTTCCTGTAAGCTATATTTTCGGTTATTTATAAATAACAGTTTATTTTAGCAAAGGAACTGTATCATAATTTTAGTATGCACCTGTTTTTTTCTTTTTTTTAAATACCCAATATCTTGAATGAATCGAATGATTTATATGGCATTAAGATAACAATTATTCAGAGTACGTTTGTATTGCTACAACAAAGTGATACCTATCCACTTAATCTTACCGCTTATATCGTGTAAAACCGAATTCCATTCTTATCTGCAACAAGTGTATGGATTGATATTTCCGAAAGCATCTTCTGATCATTATTTTTATCAAAGAGGTTCCCTTTAATCTCATATTTTTAAACTGACGTTCATGATGTGTATTTACAGTGACAACACTCACCGACCACACATTTCTCCTTTCTGGTTGCAAGTAACAAGAAACCTTAACGAAACATTTCCTTCTTCAGGTTTAACGTTACAATCATGTTTATAAAATTTAAATAATTCTAATTGCTACCACCCATGCAAAGTAAATATACTGTTGAAAGTTCTTGTGAACTCACACGTGGTATGCTTTTAGAACAAACCTACACACAACTGCACTATCGACAATTTCTTGTTAAAGTTAACATTCAGATCTCAAACAGTTTACAATGTTATCACATCAGTTTAGTGCCGAAGTGAAGAATGGTTGTTATTATTTACGTCACTGAATTTGATTTAATTAAGAAAGATGTAATTTTTATACCTCATAATTTGTTATTCTTTATTATGTAGTAACATGTGCTTTACAGATCAACGTAAAAATGTAAAATTACAAGCTATCATATAATAATGTTAATCATGAATTTTGTTAGTGTCTATGTTGTTCTCTTTGGGACCACTGCAGTAGTTGTTTGAATTTTTGTCAAACCAGTATACCGTTATTGATATATGTAGAAAAAATGTCATTTGTTTTAATATGAATTCCTGGTAAACTTCAAGGATAAAAGTGTGGTATACAGTTACCATCATTAGAGTTCAGTGTGAATATCGACGTATTTTCTCAGTTGAAATATATCATTGCTGTTATTCCTTGGCATAGTTTTAAATATAAATAAGATAATTATATTTAATTATATAATTACAAGACTCTGTATGTGAATTGCGCATCAGCGAAAATTAACTTATTAAAATAAAATCAAAACAAATATACAAATTATTGTCATTGATTATTTATTTTGGAAATGTTAATGTCTTATACACCGAGAAACATATTTTCTGATGTAAATTTTCAGATCATAGATGTTGAACTTTTTCAAATATAAGAACTGAGACCAGTTGTCGTTTTTCTCTTTTCTTGCGAAATGTTATGACGCATTATATTTTGTACGTCTTATAGTTTCCTATAAATTTTCAAGTGGCTATACAAATTCACGTCATTTGTATGTAACTTAATCATTTGAAACAGAAAAATAGAACATTGCTGTTAGCGAAGGTTTGTCTCAGTTTTAATTTAAAAATCATTATCTCTTAAATACGTTTTGCAATTGTTCTCCACTTAATCTTAGTTATGAAACTAATAATTCAGAAACTCCCTTACAACAGTTACATACCAAATAGAGTTCTGATCTCACAAGAATATATACACGAAACTAGGCGAAAATTTAGCCATGCAGTATGCACACACTAAAGTGTGAATTAGCAAATAATACAACAGTTGTGGATAATCCTACAATTCCTCGAAGACTTCTTTCAAAAGTTATTTACAAACAGCCACGCAATACGAAACATCACACACGGTGTTAGGCAACATTTTTGACAGGGCTTTTATACAAGTTTATAAGTTAAATTGCATGTATGCACTGTATATGACACTGGAAACAAAGAAGCTATTATGTAATGTAGCAAAAAGACTGCAGGTGTTTCAGAACTACTCCAACGCAACAAGAAAAACTATTCATATTTCTTGAAAGTCGACTGAGGCTCAAAACTATGAAAAATTGATCAATACAGAGAAATTAGACTTTGCTCTGATGAAACATGCATGGGTTTATCGTCGTTTGTATTTTGAAATTGTTGATAACATTTATTGCGAAATGAATCACAAGATTTTCTTTCAATAAACTAGAGAATTTTACCTATAAGAAGTGAACATTTATCTGAATTTTGTATTTTGTGAAAGGAATTTATTGAAAGACAATTATCAGGGACATACGTTATCGCATATTTCTGCTACATGTCATACAAAAACAGAATGACACAAACAATTCACACACAAAAAAAAGCCATGAATAACCCCACATCAAAAGAACCACAATACGAATCTACTCTGTAATTGAAACCAAACGTCATCGACGCATAGACTAAATATGAGGTAGAACGATCTCGCTGGTTGGGCACAACTAGTCTCTGTGTCCCAACATTTAACCGCTTTTTTGCCTACACGACTAGTGAAAACGGCGTGGATTGGATTTGAGGTTAGAACACTGATTAGTACAAACATGTTCTTTGAGATTTATGTATACTTCCTCTAACATATTTGTAATGCAGTTTGATTAAATCAACATTGCTAAAAGTATTTTATCAATATAAAAGTGGCTGTCTTCTGAAAATTGAGATATAAACCAACACGTTCATCACTGTTGACCATGTGACTTTGACAGTTGTGTTACTTTGAGATTAGTTAACGTCGGGTACATGCGCAGAAGACGAATAAGCGGTCTACCTAATCTTTACTTTATGCTTCAGTGGGAAGGAACCATGAAGTATCAACACCTAGAAAGAAGGTTAAAGCAGCGCCCAAAATTGGGAAGGAGTTAGCTGCAATGTTCTGGGATGCACAAGGTCTTCTTCAGATTGAAATTTTAAGCTATGGAGAAACAATCACAGCAGACAGGTACTGTGCAACATGATAACAATTCACACGAAGAGACCAGGTTGTCTACCCAGAAGTGTTATCCTTCTTCAAAATAATGCCATAGATAAAACTGCACTGGCAAAAGATGAGCATTTGCGATTCTTTCACTGGAACATTAATGGGCATCCTCCTTACTGCTCAGATATGGCCCATCAGATTTCCATTTGTTGGCCATTAAAGAGACATCTTGAAGGAAAACGATTCTGGGATGACGCATGTGTACATGACACTGTCAGCATTTGGTAGAGTCAGGAACCTGATTTTGACAGAGAGGGAATCTGCGATCTTGTGCCAGCTGGTATTATAGTATAAATAATTTGAAGGTCCATGTAAGAAGTGGCGGTAAGTATGCGTGATGTCAACCGACGGCCATCTTGGATGTCATTGACTTATACCCTTGACAAATGACCTTTGACATTGACCTATGACCCTATAAACTGCAAAAAAAAACCCTAAAAATTAAAAAAATCCTCCAAAAATCCCAAAAACACTCAAAAAATTCTAAAAAAAATTAAAATTTATTATAAAAAAATTTATTTAAAATATAAAAAAGTATCCTAATATATTTATAAATGTTCCCAGAACAGGCGAGAGGGATTAGAGACGCTGAGCCTGGGATCAGTGACTCCGAGCCAGAAGTGAATGACCCATGACATTTGACATTGGCCTTAACCTTTGACCTCAAAAATACAAAAACATCCAAAAATCCAAGAAAATATACAAAATAAAAAACCCAAAAGTTTATTATTAAAAATAATTTACAAATACTAAAACATCTATTAGTAAAAATAAAAAAAATTGATTATTAAAATTATTAAAAAATCCATTTCAAAACCTAAATTTCCCCAGGTTCGCTCCACTACCCTCACCTAACAAATTGGTAGGCAGGCCTCCACACCTATGCCCATACACAGTCAGCCATCTTGGTAGGCGACCACCATATTGGTAGACATCACCTGTCCACCATCTTGGAAGCTAATGCCCATTAGCAATTTAACTTTGACCTTTGATGCTTGACCCCTACCGATTACCTTGATCTTGACCCCATGACCTTGAGTTAACTTTTAAAACAAAAATGCGAGAAAAATACATAAAAGTCAGCAAGCATATTACATTACAGATTACCGCCACTATATTGGAGATGCAGACTACCTCGACCTTGGCCCCATGACCTTGAATGATCTTTAAAACAAAAACTCTAAAAAAATCGATTTAAGTCAACAAGCATATTGCATTACAGACTTATTAGAGCAAAATAAGCAGGTAATGCTGACGATGTTCCAGGAACCACTTGCGAAGAAGTCAACGACACTACCGTAGCTACCACTAGCTCTTGTGTGTCCTAAGACTTCGCAGATTAAGAATAAGTCTTAAATGCGAAGAGGCAGAAGCTTTCACTACTGCCTGTGCCAAACGAAGCATCTTAGCTGACCGCCCTGCCGCCTGTAATAAGCGCGAATGCAAGCCCTATGATGTCATATTGACTTTGAACCAATCGTACTGCGCCATTAATACGTTGTTCGGACACCGACCAGCGTGTCACCGAGTTATCGCATGATTGCAGCTGACAAATCACATGCAGGCATTGAGACATCACACACAGGCAGGTATATACTTCCTGAACCGAGGTTACAATTTTTTTGCAGCAAAGTGTTGTCAGCTGGCGTCTTACCTCTCGATTCTACTTTCGTACAAATTCTACAAAATTGGTTTTTAACACCGCTGAACATAGCCTTTCTTGTGTAATACTAGGTGCATTGTTAACTGCAAAGAAGAGGGTTGAGAAATTAGAACTCTTTGTATTACCAACAACGGGAATTTAGATAACTTTCTTTCCCAGGCGAACGTCAAAAATTTAATTAGAAATTTTCAAAAAAAAAAACTTAAAAAATAAATAATATAAAAATCCTAACCAATTGGAATATGCTGAATTTTTAAGTTATTATCAGAAAACATAAGGGGTTGAAGATTCTGATTAAGTGAAGACAGAACAAATTCTCGTGCAAGTTGAAGGAGGGATGACCCCATAACTGCTCGAGTGAGAAGCGTAGTAAAAATTTTCTATCTAAAATATTTCTTCTCGCCTTTGCACCAATTCGATCAAGAGTGCTGTTTTTTATTGTACCACAAATAGTATCTTTGCCATATTTCGAACATGCGCACGTTCCAAATTTCACAGAGATTAATTTTCCATTAATTAATACGATTTACTATCCATATGGCGTTTTACATTTGAATAAAATCAGTGCAGCTGGAATGCGAAGTAGACTACAGAGTAAGAAATAATTGTTATATTTGGAATCATTTAACGTGTTACAAGAAGTTTGCTCTATATTTTCCAATATTGTAGATATATTAGTCATTAATATAGCATTTTTATTTATTATCGTGCTTGTATAAACAATGCGTTATTTCCAGGCATGGTGACTGTAAATTTAAAAAAAAAATGTATATTTAAATTCCAAAATTTTTGTATGCTGTGTTATTAAAACACCGAGAGTTAATACACACTTGCATTGCTCGGTGAATTTTTTTCTTGTAAAAGAACATATCGGGCTATACGTTTGTCGCTACGATTTTAATGTCTCTTCCACGACATCTCTACGACGCGGAGCGGGCCGGATCGAGTAATGTGGTGTAAAAAATCGTCCTGCTAGTGCACCAAATTAACCATAAGGGTTAATTAAACAGACATCCATGGACGAAGGTATGCATTTACAATGGAAGGATTCATTCTGCATTGTCCGAAGGGGGGGGGGGTGAGATCATGTGTACCTACATTGCACTTGCACATGTCTGCATGTTTAGAAAATTGTTAACATGTAAATATGAATAATGGATAAAAATAAGAAAGTTAGCTTACGGGAGTACTCAAATTACTGAACAACATTCCACGGATTGGGACAAATTCCACGAATATGAAGAGGGAGAGGGAGGGAGGCGTCAAACCCTCAGCACCCTCTTACCTAACACTCATACAAAGATCCATAGCGGTTGATTGATCGATGCGTTCTATCGAATTATGGGAATGGTATTTTTAAAGCTTTCTGTCGCATATTAATATCCCAGTTCAAGTAAAACTTTTGTACGCAAATTACCTAAATGTTGTTCACTGTAAAGCGAACACTTTTGAACTCAACCTTAGAAAAAAAGTCACTGCCCCATAACTGCATATATTTTAACAGGCGCCCTGAGTGACATGCGCCCTGTAAAGTTGGTAACGGTGGATGGGAAGTAATTCCGTATTAAAGTTGTATAAAAAGTGTTAGGTGACCATACATGATCACTCAAATTATTTCTTTCGCTTTATGTTTAATTTACATGCATTGAAATGTAAAAATTAGCAGATTTGTTAAATACTTACCCTTCTAATATTTTCACAGATTCACTTGACCGACGCATGAATAAAGTGATGAGGCCCATGACAATGTTAATTTTACATGAGGCAGAATAACACACAACATGTATACCTACAATTATATCTTAAGCATGGCTTTCAAGAATGCTCATTTTCCCGTGAACAGCCTATATCACTGTATACCTTATCGTGATCTTCCACTTTGCCACTTTTAATGTATGCTATTAAATCTTAAATAAGTTTCTGCATTGGCTTCTTAGGCAAACTTTGATCTGATATTAAAGTGTATTATGACAGCAGAAGGCGGCAGAACAAATATTTCATATTTAGCGATCAGCTGTTTTTTTCGCTGAAATACTGACTATAACATCTAATATCCTTATTTCTAGCCTCCAGGCCTTCTCTGACAGATGTACCGAGGGTAACTTCGCGTTGCAGATAATTAGTTCACTAAGCTGTAAAATGTAGTGAACTATAGTTGTGAGGTCCTAACATCCGTACAATTTATTATAGATTGCCAAACTGTTTTCTCAGAATGAGTCAAAACTATGAACACTGACAGAATGTCCACTTGAAAAAAAAATTGGATGAAAATATTGTGTTAAAATGTCCTCTCTAATCGAATTCCTGTTACTGCTCTTTTTATGTCATAAAAACGTTGCCTAGCCGAGTTCCCATATGCACTTGAGCCAACGTTTTGCATTAAACTGTCAGAGTTTATGCTCGGTTTTTATCCTTTGCATTACGATTTTTGCTGCGATACATTGCGATCCTTCCTGTCCCGTCGTTATTTTGTTTGTTTTCCTTACTCTAAAGTATTGAACATCACAAATAAACACACACACACACACACACACACACACCACATATATATATATATATATATATATATATATATATATATATATATATATATATATATATATATATGGCTTTCAAGCGCATCCCTGCTTTTAAGTTTGATGCTTTTGGAGACGGATAACAAGCTAAAATAATATCCAATTTATGCGTCCATTCCCGAGGCGATACTAGAGCCCGTGACCTTTGAGTTGGCGGACAGGTAAGTTAACCCTTACAAAATCCAGGACTAGCAATAAAAATCCAGTTATTGCGTGCATTATGTGCAAGCAACAATAATGTCTAAAGTATACATAATACGTAGAAAATATCCAGAACAAATTCGAAGAACCTAATGTACGTTTGAAGGACAGAAAGCTTGAACTTCAATAACAATGATCAGCTGGGATTTGTGTTATCTAGGCTAGTGAGCTGGTTAATCTCTTGCACTGACGAGCTCTAGTTTCAGGCGGTGTGCTTATGGCTTCCTCATCTATAATTACCGATTGTAAAAAAGTTATTTATTTTCATTGCGCCCTGAAGAGTTTCTGTGTGCTTCTGCTGCCAGGCCCGTTTTCATACCGGACTTGCGAGTTACGCGAATTTCCCATCTTTAAAAATGTCTGTCATGTAAAGGAGCAGGTTGGGGCAGATAAATCCTGGGTACAAGGGTACGCTCACATATCCTCTTTACTGTGTAGGACATAAGTTCGTGGTGATCCGTGGCAATGCATTTAAAATTAAGCCTATACGTCAAATAATTGGTTAAAATTAAACTATATTTCAAAGACTAAGTGATTTGGTAATGGAGATAAACCGTAATTTTTTCCAGTATTTAGCAGATATTTTAATGTACTCTAAAGAAACATTACTAGACTTTATTTTGGGGTAGTCAGGACTGCGAAATATTTCGATCAATTGTAGACTGTTCAACAGAGAATTAGGGCTTCATTGAAGTTCCTCAAAATCGTTAAGTTTTATCATACCTAATGCACTTACATGACTTAAGAACTTAAAATTATTTTGAAATCTTGTGGATTACGTCCTGAAGAAGATCGTTTGATAAATTTGAGCTCGACAAGAAAAACTTGGGTTTTTGGATTCTTTGCATAATGATGACGCGCCTGATCCCGCCCACTGTGCGACCATAGAGTACTTACTATTACAGAGGTGGAATAACCTCCGCTATACCGCAAATTAAAGCTCCACACGCCAGCAAAATGGCGCCACTAGTCAACCACGTGTCGGACGCCATTCGCCAATCAATGCCTGGTAACCTACTTGCCCAGCTGGCAGCCCAGCCAATAGGAAATATTTCGCAGCACGCGTGTAGCCAATCAGACACAAGGACTTTCCCACAGCGAGGAAGAGCCAATGAGGTAATTGGTATACGCGCACTTCAAAGGAACCGCAGTGCCATGTCGCCTGTGTGCGCTTTATCTCCTGTGTGGTACGACGCGGAGGTGCGAGGTGTTCAATGTGACACAGGTATGTCAGTGTTACGTGAGGTAATTGGTATACGCGCACTTCAAAGGAACCGCAGTGCCATGTCGCCTGTGTGCGCTTTATCTCCTGTGTGGTACGACGCGGAGGTGCGAGGTGTTCAATGTGACACAGGTATGTCAGTGTTACGTGAGGTAATTGGTATACGCGCACTTCAAAGGAACCGCAGTGCCATGTCGCCTGTGTGCGCTTTATCTACTGTGTGGTGCGACGCGGAGGTGCGAGGTGTTCAATGTGACACAGGTATGTCAGTGTTACGTAACTACTTTGAAGGTGCTAAAATAACTGTCAAATTTAGCACATTTAAACCAGACAAACATGTATGCTTACGTTGTTTATTACAAATGCAGCGGTGAAATAATCATCTGGGATTTAGTGCTGATATTAAAGTCACATTCATTTGAACTAAAATGTAGTACTTCTAGATTTGTAAATGTATGCTCGTTGACGGATGGTGCTTAGTCACAAATCGCGCTTGTCTTTCCTTGCGCTAAATATCAAGCAATAATAATCTTAAAGGTGATGTATGGTGACCATTCGTATCCAAAAGACTGGACACCGAAATAAAAAAATGTCGCGACGTTATCGTCGTAATAATGATTAATCCAAACGAGGAAACAGACCAACACAGTGTTAAGTGAAGCACAAGCGAGGTGCCAGACGACACTGGTGAAAATATACGACAAATAATTGTCAATCTACATTTACTACGGCAATAGAATTAATCCCAACGAGGAAACAGACCAACACAGTGTTAAGTGAAGCACAAGCGAGGTGCCAGACGACACTGGTGAAAATATACGACAAATAATTGTCAATCTACATTAACTACGGCAATAGAATTTGATGAACATACGCATTATTAATAACACACTTTAATACTACTGTAATATATGGGTATAGAAACGTTTAACATTTCTTAACTGCCCCAGTATTAGTCTAAATACCAAGATCAATAAGCATGTAGTTCAAAGGCTGTAATAAGATTACCTGATTAGTGTAACAGGATTACAACAATATCTTTGGTAGTTCGTTTTACACACATCAGCGCGCTATAGAAGAAAAAATACTCAAACTAGGAACTGATTTGATGTGGATTGTCAAAGTTATTTTTCATAACACATACCAAAACCTCATCACTTTGATATACAGGCTTAAACCCGAAATTTAAATCTCTGCAAACTCAACATTTTTATTGAAAGATAATAGTTAAGATGTAAACCCTCTATTGTATTATAATACACTATTTGCCAGTCATTTATTAAAAATCAAAAATAATTTACATAATAATAATAATACAGAAATATTGATTCACTTTTACGGTACAGGCATAAACATGAGTTTTTAAGGAAATGCAGCACTACGCAGAGATGTTTAATCTAAAAATGTCAAAACTATAAATAATATCATACTAGAATGTTTAATTGTATGAAGAGACGGGTTCCTTCCGCCACTAACTGCCGACACTTTCCAATGATATATTCAGAAAATGCAACCAAAAATTAAGTTACTTAAACGTTAAGAAATTTATTGGCAAATGTTTTTAACATGAAGTCACCTACCCCAAAATGTTCGCTATATAGGGCACTGTAATATAAATCAATAATACATCAAACAAATAAAACAATATTGCCTTGACGTTAGAGATATTGCAGTGTGACTGTCTTCCCGCTCTTTTCAAGAATTTGTTTCCTTACTTTCAGATTCACGTGGAAACAAACGAACTCATTATGATAATCCAGAAATGGATCTACTGTGGAATGGGAACAACAGACGCTAGCAGGAAAATCAAGAAAGAGCAGTCATCCAATACTTTGTTTGGAATTCACGCAAACTAATATGAATTAATTAGGATATACGGGGCATTTGTGTGTTTTTACGTCTAACTACGTGAATTTAAAGTATTTTAGAAAAGAAAAAATAACATCGCAAAGAACTGTCATACCAAAATTAATTTTTTGAAAAAATAAAAAAAATATATAATAAAAAGTTAAGTTTTATATAATATTCAGTAGCTAAAATTGGCATCCCTGCCTTCTGCTTATAGTTTAAAAATGTCATAACATAACAAATCCGAAGTCCGATTTAAGGTATTAATTTCTACGAATGAGCGCAACCTGTATATGTAGCTTACTTTCAGATATATTAGATGACATTCATTCAAAATTATAACACATAATTTGCATTTGCATATTAAATGCCTTTTTCCATGTAAATATAATTACAATTACTCATTACAGTTTAAATTATCAAAAGGGAATCAGTTTTCCAACAACGGAGCAAATAACTACATTAAAACATAGAATTATTCAGAATTTACTGAGAAAAAAAAACAGATAGAAATTTTTCCATTAGAGATGGCACAAAAGTTTAAATTCAAACTGCTTACGACCCCACGTGGAAGATTTTGTAACCATTTGCGGGAACAGTAGACAGCCCGTTTGAAACCACCTCTATGACATCTAGTAATTACTTTTATAACTGTAATAGTTGCGAATGCTCTCTGCCAGAAGTAAGAAACTTTCATACTTCAGAATTTTCATGAGTCGAAATGTTTCTTTGTTGTTGTATGACTATGCTTTTATCTATGATATAACACGCATTATTGTAAAACTCATAAGTTGTATTTTATGACGAATCTTATAATCAAGAAGAAACATAGTTAGGTAAAATGCTGTTAGGTATAACGCCGTCAGGCAAAACACCATTTGGCAAAATGCCGTCAGGCAAAATGCTGTCAGGCAAAACTCCGTTAGGCAATACGGCATTAGGCAAAACGCCATTAGGTGAAATGCAGTTTTCATATTTTAGGCAGAACACCATTAGGTAAAACGCCCTTAGGCAAAACGCCATTTTTTCATGAAAGTAACATCTTAGGCAAAATGCTGTTAGGTAAAATGCTATCAGGCAATTTGCCTTTAGACACTTCGCCTTTAGGCAATACACATTTAGGGGAATCGCCGTTAGGAAATTCGCCATTAGGAAAATCATCGTTAGGCAAAATGTCATTAGGCAAAATGCAGTAGGGAAACCATCGTTAGGTATAATGCTGTTAGGCAAAACGCCTTGCACCCTTTTCATTCTGTTACTGCTAATATTAAGGTGCCACCGGGCAAACTCATGGATGTCGGTTAACTTCCGACGTAACTTAATAGCATATTCTGGAGTGGCTGTTTCTTCCTGAACTGGATGTCCGAACAGCAGGTCACCAGGTAGGCGGAGCTCTCTCCCAAATAGCATCCTCGAAGGTGTTACCATTGTGGACTCGTGGACCGCCGAACGATATGCGAGGAGAAATAAGGGTACCTTAGAGTCACTGCCTGCACTGAATGTTGGGGCACTGATGACTGCTGTACTGACTCCACTTCCAGTGGTCGGGCAAACGCATCCTGCATGTGTGAGGCGCAGCTAACCGCACAACTTGCCGCACGTCGGTGTCAGCGATGGCGTCGATGAAGAAGCCAACGGCGATTACATCTCGTGCCTCTTCTGAGCATCCCTCCTGAGACAGATGCGACAGCCTTATGATGTCCTGCCACAGCTCCTGCGGTGGCTAGCTGGGTCGCTGGATGCGGGTTCGCAATTGGGCATGGTGGGCGTGCCGCAGGTACTGGTCGCCTAATCGAAGCTCCAAAGCCGAAACCAGTGTGGAGTATTCTAGACAATGTCGTCCCGGCAGCGACTGCAGTATGGTTAATGCTGGACCCCGCAGCACAGCCATCAGGTAATAAACCCGCTGCTCTTCTGTCCAGCCATTCAGAGTGGCCACGATATCGAATTGGTGCCAGTACTCATGCCAAGGTGTCTGTCCATTGTAGGGGCGGGCTTAGTTGTGACACCTTTACCCACCCCTGGCTGGGGCATTCCCACACTGCAGAATGGCTGCGCCTCCTCTGCGATAGCTCCACTGGCGGCGACCTCTACCTTCTTCTCGATGCCCGCACTTGTTGTCTCGGTGGTGACCGATTTTGGCTCCTCTTCCGCCCCTGCATGTCGCCTCTCCTGCTGCTGTAAGAACTCCTGCCACTCCTTCTTGAGGGCGCTCACTTCATGATTCATTTCTTGCTCAACAATGTCCATTATAATTCACACTGTCCATTCTCTCGCTCACACTGTCGATCTTCTTGTCCACACAGTATATTTTATTGTTCACCAACTCGCTTACATCTTCTATCTTTCTGTCCAAATTTTTATTCACACTATCTATTTTCATATCTACACTGTCTATTTTTCCATCTACATTTTCGTTTGCATTGTCTATTTTCTTGTCTACTAGTTCACCAATACAAGTAATTGGTCTATTTACAGATTCACTAACACTATCTATTTTACTATTTACATTTTCATTTACGCTATTGACAGATTCACTAATACTACAAATTTGACTATTTACATTTTCATTAACACCAATGATTTGATTATTTAAGTTTTAATTAACACAACTAATTTGACTATTTACATATTCCCTGAAACTAATTATTTGGCTACTCAGTCATTCGATCAAGGCACGAAGTGCTTCCATGTCTGCGACATTTTTCTGGATAGCATTCACAAATTTGTTAGTAATTTCTCGACCTATTGATAAAATATTGCGATATTCACAAACACTATAAATTATTTTATTTTTCTAAAATGCCTCCATCCCACTTCTGACATCAGTGTTACAATTTATCCATCTAGAAAATAAGTGGGCAATACCAAGTTCCTTAAGGGATGGAGGTCTTAATCGAATAAAATAATTCATTATAACTTCCTTATTTTATTTACAATAACTACAGCAAAATTATCTGAACTCGAATTCCCACAGTAAATTGAAATCGCTTACTGTTCAAAATCGACATAAATTAATAAAATTTATGACTACGATAAAGAAATCAATGAAATAAAATAATTAAAGATCAGTCCCAATAGACAGTGTATCAATCTATTCAATTATTTTATCATTTATGCGTTCATATTTGACAGTTCGAATATTTACAATAAAATTACTATTACACTTCCATTCAGTCCCACCTCAGTTCAATCCATGTCCCGCCAGCACAATGTTCTAGAGTCCTCCAAGATCCCTCATGCACAGAAGGCTTCACTTATCGGTTTCACACCCTCTCGTCCATTCAAGCCACGAACACCTCACTCGCTGTCGTCCCACAATCTCCAGTCATCGTCCACACATCACTTCGCTCGCGCATACTCGGCCAGATGGCCTCCATCAAAGACTGTCGGCCGCTGGGTTGCGGCAGTATAGCTCCTGCCAGTCTCACCAGAACATTCTTGCACCGTCACTAAACGTATAGAAAACTCTAGCAGGTGAGAGGAGGTCTGTGACGCCAGCAAGTCTCGCTACTGTTGGTATTCACGGTATTCCTAGAAGGTATTCCTAGAAGGGGATCTTAAGATGCTGCGAGCGCATCGTTCTAGGATGAGGGGATGGCGAGGTGGGTCTCCGATTATGGCGTGGGGCAGTTGAGTCGGTGTCAGCTGCAGCATGTAACACTACGTTACGCCACAGGGGTTCATGGTTTGCAATCGACGTAACACATATACTTGCTGTGGCCAGTATTGTACTGTTCAGTTTAAAATATAAAATTGAAGAAACACATGTCAGTGCAGTTAACAAAACAACTCGGAAAAATCTGAGGTAAATATTTCATGTGCGCTGTGTCTCACACGTGACCGTACCGTTTGTTTACTTCTGTGCCAGCTGCACATGGCAAAATAGTTTACACAACTAAATTTCACGACAAACATAAACACTCTAAAACCCTTAAATAATAATAAAACACATAATGCTGAATCGCACGGGTGATATACAGATTGACAACATAATAACACATGTTCCATAGATGTCGACTGGTGCATACGGTGCGGCGTGTCCGAGACCATGTGGTCACATGATGTAAACAATAATATCGACTTTGAAAATGGCCAAGAAAAAATACATGAATATACTTCTACACTTTTTAACACTCAAAGGACAATAAAAACAAAGCAAAACACAATAGGGCCACACAAGAAATATAAATACAAAACACTAAGTTCATATACACAGCACATCCTATTCGATCCATACTAGATCGCACACACATCACACTGGCTGTACTCACGTGTAGACGGTGGCAATGAGATGGCTTGGCGGGTTTCTCACCAGACGTGGTGAACGGTCTAGGGGTCAGAATGTGGCACACGTCACACCCCCCTCCCTCTGGTAGACTGTTCACTCGTCACTCAAAGATTCTTGCTCAAGTACAACATGTGTTCGGCAGGCTGAGCCCACACCGTGGCTTCAGAGTGTAGTGGCTTCCCCGTTGGTCTCTTCTCGACATGTGGTGCTGTTGCTCCCACATGGCCGACCGTGTTGTGACAGCTGCTGTGGGTGTGCCGCAAACTGTGCACTCGACACGCCGGTTGTAGCGTGGTCTGCTCTCATTGCTCTCACTGTCAGTTGGCCGTGGACGACGTAAATTACACGTTTGGGCGTCCCCAAACACGAATGTTGCCGGCGTTGGTGTTGACAACTACTGGCGTCTCCTCGGCATCACAATGCTACTGGTCGGGTCCCTCACATGCCGATGGTTACTTGTAACAGGCGGCCCTTGCGGCGTGACTCGCGGGACGAGGGGAAGAACCATCTGGTGACAGCTCCTCATCGATTACCATGTGGCTTCCTTGTGTTTCCCTTGCCGGATTCTGTGTGGACATCTCAGTCACAGGTGTCGCAGTTGCATGTGTTTCCAGAATTTCCGCACGTGTTCTATTTGCAGGCCCAGGCATTACATTTCGTGTTACTCTCCCTTCACCAATGTCCGCTCCCGCATCTGGTGGTGGTGTCTCGTCGTCGGAAGTCGTATCACCAGTGTTGGCAAGCCTCAGTATGTCCAAGTGGAAGATGGCCGAACGATGCCTGCTCGGACATATTTTGTAGCAACTCACCTACTCCCGGCTGATGACTCCATTTTGGCACAACTCTTGAGTGTAAACCCTGCCGCTCAGCACACTGCGGGTGTGTCATCGCATAGACCAGCTGGATGGGTTGTAAGCAGGGTGGAAGGCAGGTGGTATCCGGCACCCACTGGAAGATGTAGTGGCGCTGGTTCTCGCATGCTTCTCTCACCTCCCTCTCTCTTTGTTCCTCTCGGCTATTATCCTCTTCTTCCATCCCATTATTCTCTATCACCCCATCGACGAATTCCCCAGGGAGGGGGAGGACATGGCCTTGAAGCAGCTCGGCCGGTGTTTTCCCTGTCACTTGGTTTGTACGTGTCCTCAGCATGAAGAGGTTGGAGGGCAAATGCTCAGCCCACAAGGTGTGATCTTCCCCCCAAGTGCAGCCGCAACTGTGTTTTGAACTCCTGGTTGTGTTTCTCCGTTGGGTTTGCACAAGGGTGATAAATCGCTGCGGTATAGTGTTGATGCCCCATCTTTTGCAGAGATCGTGCCATACACGACCAGTAAACTGCATACCATTGTCACTAAATACAGTATGGGGGTATCCCAGCTTGCGAAGAACTCATTTTCCATTATCTTACCGATGCCACATGCTCATGCCATAGATATGGGGTAGGCTTCTATCCACCTCGAGAACCTATCTGTTATCACTAGGATGAATCTCTTCCCTGTCGGTGTCCTGGGGTAAGGTCCCATCAAGTCCAGAGCAATTGGTTCAAATGGCTCATGTGGCTCACATGGATATTGTTGTTGCTCACCATTCCCACATCGGCTCTTAAAGCAGTTTCACTGTCGCTCAAAAGTTCTCACGATTACTTATAGTTCTGACCAGTAAAATTACTTCAAAATATTATGCTTTGAATGAGCAATGCCCTGGTGACCAGAAATGTGATTTGCGTGCACATAACGTAACACTGAATGGCGGGAAGCTGTGGGCACGTACATTATCCACACATCGCTGTCCACATTCGCATGTGATTAGATACCTTCATTCAATACTCGCTATTTATCTACATTATGCTGCCCACACTCTTCCTTCCACTTACTTGCATGGGGCAGTTCCTGTGTTCTTGTACGATATTCTCTCTGAGTATGTTCAGCGGTGGTGCCATTGGCAACACTGACAGATTGGCACTCTATAGAGATGCGTCGGCCGGCGTGCTTACCTGTGACTCAGGTGGCAGGCCGGCATCCCAATCATCCTCGTCTTGCAAGATCTCACTTCCTAGCGCTCGTGACAGGTAGTCAGTGAGTTGATTCTCGATGCCGGCGACGTGCAGAAACTTGAAATCGTAAGACTGCATAAGCAGTGCCCAAAGCATCTACTTAATCTGGCTTTTCTTGGTGTTGTGAAGCCACAGTAGACAGCGATTGCCAGTCTGCAGGGTGAAGCACTTGAACTCCAGAAGTGGACGGTACCTTTTGAGGCTCCACGCCACTGCAATATACCCCTGTTTGTTTACACCATATCGCCACAGTACTGGGTCGAACTTGGCGCTGCCGAACTCCACGGTGCGCCATTTGCCTTCATCTGACAGTTGGAACAGCACGACACCCAGTTCATTTTCTCTGGCATCCATATGGACATACATGTGGCGTAGCAGGTTGTACCTGGTAAGGGCGGAACACTCCCGGAACCGTTTGATTTCCTCGAAACTGGTTTATTGTTCCGTTGAACACTTGTACCGGGTAGTCGGTGACATTAGATCCGTGAGGGGTGCTGTTACCAAGGCAAACTCCGGAATGTATTCACTGAGCCAGTTAATTAACCCGAAAAAATCTCGAAGATGTTTTCATGTGTTCAGGGCCGGATATTCCTCGATCTACAGAAGCTGCTTGAGGTTGGAGTGGCTGCCATCGGCATCCACGATATGGCCCAGGAACTGCAGGCTCGCCTTCCAAAGTGGCGCTTTCTGTTGATGTAGGTCAGCCCGTTCATAGCCAGCTGTTCCAACTCTAGTGAGAGATGTTGTACGTGGGCCCCCTGGGATTCTGACCACACTATGATGTCATCGAGGTATACCGCAGCGAATTCCCTGATGTATCTGTCAAACACCCTGGTCATCATTGCTTGGAATGTTGCCTGCACACATTCAGGCCGAACGGCATTGCACAAAACTGAAAATTCTTGCCATAGGTTGCTGTGAAGGCGGTCTTATGACAGTCCTGCCAGTCTTATGACAGTGAACCTGTACCTGCCAATATCTGCTCCTCAGATCAATGGTGGTGAGTACTCATACCTGGCCCAAGGTGTTCAGAGCATCCTTAACGTTGATGTACGGAGATGGTGTGCTCCGAGTGGCCTGATTAAGTCGCTGGAAGTCCACACAGACCCTCCATGTACAACCCTTCTTCGGAGTGATGGTGATCGCTGCGTTAAACGGGCTCTCCGACGGCTCATTCGCTCCCTCCTCTAGCATTTATTTGATCTGTTCCTGGATGATCTGGTGTTGGTGCGGGTAGTACCACCTTCGGCACTTGTAAATCGGGGTCTCGTTGAGGAGCGGGATAACATGTTTGGCCAACGTAGTACAATGCAATGCATCTGCCATGGTGAACACATTATGGTGCTCGTCGATAAAATGCTGCATCACCTCGCAGAACTCCAGGGGTATAGAATGGTCCACTTCATCCAACGCCATGGCTGGTGCTTCCACAGCTGGTCGGGGGTCCAAGTTTTCTTCTCCTTCGTCCCGAAGTGGATTCTTTCTACAGTGGTTTTGGCTAAGGTATTCTGCTCTCTCAGCCACGGTATTCCGAAAATAGCTTCTTCCCTTATCTCATCGGATACGAAGGTATCTGTCACAGCTTCCACACCACGGATGCGTCCAATAATACTACCTTTCCCTTTGTTTTTTCCCATATGTTGGTGTGTTGCCAGCTAAACTGTTTTGTTGACTGGATTGATTTTGTCACTGTCATGAAAATGTTGCTCACAAAGTTATGGGACACAAGGCAGTGTCTATCAGGGCTCTGCAGGGTACGAGATTAATAGTTATTGCTATATGGATGAAGCTAGTTAGGTCAGTATTAATTTGAAAAGTAGGACTTGTTGCAGAGTGAGGTCAGTGGAACACATCTTTGCCTGGGTTTGAGTGACATCTGATCACTCTACCACAACCTCTTGTTTCCCGGCGGTGGCATACCTCGTCCAGCAGTGGGTCGTGCTCCAGCTGGTTGCGGGTAACGGTAGTCAAAGTATGGCCCATCACAACAGCAGCATGGACGCGCAAGATGCCACAGCTAAATTGGGGATTTGGCTGTTTTGCCCCATTACCGTGTGCTGCAGATGATTTAGCTGTCACTTCCGGCCCTAATCCCGTTGACATGTTGTGACCACTGGTCTCTCCTCCATTTTCCTCCTGGTTATTTTGCGGTCTCGAGAGTTCATTTTCCCGGTGTAGTAGCGCGCATTCGCGGGTGTGTAGTGGCTCGGTGTCGATACTCATACCCAGAAGCATGACGGTCTGAAGAAACTCTCATTCAGTAGAGTGGATAACAAGTGCATGTTGCGGACTGTATTCGGGGTGTGCTGTACTCGCCACCACTTCTAATACTTCCTGCGTGCTCAGTTCTGGATGGTAAATTCTGAAGTTGCTGATCTTTTGAGTCACAGAGTTGTACATCATCTCTTCTTTTGTTCCTCCAACACCATTTGGTTCTGTGTATGCAGAGAGGCAAATGTATTGGCAAAATTTATCTTTGATATATCCAAGATGTCTGGTCTAGTGAGAGTTATTAGAGCTACTCTCATACACTCGTACTCACTCCCGAGCTGTTATAGGCAGCCTTACACCTAAAGAAAAATATACATTAGGATTGAAACGGCCATGAAGTGGCCGGTAAAATAACTAAAAATCCATCAGCTCAGGTGATCTGCTTATTTATTTCATTTACCTTCCAAAGAAGCACTGATACAATTTGGCCCATTAAAGCAGGGTGCTTGCTATAACTGCAAAAGGTGGCTAAGTTCCTACATTAAACTTATTTGAATTACGCCTTGGCCATATAAAAGATGGACTGGGCTGTGAGACAGCTCACTCCCCGGGTTAAAGCAAACAAAGGTTCCTGAAAATTATATTAAACTATTAAAGAGTACATGATCGGCACAAATGGTGAAGTGCCCCGGGAGGGCACGCGATGCACATTCATCTCATGCAGAAGTCGTAGCTCTACTATCTAACATGGTGACGGGCTGCCTGCTCCCTGGTACCAACTCCCGCCACCAAGTCACGTGTTCAACAAATTACCTAACACAATATTTAAATGAGATGAAGTGAATGAACATGGCCCTAGACGAATACGAGCCACATTAAACATGACACTATTAAGCACAATTGCATTTTAAGAGAAAAATAAAATATACAAAAACGTAACACAAACTTACCGCGTAAGGCACCCTAACCTTACTCTTGTATCTTAACGTTTTCCCATGCATGGCCCTGCCCGGGCCAGGATTCCATTGCATTCATGTGCACAGTTATTTAATATCATACACTATATAGTCAAAATATTATTCATGGCAAATTTTACATAAAAGGAACAGTTATTAATATTAGGCCTCTTTTTGGCACATGTCAATACGTTAAGTCAGAGGGTTTGAAATCGACATAACGTAAATACTGGCTCTATCCAGTATTTATACTGTTCCTGGCACTGTTCAGTTTACAAATATATAAAACTAAAGAAACACAAGTCATTGCAGTTAATAAAACAACTCGGAAAAATCTGAGGTGAATATTTCACCTGTGTAGTGTCTCACACGTGGATGCGCGGTTTGTTTACTTCTGCGCGATCAGCGCACTTCATCATACTTTACACAACTAAATTTCACGACAAACATAAGCATTCTAACCCTTAAATAATAATAAAACACCTAACAATGAATCGCACGGGCGATATACAGATTGACAACATAGTAACACATGTTCCGTAGACATCATTCTGATGCACATGGTACAGAATGTCCAAGACCAGGTGCACACATGACGTAAACAATAGTATTGACTTTAAAAAATGGCCAAGAAAAATTATGCGAATATACTTCTACACTTTTTAACACTGAAAGGACAATAAAAACAAAGCAAACACAATGAGGTCACACAAGAAACATAAATACATAACACTAAGTTCATATACACAGCATGCAATATTCGATCCTTACTAGATCATGCACACATCAGACTGGCTGTACTCACGTGTAGATGTTGGCGATGAAATGGCTTGGCAGGTTTCTCCCCAGATGTGGTGAACAGTCTAGGGGTCAGAACGTGGCACATGTCAAGGTTACACTTTGGCAGGAAGTAGGGCCTGCACCCTTAAATATTCATAGATTGACCTGAAATAATATATGTTGTTTCTTAGATGTAAGATTTATTCAGTTTACGCTTTACAGGTCCCCTAGGAGAGAATTTTATACAAGTGCCAGGCTTATGCCTGCCGGTAAGGTGACGCTGAAAAACTCCACGTGGCCAACGATAATTATGTGAAATGAAATCACTCCCAGGCGATGCAAGCACTGGGAAAGTGGAGGAGAGGTGTTCCGAGCAGCTAAAATGAGACAGTTTCGGTAATTAAGGCTATTGCATGTTAATGATAAGTTCTCAAATATGAAGTGCCGCTCTGGCGCAAAACATGAGTAACGTCAAGTAAGCTACCTGTACCTTTGGATGCTGAGATCTTACTAACTATGTAGACCTGATGCGCTGGCTGGCCTGTCATGCCGGTGAGTCATGTGAAACTTCTTTCTAGTAAAAGTAGCAATATGCTGGACTTATCACGCTTACTGCATGTTAAAAAGACACACATAATATCTCCTTCACAACATGCTTAAAAGTACCATATAACGAACATTGTGAGATAGATGTGGAAGACAAATATGTGGAATTAACAAACACAAATATTACGACACAATATGCTGTGAGCAATAAAAGAATGGGCAGCTTTATTTAATGTCTGTCCAAGTCCAATAACAAAATATTGATTGGTGTGTGCCTTAAAGCCTTACTTGTCCTTAAGAAAAATTAAAGTAGATAGTGAGGGTTCTGATTCCTCCACAACATGCAGCTTGTGGTTTCTGTTGCCAGATGCTGCTCTAAACGCCACTTACAACCACACCATGCTACACTGCCTGCACTGGCACTGGCTGCACGGGTAGAGTGTGGATGAACACTGCAATGATAATATGCTGAGCGGTGGGCAAACGGTTTTAAGAGGGAGCACAACACATGTCAAAATAAACAGTTCTAACCACCCCCTTTTTTCTTTCTCCATCAAAAAAAGAATGAAAACTCTTTCAAGCCTAAAGCATTCACCAGCAAAACATAAAATATGTAAAGGTTACGAAATAGTGGTCTGTTAATATCAGCACCAAATTATATATTGCTTCTGTGACATCGCGATTGGTGATAAAACATACGAATATGTTTCATAAAACCAAGTTTTGAAATAACACAAGTGATGATTCCTCTTACAAGTATTGTAAAAATATGCAAAAAAATTATGAAACAGTGAACATTAGTGAATTACATAAATACATGCATAAACAAAACTGGGTCACAGTAGCGGTGACTGCAATAACTTAAAAATTATCATAATTAACTATATAGTTACATTAGAAAAAAAGCAAATGACAAAACGCTGGAATTGGATACTTGGGTTTTGCACTCTGACAGACCAAATTATTCCTAGAAAAGGAATACAAATTACGAAAGTGAGAAAATATAATAAAACAGTAAAGCACACACCACAAAATAGCACACAACATGCTTGGTCCATGTTGTTAGGAAGGGTGTTAGGGCAAACCAGATGGTATTCGTTTCTCGCCCGGAGATGTCGCCTGCGAGGACGTCCCCAGTATCATAAACCTCCACTATGGTGGGCCACCTACCGATCTCCAAAATATTGTGCGAAAGGAAGAAGGTGGAGCAGCATCTGCCACAATGGGGACACCTCTTGAGACCAAAGTATCGAAGGTGCCGAACGAGGTCACGTCCTTAAGGGGCCAGGATGACACAGGTTGGAATATTGAGGGCGACATGACATCCATGGAAACTGTTTCCCTAGCACTTGCTGCGAATGCAAAGCAAGAGCAATTGGCAAGTGGAGCAAGAGTGACCCATGATGGCAATACCAATTTTACGCGCCAGGGCGGAGAGGCAGAGTAGGAATGTGCCAAAGCACCCTCCCCAGGTAAGCCAGCAGCGGGTGCCAAGAGCTCGATGTCGTCCGGAACACTTATACAAAAGGGGGGGGGGGTCCAATAGCTAGTCCTGCAGTGCTTGACATCGTGGTGTCTATCAGCATTGCCATTGGTGTACCAGCATCGAAACTGCCATCAGTACTCCTGGGGATGTGTCTGCCACTAGCAATGTGAAGCCCATCATTGTGGCACCATTAGATGGAAAAGAAGCCACCAACAACAAGAGTTCAGCAAGGGTATCTGCACAACTGTGGCAGTTACAGCAGTGTGATAAACACACCCCTCCCTCTCGGATACAGTTGCCGCCTGCCCAGGCTATCATGGTGGCGACATGGCTCTATACGAGAAGATAGCAGGAGCAGCAATGACAGTGAGGGGAGTGGGCCAGCCGGCTGTTATTGCCCTCGGCAATCTCGGCGAAGGAAGCATCCGCCTGCGGGATGCATCACTTGCGTGGGAGTGCCGATGCCCCGCCAAGAGCAAGACCACAAGGAGCAGTGGCAGTATCCAACATTCCAGGAACATGGGGGGCTAAATAGAAGGACATATTCCTTGTGTTAGATGAGTGGGAGCCTGAGAAAGTGCATCTGCTCCATGCAATGCTCTGCAGCTGCAAACAGCCTCGCAAGGGGTGGAGCATTCGACTCATGATGTGTATCCCTTTTCTCGTCAGTTTGCCCACCACAGCGCATTTCATAGCACAGTCATCATCAGAACTCGACCATGCAAGTAGTGTATCAGTGTAAGGGGTGCTACACACAGTATGACTGTTGTAAGTGCTGGCAGAGGAGTCATTCACTCCGCATCATGCACTAATACATGGAGTGCAAATAGGGCTTCAAACTATTTACAAGGGCTTCATTATCAGACGCAACGTGATCTAGAATCACGTTGAAAACAAAAGATGCCCATAAAAAATCCAGTTGGTTTATTAAAGCATTGAGAGTGTTTATTTGTTATTTCTGTTATCTTCATTACACATGTTTTCACCCTCACCTCATCTCATTCCTTTTGTTTAAAAGTGTTCCATGTTTTGATCAATGTAGTGTAATTTTTAATGTTGTAGCTAGCAAGTATGGTAAGTGACAAAATACCATGTCTGCATTGTATGTGTAGCAAGTAGTTCCACATGGCCTGCCTGCCACCAAGCATTCCAGTACACCACATTCAGGAATTTTGTCATCGCTCAGAGTTTCGAGAGGATGGACATGTTTGACAGTGACTCATGCTTAGCCTGCCCAGGAAGGCCCCTGTCTTTGTATCACAAACAGTTTCTCAATAATAGTGTAAGATTTTGGAAACATTTTTGTTTAGCCACCATGGACTTCGCCCCCCCCCCCCCAAATCAATCCAAAGTACTGCATTGCCTGGGGAAGATTAAGTTTTTCATGTACCAGTAATAATTTTCATGGCTATGCACCACTTTTGTACAATGTTACCTCTACCGGAAGGTTAAGCCTGGTACCCAATGTAAGTTTGTTTCCCAAAGAAACAATACAACGTAATATGCATTAAAAGCTACATTGAATAGATGCACATATGTTTTATTCGGGTTTTCCTTCGGGCACTTTAGGGACGTGGACCCTCACCATTCCCACCAAAAGTGTTAATGTTTCTACAAGTGTTTCAAGTGTTCATTTGTACCTACAATGTAATATAATGCAGTTTAAGTGCACGTGGACAACCCGAATAGTCCACCACGTGTTAAGCAGGCTATATATATATATATATATATATATATATATATATATATATAAGGTAAGAAGTTATCATTTCACCGCCAAAAGGATTACTACCTTGGTCGTCGGCCTGCACAAACCTTAAAGAATAGTCAGCTCTACCAGAACTTCATGGTATCACCAGCACTTGAGCGATAACCGCCGTCCTGGGCAATAATAAAAATTTCACTTCCAAATTTCCAACCTAACTATTTTATCACCTTCTTGCGGTATTTTAACCCTTTGTCATCCAACTTACCGCCGTCACTGTATCGCTGGCCAGTATATGTTGCAGGTCCGAATTGTGTCACTCTTCCAATCTCTAATGAGTATCGGGACCCATACCCATGTGGGCAGCTCTGTGCATCGTTAAGTGTGCACTGATACAGTTGATGCAGTGCCACACGGGCTGCAGTCCATTGAGCAGTAGTTAACCATGTATATATGTATCACTGCTTACGTTTTACCAATAATAACATGCTTTTAAGGTTTTTTAAAATCAGAAATTAAATAGGTTTTTTTGTCATATTACTGTGACTTCATTTTATTTGGAGAATTATAGAAAAAAAAAATTTTTATTATAATAAACATACATATCTGTGGCAAACATGGTGTGTGTTGTATGGATGTTTTGTTGTGTCTATGTCAGCAATCGTCTATACATAAGAGAACATATTGGGCAGGTCGCATTAATTGCATAATATAAGGTAATGTTTAATAAATCTTGAACATTTGGGAACAGATATTTACCGTAAACAATTTTTTTTCTCGAGAACTTGAGATTTGAGATTTTAAAATCAAATTTTTACACTTTGGTTTATACCAATGCCAGGAAAAATTATGTAATGTCTATTTTAATTTTTAACTAATACTTTCAATTTAATATTCGCATTATGCACATTCTTTTTAATGTGTGAATAATTTATTATTAATATGTTTTAAATTTTATTTCCCATGATGTTGACAATTTATTATAAGAATAAATTTGTTTTCTATTGCCATTTCTTTAGATATTTTCCTTTTAATTATTTATGGATAAAATTGTAAATATAGAATGAGGTTCAATGTGCATAGAAGAGATATCGCTACTAGTTATATTGTATTAAATTTGAAATATTGTTTTTGCGAAGAAATAATGAGCAGAATGAGTTATACAATGGTTACAGTATCTAAAGAGAACTACATCTTATATTAAATTTTAATTAATAATAATGAACATTTCCACAAACAACTGTGTTTCTTTGTTATAAGCGAAATTTCACTTTGGCTTACCAGATTATAATTTTCGGAAAATTATATGCGGGGAAACACATCTGCTACTTACTTGATAAGTGTGTAACGCCAATTAAAGGAAGAATTTTAGAAGGGCTGTGCATGTTCTACGGCCCTCATATAATAATTTCCATGATTTACACTACTTACAGTCTTCGTCTGATGTATAACTGTATAATGATCGATGACGATGTGTTTACAGTCACCTTGATAGCTGTCGCGGGATGGCAGGGGGTTAATTGTGCGTTATAAAGGTGGTGTGGTAATGATTGCACCGTATGTCGCCAGGGCGTCGGAGATGATGTGATATAGCTGAGATCTCTAGTCCTGCGGGCCGATCACCCTGCCAAACTTTCCCGCGATGATATTGCTGTTGTTCACCAGGTACAGAGGCATCGCTGTTTTCTAAACAATGGGCTCTTCGGGCGGCCCAATCACCACAGGGTATTTGCATATTATTGACATACTGAATCGGCGCAGTCTGACTACCTACTCTTGGATTGTTAGGGCCAAACCACACGCTCATAAATGCTAAACACGTTACTTTAAAATATGCTGCAACAAACATGAAAATTCACATAAACACTTGCAGAAAAATGACGGGTGTTAAGGGGCCTGTGCCCTGAAATGCCTATCTGCGGCCGAAATAAAATGCACTGGTCAGTTCATGCTATCTTATTAGATGATTCTACAGTCCTCTCCACGAGGACAACTGACAAAGTTGCTCGTTTTTGACCTGCGGCGAAGGCTACACTGATAAAAAGCTGTTACGTTACTGTAATTATATGTGCTGTAAATTTATGAACTCCCCAGGCGATGCAAATCCTGGGATGGCGAGGTGGAGTGTCCCGGATGGCAGAAAACATAAAGATTCCAGAAAAACTAAGCTATTGCAGAGAAGTTACAGGTGATGAAGATTTGAGACCCTCTGTGCGGGAATAGTGTGAGCGCGGTTTCACATGATCCTCCCCTTCTAGGTGCGGCTTGCTGACTGTCTTCCCGCCGTGGTGCGAAGGCTGGCGAGCGTGGGCCCATGTGCTGAGGAGGGATCTACTTGTACATGTGGAAGAAACTCTGCTATTACATGATATAAAACAATACTTAAAACTTGCAGGATGATAAAAATAATATACATAATTGTAAACCTATAACTTTAACAAGATGAAATGAAGTGGGCAAAACACTGGGAAAATAAACATTTACGAAAATACAAATATTATAAAAACAAAACAACTGGTCGTATGCGGGTTTTTATGCATGCCATTCTCAATTACTGCACACCTGTCCTTTTCCCGTGTCCAGAAATATAATGGAAAAGTGTTTCAAAACCCTTGTATGCATACTGCACATGATAGTATTACTCCACCCTTGATCTCTGTGCTGCTTAGTGCACGTTACGCTGCACTACTTATACTTTCCTGCACCACACATCACTAAACACACAATCGCTGCTGATCATATGTCGAGTGCGGGTGTGTGCTCCATTAGTTAAGCGGCCGGTGGGACAAATGGCCTAACGTGGGAAATGACACACATATCATACACCCCACCCCCATTTTTCAGTGGCTATTTGTGGGCCGATGCAGCTACATCATGCAATACTGGGGTGTCCTCGGGGTCCTCCGAGGGCGCAAGAATTAGGCCCTTCCCTGCTGAGCCGCTTATCCTCCCAGTGCTGTGTTCTTGTGGTGAACTATGCCACGGGTGGCTGAGGTGCACCCACACTGGTAGCACTGCTGAGACAGGTGAATAAGCAATCTTGTCCTGTGGAGTCAAAGTGAAGCAACGGACCTGCTGCTCTCACTCCCGCCGTTGCTGCTTCTGCTCGCATCTCCTAGCCTGCTCTTGCTGTTCTCCTGCTCGCCTGCATTCTGCTGCGACCTGAACGATCTTCCTCGTCCTCCTGTCTTCCTGCGTAGTTTTCTCCTGGTCCTTCCTCTTCTGCTGAATTTTCTGCCACACTTGCTGGTGTACTCGCTGTTGGCGACCTTTCTTGAGGTGCTGCTACAGCAACTAGTGCTGTATCTCCAGTGGCGGAGCTTGTAGGCGCTTCACCACTTGGGACACCTAGGGATGTGTTCTGTCTCTCCCTGTCGAGCATGGTGATGCCTGGCCAAGGTGGGTCTTCTGCCCCCCTCCTTCACTTCCTGCTGGAGGTATGTCTATATTTTCTCTTCCTCGCTCTTGGTCAGGGAGCTCGTACTCCATGAGGCAATCATGGGGCTCACCAGGTGGTTCCCACGATGCATTGTGAAGGGCTGTTGCACCTCCCTCCTTTCTTGCTGCTTCGGCTAGCTCGGCAGCGCCATCGCCGTCCTGGGGCTGAGGGACACTGGGAACAACTTCGTCGGATGTCGTCCCGATGCACCCTCACACTGCTCCAACTAATGCAGACCATGTAGGTGGTAGGTCCTAACTCATTTGGTGCAGCCCTCTCCACTTCGCTGCAAAGCCTGCGCAAAAATCCTTGCGTGCGGCGGACTGCGGATGTGTCTTGACAGAGACTTCGTGGCTGATCTTCGGCATCGGTGGCAGTCTTGTTGCAGTAGGCAGCCACCCCGCTGCATAGTGTGCATGTTGATCGCGCACCTGCTATTCACTCTTCTTGTGTGCTCGTCGGTGGGCAGTACTGCTGGGTTCTTCACTGCTGTCTGGCTGTTGGCAGTTGATCTCTCATGGCAGACACAGGTTCCTGCCCATCAACACGTCGGCGGGTGTTCTGCCAGTGGCGGCATTGACACGTCGGCAGAGTGTGTACAGGGCGGCGGCAAGATGTTCTGGCCATTTTGGTTAGTGTTCGCCCACACGGAGGAGGAGCTGAACTTTCAATTCCTGGTTTCATCTTTTCGTGGGGTTGGCCTTGGGATGGTACACTGCTGTGGTCATGTGTCTCACTCCCCACATTGTACATAGTTCATGCCACTGTTGCCCAGTAAACTGTGTTCCACTGTCAGTCAGTAAGTTCTTGGTAAAACTCCCAACGTGGGAAAAAAATCCTCACTGAGCACTCGTACACTATTACTGGTACATGCACTGCTGAAAGCATAGGCCTCTACCCATTTGGAAAAATTATCGGTAAACATAACTAAAAATCTTTTCCATTTGTTGACCTATTATAGGATCCCATCAAGTCGAGACACACAATTTCGAAGGGCTTCCTCGGCAAGTGCCGCTGTAGTTGTTGCTAGCCATCAGCAAATACGTTTCAAAGCAGCTGTTTATAACACACCAGTTGTCAACCATGCCTTGTTTGCATTGCCAGATTTTGTCCTGCGAGAATTGGCAACCTTGTTACGTTCGCTTCACCTGCTCAAAATGTTCTGGTATGAGAACATTATTTTCCACCGCAATAACTTGCTGTAAATGAATTTCAGAAATGTTCCATCTCTGGCAGAAGGATCTCTTCCCACACAGCATCGTCCTGCAAAATAACTTGCTTGTTTGGCATGCGTGACAAAGTGTCGGTCAACTGATTTTCTTTGCCTGGTACATGTTCTACACAAAAATCAAATGCTTGCAAATACAGTGCCCAGCGAGTTAGTTTACTTTGCGCCTCGTGCATGTTGTGTAGCCGTAGTAAACTATGTTTTCGATGTGCAAGATGAAGTGTTGATACTCCAGGTATGGCCGATATTTCTTAATCACCCATATCACAATGAGGCACTCGCACTTGTTATCATCGTAGCACTGCTCAGTAGGGATTAGCTTGGTGCTATCGAAATCAATCACATTTCTCCCACCACTACCTGCTAGTTGGTATAGCATTGCGCCTACTCCTTCTTGGTTCACATCCGTTTGTAAATAAAAATGTCTGCCTGTGTCATATCTCGCCAGTGTCAGACATGTGCTGAACATTGTTTTGATTTCTTGGAATGACTTTTGGGCCTCGTCTGACCACTGGAAATGGGTCTGCGGTGAAAACAAACAGGTTAACAGTGCTGTGATTACTAAAAAATTTTGAGTATTTTCCCTAAGTCAGCTTATGAGTCCAAAAAATTTGCGCAACTGTTTTTTTGTGTTAGGCCTCAGATGCTATGCAATTAATTTAAGCTCTTCTGGGTTTGGCATGTTCCCTTCTGGGTCGATTACATATCAAAAAGTCAATACTAATTTTCCCGTTGTGACACTTCTCTAGCGCACACATCAATCCACTGATTGTGTGTGAACAGGTTCTGAATCTGACGGGATTTCATGTTCTGCTACTGTAGTCCGGCATGGAGCATCTTGTGTACCAAATAAATATCTGTGCTCATTTAACAAACACTGGAAAGAAGCCCAATGTTCTGGCGGTATGTCATGGTCCAAGTCATCTAGCCTATCAATCGGTAAATTATTGGCTGGCTTCCTATCCTAGTTGTATGCAGTGCATCTCTCCTTTTCTCCGAAATGGATTCTGTGTGCTGCCGGTTCTACAGTTATATTTTGTTTGGATAACCACGGGATTCCTAAAAAGATGTCCTCCGGGATTTCCGGAGTGACAATAGCTGTTGTTACGGTAATGATGTCTCTAATACTGATTGTAATTATAGCTTTGCCTAATGCAGTACTGTTTTAATTTTTAGTGGCTAACCTGATAACAAAATTTATGGGCTGTACTTCTTGAGATTGAACAAATTCTGGGTGTATGAAATTATGTAATGTTCCGGTATCGACTAAGGCTTGACATTTATGTCCATTCACGTCACAAGAATCCAAATAAACTGCTGCTCACCATTACTGACATGCTGCAATAATGCCTGTTGTGGTGTCTGGTCAGGTAGTTGACTTGGCGGGTCAGGGGTGGTTGAGACGTCCGGCCTCTTCACCCATGCATCCCGTTTCCCTGTTTCTTGAATGCTGCTGCCTGAATTTTTGCAAATGCGGGTTGTTGGGGCATTTGTTATGCCAATGATATGCTGGTGTGGGACAATACCGACACAGGTGTCATCCCACATTATTAGTGGTACTTTGTGCTTCCTGTCTTCTGTAGTTAAATGGCTGCCTATTCACTTGTGGAGGTAGAAAAAAATTTGTTTGGGTTGGTCGAATGGTTTGGTGTTTTCTGGCTGAACTGATTGGGGGGTTTTGTGTCTCTTCGTGTCCTTCTGCTCGTGATGCCATCTAACTGCTCCCGAATCACGATGCGGTTGCGTTCTAGCAGTGTCATGGCATGCACGACATCCTCGACAGTTCCGTTTAGTAGTGGAGTTAGTGCAGCTCTAAATTCCGGCTTGCTGTTTCGGCAATTATTTCTACGATTTCCCATTCTGGCAGCTGCGGATGAATCCAGCGAATCAGGTGGTGCTTGCGGGTGATGTATGCTGTCAAGAGTTCGTTCGGCTGTTGTTCTTCTAGAGTAAGGCGATTCTGTGCTTGTATCGAGCTAAACATGCCTCGAAAGTGACTATGAAAAGTGTGGCGAAATTCCTGCCACTGCAGCCCATAGTGGTTTAAAGAGTGCCACCAGAACCGTGCATCTCCTTGAAGCTACACACCAACACAGTTGGCCCATTCCTCCTGACTGACACCATATCTAGTGAGCCTGCTGGTGCAGTCCTCTAGAAAGGCAGTGTGGTCCTCCGACGATGTTCCCGCGAATCTGGGAAATATCTGAAATCGACTGGGCATCCTCGTGTGTGCTTGTCCTGGCGGTATTATGTTGTGGTTAGGCTCGATGGTTCTCGTTTCTCTTGCCAGCTATATTGTTGCTATTGCTGCTGTGGTTGCTCCTTCTGCCTGTGTTCCCATATAGGGCATGGTGGATTGTAATTTCGGATATGGTGTGGGTAAGGGCAGTAGTATGGTCGGGTACAAGGGTGGCTGGTACATTGCAGGCTTTGGTAGGAAATATGTGCTGACTGGTAAGTATGGTAAGGGAGTTGCATTAGGAGGGGGTGGGGGTCATGTTGCTGACACTAGCGGTTGATGTATCCCTCTGCTCACCACGTGTGCACTGTTTGCTTGTGGGTGTTGCTCTCTCTCCTGCATCTCCGCTGTATATGCGAGGCGTTCCTCCCCTCTTGTTGTTTGTGCAGTAGCTCCTGGTTTCTCCTCAATGATGCTTGCTGCATTTCCTGCTTGCCAATTAATATTCTGAAAATTTCTCCCACTGTTATTTACCTGAATATTACATGTTTACAATAAATCTTGCACTTGTTGTTGCACGTTACATTGTAGGCCACTGTTATGACATATACCGCTTTTAAACATGAGCCATGCAGCTGTTGCCTATTCCTTTCCACTCAAACCTTCTCGGTGCAATTTGGTTTTGCAGTCCCAACAATGCAGAATAATGGCTCCTTGCCCATCACAAATGAAGTTGTCACAATAATGTAACACATTGTAATCGGGAGTGTCTGATTCTGCCTTCACTGTCTGCATTTATGTGATTTCTGAATGCAAAGTCTCACCTAACACCACCGTCATGGTTGCTCTGGATGGTCGCGGCATGGTTGTCTGCTGGCAAGTCGGTACAGCGGTTGTAATCGCAACATTGCGTGCCCTGTTCAAACTTGTCCATAAAGTCCCTTGGTAGTGGTTTCAAACACAGTAGACACAGCGGTGTGGGTGTTCCCACGGATGTAGTGTGGCTCGCCATGTTTGTTTACACAGTCCACGTGTGTAGCACAGATGGCAGTTCAGAGACATGTGCGTGGCACAGAAGGTCACATCGTGGCTGTCCCGCACGAGCGCATGTGGGCGCGGGGTTCAATGATCCAGCAACGCTCAGCTGACCGCCGGTATGTGGCGTGAACAGTGAGCACGGGGGAGGGGAACTTCTCCTCTCCTCATTCCTCCCTCCTGTCCTGCTTCCCGCACTGCTGCTGGCGATGGTGGAGGGGGTAGCATGGGTATGCCCTCACTCCCTCACCTTTGTCTCGTGTCCTGCCTGGTGCTGTGAACCCTGATGTCATGCGCTGCACCAAGATGGCTGCCTTCGCATCTTTCTTCTCTGCTTTCCCCATAATAGCAATGAACCAGCTTTGTGCACCCTTTTCTTTGCAGAGCACATGGTCCACTTTTCAATGTCTCCCAGGCATCTGAAAGGCATCTCGATGCCACAGATGGTCTCCCCTGCTTCTTCTCGTTGTGGGTCAGCAGTTAGGCAGGGTTAGGATGGCGTAGGTATTCAGATTGAAGCAAAAAAAATTGGAAAGTTGGGTCAAAAATTCAGATGCAGGTTTTGGCAGGATATTTTTGCACCACGTGAGGGCGACAATTTTATGGCTGTCGTGGGATGTCAGGGGATTAATTGTGGGTTGTAAAGGCGGAGAAGAATTTGGAAGGAGATTGGTGTGAAAATGATTACCCGGTAGGTGCCAGACATCGCCATGGCGGTGTCAATGATGATGATGCAATAGAACTGAGTTCTCCTTGGTGTTCTCGGGGTGCTGCAGGCCGATCAACCGGCCAAACTTTACCGCGATGATCTTGCTGTTGTTCACCTGGTATGGAGGCCTTGTTGTTTACTAAATAAGAGGCTTTGGGGCGGCCCAATCACTACATGGTATTGCATATAATTGACATATTGAATTGGCACAAGCAGACTCCCTACGTGTGGATTGTAAGGGCCAAACCACACGCCCATAAATGCTAAACAAGAAACTTTAAAATATGTTACAGCAAACATGAAAATCAAAAATTACCCTTAAAAATTCACATAAACACTTTCAGAATAAAGGCAGGTTTTAAGCAGCCCGTGTCCCGAAATACCTCTCGGCGACCAAAATAAAATGCTCTGGTCAGTTCATGCTATTTTATTCGATGATTATCCAGAAAAAAAAGGAGCATGTGAACAAGGTGGAAGGCTATATTATCAACAAATACACCATATGTTGCCGAAACATTTCAGTTAAATCTTCCTGTTCTGATTCCTTTGACTTTAGGTAGGTAGGCATTTTGAATACTTTGAGTTGTGACCCAGGAACTGCTGTGACTGGGCCACATTTTTGCTGTACAAACTCTGCTATCTTGTTGATAGGGTGAGGCAAACTACCTTGTTCTCTTTGGAAGGACGAAATTACTTTGTGATTGTGATAAATTTGAAGGTGGTACATTCCCACACAGGCACTCTTCGCCTCTTGAGATATTGGAGAGGTAGCGGGCTGGCCATCCCGCCACTCTCGCTGTCGTCACTGCTTACCCCTACACTCTCTTCACTGCTGCAATTGTGTCGTGTTCAGTCTGCGACCTTGTAATAGCATTCCAGTAGGTTGGGTCCTGCCCCGAAGCTCTGGTGCATTGTCTTCCTACAGGCTTGCAGGTGGTGTCGCCGGGGTGGGATCTGGTTCTTCCTCTTCCCAGTCCTCTTCTGGTAGTACCGGTGCTGTTTCCAGCTCCTCTTGTTCGACAGTATATCTCGACAGCCCATCCCCGTCGGACCTATCGATGTCGGTTCCAAGCTCACCCCCGTCGGCACCTACATGTCGGGTGGCTCCAGACCTCCTGCATCCTCTGAAGGTATACTTTCTTGAGGTACTGCATCACCTCCCGTTGATAGACGGTCAACAGGGGGTTCATCAGCACCATCGCCATCATGGGGCTACTGGTGGTCCTTGCTTCTCCCTGATGGTTCCGGCTTCTCTTGTTTTATACAAACCTCGGGAGTTCCTTCTCCCCTCGTGTCTGCATCGTCACCATCCCTCTCAGATGCGGCGACTTGCTCGTTCGCGGCACTGGCGTGACATACACCCCTGGTGAACTCCATGTCGTTCGGTGTCAGCACCCCACCTGCACTAATTGGTCTGACCCCTCCTTCAGATCGTGGACCACTTTCCGCTTCACTCTCTCTCCTGGCGTGCTCGTCCTGAGCGTGGCCTTCCTGGCCGATTTGGGGCTAGTTGTTCTCTGTGAGGTCCCGCCCAGCATTTTGCCAGTCATGCACAAAAGTTCTTGTGGGCCGGGAATTAAGGATGACCTCGGACATATAAGCCTGTCCTACCATTAGTGCTGTTGGTGGTCATTTAGTTTCTGGAAACCAGCATTTCGCATACCTCACCTGGCGATCCTGTTGTTCGCGATAGCGCTGCCTGTACCTCTCGTCTCGCGCGTCGCTTGTTTCTGTCTCACTACTGTTTCTCTCATCCGGACAAATTTCTCTCGCTCGGCAGTGTTATACTTCTTCCTAGGAGGACTTGTGCCGGGGTTTGTCTGGTCGCGGCATTTACTCTTTCCCTGAACGTGAAGAGTGCGGCGGGCAGGTACTCGGCCCAGCTGTTATGGTGCTAACCCACACAGAGCGGTAGTTGCACCTTCAACTCGTGGTTGCACCTCTTCGTGGGGTTCACACAGGAATGGTGAATAGCAGTTTTTATGTGGTGCAGTCCCCAGCTCATACAAAGTTCGCGCCATATTTTCCTGGTAAATTGGGATCAGTTGTTTATAAGTAACTCTCTCGGATATCCCCAGCGTGTGAAAAAATTTTGTTTTCATGCATTTCGCAATCTGCCTTGTTCTAGCACTGTTCACCAGGTAAGTTTCGATCCATCTCAAAAAGCTGTCTGTTACTACTGAATCGCCTTCCACCGGCTGACTTCGAATAAGGCTTAATGAGATACAAACAGACAGTTTCAAATGGTAATATAGGCTGCCTTTGCTGTTGTTGATCTCCTTCAGACCGTCGGGATTTGAACAAATTACATTTATGGCATCTGTGTACCCAACTTCTGACATGATGAGTGACACCAGGCCAGAAAAACTGTTCCAAAATGTTTTGAATTGTCTGATCGGCTCCCAGATGTTCTGCGTTACGCTCAAATGAGCATGTTCAAACACTTTTCCCTGTGACTAGGTGGTACATACAGTCTCCATTTTGTATCGTCTCGCGGTTAGCACGACTCAATACACCCTTCTACACATCTCCACCCATCCACATGATCTTTTTCACATCGCTCTTTCTTCTCTCTTTCAAACTCACAAGTTTCCTGCACTATCACTATGTCGCGGTACAAATCTGCTATCAGATGGTCATTGCCTCTTACCGTTATCCTGTTTATGTTTTCCTCCGTAACCGGTTCTGTAGTAACGGATGTTAATAGCGCTTCCCATTCAACATCGTCTGTGACCTTTACTTTCGCTTCTGGAGCCCATGACAATGTGTCCGCTAGCTTGTTATCCTTTCCCGGTATGTGTTCGATAGCAAAATCGTAAGCTTGCAGCAGAATTGCCCATCTTGTAAGTTTGCTCCTGGCTTCCCGCATGTTGTTGAGCCATACTAAGCAGCGATTATTGGTTTGCAACGTGAGCCTACGATATTCTATGTACGGACTATTCTTTTGTATCGCCCAAATCATGGTGAGACATTCTCTTTCATTGACGTCATATCTGCGTTCGGTACTTTTAAATTTCGCACTCGCGAAATCGGTTACCCTTCTCTCACCTGTGTCGCTGCACTGGTAGAGTACTGCGCCCAGCCCCTCCTGGCTGGCATCGGTCTGCAGGTAAAGGTGTCTTGCTGGATCGGAATTTCTCTTTGATCTACAAAAAGGCTGCGTGATTGTTCCTTATTGCATATCTAAATCATTCAAAAACCACTGTATTACGTATTGAATGATAAAAAAGTTGAGACAAAATCCGCCAATTACGTATCCAACCACGACCAGGAAAAAGCCCAAATAAAATACAAAGTTTCCCCCTGCGTATCCAGCGCACCTTGAACAAGTTGGTTTTTACGAAAAGTTTCCCTTTGTGTATCCAGGTGACAAAACGTGCAGGACCAAAAAGGACGACATTGGGTATCCAAGCAGGAAGGGGGAAATTGGTGCTACACCCCACTTGTTTCGAATTGCGTAACCAGCCGAGTTGGGGGAGAATTCTCGACCTACACCCAATTATTTCCTATAGTGTATCCAAGCCGAAAACGGAATATAGGGTAAAAGACCCCATTTGTTTCCCGTGGCAAATCCAGGTGCCAAAAGTAACTATTGCTAAAAGTTTCCTATCCCATATCCAGAAAATTATAATTTTTTCGCCCTTTTCTCATCCCTGTTTAAATACACGCGATTCACGATGCATAATTTGTTTATTTATTTTTAGGAGAATATTTAATAATTATGAATGTTTTTTAAAATAATTTAACCATTTATTATATAAAGATTCACGTGTAAGCAATCACCAAAGGGTATGGTAATACAATGTAAATTTATAAATTCAATTTTTTTTAAAGTAACAAGTTAATACACAATTTTTAGACATGTAAGCAATCACTAAAAGGGTACGGTAAAACACTGTACAGTTAAAAATTAAACTAAAATTCAACTTTTTTTTATAAATTTAACCATATAGATTTTTAAGATTTATATATTCCCCATCACTTTTTTATAAATTATCTCAACGCTCGAAACTTGCAGGCCCAAAGTCCGCGAAATCAACACCATATGCAATTGCATCCGCCGCTGGCCGAACTGGCCATGACAGACACGACCGTGCTATGCCTTTTCGGGATCGTGAATGAAAGTAATTTTTTTTATAAATCAATTTACCTCAGTAACTGAAACTGGCAGATCCAAGTTTTGCAGATGCAACAGATGCAAGTACACCCGTCATCGCTGGGCAGATCCATCACGACCCACTCGACTATTTTAGGCTTTTTTCCAGATTGCGAATGAATGTTTACACAAACAGTATGTCAATCACACTTTTTTTACTGAAACAAACAGCAAGTCATTCAAACCTTTTTTAAACTTTCACAAACGGCTACACTGTCTCATTCGCACCTGTAAATTAAATCAAACAGCTACTCAATTAAACATTAATTTAAACTTCAAACAAATAGCAAATTAATCACACTTTAAACTGAAACAAACAGCAAGTCAATCACACTTAATTTTATACTACAAAGACAACAGCAACTCAATCAACTTTTTTTAAACTGCAACTGCAAACATCAACTCAATCTCGGTCGTGCCTGCAAATTATAAACAACCGTAACAAACAGATACCTGTCGAAATTGGGATAGCATTCGTCGCCATCTCCTCTGCGCCGATTACGATGGTGCAAGTCGGCGGCGTGAATCAGCAAAGCGTGCAGTCGTTCTCCATACCGATGATTCTTTTTCCAGACGTACTCGGCCAGGTAGCCTACCCAAGATTTTTTCCGTCGGCCAAAGCAGGTAATGCTGTATCGCACAGAACACCAACTTCGCTCGATGTTTTGAGTGTGCACCCTCAACGTCTCGGCCCTCTTCACCTTTAGCGTGTTTCGAGTGTTTACCATCCCGATCTTTTCGCTGCACATAAATTCCCTCCTGTGATTCGCCTGCATGTGACGGTAGCCGTGAATGTCAAAGTTGGTGTAACCGTGTCAGCAGTCTTAAATTATCGTCGTGCCCAGAGCGATCCACTCGCGAATGATTTTGGTCAGAGTCGTCGCATTCCTCTTTTCCACCAGCACAAGGAAGAATTTCGTTGGATCGTCCTACTGAACTCATGCCGAAAACCCACTGGCCGTGAACTTTACGCCCTTTTACTGTTCTTGCGTTTGCCCAATTTCGACTCGTCGATCTCGACCACTTTGCCCAGCCCGCCGATGCGTTTCCTGTACGTCAATCCTCCGTCTATGCGCACTTGGCGGCAGAAACTCGACCAGGCGACGACCGTCTTTCCCGAGCACAAAAGTTTGTTCACTATAGTCTGCTGTCGAGGGTATTTGATCAGGCACCAGAGTAAACACAACTCAACTATCTTGCCCGGAGACAAGTTTGAATCTCCCACGAAACTGCCCTGTCTCGCCGACACTTTAAAGATGCATTTAGTACTGCCCTCCATTCGCCATCGGCACCAGTAAAACAAGCCCCTGTTTTCCACCAATTTCGTTTCGCCTTTCCGTCATTTTTCGCACCGCTTCGTCGATTTGAGAATGTCGTGCTCGATGAGAAACGTGTTTATGTTCGGCAAGGAATTAATAACTTCCCTGGCTTCCAACATCGTGATTTTTCATCCCGTGCACACCATCTTGCGATTCGCGAGAGAAAATTTGCGGAAAAATTGCTTGGATACGTGATACGGAATAATGGTTGCCGAATTTGGATACGCTAAATGGAACTTTGCCAGATACGCGAAACGGCACTATACTACAAAGTAAACAAATGGGATGGAAACTTTATAGTACACACTGAATACTTGTATGGTTTTCCCATTACGATACGCAATACGGAACAATTACCTAAGCGGTTCTGCGGTTGTCTGAGGAATACTCGTAACTGTCTGGATCACCGGGTTCATTCTCCCACTTCTCCTTCCATCAACATCACATACACCATCCAATGCTTTCCACGGATATGGAGATTTGAAGGGCCCCCTTCCGGTGAAACGATCAATGTTGGTGACTGCCCGTTCCTTCAGCACATATCCACCGTTAGTATCACGGAAGCCTTGCAGATTGCAAAACACGTTGTACGTTGATACTTGCGAGTGTACCAAGTGCTGGCTCGAAAGCACATAATTTGTCTTGGCCGATGCCATCGTATATATGTACCCACCGTAGTCATGATTTTTTTTTTTAATGCCTCGGTGGATGTCTTGCATAACTAATTTAAAAAAAGTTTAATTGAAGAAAAAATGACGTAAGATCATTCATCTTTTTTTTCCGACATGAATGATATATATATGAAAAATATTCCGATGTTGCTGTTAGTAATGTTTTGGTCGATTGAGAATTATTTTGCAAGACCGAGCCAAAAGTTAACTCCACCGAATCTACATTTTACGATAGCGACCAACAGAATACCGAATTTCTGTTGGTGAAAGACCGCCCGGTAAATTTTCTAAACATGAACTTTCTATGATATTGGTTCATCAGCATAAATAACCGCGAATGGCATCCCGGTACTCACGAAGTTGCCCAAATTTTTGTCGATTCTTCCAATGAGTATTGTGTTGTAGTGGAAATTAAGGAATTTTGCAAGTTTTGCACATATCATTACTTAAAAAAAAAAATTTTTTTTAACAAGATAAAGTTTTTAATATTTTTACCAGCAATTGCGAATTAATAGTCAGTTATTATTGGGAAACTACATCGTTATTTTAGGACATTTGTTGTCTCTTTTTATTTTTCATTACACATTCGTTTTTATTTATCATGGATTGTGGTAGTCTGTTATTTTCATTAATGTTTCTCTTGATACGGAAAAAAAAAGTTACAACTACGAAATGCAAACATAAATTTAAATAAAATATTGGGTGTGAAACCATGTATATAAGGTCTATTCCCTCCCAGGGAGCATAACAGAATGGACACTCTCGAGTTCAAAAAATTTGTTTTTTCTCACCACAAGAAGAACTGGATGTGTAGAAGCTACTCGAATAGAAACGTTGACGAATACATGGAGTTGATTTCAAAGTTATTGATCGCATACTTGGACATTGCCATAACATCTGACGCCTCTTCAAGATGCATTTTTAATTAATCTGTTGCACGATTATGAAAAAAAAAAAATGCGACAATGATGGGCGAGAGAGTTAACTGATAGATTCGTGCCAAGCATCTACAAGATCGTATAAATCATTCAGTAATTAGTTGTAATTGATAATTTTTTTTTATTTTTTTTTTTAAATTTAAATTTATTAATTTATTTATTATTATTATTATTTTTTTTTTTTTTTTTTTTTTTTTTTTTTTTTTTGTGTTTGGTATGTAATAGTATTTTTTAACATCGACCGGTATGTCGTAACCACCCGTATTCAAATTATGCACCGAATCTTCTACAAAAATGTACGGGTTCGTCGTTATCGGAAGTTGTTGGCGAACGATAGATACAGATCTCGTTTTTCTATGCAACCCGTACAAAACTTTTTCCAAATTTATTGGCTTGCAGAAACTGTTCGATAAACATTTTCGCGTGCACCTCGCTGCCCGCCGTCCACAGCACCACTTTAAAGTCTTTTGTCAAATTCGCTATGAAATGATTGGCTCTGCGAAATTCATTTTTACGTTCGTCTATTAAAGTGCGTCTAAATCGATAACTGCCATGCCTTGCGCTCGCCTTTTCTTTGCGATTTTTTTTTTTTTTTTTTTTTGCTCTTTTATCGGCCAGTTCAGTCTTCGTCTCCGCTGGCTATTCTCTGATTACGAAACCTTTTCTTCATACCACCGTATCAGAAATCGCCAATCACATCGGAATCTTCACCATCGCTTCTGATTTGTTAAGCAGAGGAAAACATGTCTCTTACATTTAATGGGATAAAACAAATAAGGAAATATGAGGATTATTCGCACAAAAAAAGACTGTCCAGAGTATTATCAATCGATCGGCAAATATCAAAATTGTTGTCGTCTGATAATACCGATAAAATTTTTGCGCACATTTTGCTCGGATTGTTGAACAATGTCAAAACCTTGAGAAATGCTCACCCGTGCGTATCCGGACCCTTGTGTTACCTAATGTTTGCCAAGGCGGTAGTGAATTTCAGCTAAACGAGCATGTTTATCAACGACGATCATGTTTTTTTCCCCTCCATTTCTCGAAATGAATTTCAGGCACGCAGAAATTGTTCGGTTGTTGTAATGTCGGTTCAAGCAGTTGGCGCGACACACGCTTGCCTTCGATCAACTTCAACATATAGCAAAAAATAATATTTTTGGCAGCAGCATACCATACCTCGAATTTCATTTCCACATCCACCATGATCGTCAACTGACGATCGTCGAACGTTTCACAGAACTCGTGGTGCAAGTGGCGCTCGGTTTATGCGAAAACATCTGGTTTTACGGAGATTGTGCACCTTCTTCTAGAGTGGATGTGGTTTGATTCTTTGATGATTTTGACCGATAATTAAAAAAAAAAAAAAGAAAAAAAAAAGATGCTCAGTAAAAAAAAGATCTTCGCTCAATATCGAGCATTTGAATTGTGTGTTAAATGGTACAATGCCTTTGATTCGAACTTACACATCCGATGGCCGAGTTTTATACACGCTGGATAAAAGCCTGAATGAAAATGTATGGAAATTGATTATTCTGAAAAGGTGGATGAATTTGGCAAAATGGTCCAATTACCATAGGAACCGGAAGCCATCGAGTCTGAACTACAAAATCGAATTTTAGTAGATAATTTTAAAAATTCCTTTGATTATTTCTACCTTATTGCATGGGTGGTTATTTTGAAGATTTTATTTGTGTTGAAGCAGCCGATATTGGCTGGTATATTTCAACTACATCGGCTTTGAAAGTAATCCTTCGATTATAATTTTTTGTTCCCTAAGAGAGAGTGTGCGTGAGAGAGAAAGAAAGCCATTGATGGATTCCTTCTCGATTACCATCATTGCTCATGCTGTATTATCGCTTGTGATGTTAGTGTATTTGTTTTTGCTACATGCGAAAACTCCAAAATACGATCCCGTGAAATCGGGTAAAGATTTGTTTAGGTTGAACCCAGTCAAAAATGGAAAACTTAAATTTGTCACTTTGCGTAAAACGAATACGTATTGCGAGTATGAAGTAATGGACACGGAGAATGCAGAGAGCTCGAAAATAGAGGTGAATTTTATCAGCGAATCGGACAAAACATCTCACGAACAGGGATGGAAATTCCGAGAAACAAAAATGGTTCGAACGTAGTAACACGCAAACACTTTCACTGAAACTCGTTAAAGTCGGGACGGATTATAATATCCAGCTACACGGTGATTTAAATCCCCTAAACTTTGCGTCGATCTCCCCGAAACTGAGCATTTCCGAATGCCTGCAGTTGATGTACAGTGAGTGTAGTAATCCGAACCATGTCGATCACATAACATACGAACAGTATTGCAACTTGATGAACATCGATGGTTCCGAATCCGCAAACAAAAACAAAAAACTCGATGATGTGTATATGAGATGCGGGCGCGATCTTAAATGGATTTTGGAAGTATGCCCAAAGAATATGATTGTTTATGGCACCGCTTGCCGTACGAACAATGATGCGATTAGGATAGGACGGGATATTGGCAACATGTGTGTCGACAAATTGAACAAAATCAGATTGCCTTATACGGACGATGCCTACATTGTTTGTAAATACGGATTGCCAGAAATCGTCAAATGTGAGCACTGGCTTTCTAAAAGCTGAATAAACTGTCTACAACCCAAATGTTTGCAAAACGAAAATGGTTATATTGTGCATCCGTATAAGATCAATGCCTATTATTGCCGAAATGGAGAAGTCGAGCACTTTAAAGAATGTGATAAAAAATTAAAATATTTTTATTACGAATGCGATAGATATCGCCTGACTTATCCCTATGTCGATAAAGTTTTCAATGCAGACACCGGCAGTTGTAAAAATCCCACCCTCGATGTAATTTCCCTTCCCTGTAATTTTCCCGAATACCCATCACTTCAGTTAAGGTTTAAAATAGTGCCGGGTATGGACGAATTAATTTTATCCACACAACGCGATAGGAATAAACTAAAGCCGGCCATTGAAAATCAAAGAATCTTTCTCAAAAATTGCAAAATAGTGCATCGAAGTGTAAAAATGTTGATTCACGAAAAAAATTAATTGATTTCGGTAAAGTTCCTTTCGAAGAAAGTATAATTTCCGTTAAACCTACGCTAAAATTAGAATATAGGAAATACATCGTAGAATCAAAGTTGTATTTGGCGACATTTTTCGCAGGTGTTTTCTTGATGGAATTTACGGAAATCATTGATGCCAAGAATAAATTTTCTTCTATTTTATACATGGGGTTTATAAAATACAAAAAATTTGATACCAGAAAATATACGTGCTAATATAAAGATGCTGCAAATTTGGCCTAGAAGTTGGAAGATGGCTATTTAATTGACTTTATTGTTGCGAGAATTACACTACAAGTTTTTAAATCGTACCTTCAATATTCAGTCTTATAAATTTGTTCCCAGTTGGCTCGAGGCGATGAGACAGTACCCGGACAAAAAATGTATGTACAACTATCCACTTGTACGAAATTATTAATCTTCGCAAGTTTTTTCCTGCAAGGGTAAATTATGTAAGCTATGCATTGGCTTTTTTGATAGGATTCGATCGCGATTCTTAGACTGTCGCATACTTCACTGGTAATTTTCTTTTCGGCAGCCAGTTTAAGCAAATGCAGAGAGCGATAGAAAGGGCCGCTTTTACTTGATTGTTGTCGTATGTTCGTTCCATGAATTCTTTGCAAAAGTGAATACTATAAAGTAATTCTTTTGGGTTAATGGTTTTACTATTTTTTTTTTGCCCCAGTCCTTTGCCAAATTGATGATGAATTCGTCAGACAATGGGGCCGTTTGGTTCGACGATGGCGATGAATCGTTTTCTTCCCTCGTGGCAAATTTCAACTCGTCGGGTAATGTAACGACTTGTGGTGGAACAAGGGTTAAATTCCCCTCGGGAAGAACGTTTATTTGAATTTGAGTCGTTCGGTCGAATTTGACCGGTGCGTCTACCTCATTTATCCGAGTTGGATCGTTTCCCGTTACCGCTTCCCCCAGCCTTCACATTTTCATTCGAAGGTATTAGATTGTGCGATCGCAAGGCATTGAACATTATATCATCGAGTGACGTTTGTTGATTACAACACACAGACGAGTTTTTAGGAGACTGGAAGGTTAAAAAATCTGATAGGTTGTAATAGGGAGAAATGTTTTGAATCGAAAATTGCAGAGTTGGGGATGTAGTTAATTCTTGTTGTTGTTGTTGGGGAATATCTGTCACCACTCTTGTTAAAGTCGATTTAATTATTTGGGGTTTTACTTGCATTGTGTCTAGATCGATCGAGGAAGCATCTTGCAAATGCGGAATTTGCGTCGAATTGAATCTGGACTGTTCTACCGGCTGCGATTTAAAATGTTGTGGTGGTGTATTCGCACCGATCGAATCCGCGACTTTTATTCGTTTGGTTGGCTGGTGTACTTTTCCGTTTGGAAAATCAAACATGAAATTTTGGTAGCTCATCGATAAAAGATGATTTATGTTATCAAAGTTACTCGATTCGTTATTGTGCCCATGGGATCGTTTGTGCGCGAATTTGCGACTAATCCCTGCTTCTTGCGCGTGCCCGTAATTTTCAAAATGGCAATTGTCAATCACCAGAATTTTCACTTCGAATAAATCTTGAACCTCGTGGCTATCGGCTAAGAAAAAATTAAACACCAAAACATTTTGCAACACCGTCAAACCCATATCGAATGATTTAATGACGTTTCGAATTGCTGCCTGCGGATCGAAACTTAAAACTTGGTTTTGGTTTTTGGAAAGTAAAACGTTTTCCCCGACGATTTCATCAGTCATTTTATAAAATAATCTTAATATATAGGCGTTAGTAACTTATGTTTTATTTATGTTTAATCTAGTCAAGTTTAAAATCCAGTGTTGGAAATTGTTCTTTTAGAACGATATATTAAGCACCGCCACTACTTTTGAAAGTTTCCGAATTTAGTGCCTGTTCGATGAAAGCTCGTAGTTCACAACCACCATAATACAATCCAATCATTGCTTGTTCGGAAATATTTGGTGTTTCAACCAAAAGCATCCACTCGTCAACTCTTGTCGAAGTTTGTCGTGTGGGCGGCCTGGTTTTCTAGTGTACCACTCTTGTACTTTTTCTAAAATATTTTGTTCGATAGGTGTGTAATTTAGGGTAAGTTGGTTTTGCTCTAGTAACTGTTGTTGTTGCTCGTCAAGTATGAAATTAATAGTTTGTTGTTCTTGCTTTGATAATTCTAGTTGTTTGTTGGATCTGTAATTATTAGGTACGAAATTTGATGTGTATTGGTTTTGCTCTGGTAATTGCTGTTATTCTTCTGCGAGATTTTCGAATGAATAGTTTGTTTGAAACACCATGTCCATGTGGAAAATGGGAGGTGTGTCGAATGCCAATGGTTTATTTTAATACACGGGCGATGTCTGAACCTGGTTCAGCATCTGGATTTTTTTCGTTTTGTGGTGCCAATAGCTCATTTAAATACGCAGGCGATGTCTAAACCAGGTTTTTTTTTTTTTTTTTTTTTGTGGAGTCTTTTGACGTTTTACTTCACACACATTGCTGGCATTGTGTCGAGTGCGAAATTCTCATTGCCCGTGAATTGAAGATGCTGTCCGTAACGAGCAACCGCCAAAGTCTAGTCGTAATAGTTGACTGAAAGAATCCAACACTGGTGAAATATTCTTAAACAAATATCGCACATTATCAATATCGGCTTCATTTAAATTTAAAAGGAAATTATTCTTTATAACCATTATGCCTAAACCGAAAGTTTTAAGGATGTTGCGAATCGCTATATCACCATCAAAGGTGTGAATACGGATCTGGTCGTTATAAATAAGAACACTTTCACCGACGATTTCACCAGACATGATTTTCGCTCTTATATTAGGTATTATGGTAGCTTATAATTTTGAACATTTGTTTTCCCAACGGGAAGTATTTGAACGTGTCGAGTGTAACGATAATGACGAGGAAAATATATTTGATGACAAGTGCACAGAACTCAAACTCATGGGTTAGATACATATACAAAATATATGAATAAAATAAAACAACTTGTAAAGAAATATTTTTTTTATTAATTATTTTTTTTATGAAACTTGAAGGATATATAGTTTTCATCAACCTGGTTAAATATACAGTCTCGTGAGGTTGTAAGTTTTTCGCAAGTATCACGAATCCAGTTTTACTAGTATCGAATACTTTGTCAAAACTATTAATTATTTTAGCAAGGTCTTTAAACGAATTCGATTCGGCAACCATTATGTAATTATTGTATCTATCCAATATATCGGAATTATTTAATCTCAAACGATGTTCAGAAACTTTAAGCGACTTGAATTCGGGTAGATTTAGAAATATTTGTCTATTTTCTGATTCCATTTCCGCCAAGTCGATAATATTCTCGAAAGAAACGGTTTCTGCATTATATAAAAAATCAAATGGTTCAGCGCAATTTTTGTTTAATGCACAAATAATGTGGTGTGGGTCATTTGCCAATAGGCCAATGTGCGAACGTTTAAAAGTCGCATAATTTGTTTCCAAATTACGTAAAAATTTTTGTGATATAATTAAAAGTTTTTGTTTAATACGTTTAATCTCATATCCCTTTTTTCCCGCCTCTTCTTGATATAAATTATCCGGAAGTTTTCCTTCAAAGTTTAGAAAAAAAAGTATAGTTATTGAATTATGTTAAATTTTGTAAACTGTAATAAAGTTTTTATAATTGGTTAATTTTATCGGGTTAATAAGAAAGAAATGTTTTTTTTTTAATTAGCACTGCCTTATCTAACTAGCAATAGAATGTGTTGCGGGGTCGTGTAAAACACTTTGCCGACGTGAACTTTGTCGTTTCCGCAGCTTTCAGTTCGGAACTCAATAAATATACGAGAGTAATTAACTTGTCCTCGAGATTTTCACGTGGAATTTGTTGCGCCCATAAACGCATTTCATTACTACTCAACACATCTCTAAAACATAAACTCCAGTCTCGGTTATATTTTCGATGATTTATTAAAGAAACGACATAATGAAAACTGTAATAGTTTCCTTTCTAAGTAGTCGCTTACCCTTTACACGCCCTAAGGTCTACACATCATAACAGTTTTACTGTGCAAATATTTTAATTTCTCTACATACTGAGTTTGCAAGTAATTTGAATCAGTGGAGAGTTGTTAAGTACAGCTTTCGGTGGCAAGAATAATTCTTCTCCAGCCAGTGCATCAAAGTTCATTCTGTGTGCTAAACACCATGTACTGACACCACACACCAGACACTTTAATTGCAGCAGTGGCGATATCATCAGGTTGTCTACAGTTGGTAAGTCAGTGTATATATTGCAGAGTAATCAAAAGTAATCAAAAGTAATAGCAATATTCCCCTCTCCTCCCATACGCATTTGTTTACACAACCCTGTACATAACTTCCAAAGTATAATATTTCACTCCTGAGAGTCATCAATACATTTCAGTGATATTTATTATGAAATTTTTACAAATACATAAAGGATTTTTTTAAAACTTCAACTCCTCTTATTTGCCCCTTGAAGTTCTCGGTATTTTAATGTTGTGCATACACCTATAGTATTAAATTAAATGAGGTGTTTTTCAATGAAATATTTTGCCACATTCTGCAATGCAGATAAGTCACTTATAGTGATATGCACACATTTCTTTTGACCTGTTAGCCTTTTTATACAGCTTTGTTTGCAGTGATCACAGTATTGGAGAAAGTATTTGCAAATTGCATTACAATAACAAGTGCCATGAATTTGAACAGAAAGTAACTTAAATTCATGACCAAGGTAATTTATTTTCAGTTCAGTTGCTTTTGAATTCTGCAACATGTTTTCCGGTCTTCCTGCCATGAAGCATATGAAAATCTGTGGTAAATTTCAGGTTGGTTATTATAAGTGACTTGTTAATGATGATCTAATGTTATAAAAATTTGGAAATAAGCTTTATTTTAAAGTGAATTACAAAATTAAATGTGCTTAATGCAAGCAAAACTTGAGAGGTGAAGTAAATAACCTGAATGGCTTTGGTACATATGTTAGTATGTACTATCAAATATTTTGACCAATTGCATTTTCATCCTAGTGCCAGCTGTACTGCATAAATTTCATTAGTAAATGGTGGGAAATGATTGATTAAAATGTTTAAAGACTGTCATCTAGTTATGTTCTGAAATACTGTCCTTAAGTAATACAGTAGACATTATTTATAAATTGTATAGTATTTAAATTATTTATCTCATCTATAATCTCTCAAATGTCACTTGAGTGGCATGATATCAGAGACGATGGTACATTTTCATATTCGGTATAGGCGTACCATTGTGTTGTTGAAAGCTGCAAGCATTTTGCAGTCAATGTCGCTGCTTCCTCCATGGATTATCTACACTAGCCAAGAAAATTGATATCTTAATTAGGAAGTTGTGTTCCAATGCATGTTTGTACTATATGAACACACCATGTGTGGTGGTCAAAGTAATAATCAAACTTAATAGTTCTACGGAATTTAATTGGGATACTTTCCATAGGCATTGGCATAGTTTTATAAGAGGTAATGTGACCTGAATTAGTCAAGTAATATAATGACCTACTTGATATTTTACTATGGAATGATACTTACTAAAATCATAAATTACCAAATCGCAACCACTTCTGAACAAGTGACTTAATAGCATCCAAATTGAATGCTACTAGATGTTAAAATAATATTGTACTAAAATGGTAACTTTGTACACCATCTGTCTGTGTGTGGTATGTTTGGGTGTGTCTGTTTCTTTTTACATAAATATGTATAAATAAAACATTTTAAAAGTAGTGAGGTGGGCAGTTTTACCATAATTTATAAAAACCTGTTAAATGATGAAGTTATCAATTAGTGTCTATGAAACCAGCATTTAGAAATGAGCGGGAGGAGGAGGTGATACTCTTGACCCTTTTGTACTTAACTTTGCCTTTAGAACAGTTACAAATTTGACAGTACAATCATTTCGATTAAAATTTCCCCCCAATCCCGAGTTGCTCTGTTCTACAAAGATGCTTTGTTTTGTTGATGAACAGGCACTAGATATTACCAAGCAACAGAATTTGTCCTTTGTGTATAATTTTTAGTTACAGCCCCCAAAATTTCATTACTGGTTCGATCAGATTATGAAGAAGTGACTTATGTTTCAGATGTTTGTTACTTATAGTAGATGCATGGCTGCCAGTGGGTTAACCATAGCTGCCTGTGTTTCACATGAGGCAGTGTAGTTGTGGCATAACTGTACGACAAAACTGATTTATATGTGTTGAGGTGGACTCGCAACCATCTGTCGCACCCGTCAGTCGGTCACATGATCTTTGACTAATTGCAGGGAAAATTTTTATCCGTCTAACTTTAACTTTCGACGTACCGACAGATGGGACACCACCTTCTGACGAGGTTCTGTAGACACGAGTACACACTTTGAAATAAAATGCAATGCGCTGGACATGTGATTATTTACCTTGGTGGTAAATTCAGGAAATTTAAACTTAAACAATAATTGAGTATACATTTTTATCATGTAAAAATTTATCGTCCCAAAATGTTTCTCTCTTGAAATTGTATTTGCAACCAAAATATACCTTCTACGAGAGATGAAAGCTGAATAAAAACCATATATGTTAGGAATATAAATCTGTGAACTATTTATTTTGTTACTAATTTAATGATAAAAACTCCAGAAAGCAGTAAGTTAATAGTTAAGGCAACTTATTTTGTTGCTAGGCTAATCTTAAATATCTAAAAAAAAATTTGATGCTTATAGAGCTAATAAAAGCCACAGTGTTAAATCACTAATTGTAGTAGAGATATTTTAAATTAATCTTTTGTTAGTAAAACACAGATGAGTTGTGGAGATTTTTCTGTCCAAAAAAATTTTCGTTATGTTCATTCCCGATTTTTTTTTGCAGAAATATAAGCTTGGTGACAGCTCCATTCTCAAGAATTTATTGAATAAACGCAGTCGGTTATGTATCTGACAAATGAAATACAGTTTAGCATTCCATTCTCTTACTCATAATGGATTAACATTTGTCCTTTGTAACTTGCAACATCTAAGTCTGTGCCCAGTAACATGATTATGTTACAACTGGTTGTCCTTGTTTCACGCGACAATATTTATGCTTTAAGTGCATTTTTAAATACGGCTTAGTAATATTAATAAGCAACAATTATATTACATTCGGCAAAACAACACGTTTTAATACTACGAGATGACAACTGCACTTAAATTGCGCATACCGAGCCATGGAAAATTGAATTTCCCGGGTATTCATCAGCACAAGCCACTAGGAGCGCTGTTGTAGTGTGTCTCACATGGTGACAATGTTAAAACGCCTCAGTTTCCAATATTGCCCTTCTACCATATTTGGTACAAGCGCTTTGACCTTGTGCAATATACAACAGAATCTTCCAAGCCATTTCGTTATAAATCTCCTTGCTAGAATGCATAGCATGGCTGGTGCCATTAGAGTAACCTACTCAAGTTGCCATACGAAACACTGCAGCAGTGTCGAATTTGGTTGATGTGAACGCACCATTCACATGCGCTTCTCTGGCCGTTTGAACCAAACAGCCAATCTGCCGCATAGTGCACCATTGAGCAGTGATACATCGAGTGTGTGCAGCATGTGTCAAGCTGATTAGGTTAACGATTAACATACCCTGTTAAGATATTAATTTCCGTCCGCACGGAAGTGAGGTTAGTAGTGCCATCTTTGTAGTCGTACAAAATGAAGTTGTACATAACACATTTTAGCACAGTGCATCTCATGCTGCACCTCATGGGATGCGACGTGCATTGTCACAGGACGTTCTTCTATGCACGAGCACATATGTGGATTCAAAGTACAATGCTCACGCGAGCAAGACTGTTTACCGGAAGAAATAAAAAGGTATTATATTGAGATTTTAAATTAATAAACATGTTAGTTTAAGCAATGCAATGATGTTTATAGAGTTTAATGTGCAATTTACTTAAGATAAGTGTATATGTTAATAATAGTGATGCTCTGGTCGCACTTTCTGAGCATGCCCCGGCCAACTTGAGGACTGGCCAGCGCCATGCTCGCAGCCTGTCTCCACCACCAGAATAAGTAAGAAGCACGTCATTCACAGGCTTTGTGCGAAACCTTGATACAAAAACTTTTAGGTGGCCATCATTTAGTTTATCAATAGATGTAATGTACAGGAACCTTTTATTCGATTCTTAGTGCTGAGGGGGCCTCTGCACTTTTTTCTTAGAATGTATTGCAAATTGCAGTTAGGTTACTGTCGGACCTGAGCATCAGATTCATTTCAACTAAGGAATTTATGCAAAGTACATTCTTGTACATGAAAGGCAATAATAAAACGTGTGAACAGAGTTTCCGTTTGTTTCATTGTCTTAACTTTGGGTTTGGCACCCTATAGCCGAGTGTAGAGAGAGAGAGTGTGTGTGTTAATTTTATGGGACCCGCACCCTCTTGCAGAGTAGCTTCATTGTTCTATGAGTAACGTGTTGCAATTACGGGACCAGCACCCATAAATGCCGAGAAAGATCTGTGTTTTATTAATAAGTGTGTGCCAGGGGCCGATATCTGGCAACTTGTAATGCTAACACATTCATAGCATCGGTATTGGCAAACAGGACGAATCATCGAAAGCAGCATCAACAAGCAGCGACTCCAAGGATACCCCATTGGCCGTCAGCCCAAGAAACCAGCAAAGCAACAGATCGACTGAGCTTGGCGTCCGGGCACATCAACCCGCCCCTGTTTTGGGTAAGAGACAGTGCGAACTCCACTTAAACACCTTTCCTGAGAATCCGCCTATGTCACCATGCTATATATATATATATATGTGTGTGTGTGTGTGTGTGTGTGTGTGTGTGTGTGTGTGTGTGTGTGTGTGTGTGTGTGTGTGTGTGTGTGTGTGTGTGTGTGTGGCGACCCGATCAAGTGCAATGTTCGATAGATAAAGAAGCAAGACTTGATGGGTGCAACTATTTTCTTTGTTGAAATAGCTATATGGTGTCAATGTTTTTCTAGGAGACTATCTAGTAGTGGTGTTCAGATTGATTCTTTCTCATTGTACGAGTAAGTAATTAAAATCATCTCAGTTTAATGCGTGTCATCCTTATTGAGTATGGTGCAATTACAGCAATTAGAAGTTTGTGACCCCGACGTGATCCAGCGCGGACTAAAGATTTCAAGGGATGAAGAACGATATTATGTAATGATGAACAGCGAGCATGTGGCGCTATAACCACACAACACAGGTGAGGTCTGAATGACCTCTGACATTATATTCAGCTTATCCGTTTCCGATAGTTCAAGAAACGAGCAACTATATGAAGCCGGGATCCTTTCATGCAATACATAATATGTAGTACAGCAGTACAAAATTTTTTCCGCGAAGAAAAAACCACAATAACATGTAAGTATTACGAGTACCTTGACATGTGCCACATCCCTGACCCGAGACAGTTCCCTACATCTTACAAGAACCTGCTGAAATCCATCTCAGTGCCACACTAGGGCGAGATGTGTCTAAGCCAGCGTTTTCTGTGCATGTTTGATTTTGAATCACTGTAGTCACGCTGTAAATAAGTATTTATGTTTTTTTTTTTTTTTTCCCGTGGCCCTGTTGTGATTTGTTTTTATTATCATTATTGCTTTGCAAAGTGTTAAAATGTGTCTTCAAGAAAGTAAATATGTTTTTCCCAGTGTGATCCTGTGCTATTGAATATCCTGCACCAAGTGTACCAGTATGACACATTACAAAGTGAGTGAGAATATTTAATAATTCTCTATATCGATCGTGCGATTCAGTGTATTTTGTATTTTGATTATCCTAGGGTTCTTGCAGAGTGCTTGTATTATTTTCCTTTGAATGTTGTGTTGTCTTGCGCAGCTTGCACTTAGTAAACACGTCGTGCTACCGCGTGCTGGCCCACGACGTACACGAAATATTATTTGAAGTGTCTTTAACCTTGTGTATTTGTGTGTGCCTGCCTATGTAATATTAAATTAATATTCTTCCAGATGTGAAAGTAGTAAATACAGTATAGTACTGACCAAGTCCAGTGTTGACTTATGTGGTTTATGAACCAGAGACACACATTCCATAGCGTATTGAACACATGGCAAGAAGCGGTGAAAAGTACATAACTGATTCTTAAGGGTTGAATATGAAATACCCAGTGTGATTATTATGTTGTACATTAATTACGTTTGATCTGAAAATAAATGCGATGAAATCCTGGCACGTACAGAGCCGTGCACTGGTAATACGTAACCTCCAAATGTGATGTTGAATTACCCGTTAAGTTATAAGTTATGTTTACATTTTATAATTTATATTTTTATTTTATGACGTGATCTGTGAAGTGTGATTTTTTGTGTGCCTCATTTTCATCCAGGGCCATGTTCATCAATTTAAATTCATTTATTAATTGCATCTTGTATAAATTATGATCATGTGGCATAGCTGCGGGATCTGGAGTCAGTGAGAAGGCAGCCCACCGCCATGTTAAGTAGTCGCATCTTGGGTACCGAGTGAGGCGGAAGCACATCGGGTGTGCTCCCCGAGCACTTTACCATTTTCGCGCCGATCATGTAGTTGCAATAGCTTTTAATTTTTAATTTGTTGGAACCATGTTGTTTTGAGCCTGGGGAGTGAGTCGCCTCACAGCCCGGTTATTTGTTCATGGCCGTGGCTTAAACCTCTTGTAATTCCCTTGCAGGCAGTTTTCCACCTTTTTACAGCATAAGTGTTTACCCTATTTGAACAAGACATAACTATGTAATTGCTTCCTACGAAGGTGCATGAAATAAACAAGTATGATACATGACTCGGCATCTTGTAATTTCACCGGCTGCTTAACGGCCGCATAACCCGTTTATTGTGTACTTGGTATTTAATGGTGTGGAGGACATTAGAACAACCTCCACAAGAGTTAGTAGGCATTTGGGGGAGGCTGACAGCCCTCGCTAACCTATGCACTTGGAATATTACTTGAAAAACGATGTCAATGCTTGGTACATTTTGTGATGGGACAAAACTTCGCACACTAGCCCAGGCCATATCTCATGATACATGTTGGACAATGCTACTGTAAAATGCACGAGCAGCGCAGACCAGCGGCGGATCCTGGAGGAAGCCATATTCAGGGCGGTCTACCACACAACAAACTTTATTTTGTCATTACGATTGCAGAACTGGTGCCCATCCTGGTATGTATAACCTAAACAACCATCCAGGGGGGGGGGGTGTGTTTCCTTTCCTCCACTGTCCAGAGACTGTCGATTGTCTTGCCCAAACGTGTGGCTATGCATGCCTGCCAAAATTCCAAATTTTTCCTGCGCCGAATGGTGCATAACTTTCCAAATCCTAGTTGTGCTGCCACTGGCACACAAGTCTTCGCAACTTCATGAATGCCTTTCCTGGTACTATCTCATCACTGTAACCTAAGCTACCTTTCTAGTTGGAATAATTATCCTAGTATCCTCTTTCAAAAATCACCTGTCGTGTGCCACCTGTGACCATGTGTGCCCACGTGTCTGTTTAATTGGGACATAATGGTCCCAATTTTCGCTATTGGTGAATTTTCTGTAATTTCCGTGTCAATTCTACAAGAAATGGACGAGGGAAAGTGTTCTACAGATACAAGAAGAAAGCTTTGATGCCAAATCGCCATTGGGGTAGTGTGCATCAAGTCTTAGGACATCTTAGGACGCCATCTTAGGACATGCATCTTCTTCATTGAATGTGCAGTAGTGATGTCGACCAAGCACCACCTTGGATACATGATCGGCCGAGCGGTAGTGTGCCACCTGCTGCTCCCCTCCATCTGCAGCGCATCACACCTGAAGGAACCATCCCTACCGTGCCATGCTGTGTATGTGTTGCCACGAGCTGAGAGCTATGTGTCCAGGCAGAAAAACAAATGTCATCAACTCATTGTGTCAACTGTGCCACATTGTCAACCACAAATGCTTGGACTTTCACACTACCAATGGGAAACCCTCCACCTTGTGCTGCAAGTGCTTGCGGCCTGCATTGAAATCGAACCTACCGGTGGACTTACATGGAAATCTGTGTGTATGGAAAAAAACGCAACATCTATACAAAGGCTTTGGGCCACGGTTGAAGAAACAAATGCTGAAATGCAGACTGAAGCGCTGGCACACACCATTGCTGGCAGACCTGATGACTTGTCCACCAACTGCTTTAGACCACGTTAATTCAAGGGATTTGTGAATCCGGTCTGTGTGCCCAGCTTCTGAGCCTGTAACGTCACTCAGCTGAGCCCACCTTTATTGTCACTTTTTGGAAGAACTTGAGTAAATGTGCAAACTACACCATGTGTGATGGAGTAAGAGCAGCTACCCTCGCCTGCATGAGGTGTTGGAGGCTCTACCACAAGCAATGTGTATCGCCACAGGAGAAAGCAACATGGCAGGATGCATTTTTATAAATTGCATGAGGTGCTAACCTGTAATGAATGAGAGGCAGCACCAATCAGGAACAACCAAGATTCACACTACCTGCTCGCCAGCCCCCGAGGATCGAAGCGGATGTAACTGGACATAATAGCACATAGATATCACAACAACAATATGTGCCAATGTTGACACTGCCACGCCTACCACTTGGTGCAGTATGTGCAGGAATGTCGCACAATCCCACACCCTCTGCCTGCTCCACACTGTTGCTTCGGACCGTGCCAGCCTGGGATTTCGGACTGTGGACAGCACCGGAAGTAATGTACATCAGAAGATGGGAAAGAAGAGCCCTTTCCCCAGTGACTCCAGTGAGATTCTAGTCACTTCCAGGATACACTGTATGCACAAATGAGGATCCAACTGTTTTTCTTAGAGATTGTGAGAACAGACTGACAAGATACGGCATCGACACAGAAGATTGGCCCAACTGCATTGGGGACTGTTTTGGAGGAGATACTTTTCTATGGTGGCAAGGCATGAACTATTATGGGATCACGTGGACCGAGTTCAGTCAGTCATTCATGAGCAGATTTGCCAACACATTCGCCTCCCTGCAAACACGGAGCCGGATTGTACTGGAAGAGCAAGGCAAGGACACACTACAACTTTGTGATGCAGAAGATTAGCACCATCCGCACATACCACCCAGTACATAGTACACAGGGTTTCTTGGAGGTAGTGGCGAGTACAGCTCGCCCGGAGTACAGAGATGCCCTGGCACATGTGATTCACTCCACAAAATGAGAGTTTTTACAGACAGTTATATTGCTGGGAGCGAATATCACAACCATACCACAACGCAGCTGCGAACGCGATCAGCTGTTACATGATCATGAAAAGTCGAGACCACATAACAATAACCAGGAAGACAATGGAAGAAGTGTTGGTGGTCAGGAGAGGAGGACAGGACAAGGAATAACAGCCATGCCATCTGCTGTGCCGGTTACTAGTTATGCATCAATGGACACCACATTGTCTTCCTCATCCATGCTGCTGGTATGACGGGCCGCACTTCGACAACCGCTGCCCGCAATGGGATGGAGCAGCATTCGCTGCTGGGCGAGGGATGCCGCCGCCGGGAAATGAGTGGTCGGGGTAGGGCTGCCGGACATCGCCCAACCCCAGGCCAACACTTGTTCCACTGATCAGACACCCCAACAAATATTACTTTCACAAATCAACAGTTACCCCAACAGCTTTATCCGAATATCAGTGCTCATTAACAATCACCTATGTAGAATGCTGATAGACACAGCCGTATCTCATAATTTTGTTAGAAGCAGTTTCGTCAACAGTAACAGTATCAAATTTGTGCAGAGGACGGTTCAATTGGCAACACGTCAACATACAGGTAATATCATGGAGGAAGTAAAAAATATTGTGCGCATCCACGACATAGAAACAGTTACTGTAGAATTTGTGTCCGACGAAATTAGGAAAGAAGACATTCTCAGAATACCCTGGTTAATAGAACAAAACACAGTGGTTGAACCTGCTGCTCACAGGATCAATTTCGGGAGGAAAGAGAGTTGGATGGTGTATAATTTGGGACCCCGTCCAGCTGGGGAAATACCCACTGTCGCACTGGACGAGCTAGACCATGCTGTGTCGCCCAATTTTTGTGAAGTGACACAACACCTCCTTGATGAACACCGGGATGTCTTCACCGTGGCGGACCCGCTGCGTAGCATCACCATGTCTGAACACACAATCAAGCTCATCGACTAGACACCGATATATGATTGCCCGAGGCGATATTACCCACATCAGCACCAGATTATCCAGGAGCAGATAAAGAAAATGCTAGGCGGCACCCGACGGCAGGGACTCCCAGTTCTGTGCAATGCGTTCGGGCTCAATTGCACCCAGCGACCTTTCAAGCTATGATGATGTGGGTACTTGATAGTTACATCGGTGGGTTCACTTTTGTGTATCCCGACGAACTCATCGTCTGGTAGGAGTCCTGCGAGGAGCATGTAATATATCTATCTTTGTAACTGGAATGGCTTGCCATCAATGGGATTACATGTGCTAACAGGAAGTGCCACATTGGAAAGCCGAGCCTATAGCTTCTCGGCCATATTATGGACACCGACCACAGTGTACCCAACCCCGAGCAGATGCAGTTGATCGAGGAGTACCCGGTACCAAACACCCGAAATTAACTTCGAAAGTTCTTTGGTTTGATTAACTAGCTCCGGGAGTACATTCCTGAGTTCGTCATGGTAACGGTGCCCCTTACGGATCTCATGTCGCCGACCATCTAGTGCAAGTGGCTGACAGAACAACAAGCCAGCTTTGACGAGATAAAACGCTGTTTCAAGAATGCTCTGCCCTCGCCAGGTATGACCTTGCTATGTCACTTGTACGTCCAGACTGACGCCAGCAAGAAGGGGCTTTGCATCGTGGTTTTTCAACTCTCGGATGAAGGAGAACATTCTATCATGAACTTCGGCAGCACCAAGTTCAGCCCAGTAGAGCGGTGGTATAACGTGAATGAACGTGGGTGTCTTGCAGTGGTGTGGAACCTAAAAAAGTATCGTCCACTTTTGGAATACCGTGCTTCACCCTGCGGACAGATAACCGCTGCCTACTGTGGCTGCACATTACCAAGGAGAGCCGGAGCAAACTCACACACTGGGCATTACTTATGCAGTTGTACAACTTTGAATTTCAGAATGTCGCCAGCACCAATAATCTACTGGCATATGATTGCTTATCACATGCGCGGGGAGGCGAAACAGCATGCGATGAGGATGAGTGTGATACAATTCTCCCACCTAGCAGACAAAAAAAACATGCCAGCAACAACATCAATACAATGTGTGAATCTGTCAGTACTAACAACTGCACCCTCTCCGGTCGCTCTGCAGGTGGATATCACACATAAGCAGAGAAACTGTGCAGTAGCGAGTAAGTGGGGAGAGTAATGTGAAAAACAGACTGTAGAATAATGGCATGTACTGGATGATTGTGTGAAATCGTGTGCGAGCACAGACAGTGACATGTGGCATACATATGTACTGGCAACCTCCCGTGATGCAGTACTAAATGATGCATACGCTAATCACATTTCCAGCCACCCAAGCAAAGACAAACATTCTCAAGTATTTTTATTGCCCGGGAATGTTGGTGAGTGTTAGAGCTTTCGTGCATAACAGTGTCACATGTAACAGGTTTAAGTGCCGCTGCAGAAATGGTGGGCAACAGCAACAGCCCTGCGAGCCCAAGGTACCATTCGAAACAATCGCTCTGGACTTTATGGGCCCATACCTCAGAATGCCTACAGGGAAGAGGTTTATACTTGTGGTAACTGACTGGTTTTATAGGTGGATATTGTAATATCCTATCATCGTGGAGAATTAATTTTTCACCAGTTGGGGACATCCCATAACTGTACTCAGTGACAATGGAACACAGTTCATTGGACATGTGTGGCAACATTTTTGGGCGCGATGAAGCGTGCAACACCACACTATGGTAATTTTCCCTCTCGTGCAAACCCAACAGAATGACATAACCAAGATATTAAAATTCAGTTGTGTCTGCACATGGAGGAAAATCACGCATCGCGGGCCAAGCACCGGCTGGGTGACAGGGAGTACTCTCGCCCAGTTGCTGCAAAGTCATGACCTTCACCTCCTCGGCGAGTTAGCCGACAGTGCGAGAGAATGCAGCAGGACGGAGGAGGAGGAAGAGAACAGAGAAGAGCGCTGAGAAAGAGAGGGCCCCGAGATGCCCACAGAGGCCACAGAGGGGGAAACAATGGGAAACCATGCATAGCCAGAGAAACAACTGTCAGAGGCTGTTTTCCCTCCCGTCTTGTGAGATACAGCGGAAAGGCCAACTGCATTCGATCAGCATCGACAGGAGAGGGACCCGACCGGAGGCATCGTAACACCAAGGAGACACACCCATTGCCGACACCGAGGCCGAACACATTTGTTTTATGCCATACAGGGTTAGACACACAGGGATAATTGATTACAAAACAAACCAGTCAAAAATCACTCGCCCTTTAACAATTGATATACAAATGCCTCAAGGTGCATAAGTTCACTCACGACAAAATATTTAATCAGTAGGAATACAGACTACAATGTTAAGCATGTAGAATAAAACAGACTAAAATTATGCAGCATTCTTAATTCAATTCAGAGAAGCAATAGCATTTATATTGCCGCTTGATTACACCAATATAGTCCACTAAAACAATGTGGATATAATTACACAATATAATGGCACTATACAGCTTTGCAATTATAAAAGAATTCAGGAAATATATACTGATGATTTAATTTTTAATAGTTATGAATCATCCCAAAGACAATGTGGGGCGTCACAATCCAGCCGTGTAGTTTCAGTTGCGGGATCAAAATACAAACCACTCAAAAAACACATATTATTTCAAGATGCCTCGCCTTTTTTAAAAGTCAGGCAGCTGCAATCCCACTGTGTAATATTATGTTCAGATACTTTGTTATTTCCAATAACTATTGCAAATTAAACTGTGCTCAAACACATCGAGCAATCCTTTGCGTAAAAATCCTAGTTCATAAAAATTGACATGCATTTCCTTCAAACATATTTAGATTCAAATAAATGCGAATTACTCATACGACAATATGAAATCTGAGGAAATAAATAAATACTACCCAATAATTTAAATAACCATCAAATTCACCTTCAAAAAACTTTTAAAACAGAATCTGGTAAAATTATGTTTAGTAAAATTTGCGAAGCCAACCCCTAAAATGGGACTCATTTGACCTCTAAAACTCCCAGCGGTGCATACTCTTGACCAGTAAGATCTCGTAAACGAGATACATAATAAGAACAACTTACAAACTTTGACACTAAGCAGTCAGTCTAACAGCTTAAGTAAATATTAGCTGCCTCAGGGGGCCAGTGAATCCATTCAAGAAACACTAAAAACTTCCCTGCTCAAGGAAAATCTTATGTAATGGAGAATTACTGCATTACAGTAAGTTCCGTAACATGTCTGATATACTGGTAAACAAGAAATTGCCATAGCCCCGACTTTACCAGAAAAAAGAAATGTATTGAAAGTCGAGGCCCGAAACTGCGGGCGACATTAGCTGCCCTACCATTGCCGCTAAACATCGGACATAGATTTTCCATAGGAAGGGGTAACGAAATTGCCAAGGAGCCAGCCTAATAGCCATGAAAGATGTTCAAACACGAGTCCCATGACAGGCCACTGTCCCAGTTTTCGGGGACTCCTGAACATGTGGCCTCCGCCACCCACAGCCTGCCAGCAACAAGTACAATGAGAGCATCAGCGACGATTCGGGGGCTGAGGAGATATCTTCCCTTCCCAGCCAATCGAAGCGACTACGCATCAACCAGAGTTTCATATGCACAACCAGCATGGTGGCAGGACACACCCACCGCAGCCATCACAACACGGCCAGCCACCCAGGAGAAGCAGCCCCACCCACCTAGATGTAAACAACAGAGAAGCCACTGCAATATACGACCGAGGCGCGGGCTTAGTTCAATGTGCATGTATTGCAGGTGAGCAAAGCTTGTGTACAACAAGTGAATGGTCTTTAGTTGGATAAGGTGGAGGGGTATGACATGTACCACGTTCCTGGCACTAGACGGTTTCCCACATCTTACAAGTACGCGCAGAAGTTCAATCAGCACCACACGAGTGCAGAAGTGTGTAAGTCAGTGTTCTTTGTGCATGTTTGATGTTGAACCACTGTAGGTATGCTATAAATGTGTATTAATGTTTGTTTATATTTTTCCGTGGCCCTGTTGTGTTTCATTTTTAGTATTATTATTGCTTTGCAAAGTGTTAAAATGTATCTTTATGAAAGTAAATATTATTTCTCCAGTGTGATCGCGTGCTATTGAATACGTTACACCAGTGCGGTGCATTACAAAGTAAGTTGGAATATTTAATAATTTTGTATATCGCCCGTGCGATTCAGTGTATTATGTATTTTGAAATCCGAGGGTTCTTGCAGAGTTAATGTGTGCTTGTATTATTTTCTTTTGATGATTGTCTTGTCATACGCAGCTTGCGCGTTAGTAAACATGTCGTGCTACCACATGCTGGGGTGCGACGTACACGTAATATTATGTGAAGTGTCTTTAATCTTGTGTAGTTGTGTGTGCTTGCCCATGTAATATTAAATTAATATTCTTCCAGAAGTGAAAATACTAAAGACAGTATAGTACTGACCAAGTACAGTGTTGAACTATGTGGTTTATGAACTAGAGACATGCCTTCCGTAGCGTGTGGCAGAAAGTGGCCAAAAATGCATAACTGATTCTTAAGGGTTGAATATGAAATACCCAGTGTGATTATTATGTTGTACATTAATTATGTTTGATCTGAAAATAAATGGAAAGAAATCTCAGCATGTCCAGAGCCATGCACGGATGATACATAACATCCAAATGTGAGTTTAGAGTGCCCCTTAAGTTATAAGCTGTTATGTTTTCATTTTATATTTTGTGTTCTTATTCTATGACATGATATGTGAAGTGTAATATTTTGGGTGCCTCATTTTCATCCAAGGCCGCGTTCATGCATTTCATTAAATTTATTAATTGTGTCTTGTGTAAATTATGATAACGTGGCATGATGGCGGGATTTGGAGAAAGTGAGAGGGCAGCCCGTCACCATGTTAAGAAGTCACATCTTGGGTACCGAGTGAGGCGGACACACATTGGGTGTCCTCCATAACATTTCACCGTTTTTGCGCCGATCATGTAGTTGTAATAGCTTTTAATTTTCATTTACTGGAACCTTGTTGTTTTGCAGCCCGGGAAGTGAGCTGCCTCACAGTAATTTCCATATATGCAGTTTGCCGCCTTTTGAAAGTGCTAGTGCTTTCCGTACGTGGATGGGACATAACAGTGTAATTGCTTCATATGAAGGTGTGTGAAATCTTGTTATTTCACTGGCTGCTAAACTGCCGCATAATCTGTTTATTGTGTATTTGTAACTTAATGGTGTGGAGGTGACCAGGACAGCCTCAGCAGGAGTGTGTAAGTGTTTGGGGGACTGACAGCCCTGACTAGCCAAAGCACTTGGAATATTTCTTGGAAAACTACATCAATGCTTGGTATGTGTTGTGATGGTACGAAATGTCGCAGACTAGCCCATGCCATATCTCATAATACTTGTTGGACAATGCTACTGTAAAACATACAAGCAGCATAGACCAGCGGCGGATCCTGAAGGAAGGCACATTCAGGGTGGTCGACCACACCACCCAACTTTATTTCGTGCTCATGATTGCTGAGCACTGGCGCCCATCCCGGTAATTATAACCTAAACAATCTTCTTGAGGGTGTGATTCATTTCCTCCATAGTCTAGACACCATCAAATTGTTAAGATGCCGGTCTTTTGGAGAAAAAATTAGATCTTTGGTTTCTCCAAATGGTGTCTCAATTTGTGGTTGCAAAAATAACCAATGAAATCACAAAATACCACTATGTGCTAGGATCCATCGATAGTGAGATAGCTTAATTAGTGTCAGAGATAATTTCAAAGACATTATCACAAAATCCATATACTGATCTAAAAAAAAAAAAATTACTAAATGAGTTTCCAGAATCAGACCAACGTAAAGTGAAAAGGCTCTTTTTGGAGATCGAATGTGGGGGAAAAAAGTTATCACACGTCCTATGCGAAATGCGGAATCTAGCTGGGGATAACATTCAAGACGAGTTTTTCAGAACCATGTTTTTGCAACGCATGCCAGTCAATGCACGTGCCATTCCTTTCACTAATTGTGACAATCTGGACACTTTGGCAACGCTAGCGGACAAGATTGTAGAAGTGAATACACCTGTCTTTGCTTTCTCATGCAGTGCTCAGCTGGCCAACAATGATACCAGTAGCTTGGACACCACAAGTGCAATATAGAGGCCAAACGACAATGAAATTTCTCGCCTCTCACAGCAAGTGGCAGCCCTAGCCTCGTCAATTGAGGAAATAAAAAGTGGTATATTCCAACAAGGTACGGTCCGTTCTACTAACAAACAGAAGAATTATGAAACTTGTTGGTATGATTACAAATTTGGGGAGAATGCACATATATGCATTCCACGATGCAGTTTTACAATTATGGTGGGAAATGCGGAGGCTTGCCACTGATGATGGCAAATGTTGCTAGCCGGAACTCCTGCCAACTATTCATCGCAGACGCAAATTCTGGAGTAAGATTTCTCATAGACACAGGCATGGATATCTCTGTTTCACCTCCCACGGCCCGTGAGTAAACTAAGCCAGCTGAATCTAGGGAGCAGAATGTGGCGAACGGTAGTATCATACGAACCTTTAAAGAACGACTACTAAAACTTGAACTCAGTCTGAACTGTTCTGACATATGGCCTTTTGTATTAGCAGATGTTTGGACACCTATAGTAGGAGCTGATTTCCTCAAACTTTAATCAGTTACCCGATGTGTAAAACGAGCTACTATTAGATGCTAACACCTCGTTGGCGACCATGTGTACCATTGTGGGGTACTCTGGCATCGACGAACACCACACTGTCCCTCCAGGCCATAGCTACGCCAATCTCCTCAAGGAGTTCCCTGGCATTCTTCAGCAGAATCCAACCTTTATAATGCACTCCTGCAATGAAACCCACAAGATAGAAACTACTGGACTCCCAGTTCATGGCAGAGGTCTGCAGCTCCCACCACACAAAATAGCAATGGCAAAAATATACTTCCATTCCTGAGAGAGGAACAGGAATTACAGTTCCGAGCAAGCCAATTGAATGGTTCCATTGGAAAACCATATTATCTCACCACTTCCCTACAGAAAATACACAAAATGTTGTTTATATTTTTGGTGATGAACTTCTAATCTGTGAAAAAATTATACATCACACCTTACAATTTGTATACCGTATTATTTAAGTACACTGAATTGTTGATTCCAGGGATTGGATGGAAATGTTCGCATACTCGGAACTGTTCAGTTTCGGAGCAGCTGCAGACTCTTGAATGGTTCGGGCGAATGAACCGTTCCGAAGACGGAATCGATCTCCATCTAGAATTGTTGTGAACTAGCGAACGGTTCCGACAAATGAACTGAACTGCTTACAGAATCGGAACTGTTGTGAACTGTTCAAAACACCTGAAATATAATGTAGTTTTATTGGCACACGAACACCACAACAGGAGTATTTTTTTAAATTCAAAATGTATTGTTCAGGCTTACCAGTAGGAATAAAATATGTTAGAATACTTTTTTTTTCTAAATGTAAACATTTTTTTTTGTTGAGATTCTGTGTGCTGTAAGTTGTGTGATGGTAAATGTTACAGCCTTAAAGAGCAAATACGATATATTTAAAATGTAAGAAAATTTAAAAATGATGTTAATCCTCAGTTTCCTGCAATAACTTAAATTGTGACAAAATTACATGAGTATAAATGCCATTTCTTTCATGATATATTTTTTTACATACAATGAAATAGTAATTGTGGTTGCAGCACAGCAGTAATATATACATTTTATCGGGAAGTGTTTGTGTAATGTGTGTGTGTGTCCCTTTTTTTTTAAATACTAGAACCACTATTATGTCATTCAAAAAATGAACAGTTATTTTTGGTGAAATTAAATGTTCCAGAGTGGTTTCAATATCAGTACTATTGATACTTTCATGGAATCACAACATCCCTACTTACCCACCTTAGGAACTAGAGTTGGGTGCTATTTAACGCAATAGCTATAAAAAAAACTGTTACAATTTGGTAACACGTTACAAAAGTAACACATTACATTGTTTATACCGTAATGTTTGTAACATCTTGTAATACCTCAATGCCTGACTACTAAGCATGCATAATTTTTTTTTTTGGAACGTTTATAGCTTTGTTTACTTTTGTCCCTAACCTAACCTCGTATATAAAAACTATATTTTAAACAAATCAATACTTCAAAGCCGACATTTTCTATCAGAGAAGTTTATTTCGATAACAAATATAATCGTGAACATGTGCAGGCATATACGCCTTTTAATATTATTTATACTTACATTACTGTAAATAGTAGTTTCCCTGCCAACAACACAGACTGCTCTGTTACGATTTGCCGCAGCCGCACAAGTTTTACTTAAATTTCGGCTGGCAAATATGAGTGTACGGATGCATAACAGTTCGTTCTTGAAACGTCTTGGTTTGCAGCGGTGCACATGTACAAATGTTATTTCTTGGAACACCAAGCCTTGAAACACTGAACAACATAATCTTTATAATCCAGAATGCCGGGACAGGCATGGAGGTAGGCGTATTCACAGGCGAGATATGTTTTACAGTAACCGCTCACAAAAATAATATGTTCTTGGAAGTGGAACGTGTTAAGCATCTTAGACAATATAAAACTTTAGCATTTGACTTTATGTTTCCTTTCCTCTGATGAAACCACCAATACACAATGCAATTGTAAAGTCAGAGTTTAGACAATTGAACATCGGTTCTTGGAGCTTCGAAAAAATGTCCTTCTTGCTATGTAAATAATTTTGATATTATCCGGTAATACATTTTACGTCTCTTTTTATAAAAATAGGCTTAAAATTTATATTAAAAGTTTATTTCATAACAAAAACTCATTTGTTTCTATATTTAAATATGTCTATTCGTTTCGCCATTATATTATATTTATTTGCCATTTTTTAATTTAAGACAGGTTTTGTTTAATATTCCGATATTAAAATCGCCCTACAATAAAATAACTCATGTGCCACATAACCTATGTTACATTCTCGGCAAAATGGATGTTTGACTTTGACTTTAATATTCAACTTTTCGACATTGTAAAGTTAAGAGTGCTTGACTTTACCTTCGACAGTTTTATTGTGCCAAGCTTCATAAGAAACAACATGTCGGAAAGTAAAGGTAAAGTCAAATGTAAAATGTTTTCAATTGTATAAGGGACTTTACTTGTGTAGAGCTGGAATGATGGAACACGTTACACGAAACGTAGAGATGGGCGTTATTTTAACGTAACGGTTATAAATAACAGTTATAATTTGGAAACACGTTACACAAAAACACGTTCCACAGTTTAAAGTGTTAATTTTTGTATCTGGTTCGACGCCTGACTATTGCGCAAGAGAAAAAGTTATTTTCTGGAACTGCTTCAACGCCTGACTACTGCGCACGCGTAAAAGTTACTATCTGGAACGCCTCAGCTTGGAACTTTGCGCATGCGTAAACGCTATTTTCTGGAACGTCGAGGAGCCGACGTTCAGATGAACAAACTGTATACTTTCCAAAAGTTTGTGCTAATGTTTAAAACCCAATTAGCTGAAAATTGAAGTAGTATAAATAAGCTTTAATTCTTTACTAATTTAATACAGCAGTCTGCTTTTTTAATATATTTACGCATTATTAAAGTTGCTAAATCACTATTAAAAAATAAAATGTGTTTTACATATATAAGTGCATGTGTTACGTTTCAAACAATTTTTTTAAATTTAAATCTGATGAAAAACAAAGTTCCGATGCTTATTACACTAGTAAACGGCATTATAATCACTACAATATAAATTAATACAGTACAGTTCTTGACTTTTAAGCTAAATTTAAACTTATTTGATTAGCATGTTTTTGTGTGGCACTTATCAGAGGCGTATTACGGAAAAATTCATATTTTCCTTGTACATTACTGAGTGACTACATAGCGTAAATCGTTAGGTACCAAAAGGAACCACAAGGAAAATGAGTTGTTTTTCAAACCCATCTCTCTCCAAATGTATTTTTAATTTCTTTTTAATTACGAAAAATTGCGTAATATAAATAGTAAAATATCGTAAATATGTTCATTTAACATAATTATTTGACTAGGTTTAAAAATAAACAATATTTAATTCGCCGGTGCAATTGGCTATCACTTATTCAATCAGTAATATTATTTCAACGTCACTAATTCAATCAGGAATTTTTCCTTTTAACAAACAGTAACATATAGGCCATGCATTTTCCAGTAGATTCATGTGAACTGCAATTAATGCGAGCATATAAACAAATTCATTTCCCGGCGTACGAGAGAATAAGTTAGACATTTAATTTTATTTACACGACACGCAACGTTTTGTTAAATTTTTGTATTCGATACCAGATACTATCGTACTGTGTAAATAAAACAATCATAAATAATGTAACGTCTAAAATTTGTGTACTGGACATGCCAGGGATAGGCGTTGTTTCGGAAATGGAAACGTTTTCGCAGTAACTTGTTACAAAATAGCACGTTACTGGAACGTGTTACCATTTTGTAATAGGAATGTCGGAATACGGTACTTAACAATAGCTGTTGATGCTATTTCTACACTAAAGTATTCCTCTTAAGTACGCGACTGATGGACCGAACGAATAATTGTACGTTTAGTCCTCAGAAAAATCAGGTTATATAAAGCCGAAGCTTCGCCAAATCTCAATATATACGATACTGTTTGCAAATTATAAAACCAGGCTACAAATTTTTTTGCGCGTAAAATGTACAGACCACATTAAATTCTTAAATATATCAACAACACATACAAAATTGTAATTTCTATTCTTTACGTATACTCTCTTTAGAAGATGAACTATAACATCTGATCGATAAAATTAAAATAACTCACTTAAAACAATTTCCAATATTATATGTGTAGCGCTATCTATAAGTTATATTTGACTTATGGCAAATATAAATTATTATTGATTAATTAATAATAAATTTTTCTAGCAAAGTGTCCGACAATCTGAAGACGTAAGTAAGGCCATGTCTAATCCTGAAAGTGTGCTCACCCCCACTCTGACTCACTTTAGTGAATATTGAGACTTGTGCCCTCTGGAAGCCTTTGGCATTATTTCCCCTTCAGATAAGGTCGAATTGTGAAAGATAACACATTACCGGGAGGTCGATTTAAATGCACGTTTCAGTGGGTGCACCGCTAAATACGCACATTCTCTGCACTAAAATTGAACTAAACATGAAAAAAAAAAAAAACAGACGTGCAAGTAGAAGCGGGCCAACGCAAAAAGCAGAGAATTCTGCGCCCAGAGAGATACATCGGCAGTATGCTACGTAATATGTAAGGCCTGGACAGAGAGCCTTAGACACACAAGGAATAATTGCTAGAGTGCTCTTTTGTTATATACATTAGGGGCTGGCTTTGTTCTATACCGTGCAGTATTAAAAAGTAAAGCCGCTTTATGCTAGAAGGTTGTTTTCCGGTAAAAGTTTACGTGATCAACAATAGTAGAAACATTGTATTGGCCTATATTTCACGTGTATTTGAATGAGTATTAAAATCGACATAAATTAATATACAACCGTTTTTGACCTAAACGAAAATTTACAGTTGCGCCGGGACGTGCAGGGCTATGTGTTCTTTGCGGTCTGGTGAGGGAAACTTCCTCAGCCCGCAGAGAGATACAAATGCTGCAACCGTCTGGGTGGTATAAGGGCCCGAGCACACCCCCGCTCTGAGCTTCGGCAATGATGAGAAAATTGACATAAAGAACGATTGTCTCAGATAACTAGATATAAATTTCGCCGTTAAATATTCAAATTTATCAATTATTAAAATTGAAATGTTTTTGGTGTTTCGGTTGATTTGCTTCCCATTCCCTATATATTTGCCATGAAATAATTTTCTGACTACTATAGAAAGTTGTGCTAAAACTTTAACACTACTAAAGTCGAATATAATACGCTATTGAAGTCGTCTGCGAGCGAGTTACAAGTGAAGCAGTCATGCGGGAGAGAGACAACTTTTGTTTACATTGAAATGGAACAGCCTTGCGAGGGCTATATGAACTCGCTAGTTCTGAATTTTCTCTAAATTTGTGTTATCCTTACGTTTGTTAAATGTAAATTTGGCATGCAAACACGCCTTAAAACTATATCCTATTTTTTATTCATTCGGCGACCAATTAAAACGTAATATTAATGTATGAAAATGCGCACGAGCCGGGCCATGCGATTTCAATGTTTAGTGTATTCGTATATACCGTGGATACATTCCTGAAAGATATCGCACAATTATTGTGTGTATAGGGAGTTTGTAAATTAGCAATTGCAGTGTGTTTAATTTTAGCAAGTCTGTTTGCGATTACTAACGTGTCGTGAATTTAAGGTCTAACCTGCAAGTTGCGGACTCGTTAGAGGTAGAGGCACTTTTTATAGAACAGCAGTTGAGTATTTTTCTAAATGCCGATTTTCTATTTCAGTCTAGGAGTTTATGGAATTCATTTGTTAGCAATGGCAAATCATCTCGTAAACCAATACACGGCTACACCTTACAAAAATCCCCACTTACAATTTTTTTTTCTCCCCAAGTCAGCAGAGTTGCAGTGGCAAACATGAAATCAGCTGTTTATAAATACAAGAAAATCGGCCCACAACCAAATCAGTACATATATTTTTAATAGCTACTGAATGTAGCCTTCATGATTTGCAATTTCCATGGTTTCTCACACTTGCTCCATACAATTTCTGGTGTGACTCAATAAAGACAATTTGACCAATTCCTTCCTTGTATTCCTTTCATTGTGTTCTTGGTTTATCATTCTCTAGTGAACCTGTTGTTGACAAGATGTTAAGTTAAATAAAGTTTACTTGTACGTTTAGATGGTTATGTATGTAACGGTAGTCTGTAATCATTACAATAAATGACATGTTTATACATTTTATCATTTTCCAAAGGTAGTCAAAATAAAGAAAACTTAGATAAAGCCAATATTTTCCTATAACTACACAATCTGCGAAATAGAAAAACATGTGTGATTTTCTTTAAAACTATTTCACACTTAATGATTTTCAAAATTCTAATTGGGCATATGATTATTTTAATATTGATAATGAATCATGGATATTTAGTTGAAAATGTTTCATTTTTTAAAAGCGTACTTGTAAATTAAAAATGGGATGATGTTTACAGAACAACCGTGAACACCGCAAAACAACCACGAACAACCTCTCCAGAACAAACATAATTTATACATTAACTGAACCAAACATTGCCTAGAACAGTTTTATTAATACATTTCTTTGTCATTTCAATCATGCCTTTCCACTCAAATCTGTAAAATGTAGCAGTACTTCGAAAATAAAATGGATTAGTAAAGGTCTGACAGTCTCAGGGCAGAGCTTAAAAACAATGTGTAAAATGCTACGAATCCAGGGGAAAAATACAAATTATACTGTAAGCAATACGAAAAATTATATAACAAGTTACACAGAGTAGTAAAGTAGAAATACAATGGGGAAAATATAGCCTCCTCTTCAAATAAACCAAAAGCAACGTGGAACATTATTAATAATGAATTGAACCTAAACATGGGCATGTTAACCTTTCCTTGAAAGTTCATGGTATTAAAATAGAAAACAGCAAGGAAATATCTAATAGTTTTAATGACTATTTCACAAACATCCCACTAAAATTGCAAAATGAACACAGGTACCTATGACTCTGCTAAAAACGTGTTCTTATTTAATGAAACTCCCTTTGAATTAAATTTTCAATGAATGTCTCATCCAGGAAATTTTTCCTGATAGACTCAAATATACAAATGTAGTACCAATACATAAAAAAAGTGACAAGCCATTGATGGATAACTATAAGTCTATTGCTCTTCTTACGTCCTTTTCAAAATCTTAGAGAAATTGATAGCAAATAAACTGACACAATTGTTAATAAAAAAACAAGGTTATTTCATTGCATCAGTATGGCTTTGTAGAGGGCAGATCCACGGAACAAGCTATTTACAGTTTTACTCAAAAAATATTAACTTCTTTCGATAAAAGACAAATCTCAACAGGTATATTTGCAGATCCTTCAAAAACTTTTGATTGTGTCGACCACAATATTTTATTGCAAAAACACGAACAGTGTGGATTAAAAGGTGTAACCAATAATATGTTTAAATCATATCTTGAAGACAGAAAATATATCACCTACATAATATATTATGACAAAAATCACATTACAGATGTTATATCCAATACCAGAACTACTCGAGTAGGAGTGCCACAGGGATCAATACTGGGAGCAATTTTATTCTTAATATTTATTAATGATTTTCCAGAACAAATAACCAACGGCTCAGTATAAAGTTTGCGGATGACACAAAACATTATAGTAACTAGTGCAAATAACTCTGGTCTATAAGAAAATATAAAACAAACAGTGACTGACATGTCCAGTTGGTTCCAATATAATAAATTAATACTTATTAAATGTAAACAAATATGTGCTCATGAATTTCATGCAAAGAAATAAACATACAATGCAGGATGAAAGATGCTAAACAATAGAAGAAGACGGGTTACACACAGTAAATAGTATTACATTTCTAGGGCTCATTGTAGACAGTAATTTAACATGTAATGAGCATGTTGATAGTGTCTGTAAAAAATTGAGTTCAATATGTTTTGCGGTACATACCTTAAAAAAGATTTGTAATAATAATACAATACTTGCATACTATTTCTCAAATATTCAGTCCATGATCAATTATGGAATCATATTTTGGGCTTTTGGATTACAGAACAAAATAGTGAGATTAATAAGTAATAAGGAAAAAGAAGCCATTGTAGACCGCTATTTATAAATAACAAAATTATCACACTTCCATGCATGTATATGTACTGTAGTATTATTATTTTTCATGGAAAACATTAAAATAGTGATACGCCATTACTACACCAGACAAGCTAACAATCTTCACCTATTCTCCTAGGGAACCTCACAATTTACATCAAATCCATACTACCCTGGGGAAAAACTAGTAAATAACCTACCCAGTCATTTGAAGTATATTTATACTTTACAGAAATTAAAAAGAGCCGTTAAATTATACTTTTTAAATAAAGCTTTCTATTCTGTAGACGAATACTTATATAAAGATGAATTTCTATAATGCAGAACAAGACTGATATAATGATACTTCATGTGATACCTTGTGTATCAATCTAATATAGACTTTACATATTTATACTTTAATATCCATCTGTACATGAATTATAACAACTTGTACTGTAACCAAATGTAGTCTTACATCTTTGTAGATCTGCTAGAATTAAGAAGTGTGTAAATTATATTATTTATCTGATCTATTTTTTTATGTTAATGAAATTGTGTGCAAATATCCATATTGCATATCAAAAACTTAAAAAAATAATATCAATTGACAAGTCCTTTCCAAAGTGCATTGGATGTCTATGGGATGCAAAAACAAAGTATGCTTTGTGAAACAGTGAATACTCTAGCCACTACACCACCATGGCCTCCATCATCTTAAGATGGGGGAAGTTGAGAGAGGTTTGGTGGTTTGTAACAACCAAGGTATTGAGAGCCAATGAGGGTGAAATGCGACAGATACGGAGCAGCACTAAAATGTAAGGGTGGGGGAAAACCTCGAGAAAACATGCCAGCCAGCAGCATCAATCAGCACAATTAGTATATGTGAAAATCTGTGAGTAATCTCACAGGGAAACCAACATGGATCACATTGGTGGAAGGCAAGCGTCCTACCACTAGCCCACCGCAGCCCCCGTATCCCCCCCCCCCTCCATGGGAAGGGAGAGGAACCTAATTTCTTCAGCGATAATGCTTTTTTTAGAGGAGTGTTTGTTTGTCAAGTTTCTGCACGTGCGCAAAGAGGCAGATAATTTTAAACTTTTATATAAATGTTATTTTCAGTGTAAAATGTGTTATAATGTCTTTGCAGTGTTTAATATGTCTTAACATTTTTTAAAGTGTTTGTACTAATTTTAATTGTTTGGTTATGAAAATTTAAAGTGCCGCGGTACCGAGATTAAGAACACTTAATACTACGGCATGAACATCACAAAGAGACACTAAAATAAAACTGAAATTCATAAGAAAATTATAGAAATGTAAAACAATATTAAATTTAATTTGCGTCATTTTATTTTCAATATAAAATATTTCACTCAGGTGCATAGCACTTCCGCTTATGTGAACCCCGTAGGCGGCCATGATAGGTCTGTGCGACGCTTGTATCTGGTAAGTCTGTTGAGGAAAGCTGGCGAGGTAAGACACTGTCACGTACGCACAACTTCTGTTCACTGATTTAGGTTTCCATAGTCAATTTAGTTTACTGGTTAGTCTTTGCTTACGTAAGTTTTTTCCAGACATTTTCCCCAGCATTATGCTTCCACTTTCTTAATTTATTGCACCCTTGTGGCATTTTAAACTAAATCGAGAAGGAGGAGAAAGATGTCGGAGAGGTCACGCAACCCGCGCATTTTGAATCAGGCGCCATCTGCCTATGTTTATGCTATTTCATTGTAACTTCTACATTATTGCTAGATGCAATTTTACGAACTTTATTTTTATGTATGTATTTGGGGGTAATTTTGGTGTTTGAATATTTTACGGCAGTATCATGTATAACCACGTGGCCGACAGAAGCCAATTCTTTGTATATGCCATCTTTGCGTTTTAAGAGCGTATTTATGTAACACTGTATGTGCAATCATTTATTTCAGGGTTCTATGTCAATTTTATTCAGGGTTCAATGTATTTTTCACATAAATTGATGCTTTTTGTACTTGACCACGCAGTCACGTTAATGTTTGATTTTACCGCCATCAGGCATGTTACAAGACTGTAACCACTCTAATCGTAAAGAGAATCACTTTCTCAACAAGAATAATATTTTATCTGAATTTAGTTTGCAGTTTCCACGCAGTAAATATTGCAATTTCACCTGCACCACGTAGTCCGCTACAAACTTCATCCAGCGGCATCCGCGCCATCTAAGTGTGTTTCCACACATGTGCGTGTTTATTGTGAATATTCATCTTGAGTCCTATCTTATTAAATGTATCATTCAAGGGTCTATGTAATGTTATAATTAGTGTACGGTACAATTATTCCCGTCCTAGCTAGCTGTGTGTATAAGCCGTCACCACACTACCCACGTGCTGGAGGGCGAGCCCCAACGAGTTTGCGTTAGTGATGCAGAATAATCACATGTGTTAATGTGTATTAAGGCTTTTTCATTTGTAATTCACTGTGTCCTATCTTCAGGGAAAAACAGTCAGTCCACCCTAGCGGCTGTCAGACTTCTTCCCCTGTGAAGGCTGTGATTTCACACACCTCGGTGAGATCATCCATTTAGGCATGCATTAGATTAATTACGGGCTGGGAAGCACCCAAGTGGAACTCAATTCTTTTATTCAGTAGAGACAGTGTCCTACCCACATGTTTTATACCTTGTTGATTTTCAGTGATGTTTATTAAAATATTAGTATTGCCAACATGTAAGTACGCACGGGTGAGACACACAGAACCCACAGCAATCCTGAGTCGCAATTGTGCGGTGATTGGGAAGCAGAGCTGGCACCCAAATTACCAGTAAGTATTTGTGCCATTGTTCGTCTCGTGTCCCACCCGATGGCGTCAAAGTGTATTTATAGAAATAATATCCTATTGTAGTTTTCTCTCCCAATGTGAAATTTGTTAACATGTTGGGCTGAATTAAAATAGTGGCTACTGACTGACTAAAGCCTAGCCTACAATTACCGTAGTGTTCCCGTAGCGAAATAACAGTGGCATTACCATGGAAGTATGAAAATGTCCTGGCTACAATCACAGTAAGAAAACTGTTACGCGACTGATGAGAAATGTGCACAAAAAAAAAGACAGACTGTACACGTATCGCGGATATTTTCAAACAGTATGTTGGCTAACCTGATATTTATTTTTGTTTACCTACTTGTGATGAAAAACGTTTCGTGGGAATCGTATTTCGGGATACTTAAAGTGTGGTATACGTGTTAATAATTGCATTAACTATTTAAATACATGGAAATCTGAACTGTACCGCAAAATTCATTTAATAACTATGTTCTTATTATAAAGTTGCACTGCACTGACTCTCGTGGTTGGAAATGTTGTCTCGTGATTGTGCCGGCGTAGAACTCGGCGTAAAAGAATTAGAAATAACGGTACAAATTCATACATACTCTCGCAATTAGGCTACCGCCCGGTTGCGAGCTCTCTCAACTCTCCTTCACCCAACCAACTCCTTTTCCACTCCCTTCCTGAACTTACGAACCTCTCTCACAAATACCAATTCCTCCCTCAACACATTCCAGTCCCTCACAAGCATGGACTGCCTACCCTGCTCCGTTCTCCTCCACACCCTCTGAAGCTTCTCACTGTTGTTTCCTCTTCCTCTAAACACCTCCTTACTTAGCTTGCAGTGTAGCCCTCCCCATCCTCCCTCTTCATTCACCACCCCATACATCCTGACTAGCCGTTCAACTTTCCTCCTGTCCTTCAATGAGCTCCACCCCATTTCTTTCACCATCACTGATGGCCTGTAGTTCCCTTCTTCCTCACCATCTTGCCCCTGTCTTCACCTACCCTTCAAACATCTTGCTGCCTTTCTCTGCACCTTTTCCAGTTCTCGCATCTCCATCTCCACATACGGGTCCCATACTGCTGCAGCATATTCTAACATTGGCCGTACCATTGTGCCATACGCCTTCTCCTTCACCTCACAGCTGACTCCATTCAGCACCCTACCCAGCATACCCAGAGCCCTGTTTCCTTTTGCAACCACCCTCTCTACCTATTTTTTCCATCTGAGGTCTCCCTGCAGTACAATCCCTAGACACTTATATTCTGCTGCTTGATAACATTCAATCCTCGTTATGCCGCTATCGCGAGCAGACTGCCCTCTTATGCCGATATGTTGTGTTGTAGCTGGTGCCATATACAAGTGTGGATTCAATTTTTTATTGTTAATTCTTACGGTGATTGTAGCCGGGGCTTAAGCCCTTGGTACTAAATTGCACTTTTGGAGAAAGATGTAACACATTTTTTGTAAATATGGGGAATAAAGTTATCAATAAATGTCACCTGTACCTCCCCCAATTAATTTTTCTCGTGAAAAATTTCTAAAATACTTGATTGTCCAGTGCAGAAAATTCAGTAAAAATTTTAATTTCTGTCCAACATTGTAGATGCAAGAAACAAAATTGTACATTACAATAAGGTATAAATAAGTATAAAACTGTATCATAACAGAGAACGAATGTAATGTAATGACACAGAACAACTATAACGGGATTTGAATTGATTTACAAGAAACCATTTACTATATTGACATTAATTATGTATAAAGGAGATGAAGTCATATTGGAAACAAACCTCTCTAGTGTTAGGAATTTAAATATAAATGCCAGCAAATAATTATTAATTCGTGGCTCTGGAACATGCGAACTTTACCATCCAGAAATTCAGCTAGGCTGCTGGTACCGTTTTGTTGCACTCAGTACTGGTACGGAACATGCAATACATTACACGACAACGGAAGCACGCTTATTATACTTTATTTAGTAATTTATTCATAAAATAGTTTTCCACAAATCCTGATATGAGCACTATATGTAAAACACGTGGTTAGTGTGGCACATAACCCATTAGGGGTCAGCGTTACACACACTCAAGATTGATAGTTTTATGAACAAATTTTTTGATTGCACAACTAATACAAGTCAATAATAAACTAGTAAAACATTACAAGTGAATTGTAATATATATTTATTTATTCATCAGTTTCTTTTTCAACGCAAAATGTTAAAATGTAACCTTTCCCTCAACGTCCAGATGATGTAAACACAATGTTTTTTGTTTCTGTCAAGATGGCGGCTAGAATCCATACAAAAACCACCCATCTCCATTAGTTACATTGCCGTTACATCATGCCATGTACTGTATACTCAATGCTAGAGAGCACAAAATGAAACATATCTCTGGTCGCAAATGAGTACGAGTATGTGCCAAAACAAGTATCATTATGCCTTTATTTATATTGATATTTTACCAGTATACGCAGCATCAGTAGCAGGGTTATCTAGTGAGTAGTATTGGAAACGAATGAACATGTAGGGAAAATATTTTTTTTCTGCGAATTGCGGTGTTTATTTGTACGTAAGTAAATTAAAGTTAAGCCAAACAGATATAGGGCCGAGTAATTTGAATTGTCCAATACATTTGTACAGCTATATAAAGAAAAATTATCATACGGACAAAATTAAACAAATAAACAAACACTTGCAACACATAAGAAATTCTACGAATTTATGCACAATAAATATCTTCAGCTTCTTCACTACCTGTTCGTGCCATAAATAGTTCAAGACAGTGTATGTAAATTTCAATATTTTGCTGACGAATAACAAAGAATGAACTGTCGCAATTAGTAGCTGAAATTTGGTCCTGGCAAAATGTGCAATTAGTATTTCCTTCCGCAACCCTTACTAAATATCCAGCAATTCTTGCCAGTGATGTGATCTCCAAATTTACTGGAACATCTGCAAAGTACAAATGTAAGTCTTAAAAATTCTGCTTGATTCCCGTTTAATTTTCGAGTTCGCTGATTTTTTCTCCCCTCAATCTATTGACCATTTTAGTTAGTCGGTCGTGAAAGTGTTTCATAAATATGTACATGTATTTCATGCATAAGAATTTATTTCTGTACGACGGCATAGATGACACTTAGGTTCCTACTTCTTTCAATAGCGTCAGATATGGCTAACGTCATTGGAATCGTTAAAAACCTCATTGTTACAGTGTGTTCGCGCTCATTTTCTCTCGGTGGAGAAATCTCAGACCTACATATTGGATTCGTCCTGTGTTTCGATTTAATTTGTTTATGTTTAGGATAGCCATGATGGTACTATATAGAAAGTAACCGAAGTTGTACTAATGCTAAAATAAGTTTCTCTGAAGTGTAAACTACACACTCGTGAGCTGCAGTTTGGCAATCAGAGAGATCCAACTTTGCCTTGAAATAGATATTCTCCATTTCTATTTTACCTCTAACTGCGATGGGAAAGTATGGAAAGTGACATTTTGTTTCGCATTTTAATGAATCAGAGGTACAGTATGGTACGCAACAGTAAACCATTTTAAATGTCGGGAATCACTTTTTCCTCAACAAAACTTTTAAACATATGTCAATGTTCTATAAGCGCCAAAAGTTTCCGATTAATATGTATTAAAAAAATACCTCGTTGATAATTTTCTCATGTATACATTTATGAATGATTTTTAAATAATAATACACAATAAGAGACGACTCAATACAGCACACAAAGCCACACAATCAAAATATTTGTTAACATGCCATACATAGTACAGTGTTTCATTTAAGAAAGAACAGTACAAATACGAGACATCTAACAGGCAACAGGTGAAACATGTTTTCCACATGCAAGCATTATAAATTTATTTAATTAATAAAATAGTTTTAAAAATTAAACATTAACATAAGCATTTTAAAAGGAAATGTATCCCAACATTGTTAGAGAAAGTTACCCTGAAGTGGCACAAAGTACCCCAGATGACTGTGTATCAATTCGAGGGAGGTGATCACACGTGACTATTAAACGACTACATAATATACTTAAGCATAGGCAATTTTTTTATTTATGGAAACTCACTTGTAGTCGCCTGTCCTCCCTATATCCACTATTAAATCGTAATTCCAACTTGCGGCAGGAAAATGGTATTCGCTTATATCAAACCATGGTTCGGCCCATCATAACTTATGTGGGGGTGTGAAAATGATCCCATATGGAAAACGTGCCTTTCCTCTTATCTCCAGTTAGAAGCAGGAAAACTGCGCCTCTGGACAACTACAAATATGCGGATTATGCCGAAATTCCCACGGGAAACTACTCCCCATTCATATATAATCTATGCAAATGACAATCACCAAGTTCTTTTAAAGAAATTCATATAGTTAGTGCAAAGCTGCGCTCGGTAGGTAGCGCTGTCACTAGTAACAATAGTTTTGCTTACGAAATCTGAGTACAGATAGCCGCCGATATTGTCATCACTGGGATGCCATTCCTCAGCGCGGGGGAGGTACAGGCCTAGGCCCTTGTCCTCTTATGCGGTCATCATTATAAAGTCCAGGTTATGGTGTGGAACCCCTCCCCCCTTTTTCTAACTGTCATCAAAAGCTGCAGATCGAAATTTCAAGCTGCAAATTTTTAATTTGTTCAGAACTCCAGGGTAGCGCCTGGAGCCTGTTTCGAAATGCCGATTCGCTTGTTTAGTTTTAATCCCCCTGCCCCCTGCCAGAAGGGGCTTCGTAAATTAAAAATTGTTGTAATTATTATTGCCAAAGTAAAGCTAATTATCACTAAAACAGTTAAAATTACAAGACATGTCAGGAACGAGGTGGAAAGAAAATTGTATTTAACTTAAAAAGGGGTACAATTTTTAAATTTAGTGTAGCTGTTTATGGATGGATATATGTAGTTTTATTGGTGTATGATAAATAATTGTAGAAATTTATATGGGCCTTAATTCAAAAAAGCCTCTGTTAAAAATCGGAGAGTGGTTTTAAAGTTACTGTAATATTAGACTTATGGTGTGCATCCACGAGTGTTGCTTGGACGAGTGAGAGCAGACAAGTGTCTTGTGCATCGCTTATCAGTTAGAGGGCCTGCTCCCCTACCTAAGGCTGTTTCTTAATTCTCAGTGTATAATTGTCAAGTATATACATTTGCGTACTAACAGTAATGTGTACTAGTCGTGTACTTGTTGAAACTATTCGGATATTTAATTGACTCGACATGTTTGACTGGTCGTGCATTCTGGCGGAAATATCAGACAGTATGTGGCAACAGGAAATTTGATGCATGGTGTTATGAATACATTATGACATCTTCTACAGTTTTTGATAAAGTAAACAAATAACTACGAGGGCCAGCGCGGAAACATGGCTTTAAATAAACTAATAGGAGCAATAGTGGGTGTGTATCATTTACATGTCACTACTGATGAAGTTACGTTTCATTTGTTTGTTTGTAACTGCCTAGTATATAATGACTGTCAAGTTGCCACAATACTCGTAGGTGGTTTTCTGGATGCTCATATATATATATATATATTATATAATATATATATAATATATATATATATATATATATATTATTATAAAATTTAGTTGTTATTTATTTATTTATTTATTTATTTATTATGCTGCAAAAATCTATAAAATGGTCAGAATGTTATCAATATTTATATGCGCATTTATAACCTGACAATTATTTACACAACCAATTCATGGCAATAAATACATTGATAGTAAAAGAAAGATAAAAACAACTCAATGGGGTTTGTAATATCTTGGGAATGTGGATTAAAATTGTAATATTATTTGTATAAGTATACACCTGGGAAATATGCTGCAGACGTCTAAACAACACTCAGAATTTTATTCATATATGAAAGGAAATTTTTTAAGCTAACAATAATTTACACATACAACAGAACAACATTATGTAAATACTATTTTTAACTTTCAAACCTTGCGAGCTTTATAACCACGAAACGTACACATTAATTTTCATACCTTAACCTGAAATACAATATGGTGACTGATGTAAGAACGAAGTATGCCACACAAGTATACAATTTCGAATACTTACCAAGTCTACTTCCTGTATGTGCTATACTGGGAATTGAAACAGCGCTAGTATACACGTTGTGATGTCACTCCCGGCAACAAGTACGCACAAGTATGAAATTTTTGAGAATTCAGAAATTTCTTTAATTGCATCACAAATCAACATTTGACTGTTATTGGAACGTACAAATAAATTAAATCAAAACAGTAACAAAAAGTACCTAATAGTGACTGAAGTTAACTCATTAAGATATGATTCACAAATGTTAATTTTCCAAAAATTCTGTAACGGCCAAAAATTAAAGTATGGTACATTTTCCTTTACTTTAGAAATGCTCATGGTATATTATTTCAGAGCGAATTATCTAATTTATTTAAGCGAATTGGTTGTTATTATTTGTAACTGCAAAATTGTTATTCTTACTAGTCATTATGCAAAAACTATAAGATCTAAGACATTTTTATTTAAGGACGAAGTAATGACAGGCAATGTCTACAAGTTGAACAGTTTTTGTTAGAATTTAAAAATAAGGTTTTTTTACTTTTGTAAACCCATAAGGCTTCCCGCCTAACTAAGGCTTTCTTCCGCATTTGATTATGAGAGGTGCTGGGGCGATAAGGGCGACAAGGGCGACACTGCTTATGCATCCAGTATGCCATTGCCGCTAAGCGCAAGTCTCTGAACTGGCATCGCACTGCATGTGCCTATGTGACTTTCAGCAGTGATCCTATTATTTTAGTTGGGAGAAGTCTGTTGGAAGGTTCAGTTCATGGCCCTTGAGTTACTTCGTATATATCTGATGAGTATATTTCGAACGATAGTATTTTGAAAAATGCAGTTTTTACCCACTTTGGAGTTCATCTTGTTTCTATTGAGGGCGGCATCTTGAAAGCACTCAGCAGCCATCGTCTGAAGAGTGTGTTCTTTTCGTAGAACAGCACATTGAACACACGTTTAATATTTTTGGTTGAAAAACGTATGTTTCAAACACTATGCAACACAGTTCAACCGATCAGCAGCCAGGCAGGCGAGAGCCTCAGCCTCCTCACAAGGGTGGCCAGGTTCAATTAAATATCTTGCTGTAAAAATGCGGGAATGATTAGGTCAGTAAACTTGTTAACATATTTTGTCATTTGTGTTATAACGATTATGATGTTAGCAATACAAAATATATATGACCAAATTACCTCATATTATTTTTGGCGATGAGAAATGTAGAGAATTCAAATGACAAAATCAATTTATGAAAAAAATGACTCAAATTTGTTTCAATGTAAATTGGTAAAATATTGATTTCGTGTTTACTCATGGGTAGCATTGCAACAAACCCTTCTAATAGAAATAAATTAGCTAAAATATGGGCTGGACGGATACAACTGGTGCATTGCTATTGAGCGCTCTCTCGTGATCTTGCTCTTGAAACCACATCATTAAGATGTCAGAGAGAGCATATTCAATTGATCGGAGAGAGCGCTAAAGGATGAGAGCACGGAGAGAACATCAGGTTGTATACTCGCTGGTGCTTTGTCACACTCTGACCATGTGCTATACTTGTTGACATTATTTCCTTGTTTGAATAAGGCTATAGTAGCTTTCTTGGCCAAAACCTAGTGGCATTTTAATTGTAAGTGAATAATTTCAAATGGTTTGGTTAACTAAGTACCTTATGTAACACAATTAAATAAACTTTGCCTATGCGATCCCACAGTTCGCAAGTGTAAAGACACAAAAGAGAAATGTTATAGATGTATTTATTTATTTTATTGATACTATGGTTTAATACTTCATATTGTATTGAAGACTACGTCCATAGCATGACAAAATATTAACTCATAGCTATATAGCCTATCTTTCAGTGTCTATATTTTTAATTTAATGGCAATAAACTTCCTTGGATCTTCACTGCAATAACGTAATAATCATGTTTGAATTTATTAATAATTTGAATGTTACTAGCAAGTGATGGTCATTGTTTGCTAGTATTTTGTATAATGTGATGGTGTTTGCCAACACACACAGGACACGAGGTCTTTGTCTCAGTGCTTCCTGAATGTAGATGGTTAAGTTAGAAAACAGCTGAGAGCCCCCCCCCCCCTTCCAAGGGGGCTAAGGTAACAAAAAGGGATTTGGGTTGGTTCCAGTGTAAAGGTTAGAATTATTCGTTGCCTTGATTTTTATATTATAATTTGCATCATTTCCAAAGTTTCCCCCCAATCACACAAAAAAAATTTTATATAAAAATATAAATTTCCAATTTTCCCTCTGATTACATTTGGTATAAAATAGTTAGCATCATAAATATATTTCTGTTTAAAACTTCCCCAAAATTTACATTTTTACATAATACAATTCTTTCCAGCCATATGCAGGTTACATTAATTATTTTCTTTTAAATCATACTTAACTAATGGCAGCACCCTCCCCTTCCCCCTTTTAAAATGTTGATAGAACAGTAGTTCCTGCCCAAGCGAATACCCTGTGCTGTCCCGCCGAAACTTGGGCAAGACATTTCTATTTATATTTGATTGAAAATCATCGAGAACAATACAAAATGAGCTTCACTCCATCGATATCCGCAAGTCCTGGAAGGGCACCATGGTGGTACGTGACTGGCTGGCATCACATGATCACAGTGACGTACAAGGGAGGAGAAGACAGCCCACGATTTTGCGGATCAGCCCACCCTTGCAGATCAGCCCACCCAGCGGACGTGAGACGTGGAGCTTGTGACGATTCATAGATTGTCACCTAGTAAAATGTAATGGTTATAGTAATTTTGCACCACTTTAGTAGCACTGCGTACTTACTGTTTGTATGTGTTCTTATATTTGGTTATACACCAGCTGGTATATCTTAGTCTCATTCCTTGGTGTTAATCTATTATGTATTTTAATGTGCATAGTTTATACTGTAAGAATATTGTTATTGGTATTTATTAATCTATTATTAATTTTATTGCACTTATTATATATTGCTGTGTATGGTATTTGTAATCGATATTAGTTGGTAAATCGATTTGTAAAGGGTCGCAACCTTGGCGCTTGGGGTAGCAGTATACCGCGACATAAACCTGGCTGGTGCCTATGACAGCACCACCAGCCAGAGTTTGTGGAAGTCGGCTACGGTGTTTAGACAGCCTACAGTGAGGTGCCACTGGGCAGCAAGGATGTTCCCCGACGTGGCTTGGTGATCAGCTGTACAGTATTCTGTATGAATGCCAAATTTAAGGTATGAGTTATGCATAAGCGCAGTCATTAGCTTGTTCCTGTGGAATCCGTCGTCATTTTTTGAAACTCTTTTGAAGCATGTCATGGAATGTTAGAAAAATTAACATTTGCGAATCATATCTAAATGAGTAAACTTCAGTCGTTATTGAATCATTTTTGTTACTGTTTGGCTAAATTTATTTGCACATTCAAAAACAGTCAAATGTTCACTTGTGATTCCTTTAAGAAAAATCTGCAGGATTAAAAAAAAATTATATGAGAAAAGTAATTACAAGTAGAAATTACTGGAAGCTAAACTTGATGCACTGCGCCTCCAGAGTTGCTGGTGGTGTGTTCGTGTCCTGCCTGAGAGCATGTAGGGAACAGGAACTGATGATGTGCCCAGCGCCATGTTCGGTGTAGAGTACGATTGTTGATGGAGGTCGTACGGCCGATGGCCTATGCCAACTCTTGATACGCGGTTAACATGAAGGAGAGCTGAGTGAATTTGTCCATTATATTACATAAAGGTAAAATATTACCTGTGGGCGAAGCTGTTGGCCACTTCGCAAGCCTATATTACCATTGAATTTACCCTGTTTAAGGGAGGCAGGCCCCGCAAATGAAAAACACACTGAAATAAACTTATAAATTTGAAGGCTGCTATTAGGGCGCAGTACCCAATGAACTCAGGAGAGTTAAATGGAATAAAACATGCCTGATTACGATATGACCGTTTTATTACTATTAAGGTACAACGGAATGTTACTGTACTTGTTAATTTATACCTTAGTTAAGCAGACCCGGCATTTTGGACATGCCGGTGGATGCTACTGCTGAAAAATAGGGTGTAGGCCTTAGATTGTAATTACATGAAACACGTTCTGTGCGTGAAGTCCTGGTATGTTACATCAGGATGCAGGGAGATCTCCCCTCGGCTAAATAAAAGTACTAAAAGGTTCTTGAACTACGTTAACTACGGATATGAAGAAAAATGCAGCCAATAATGAATTGCCAAGGGGGGTACACGGAGCTTGCCATCTGTCCTGCCGGTTGTCTCGAGTTCTGAAGTCTAACTAACGATATGGTGTCGGTTTCGCCGCACATTCGGTGCCAAAATGAAAACGTGAAAGATACGCAACTTAATGAATAACATGATAAGTGAAGTTGATGTTGTACATAATTAAGATTGCTAAACTAAAACACATTGGTGGCATACTCATGAATGCCGGAGCCGCAGATATGCCTAAGAATGTGATGTCATATAATGTCACCGCTCTTGAAGGGTGATATTGAATGAAATGATGCCTCATGTGGCTGATTCTCTATGGATGATCACATGTACACTCTTATAATTATCATTTTAGAATCGGTGTGTGTTCTTATGTAATTAATTTCAGGAATGTGTATGGCTGTGACAACACACAGATTTCATAACTAAGGGCAGAGCTATGCCCTGTTTTCTATGGAATGTTATCTACTATCTATGCTGATGCGCGTAGTTTCCCTAGTGAATTATGATGCAATCACCATTAATTAAGCTTAAAAATGCTCCTATTAATTAATGCTCCCAGGGAACTGCTCGCCACTTCATATCTCCTGTAGGAATTTGATTCCCTGTCTTTTGAAACTACTTGGAAACACGCCGCACTCTGGATTCGGCCACAGGGCCATCGAAATCGTGCACATCGGAAAGTCGTGGAAATAAATGGCGCCACTTAACCAAGTGTTCCCTCCAATGGCTGTTTTGTCTAACTGCAATGGCTTCACAGGACACACTCGTTTAGGTCACATATCAATTCATCATGAGAGTTACCTCTTGTGGTGAATGTTAAATATTATGATCCACAATCACGAGTTACAGGAGGGCAAGAAAAGTGTAATGATGTTCTTGTCGACCTGCACTGATCGAGACCGCGAACTAACATCGTTCATTTGAGTGTTGCTATGTGGTTGATGCATCTGTGATAGAACAAACAAGCACAAGGGAAATGTGGACATCAGGAACACATAAAACGCCCCCCTCTCTGGTGACCATTTGGTGCTTGCAGACCCTAAGGGACTGCCACACCGCCAGGGACAAGAGGATGTCGGTGGTCGCAGCTGGTTGCGAGGCCTCAGGTGCAATTATGCTGTGCTGGATTGCCTGCTGATGCTCCAGGGCGATGACCCTGCTGATGTTGATGATGATGTGTTGTGGCACCTGCTTGACGAAAGGGAATCGCCCCATCCAAACAGTGCATGGCAGTCGATGCTGATGATGTTCCTGATTCTGCCACTGTCGCGTCGTACCCCTCGATGCTCCTTTTGGCGAGGGGAAAAGTATGATGTCCCTTGCTAAACTTGATGCTCCTTCTGATGAACCTTCTCCTTCGTCCCGATGCGAGGTCAGCCAGTATGGTTGTCTCCGTCGACGCCGTAGCATAGTCATGTGGGCAGTTTCCATGTGGCCTGATCGGGCTCGCAGTTGTCCCCACTGACTTGCTTTGTGCGACATCATCCGAAATCAGTGTCTCCACACTGGGTGTGGTGACACTCCAGACTGACTCAATCTATGCTGCAATGCCTGCCATGCTGATGACTCTAGGGATGTGGCCCTGCCGACGATGATGTCGTTCCATGGAACATGCTTGGCAAAGGGGATTGGCCCTGTTGCAAGCAGTGCATGGTGGTTGATGATGTTGATTTTGCCACTGCCATGATGGACCTCTTGGTGAGAGGAAGAGTACATGGTCCTTGTGTGGACATACTGCTCCTCCTGCTGCTCCTTCCCCAGCGCTTGTGATAAGGTCCTTTGATGTGAGGTCAGCTGGGATGGGTGTCTTCCTAGACGCCTCAGCAAAGTCTGGTGGGAAGCTTCCCTGTGGGATAATTGGTCCCTCAGTTGCCCCCACTGACTTGCTTTGGGTGATGTCTTCAGAAGTCAGTGCTACGACATTGTGCATCGAGATGTTCTAGTTTGACCCACTTTGTGCTGCAGTGCATGCTATGCTGGTGATTCTTACTTCGATGAGGTTGATGATGATGCTTGATGCGATGAATGTCACGCTGGTGTTGCTTGTCTCTTCCTGATTGTTCTTGATGATGTCAGTTACTGTGGTCTTGGCCGCCTTTCATCTCGGCCGAGAGTTGTCTCCCTGCAGAATGTTCCTGTCCCCCCTACTCGTTCAAACAAGGAGGATGACGCAACTCGATGATTCTCCGGCCAGATGTGGCCCATTTCCCAATCAGCTGTGACTTGATGTTGTGTTGTTTTGCTTGTGTTGTAGTTTGATTGCACCATCCTGTACCAATGTGAGCATTTTCACCCGAACAGTTTGTTCGGACAGCGACTCTCCAATGCCCCATGCGTCATTGCCATGTGACACCTGTGTGGAGATGACTGCTGGCATTGGCATTGCTCCCTCTGATGCCAGTGTTTCCAGAGTGTGCAGACTTTGCATTTGTTGCATTTGATTGTACTCATGTGACTGCCCCTGGCCAGTGACATTGAACATTTCCATGCAGCTTGTTTGTCACACAATAAACACCAACATTTCCCCCCCTCCGAATTTTGCGAGGTGGGCGGCGAAAACGTGCTGTTGCAACTGGGACTGTGCATGCGTCACTGTCATGTTGCTGCACCGTGATACTGGGAGGTAATGACAGTTCGCATGAACCTGCCATCCCTGTTTCCCACTCAATTAAGCATACCGAAATTTTTATTCCACTCATACTTATATGTATCGCTACTTACTGTGTATTAGGTTTGTTGGAATTTATTGGGACTGGGCTTGTTTATTTTGTTGGGATTGGTAGTAAATCACGTTACACGACTGTGTTTCAAACACCCAGGGCAAAGGTTAATCGGTGTGATAAATAAATATACGTGGATGTAAATAAATAACTTCGTCATAAAAACAGTTCACATTTAAAACATATAAATAGTGCTAATCAAATATTTGAAATCACATACACACATGGCCAGTGAATCGACCACGATGCACAATGCACGCCATTTCACAGACGCAATGATTAACGAAACCCACGTCACAGTATATTTATTACTGCTGCGGAAACACAGAGTTATTACAACTACGTAACTTGCCTAGGTAGGTTTAAAAAACACGTTTGCAAACGTGATGTGGTAATTTGAAGTATTTCTCAGAGTAAGAATAATTTACGTTTCGTTTGATAAAATAGCAACACGCCATGTCATGGCTCGCCACGTCTGCCAACTTTACTCTGTTTCTGCCACTCCATTATACCTAAATATATTTGAATAAGTATTCAAATATTAAAATTTCTTTTCAGTTGAAAATTAGAAACTCAAAAATCATTATTTTGCTGAAATCTGTATGAAATATGCTACAATTGAAAACAGGAACAATTGTGCCGCATACTAGCGAAGTGAAACATCCCGAGTGTGAAACAGACAAAGATAGAGAGACCATGACAAAGCTCGCTCAGTAGACAGTTGCTTCAAAATTGGTCTCGCTCGATAAAACAACACCGTACCATTATGGCCTACTCACGATTTTTTCCACTGTTATTTTAAACTGTAAAAATGAGATATGTTGCCATCGGGGATACTTAAAAATTTTAAGAGGCACCATTTAATTTACAAGTAGTATACTAAAAAACTAGGTTAAAATAATATTTTAGATGTGAACTATTTCTTACTGGCCGTTGCCAACACATCGCTGCTATCGCTGTTGTTAATTCACATTTAAAAAGAAATAAATATTACCAGTTATAGAAAATATTAATGTAAAGTTTCTATCATTCAATAATACAGTACTCTAAAGTTAACCATAGTGTTATATATTTGTGGAATACAGGTTATTAAAAAAACAGGTTGACATATTTTGCCTAGAGTGTTTTTTCAAAGGTTGATTTTCAAAGTCGTTTCCAATCGGGAATGGACTATAGTTCCGAACGACCTAGTTCATTCTAGTGAACTATATTTCCCATCAGTAGTTCCTGATAAATAGTGACGGGTAGTTCACGAACTACCAGTTCACTTTGAACTAATCTTTAAAAAGAACTAGGTCCATAGTTCACCACGACAAGAAAGAACTAGTCTCTTGTGATATCGGTCAGTCATTCTCTCGGTACCAGTAACTACGCCAGGTGCGCCACAGTGCGCCACTGCGCATGCTCAGATAATCCGTCGTTCCTTGTTCCCTGCAGCTTTCCCCCCTCCGGTTATCACTCCCTTTGAGACTGGCCACATTGCAACGTGCATACTTCTTATCTATCTGCCTCTGTCTATCGGTATCTTTGTTTTCGCTCGTTCAGCACTGCCTCGAACTGTAGGAATCGCAGAACTACCTAGTTCAATTATGACATGAGTCGCAAATCGGTCGGGAACTGTAGGATACACAGCGTGAGACTGTTGGCAGACCTATGGCGATGCAGCGATCTTTCGTTCTCTCTTACTTTCTCGTTCGACTCCAATTGCGTAGTCGGTTGCTCGCCGGTCTGCGATGCGAGATGTTCCGGGTTCGGAACCCAGTCAGGGTGTGGATGTTTGTGACGAAAAACCCTCTCACTCACTCGTACTATAAATACGATGTTGCCAGACTTGCCGAAATTCCCGTATCTGTAAGAAAATTCATCTGATAGCCGCACTAATACGAGTATAGCTACGACAGTAAAATACAGAACAACGCTCATTAATGTAATGTCAAGTTTTACACACTCGAAATAAAGAAGTGTAAAACTGCTTTTTTTCCTAGTATATTCACTCAATACTTCGGATATAGCTTTTTGACATTATTTGCATCATATTAAAATTAAGTTATTTTTGTAATTAAAGTTCTCATAAAATGTGTATAATACTTGTACGAATGAATCCATTGTGTCGGAAACATTTTAGTTGAGTTTGTGTACACCTGACTCTGAAATATGAACTTTACTCCTGGTTGTCTCTCGCAACACAGCCTATTATAATATTGTTGATGTCATTACTGTCAGTGTCGAAATTAATTGGGTGTTATATTGCACAACAGAGGCGTGGATAACACAGTATAAAGATATTTTCACTATTCATATATCCTACTTCTATATAAAAAAGAAATAATATCATATACACACAAAATAGAGCACTAATTCTCTAGCAATTAATTCATTTACATCACTTATTTACGTCTCTTTCCGTTTCACGCTTGGTTAGATTCTTTTGAGGAGGGGAAATTGAACTGTGAAAGAGGAAACAGAGATAGACCTATCTAGTTCTTGGGCCGTGGCACAGGGAAAGAACATCCTTGTTCTCGGACCGAGGTTACACTTGCGCTCTGCAGTTTGCCATTACGCGTGATCATTCTACTGTGACCTATATAAACTGTTCCCCAAATGTAACTAGTTCGGAACGACCTAGTTCATTTTAGAGAACTATACGCCCCATTAATACTGATAAGTACTGGTTTAACCAAACCAAATTATAGTAATTAGATAAGAGGGACCAAGCGACTAAATGTACGCTCAGTCCATTTAAATAAATAGTATAGAATTTCGTCGACTTATAAGCAAATGTTCAAAAATTTTTAATTTCATAAAACTAAAATCATAATAAGTTTCAGTGTGTAAAATTTTCAGACCAAAGAAACAGTTCAACAAATATTTAGAAAAAGAACAAAACCTTTATTTATTCTTTTAATTTTACCTATATTTAAAAATATAATTAAAAAAATTTCAAATTCTACACAGAATAACTTTATTCAGATGATTTTGTATTTAATGTGTGTAGCGCTATCTTTTAATGACATTGGACGTAGTGTTTTCCTTCAGTATTGGAATTGCATTTAGTAGCAGCCAAGTAGCGATACTGCTCTACAGTATATTAATTAATTCTAGTAAAAATACTTACAGAAATTTATTAGTATCCTCTTGTATCATAAAAAGTACCTATCCTGCATTATAATTTCTTCTAATACTATAATAGTGTAAAATGTTGCAAAATAACCTTTAAATAAAATGTTGGTAGCATTATTTCACATGGTTACTTATGTTGGCGCTGTTGTTGTTTTTGAATTATTGTGCTCTCAACAAATTACTAGTTGTATATAGATTTGGCTGTTAATTTTATTGTGATTTTTTTGAGTTAATCATCTTCTGGTGCTGTACTCTATCGAAGGACTTTTGGTAATCTGTAAAGCAGGCATAAATATCACAATTTATATATTTGTATCATTGAAATAGTAGTTGGGGTAGTTCTTAAAAATAGGGGCTTTCTGAAAAGAAAAAATAATCTCGGGAAGTGGTATAGTTACACTATACTAATTACGAGGAACGCAAATTTACTAGGGGCGTCAACATTTGACCAATAGTAACCCCAAAAACGATAGTGGGGAGGGCTATGAATATCAGGGAAATTGTGTGGAAAAATGGGTGAAAAAATATGTAAATAATGTAATATTTATTCATGAAAAGACATTAAATTGCACAAAAAACTTAACCAAATAGACAATATTACCAATACATGCTACAAATACTATAGTGGGAAGGGCTATGAAGAACAGGGCTATTGTGGGGTTAAAAAAAAACGAAATAAGTACATTTTCATTATAAACTTCTACCCTTCAATTTCCTTGATCTTCATAGCCCACCCCACTATTATATTTGTAGCTTGTATTGGTAATATGATCAATTTAGGTAATTTCCAGTTTAATTTTTTTGCAATTAAACATTTTTCAAGAGACAATATTACAAATAGTAAAAAAATATGTTAAATTCCAAAAAAAAAAAAAACATTTCTCAATGCAAATAAGCTGTACATGACAATTTATGGGAGAACTCCAAGCTTCGCTGATGTGTGATGCTTCGCGTGAGCACCAAAAAAATTGCCTGCGTGCCTTGAATCATTGTTTTGGGGATTTATTCCCCTGTTGGCACTAGGATTCTGGCTCGGTGCATAATGTTTGGCTACGCTTTGACGCAGTCGGGTGAGACACGAGACAAACTACACAAATACTTACTGGTAATATGGGCGCCAGCGGTGCTTCCCAATCACTGCACTATTGAGACTTAGGGTTCTCGGAGATGCTGTGGGTTCTGTGTGTCTGTCTCGCCCGTGCGTACTTACAAACACGTAGGCAATACTAAACTTTTACTAAATATCACTTTGAAATAAGCACTTAATAAGATGCATGTGGCTAGGACACTGTCACTACTGAATAAAAGAGGTAGGTTATGATGCTTGCTTTTATTGTTACTATGTGTACACATCAACGTGCCAATGAAGTTATGATTATCTTGTTCATGACTAGCCGATTCCACTTGGGTGCTCCCCAGCCTGCAATTAATCTAGCGCACGTCTAGATGGATGATCTCACTGAGGTGCGTGAAAGCACAGCCTTCACAAGGGAAGAGAGCCAACATCCGCTAGGGTGAACGGACAGTTTTTCCCTGAAGATAGGAAATGCTGAATTGCAAATGAAACCCTTGATGATAACTTTGCATCACTAACGCAAACTCGTCTGGGCTCTCCCACCAGCACGTGGGTAGTGTGGTGATAGCCTATACACAGAGCCGGCTAGGATGGAAGTAATTGCACCGTACACAAATTGTAAAATTACACAAAATGCATAAAGACTCTTAAAAGATGATGGGGCACGGGATGAGTATTCACAATAAACACACACATGTGTGAAAACAAGTTTATATGGCGCAGATGCCGCTGGATGAAGTTCGTAGCAGATCATGCGGTGCAGATGAAATTGCAAAATTTCTTCTTGAAAACGGCAAATTCAATTCAGGCAAAATATTATTCTGAGAGAGAAAATTATCCTCTTTACGATTTAAGTGATTGCAGGCATGTAGCATGCCTGATGGTGGTAAAATCTTACATTAACATGACCACGTTTTCAAGTACAAAAAACATCAATTACACAAAAAATACATTGAACCCTGAATGAAATATACATAGAACTGTGAAATACATTGTAGCAACCTTCATGGATGGCGCAGATAGACTTGGCATAGTTTAGCCACGTGGTTGTACATTAAATCGCCGTAAAATAGTCAAACATGAAAATACCCTTAAAATACATACATGAACACAAAGCCCTTAAAATTGAATGTAGCAATAGTACAGAAATTACACTGAAACACCACTAACATAGGCGGATGGCACCTAATTCAAGTTGTGCTGGTCGCGTGACCTCTCCGACATATTTCTCCTCTCTTCTCGATTAAGTTTGAAAAATACCACATGGGTGAAATAAATTATCTAAGCGGAAGCATAATGCTGGGGAAATGTCTGGCAAAACATACGCAAGTAAAGGTTAACACGTATACTAAAAGTGCTATTGAAATCTACATAAGTTAACAAAAGGTTGTAGTGCGTACATGACAGTATCTTACCTCGCCAGCTCTTCTCGACAGACTGTCCAGAGGCAAGTGTCATACGGACCTACGATGGCCGCCTACGGGGTTCACATAAGCGGAACTGCTATGCACCCAGAGGAAAATATTTTTATTATTGCAATAAAAATGGCACAAATGAAATAAAGTACTGTTTTAAGTTTTATAATTTTCTTATGAATTTTTCATATTATTTCAATGTCTCTTTATGACAGCGTTTACGCCGGAATATTAGTGTTCTTATTCTCGGTTCTGCTGGCACTTTGAATTTCATAACCAAACGATTTAAAAATAACAAACACTTTAAAACATATTATGACATATTAAACCCTGCAAATACAAATACAAAACACATTTTACACTGAAAAATAGTATTTATGAGAAAATTCAAAATATTGGCCTCTTTGACATGTGCAGGACACGTGACACATGCATGGTGAGCGCTGTCATGGACTCTAGCGCCGCTGGCTGTTAGCCAGTGTCAGCTTGTACAGTACTTTTAAGTGCGAGGGAACTACGTTTGAAAATCATTTGTGGGGAAATTCCAAGCTTCGCTGATGTGTGATGCTTCGCGTCACCACCTAAAAAAAATTGCCGGTGCATAATGTTTGGCTAGGCTTGTACAGTATTTTTAAGTGCGAGGGGGCTACGCTTGAAAATCATTTGTGGGGAAACTCCAAGCTTCGCTGATGCATGTTGCACCATACTTGTGTTGTTTACCTGTATAAACCTCAGCGCCGCGCTATAAATATACCACGTAAATGAAATTTTATGCATTAAATATTCGTTGCAAACAGTATTCTTTAATGCAAAATAGTTAAGCGACCCAATATAAATATATTCTACATAAATTAAACGTGTTTTATAGCATAAATACAGCTTTGTTGACAACGCTCTTCCGTATCACTTTTTTTTTTTTTTTTTACAGAAAACTACTTGAAGCCCCTCCAAAATGACTAGTAATTATGATTACTAATAATCATATCTAACATATCCAGGTATTATTTTTTCGATTTTCAAAAATGCCCCTATTCTTAAGAATTGCCATACTTGGATGCTAAAGAGAGATTCTCGTGTACCAACTGCATTCCTGAATCCAAACTGTGTAGGAGATATTTGTTCTTCACATATCTTGTATATCCGTCAATGAAAAATCTTCAGAAAAAGTTTCAACAAATGGCTCATGGGACTTATCTTTCTGTAATCTCCACACAACTTAACTCCAGGTTTTGTAGGCAATACAACAAATTCTAATTTGAGCCACTCTCTAGGAATATTGCAAGAGTTGTAGATGTCATTGAACAATCCAGTCACCCATTTCACATTATCTTTGTTGAGAAGCTTTGAAAATTCTGCATTTATATTGTCCGGGCCAGTGGCTTTATCAACTTTCATTGTTTTTATTGCAGCTTGCATTCTTCCACCAGGATGTTAGGTCCTCTCTCACAATTCCTCTGTGGAGGATCTGGTCGATTGTCATAAAATAGTTGTTCTATATGTCTTTACCATCTATCCTTAATCTCTTCTGTACCAACGACTTTTCCTTCACTGTCAACCAACTTGTTCACTGCCCTTGTTTAATGCTTCTCTGACTTTTCGATGAACATTGAAACTGTCATGCTTCAGTTGTAAAACTTCTATATCCGCACATTTTCCGTTTATTTATTTATTTTTTAGGGGCTTCTCTTTTCTCTGTTATGATTGCTTTATTCATGTTATTGTATTCAATAGACTCACATTTTACCATCCTCCTCCTCTACATCATCTTGAGGATTTCTTCAGTCATCCATGTTTTAATTTTTGTGAAATCTGATTTCAAATGTTCGTTTTTAATAGATTCCACAACATGTTTTAGTTTTTCAACTTTCTCTTCAGTACTCAAGGCTCCAGATAATACACTTATTTCATTAGTGAGATGTATCTCACTTGATTTCTTATGGAGGGTTCTTTAAGTTTCTCCAAGTTGTACTTTGTGACAGTTTTCTTTCTGATGTTCTTCATTCTAATTTTGAAAACACCAACCAGGGGATAATGATCTGAGGATATATCTGCACCAGGATATGTTCTCACTGAGGTACAGCTGTTCCTGTACCTTTTATTTATCAAAATATAATTGATCTGATTTCTGATAATGATTCCGGGTGAATCTCCAGTAGATTTCCATGTATATAGACGTCTAGGTGGTAGGGTAAAGAAAGTGTTGGTTTTCTGCAAATGTACCCCTTCACCCCTTTCATTTCGCTCGTCAAGACTGTATGGGCCAATGAAATACCCCTAAGAGTCTTTTCCAACTTTAGTATTGAAATCTTCCATTATTATTGTAAGATCTTGCTTTCGTAATTTAGTTAGGATGTCTATCATCTGGGAATACAGTCTTGTTACAAGGTCAACATTCTCATCTGTTGTTGGAGCGTATACCTGTATGACATTTACGTTAGCAGGTCTAGCATTTATTTGAACCAACATAAGTCTTTCTGAGATGGGTACAAAATTAGTGATATACAGTGTGGTTGATTTACACATTATGAGTCCTACACCAAACTGGTATTGTCCATTGGATGTGCCGGAATAATACACTCAATGTTCATCGCATTTCACTCACACCCATAATTTTAATCCCGATCCTGTCCATTTCTTTATTTATTAACCCTAAAACTATGATGACCTGCTCTTTGCAGGACATTCAGTGTCTGTGTTCGATTTCAGTGCAATGTGCCCCTTTCTCCAAAATCTTCATCTATACTACTGTTAACAAGTACTTACTGAAATGGCTGCACTAATTTGCTTTGTACTATACATTTGTTCCCTGCTGTTTAGCATTATGGGATGCAAAGGAACGTGGCAGAATATGTAAACAACATGTCTTAGCTCCTCGTCTTAGCTGCTCCCGAATACTCCTGAAATGCATACTTGTGCGTACCTGCCCCTGGAAGTGACATCGCTGTATATTTTAGGTTCTGTCCACTGCAGTTTGCATTTCCAAGTTGTCACAAATCCCATTGAATTGTATTTTTCTTCAATGGGTATATTTAAAACACATGGTAAGGTATGTATCAAGGGACGAGAAAAGAATATCAGTGTCTGTATAATGCCCCTTTACAAATGATAAATAAATGCAGTAAATCCAATGACAAATGCCCCAATTTGTTTACAATCTTCCGCTGACATGATAAAGCAATATTCCAGGGCTATTGGTGTGGTATGAATACTTGTGGAATTGAGAGAAGTTGAACAGATAAACATAACCTCAGGATACCGAGGTGCATGAATTTCTATATTCTTTCAGTTTTTTTCCCTGCTGTACAATTTGCACTCAAAGTGTACAGTGACCAAAAACAAAAATTATTTTGACATATTTTTGTGTGTTAGTTTTCATTCAAAACAATACACACTTGTTTTGCTGCTCTGCCAAGCAACCAGTGAACAGCTGTATTTCTGCACTGCCCTTAATTTCCCTCCTGTAAATAGTACGTGTCCATTAATGCTGCTATTAATTCCTATTTCCTGGCTAAAGCCATGTTTCAGCACTTAAACTCATAATATGAAGGTACAAAATCATGACACAGAAATAAATAAATAATTAAATGGTTATGTGTTTTTTATGCATGACCATAGAAGTTGTAACGTATATGTGACACAATGCACCACATTTTTCTGTTGTCACATACTTTGTGATATTTCCACCAGAATGTGTGACCAGTCTAACATGAGGCAATGACATGTCCAAATAGTTTCAACAAGTACACGACAAGTACACATCACTGCTAGTATGCAAATGTATATCCTTACATGTATATACTGACAATTTGGAAACAGCCGGCCCTGTATATTATTTTTACAAATTTCATGGACCAAGTTACAAGGGTACAGTAAGCTTTGCAAAATGTGCGTATACGCAGCATTCATACCTCTGGAAAATTTCCTTTAGAGAAAATCGTATCATTTGTAACAACTTTTTGCAAGAGGTATATTTTGTAGTGAATGAAATAAATTTAAATCAGAACTGAATGAAGTATGTAAGCCTACCTTGATTTTCTTATGAGATAACATCAAGTATGGTAATGTTGTTTCATATTTGTTTTACTGTTGAAGTAGTTCATATTGCTCTTTTTTCATTAATTTTCTTTGATAATGTAATTAGTAAACTGATGCATTCAAGCTCTGAATGTATATACACAAAATTAAAATGAAATCATGTAAATCTGAAGTGTGTGTATAGTTTTAATTTTAGTAATATTAAATCAAGATATTTGCGTTCGAATACTTAAGGTAATTCGTAGGTATTGGGGAAACCTAATAAGGTAAATGTGAAGTATACTTAGTATGTAATATGTATTACACTATGTAATATTAATTATGCATTATTGTGCTACATTTCGATGGCCCCTCACTGTGTTGATCTATATAGGCGTTATTTTTGTTATTGATACTGGGTTGTCTCATGTTCTGTGAACACACCACATATAGCATTTATACTTTGATTAGGGGGAACAGGGGAACATTATTTAAATAATTTCCAATATTTTCACACTTCCAAACACATATTGAAATAAATTTTATATATATATATATATATATATATATATATATATAAACACACTTTTTTTTAAATTAATTAATTAATTAATTTAAATATGTAAATGTATTATATTGAAATAAATTTTATATATAGATAAATTGATTTATTTATTTATTTCAATATGTATTTGGAAATGTGAAAATACAATCCCGGTTGCGCTGATAACAATTTATGTTCAAACTTCCGCATTCACAATTAGCATGAGTGTGAAGGCCCGGAATTCCTTCTTCTTAAAGCAGCCACTATGTAAGCCAGTTGGACTGAAGGGAAATCCCTGAATATTTTAAGTATTGGACCGGAAAATGTACCAGAATTTAGCTTAAATGTGTTTGTAAAATCAGTGTTCAGGTTAAACGTCCTGGGATTATTGAAGAAGAGATCCACAGACGAGACTTTTGGTAAAATATGATGAACTGACTGACGCCTACGGCAGCATTTCTGGTAGGCCTATGATCCAGGGACAAGCTTACAGGAGTGGGGTATTACGATGGCATTCTCATCCCATCAGCTGCTTTTGACGTGTATACTTCCTGCAACCAAGTGAGTGGATGGTGTTTAATCTGAACTGTGTGTGGACTGATCTGCGAGTTAAATGTTCAATCATTTTCTGAAGAGTTTCAACGTATAGCAACGCGTTTTCACGAACAACTCATTTTCTAGTAGTAACACAGTGAGAGATTGTAAACTTTATTTGAGAGAGTTAATTTTGTCTTGAGAGTGAATAAGCAATTGAAAGCATCCTACACCAACATTGTTACACACTAAAGAATTTTCACACAGATCAGATCTGCTGCATTGAGTTCTGGTTGAAGTTACTTTGATGATGTCTGTCATGTTTCTGTTTGTCTTAATTGAATATGCTTATGATTAATTTGATGACTGTTTCTGATATCTTGTTTGAGAGTTGTGTTCTTTGCTTGTTTAAATATAAGAGGGTTTGATGCAATTCTAATGCAGTGTTTTTTTTTTTTTTTAATGTTGATTTTTTCCCCCCAAGTATTCTCATGTGTCTTAAGATTCAATAAAACCAAGTTCTTAACAATTACTGATGCTTTATCACTGTAGTGTGTGGATGTCAATGTATTTGGTTCATATGAGTAAGAATTCTAATTTTGAACAACTGAGTAAGTTTATAACTTATATGCTGAACTTATGTTGTTTGGTCTTACTGCAAATCTTTGCTTTGAAAGTTGACATATCTACTTGTATGTTAAGACATGTTGAGTTATTTGACAAACCAAGTACGTACTATGAATGTGTAGTCACACTGCTGATCACTACATTTTTAAGTGTTTTATCACCCTTACACACAAAGAATAGTCCCTACCTACTGCAGTGCTGGAAGTATGGAGCTGTCACCCTGTTTTCCCTTACCCACTTCTACTCTCTAAGTGCCTGTAGCCTAGGTCTTAAAGAGGATTGTTTTATATCATGGGCGTGAAGCCATGGGGGTCGTGGTGGTCCAAACCCCCAATGGGGTTAATTATGGGGTAATTATGATCCCCATGATTTTAAACTTTCCTATAAATGTTAATTTCAGGGTAACATGTGTTATATTGTCTTTACAGTATTTAATATGTCCTAAAATGTTTTAAAGTGCTTGTACTAATTAATTGTTCCGTTATGAATATTCAAAGTGCCTGTGGCGCCGAGATTAAGAACACTTCATATTTTAGCATGTACGCCATCACAAAGAGACATTAAAATAATATTGAAATTCGTAACAAAATTATAGAAATGTAAATAATGTCTAATTTAATTTGTGCCATTTTATTTTCACTATAAAATATTTCACTTTGCATGCATAGCACTTCCGCGTATGTGAACCCCGTAGGCGGCCATGATAGGTCCATGCGACGCTTGTATCTGGACAGTCTGTCGAGGAGAGCTGGCGAGGTAAGACATTGTCACGTGCGCACTACAACTTTTGTTCACTGATGTAGGTTTCCATAGTCCATGTAGTTTACCGGTTAGTCTTTGCTTCCATACATTTTTGCCAGACATTTTTCCCCAGCATTATGCTGCCGCTTTACTAATTTCCTTTCGCCTTTGTGGCATTTTTAACTTAATCGAGGAGGAGGAGGAGAAAGATGTCAGAGAGGTCACGCGACCCGCACATTTTGAATCAGACACCATCTGCCTATGTTTATGGCATTTCAGTGTAACTTCTGCATAATTGCTACACACAATTTTAAGAGCTTTATACTTCTGTGTGTATTTAAGGGTAATTTTCGTGTTTGGGTATTTTACGGCAACATCACGTATAACCACGTGGCCGACTGAAGCCAAGTCTTTGTATACTCCATCATTGCGTTTTAAGAGCTTATTTATATAACATTGTATGTGCAATCATTTATTTCAGTGTTCTATGTATTTTTGATTCGGGGTTTAATGTATTTTTCACGTAAATTGATGCTTTTGTACTTGACCATGCGGTCACAATGATGTTTGATTTTACCACCATCAGGTATGTTACAAGCCTGTAACAACGCTAATCGTAAAGAGAACCATTTGCCAAACACAAATAATATTTTATCTGAATTTAGTTTGCTGTTTCTACGCAGAAATATTGCAATTTCACCTGCACCACGTGGTGTGTTTATCGTGAATATTCATCTTGTGTCCCATCTTATTTCATGTAATATTCAATGGTCAATGTAATTGTGTAATTAGTGTACAGTGCAATTACTCCCATCCTAGCCAGCTCTGTGTATAGGCCGTCACCACACTACCCACATGCTGGAGGGCGAGCCCCGACGTGTTTGCGTTAGTGATGCCGAGTAATCACTCGTGTTAATGTGTATTAAGGGTGTTCATTTGTAATTCACAGTGTCCTGTCTTCAGGGAAAAACCGTCAGTCCACCCTAGCGGCTGTCGGCCCTCTTCCCTTGTGAAGGCTGTGCTTTCACGCACCTCGGTGAGATCATCCATGTAGATGTGTGCTAGATTAAATATGGGTTGGGGAGCACCCAAGCGGAATTGGCTAGTCATGACCGAGATAACCATTTCATTGGCACGTTGATGTGTATGAATAATATCAATAAAAACAAGTCTACAGTGAACATAATTTTTTATTACAGTGTCGTAGCCACATATGTTTTATCTATTGTTTATTTCAGTGTTTTTATTAAAAGTTTAGTATTGCCAACGTGTTTGTAAGTATGCACGGGTGAGACAGACACACACAACCCACAACATCCCTGAGAACCCTGAGTCTCAATAGTGCGGTGATTCAGAAACACCACTGGCGCCCAAATTACCAGTAAGTATTTGTGTCATCGTTCATCTCGTGTCTCACCCGACGACGTCAGTATTTAATTGTAAGAAAGAGTCAATTTGTAAAATATTTACTTTTCTAAAAATTTTGCAATTCCACTTTATCGATGCATGGGTAAAGTGTTTAGACCCATAAAAGGTTTAAGAATACGTAATGTTCACACAAGTAGATCTTAAGCAAGGTTTTCAATAGTGCTCAGTTTATGATGAACAGCTTATGGTAAGAAAGCGTGTTTGATAAAGCTTATTCTCATACATCTTTGGTAGTGTCAATACATTTGTAAAGGAAACAGTCAAATGCATGTAGAAGATCTCAACTATGTACAGTAGCGACGTTAAACATTCCTATTTTTGCAGCCTGATGTGTGGTATTGTTTAAGTACTATGTATAGATAGAGCCCAGAGTATTTTGTGGATTAAGTTGGCAGCAAGCTAGGCTGGACAACCCTGTATACACTCAAGACATTATCGCTTTCTTATTGGTTGCTGTGATCAAGAGAGTTCCCTGTACAGGACTCTTCAACACTCACGCACACTACTGCTTCCTCTGTACAGGACTCTTCAACACTCAAGCACACTACTGCTTCCTGCTTATTACTGGCTCACAGTTAAAACGGGATGTGTCTAAACAACTGTCTTCCAATCACAACAGTAGGAGAAAAGAATAAGTGTTTGAAGTCTATTTCGCCTCCGAATGAATTCGCGGAGTACTTGTGGCTATATGTATAGATTACAAACTTCTACTACAGTTTAGCAACTTTACCTGAATTTTTTTTTCAGTGTATGTCTTGTTCTCAGTAACTATCATATAATTTCCTGAAACAACAAATATTGTTTATTTATAATATTACATCCACCTGAAAAGCTGTTTATTTGAAGTGTACATTCAGTATGAGATGAACGTAAATTTGTCTGTAATTTGCGTAGCATAAAGTCGTGTGTATCAAAAGTAAACAACTAAATGGCAAGGTCGTCATATAGAGGAAAAAGAAAAAAAGGAAAAAGAGTATGAGTTTCCCTTACCATGTATTTCTTCAATTTCCTTTCCTTAAGCTACAACCGCAAAAAAATTACTTGATTAAATTTAATACAAACAAACTAAAAGCCGCATATTAGTTGCAGTATTGGCGAGCACGCAAAGTAAATGTGATGTTTTGCTTCACAACGACCCAGTGAGTGAGAAGTAAACAACCATTATTCTGCTACATCACTTGCTGTTTCATGGAATTGGTCTATACCAACACAACCTCCCCCTTCTCCATCCATTGTCAGGGTGACTCAGGTCTAATGAACACTACAATTTCTGGCAGTGTATCACTGACCAGACAAAACTCATCTAGCATTCACGCGGCGAGTGATGTGTGTAGTTTATTAGCGATAATAATTGAAGAGATCCACGCTTGACAAGTGGTTGAAGTCGGATGAAAAGAAGTCGAAAACAGTACCGGTAAGTTAAAACCCTCCGTGTTATTACTAAATAGTTAATTTTGAGGAACTAAAGGAATGTTGCCTTAAATTATCGGTATGATGTAATGGAGTTCAATTAACCTTATGAATTTGGCCCAAAATAAAATTTGAATAAAAATTACATCCTGTTCTGTTTCTTAAAAAATAATATTAATATTTGTAACAAACAAATTGTTTTGTTACATATATTTCAAAGTTTTATGTTTTCTCTGTTCGTCATAATAGCTACCTGGGATGTAATATTAATTTATGATAGACAAACGAAAGCGTTACACAATAATAATATAATTTCCCACCAAAGAGATAAGAACCACGTTGATTTCTTGATTTCACACCTAACTGTGTGTCTTTGGCTGAGACACAGGATGGAACCAATAACCTCCCGAATGCGATATTGATTCAAGATGATAGAACAAAGCATTATGGAAAATATTACGCAACACAGTTTACTACATTAATTAATTTTCATTGTTATTAGTGGAGTGAGGCAACATGTGCATTTTAATATCTTTATAGTTACTTCTTAAGTTTTAAATTTAATTGAGCACACAGGTTATGTTATTGAATAATTTCCTGGGTGGATTTTAAAAATTGTTCTAGTGGTTCCAAATTTGATTTACGGTGTTTATAAAACAGTGTAATTATTGGTGACGCCTTGGTGGGCAGCATATTTGTGAGCAGAGCTTAAATAAAAATATATGTTCAAAAACACATTAAATTTATTTGCATTTCTTATTTGAAATGTTAGTTATGTACAAAATTGCATAAGGCTAAAACTTTGTTGAAAAAATCAACATTAAATTAATTGTACTATTATTTTACATCAAGGTTTTTCCCCCAGCTTTTCTACGGTAGTGTTCGTTAATCTCCATCATATTTATTAATTGTGGCAGCATGTTGTTAACTTACCTTTGTCCATTGTAGTGTGTTGTAGAAAGCTAAAGACGGAACAGCTAGTATAAATACAGTTCGCAGACTTTTTAGGTTATTTGTATGCATGTTCTTGGCTTCAAAGTTGTAGCCGCGTCACTGCTGTTTCTGGCGTATTTAGTAAAGCTGGAAGCTGTAGTGTCTTCAGAAAAGTCGGGTTCGTAACGACGACAGTGGCGACACCTCAGAAGCCAAGAACAAACAGGTACACGCTAAATATGAATCGGTTGAATTTCAACTGTTTAAATCATTCAAACAGCATTCAAGTGGCTGCTGTTTGAACAGCACATGCCCAATAACATTAAGAACTCAGCAGCATTAAATTTCATTGTGTAAAAAGCATCTCTGAATATTAAAAATTGAAATATATTACAGAAGTGAAAATAAGTAACGTCATTCATGAAAATCTTCCTCGTGGTTGAATGAATAGTAAAGTAACAGCAGTGGCTCACTTTGAATATTATTTGTAATTAAAATCAAACTAGTTTGCTCAAGTAAAAAACATTGACAAAGTAACATATTTTCAGACACATTCAAGATTATTTGGACAAATTTATTTAATGGCGATGGAAATAATTTGATGAGCATATTTATTCTTCAAATTTTACTGTGTAATATAACTGAAGGCCAAAATTTGACAGTGTTAAAGGCTTAAGGAAAACTGTAATGTTGAAATACAAATATTTAAATGTGTGTTTAGTCCAAACTTCATATCATCTGATGCAGAACTACGAGCAAAAAGCATATTATGCATTCGTGGAAAGGCGCCTATTATACAGCCCTCTCTGCTATGCACACCACAATTTTGGTCATACTGCTACAACAAAATGAAAACGTGACATTAACAGCATTGGTTCTATTTCACAGGGTGAAGTTAAATGGGACAAAGTTGTTAATCATGAAGAGGAAATACCATTGCCTTTGTCTACTTGTGAAATGGCAAAAAATCAAACGGAGACGACTGCTAATGAGGACAACATTTTTGAAGAAAACAGTTCATATTCATTGACAAAACATTTCCCAGCTTCACGTAATTTACATTTCTCTACACAAAAACACTGGAAGAAAACTCATACATTCTAAGATTGCTTGAAAACTAGTTATCCATGGATCCTCCCCAAACCAGATATTGGTGTATTGTGTCAGTTCTGCCATCAAGTGTATGCTGAAAATTACTGCAAACTGAAGAGTTTCTCTGAAAATACCTTTGTTGTTCGGGTTTAGAAATTGGAAAAAAGCAGTTGAAAGATTTGACGTTCATCAGAAAAGTAAGGAACACATGTTTGCAGTGACTCAAATAAGCCATTCCAAGAACAGTTTACCAATCAAAGCTCAAATTTCTACAAAACTTTGCAGGGAGCAAGAGAAATCACGAAGGTGCCTCTTGAAAATGTTGACAGCTTTAAGGTTTCTCGGAAGGCGAAGGCAAGGTATCGCAGTGCGTGGTCATAAAGATGATGGAAGAAATTCAATTTTATCTCAATACAATGTGGATTTTCACTCATGGTTGCTAAGAAAAACTACAGGAATAAGTGCAGATGTCCAAAACAAAATTCTAGATATGTTTGCAAGAGAAATATTGCTGTCCGTAGCCAGTGAAGTGAATGATTGTGGTTCTTGTGCTGTAATAGTTGATGGAACTAAGATATAACTGGTACCAATCAGCAGTCAGTATGCATTCGCTACGTGGACAACAATTTCCAAACCCAACAACAGTTTATTGGGTTATATTCAATGATGTCAACTACTGGCGAAAGCCTAGCAAAAATACTGTGTAGGCTACAACTTCCTTAAAATGACCTGAGAGGCCAAACATACGTTGGAGTAGCGAACTTGTCTGGGCAGTATAGTAAGCAACCATTAGTGTATTATGTTCACTGCACTACTCATGCATCAATTCTTGCTGCAACTTCAGTAGCAAGAAGTTTTTATATTATTTCTACAGCACTAGAGTGTGTTAATGAACTAGGTGTTTTAGTAAGTCAGAGTGGGAAATTAAAAAACTGGGTTATGCGAACTTTCAATTAACAATGGTGGCCTGTCTCCTAATCAAATAAAACCACTATGTCCTACGAGATGTTACTGTCGTGTGGGACCAGTTCGGTCTACCTTAGAACATTATAGCACTGTCCTTGGTGTTTAAGAAGAAAATAAAATTGCAACGAACGAGCTAATGGATTGTTGGATAAATTTGGCCAAGGAAACACATGTCTTGGTATGTTTATAGCTGTGGAAATATTTTCACACTTGGAGAATTTAAGTAAACCACATCAAGAGCGCAAACAAATTGTTTCTAGAGCTCTAGCGCCAGCTGAAACTGTAAAATGTGCATTCACAGATCTTGGAAGAGAGGAAAAGTTTGATGACATATTTGAACGATGTAACTCATATGTTGAGGAGTTGGACTTGGAGCCTGTTAAAACTCAGCGTATTAGAAAACCACCAAAGAAATACTTCAGTGAAGCAAATTGCCATGTGGAAACAGATGCTAGGAAATATTTCCACAATCAGTTTTATGAAGCACGTGATACTGCAGTAGTGCAAACAGGGGTTCAGTTTCAGCAATCACTTATGGAGCAATACAAGAAAATTGGAACAATTCTAATACCTGGAGAAGTTTCGAAAGTTGTCGACAATTACCTCGAAATAGACTCAGATTCATTAAAACTTCAGGTTTCCATTATTTAGAAAACTGCACAAGTTCTCATCCTTTGAGCAAGCTGCTACAGAACTTTGATCTTTAACTCTGAAGTTAGTGCAATGCATTAAAAGTGTATTAAATATTTTTCCCGTGTTAAATCCATTACTGGAATTTTCACTACCTACAAAAGATTTTTGTTTCTATTATTGCAGGTGAGACAACTTTGCAGTGAAGTAAACAACTTGTTAAACTTCTTATGACGAGCCCTGCTTCATCTTGTGAAGCAGAGAGAAGTTTCATCATACTTAGAAGACGGAAAATTTACCTGAGAAATACCATGACACAAAAGCGACTCAACTCCTTAATTTTGTGTCATGTTCATAAAGAGGAGCTGGACGGACTGAATTTACAATCATTGTGCACTGAGTTCATAAACAGAAGTAATGTCAGAAAAAAAATTTTGGTGAAATAGCTACTTAAATTACCTTTTCAAAAATGTATATTAGTCTTTCTATCACTAACTTATTTTTCATGTGCTAGGCTTAATAATGTATATTTTTATTTATAAAATTTAAAAAAAATCAAAATCAACAATCCATAACATTAAGAGTTATTAAAGTTCAGTTCGAGAAATCATTTTTGAGTTTAAGTGATTAAATAGTCTAACTATTATGTTTTTAATTTGACTTGAACATTTTGTACATAAATTTCTGAGATACGACTCAAAAGAACTTTGTGTTTTTATCATTTTATCAATTGCCACCAGTAAGTGAGTGAAAATTATTACTTACTTTCAAATACTTGACTACATGTGCTATAATATTACCAGCAGTCTAATATAAATAGTCATTCAAAGTTAGAAGGAATAAAAGTATGTTATGAGCTGTACCAAATTAAAAAAAGATTAATCTTTATAGTTTCTTCCTTCCATCGCTAACGAGAGGGGGAAATAGAAGGCACGTGTGAGTCTCGTAGCTTTAAAATAAGTCACTGAAATATGGACCCCCCACTGTGAAAATATGTTTTCTATGCCCATGTTTTATATGCTCCGTGCTTGTTCTGCTTTTCTCCCTGGGGCACTCGGAATCTAACCCACTATTATTTTACTTGTATGTTTTGTGTGATGTTGGTTGGGGTTTTGCTGTACACAACACTACCGTTGACTACTTCACTACTCACACTAACATCACATTGGTTACATAACTATTCTATGACGAATATCACAAAAATACATTAAATTGCAAAACAGCCTAACCAATCAATACCTAAATTCACAATATTACCAACACACACACATTATTTCTCAGTGAAAATGTGCTACGCATGAACATCATTTGTGGGGAAACTCCAAGCTTTGCTGATGCGTGATGGTTTGAGTCATTACCAAAAAATAGCCAGCAAGGTTGAATCACTGTTTTGGGAATTTACTCCCCTGATGGCGCTGGGACTCTGGCTCGGTGATTAATGTTTGGCTACACTTGTACAGTATTTTTCCCTGCGATGGGGCTATACTTGATTATCATACATTATCACAGTAATATTTGTGTGAGTGTGTATTGATAATATTGTGTAATTAGGTATTGTTATGTTAGGTCGTTTTGATTTAACGTATTTTCATGATGTTCTTGAAATAATTGTAGTATTTTATCACAAAAACCAGTTTAATTGTACAAATATGTGACCGAACAATACCTAAATTGACAATATTACCAATACAAGTTTCAAATTCAATAGTGGGGAGGTCTATGAACCAGAGGTAATTTGTGGGGTAGAATTTTATCACGAAAACATACATATTTTACACTCGTTGTACCCTGCAATTTCCCTGATGTACATAGCCCTTGGCACTATCGTGTTTGTACCTTGTATTGGTAAAATTGTCAATTTAGGTATTGTTCTGTTAGGTCTCTGTGTAATTTAACACATTTACATCATTAAGTATTATGATTACGTACTTATTATTCACTCGTTTCAATTTGACGACTCTTAATAGACACTTAAAATACAGCACAAATATATTTTAACTTTTCCAACAAATCTAACATCACAAAAATCACTTGTATTTCCACTCAATTATTTTATTACACGCATCAATCAGATTGAAACGCAAAACAGCACTTGTACATTAAAACCTCCTGCACACTCTACTATCACAACTCTATAATGCTGGACAGAACCACAATGCACTTTTAACGTCCACCATTTTTGACGCACGTTTGTTTCCTGTCTCTTGTCCAGTATAGGCCTCAGCACCGCAGCATAAATATACCTTGTAAATTATATTTTATACATTAAAGTTTTGTTTCAAAAGGTATTCTCACATTTAATACAATTTTGCATCCCAATATAAATATATTCAACGTAAATTATACGTGTTTTTATTAATCTTGATAACCCTCCTCACTATCACAAATTTAATTTTCTTTACTGCAAACTACGTGGAGTTCCGCCAAAATTCCTATTAATTATGATTAGTAAAAATTATATCTAACATACCCAAATATTATTTTCCTGATTTCCGAAAAAGCCTGTATTCTTTAGAATTACCCTTTGGTAAAAATATATAAATAGGAAAGTGATGCTTGCATGAGGTGTGATTAAAAAAAGAAAGGTAACAAGACCTCTCCTAGACAATCTGTACTCCTTGTAATGCTTGTCCAAACATTTTGTTCCAGCAGTACACCAAGGCATTGATGTCACCATAGAAGAAGTCTGCGTTCAGTTTCGGAAGCCATGTCATGACGGCTTGTTGAACTTTCATATCGGTTGTGAATCTCTTACGAACGAGGAGCTTCTTCAATGGTAGAAGAGATGGAAATCACTTAATGCCAGCTTGGGGTTATAAGGAGGATGGTCCAGTACCTGCCATGAGAGGTTCCGTAACAATTCAAGCCTGTCCGTACCTGAGTGTGCTCGGGCATTGTTGTGCAGCCATGCGACGCTTGTTGCAAAAAATCCAGGTCGTCGTCTGCGAATTTCCACTCGCAACTGTCCCAGTGTGTGACAATTGTGTGCATCTGCTTCCAGCAGAGATGGAGCAAGTATTTTTCCACAACAAGATGTGCAAAAATTGCTGATTGCAGCAATGTGATTGAATAATATGAAGTGAAGTGCGTAGCTCTTCATCAGCACTTAGCCTGCTGAATGTGCCTTTAAATAGTTGCCTTTGCCTGAACCAGTAAAATCAAAGTATGTAATGCTTCTCACAAGTATGAATTCTGTATATGTGCTGACAAATTCTTTTTGTGGAATTTTGTACTACAGATTTGTGCAAAAAAATTAATATATGTGTAATCAAATTGTGTATCATTATTTTTTCATGTGATAATGTGTTTATTTACTTAAAATTAAATATATGTATTGGCCCTCTGTATTGCTACTCTGCAAAAGTAGTTGTGTGAATACAGATTGTATACATTTTAATATTTTAATGTTTCAAGTTTCTGAACTGGCAATAATACATATTTGCCAAGTGACATAGGGCCTATACGTACAAAATAAAGTATTTGTGTGTTTATAATTTGCACTCACATGAAGTCAGTAGCGTGTATCATGAAAAATGTTGATGGACTGAATCAGATGGCTCTTCTTGCTTGGTCTGTTACAGTGTAATTTAATTCAACTTCACTGGTAGCATATTTGCTCCAGCAATGATAGGGGAAAAAAATTGTATTGGGTTGCAATGTTCCTGAAAAATAGGTCATGGAAAATGGTGAGAAGTTGCCTGGCAAACAAGTAAAAGTGGGGGGTTAAAAATGGAATTTCAGTGGACACCTGTAATAGACTTCCCTTTGAACATATGCATATAATAGCTCTTCTCCTATTTCTTTGGTGTATGGACAAAATGTAAATATTCCTGTACAGCCATATAATCACACACACAAGTAGTGATGTAGCAATGCATTCAGGAAAAGTCATCATGTGGCAAAACTTGAATTTGTTGTGTTTCTTATTAATATTAAGATTGTAGTATCCCTTCCATCTTGGATTTATTCTGGTTTCAATGTAGCTTACTTTTCAGATGAAATATTGGAAAATGAGGGCTGTCAGGGCATAGGGCATATCTTATCAGAAATACAGTAAAACCCCGCTATTATGACGACCTTTCTATTATGACCCAATCCTGGAGAACTGTGAAAAGTTTGGGTCGAAAAAGTTGAAAATATGAGGCATGTCTAAAAATAGATATGGTAATCCCTCGACAACCGCAGTTTAAGTTATGCGCCAATTTGTTTTTGTAGAACTTTTCTCCAACGGCGGTACTAGTTTCTATTATCCACGGTTTTCAGTCTATGGAAAACTAGCCCTTACTGATGTTAGTGGTCACACATTTCTCAAGCTACCATCAGAGTTTTTGAAATTTGTTGTCCCTAGAAGCATGAAGCAATAAATTACTTAATGCCAGAAGGGGTTTTAAGTTTATGTGTGCCCAGGCCTATGTAATATGCTAATTTTTTATTGTGGGCAATTGTATTTTTTTTTCTTGTGAAGTCAATTTTATGTGTTAAGTGAATAAAGATAAGTGTGTGCAAATAAAAATGTGTTCTTATATTACCGGTACCATATTATGGCATGTGAGGCCGTGTGCATGTATAGGCGTCATCGTGCCAGTGCAGAGGCCAACACGCTGCCTACATGTTTTCCCAATGCCGGGCTGCTGTTACGAAGTGAACTGACCCTAACGACGGCAATGGCGGCGGCTGCCTGCTACCCGCCAAGTAATCTTGTAGCAACTGACCGACAGCTGCCCAGCATGAGAATCTAGGGCCGAGCTTCAGCAGTAAACCACTATGCTTGCGCCCGGCCACACTGCAGAGTATCTAGGCGCTCGCCTAGATTAATCAGGAGACGTCCAGCTATTAAAATATACATGTTTATATTTAATTTAAAAAGTGTTTTTTTTTTTATGCGCTAGAGACAATTGAACATAAACTTCATGCAAAAAATAGCAAATTTGGGGCATAAGGGTTAGGGGTGGGTGAAAATTGGCCCAAAATTTTTATTACGACCCTATTCTCGGGAACCATGATGGGTCGTCATAAAGAGGTTCTACTGTATTTTTGTCTACAGTAATTTGCCCGTGTTATTTTTGTTGAATGTGTGACCATAACAAAGTTTAACTTGCTATTTATTCTTTTTCAATCTCACAGAAAATACAGACTGAATTCAGACCATTATGGTTTCAAGAATTCTGTAAAGTAGTTCTAAGATTTGGATTTTAATATTAAATTTGATTAGTGATAGTGAAATACAAATAAACACTTGCTCAAACCAGTTGTCCAGCTATACTCTGTCATCAGGGTGACTCAGTTATGAAACCTTTTGTCGATTAAACATTGAAGTCAAACATTTCGTTCGTAATAAAATCGGCTGTCTTTGTTATTAATATAAATAAGAAAATTTATTAAAAGTTGTTTCCGCATAAAATATGACAATTTCGAAGTCTTTTGCGTTTGGTACTGTAAAATTGTACATAGTATAAATGTAATTGTGGACATTCATTATGTCAATTTTTATTCACATTTGAAGTACAGGATAACGGTAAAGGATGCTTATAATGTTATTGAAACTTAACGTATCATTTAAAATTAAAATTAAAGTCATAGTCTTTAAGAATTCGATACTTCATTCCTATCATATTAGGTGTGGCTACACCAACACATTTTTACAAACTGTTAACAAATTTAATTTTATTGTATTTGTGTTTTTGTACTTTATAAATATGAATTTAAAATTAATTTATTGCGGCATTCACTCTTACACTAATCACTGACAAAGTAAATTTTACGTAGGTCGTAAAACACATGCTTTAATTTCATACATGATATAGGGCCTACATGATCTACCAAACGATTTTGTATAGTTAACATTCCAGCGACCTGCCCACACTGCACCCAGTCACATCCTGCGGGTGCCTGCGCGCAAACCATTGCTCCACCCAAGTGTAAAAACTGCTCAGGCGATCACTCCACCCTATCAAAAGCCTGCCCTAAATTCCAGGACCTGGTTCTGAAATGACAAGCATCCAAGGCAGCAACAACATTTGCAAAGCCAATTCCAACTCCTGCTTCGTAAAGGGATCAGGCCAGAACATTCACATCAACTAAAGTTCAACCCCAGATTTCCTATGCGCAGGTACTCGGAAAATCTAGACAAACCACAACACCCACACTTGATGCCTTAGCTCCAGCAATATATTATTGTTTCATGTACACAACAAAGAAAGAAGAAAGAGTTCCACATTAATATTCATACCTAAAACTTGAATGCTATTATTTCACCAACGTAGGCCTACTGCTACAGGTATTGGGTTTATTACATTGATTTATTTATAAATAATAATGATAATGCAAAGTTTCTATTCTGCAACCATACTTTTAGGCCATTATAAACAAAATGTGTGCCTCTAGCCAAGAACGTCCTGATAACCCAACTAACAATGTGACTGGCACATGTGTGCATCCCTCCCTTTATGCCCTATTACCTGCCTCCATTTTTCTTTGTCCACTTTTCCTTTTTGCCCACCTTTCCATTTCCTTCTCTCTGATACTATCACTACATTTTTGAGATACACATGATAGAATTGACAATTTTAACTTTAAATATTTGTGCAGTTTCGGCCAGTGCGTGATTGGCGGCGCTAGAGACACTGATTCGAACACAGGGAGTTGACATAGCATTCTTGCAAGAATTATCAATTCAAGATTTTATAGGGTTTCATACCTTCAACGTGTATACAAACGATGATCGGGATGGGGAATAGCGATTATTACTCATGCGGGGCTGGAACTTGAAACCCTGTGCCATCAGGCCGAGTGATGTCAGGACGAATAAACAATGTGTCGCCAGACAATGTTTATGCTCCCTCCAGCTCCCAAGCGAGATATGAAGGAAACCAGTTTATTCTTCATGGATTTGATTCCGTTTTTCCATCCACCCTGTAATCAGTTCATACTCGGTGGAGATTTCAACTACATAGTCCACCCCCATGATCATCGGTGTGGCATTCATCCCAATAACACTGCCCTGTCTATTTAATAACTCGCTTAGACTTGTGTGGTGTTGCATTTAATTTCCAAGGAATTCATTACACCTATGTGACTTCACAGAGGCGATCTAGGATTGACCGATTCTACGTGAAAAAACAGCATATACATAAGGTGCATCGATATGATGATCTTTCGGTAGCTTTCAGCGATCACTCTGCAGTGATATTTATATATGAAAAGTTTGCGAATGTAACACGGTTTGGCAGAGGGACATGGCGTCTAAATATGTCTATTAGACAGCTCAGAAGTAAAAGAGGACCTCCTAGCTAATTGGATACGTTGGCATAGCAAGAAATACCAATTACCCTCTGTGGCGATGTGGTAGGATGTGCGTGTAAAACCGAACGTCATGAGGCTCTTTAAAAGGCATGCGTACCGACTGGCAGAAGAACATAGGGGAATATGTGGATTCTACGAACGTATGCTACACGAACTTCACGTGCAGGCAAACAATGGTGTACACACAACTCCACATATTAGGGACACGAAATAGAAGCTTATGTATTTATTCAGTGAACAGTTTTAAAATTGTCATATTATGATAAATGATAAAAGTCTATTCGCAGAAGAGAAATTCAGCATGTTTAGTCTCATTAAGGAACAACAACAAATACAGCGCAAGGTTATCGACCAACTCACTGACAGTGATGGTGCTATTGTCGGGACCGGCCGGAAATAGTACAAACGCTTTGCAGTTACTTTGCAAATTTATACTCGAAACAAGACATGGACACTGCTATGCTTCCATCGGTTTTACAGGATTGTGAAAACAGAGTTAGCTGTGACAGCAAGACGGGCATGGAGGCGCCATGTTTAGATGCGGAAGTCAGCAATTGCGATCAAAAAAATCTCCTGGTATTGACTGTATTCCATACGAATTTCCAAAACTTATTGGGATATTATTGGTGCTGACTTCTGCAAAGTTGTTCGCGATGTGCTTGAAAGAGGGGAGTTATGCAAGTCTCATAAAGAAGGGATAATTGTTCTTATACCCAAAATATCCCATCCACTTAAACCCGCGGATTATAGGCCAATTACACTTTTATGTTCCGATTATAAAATAATTGCTCGGTTTTGTGCTACCAGATTAACCAAGGGATTGTTAGATATTATCGGTCCCGGCCAGACATGTACTGTTCCAGGACGTTCCATTTTATAAGGCGTGCTTGCCCTAAGGGACACGCAATTACTTTCGTCAATACAATACAGTAAAATGGCCATCTTGAGTATTGATATGTATAAGGCATTCGATAGAGTCGATCACAAATTTTTACTTCACGTTATGCATCATTTCGATTTTCCAGCCAATACAGTAAAGTGGGTGCTAATGGTGTGTACCGGAATCCGATCACGGCTGTTTGTTTAACGGATTCCTTACCCCACCTATTAAGATCGAGAGTTCAGTTCGACAAGGTTGCATGCTATCCATGATTGTATTTACTATCGCCATTGAACATCTGTGCAGAATGTTCAGTGCCCGCTTTCAAGGATTCCTTGTAGCGAACCTGTCGTTAAATTAAATGCCTATGCTGATAACATCACATGTTCGTTCAGAGCAGGAAATTACAAAGACGGCAGGATATCTGGACCTTTTTCGCAGTGTGTCTAATCTGAGAGCGAATGCTAACAAAACTGCCGTAATGGAGCTCAGCGCGACCAGCGAGCCATTTGACGATGTCTTTCCCTTCTGGAGGGCTGAAACTATGAAAATATTGGGCTTATACTTCCACACAGATGCCACTTATGTTGCACTTTAATTGGAACATGACAGTAAATAAACTCAGTTTTCGTCAAATAGAAATGAATTATCGTCGCTACTGTGATCTGCTTATGTACGTTTTATTAAAAGTAAGATAAGGACTAGTATTGCCGTAATTTTAGTTATTTTATGTGATGCATTGTATTTATAATCTATGTTATCAGAACACGTGTATTTATAGGATTTCTTTGTATAAACGCAATAATAAGCAAGTAACTGCACATTGCAATCGGCATCTACTGTTTTTTTATTTAGCTTCGGTTTGTATTATTGTATTTAGACAATCCATGCTTTAGAGACCATATCCAGCAGTGTTTAATTTCCCTGTATTCCTTTTCGCACGCCTCAGATTATTATTTTCTTTTACTCTATGGTGAAGTTTACAGCAGGTCACATAACCAGCATACAAGGACCAATATGATCGCAACTTGCATCGCCTTGCACGAGAAAAATAGGACCTGCTGTATCTCCTCGTTTCGTGCAAGATACACATGAGAAATTCTTGCGCAAGATTGGTACTCATCTCGCATCGTGTGATCCCTGCTTTAATCTCTATAGTATTTGGCCTTAGTTGGAAAGTGTGTGTGTAACCCTTCCTTTATTTTTTTGCTTAAACCACTAATACGTCATAGAAAATTAAGATTCTAATACACGCAAAATAGTAGAACCCAACACAGAATCAGAGGTCGATAATACATCTGGGACAGGTACTGCCAGTTATCAAATACGGACCGAACGTAATATTATACGCTCGGTCCTATGAAAAATATTGTTTCTTTCCAACGATAGAAACACATTTCTTTAAACATTGTACGTAAATAACACTTATAAATTATTTTGGTGAAATCAAATTTAAATTGTGTGTAAAATATACAGAACACATTAATATTTATCAAAAGTGTATAACAAACACCAATTTTCAACTTTGTTTTTATAACTTTTATTGCTTATTAAAAAATGAAACCAAAATTTATTTTTTAAATACAAAATAACGTATTTAAATCATTTTTATTTATTATATATGTAGCGCTATCTTTACACAGATATTTAAATTCTGAATTATTTATACTATAATTTTTGATGTAAAAAGTCCTATTACTACATGCGGAAATAAATGTACAGTTATTGTCTACGGGATATAAATTGACTTTGTTTATTTTACTGCAGCCAAATAAAATATAATGTTTATGAAGACGCACCATTTCTAGCTGACCCATTGAGTTGGTTACTCGAACAGATATAATACAGTTCCATGGTGTAAGAAATATTAAGCATATGCCTATAAAGTATTGTATGGTATGTTCGAACACGGTTTCCCAAAGAAAAAGTAAAATAAAAGTGCTGGTAAAACTATAAAGAAAAAGCTGGAATAGATCAATGTAAATATAAAATAAAAGTTGAACTTAAATAAACTTCTCTTAACAAAAATCTTGTTAGTAAACGAGTAATGTATCACAAATTTTTGATTTGAATACTATTCGCGTTTTTGAGCCACGTGACTGTGTATGTGATCGTGGTTTTAGTCTTTGGGGACCGAGACATACACATTCCTCAAACACTTTGCATTAAAAATGAATGTGTTACTGCTGTGATGCGACCACAGTTACTACTTCAGTGTATGTAACAAAAAATAACTTTAAATAAATTTCATTCTTACTCCCGTAATTTTGTTACTATTTAAATTATCGTAGAAAACTAAGAATTAACCATAGTTATCACATATTCATACATTCTAATTAATTTGTATTTACTCTCTAAGTCCGAAATATTTTTCGTCGCTTAACTTTCAACAAACATATAGGCCATTCACGTTAAAGTTAGCACTTTTGAAAGCCCTCTCACTTGGAATACTTGTCAATAAATATATTTTATTTTAGCCTAGGACGTTAACTTCCGAGTGCGGTGGGATATGTGCACTGTGTTTATTACTTACATGGCAACTATTTATTTTTAAAGGTGTTTAAAGAATATCAAATGACTGACAGAGAAATGTAAGTAGGGCTTCAAAAGTGCTTACTTTACCATGAACAGCCTATACAACAAATATAGTAAAAGGTCAATACGGAAAATAAAACATTTTAAAAGGAGTGAGTTGAGCAGTTTATCATAATATATAAAAACCTGCTGAATTATGAAGTGATCAATTATAGTCTATGAAACCAGCATTTGGAAATGAGCGGGAAGAAATGAGGAGATAATCTTGCCCCTTCTGTACTTTACTTAGCCTTTAGTATGGTTACAAATTTGACAGTAAACGTCATTTCGATTAAAATTTCCCCCAATCCCGAGTTGCTCTGTACTACAAAGATACTTTATGTTCATGAATAGGCTCTAGATGATAAGCTACAGAATAGTCCTTTGAGTATAATTTTTTTTTTACAGCCCCCAAAATTTCAAATCTGGTTCAATCAGATTATGAAAAAGTGACAGAGGTTTCAAATGTTTGTTACTTATGGTTGAAGTATGGCTGCCAGTGGGTTAACCATAGCTGCCTCTGTTTCACTTGAGGCAGTGTAGTTGTGGTTTAACTGCACGACAAAACTGATTTATATGTGTAAAGGTGGACTCGCAACCATCCATCCATCTCACCCGTCAGGTGATCTTCGACCAATCGCAGGGCAACTTTTTTTTACTGTCTAACTTTAACTTTCGATGGACCGACGGATGGGCCAACACCTTCTGACGAGATTCTATAGAAACGAATATGCACTTTGAAATAAAATGCAATGCGCTGGATATGTGTTTATTTATTTTGGTGGTATATTCAGGAAATTAAAACTTAAATAATAATTGAGTATACATTTTTTATCATTTAAAAATTCATTTCCCCGAAGTGCTTCTCTCTTGAAAATATATTTCCAACCAAAATAGACCTTCTGTCAAAGAAGAAAACAGAGTAAAAACCATATCTGTTAGGAATAGAAATTTGTGAACTATTTATTTTGTTGGTAATTTAATGATAAAAACTTCAGAAAGCAGTAAGTTATTATTTTGGCAACTTATTTTGTTGCTACGTTAATCTTAAATATCTCAAATAAAATGTTTCTTATAGAGCTAATAAAAGCCACAGAGTTAAATTACCAACTGTAGTACAGCTATTTTTAATTAATCTTTAATTAGTAAAACACAGATAAGTTGTGGAGATTTTTCTGTCCAAAAAATTTTTTGGTTATGTTCATTCCCATTTTTTTTGCAGAAAAATAAGCTTGGTGACAGCTCCATTCTCAAGAATGTATTGAATAAATACAGTCAGTTATGTATCTGACAAAAGAAATACCGTTTAGCCTTCCATTCTCTTACTTATAATTGATTAATATTTGTTCTTTGTAACTTGCAACATCTAAGTCTGTGCCCAGTAACATGATTCTGTTATAAATTTGAATTTCCCAGGTATTCGTCAGCACAAGCCGCTAGGAGCGCTGTTGTAGCGTGTCTCGCATGTTGACAATGTTAAAATGCTTAAGTTTCCCATATTGTCCTTCTACCATATTTGCTTATAATGCTGCACGTGAAAGGTTTATTTTAAGAAAAAAATTTAACATATTTCCTGGCATTTTTTTTATCCTTACTGGTGATATGAGACCAAACTCCTGGGTATCCACGACCATTCACTGCACCACAATAAAATAACGGCAGAACACCGAGGCCACTGCAAGAACATTGGGCATGGCCATCAGTTACAGTATCTCGACTGTGTTTGGAAAGCACTCTCTTCTCCCAACACCACGATTGTCAACTGATGGTTCCACTTTGATCCGACCGTATGGGCGACACCAGGACACCTTCGTGGTTCGGATCCCAACCGACTGGCACATGTGCTACCACTTAGTGCTATGCCATCAGAGCATATCACGCATGAGGGCGACACTAGGCTTTGTATCTCCTGCAAAATCATTCCCAGTTTATACAAAGTGCAACCCGCAAGTAAACTGTGCTACAAAACATAATTACAATTTATGTTAAAGTGAACTTGATTTGAAATGTTTGCTAAAGTTATTTGGTTTTTCAAAACTTGTTTATTCATCGCTTCATGGTGATCTACTAACTCTTGTTAATTCTTAAATATACTATCTACCTGGTTTACCGTTGAAATGCCACAGTACCAATTAGCGACCATATCCAAGAAGGTTATACCAGGTTTCGTCCCAATGTGTTCATAGACTTCTACTAGGTCTTCTCTGGAAGCTAAATTCATAATATCTAATAGTGTCAGAGATCAATAAGACATTTTTTTGCTCTTTATATATTCTGCAGAAATTAGGGAATCCTTGATTAGCAAGGTATTTCTTTCGTCACCTGGCCAGTATTTCTGGATAATTATTGTGGCCATGCGGTCTGAAAACTCAAAGGCATAGAATATGTAGACTCTTACCTTGATCATGGGCTGAAAGTTTGCTCCTGCGACTACTCCAATGGCTAAATGCTCAGTAGGTTGCGACAGCCATCGTCCATGTATTGCACCAAACTGCTTGTTCTTAGGTCTGCCGATTAGGGACAGGAGTACAACTTAATCTGATAGTGACCTTCCTAAAACCCACAATTTTTCAGAGCATCAAATCACATTCCCACAAGGAATAGATATAAAATAAATTTTGGATAACATGAAGGAAAGAACAAGACCAAACACAAACAATTGATAATATCTTACTAATAATGTGAATGCAACTTACAGTCTAATTTACGGCTTCACACGTTAGACATTTACTATCTCTAACCTGGGTTGCCCTTTTATTTATTTTTAAGTAATATAGGTCGGGAGACATCTGTTTTACCACTGCAGCTAGACCATTCCAGTGGTGCATAAACTTTGGAGTCAGGACCTTTTTCCTCGTGGGAGTGTAAATCAACACCTTCTGGCCTGGCTGGTATTCAACAAACCTGCAGTGGGAGTCGTAGTGCTGCTTTACCCTCTCCTGCTGTTTTCAAAGGTTCTCCAATGCCTGCCTTTGGAGCACCTTCCACCTGCTTCACAGCTGCGTGCTCTTTGCTTGCTTCGCTTTCTGGTTGAGGCAGATTTCTGAGGGCAAGACGGGTTCACGCCCATACATAAGCAGGAACAGACTAAACCCTTTACTCTCCTGCTTACTGACATAAGCGAATGTTACCAGGGGCAGACTCTGATTCCAGTCCCTTTGGTTACTTGACACACATTGGGACATCATAGTTGTCAGGGTGGAATATATTATTTCCATAGCCCCATTACACTGTGCACGATACACATATGACATTGTTACTTGTGCATCCATTAGTCTCAACAGCTTGCGAACCAGTGCTGAGCTAAACACTTGTCTTCTGTCACTCAATATAGAACCTGTGTGAAATGTATATAGATATTTTCCAAAAGAAATTGTGCTATCTCCTGGGCAGTCCTTGAAGTAATGGCTTTGGTCTCTGCCCGCCTTATACCATAATCGATGCAGGTAATAACGTTCTTATTTCCCTGTTGGTCTTAAGAAAAGGATCTAAAAGGTCGATAACTATTCCATCAAAAGGTTTGCCTCAAGGTATGGACTGCAATAAACCTGCTGGCTTCTGATTTGCCCCATTTTTTGTTTGGCAGTCGCCACAAGTCCTGACATAATTCTCTACATTATTAAAAAGTTCATGCCAGTAATACCTCCTCCTATCTTTGTCTATGGTTCTTGCCATACCCAAATGCTCTCCCAATAATGGGTTGTCGTGGTACTCGCTCAAAATCTCAGCTTTCAATTTTTCTGGTGCTACAAGCAACTTCTTCCTTACTTCTGGTATGGTATTTATCTTGTACAGAACACCTTCCTTAAGGGAAAAATTTTCAGCCAATTCACTAAGTTTTGTTTCGACCTCAGAAGGTTTTTCTATTTCCTTAATTAAAGCAACCAAATTTGGATCACCCTGTTGTGCTTTTACTATGTTAAAACCGGGCACCAAGAACTCAGGTATTTCCAAGGCCTTATCTTCATAAATTTCTGTACCTAAGTCTACAGGTTCCTACTGAAACTGTATATATGTGCATAACTTTTCCCACTGGTATATGTGATATCAAAAGTATACTCCAACATTTTCAAAGCCCATCGGGTTACTCTGCCAGTACTATGGGTATTCATTTGAAGTCTGTCCATGTAACACAAACTATGGTAGACAGTCCCTACATTAAAAAGTTTTAAATAAATGTATGGCCAAATCTGATTTAGAGCATAAACTAATGTCGAACATTCCAAATGTGTGATGGGATACCTCAATTCTGCCGGTGTCAGAGTGCAACTAGTATAGGCCACTGGGTGCAATTTCCCTTCTTGTCTTTAAGGATAGCCCCAATACTCTGTGTGCTAGTGTCTGTATGGATCTCAATTGGGGTCTCCTTCTTGGAAATGGACTAAGGTAGGAGATGAGGTCAACCTTTCTTTTAGTTCCTAAAACGCTTTTTCGTATGGCCTCGCCCTAGTCGAGTGTTTGATATTTTTTTAGCATACTAGATAACGGCTTTGGAATCAAGGAGAAATTAAACTTGCTATAAAAGGAAGCTAGGCCAAGGAAACTCCTTACCCCTCTGGGGTCTGTAGGTATCAGAAACTCTTTGAACTGTCCTAAAACTTCAGTTTCCTCATACCCAAAAGAACATTTGGCTGGCTTCAAAGTTAAGTTAGCCTATTCAAACCTCGTCAGCACCTGCTCTAGCCTGTGTAGGCGTAGTTCAGAATTATTCCCAGCTACTAATATGTCATCTAAATAGACACGGCACGAACCCCATTTCAACCCTGCCAAAGTCTTTTCCTTATACCTCTGGAAAATGGAAGGGGCTCTTTTTAATCCAAACAGCAGAGTTTAAAAACAAAAGGTTCCCTCCGGGGTTATGAAAGAGTTTTTTTTTTCCTGAAGCTGCTCTGCCACCTTCAATTGGTGATAACCCGAATTCATATATAAAAAGACTGAAAAACTTTGCACCTGAAGCTCAAGAAGTTATCTATCCTCGGCAGAGGGTGTTTATCGTCCTTTAAAATAGTGTTCGCACAGTGATAATCCATACACATCCTATACTCAACATTTTTTTTCCTTGCCAGTACTACTGGAGAGTACCAACTAGTACTAACTGGTCTTAATAATCCATTCTTAATGTGTTCCTCGACAGTTCGACAATGTCGTGCATAACCTTCCTCTCACCAGGCAACACTCTGTAAAGGATTGAAGTGACTGGCGGGTTGTTACTTGAGTCTAATGTTAACACTTCTTCACGTGCCTGCCTATCTGAGTAGGCTTCCATCTAAACCAGTGTCAGTATTTGTATAGAATATTTCGCAGCCCGCTTCTTTGCTCAGGCAGCAAATTAGGGTTAATGTTTAACTTTTCCTCTTCAAAGTCGTCTGTGTTATTTTCTCTAGCGGCCGAAACCGTATTTACATTTGCTATGGTTGTCTCATCTAATTTCTACAAACTCCCTAATTTCATACCTTTAGATAAAGTAACTTCACTATTAGAGGTATTGGTTACCCATAATTTAGTCTGTTTCACTTTGCACAAAATACTATGTGATACCAATACTGATTGCTTATCATACACACGATCAAAGCATTCTAGTAAAACTTCAGCGGAAGGTTAGGGGCTGTGAAATCGAACACTATTAGCTGATGCTAGAGAGGTTCTGACCTAACATTGTCATTAACCACAACACACCCTAACCTCAAATTATATTCGTTATTTCTTTCGGTCTCAATAGTTAATGGTGAAGCTTCATCTAATTCCTCGCCTTCATTAGAGACTTGCCTAACCTTTACATTGTTCTGTATTTTTTTATTAGTTGAGCTGTGCCTGGTCTACCTTGGTTAGGATAATTTAATCTCAATAAATGACGACCATTCACATTATGTGCTGTGCCTGATATCTTTGTAAAAAGTCACATCCCAAAATAACCCCATTTATAGGGGCTGCCACAATTCCGACTGGGTGAGTATACTGAACCTTTTTAAGCCCAAACCTTAAATTTATAACATGAGTGATAGCCTGCTTTTGCCTTGACATTCCAGAAAATATTGAAGTTCAGCATCTCGCCAAACCTCTCTGGGAATTAATTCGGCATCAACCAGAGAAACAGCTGCTCCGCTATCAACAATAATCAGGGTAGGTTGCTCAAACAACTGGGTATGTGTACACAATACTCCTGCTTCAATAGAAAGGGGTAACCGAGTTGCCAAGACGAACCATTCCCCCTAACCTGATTCGTCCTCCTTAGTTTCCCTTCTCGCTACTGGTTGTTTCCTTTGGCCAGGGGTTTTGCTTACAAAATTTTAGTACATGACCTACTCTTCCGCATCCGAAACAAATAGGCCTTCCATCAAGGGCTCGTCTAGATCTAACTATTCCATTTTCAGTTTTTTTTTCTTTAATTAGTTTTGAGTCTGATTACTCCTTTCTTCTTTTGCCTGATCTTTCATACATCACTCGTCGCGCCACAACTGCCTCGGCCAATCAGAGCGCGCGACAGTCCCCTATCAACAGCTGGTCGGCAAAAATTCCCTGCCACCTCACTCCCTTTTCCCCTTAACATCCACTATCTCTGCTGCTTTCAGCACGACTCCTTCCTCTTATATCTGGCAGCACCGCCAACCTCACAGCTGCCAAAGCACAACATAAATCCGTCGGTGACAGTTTCAGAACTTATGAAGTATACATTTCTGGTCAAAATCCTACAAAAATGTTGAAAACTCCAGAAAATGCAGTGGTGAATTAAAACTCCATTTCACTTCGGTAAACTGTTATTTCGCAGGGAAAAAAAAGTGAAATTCAGTCGCTAACCTCAGCTTGGCAGTTCGAAATTCAAGGAAAAAAAATTGCTAAAGACAACACTGAACACAGCATCTCCAGAACTTTCTATTTCAAACACCAGTTAATATGGAATATTTTCGGAAAAAGACAAACAAAAAATCCTTAACTCCTCTGCAAAATAAATAAATAAAATGTATCTAAACCTAAAAAAATACACAAGGACTATTCATAACAAAAAAGACTTTCCAAAAGATAAAAGTATTTGAACAAAATAATTAATATAATTTTTTTTTTCGTAAATTTCATCTTCGTCACAATGTCACTATGTTGTGTTAGTGGTGTGTTTATAGCAATTTAGCCCTTACTGATCTAGGTCATAACTGGTTTATATAACTGTAGCCGAACATATAGCCTACAGCTAAAAGACTGTGACAACAAAACAAGCGTTGTGTCTAATTAAGTACAGTACACGCATAAATTCTTTTGTTTACAACACCTGAAACTATAAATTAAAGTAGGTCTGAGAGGGTTAAAAAGCCCCTGTCACACTGTCAAATTTTTCCGTCTAACTACTTCCACTAAGTTTGGTCAAACAAAGCTGGACCGTCATGCTAAAGTTGTATGGCTCATTCTACACAGGTTGGGAAGCTCAACGCTTTTAGTTCGGCAACTATAAATGTTCTCCACCAGGGTGTACTGCTGTCGCGCGAGTACCCCCCCCCCCCCCCCTGCGGGCGGGTAAGTAAGTAAAATGGAATAATTATGATTTTCATAAAGTTAGTGTAATTGGGTTAAATATTTTGATTCGTATTAAGTTAGCACCTACGGGAAGGAAAAACTTTGTGCTTCACTTTAGAATTAAAAATGTACCGAAATATGTTCCATGTTTTTAAATACTTTATCGTAAACTGTATCCAGCAAGACATTGTCCTCCACGGTAACTTAATTTAAATATGATAACTGAGTCGAAAAATATCTTGTGTAATGGTTAAAAATTTTATTTTTAGGGCTTTTCTGCGTGGTTTTGTTAACGGAAAGGGAAAATAGTACGAAGTTCCTTCTGATGACGGCTATATTTATTTCACACATAAATTCGTAACTTATTTCCCATCTAAATAAGTTTGCCTATGAACGCTCAATGACAAACACGACTGTATTTTTACTGCTTGTTCGTGTAAATATCATTGAAGGGTGTGCATAATAGTTAATACGAAAATTTTGGCTGGGGAAAGTAAAGACCCTAAACACAATTCCTGCTTAACACGAAGTTTTACACACACATAAATAGTTTTTTTTTTTTCATTTACCGCCAGCTTAAAAGTGACCATTTTGGAACAGCAGCACATTTTGTGGCGTGCTGCTGTCCATAAGAAATCTCGTTTTGTTCCTAGCCTATGTAGAATACACCTTACTCTAGAGTCCATTAGACATTTTAAAAATTGGATGGGTTAAAAAATGTATTTTATATTTGACGGGCTAGGGTCAATCAGAATCGTTCATTACAAAAAAAAAAAAAAAAAAAAAAAGACATCACAAAACTTTAAAATGACAAGTGATTGATGGGAACGAGATAAGTTTACGAGGGTATAAGGAATGTATAGTATAGAAGCTCTTTGAGCATGAATGCTATTGTAAGATATTAATTCATAAATGTATAAATAACTCAAGGGGCTTTATACATCATTGTCCAGGAAATATTTCTGATGAATTACATTTAAATTTAATGAAGAAGTGAAGATAAATCACAACATCCGTTCCGATAATTTCTGTAGTGAACTACACGGAAACACAACAACAGTATCTCGCTTTGAAATAATTTTTAAACGAAAATTCAGACTAGAACCCCCCCCATTAAAAAAAAACGCGAAAGTGTACCACATTTTTAAAAATATTCAATATTATTTGATCGAATTTGTTAAATAGAAAATTTGGATAATCGTATTTCCTGCTAAAGTTCTACTTCCAGAATATTCCTCCACCTCATGCAAACAAAGTTTAACCTAGTATATAAAATTCTACTAAAGGGACAACACACTGCATTCGTGCACACTCAGAGAAATAATATTTTGCATAAGAACTATTTCTTAGTAGGCGCCTGTAATTCAAAACATTCCATTGACTTGCCGCCACTTATATAATATAACTGCTGTCCTTCACTTCCACTCGCTCGCGCAAAATGCGAAGCAGCGAGTGTGTAACACTGCTCCCTCTACAAGTCTGTTCGTTCCGAACAGACACTGCAACATCCAAACCATCGTAGGGTGCCAGTCGGTTGGTGTGGGCAACGTTCTTCTTCGCCCAAGAGCCTTGACGACAAATAATAAAGACCACATCATTTATCTTATTCATAAACATGTAGGGGCCTTCCCAAAATGTTCTGTAGCTTCGGGCAGTACCCTTTTGCCCTCTGTGGGTTGTACAGCCATATCTGTTGTCCTTTTTGAAATACCTCGCCTGGCATTCTCTTATAATACTGCTCCTTCATCCTGCACTATTTCTTCTGAGGTGCTGTCGAGCAAAATCACGAATGCCAACATGTATGTTACATAATTCGCTGGCATAATTAGGGGCTGCAGCTTCTTCTGTCAGTCGGCCAAAAAGCAGGTCACCAGGGAGGCATAACTCTCTTCCAAACAGCATCCTTGATGGTGTTACCCCTGTGGACTCGTGAACTGCTGAATGGTAAGCAAGAAGAAATAATTACACCTTTGAATCTGATTCATTTTGGTTGTCTGCCACAAATATTGACAGGTATTGCTCAAGAGTGTGGTTAAGTATTACGACCATTTCATCCGACTGAGGGTGTAAGGTTGTAGTCCTAGTCTTTTCCATCCCCAAAATCTTTCCTATCTCCTGGAACACTGCAGCTTCAAAGTTTCTTCGCTGATCAGAATGAAGTTCTAGTGGCACCCCAAACCTCGAGAAGGCATGCTATATGAGTGCATCGGTCCCAGTACGTGCTTCTTGATTAGGGAGCGGAATGGCCTCAGGCCACTTAATGAAGTAATCTTGGGCCACCAGGAGATACAAATTACACATGTCTGTGGCAGGCAAGGGTCCAAGAATATCTACTGTCATCCTTTCGAATGGGACTCCAACATTGTATTTCTGGAGGTGATCTTGTCCCCTAATCCTTGGGTCCTTCATCGTAGTGCAAGTGTCGCACATTCGGCACAACTCCTCGACATCCTCCCGACAATGAAGCCAGTAGCATCTGAGTCTACCTCTGTCGTGGGTCTTATTAACACCAAAGTGCCCATTGGCTACTGCATTATGCAGTTCTTTTAAAACTTCTGGAACCCAGCATTCTGGAAGGACCAAATGTAAATGTGTGTGTGTTTTCCATCATTAATTTCCCAGTTTCTGTAAAGTACACCACTCTTTGGTACACTGGAATTCCACTGTGCCCAATATGCTTTGACTACTGCACTCAGGCTGGCTATCTCTTCCCATTCTGGCCGACAGCCATCTTCTTAACACTTTAATAATAGCTGTCAAGTGTGATCATTCAGCTGATTTTTCCAAATACCCTCATCACTCCAGGTGGGTGACCCATCAGAAGAGAAAGAACCTTGAATTATTTCCCGTGTATTCGGCAATTCGCCACTCTCTTATTCCTGGCATTCGCAATGATGACAAAATGGCTCACACGACCTCCGAGACAGCACATCCGTATTGCTGTGAAGGCGTCAAGCTCTGTGCTGTATTTCAAAGTCATATTCTTGAAGATGCTGTATCCACCAAGCTATTTGACCTCCGGGGTTCTTGAAATTTAGTAGCTAGTATAATGAAGCATGTTTAATTCTTAGAATAGAATGTCTGCTGTAAAGGTAGGGGTTAAAGTGTGAAATTACCTTCACTCTGGCCAGAAGCTACCTGCACCTAACACAGTAATTTCTCTCAGGCTTATGCATTACATTACTGAAGTATTCTAGTGGCATTTCCTTCCCATGGTGAACCTGAGATAACATAGCTCCAATGTCTACATCGCTAGCATAAATGTCCAAAATTTATACATCTTCACTTTTCGGGAAACCCAGGACTGGTGGAGATATCAGAATTTTCTTTAGCTTACTAAAGTATTTTCACGCTCAGTGATCCAATGAAATTTCCTTTCTGCCTAAGTCAGTTCATGTAGTGACTTGGAAAATATGGCGAACCCTGGTACAAACCGACAGTAAGGCACTTAATCCCAGAAAATTCAGCACTTTGAGAATGTCAGTTGGTGCTGCCAAATTTCTTATTGCTTTGGTCTTCTCGGGGTCTATTTCGATTCCATGGGCCAACACTACATGACCCAAGAAATCTATTTTCTTTTGGAACAGGTGGCACCGTTTAGGAGCTAGTTTTAAGTTGGCTGCAGACACTTTCTGGAATACAGAGTATAGACCTGATAGGTGCTCTTCAGATGTTCTTCCCGTCAAAAAAGTGTCATCTAGGTAAACCTGAGAGATATCTGAAGGCAAAATTCTTTCCATCAGGAGTTCAAAGGTGGCAGAAGCATTGCATATACCAAAAGGCATGACTTGGAACTGAATGGTTCCTTTCCCTTGGACACAAAATGTAGTCTTCCCTTGATCCTCTGGGACCACCTCGCTCTGCCAGTACCCACTCTTTATGTGCAAAATATAAAACAATTGTTAACCTGCTAGGTTGTTTAATGTGTCATTTATCCTTGGAAGCGGATAAGTCTTTCTTTGTCACATTATTAAGCTGGCGATAATCTACACCAAACCGCAAAGAGCCATTTTCTTCTTATCAAGTACAATGGGTGACGACCACGAACTAACTGATGGTTCTATTACATCTAACTCCCTCATTTTCTTTAGACTTCCCTCTACTGCCTCATGCTAAGCTAGTGGTAGTCGTCTTAGTGGCTGATTTATGAGCCCGGCATCTCCTGTACCAATGTGGTGGCAGGTCATGTTAGTCCTTCCAAGGTCATTTGGTCCATACTAGAAGGCATCCCTTTTTCTCTGCAGTAATTCAGAAACACTATTCCCCTGTGTCGCCAGTTAAGGTATGCTTTTGTTCGTACTAGCAATTCAACCAGTATTTCTGGTAGAGGACATTCTGTTTTTTCTTCTCTATAATCTTCTGGAACATTTGGAAATACCCGTGTGACCTGTTTGCAAACGAATGGCACTATCGGACGAGTTTAACATTCTAACTGGGACGCTGTCAGAATTAGAAGAGACCAAAGTCCTTGCCAAAACGACTTTGCCTGGCAGGATGCCAATCCTCTCTACCCGCTCAATTGGACCCAAGCGTCTGACAAACTTTCCTTGACAGTTGCCTGTAATGATAATTTCAATATAAGCGGGCAACACAGTGGGTTGACCACACACCATTGGGTAGCTAAATGGGGAGGATAAATCATGCCGTGTTAACACCACCAACTTCGTACTGCCTACCTGTAGAACACCAAGCCGAGTATCGATATAGCGCCTCAGTATACACAGTACATAAAGTCCCAAAATACGCTGATACTCTATTTCTGCTGTGTAAACATTGTGCTCTATGCTAAGGTCACCAAGCTTCAAGATCCGCCTTCTGTTACTCACTGATTTCACTGGTCAGTGATTTCAGTAACGTCAACTATTGTTCCGATACAGCTGAATGCACTAATGGCCACTGATGATCGCATCTGAGAGGTACCCTGTGCGAGGCTACAACCGTTACTGAGATCGCGGATTTTACTGGTGTTTAAAACGTCAGTGTTGTCAGGTAAACCCTAGGTTTGACGGGAAGTTCAAGTCATGTTCAAGGAAAATATATTCATTGAAGGTACAGGTGCTGAGGCAATCACTTATAATATTGTGGTGCTGTCAGAAGATGCCCAAAAAGGAGCAGAAGGTAAGGAACATTTTTACTGTTTTAGTCCAAATGCTGTATGAAAATTATTGAGGTTAGTGTAGCACACAGGAATACTAAGATGCGAAGATAAATATTTGCTGCTTCTTGAAGACTGTTTCCTTATTGCTGGCGAACACTGATAAAACATCAGTGATTCCAGTGCTCGTCAGCAGTAGCTGAAGGCAGCCAAGATAACTTTTCTCTTACCTACAACTGGTGTGCACTCAACTGTTACTGTAGGCAAATAGCATCGTTCCATGTTGTTGTTGGGTGATCGCTGAGGGGAAGGCCCGAGGATGTCTGATCTTACTACTGTTATGGTCGTTCCAGTCTCAATGACCATCTGGCAAGGAATATCATTCAAGCTCCCCTCCGCCAGTATTGCATCCCAATCCTGTTTCACCGGCCGTAGGCTCTCAGGTGCCCCGGCTTTGTTTGTGAGTTTTCATCAACCTTCCTTAATTTCGAAGGTAAGTCCTGTTGAAAAAAATTTTAGGGTCCGAACTTTTTTGTGAATGAGTGCAAGGAGCACATCCCGTGTATTTACTCAATGCTATAATTCGAGTATTAAAGTTCATGACTAAAAAACTTTTACGTTGCGGTGATGAAGTGTTAATCCAGCTTGTTTTATATATATATATATATATATATATATATATATATATATATATATATATATATATATATATATATATATATATATATATATATATATATAACTGAATTTCTGGCCCCGTAAGGGGGGGGGGACTCTAAAAGAGGAGCAACCACCAGCTGTCAATCACCCCGGCTGCTACTCAGCTGACTAGTGTGAAAGAGAGACAGCGCTGCCACCTGAGCCAGACTCCGGCACGCAGAGAAGAGAGCAGAATATAGGAGCAACTGCCACAACCAACATCTTCGAAGAGATGGCAGTTCTACATCATTTCCGAGAGGATGGGCCATCTTCAAGGGATGACAGTTCGACATCATCATAGAAAGGATGGCACCCCAACGAACTGCCCAGATGAATAGCAGTTGAACCAATGGACGTTGTGGGGAGGATCAACAATGAACAGGATTTGGAAGCACAGAATTTCTACTGGATCGCCTACGGAATTTTACCTTGACCGAGGATAGTAACAGATGTGTCACTATTCGACGTTTCAACAATACTGTTACGAGGTAGGGAGAGCGGTAAATCAAATTTAGAAAAAAGTGAAAGAAAAATGAGCCAACACAAAGTCTAACCCGCGAAGCCTCCACCACATGCTGTAACTTTAAAAACAGCAGGGCCAGCACGATTCCCTGTACTCAAAGTACTCACTTGAATACAATATAAAAAGGCAAATTTAACCCAAAAGCCAAAAATAAATCAATAAGGAAGAGGAAAATAAATAGTGGTAAAGAGGGGAGCTGTGGGGGGTTTTATTCGATTTGCAACAAAAGCTACCAAAACAGCTTCATCGGTCTGACTCTGATGAAGAAGTAATGCATCAATGTGTTTTACTTAAATAGACTACCTTGCACCAAGTTCTTGTATACTATGTTACCAATCCCACTAGTAGTGAGGGTCGAGAGATGTTACAGTAAATAGAAATAAATAATCTAAATGCTCCTAATCTTAAACAAAGGTAAGGTTACTTAAAATATATAACAAAAAGTAAACGTAATATAATAACAATAAATACGTTTTATTCATTTCAACAATTATGTATATATATAAAGATAAACAAATAATATCATAAATATATATTTAAATTTTAAAGTTATGTTTTGGTAAACAAAGTAAATTAGTAATGAAATAAATGGGTTTTGCAAGAGTAAAACTGTAAATGCAAACCTTTTTTTTGGTTACTCAAAATATAAAATAATCACAAGATAATTTATAAGGTTAATCTAATTTCCATTAGTCCACAACGGACTAGCTTCTAAATATTAATAAAGATACCACAATTATAAACAAACAATCTAAAACCAGGAAACCCACTGGCGTAACCAGTGTTCTATTGGTGATGAAGGGGGAAAAAAAAAAAAGAATTTACTGTAGGGCTAACAGGATGCCCTTTTCACCCATACTCCTGGATTAACTCACCAGATGTGGGTAAAATCAAAACTCAAGGATAAAATTTACACACACAGGTATTTAAGTTACTGACAGCAAACCGAATTGTTGTAGACTGCCCCATTTAATCCACAATGCAAGTGGATAAGACAACAAAACTATTAATTAACGGTAAATATTCTTCTTCACAAAAGTGAGGTTACTAAACAGAATTAACATGGATCAATGCGTCGGAATATTCGTTTCAAAACCAGTTATAGCAAAGCTCGAAAATATTAGCCACCCAGGGCTTAGATGAAAATTATAAAACTAACTTTAATAGTGTCTGTTAATCACTCTCAACTTTTCTTACTACTGATTATGTTTGCTTAAATAATTTATTGTTAGATTGCTTGACCTAGTTACTGGAATAATATTTAGAGAACTTAAAAAAAAATTAGCTATGAGACTTAAGTAAAGGCTCAAGACGACTCTAAAATAAATAATTGAAAAAACACAAATTTATCTTTAGGGAGGAACCTGTCAAGAATTATCGGAATTCATAACCTAGACCTATGTTAACAACAGTGCAGTGGTACCAACCCACCTATGCACAGAATTAATACAAAAAGAATGCGGAGCCATTCATATCACATGGTACTACCATTAAACTTACTTTTAAGTTTCCCCAAGAGGTCTGATCAGTACTCAAAACAACTGCATTAGCTAAGGTTATATCCCATGAAAAAATAAGAATTTAAAACAAAATAAACATTACCGCATTAGCTCCTCGGCCATAATTACCTGTCACGCTGATGCCATATTCTCTCGATACCTCCCTACATCAACTCTCTACACATGTTATTAACTGACAGTCTGCTACAATCTGCATTTTATTTAATGAAAACTAACGCACTGAAAGGCATGGCTAGGGATATTCTTCCTGCGAAGCAGTGGAGAATGTCCCGACCATGCACAACATCAAATATTTCAACGAGTACTTATCATAGTCGTGTTGTCGCGGCCTCCTCCTGGCTGTGCACTAGCGCCGATACTTGTCCGCTCACTCCAGTCGACCGCCCATGACTCCTGCGACCTCGTCACTTACATCCAAAACACCACCTGCTAACGCCTGACGTCATGGCCTTGGCCGACGTCAAGGATGGCCAATCAGAGCCAGCCACCACCGCAATTAATACTCGTCAGCCCGACAGCAAAAGCCCCCTTCTCCCGGCTAGCCTAGCAGAAGAATGCTGTGTTCATCACAACAGCCCAACTTTACTGGGGAAAGTGTCGGCTAAGCTCGCATATGCGGCTAGGTATCTCGAACGAAGGAACATAACAGTTCCTCCAAACTGCTGAAGGGGAACTTTAATGAGCACCTGGACCGAGAAAAATACGGCCAGCTGCAGTCGCTTCAGAGGAAGTCTGCTTATGCCAGTGGTGACGGAACTCTTTCTAATTAAAACAGTGCGTGATCTCAGTTCCTAAAGAACCTCGACGGTCAAGTAGAAAGCCTCTATTCTAAACTAAACGACTTTCGTACCTATCATCCCAAAACCAATTTTGAAATAAAATCAATAAATTATTTGTCACCACATTAATTATTAAAGAAATAAAGAAAACACTTGGCTCTGAACATAAAAAAATAAAACAAGTAATAAGGAGGGCTTAACCCAACCAAAGCCGCCTAATTCCCTAACCTAACCTCCAATGAAGGAAAGACCAAATGAAAATAATAATAAAAAATTATATTAAGAGTAGGCCTAGCGCATTATAAAAAAAAATAAAGGGATAGAAAATTTTCCTGTACACAAAATTTTGTGCTTCCGAACAAAAAAAGGAGAAATAGCAATCAAAAATACTACTACTGCCGAACTTAAAAAAAAAAAAAAAAAAAAAAAAAACCTAATTTAAATCGAATTTAAACCCCAGGAATCAGCATCATAACAATACCGCCGGCCAGTAAGCCATCCAATATGCTGCCTCTCCTCTAAAATATGGCAATTGATTCTTTGTAATCGATGCCTAGCTCCAACCAGAAGAAGTACAAGGACATGCCAAGAAATTTCGCATGCCAACAATGGCACCCCTTAGCACCGCCCAAGATGTGTGCCCATAGCCCCCCCCCCCCCTCCTTGCTGGGCTGGTGAGCCCTTGGTAGAATCAGAATATAATCCAGTGCAGAGGCTGAAATCGTCAGCTGATCATCGGGTCTTCTGAGAGCCATATCACCAGTTGGACAGATACCTCCACCGCACTCCTTCGCCGGAACCCTGACTAGCCAATGTTATACCGCCCAGATCTTCAGCTCACCAGCACCTACAGCATAATTTCAGAAGTGATCCCCATAGGAAACCTTCCAGAAGTCAGTTGCCACCCTAGCTGCTTGCCCCTGGCAATGGCTACCCCTGTGTACCCTTCAGGATGTGGGCACACTTAAGCCCCATCAGGGCACGCATACACAGTTAGACAGGGAAACATGTAATTAGCTACCTAGTCGATATTACTTCCCGCCAGATTAGAAGCAAGTCCCCTTCACCTGGACAGCGTAGTTGACTACTTCCAGTCAACTCTGGGTATACAGGAGATAGTGTGGGGCTCCATGTCTCATTATGATCCTAACTGATCTCTAATTATCCCTTGAGTACTTCCAGACTACCATAGTAAACACCTATGTCCTGCAGAGTGGAGCAGGAGCCCGGGTTTGCAAAAATACTAATTGCCACTTAGTGTAGGACCACGAGTTCTTCCGGTCGGGGGAATTCGTACATTAGAACACACACCTTTCGAATGCAACCCATTCGGTTCACCCCTGTGCCGAATGGTAGAGCCACAGCCACTAGTCATACCCTTGCTTGAGAAGATAAGTCGCTAGACCAACTTTCAACCGTCCACCGTACTGCTCATGTTACTGGAGGGAGTGCTTGGTTGGCTCTGGGTCGGACCTGTCGAAGCTATTGGAGCACATCCAAGAGAACCTGCTCTTCAACCACTCCACCGTTTGTGTTGCCGGGTGCGGAATAAGGTTGTTTTCGGCGTCGTTCTGGTGCACCTAGATGGCAGAACACATTTAGATATGGAATGCATGTTGAATGCTCCTATCTCCTGGGATAAAGGTTTGCACCTGATGCCCTTCACTCACCAAAAGAGGTGGGAGGGAAGTGAATGAAAGGAAGTCAACTAGTGCCTACTAGTCTACCTGGGGTTGCACCCAACCCAGTAAGGCATTCTGCCAATTAATCTCACAGGAACGAACTCAAGCTGCCCACCAGTCGGTGGGGCTTAACTCCCTGGTACCCTCCTCTTTGTTTCAGCCTCCCCGGAAGGTATGCGAGCCCCGGAACCTATGCCCAGCAAGTACCAGTTGGCCCTGCCTGCCCCTGTTTCTCCATTCACTGCCAGACCAGATAACTAGCAGTCTGTGAAGCCACAGTTGGACCATCAGCAGCAGCAGTTCCTGGCTAACCGTAGTACCTCCAGCAAACAGAGTACCGCCAGTAAACATGTCCTGTCTCTCAGTCGACCTAAGGTCACTGAACGCAAACTACAGGCCACTAAGCCAGCACTGTCGGCCAATAGCTAAGGCCATTATAGACTTCATACCCAGTCGCCCGCCAACATGGCCCATGTTAATTTCACAAAGGCCTGTAGTACGCAAGTAGAATCAGCTGGAACCATCCTTAGTAAGTGTTCGTGGCCAGCACTAACAAAGTTCCTCTGTTCTGACTTGAACATAGTTACCCTAACCCAGATACCATCACATATCGACATATATTTTTAAAAAATTCGATTAGTATACTTATACTTACATAAGCATCGAGCTGTGTGCATGGATTAAACATGTAAGCTGTTAAGTTTGAGAGCAAGCTGAATAACATGAGCAGCAAGGTATGGTTACCTCCATTTTTCATAAATGAATAATGATTAAACATTTTTACAAAGTTCTTTTTAGAATTGTTTCGAATTTTTTAGAAGTTTCGGATTATTTTTGTGATTAAGGTCAATCCTCAAGGGACAAGGGTCGAGAGTTTTGGGTGTTGGGCCAAGGATCTTGGGATCTTATTCAAGGCTCTAGTGCCTCGGGTCAGGGATCTTAGGTCTTGGGTCAAGTGTTAAGGGGCTTTGGGAATTTGTTGGAATTTTTTTTATTCGAAATTTTTTAGAATTTTTTTCCTTTAAGGTCATCCAAGGTCAAAGTTGAAGGTAAAGGTCTAGGTCATCAACCTCTAACATGGCTGACAAGATGGGCACTAGTCGACCTGACGAGGGCTGGTCGTGTCAGGAGCTGAGTTGATCCACCACCTGTTATCGAATCCCGGGCCTCCTACGTGTACATATTTAAATAATTCTTTGATTTTTTTTATTGTTAAATTTTTTATGAATTTTTATTTTTTTATGATTTTTTTGGATTTGAAATATTTTTTTTTTGCAATTTTTTGGGATTTGTTTGGGGTCTCAAGGTCAACCAACCTTATGGATACAGGGTCAAGGCCAATGCCAGAGGTCACATGGCTCCAATAAGAGCGGTTTCTTAAATGGCAAGTTTGAGGAATTACAGTTTACGAATTTAGGGTGGAAACAGGCTTGTGGAATTTCGATGTTATTTTGTTTGTCATAACTTACTCCCAAGCATTTTTCACGTCTTGTAAATAACTGATCATATTTCTTTCTAGCCAATATCAATCTTCTCGTTATTTCTTCGTTCCCTGCATTTAACATTCCATTTCAAATAACCGATCACTTTATTTTTTACATACGATCTTTTATTTTAAAATGACTTCACGTAGATCCCTGATTCTCCATTTTTCACGTTCATGTATTGTGCAGCGTTTTAAGAATAGTAAATACCGACGTTTCCATCACAACGCGGGAAATAAAACGTACATAAAAAACAGCAGACGATTTTATGGACTTATTTGGGGATTTAGTGTGTTACTTCAGCTCAGTAAATTTCAACCCTAAATCCCCAAATATTTACGTCCTAAACTTGGTCACGTGGTCGATTTAGTAATCTAAATAATCGTGTTGTAGCAGTTTCGGGTACGGCTTCGTGAGGTGACGTCACAACATTACGGCCTTCCAGTGCCTATCCCAGACCCTCTTGCCACAGAATCGGTATTTTTGTTCGTCTGCATCAAAAGCATCACATTCCACAACGCAAACATTGGAATTAAATCCATGTATGTTGTTTTTATTTATGTGTATGTGAATTCATAAGAAATATGCCATGAATGGTGTGAAGTAATTCCCATAGTTTCCTTTGCTGCTTCAGCTTCAAAACAAATGTGGTATTGGCAATTTGGGATTTGCTAAATTAGTTATGTCTTTGCATGCTAACGTCGTAAGTTTTAGTAGAGTATATCAGTTTACGTGACCTTTTGACCGCATCCGCGGTTTCAAACATGACATCACGCGCAAATGCGGGCGTGCTGCAATCCTGCATATTGATTGGCCGAGTTGTGGAAACCAGTGACGTCATATCTGCAAGTCACGGAGCATGCGCAGTAAACGCAGCAGCGGATTTTTTTTTTTTCCAGTCGTCGAGGCTTGCCCGCCTTTCTCATCCCAGATCCGCTATCCGCCATTCCGCCATCGTTGTTCGAGGGAGTGTCATTGCTCGCTCTGTCGAACAAGATTGTGAAGACTGACTGCATTTATCATACAAAATGGTGAGTTCGTCGTGGATCGGCTCTTTTCTTGCGGATCGCGCGTTGCATACAAACTGAACTATCATTAATATACTTATTAGCTCTTCAGATCGACGTTTTCACAGTGACACGCCCCACGGTTTTTCAATGGCGCTGTTACTTAAAAAAAAATTTCGTTCTACTGTACTACAGCAGAGTTCTAGGTGTTATTAGGAAGGATTAAAAAAAAACATATCTTCGCAGCGCTGTGTTTTGTTGCAGATAGCTTCAGTCTGGCGCATTTTGTGCTGGCTACAGCGCGAACTTGTAGGCCAAATGAAAATTTAATCTTGAAAAGAAACCATTAAATTTCAAACCCAGCAATTATTTTTTTTGTGCTTTCCGACTTCTGGTGTTTAAATTGCAATCTGTGTAAACGAAAACCTAACTGGCGTAGAGTAGAGAGAAACCAAAATTGTGTTAATACCCGCGAACGTTTTATTACTCCCTGACATTTGGCTGATCCTCGTGTTTTTTTGTCTTTGGCAGGAATGTCTGTGGTGTCTTCTATATTAACAAGATAGAACAATGTGTGTTTTTATCACCTTTTGTATTTCTGTCCTATCTAAAATTCATAAAGAATGAATAACCTAATGGAATCGGCGTAGATAATACTATATCGAAACTTGGCAAAATAGAAGTAAATACTACACCAGTAAATTTTTATGTAGGAAAGACTTGTAATGATAGCCCCCCCCCCTTTTTTTTTTCCCCACATTTAGCAATTTCTTTCTTCGCACGTTTCACCTAATTTGATAGAAGTAGCCTCAGTTCGTATAATGTTTTGCAATTGTTGGCTGGCTTAATTCCTCACGAGGTTTTAATTTTTTTCTTAGTGGCTACTGAAAAAAAGGGGGGGGGGGGGGGGGCTCAGAAATTTTGTATTTAGACCTTACAGAAGTTAATTCATTTCTGTATAGCTGTGTTTGGGTAATTAATAATAGCAGCTTTTCTAGGGGGGGAAATCTCGCAAAATGGTATTTATCGAGATTCCTAATCACACTGAACATTAATTTGAGGAATCGGATATTTGCAGTCCTTGGATACCATGAAACATGTTGGGTAGACTATGAAAAGGGAAATTGTGGGGTAAGTCACTCAAAAATTATGTAAAATGTAAGTCATTGGGGTTGCTTTACCATGCGGAATGCAAGAAGACCTAGCCTGTGACAGAACTTCACGTTACGAGAATCGCAAAGGGGGAGTGAATCATGGTGCATGGAACTCAAAGCTTCACAGAGGTTAGCGTTTCCCTTCAATACCTACAAAAGAACTGCTGGCATTCCTTGAATCACTATTGGGATTTACTTGCTGCATTATAATTTACTTACTTCATACAGTTTAAACAATTGCATAGGGAGCAGTATTGCCTCTGCACCTAGTTGTACTACAGGAAGCAGATTTGCATCACTTCACTTTTACTGTGCTAGTTGGTACAATGTCGAAACTGTTGCAAACCTTGAATATGCATTGTACAAAACTTCTTAAACTACCGCCATTGCCAATATAAACTACTCGCGTAAACAAATTTGCATGGATATTCATGATATAATGCACAGAAAGAGGCACATTCGAACACACAACTTGCTTGTGCCACATGCGTTGTAAAAAAAAGTCTTTCAACATTGAACTGCTCAATTTTGTATTCCTTACTACTAGCGAGTCCTAACACAGTTGCAGTCGAAAGTAATTCCTGTCCACTAATTCTATTACCATTTACACTGTGCCATTTTAATCACACACTACCTAACATTGATCACCTGCAGAACACACTAGAATCTAGCAATTCTCAGCATGTAACCCGTACTTTCCCTACACCACATGGTAATATCCACTAATACATGCAGATTAAATTAATTTCCAAATAGAAAAGAAAAAGTTGGGAAAACTTTGCTTAGTAGTCGGTATGGTAATTGTTCAGAATAGGGGATTTGAAAATCTGGGAAATAATACAAATTTAACAATAGTGGGGAAGGCTATGAAGATCAGGAAATTGTGGAGTAAAATGTACGAAATATGTACATGATGGTAATATTTTATCACTAAAACATTGAATTGCAAAAAGACCTAATCGAAAAATACCTAAATTCACAAAATTACCAACACGCATACGTTTACACTAATGTATGGTATTCAAGCATATAATTTTGTAGAATGTCGCCACTGATGTCAAATGCGGAAAACCTTGCCTAATTAAACAAAAATCCATGATAGGTTGTAGTTGTGATTCTGTACTGATGATAAAGTGTATCCCAATCTCACTTAAAAATACTGTTCAAGTATAGCCACACATAATGCACAGAGCCAGAGTCCTCAGCACTAACGGGGAAGTAAATCCCCAAAACAGTGATTCACTCTCACTGGCTTTCTTCTTTAGGTAGTGACAGCGAAGCAATTGCGCTTCAGTGACGCTTGAGTTTCCCCAGAAATGATTTTCTGGCATAACCCCCTATTTTAGGGGCTTTTTTGGGGGGTGGGGGAGATATTTTCTGCAGAAAGTGGTACAATTCCACTTTTGTAATACACAGAACACGAATTTACTTGGGGCATCAAGAAATGATCAGAAGAAACCACTTACCCATACTGGGTAGGATGAAGATCAGGAGAATTGTAGGGTAGAAAGAGTGAAAAATATGTACATAATCGGTAAAATTCCATAACAGGGGCTTTTTTTTTCTCCGAATATGGGGGAAAATGTCTGGACATGACATCACAATTACAAGGAATTTTCGAGCGGCTTTCTGTAGTTTTGTGCAAAAAAAATGTGGGAAGGGCGGTTATCAAAAGTGCTGTGTTAATGCTATAAAACATGTATAATTTATGTAGAATATTTTTTTTCATTAGGTTGAATAATTGTATTAAATGTAGAATACAGTTTGTAATGAACTGAATATTAGCTAAATTGACAGTTATCAATACAAATTAGAAATATGATAGTGGGGAGGGTTATGAACTCGAGGGAAATTGTGGGGTAAAATTTTATCATGAAAACTTTCATATTTACATTTTTTTTTTTTCCTACAATTTCCTGATCTTCGTAGCCCACCCCACTACCGTTTTTTTGCATTTCTATTAGTCAAATTTTGATGCCTCTAGTGAATTTGTTTTGTGTAATTAGTAGTGTAATTGTAACTTTAGACTGGATTTTTCCTTTTTGGGACAGCTCCAATCCTGGAATCTTACTGACAATACAAGTTACAAGTAACGATTTGGGGGGGGGGGGGGCTATGTACATCAGGGAAATTGTGCGGTAAGAAGAGTGAAAAGTATGTACATTTTGTAATACAAGTTTACCATGAATTTCCCCACCATTTCATTGCCCTCTCCATTATCGTATTTGTTCCTTGTATTGGTAATGTTGTGAATTTAGGTATTCAGTTAGAATTTTTTTTTTTTTTTTTTTTTAAACGTGTTTTCGTGATACAGTATTAAAATATCACATAGCATGAAAATACATTAAATTGCTAAATTACATAACCAATCAATACCTAAATTGACAATTTTACCAATACACACAATTTCTTAGTGTGAGGAGGCTGCACTTGAAAATCATTTCTGGAGAAACTCCCAAGCTTCGTTGATACGTAATCGCTTTACTGTCACGCTCTAAAGAAAAAAGCCTGCGAAGTTGAATCACTTGTTTGTGGATTTACTCCCCTGCTGGTGCTGGGAGCATAATGTTTGCCTGCACTTGTACAGTATTTGGTAAAATAACGGCTTTATGAAGAGAAAATATTTTGGGAACTGGTATTAAACTACTAATTACAGACTCCAAATTCACTAGGGGCTTAAGATATCTCCAGTAGTAACCTCTGAAACCATAGTGGGAGGACTATGAAGATCAGGGGAAATGTGTGGTATAGTGAGTACAAAAAGTACATAATCATATTTTTTCACAAAAATAATTACTTTGCAAAAATGTCTAACTGAACAATACCTAAATTGACAAAATTACCAATACGAGCTACAAATAAGATAAGGTTGGGGGGGGAAACAAATGTTTATTTTAATGATTAAATTTTTAACCTGCAATTTCCCTCCAGTTCATATCCCTCCCCACTGTCGTATTTATAACTTGTAGTGGTAAAAGGTCATCTTAGGTATTACAATTTGTGTTTACATAATTGAATATTAAGATTACGTATATATTTCTACACATTTTGCCACACAACACACTCACCCAAGACTACACAGATAAAATCAATACGGCCTATAGTAAATTTCAATAGTTACTCAACCATTCAATCATCGCTCATCATACATCAAGTGTTAACCCGTATTAAATTGTTGAAATTTTATACACATTACAGCACAAATATGCTCCCCCCATGGACATACCACAAATGCTCGTATTATCACACAATTATTTGAATTAACATATGAAAACACGATGTATTGCGATAAAACATGCATACAAGCACTGCCACATCACACATCCAGCCAGTCAAATAGCACTTGCAAAACTATTGTGGAAGTTCCCACAGTACATCTGTCTTAAACCAATTACGATGTGAATTTTTCTTTTGTCTCTGCGTCATTGGTCACCGAACACATTGTAATTAGCCAAGATTATATGATGAATAGCGATAAAACCAAAATAACACTGAAATGCAAGTTATACACTATTTAACGCCAAAATATCTGTGAAACTATAGCCATTTGTATCAAAAAATGTATACATTGGGTGATAATGAGAATTTTTAAGCTGGTAGGAAGAAAAAAATTTGAAGCAGTTTTTTCAGGCTGAGTGAATAACAGCAGTAAATAGTGAATGCCATGTGAATGAGAAATGATAGTTTAATGAGAATAGCAAAATTTGAAAAGGCAATACTAAAATAATTATATTCCCAGCATACAATTCCCCCCACGCTCTATAAAACCATATCCAAGCCATTCATGTAAGACTTAACAAAAATCCACACTGTTTAGGAACCTCAACATAACATTACAAAGAAGTGAAATCTTTAAAAAGTGGTGTGTGTGTGTGTGCGTTTTTTTCCCCCCTATAGTAATACTCTGAGTTACCTTCATTCAAATTTTCTCTTGTTTATGCAATTGCATAAACATTATATAATTTTAATGGAAATATGTATGCATATAAAATAAATTATCAAAAAAAATTAATAAAATTTGGATTGAAATAACACCATGTTGGCTCAAATAATGCATTATTTTATTTGCAACGTTTCAATTTCTAAGACTTTAATGATAAAACCTATAACACCAAAATCGGGTATTTTTATAACTAGATTTGCCTTACTACGAGATCTTGCCCTTAATTGTAATGTATTATGGCATCAGTTTATCACCATCTCTGAATGCCTTAATGTATAATCTATGTTTATTTATTCTACTAATATCACATTACATAGTACAAACTTGTAAATATAAAGGCAGGCTAGGAGGCATTCACCATTGTTCACACACTGATTGCTGTTTATCTGTAACCTAGGCATCTACATAAATACACCCTGTAAATATAGTTTTGTACATGAAAGATTAGTTTCAAATATTTAGTATTCTTACGTGTAATACAATTATGTGACCTGATATAAATATATTTGACGTAATTTATACGTGTTTTACTGCATAAACACCATCTTCACACATCTGCATTATTACATTTAATTTTTTTTTACAGCAAACTATGGGAAGCCCCACTAAAATTTGTCGAGTGTGATAAGTAATAATCATATCTAATATACCCAGGTATTTTCCAGATTTTCAAAAAAAAAATCCCCTATTCTAGAAAATTACCAGAATTTCCATTCTCACTTTTTATTCTGTATGATAAAAGCAAAGTTGTATAGGTTTAATTGATTATCTTTTCTGGCAGAGCATCTAATTCTCAGAGTATTTATTTACTGAGGTACACTTAATCTGAAAATAACTAACGGGGGAAAAAATTAAATATTATTGTACCAATTCTTACGTATACCTTTTGTAAATGTCGTCATAATTTGAAATATACCACAAAATGTTTGCATTTTTGTTTCAGCGTGAATGCATATCAGTACATGTAGGTCAGGCTGGAGTCCAGATTGGCAATGCATGCTGGGAGCTGTACTGCCTGGAGCATGGCATCCAGCCAGACGGTCAGATGCCATCAGACAAGTCTACTGCCACGGTTGATGACAGTTTCAGCACTTTCTTCTGCGAGACAGGTGCAGGGAAACACGTACCCAGGGCTGTTTTTGTCGACCTTGAGCCCTCTGTGGTCGGTGAGTTTTCCAGAAAAGTGCAAAATATCAGTATTTAAATGAAATACCGTAGTTTGGTGTGTGTAGGCTGCACTGAATTTTTTGTATGTATTCCTGAAAATATTGCAAACTCAAGATTTCGTACAAATGCAGTAAATTCAGACTTAATTCCTCCCCTACAAAAAATTTGTGGCAGATAACGGGTTGTTTTGCAATGTTTAAGAGTATGATAGCGCAATTACTATTCCACAGATGGTAATGTGACCTGAGCAAGCAAAACCACTGCAACTTGTTACCACACATAATGGCAGCTCATCAATGTGCACATGTAGAGCCATGTGGGGGGCATGCAAACTACGTAAGATATCTTCATCTTGTACAGCAGGAAATTATTTTCTCGTGTAAGAAATATGGCAGGTGCGTGTGGGTTTTTTTTTTTTTTTTTTTTTTTTTTTTTTTTTTTTTTTTTAAATGTGCAGCCTAAACATGTCGAAATATGGTAAATATTACAAATTACAAAATGTGTAAACTTAAGAGCAGCTTGTATCAGCAATGGCCAGTATTCATCTACTGTAATGTAAAAAGTGTTGAACTGTAGAAGGGGATTTGTTGCAACCACATGTGGCTATGCATATTGTATTTGTTTGAAGCTGAATGTTGGCTACTTGTGTTGGGAAATTATGTTTGGCTACATTTGCGTATACTTCTTGCATTTTGTGTCTTAAATAAGTTGTAATAACTAGGTGTACATAAATTTGGCAAATAGTGACAGGCTAGACTTAAAGTAATTATACATTAGTATTGGACCATAGTGGTTTTGTTACACTTGGCCAGTAGCGAGCAAGACTGTGTCACCTGCAACCAAGATGAAAGTAAAACCACCTTGAATTACAGCATCAGTCAATGTTGACCTGAGTAGGGACTGAGACTGTCTCTATTTGAAGCTTCAAATTCTCTCTTGCTCACGCTCTGACTGTGAAATTATGGAGAGGACCACTTTCTCGTTTCTCGGACGCCACGCAGACAGCAGATTCCGAAAGGCGGAAATCATGTTAAGCTAAAATCACGGTCATGGCTATTGTGAATAATTTGTTAAAATCATTTACAAATAATTATAGCTCTTCCAGAATAATTTAATACTATTAAATACTATTTATATATATATAATCGTGTAGCAAAAGTAACTAAGACAGTGACTGTCAGAAATCCGTATCTATATTTTTATACATAGTACGTGTTATGCAAGTCATTTCATTGACTAAAACAGTTGAAATTATTCTTTTACAGTCAAAATTTTGCATGATTTTTGGCTTGGAAGTTACTATGATCTTACAATGTAAACAAATATGGTGTGTGGTCAGAGAATTAGTGAGAGCCAGTGAGCATAAAACTAATACCTACTCTGTTCTCTTGCTCTTTCGTACTCTTGATGAATTGACAGTGTTCTCTCTTATATCATAATGAGAGAGCACTCTGTAGGCCAACTAAGGCATGGCCTGAGATATCTAGTTTGCTGCAAAGTGATGTGAATTTCACAGGTCTGTAGTAATACCATAGATATTTATTAGTGTCTTGATGCCATCAATACTAAAGTGCACTCCTGTTTAGTGCTTAAAACGTCTACATGTGAATTTAATATTCAGCAACACACCAACCTTGGCCTTGTGAACTACTGCTGCCGATGAACCAACATGTAGGACCCAAATCTTGCGACACGGACAGTGAAAGTACAGACGTTAACTTTCTAGTGATACAAATGTTTCTCGTGTAATTAACTTTATTTTGCTACAAAATTCTTGGACAACGTAAATTTTTCACGTCTCATCTCTTATGTAATCTGTTTTATGTCCCAATTCTTATTAATTGTAATTGTAATAATTTTTCTAATTTTTGTAGGACATGTAGTTGCTGTGTTAGTGCTGTACTTTCACATAACATCTGTAAATATAAACCTCTTCAGATTAACTGGTGACATAGATCACTTCCTACTGTATAGTGTAACAAAATTGCATTTCAGTTGGTATAGTTAAGTGTGACCACTAGATCTCTATTTTTCACTATATTGTGCTGAGATTGGGGATGTGTGTATTCTGCAATTCCACGTTCGCGGAATTTACCATGGAATTAAGAGTTTAAGCGTAATTGGAGAATCGCACATTTCGCTTTACCAGTGTTCCATTTTGAACATAATAACCTACACGAAAGTTACTCACAAATAATATTCTACATATTGTCAAAGAATGGATAATTTTCCATGACCTGTCACAGAATGATCACATTTACATAAAACATATGCTCTGGTAACCAACAAAAGATAGATAGGGAAAATGACTGAAATCAATACCACATACATGGATTGGCATGACCAAAACAAGCAAGTACCATAGATGTTGCTGAACTTTGTTTTAAGGAATTCCATAGAGATACGATGTGAAGATGGCAATGGAGTGATCCTATCCGCTTAGTTTGAAGTGTAACTGGCCGATGAAAACAAAATGGGGTGATGCATACCTACCAACCTTCCTTCTTTAGGAGTGAGGTTCCTGCTTATGTACATATTCTTCTGCTTTTGCCTTTAAATCTTCAGCTTTTTTTCCCATCTCATTAGCGCTGGTAGAAATTGTGTGTATTTGTCTCAAGGTCATGACACAGGACAGTAATGTGCGCAGCTAAGTGTCCGGGCCTCTCTCCTTAGACCATGGGCGTGGCAAATCAGCAACTGGCAGCCATCTTTGTCTAAGTTGGTGGCGTTCAGTGGCATTTTTGCGTTTGTTGGCCTACTTTGTAAGAATTTGTTTATAATTAATAGTTACGTGGCAAAAATAGCAAGTAATTTTAATAAATCTAGTTACATGGCGGATAAGAAAGAAACTAAATATTTGACTGTACAGAAAAGCTTACAACGATGAGTTTCTGTGTATTCTAGCATCCAGAAAAGAATATTTTGCTTTGTGTTGGTTGTCAGTGTGGTTTTGTCTTATCACGTGCTGGGAGAGGTGACGTGGTGACACACTTCCAGACCAAGAAACATAGACAATGTACGCGGTGTTGATACAAACATGAAGTGTAGAGATGCGGAAGTGAAAGAAGGAAGGGTCACGAATGTAGAGTGCTTGTGCAAATCATGCTGGGTCTTTGTTTCTTAAAATGTTCCCAGACAGTGCTATCACTAAAAGATATGGTTGAGCGTGCAGGAAAACTTATGCAATTGTAACTGAGATGGCAAAAACTGAAGAAAAACTTGTGCAGACATTTAAAAATCTAGCTTTTTCGCTGGCCAGGTGGGAGCAACGAAGGTGATACGAAATTATATCCCATTGTTAGTTATTACAACAGTGAAACGCTTAAGGTGGAAAGCTCAGTTCTTTGTGTCCCGATTCTGTCGGCTTGAATATTGTCATTGGTCATTCAGTCCTTGAAATCTCACATTATTCCTCTCTAAAAGTGTCTCCCCTTCAGCACTGATAAAGCTCCTGTAATGATAGGCTTGAAAAATAGAGCGGCAGCTCACTTGAAAGAAATCTCCAATTTGTGTGTGGTGGGTTGTGCCTGCCATTTAATCAATTTAGTGGCAGAAAAGGTGCAGCTACAACACTTCCTTATAGCATAGATGAAATATTGGTGGATATATTTTACTACCTTGGAAAAAAGTGCAAAGAGAGAGGATAAGTTGAAAGAATTTCAAATATTGTATGACACTTGAAGTCAGAAAACTGTTGAAACATGTTTGCACACTCTGGCTGTCCCTTGGAAAACACTTGTCAAGGATGCTGCTACAGTGGGACCCTCAAGGAATTTCTTCAATTTTGAAGTTAAATCTTCATGAGAAGAAATCGAGAACATTAGACTCGTACAGGATACCAAAAACTTCAAAAGCTGTATCTTCTGATAGTAGTAGAACTTCTGGGAAAAGTTCTAGTCTAAAACGAAGTTGTGAATCGCCACTGCCAGAATCGAAAGCTCTTAAACCATGCCCTGAACAAGAAAGTGGAAATAGTTCCGATAGTCTTTCAAGAGAAGAGTATTTATGTTTCTAACATGAAAGTTAAATAAGTTTTTGTTCCTTCAGAACACATTGCTTGTATTTGAAAAGCATAATGTGGTTTTACAATCACAGATTCACTTGCTAAGGGCTATTCTTATAGAACTGTTCAAAGATGTCATTAAAAGATTTGTAAAACGGTTGTCCGAAACTCATTGGTGTTGGAGGTTGATACCACAAGTGAATGAACCAAAGATGATTATGATATTACAGTTGGAAATGCTAAATCTAGGGCAATGTGTGACCTTGAACTTTAGCACCTGGATGAAGCAATCAAGAAAGAAGAAAGGATTGAGGTTCAGTGGAGTTTGATGGGAAAAATCAAAAGTGCACGTGGACATTTAAAGTATGCTCATTTATCAACGTTTATGCTTGCAATTTTGACTATTCCCCACAGCAATCCTGAATCAGAGGATATTCAGCCAAGTTAGAAAGACAAGGACTCAGTTTAGGTCAACTGCTATGAACAAAACGGACTGCATCTTTGAAGAAATCAATTCTGCAACCAGAGGAAGCTTGTAAAAGTAATTTTTATTTGGCAATGGAAAAAATCTCTTTTTTGAAATTCTTATTCCTCGTAAAAATATTAGTTTCTAACTTTTTTTTTTCTTCCCCTTCGAAAAATGCCTAAATAGCACGGTTTTGCACCTTCAAATCAAAATTTTCCCTGGGGAGGGCCTCCCCCGCTTCATTGGGAGGATACGTGGTTGCTCCTCTGGGAACTTTTCCCTCTTTTGGACTTGCCCAGGTTGGCAGGTATGGGCAATGTTAGTGCTCCTATCGTGTCAACAGTGCGCCAGTAAATTAACAACATGCAAATAAAGTAAATTCATTATACCCTAGAGTGAATTAAGTTTTACAAGACTGCTGTGGATAAGGAAAAGTAATTTGCGGGAGTATTACGTAGTGATAGTGGTAAACTTTACTGTGCAGTGAACTAGGGTGGAGTGGGGGAAGTGCAACTGGGAAGAATTTTTTTTGTCTTTTTTAAACTTACTGTGAGAACTGAGACGTGCAGAAATAAAACTTGTACACACCATTTGAGGCTATCTAGTTACAAGAATGTGCAATTAGATTTTTTTTATAACCTACCTTTAATTTCTGGTGCCCCCCGCCCTAATGTCCACCGGTTGCATTTGCCCCGGGTAACCGTGCAACTGCAGCTTTCAAACCACCACAGGACTGCACACAAATAATACTGGAGGAAGTGTTGCTGTGAATTTTACTGGTTCTGCTAGTTTTTTTGTTTGTTTTTATTTCAAACCGTATGGGAGCTATGAACTGTTTTGTGCGTAAAAGCAGGGTGATTGTATAAGTGAGCACAATTAAGAAGGTGATGGTTTTTGTTTTTATGAAGAAATAAACATATATATTGTACATACATAAATTGCACATGGTTGCCGCATGTTATAAGCTTTCTCGTGTTTTTGAAGGTTTTCTCAAGAAATTTATACGTAGCCTAAAAAAACTAGGATATTTGCAAGTCACTTTTTTCTAGAATGCGACTGGAAATGTCAGATCTCCTCGTCTGCCAATAGTTGGTTCAGTGATTACTGTAATGTCATCAGCATCAAGAGGAGCGACATTCTTGTTTTGAGTCCAAGTAAAGGTTGAACTTGTGTTAGTCTATATTTCTTAAATCATTACCTCAGGGTAATGGGATCAGGTTCTATGCTTGATACTTGTCCTACAAAATGCAAGCTCTTCTTTCTGCCCACAAACTTGCAAAGAACCCAATGTCCTACTTAAAGTGATATTTTTCTCTCAAAATATGGTTTATCTTGTTCTTCCGCGATGTCGCTCTTCCATTTCTGTGGCAGAAATAAAGTTCCGCCAAGTAAGGTTTTTGACTTCCTAGAAGAAATGCTAGATCTTCTTTGCTGGATGTGTACGTTTCAGCAGAAGATTCCTTAAAGATTTTCGTATTTCAGTTTCACCTTCACAGTATGTACAGTTGCCCATGTTAACAGTCGATAGATTGGTTGCAAAGCTTTTTTTCTATACGTTGTTTATAATCTTAAATTTTGCCATCTGTTAGGGGAACCAAGTTTAGTATTTTCTACAGTGAATTTGAAGTTTTGATTAGTTGTGCACACACATAGTGAGTGTGTCACTTCGACCAGTAGAACGCAATGCTTGGGTCTCAGCTTGGCAAATTTAGATAAACCGGTTTTCATGCCAGGAGACTTGTTTTTCCAAAGTTTGTTAGCTTCCTTTTATATAAGGTGAGCCTTTTAGAAAGTTTAAATCTACTTCCATCTGGTTCAATAATAGTTTGCAGTCTTTCATACCAGTCATTGCTCTACTTCCTTCGCAAAGTTCATAAGACAAATCATACAGTTTCAACAATTTCTATAAAAAGTTTTTTAGATTGCTGAACCATGTAGTTGTGTGCATTAAATTAATGATCTTCTAGCCTTCAACTTGGTCGGGTGGGATGAAAATTTGCTGTTTTTAAGCCAAAAAAAGTTGTAATGGATGAAATAAATGCAGCAAATAAACTATCATTATTAATGATGCAGGGTCTAACTTAAAGATGGTAAACAGACAAATTAAAGTTTACGTAAATTTTATTAAGTGATTATGAAGTGGAAAGTCCCGGTTACAGTTACAAGAGAAATCTATCTAAAATGTAAATGAAAATTATGTACTGAACAGACTAATAATAAAGTAAGCCTAGTAATTTAAAAAAAAAATATGCAGAAACTAATTGACTCAATTTTAGTCTCTTAATAGACTGGAATTTATCCAGGAGGTAAACTGACACAATGAACTGCTACTGCGGAGTTATGGAAGTTGACTGGGGTAAAGGGCGGAAGATTGGGATTACCTCTGGAGTATTTGCTGCCCTCATGGTCAGTGGGTGTAGTGGTGGACGAGCCCTTATCCAAGCTGCTTTGATGGTGCAGCCTTCGCAGTCTGCAGAGATTGAGCTGTCACAAGCTCTGGAGTGGAACTGTGTTGCAGACTGAGTAGAGGAGAGAATAGGCCTACTTGCAGACAGTGTGTGCTCACTGTCATATGAGGCTGGTTAGCCTGGCATCTGCTGGTACGTGGTTCTGGGCTTCCTTATATATGAAAAAATCCAGTGATCAACGATCTTCCGGGGGTAGCGTAGCCTTCCAGCGCAGGGGTTGAGGGAGCACCACTCATTTATAGACTGCTTCGAGGAGACTGCAAATTAAAACCTTTCTGAGGCTGACGGGATATGACTCAAGGTCGCCGGGGTTCTGCCATCTCGTGGGTTTGCTGGAAATATTTAATTTATTCATGGGGGTGGCGCTAGCATGTGGGGTTTTGGGCAGGTGGTACATTTCATAATTAAGTGCATCGATTACTTTTACATATGAGGCTGTCCAACGCATCGAGTCTGCTCGATACGTGAAATTACATTTGCCACTTTTACCAACTTGCCCTGAGTTCAGGTCACTCTTAGATGGGGTGAAGTTGCCCGTAGAGTGTGTATCTGCTTCGCAGCATGTTGGCATGGGTCAAATTAATGAAAACAAAAGGTAATTTACAGGCAAAAAATTTTTGTGAAAATATGTTTAGAAATTTTTCAATATACAGTATATTAATGTTTTAATTCTTGAAGGAAGGAAGGGAAGATTATAAAAATAATACTCTTGCAGTTATTTGTTTAGTCATGTTCATAAACAAAATAACCTTAATCATGCACGTGTAAAATGTAAAAATGTTGGAGCTCACCCATAGAAGTCGTACATGAGAAAATAATTCCCTACTGTACAAGAGAAAGATATCTTACATAGTTTGCAGGCCTGCCATGGCTCTAAAAAGTGCACATTGATGAAAAGTCATTTTGTGGAATAGTAATTGCGCGATGTATATTCATAAACATTGCAACATAACATAAATTTTCTGTCCGAAATCTTTTGCAGGGGGGAAATTAAGTCCAAATTTACTATGTTTGTACGGAATTGTGACTTGACAGTATTTACAGGAATACAAACATTCAGTGCAGCCCATACTTGAAATATTAATTATGCCTAATTTTTCATCAAAAACTTCTGGTGCGGCCTATACATGCCAAAATATGGTTTTATATTTTTTTATTAAAAATGTGAAATGTATTATAAATTATTCAAAAATTGATATAAAATTATTATTAAATTGTATCTTCCGGATTTTAAAATTCCTATTTAACAAAAATTTCAAATGCAGTTTGTCAGAATTTTTACAAAACTTTTGCAGTATTTAACCAAACTGCAGCAAAAAAAAATCTAATTTTAAAATTTTTAATTCTGTACTTTTTGAGAAATTCAAAACCAAAATTTGTATTTTTTCTTTCAAAAAAATTTTGCCTTCACTTATGCTGTGTATAATATCTTTGTAATGATCATAAAAAAAAAAAAACTGTAAAATGACACTTTACCCAGCTCCCTATCTGTTAGATCTTCCAGAGCAATTCAAAAATGTATGTACAACCATTTTTTTTTTGGAATTTTTACAAAACTTTCATACCTGTAATTTCCAAATGGGTTGACATATTGCAGTAAAATTTGGTATTGTTCTTTGTCTAAATGAGTACTACCACCCGACCAAATTCCATCCAAATCTGAGATGGTCAGGTTAAAAATCATAAAATTGTGTTGAGGTGTGCCTGGCAGATTTAGAAATTTTACCAAGTTTGTGTCACTAGAAATAGTTGCACCTATTATAACTTGTATTTAAAATCAAATGGTTTTGCCTGATAATGTAGTCATTTTAACAAGGAATTATTTGCAAAATGTTTCTTTTCTGATTAAAGGTAGTTTTTTTTCCCTTGTAAGGTTAGAGTTTAATTGTATCTGTCCAAAATAACATGGTTTTAAAACATATGTATTTGAGAATCTTGGCAAATTAAATTAGTATATGCCCAGAAGCATATACTTGACCTCCCCTTGTCACCGAAAATTGTTTGAACATTGAGCAACTTGTGCTGTATGTGTTCATTTTCAATCGGAGGATTTATATTAATTTATTTCAATTGACACTCATATTTAATCAGTTTATTCAAAAGATAAGTGCCTGTTCGACGCCTTTTGCAGTCTAATAATGGGTAGGTAAGCACCGAGCAGAGTGCAGTGTAACTCCCGATAGGGAAAATCAGAGCAAGAAATAATCACTAAGTTTTCTTTGCAGTAAAATATAATTACTTTAAAAGACAAGACATTTGTAACTGATGCAAACATGCATCAGCGTGGAGGGTAATCCTCCCGCCGCCACCCCTCTACCAGCAGCCTTGAACACTGCTTGATCGATAACTTCTCTGTGCTCTCACCTGATAGTCTGTGTGGGACATTCAAAATTTGACTTGCATTCAGTGTCGTACTATTTGCGTTAACGTATTATTTACAATAATACTTTAAAAAATACCCTTTTTTAGTGTGTTTTAGCTAATCTTTATTCACAGATAATGTACAGCTCTTACTATACTCAACATAAAGTTGTAAAAGGTTAGAAGTTCTGTTTTATTGATGTACTTGTTAGAAACCTGATCTACTCTACCGAAATCCTGGAAGTATGGACATTTTTTGCTTCAAAAACGGCAGCTTTTGTCCTCCCCCTGCCCTACCAAGTCAAAGGGAATTTTTCTAGAAAGGAAGTCTTTAACCCAGATAGCTTTGGTGTTGCACACTGTTCTACATGTACACACTAAACACACAAAAGATGATCTCTAAATAAAATTTTGGTGAAGCAGGATGGCCGCCATCAAGATTTCATAATATAAATATACAGTGTAATAGTATCTTAAGCTTCTAATTGATACTTAAAACTGTCCAATATGAGACTTGTTAAAACAGTTACTGCTAGTTATGTAAACCTCTAAAATTTGTGTATGAAAAATGGCTGCCATCATCCACTTGTAGGTGAAAATCTAAATTTGTTTCTTTCACCTTGAGCATAGGATAACATAGGAACCAATTTTGATCAAAATAAAAATGGCAAAACTTTTTTTTTTTTAATGTGAAATTACCTGTACAGTTTAAGCAGTCATTGCATTTTGGGATTAGTACAGTTATTTACACTGACATTTTTTACATTTGTGTGTGCTGTCCGCCCAATCTGACAGCCTTCTCAAAAGTTTTCCAGATTACCTTAATCGCATGTTTTCTAGGTGAAAATTGTCTTAAATAAAATTTATTGCAGTAATGAATGTGTTTACACTTAACTTTGGAACTATTATTTGTTTGACAATGTTGACAGGAATATTAACTGTTAAGTACTGTTGCAGATTTCAGTTTGCCATTGGGATAGATAAATATTATCAACTCTGCAGTGTTAGATTAATTTTTTTACCAATCTGATGTGTCTTGCAAATTCAGCAGTTGGTAGTATATACACATGTAGCTGCCCACCCACGTGACATTGAGTGCATAACACTAGTGTCTACTGTAGTAGGTAGTATTAGCTTCAACCCTAAACTGTGTGAATAAACAGAAGCTAAAACTAGGTAGTGACAACACGACAATGTTAAGTATACATTGAAATTTTTGTATGTGGTGTGTTGTCGGGATGTTCTTTCCTGCTATATTTACCCCCCCCCCCCCCCCCCCCCTCAGGCTCTTTCACTCTTCCCTTCATTCCTTCAAGTTAACATTAAAATGTACTGTATGCTCACAAATTTGTAAATTTGTTTTAAAGAAAAAATTTTAATGCCAACATCTTGTGTATAAGCAGTGCACCCCACTTTTTGTAGTGTTTTTTTAATTATTTTTGTGGGTGGCCTATATGTGCCAAATATGGTAGTTTAAATTTTTAAGTTTGTGAACTGCAAATAATTAATTTTTACCAGGTAACAGAAGGTCTATACATACAAAATAATGTATTTTAGTGGCAGTAATGGGAAAGCAAATATTGTATATTGCGAGAGATGTAGATGGACTGAATAAAATGTTTGCCATACAGTTTGCCTGTTGCAGTGAAATATTCTGTTTAGCTGATAGCATATTTGTTCTGTCAGTGGTGGAAAAATATGGTATTGGAAGGTTGAGGTCCTGAAAATAGGTCAGAGAAGTGTACTATTCTGCCTGGAAAACAGGGAAAAGTTAGGGAATTCGAAAATGAAATTTCAGTTATTCTATCATTGAAAGGACAGCCAGTACTATGCCACAGATCAGGACACTAGCAAATGGCATCACATAGATGGCATAGAATCAGTTTTGTTAGTTGCTCCTTGAGGGATGAATAAAGCTCACCTTGCCTTTAGAATTATCTTGTTGTGGGATTTTTCTGTTGTGATTTCCTGGTAGCATTTTATTTCTTCAGTTATCGTACAGAAAAAAAACAGTTTTGTGCTCTGTTTGCTTATAATATTTCACTGGTCATGTGGTATAGTCACTTTGGTTTTGTCAGGATGCATGGCACACAGTGCTGTAGTCTGTCTCGTGTAAGGTTTCCAGACTGACAGATTGTATGAAACTAGTACATTGTAAACAAACCATACGTATCCTTCCATGTGCTTTCCATGCGACTTGTCAAAACATGTCAACATCGTATGGATTTTTGCTTGATATTTCAAACATCCCAACTATAAACCTAATTGAGGAAAATATGCGATTACACTTTTTTTTTTTATGGTAGCCGCTACATTGTGTTATCAAAATACTACTGATAAAATATATTAATATTCTTATGATCAATTAAACAGATATTAATTACTATCAAATCAATAATCACACACAATTAATATTTTAAATCAATAAATTCATTGGACTTGCAACTCTCAACAACAGGAAAATTGAGGCAAGATAGAAAGACCTTGATGTTGGTTACAATTAACACTAATCAAATTTAAATCACACATATTAAACAATTTAATGGAGAATACGAAAACATACCTGGCCCGAAGTATGATCAGAATTTTTCCTTCTTTGTATGCCTCTTGAAATATTTAACGAATTCATTAAAAGAATGTGAATCTCACATAGTTAGCTGATGAGAACATCATCAAAATAATCATTAATTCACAACTGAGCAGTAAAATGAACTACAAGAAAACAAAAGTCTGCTGGAGTTCTGTGTAAAGGCAAAGTTGCATTTAGGCAGTGGACAAACACAATAGGAGTTAGGTCTGTCAAATCATACACAGAAATAGTTAAATAGAACTGTAAGTCTTCCACAATCAATAATTATGGAACCTATTGTAGCAATTACAATAAAATAAGCCTGTACAAAAAACATTCCTCACAAATGGTTAAGACTGGTAGGCCTGTGATCATTAAGTCATGAAACCATGGCAATAACATCACACATGGCCGTATGTACTATTGCAGTAAAGTAGATTAGTATTTATTACCATGGCTAAAAAATTTACCACAGAAAAATATGTACTTCACATTGTCTTTCTGGACAAATGAAATATTTATCTGTTTTAACATAATTAGGCCTAAATAATTAGTATTTGATTACAACTGCATTCGTGGTTTTGGTCTACACACACAGGAGCAATGTTTTGAAGTCTTTAAGTACTATTTGTTGTTCATTGACCAAACAAAAATAAATTCAACTACAACATTAATATACGTTATATGAAATGAATGCTGAAGGTTAAATGTTTTCTGCTAAAAATCCGCACATAAACTTATGTTGCCATTTACTTTGTTTGGAATTTCTTCAAAAACCATATCAATCTGCAGGTCGTTTCCATTTTTTTAATACCACTGGACAATTTGAGTTCTCCCATTAGTAACATGCCTTAGACTCCTTTAGCAACACATATGTCTTGCTGTCGTTGGCGATTGCATGAAGGATTTTTAAGTCACTGAGTTTTAAATAACTATTCACGCAACATTAATTCAATTTAGAACTTCCAAACTCATATGCCCGCACACCAAAATCGCATCTCAAAATATGACGTCGTTGGTTGGTGAAGATACAGCATTCCTTTTTTAATATTTCTGTTATGCAATTAAATAAATTTGAAGCTATAAACGCATTTAATAACCTTATACAGAATACTAAAATGTAATATTATTTAAGTTTATTCCGAAATGCTTACTTTAATTTTATATATACTGTGCACTATTTTCTTTTTCGCCGAACTCGTACTCATATGGCATGATGATGATGGTGAATGGCAACTCGACATATACGAAACAACTTGCCATTTACAAAGTCCTGTGTGCATGAAGGAATGAAGATTATTTGGTTAGGTATTCTGACTGCTCTGTCGACACAGCTGACAAACCGAAAATATGTGGATAAGAAATAGTTCCTAGATTAATATTTATATTTTATTTTGCGTGGTCATAGAACAGCTGTTTGTGTTGCTAACTAAACTTTGTGCTAAGTAGTAATGTAAAAGTGTTCAAAATGAAATGCGAAATAAAACTCTGTATTCAAATGAAACTAAACTTCAAACATTTGGAGTTCTTTTTAGTCCTATTACCACTCACCATGCCATCCATACATGCTTGATATTAATTCCAAAAGCCTACTGATATATTGCGGGGTATTGTCGAATTATTTGACCAAATATATTTTTAACTAATGTAGTTTCTAGTCAGTAACGGGAGAAAAATTAACTTTTAAAAAGACTGGATCAAGAGGCATAGGTGATGCTACCTGTTATGAACATGCTCGTCCCGCAATATGCCCTGCCACACAATGTCGGCATGCGAAGTCAGAAAAAATAGCTTTTTTGTGTAAAATTACATTTATTTTGTTCTTTAGTGTTTTTACTGTACTGTATTAATGAAAGAAAGTGGGTTATACAAGGTTTTCTATTCTTACTTTTATAACGTATGAATTTTTTAGACTATAAATACTGCAAAATCTGTTTATAATGGCTAGTGGATTAGCTGACAGCTTGTAAACAGAATTTGCAGCCACCAATTGACTCACCAGCTGATGGTGACAGGATACATAAATGAAAAGTAACATTCGTGTAAAATTAGTCACTGTCAAAATTTTTGCAAGGTACAGGAGAAAAATTGCTGCTTTACAATGTTAATGAATAAGGCAATGCCTGTTCTGCAGTTGGTGTGGATGTACCATATGATAATTTTTCATAAACATAATTTTGGATTGTAGTAGGTGTAATCAAAACATTGGACACCTACTTGCTATACTATGCTGCAGGAAGTCGTCATGGAACTTGTTAGTAAATGCAATGAGCATGATTGTAGTTGCTGGTTGGCAGTTACATAGATAGATACCTGAAAACCAGGAAACCACTTGGAGCTTCTAGTTTCATAGGTGTTACTGTTGCCCTTGTTAGTTCTGCCAAGCAAAGTTGGGCCATTTGTTAGACTTAGTCTGTCTACAATTGGCCGTACCTGTGGACGTGTCCAGTCTCTGCATCAAGTGAAGTCACATTGGCGTGGTCTGAATATGGTTTGCAAATGCTGTGCCCAAAAGCAAGATTTCAGAATCTACCATCTGCACATTGTTACATAGTGATTTTTAAATATTGCTAAATTATCAATTAATGTTTGCAGGGTGGGTGATTCAAATATTTCTCTTATGTGAGCCCTAACTGTTTTATTTTATAGAAGTTTGCCAGTTGACATCCAAGAATTTTGTTTGAACTTTGAATTTTTAAGTTTCATGCTTCATGTTAAATAATTCAGAAACGACACTAATTAGCATTTCACGTTCATCTATATAAAACCCACCTTGCACATCCATTGTTATGAATGCTTTGACGTGGGAGGTTGGGACAGTATCATGTCAGAGGGTCGTGTGCACCAATTAGCATATTCTTGTCCCAACGAAAGACTGCTGGCCATCTCACAGAAAATGAGCAATTTTTGGAGTGTATGCTAGACTCCTTGCAATAAGTAGAAATAGGCTTGCATTACGTATTTTGGTTCTTGAGGACACTGGTTTTTCAGTCATTAGCTTAATGTTACTCATTATGGAGGCACTCTGGGTTCCAGCACCCTATGAATCACATTAGGCCCCCTAGTTTTATTTTGTGGTGAATATTTACTTGTGGGTTGTCTTCAGTTTTTCCTGTATCTCTGAATCAGCCTGTTTCTGCACTTGCCCCCTCCTTGCTACCCCAATTTACCAATCCATATATTTTTGTTCGTCCCTACAACAAGGAAAGAGCATGGTTGAGTGGTACTGTAATGGCATGTCAATCATAGGCGCATCCCCAAGGGGGGGGGGGGGGTGGGGGCAAGAGGGTTTGAGCCCCTCTGACTGGTATTCCAAAATATTCAGTTTGGCTTTACTACCATTTCAGGCAATCTAAAAAACAATGGCCGGTACATAATTATGGAATTTATTTTCTGTCTCTCGTGTGATAGTATAATATGTGCCACAAATTAGTGGCACCATTGTTTATTTAAAACAGCTTTTGCGAAAAATAAATACCCAGAGTATTTTAAATTATCTGTAAAACTGGATGTTGCTACAGACTTTAAATAACTAAGTATAGAATAATAAATACCGTTATTGGCAGACCTGTTTATTTGGTTATTTATTGCATGACAACTTATGGAACTTTAAATGGTATGTTGTGTTTTTAATGTGGAAATTGTAGATGTTAGTTTAAAATGGTGCATGTGCATTTGAATAGCAAACTTGAGAAACTTTCTGGTCATATCTTCACAGTAGTAAATAAATCTAAAATATTTAGCGCTCCTGCAAATATGAGCTGTGTTGTATTAAGTCACGGGGCTAAGGGACAAAATGGCACATCGATAAAGTTCAAAACACCAATATGAAAACACTGAACAAGAATGTAGTCTTTCCATTTGTGCAGTATGCAGAATGGAACTTAATTCATAATCTCGTTTAACTACTGGTAATAAAAATTTATCTGCCCCTGTGTTTCAATAAAATTTCTCTAGTGTGTGTGTTGGTAGTTTTAAATGTTTCCTGTAATACACATTTCAACCAATTGGTACTGCATACTTGAGTTTTATTATGTATTTTGAGATTTACTGGCTGGAATTCAGCATTTTTGCAACTTGTCGAGTTGAGTCATGACACGCATTAAAATCAGATGTGCCAAGGAAAAATTGTTTCAAACGTGTTTGTGTATCACCACAACTTTGTACAGTTTCCATACATACGAATGTAAATTTAAGTTTCACACAGGAAAAATATTCCAAAACCCTTACAGAAACATTCTGGTATAAGAGTTTGATTTTACAGTGGGTGAAATGAGATTATCTGTAAAAGCTAGCATATTCATAATAATACAGTATTATGAAGTACACGTAGTACAGTAGCAGAACATTTTAACTTATTTATATAGAATATTCACAATATATTGATAATAATATTTAGCAGTAAAACTTACAGGCCTGTTGGTAATCAAGAGTTGGTGGGGAAATTACCAAAATTCTAATTTTATTATTTCTAAGGCGATTGTGGATTTTTGAGAAATCAGATGTATTTTTGAATTAAAATTGCAAAGCATGTGTGCTGTTTATATTTATCAGGATTGCTTTCAACCTGAAATATTTCTTGATACAATGAAACCTTTACGGCATTCCAGAAAAATAAATTATTTTACTTAAGCAAGGAAAAAGTTCTAAAGAAAAAGGATAAAAGATGAACTTTTTAAAGCCTTGTTAGGCAGGCACATTATTTCTTAACTGGGAACTTTTACATTGCGATTGCTTTGTCTTTGTCTACCTTCGGAAAAGGCAAAAAGTGTTGGTTGTTGCTCTTAAACTGTTCGAAAATAATAATTTGCCTCAGATTTTGTAGTTCTGTTAGTCATTTGCTTAATATTAGACATACATAATAATTTTGTGGAAAAATTATCCATGCCTTGCAGTAAAATTAATTTTTCTGGTTCCTAAAAAGTTTAGGCATCATGCTAGTGATGTGGGTCAGTTGTAACACTTCAAAAAAAATTCAGCCAGTGGGGTAGTCACCTATATTTTGAAAAACTATAAAAAGTATGAATATGAATTTTTAAATTTCACTAGTGTAATCAGGTTTTGCAATAAGACATAACAATATTATAAAAGGAACATTATTCCTGTGGGAAAATGTTTTCCGTAATTGTGTTCAGGAACGTAATTCAGTGTAAAAGTTGACCTCCTTTGGCACTAGGTGGAATTAAAAATTCATGGTCAGATTTATTATGATAAATAATGAAATTATGTTGTGGGATTGTGGTTAATATTTTTGTACCTTTGTCTTCCAGATGAAGTCCGTACTGGAACATACAGGCAGTTGTTTCATCCTGAGCAGCTAATCACAGGCAAGGAAGATGCTGCCAACAACTACGCCAGAGGCCACTACACCATCGGCAAGGAGATAGTCGACATTGTCATGGACAGGATTCGTAAACTCTCGGACCAGTGCACTGGTCTCCAAGGCTTCCTGATATTCCACTCGTTTGGAGGTGGTACTGGCTCTGGCTTCACCTCCCTGCTTATGGAGAGGCTGTCTGTGGACTATGGCAAGAAGAGCAAGTTGGAGTTTGCCATATACCCAGCCCCACAGGTATCCACTGCTGTTGTTGAACCTTACAATTCCATCCTCACCACCCACACAACATTGGAACATTCAGACTGCGCCTTCATGGTGGACAATGAGGCCATTTACGATATCTGCCGTCGCAACCTTGACATTGAGAGACCCACCTACACCAATCTGAATCGCCTCATCGGCCAGATAGTCTCTTCTATCACTGCTTCACTCCGTTTTGATGGTGCCCTGAATGTAGATCTGACAGAGTTTCAAACTAACTTGGTTCCATACCCTCGCATCCATTTCCCTCTGGTTACCTATGCCCCAGTTATCTCTGCAGAGAAAGCTTATCATGAGCAGTTATCTGTGTCAGAAATCACAAATGCTTGTTTTGAGCCTGCCAACCAAATGGTAAAGTGTGATCCACGTCATGGGAAGTACATGGCTTGCTGCATGCTTTATCGTGGAGATGTTGTCCCAAAGGACGTGAATGCTGCCATAGCAGTCATAAAGACGAAGCGCTCAATCCAGTTCGTGGACTGGTGTCCAACTGGGTTTAAAGTAGGCATTAACTATCAGCCCCCCACTGCAGTCCCTGGAGGAGACTTAGCCAAGGTGCAACGAGCTGTGTGCATGCTGTCAAACACTACTGCAATTGCAGAGGCTTGGGCTCGCCTGGATCACAAGTTTGACCTGATGTATGCCAAGCGAGCATTTGTCCACTGGTATTGTCGTGAGGGCATGGAAGAAGGAGAATTTTCAGAGGCTCGTGAAGATCTGGCTGCATTGGAGAAAGATTATGAAGAGGTTGGCATGGACTCTACTGAAGGTGAAGGAGAAGGTGCTGAAGAGTATTAGTGTCACAGTTCCATAAGAAAATGTGAGCATATGTAAAACAAATGCTGTATTTTTGTTTACTCGACAAAGTTTTGTACACCTTTTTTTTGTTTATACTGGAATAAAGTTTTTGTTTCAGAATGTGTGGGTGACTATTTTGTGATCTTTAATTGTTGTCATAAACTTCCAACTGGTTAGCATACTGGTTTTTGGGCTTTGTAGATTTGGCATCTAAGATGCTCTGAGAGATTTGTATGTGCCTATGGGATTTGGAGTTCAAATTTTCATACAATGTTTTTAAAATACTTGTTTTGGGGCATTTCATAAAATATGGGTGGTCTGCAGTAGTGAAAATTTTGTTTTCTGCTTAGTTATGAACTTTCGAAACTGTGGCAGCTTTCATGTGCAGTGGACTCGCTGTACAGAAAATGTGTGCGCCTAGAAACTGTATACACGGTTAATTTTCTGTCGCCCCAGCAAAACTTTATATATAAATGCTGAAGCTACCCGCTTGTATTTATCGGATGTTGTATCAACTAGTTTGTACTGGGAGGGATTGATCGATACATTTTCTCAATAACTATACCAGTTTATATACCAATACATTCTCAAGATACTAGATACTGATACTTTTCTCGATACCAAATTAAGATTGTCATGAGCACAAAAACAACTTGGACAAGAAAATTGCTCATTTTACTAGTGTTACACGCTGGAAGTATACAAAAACCCACATTACACTGGAAACAAATGGTGGATGGCCTGTAACCCAAACACCAAACACCTTTAACCAATGATCAACCAACAGTCTCCTTTCATTCTGTAGAGCTGTGTTTCCATAATAAAAGCTGTAATCAAACTTTGAAGAAAATTATGGTTCAATACAAACTTATTTTGCAGTTTTTTAATTTTATTTTGAGGCTTAGAGAAATTACTCTAATGTTAAATATCGTAATTATCTGATAACACCAATCGTGGTGTAGCCTGTGAAATTGTAAATAACTACTCAATTTGCTCGCTTGTGCCTATCTACACTGGCTTGCCAGTTTTTATTGTACCTTCATTATGTACCATAAAAGTAAGTTTCCAAAATAATTGTATGTTGCCTAAAAAAAACAAAAGGTGCACGCAGTTGTGCAAATATTATGCTACGAATAAAATATGGTGTGTTATGGTACATATTTCAACATTCCAAATGTTATGGTACAAGAAGATGGGTGGTAAAATCAGATACTTTGGATATTCTCATGTCCTGGTATTGAGAATCCCATTCCTAGTTTATAGTTTAAATTCCTCCCACTGCTAGGCTTCCCCTTCTGTATCTCGTCTACGGTGAAAACACCGGCCATTCAATAACCTCTCTGCTTGGTGCATGTGGTATTTCCAAATTCAATATCATAATTTTCTCATTTTACTGTTAGGGCAGCTTGTATTGGGTGTCTGATTACAATCAATTGTATATGCTATTTTGTGATATATTCTTTGTTTAAAATAAGTGACATAATTTTGATTAATGATTTAAAGTAGTGCTAATACAAAGCTACTTGTAAAACATTCCCATTTTAATTGTTTGATTGATAAACTTTATTCACAGGTAATGTGAAGCTGTCATACTAAACATGAAGTTTAATAAGGTTATACACCAGGTTACTTAACTGGATTTATATTAATTTCAGTATATGCACATCGTTTGAATAAATTTATATCCTGCAAGATCATATTAACATATTTTTTTAGTCTAATAATAATGGGTAAGAACTGAGCCAGTGTGTAGCGTAACTTGTAACATGGAAAAATTGATAATGTGGATTTGAATACGTAATTACTGAAGACCATGAAGAAATAATTCTAATCGCCTTGTTTACTTTTTTTTGTGTCAATTACTTCAAAAAGAGGCATTTGCCATGGATGCAGTCTCCAACATGAAGTGGAAGGTCTTATCCCTCCTGCCACTGCCCCTTCACTGTCGTGCCTGCTGTTCTCCATGTGCTCTCAGATAAGTGTATGCGGGACATATCAAAATTTGCCTTGCATTCCGTCATGTTTTTTCAATATCTAAGGGGTTGAAAATTTTAGGTTATCAAACATTTTGTTGATTACTATAAATTATATATAGTATTTAATGATGGTGTGTTCTTTATTTAAACAAGTTGTGAAATTATGAATTATTTACTTTAATGCTGTTTTTTTTAATCCCGTTTTTATTTTTAATAGGTAATGTATAGCACTCGTACTTTAAATTAAGTAGAATATGGTCAAAAAAATTTTGTTTGGCGTGTCAGAACCCTTGTATACTTGAATCTCACATGTATGGATTTTTTGACATTCCCCTGAAAAATGGTAGATAGGGAGTAGGCTATTAACGTCGTGGGAAAATAGATTTATCACATCTTGCTTGGGTGACTTTAAAAAAACACTTGTACAAACTTGTGAGGGAGAGAACAAGCTGCACTCTGCCTATTAAAATTTCTTTGACAAAAACATAATTTCACTAGGGCCTACAAATCATAATTTGCTTCGGTATTTTTAACTGTAGCAATGAAATTTTTCTTTCAATGCTACTTGACAATAGGCAATGTTTAATTTAAAAGTAGTACACCAAAATACCAAGATATTTTTCTAACTGAACTATTTGCTTCTAGGAGTGGCGGACACTTGTAATTCATATTTAATTGGGAATAAATTTTATATAATAGATTACAGCTCAATTTATTCAAGAATATATCACAGTGCAGGGTTACAGATGTTTTGGATGTAGATTAAAGGACTTTTCAAATGCTTATGAAGCTCCAAAATATAGAATTTCAAGCATTAAATTATCTAAATACTCACTATATACTAAACAGCACTGTCCACAATTTTCATTATGATGCAAAATACCTTTTTTCATACTTCATTAAAATATTTACAAAAGTACAGAAAAACTTTAAATTGACTTGCAACCTACAAGTAACACGTCCACCACACAAATTCACTACTTTCGGATATTTCTTTTCCTTAACTTCACTGTGGTGGAATGACTATTCTAACCCTCATGCCATCACTACTTTGCTAAACACTTAAAATAAAGATGGTCCATTTACTTATTTTATTGGTTCAGTAATGCTCTGTACCCTTTATTGGCTACTGTAGAGATAATTTCATATATATTCTGGAACACTGAAAATTCAAGGACTTTTCCTGATACAACATAATTTAAAGACCTTGAAACCAAACTATATAATTTAAAGGGGTTTGAGGACCCTGCAGCGTTATATATTTGTGGTATTATGTATAAAAAAAACACAAACCGGACATTACTCCTAGGGTGGTTTTTCGAAGGTTTGTATACAAACATATGAAGAAAGTCGTGATTGAACTATAGAAGTTCTATTTCTTTGATGTACATATCAAGCCCTCTTCTACTGAAATTCTGGATGTATGGAAATTTGATAGTCCCTTCAAAAATGGTAGGAAGACCAAATTTTGACTGGTTAAGTGCAGTATGAAGTTTATCATGTGTATTTTAATGCTTTCACAATTGGCTTCATATTATTTGCCAAATGGTTGAGAAGCCGCCATATTTTTACTTCCTCACTTGCAAGAAATTGTAAGCATTTTCCCATAATTCAAGAAAGGATTAATTTTTCCAGGTTTTTTTTATATTGGTCCTGTGACTAACTCTCAAGTATTAAATCATTTAAGGTGACCAGAGTGCAGATACTTATCACACATTTTCATGTGCAGGTGTCATTGCAAAATTTTACTTTTGGACAGTTCAGGTAGAAAGTGGAGGTATACTGTGATTCAGCAAGCTGTGTGCTGTTACTAGTAAACTTTGTGTGTAAAAGATGTAGATGAAAGGGAGTGCTTGGGATGTGAAAGGTGCCTGAATTTTATGAGCCAATGTGCTAGTTATATTTTAATTCTCCATAACTGAGGGAATACTTCCTGTACCGTGCTGTTACTGTAGCTGGAGTCAATTTTTGTGTGACGTTTCTTCATGTGTAGCAATATTCCACTCATATTTACCTTTAAACTATTAATATATGTGTGTTTTAAAGTTTAATAAACTACGCATTGTTCTTCAAAGGTAGTTTTTAACAAGAATCTGCCATGAAATCTGTACTTTTTAGTACATGAATTGAATATCGGTAGCTGGGTAGTTCAGTTGATAGGTTAAACTGCTTTCCCTGAAACTTTAATTGCTCTCCCGACAACATTCCATCTGTAAGTTTCAGTTGTGTAAAATCTTGAGCTTGTTTTGTGAAACATCCCTGGACAAACCTTTCTGAAGGGGAAGGGTACAATTACTTCAATGTAAAAGATATTCATGGTAACATGAGCAACAATGTAAAAGATATTCATGGTAACATGAGCAACTTTCAAGGCTTTTCTAGCAGGTGTAAAACAAAATTGTACTTTGTGGCCTTGGACTTTAATAAATGGAGCATGAACATTTCATAATTCAGAATAGTTTACCATTTTTATGAAAACCATTATTACTAAGAAGAGAGAGCAAAAATGAACTGTTAGCACTGCCTTAAGTTTACTGCAGTTACAGCTACATCGGCCTCAATCATTGAGTGAGTGAAGAGATTTGGGCTGCTCCTATCAGCTCTCAAGACCTCGCTGTTAAATGCAATAGTATGTACTGTAATAGGTCATTTCAATGGTGGGGTAAACAAATTTCCTCCTAGCTGGTCTTATGACCATTCAACCTGTACATTCTTGCAGTATAGGAGGACTGAGTGACACCGAGTTGCTTTCAACTGAAGAATGTGCAGAAAGACGACTTGATGGATGTGAGCCCAGCTTAAATTACCATATACAAAGCGTTGCGTGCCTACGTTCTATGCAACTTTTCCTACATGAACGATTGCACCGCCTGTTCTCAAAGCATTGAACACAACTTGAAACACAATTAAATGATTACACACTTCTATAGAAGTAATTTTAGAGATTTTGCATTATAGTTGGTGCAAATGAATGCTATAAAGTTTGGGCACAAGTTTCCGAACATTCTGGAGAGGGGCACAGGTTATACCTTGGTTCTTAGACTATTTTCCCAACCATGTGGCATTTGCCACTGTCTGCAAAAGTAAATTCAGCCATGAAAAACCACTGAAAATGCATAAGGCTAAACAGGTCGCAGTCAAGTAGATGTAAGGCACTCTAAAGAGAACTGAAATAAATAGGAAGAAATACAGTACAAACGGAACACATCTATTGACTACTGGGATGATATGGAAACAAATGTGTCAAAGCATAACTGTAACAGAAACCAATGGGAATGGCGGTAAATAAAACCAGCGCGATGAAGTAATATTAAGACATAAAATGCTTCTATGGATGCCAAGATCAACACACTAGAAATGAAAACACTGGAGAGTTGAGACACACAAGGGGACTACAGATATTCATTGTAACCAGAATAAACTACCAACGAGCATTTAACAGAAACCTATAGAATGGGGTAATTTCACACATTGAATACAAAAGAATTTACAATGTAAATATAAACATCTGCCATTGTCTTTTGTTGGTATGTTGTGTTTGGGTAGCGTATAAACCTTATGGATAGGAAATGGGAAACTGCTTAAAAGAGGGTGTGTAACACAATGAGCTATATGAATCAAGTTGAGAAAATTCTCTGGGGGTGCTAGTTTACCATGCTAGCCACATCCTCGGTGTATGCCCTCAATTTAGTATGAATTGGAGTAGCAACTTGATTCTGAGCAGGTGCTCAGTTAAATCAGGGTGCATGTCCTGTTTTATCCAAATGAACACGAACACCTGCTAAACTTTACTCATGCGAATCAGTTGCATACATACTTGGGAATAAAAATTCCTGCCTGCTTAATTTGAAGGGCTGTTGGTTCATGAACTGTATTCAACCATGCATGTAAAATATTGGACTTTTCATGCTTACAATATTGAGGTCTGGAATCATGCCTTTATACTGAATTCAAAGGGCTTAACCCAAATTGCCAACTATGCATATTGCCTAGAAGAATACTTTCTGTTACATGTAAATACTCTGGTTTCGAAAATGCCTGCCTACTGAATTTCAAGGGTGTGGCCTAAGATCATCGAAAATTATGGCCAACTATCCTTGGGTGGAGCAGGCTTACTGATGGGTTGAATGGGAGGGTGGGAGTAGGTGGAGCCTGCCTGAACTGGATTGCTCTCAAGGACAATGCTCTGGGCAGGTTGGTGAACAGTCGAAGCTCAAAGCGTGTACCACAATTTTAGGGGTAGATTACCAAAGAGCTGGTGCGTACCTGTTTCCTGCGACGTCAAATTTCCAGACAGTTCGCAAACACAAGTTACAGCAGAAAAAATGTCAAAATCTTGCGATATAATACTGCAAATAAAACAAGACGCATGGATTCACACACAAAACTGAGCAAGTTAGTCTAAAAGAATCTCTACTGGGCGGCCCAAACATAATTTAGTATGCTATGGAAATGGTATTACCTTACCTTCCTTTGACTTGCCCAAAATATTAAAACTCTATGCATCTGGAAAAAGGTAACCCACCTGTACACTAGCCCTATGGCCACTTTTGATAAAATTGTAAACACTTATAATTAGTAACTAAGCCAAGGAGTGTGGCAGCAACGGTGATCCGAGGGGAAGCGTCTGACTAGTGACCTTAGGGACACGTTCAGGAGCATCTAGCTGGGACTGAGCTTAGTTTATTTCCAGTTCCATCGCTATTAATTTGTTGACTCTGCGACCGAGGGAGTAACACACGGACTGGAAAAGGGCAGGAGGGTGCAGGTGATTCCCCGTACTCTTTATTTCCATCGCATAAAAATCTCTATTTCATCCTCTGTGGTCTGGGTTCGAGCGTGAAAATTTGTGATCAAATTCGAGACCGCATCCCTTACAATATGTGCAGTGAGTCAGGGTCGTAACTAGCCCAATTCCAGTACTAATCCGCCATACTTGTTCCACCACTGTTTGGCTTTGCCTAGTAGTTGGGGGCGGGTTCAGCTTACCCATTGTTTTAGAGGGAATTGTTGCTACCTCAGTTACTTTTCAAATTCGTTTAATAATGCTACTGGATTCTCATGATATCGGCCACCAAACTCGGGAAGTTAAGTGCCTTTCACATGCAGTGATGTGGCTGGACTTAATCTCTGTGCTCCTGGGTTTGAAGGATAGTGTATCATATTCCTTTATCACGTGGCCAGGACGAGGTTTTCTCTCGATGGGCCAGTCTATGCACTTATGGTGGTACTCTGCCGAGAAAATGATACCTCGTGTCATGCATCTCCCTTGGCCATCATGTTATGGCCAATTGCGTAGTCTCCCTTGCCTTTGCCGGCAAGCTTGGCAAAAGTGCTCAGGTCTGTCTGTGAACCTGGGGATATCTTCCCATCCTAAGCATACATAGTGATACTGCATTGGCACTATGTAAAACGTATCATGTAAGCAGTAACAGTGACTAAATGTTTACAGTGAATCAAAATAATTACATTTCATCACTGAAAAAACTAAGCAGAATTTAATTGTCGAACCAGACACCGGTTTTGCCAAACTACTAACGTATCTCTTTAAAGAAAAAAAAACCTAAATATCAAATTATACAAATTACAGAAACCAAAATAGCGTGTGTCACGAAAGATGACCGACTTCGGGGAGTGTGCTACAACTACTAATCGTGGAGAGAGAGAGAGAGAGAGAGAGAGAGAGAGGGAGAGAGGGGGGGGTGGAGTGACTGACTTGACCTAAGTCCCCAAGTCTTGGTTATGAGGCTTAGGTCTCGCGTTAAATTTAATTAACTAGTCCAATGGTAACTAACATGATCGATAGAAGCCGACTGATTCAGTCTAACCGCCAAGGCAAAGCTACTTGCAGTTACGCCCCACGTTGGGTGCTGGTTGACTCAACTCCCTCTCATGGCGATTAAACGTAATTAATTATGCGAGGTCAGGAGGCTGAATCTCTTTCTGGGATAAGCAATTCAATAGGCCTCGTGTGATAAATATGATATTGAGGTTGGCCTGGCTGAGTCGCAGTTCCTCCCACGTTGGAAGGTAGTGCGGTATTAAGTGGGGGTGAATTTAGGCAGAGATGGAGGGCTGCTGCCGGCGGCTTCCTCTATAAGGAAGCTGGTCTAGTCGGGATGCTCGAAGTCGACTGAGAGGATCGCTATGTTGCGTGTCGGCTAGCTGTCTGTGGGGGAATATGGATAGTAATATTACCTGCTGCGGTGTGCACCGAGCATGTATGGTGAACATATCTTAAGTTCTGTGTAGGTGGAAGGCTGTAACAATTCTGCAATAGGACGATGACCCGGACCACATTCCCGCTTAGATCTTGCAGTAGTTCACCTGCTGTGGAGGCCTCGTGTTTTCTAAACGAGCGGCTCTTTGAGCAGTCCAATCACCGCTTGGTATTGCAAATTAGTATGACGTTGACATAATCAAAACAGAACTCTCTACACTTGGATTGTCAGCACCAAACCACACGCCCGTAAATGCAAACTCGCGGTACTTTGGTTGCAGCACACATGTAAATCAATATTTACCATTAAAAGTACAGACACTTGTCAGGAAATTGTGGGTTGTAAGGGGCCCATGCACTAAAACGCGTAGCAGCAATCGAGTAAATAGTCATCAGTTCATGGGGTTTATTACAAACTTGAACATTCCCTCCAGGGGAATAGCTGATACACTTGCTCGCTTTGAACCTGCAGCGAAGGCTATGCAGTACAAAAAGAAGCCCTAGGCTTACACAAAGGTTATGTGTGCTGATTATGTTAAAAACTCCCCAGGCGATTCAATTCCTTGGGAGCCGAGGGGCTGTGTCCCGGACTGCTAAAATGGAAAATGTTCTTGATAATTAACTATTGCTAACAAAGATGATCGATAAAAGTTGATGTCATCCGGGCGGGAAAAGCGTGAACGCTGTTTCACACGTGCCTCCACCTATGGGTGAGACTTGCTGATGGACTGCCTGCCGTCGTGCAAGGGCTGGCGGTAGCGGGCCTGCAGGCCACGGAGGGAAATACTTGCACATACGGGTACACACATATACTGTTACATGTTATCATGTGGCAATATTGCACAAAAAGCAAATCGATAACTATTCTACAGCTTACCTTGTGGTTGAAATAACATGGCGTGAACGTAACATCGGTGGTGATAAAAATAAACATGTGACACAAACAATAATACTTTTCACACCCCTTATACCCATGCTGTTTTTAAATATATTTAATTAATTTGCATGTCACGTGTCTATTACGTTACCAGAAATGTATGCAGAAATGCTACGGCCCTTTTTACGTAACACACATGGCTGTGTATTCTTCCGCCCACTCTGCAGGGCTGGTGGGCGCACGTGGTGCTAACTCTGTGCACTACACTGCTCTTGCCCACTCCTGCACCCAGACCACACCACACTACACTGCTTGACGGTGATCAGTCGTCCAGAGCGGATGTGCGCTGTACTTGGGAGCATACAGCATGACAAACGCCCTCCTCCCTTTCCTGAGGCCACTTTTGGGCCGACGCTGCTACCTGCAGCACTTGGGTTGTACTCAGTGTTCCTCCGAGGGTGCAGGTTTTAGGCCTTTCCTTGCTGGACCATACCTCCTCCCTGTGCTCCAACTTGTCTGCGGGGAACTGTGCCATAGGTGGCCGAAGCGCATCCACACCAGTGGTACTGCTGCAGCGGGCGAATCCATCGTGACGTCCTGGTCGTCATCCCGATGCACCCTCAGCCATCTCCTGCCACTACGCACCAAGTATGTAGCGGGTCCCAGCTGCTGCAACACTGGGTGCCACCCGCTCCACTTTTCCGCGAAGCCTGCACAAAAATCCCTCTATGCGACTGACTGCAGGTGCACCTTCATGTACTCTTCTTGCCCTGCTTGCGGCACTGGTGGTGGTCGTGTAGTTATCGGCACCCATCTTGCTACGGAATGCACGTGGCGTTCACGTACCTCCTGTCGTTCTCTACATACTTTCCAGTTGGTAGCACTGCTCGGCACATCACTGCTGTCTGTCTTCCGCATTTTCCCTCGCCTGGTAGATGGAGATTTCTTCCTAGCAAAACTTCGACAGGTGTTTTGCCTTTGACAGCGTTGACTCGTCGGCAGAGTGTATACAATGCGGCTGCTAGATGTTCTGGCCATCCTATGTGCTGGTCATTCACACGGATGCAAAGCTGAACTTTTAGCTCCTAGTGCTGTCTTTCTGATGGGTTGGCCCTGGGGTGGTAAACAGCCATTGCCGTGTGCCTCACTCCCCACTTCATGCATAACTCGCGCCACTGCCTTCCAGTAAACTGGATCTTGTTATCAGTTAATAGGTTTTTAAGAAAACCCCAACGTGGAAAAAAGTCATCACTGAGCACTAGAGATCGATTCCCGTTAACTGACCCCATTAAGTCAAGGCACACTGTCTCGAAAGGCTCTTGCGGCATGTGGGGCTGTTGTTGCCGGCCATCTCTTCTGCGACTTTTAAATAAATTGCACCTGTGACATTTCTGCATTTAACAGTGGGCGATTGTTTCGTGAGTGCTGGACAAAAGAAATGCTCCATTAAGTTGCGAACTGTCTGGGATACCCTGGGGTGTCCGGCTACACTGCCACTGTGTGCATGGGTGAACACCTGATCCCGCGCACGTGTAGGGATGTAAACTCTCCACTTCCCCAGGTTACCCAGCGAGCAAGTTTCCAACCTGCCATTCACGACTCGCCAGTTCTCCACTATATCCTGCTTGCACAGCCATGTCTTGCCTTGCAAAAATTGGCAACCCTGCAGCGCTTGTTTCACTTGATCGAACAATTCTGAAATTAGAATGTTATTTTCCACGGCACTTACTTGCTGGATACCGAGTTCGGAAATAGTCCCGTCACCTGGTGGAAGGATCTCTTCCTATTCCGTTTCTTCTTGTAAAATTACTTGTAGGTTCGGTGCACATGATAATGTCTGCTAACTGGTTTTCTTTTCCTACTACTATGCCACAGAGAAATCGAATAACTGCAGGTGCAGTGCCCATCTGGTTAACTTACTATGGGCCTCGTGCACGTTATGAAGCCAGAGCAGGTGCCTGTTGTTGGTGCCTAACAAAAAGCGCTGGTACTCTAAGTGTGCCCAGTATTTTTTTTGGCCAGTTTACAGCGAGACATTCACGTTCATTGACATCGTAGCGGCGCTCGGCAGGGCCTAGCTTGGCACTAGCGAAGTTAATTGCGTTTCTTTCCCCATTATCGGCTAGTACTTGAAGTAATTCCAGAAACAGCTCGACCTGAGTTTAAAGCAGCTTTGATTCCTTTGTTAAATGGAACACTAGAAGACCTAATGCATGCCACAATAATTTTAGAGAGAACACATGAATCATCCCACCATAATGTAAGCAGAGTAAAATGGCGACACAAGCCAATAGAGGAAAATGTAAACAAACATTGTTCCGGCATGTGACGAAATTTTCAATAATCGTTTAGTAGTAATAGTGCACCAATGCATGGGAAACAGTATAATGGGCACCAGCATGGGAAATTGTATAATGAACGAACGCATGGCAGCATGTATAAACAGGAACAGAAGAGGAGCGGAACCATGGGAACAAGTTGTCAGGAGCCACAATATCGAAGTGGAACAGGTAATGGTAACCAAAAACAGCAAGAATGGAATCCGGATTATCCACCCAGACACCAATGCAGGTACTGTATAACTCCACAGTATCACTGGCATAATAAATGCCCGAATAACCCGCACATGAGACAAATCAGGGAAGCGGCAGGACGTAAACAACAGGGAAACTGGTTACATGGTTGAAGGGGCCAGACACTTCCGACACCCCGCCCACTAAGATTCGGACAATACCAAGTACGAAATTAACTCCACAACAGACATTAGTACAACAAATTGACAGCAGCCACACACACCATTTATCCGCACCGTAGTTTCCGTAAATTGCCAGTTGTGTAATGCTTTGTTTGACACTGCAGCCTCACACAACTTCATACGACCGCACTTTGTACACAAGCAGGATGTGATACCTACAGACCATGCATTTCTGTTGGCCACTAACGAGCATTGTAGTAGGGCGGTAGGACAGGCAGTAGTAAAAGTTCAAATCTGTGACATTGAGACAACGTCTGTCATTGTTATGCCAGAAATACACGAGGAAGCTATTTTGGGGATACCATGGTTAACCGAACAGCACACAATAGTGTAATCGGCCGCAATAATGATACATTTTGGCACGAAAGAAAGACGCAGGGTGTATAATCTGGACCACTGTCCGACGGGTAGCTTACCTGAGGTAAAGTTAGGGGATTTCGACAACCAGGTCCCGTGCGAGTACCAAGCTGCATTTCAGCATGTCCTTGACGAATGCAGTGACATATTCGGCGAAAATGATGTGTTGAAACGCACAACCATCGCTGAACAAGCGATACCACTTGTAGACGAAGAAACAAATCCACACTCTGCAAGGTTACTTACCGCACCTAACATGGATAATCAAAAAACAAATCCAGGAGATGTTTGATGACGGCGTGATAGAGCCGATGGACAGTCCATTCAATTCCGCTATTATGTTAGCTCCAAAGAAGAACGGAACATGGCGATTTTGTGTCGACTTTTGACCGCTGAATCAAGTAGCATGCAGATCACCTCCACCGTATATAAGTGTGAAGGACGCACTGAGTACATTAGGGCGAGCAAAAGTTTGGACGTCCTTGGAGTTGAAAAGCAGGGGCAATTGACGTTTTGAGACTACCGAATGTGTATAGTTAAGACCCTAGATATAGTTAGTTATAAGAGTGCTGACTGATAATGTTATGAGAAGTACAGCTGAGAGTGTACTAGTATTAGCATAGCCAAATGGCCGCAGCAGAAGTAGTATACCTGCAATGTTTACACAGTGCACGTTCGGTACAATCAGTCTACTACCGCATGCTAAAGAGTATAGCAGATGAGCTCCCAGACTTTTGCAATATATTTGTACAAAGGTGAAAGTAATGCTCCGACAGTAGTAATTTGTAGGCTAGTATGTCTAGTTATTGCCTATGATTGAGTCGTGACAGGATCTATGCAGTTAAGCTGCTATATAATTTCCATTGAGCCACTAACGAATAAAGCTATTCATGCGTTTATAACAAGTTGGGATAAAAATATCGAACAAAACACTAGCTGTCCGCACCAAGCTAGTAAAACTGAAATTAATGTAGACACTGGATGATGAGTCATACTTTATGCCGCTTGTTAGTAATCAATCAATAATGAAAAATTTATTTCTCCAAATATTGTAATTAAAAGAGATATATTTCCAAGTAATGAAGATGTGCAGACAGCTGATGAGGTAAATTCTCTGTTGGTGACGATGGGGAGAAAGATGCACTCAAGTTGGCGAAACTTCTTGTTTACATTACATTACTGCACCACACTGCACCCACACACATTTTTCAAATGCAATGGAAACACGTGTATTTTAACCATACTGCACCTGCACACATTTTTCAAATGCAGTGAAAACACATGTATTTTAACCACACTGCACCTGCACAAATTATTCAATTACAATGGAAACACGTGTATTTTAACCACACTGCACCTGCACACATTTTTCAAACGCAATGGAAACATGTATTTTAATCACACTGCACCTGCACACATTTTTCAAACGCAGTAGAAACATGTATTTTAACCACACTGCACCTGCACACATTTTTCAAATGCAATGGAAACACGTGTATTTTAACCACACTGCACCTGCACACATTTTTCAAACGCAATGGAAACACATGTATTTTAACCACACTTATGTATTTTCTTTGGAAACCTATAAGGATTTTTCTTCCCCCCCCCCCCCCCCCCCTTCCAAGAAATGTTGACTGAAACTTTAATAGGCTTTGTTATAGGGTTATCTGATATTTTTCTTGCTACGATATTTTATTTTAAACTCTTGGGACACACACACACACACACACACACACACACAAACATTAACATGTTTGCATTTATGCACAGAGAACCCTTTTAATTTTAACATTTTAAGGGCTGCCTGTCCAACCTAAAATTAGGGAAAAGCGAAGAACGAAGAGATACGTCGGTAGGAAGAATAATGACTTTAACTTTGCACACGAGTTATTGAACTTAATAATTAGGTGTTCAGTTACAAAGTTTTTTTTTTTTTTCTCTTCACAAGAAAACTAGTAAACTTGAGAGATAGTGGCTACAAATTTAAAGTAAACAAGTATTTATTGGTACCACTTTTATAATACTGAGCAATGAAAGAGGGGGGAAAAAATGGAAGTTAACCTAATTAGATTTTTGAAGAGAACTTATGTTGAAAGAGATTACCCGTAGTGATGATTGAAGTGCTGGTGACAAAAAACGAGTGCTTCGTTCAACGATGCTGTACAGACGAATTGATGGAGGATATTCCAGCACTGGGCGGCTGTTAACCCCAGCTGATATCCTGTGTGTGACACTCTTCAGTCTACAGCAACATTAACGTGAAAAAGGTCGCACGTTTGAGGAGGTTTTACGTCTCCAAACTCAGTAAAGAGCAGCCAAGAGTCGCAACATACTTCAACACCATGGTGGCACGATGCTAAGTAGCGTGGCGTGATTTCACTGCAACACGTCTGTAAACTCAGTCTGGTTTGCACAATGAACCTAGCGCACTGATTGGCGCTAGAGCATCGCAAGGTGATTGGTAGCGCACAGCATCAAATGAGGCCATGTTGTACATAGTGCAAATAAAACTTTTTTTTCTTCTCTGTCTTCATGAAGTGCTATGGTAATATGTTTTATCTAAAAAAGGGTACTGATATTGTTCCCATGATGAAGTGTTATGATGTGATGTTTTATTTACGGAAGGGTACTGATATTGTTTTCTCTGTTGAAGTGAAAAGTGACATATGTAACTTGTTGTACAGATATCTGAATATAGTTTTTATTGTATGCCACACATGTTTTGTTTCAGGAGATATTGACATTATGTACAATTTGGTAAGTACTCAGTAGTACATGTCAAGGAGAGGGCATATGTACTGAGTCACACTTGTACCTCACTAACAGTAATTGTTTATGTACATTTTTTCTTTTCCCTAAAAGTGTCTACATGTTTTAACGAGTCATAATAAAGTGTTTATTTATGTTTCTGTATATGTGTGTTTTAACATGTTTATTTATGTTCGCAGTCATTTTTCACGTTATTTTTTAGGCCGAGATAAGTTTGTTTATGTTTTCGACGTACCGAAGTGTTCTAACCTTTTTTTTTTTATGTTTTTTATTTCAATGTTTGTGAATAATGTGATTTGGAGGGAAACTGATATTCGTTTATGTGTATTTTATTATTCCTGTTTATTTTGAATGTATGGATGATTTCAAGTTACTGGAACTTGCAAAGTCGCTGTAAAATTAATAAGTGTTTATTTGATGAAGTTAATATTCTGAGTATTCTTGTTATTTCTATAAATGTTGTGATTAGTACTTAAAATGATCTTGTATCGTGTTTGTTCAGTTTTATTGTGTTTTGAGTGGCTAGAAAGTGCTACTGTAGTGTAGGCCGGCGCCAAGGAGATAGGGTGTTTTTTTTTTTTTTTATCTCCTTGTGACTCTGGTCTGGCCAGCTGTTTTTGATATCTCTTGTTGTTGCCATGCTCCCACTATCACAGCCCATTTCTGAATGAAAATGGTCTGTGATTGGATACAGGAGTATTGATTTAGGAGGACGTTGGTTTTTACAGGCAACATTATTCTTGGACTAGGCTTTGCAATAGTAACACCTAACTGATGGGCTCTCTGAAATTGCAATGGATTTATGTGCCTGGAAAGTTAATAAAGTGCGACTATGTAGACAAATATGTTTGGCACTGCATTATTGGCTAGGGGCAAGCAAGAAGAAGTCCGAATGTTAAACGATTTTTCTGATATTGGAGAGTTTCAGGTGTAAGCCTACTATGTCCATGTATTATAGTATACAGCAGCCATCTAGGTCTGGTAAGCCTAGACATCATACATACTGTGTGATCTAAATTAATTTCTTCTTCTGAATAGTGTGTTTGACAAAACTTTAAGCGTGAGACAAAAGTATTTTTATTTGTATTTGGAACATTATAAAGACTGGATATGGCTTTTTTTTTTTTCTTTAACTTTTGCTTAACAATTAGTACACAAGTTTGTCTGTCAAAATGAGGAAGCCCAGCAGTGTCCTCTGGGATAAAGAGTCTCATGTACATTAAGCTCTCCAAGAACTAGGCGCTCAACAGAAATGTCAATTAATTTTTATACATAGTTGTCAGGAAATCTATTGGGCTAATTTATTCTTACAACTGAAGAGTCCAGTAAGACTTATTTTAAATTTAATACTCAGTGATACAAACTCTCTAAATCCACTTCGCAAGATTCAGGAGGTGCAGTTTATTCTATTTGTGCAAATTTGAGTGATTTTTTTTTATTTTGAGTCAAAACTTTTTTTTATTAAACAGTGAATGACAATTATAACTATCTTTTATTCATGCAGTGCATTTTCTTATACATAACCCAAGAGTAACAAATGTTTATTGTGCTATTTTTTTTTAAATAAAAGAAAGAGGGTACATACAGTAAGTTGTCTGGAGGAAGGGTAATTGTGACAATAAGGTGCAAATCATTGGTCAGTTTCCTCCAAGGACTGACAGCAGTTGTTGTCAGAGATACACTGGTGCAACAGGAATGCAGTTGTGTGACAGTGGCAGATGCCAGGTAACTGCAGTACCATTGTACGAGTTAAAACAGATGAACCTATCTATTGTACACATATTCTCCACACAAGAGAGTCACAATAAAGCAAAGCACATACTCCCCTCCAGTGATACAACTAAACAAATATTTTAATTTTAAACTGACTTGCAGCTCAGTCAACCAACCTGTGTTGTTTGTTTTAATAGGAAAATACAGTATTTTCTTTCACTGGGAAATCTTCCTCACAGCATTACATATATTTGTTTGTGTTTGCTATATTTCCTTTTCAGTAAACAAACAAATACAAAATATTATTTTCAGTGGTGCATGTGGGTGTGTACATTCTACCACTACCCACTACCACCCACAATAAACAAATTCTGTTCATCGTCAGGCATATTTTAATCTACCTACCATATCATGTAGGTTATTAAGAGACCAAAACTATTGTGCAGTTTGCAGCAATAAGCAGTTCTAAAGGATACTGTCATCAAGAAACATTGAACGGTATTATTATATCCTCGCTTCTATTGTAATAATTCTTATCATAATTACACTGATTTTGATTAGTTTATTTTGTGTACAAAAACAAGTTCCGTATTTGTTGCTTGTGGAATGATTTGAACTATTTCAGTATTTTAAAAGGTAACATATCATCTTATACAACATAACTAATTTTGAAACAAGCCAGCAAAAATATTTTGACACAAAACACAGTGTAATGAGTTGAATAACATTTATATTTCAGTTGCTGGCAATATATAGACCCCATATGAAGAAATAAAGTTTTTTTTGTCTTATGTTGGGGGAAAATCAATAGATTCTCACCAAATTTGGCGAAGAAGTTATACTGTGGTAGGCCAAATTATTTTATACATTTTCCGTGTGCCGGACACTTATTTCCCGAATTGTGGATATAAAAACACTTTAGCTTAGTGTTCTATATCTACGAAACTATGTTAAGGCTTTTTGTCCTCCATTTTTTTAATGTTCACATAAAAAAAAGGTGGTTCTATGCCATATCTTGAGGGCCAATCAACAGATTCTCACAGTATTTGACACGCAAGTAGTAGCATGTTTTAGGTGCCGCAGGCCTTTTCATTGACGATTTTAATATACATAACTAAGATTAGTATGTGTTATATCTACTATACAATTCCACAAAAGTCAACAAAATTTGGTATACTGAGTATTCATGAGAAGCATCGATTATGCATCATGACCCTGCTTTGTCGGTCTTTCCACAAAATAACGCACGTGAAAAATTTAATATTTTGCAATACTCACGGAACAATTCGGCCTCATGTAGCGCGGGTAGGGGTAGGCACATTTTTCAAAACTTGATATCAGAAGTTGCTCAACCAACTGTGAACAGTCTATATAGAACTGAACTTGAACTGCATTGCGGTGTGTTCAGAATCCGCCTTTATCTACGGAACCACTAAACGTGTTCCCATTAGACCAATGTACGAAAAGAAAAACTAATTTCAGACGAGGTACGTATAATATTCTCAATAATACATAATGCATATTTTAAATGCTATTTCCGAGCCCCTTTCACACAGCTGTATCTCATGATATACTTGTCGGAAACATGCGAAACTATTACGGGGACCTGCACTCTCTCTTGCAGCATACTTTCCACCAATAAAATAATAGGGTCACCGCTTAAAGTATCACTGGTACATGCACGAGGACAGACACACACTGCGCCAGTTCAGCGCCTTGTGCGTAGGTGTGACTGGGCACAAGGCGCGCATGTCAGTTTAGCACTTATCGACTCCGCGCTTCCGTGCCTCAAACGCGCTCGAAAACTCTGATCAGGAGACGCCCTTAAGAGGGCGCGGGACATGTGGCTGCTCCTGCGAAATCGACGTTCTGGACTCAAGAGACACTGTGAAAACCGTTAAATATTTTGAAATCAGGATAATATTAAGATATTGTGTAAGGTTGGATTTTAGATTGCCATTACTCGAAATTTCGAAATGTTTTAGTTTACTATTTACATAACCTTCGATATGACGAACTTCAATAGACGAATACTAATAAATTTGCAATTGCAAATGGAAAACTGAAAAGTGTCATATACATTTGTGTACATGACGTTGAAAATTGTAGGATGCGTGTAGAAGCAACACAAGCTGTAAGATCTCTTACACCGCAAGCCTTGAAAACAGCAGTTCACGCGGGATTTGGTACCGATTAGATACGTCGTAGTTCACGCGTTCACTCATAGATGGTGGGCTTTCCTCGTGCAGGGATTCATTACAGTAATGCATCACAGTGTCGCGCGTGTTGGAGCCGTCATTGTTTACTTTGTAGTATTGCGAAACCACTCTTTTGAATATGGCGGGAGACACTGCGATGGGTGGTAACAAGACACGATTTAAAAAGAGCAGGGATAGAGGACACGTGCTTATTTCTGCATGGCGGAAAAGAAGCTAAGGGAACTCACTTTACGAGTGGTGGGGACAAAAAGGTAAGTAAAAATAGTATTTAATAACAGAAATATGCGGTTCCTTATGGTGATTTTCGAAATTGACTAAAGTTATCTCAATACTGTTGCTTATGTCTGATTAATCATAGATTTAAGCGGTTTGAATTTTACGCAAATGCAGTAGTATTCCAAAGTAAAAAGAAAAAATTATAGTTGAGAGCTTATAAATTAAATATTGCGAAATTTTTGCACATTTAAAAACGAAATGTAATAAAATTATACTTATTATAAACTATGCTTATAAGCAGTATTTCGTTTTTTTTCTGGATTGTATAAGTGAATGCGACGAAATGCTAGTCACAATTAACTTATTTGATGTATAAACATAATTTTTGGTGGTTGTGCAAGTAGGTTAGAGTTTTCATACATCTTTATTGAAACGAGTGTAAAATGGCATTGATAATGTGACTAATGAATTTAACTAATATCACTGGCTCGCGGTATGTATGTGTATATATGTAGCCTACGTATATCTAATGACAACACTGAATAATACCATTATCTGACATTCACATTCTAACTAAATTCTTTGTTAACTGACTAAGCTTGATTAGTTGTTTCTGTCCTAATGAAAGCTGAACAAGTAAAATCAAACTAACCGAGCAAGCAGTAATAGTAGTAAACACTGAGCTATCATTCTGCAGGGCCGGGGTTTGAATCCCTATCCGGGCATCCTCTTTTCAGCTCTGCTCTGTATCTGTTTTTGGTTCCCATTAGCGTAAAATCACCCTTTTTATTTCAGTACTTACTGAGATTTTCTGCACAGTGTTTCGGACAATATACAAGAGAAGCTACGATTATAAGTCTAGATTTAACAATAGCTCTCATGTGTCCATAGAGAACTGTGGCAAAGTATTTTAAAGCTGACAGAACAGAGCTGATATTTGTCTCTAATTAGACCTGGAATACTCTTAAAATCCTATGTAATTAACTCAGGACCGTTTACATTGGGAATACAGTTTAGGTTGAGAAAAGGTGTCAGAAGAGTGTATTTATGGAAAATCGGAGGCCACAATTAGTTGATGCCATGTCGGAATCACATTCCAGCAGTACTAATTTTTCATGTGGTGAAAGATACAGAGCAGAGATACTGGGCAGTATTCATTAACTGTAAATATTACTTTTGGGGCTGGACGACGCAGTAGGTCGACGGGTTTTCTCGGAGATCTTCGGTTTCCCTTCTTCCGCGTCATTGCATTCCAAGGCGCTTCTCCGTATCCGCCTCATTCATCTCTCATCGGCTCTAAAGATCTTAGCATAGATGTTAATAGCCGTCCAAACTTCTAATTAACTCAATTCTCTCACCACCGTTTACAAGCAGAGATTTTATTATAATCTCTTTCTTCTTTCAACCCTCGGTAGGTATGTAAACATAGCTACGTAGTGCTCGCCGAACACGATTCAGTGGAAAGGCTCCTCTAGGGAAGTGAAGTCTAATATATAATCTAATTTCAAGCGCCTCGCCTTCTGGGACGATCCCACAAGCCTAACAAGTCGGTGTTCTGCAATTAATTTTTGTTTAACGCTTCTGGAAGTCCTGCTGGCTGTCTTATTTCCGTGCATTGTGTATACTTTAACAGCTAAATGTAACTGTTAACTTTGTGTGAGCACAGTGACTAACATCCATGCATCTGCCATGTGAAACTGTAAAGAAGTTGCAAATCTAATTTTATTTTCATTTTACACAAGTTCTTTCAACAACTGCACTCTACTCTACTGAACATAGAAAGAAACAATGTTAATTTATAACGAGTATAAAATATCAAGCAATATGGCTACTTTTCCTCATTTATTGCAATATAAACTGAGTGTATACAAGTTGTGTCTTGATTCAATTAAATGTGATTTTTACACAGATACTTTTTAAAAAGGTTTATTTTTAAACGTGTCAATGCTAGGGCAGGGGCTCTATACGGAAAGCGCTCCAGCTGCTTATTGAAACTCATACTGGTAAAATGTGCACAAATCGCATGTGCAGAAGAATTTTAGAATTGCAGCTAAACTACGGTAACAAAGAGAATGTAGAAGTTATGAATATAGGGTCCTCGTTTTAACAACAAACTGTTAATTCATTGTCAAATCATGTGCTGTTTTGAATAAGACCTTGGCTTTGTTTCTAAATAAATTTCGTCGTATTTTGTCCAGGAAAATTAAAATAACTGTCGGAAATGTGTATAGTTTTTGTACTGTACTGCTCACAACCATGTTGAAACTTACACCTTCGAAGTAATTCCAGACCCAGAAGATCTTCATAAAATTTGCGAACCACCGTTGTCGATACTTGTCTTAATTTTCTTAGACGGCTTCTAATTAGTAAGTCAGCTGCACCCTTGTCGTAATTAACAGCTAAAAGCACACGAACACGTACTCACAGATTGCTCACGACTAGGGACACCCGAATTTCGCGAAAAGATTTTATGACCATTTGTATTTATTAACACTTTAGCTCAGATTCACTAGCTAGGTGTTACACGACTTAGGCATGTGCCCACGAATCACAGATGTACAGTATTAGAGTAACCTAATTCTGGTTGGCCAGTCGAGTAAGTAAATGTTTTGTCACAAAGACACGCCTCCAATAAGCAAAACAAGACTGCTGGTATGCCCATAGGGTATTGAAATCCACCATTTGCGGAAATATTTTCGCGAAATTCGGGTGTCCCTACTTATGACTCGTATTCGGAATGAAATTAATCGTTAGTTCTTTTTAAAAAAACCCAATGAACCAAATTATTACAATGATTGAAACATCAGGAATATTTGCTTGAATTAATGGATGACACTTCTATAATCTAGGTATAACTGCCTGCTTACAGCATACATTCAATCCGCGTTTGTCTTTTTTTATCAGATCACATGAAGCGACTATCACAATACCGGTAGACTTGGCACAGCCATGCTCCACTGGTGAAGCTGACTTGTCAGGGCCATGCTCCACTGATGAAGTCGACTTGTCACGGCCATGCTCCACTGGTGAAGTCGACTTGTCAGAGCCATGCTCCACTAGTGAGGTTAACTTGTCATGGCCATGCTCCACTGGTGAAGTCGACATGTCAGGGCTATGCTCCACTGGTGAAGTTGACTTGTCATGGCCATGCTCCACTGGTGAAGTCGACTTGTCAGGGCTATGCTCCACTGGTGAAGTCGACTTGTCAGGGCTATGCTCCACTGGTGAAGTCGACTTGTCAGGGCCATGCTCAACTGGTGAAGTCGACTTGTCACGGCCATGCTCCACTGGTGAAGTCGACTTGGCACAGGCATGCCCTATCAACAAATTGTGCTATATCGACCAAGTTGACTGGCCATAGCCACTCCTTAGCGGTGAAGCAGACAACAAGGAAATAGCTGTATCACAAGATGTAGAAACTTATGTTTGTCACTATAGCATTTCCGACGAATCAGTGACATTTGACGATAAGCATACTGTACAGCAAGAAAGAGGACCCACTGAATCGATTTGCTGTTATAGTTTACATAATGAAAACCTTGTGGTGGAAGTAAGTTGTTCTAGTGCAAAAAATGAATGCATTGGAACTCACTGGTAGAAGAATTGTTGATATCAATAATCTATTAAACACAATTAGAAAGTTATAAAATCATGGACCATTCAGTTGCAAATAGAGCGATACGTTTGTTTTTCGTGAAGTTCATCGTGGTATACGAAGTGTTATTTCCTTCACATGTAGAATGTGTAACCTGCGGGATGTGTTGCATCAGGATCTGGGTTTTCTGTCCTAGATGAACTGACATCAGCGATGAATATACCAAGTATGGCAACCAAAACATTCTCAAGATATCAAGACAAAGTATCTGATGGTTTCGAGCGAACAGCACTTGAGGAAATGAAGCGCGCTGCTGAAGAAGGAGCCAAATTAGCTGTCGAGCATGGAGAAATGGACAAAAACGGAGTTCATATTCTAACAGTTGTTGCAGATGGCAGCTGGCCGAAGCGTTCTTTTAGGAACAACTACAGTTCTCTGTCTGGAGTGGTGAGTTTTCCACTTGACATTTCAATGTTGCGAATTCAGAGATTAAAGCATTTTGCTGAGGAATGTTCTTATCAGAAACAATTTAAAACGATAATATTTACAGAAATATTTTTTCCTTGTGATCTCGTAGCATTAAGAACGACGAGTCACACGGCAGGAGATTCTATACTTTAATACAGTATCACTTGTTGAGGAAATCAACAAAAAATCCTGTCCCTTGCAAAATAACCGTGTGGCTATTAGGGAGATCGATAAAAAAACAGTATAGTATTTTTGTCCTTGCATACTATTTATCTAACATGCCCTGTGTTACTTCTAATTCAATAAATGTGCCTCCAAGAGGCACTAGTCAGTAGCGATATTTGCCTTAACTGACTTTTAATTTTGATTATATTTTTTGTAAGATTCTTGGACATAAACGTCAATAGCGTATTTCTTCATACACCTATTGAACATATGTTTCATTCTCAATAGTACATTTTAAATATAAATTCCTTTCCGCCAAAGCAGTTGCTGCTTCTCAGTTTATTTAGAAATCCCATTGACTCTTTCTGAAAGTTTTTTTTTTTTTTTCGCCACGAACACGGAAGATATTTCTGAAATGTGTCAGAGCTGATTCCATTCAAGAACAGATACTAACAAATTCTAAGATTAGCATATATAATACACGACTGAGTTGTTTGTGAAACCGCGAGGGAAACCCAGTATTGATAATACAATCAAAGGTCCTCTTCATCGTCCGAAATTTCTGCTCTTTGTATCTGACCATGTGGTAGACCAAACATTATTTCAAAATTCCCTCTCTAAGTCGACGTTTTTGTGCGATGCGTACGCTTCGTTGCTAACTGATGTAAACGGAATGCTAACGATCTGCTGCCGATTCAGCCGCGAAAGTACGCCTAGTATTTTATCATATTTAACCATTCACAACTATCGTAACACTATGAAATTTAATTTGCATTTTGATTAGCTCTATTCATCATTAACTTACCGTACTTTTTATTGTAATAAATATTCACCTGGTCAATTTTTCTTTCATTTCGGGCAGCTATTGTGGGATTTCGAACTGGAAAAGTAATTTTCCTAGGGTGGAGGAATAAGTACTGCACTTTGTGCAAAAGAGCTGAAAATGCAGGTGTCGCAGTTAAACAAAGCACTTGTTATAAGAACTTTATTGGCAGCTCTTCAAGCATGGAATCTGATATTATTGTCGATGGGTTTGTATCTAGCATGGGAATGTATGGGGTCAAATATGGGATTCTTATTTCTGATGGAGATGCAAATATTTATGCAAAAATACTGCAAGCAAGACCATACGACGATCTTACAGTGGAGAAGATAGAGTGTACGAACCACATTCTAAGAAATTATGTTACCAAGTTGAAAGATTTGGTAAAAAATGGGAAACTAGGAAATGTGAAACTGCGCCAGATAATTGGAGCGAATATTTTAAAATTCAGGACAGCAGTGCAAAAAGCTGCCACATAACGAGCAGCACAAAATTAACTCTCCCAGTCACATATTTGGGGAACACCGGAATTGCAAAGAAATTGGCTATTTTTGTTCCGGTGCTAAAGAGGTGAACTATGTGCCAGAACTTACAGCAGCAGGGCTCTATACACTTCTGTACAAATTATTAGTTGCCTCGCCGATCACTGCCGGAGTTTGTTGAAGAATTTGACGAGCAACATAGTCGAACAATTTTTTTCTCTTGTTGCCAAATTTGTTGGTGGGAAACGTGTAAATTACACTCAGGAGCGCTCTTACCAAGGTCGCTGCACTGCAGCACTCGTGTCTCACAACACGCACAGGCCTCTACACTTACTCCACAAGGCACTGTGCACTGATACAAGTCCTGGGAAGTACACCAAACTACATGAAACAAGTCGACTGCGTTCAATCCAGAAACGTCGCACGAGGACCAGGCCCATGAGAAGAGAAAATAGGTATACAAACACGCGCCATGCACATGACTAACATTATGGGCCTAATGCTCAAAAACCAGATCTATCCTAACCCATTTATAAAGAAAAGAAACATGACTTTCTCAAGTCTCTGGTTTGTACAAAAGACGAAATTGCAGAACTAGAACGAGCAACAGTACTTCAGAGAGAGAGAGAGAGAGAGAGAGAGAGAGAGAGAGAGAGAGAGAGAGAGAGGGGGGGGGTTATGGTTGGAAGAAAGAAGAAAATTGTTAACTGCATCAAATTTTGGGACAGTTTTTTGCAGGCGACCAGAAACAAGTTGCCAGAATTTTGTAAAGCAGCTACTATATACAAAAATTGATTCTGGTGCCTTACAGTGTGGAAGGGACAACGAAAAAGATGCGCTAGCGGATATTGTGAACTTTCTTAAAGTAAATATAACAGAACGTGGTCTTTTTGTCGATGAAGACGTTCCATACTTAGGTGCTACACCTGATGGTTTAGTAGACTTTGATGCTATAATTGAAGTGAAGTGTCCTTCTTCAGCAAAGAATGTCACCCCAGAAGCAGCTATTTTTCCAGAAAAGTAACGTTTTGGAATGTAAACAAAGACAAAACTAAAATTACTGGCATTAACAGGAAACACAAGCATTTCTTTCAAGTTCAGGGACAACTTCACATAACCAAACGGACCAAGTGTTACTATGGAATCTGGACAGCGCTGGGGATAAAGACAGAGCTAATATATGAAGATGACAAGTTTTGGTGTGAGGAAATGCAAGCGAAACTACAAAGATTGTATTTAGACTGGCTTCTTCCTGATCTTGTCGATACATGCCACCGACGTTCACTGCCAGTTCAGGATACACCTTATATTCTGGAAGCCCTACAGGCTTTGAAGAAAAGGAGACAGCATACTTTTGTTTGTTTCTCGTATAAGTTATTGTATGTATGTGTACATTTAATAGGTTTTAAGAATTTATGTGATACAACCTTTTCTAATTTTACGTTATCGACAAGATAAATATTATAAACATATAAGATATGAATTATTCCAGTAATTTTATTTTGTGATGCAATGCTTGTACATTATTAAGTGTTAAGTTTCCTCATGAGTGTCTAACAACATAATTAAATGACCTGTTTGCAACCTTAGCATGCGCCTGAAATTATTTAAACAAAATGGATACTATTCAAATATTATATATATATTTTCGTGGGACTGAACTGGACTGTGTCTACTACCTAATGTCATGAGAGTATGTCTAGTACAGTGGCAGAATGCTGTAATACGATAAAAATACGATGTGTGGTCCTGTGGCAGATTTTGTGTTATTTTTTTATTATTTCTGTACTGCGAGAGACAGATAACTTGTATGTCTGCATTGTTATCACACTTATAATTATTATTTAATTGTTGTGCATTTTAAATTCACGTGGCACTGAAAGTACATCAAAATATGATGAAATTATTTGTTTACGTTTGACAATTCATAATTTTATCAAGAGAATAGTTGAATCTACGCACAATGTTAATTATGATGTAACTGTTCATCTGAATTTTTATGTATATTCTGTAATATTAACGTAATTATTCATGACACCAGCCACTGAAATGTCAGAATTTAATATGATCACGTTTTATTTACCAACATATCATAGAGGTATAATACACTAGAGGGGCGTGGCGTCATAAAAGTGTGTTCAATATGGTACAGTGTTTTCTTAGTCACGTGACAGGTTCCGAACGCACCATTCGCTCCCTGGAGCGTGTGTCACGAAGGTGCGTCCGACAAGGCTCGCCACTGCGCAATCTTCCTAAAGTCACATGACCCATCTTAAACACACCCTTCCTTTCTTACAGTCTCTTATAGCAGATGCAACCTCTATCTGTTATACAGCTATGGGTATAATAGACCTCAATGATTATATAACATATTGTAAAGTTCGTGTTGTCCTTGTTGTATGCTTTAGCATTTACATGTTTATGAGCACCGTTTTCTTTGGATTTGTAGCTAACAAAGGAAAAATGAAATAACGTTTAGGAACAGCCCGCGGTTATGGGAGATTTCGAGATCGCTGGGACCCGAATTTTCATATTAGAATTCGTCAGTGTTATCACTTACATATTTGGACCATGAAGACAAGTATTTGTGTAAAAATTACCTTGGGTACAGTCTAGGAAGGGGCCTTAAAATATTATCACTGAAATGGCGTATTATATAATGTTGTTTTCGATAGCGATATCGCAAATATTAAAATAATAACTTTTTGTTTGATTAGTCCCCCGAATAACCAAGATACCCAGAAGTCAACATATCAAAACTATCTTTGGAGATGTAAGAAATATTTTAGTAACATTTTTGGCATCCAAGTCATAGTTTGGGACAGTAACGTAGTTTAAAGTCCGTGACCACAAAACAGACAACTATACAGTAACCGTGGCATAAAGTTTCTCATGCATCCGAAGCTGGCCGCGCTGAGAGAATATTATTTTAAAACTCAGTTTAAGGCTTTTGAACTATAATTAATTGCTATTTGAATTTACTGGCTTTTACGATAAGTCTAAGAATATTTTCAGTGGCAGAATTAACATTTTCAAGTACATTTTATCACGTTATCGTGTCTTACAACCGTACATTTTCAAGTATATTCTATTCGAATGCCAGTTAAAATTATTGATTTTCAGAATATCTAAGACAATATTATAATCCTATATAATAAGTAGACGATCTCTGTCTGTATGTCTGTCCGTCTTTAATGCCTTTAAGTCCCTTGAAACTCAACAGAAGTTCTTAAAATTTTGCAAAGCGATTCCTCAGGGTAAAATACAGGCCAAGTTCGAATTTAACCAAGTTAAGATTACGTAATCATTACCTTTTACCCTAAAAACTAATTTAAATTTCTTTTTGTATTAATGCATAGAGAATATTGCATAGAGATATGAAGGTAATGGTATATCATTTTTGTTTATTTTAAATGTCTCGCTTCAATGTTGAGTTAATTAAGTGGGGCCACAGTGGTTCAGTGGATAGAGCGATTCCACGTGGGGCCTTAGTGGCTCAGTGGATAGAACTATGTTAAGTGGGGCTGCAGTGGCCAATTGGATAGAAAAATATTAAACGGGCCGTAGTCGCTTCAATGTTGAGATAATTTCACATGATTTCATTATTACTTACATATATCTATGCAATAATTCTTTCAGTTTTTGTATGACAACCAAATTTTTTTAGATGGTAACTGTTCTAGTCCCGTGACAATACAAAGAATGAGGTCACGATCTGGGCCCCTAGTATATAATATAATAAAATATTATATTAAATAAGATACAGCAAAATAGTTTTGATCTATTTATTCTTTTGAGTTAGGCATTTTTCTGAGTGATATTTGCTAACGTTAAGTGTACTGCATATGAAAGAAAACGAAATTTTAAATTCCAAATAATTTCAAATATTGAAACCAACGATCTTACTCATCTTTTCGTACTTTTATTCATAATTATTTTATGCACAACTCACACGATTGCGCCAAAAATAAACTACTTAATAAACAAGACGCACACGGAAATACACTATAATTCAGTTTTGATGAAAACAATTCAATTATACTAGTGATATAAATTTAAAACCAATTTCTCAGCACGCAACAGAGCATAGGGCTTGTTATGTTAGGACAATATATGTATGTCTAAGTTACGTAGTCATAATTAATTGTGTATTCGTGTAGATTCTTAACATACATGAGAACCCTTTTTGGTAGGTAGATTAAGCTGTGACTGCTGCTAATTGTTTAAGTGAAAATAAACGAAACTATTTCATTTAAATTGTTTTGGCTTTGTTTGAAGTTGATATTGTTCTCTATTAGCATTCTCAGTTGTAGCTAGTTGTAATAATATATGCATTGTTGGCGGATCTAATGTTCTCACTATAGTTGTAACTATTAGGCATGTGTGATATTGTGAGGTGGTATTGTGTGGTTAACTGTAAGAGAAGGCTACATTCCTAAATCCTGCCATTAAAAAAAAAGAAGTGTTTATTATTAATGTACAGCGTCTCTTATACATTATCACTACAACTTCAAAAGTTAATAAAAATTACCTAAAGGTGATAGAGAGATGCTATTTTTTGCAAGTGAAAAAGCATGTCCCAAAGATTTGTAATAATTTTAGTTTTTGATTCAGATGTTACTACTAATTCACCCAAATGGCCACTCCACAAGAGAAGGCTCAATGCGTGTCTTGGTTTATTGAGACCAAATCAGACACACCAGTTCAACGTAATTACAGGACCTGTTATGGTAAGGACCCACCTGCATAATCCACAATACGGGAGTGGCACCGTAAGTTCATGGAAACTGGCAGCGTTCTGCATCAGAAGTGCGCCGGCTGGCCACGCACAATTACTGAAGACATTGACGGCGTGTGTGCTGAATACGTGCGTAGCCCTGGGGAGTCGGTTTGCACTGCTGCGAGGCAGCTGCAGTTACCTCGATCAACGGCACACAAAGTTCTATACAAGCAACTACAACTCTATGCATACAAAGTGCAGCTGGTTGAAGCTCTACAACCTGACTATGCCCCGAATTTGATGGCGAAATGTTGCAACGCATTGACGAAGATGACAACTTTCTGAAGCGAGTAGTCTTCAGTGACGAAGCAGCATTTCATTTTTAAGGTGTATTGAACCGGCATAATATTAGTATCTGGGGATCAGAACATCCTCATGAATCACATGAGATTGTGCGCGACAGCCCGAAGGTGAATGAGTGGTGTGGTGGCATGTGTGATCGCATCATTGGCTTATTCTTCTTCGTTGAACCGGCTATCACAGCTAATGTGTACCTGGAGATGTTAACCGAGTTCGGAGCTGAAGTATCATTTTGATGTCCTTCGGGCAACAAAGGGTGCACATGTAGAGGTCTGCTAAATTTTGTTTAAAAACTTTGGGAAATGCTCTTTCATATGAAAAAAAAATCGCATATCTCTATCACCTTTAGGTATTTTTTATTAACGTTTGAATTTGTAGTGATAATTTATGGACACTGTATATCTGGAATAGTTCGCTGAAATGGAAGGATAGGCGAATACTATTTTCTAAAACAAGTATGCCTCGCTTGCGTATTCAATCACAATTTGGGATGTTCTGTAAAATCAGTATTATATTCAGTTTATTATAATATGCAGTATACTCTACATTAATTACTAAATATAATCTGGCCAACGTATAAAAAGTAGCTTCTCGCGAGAACTGAACACGGAATATTAATGTTCTAATCTATTCCACCATTATTTTTATTCAGTAATTTAGATTAGTACGACCGTTAGATAAGTAATCCTTTGAGAGTGTTGAGCCAACATTACGTAACATGAACTATACAATACGATTCACTAACCTGAATAAATTTCATTAATTTGAATAGGTGGTTCACAAACATGTCGGCACTTAAAAAATTGCATTGGCGATTTTAAATATAAAATATCAAGTAACTTAACATTTCACCAAGATGGGATTACTTAAAATAATAACTTTAATTTTATGATAATAAGTTATCTTGCCCTCGTAACCGTCTCTAATTTTTGTTTTCTGACTTTCCATTTATATCACATATAACTTGCGCCCTGCCACGATTTCGGGAAACAATAGAAAACCCTAATTAGGATAGCCGGACCGAGATTCGAAGCCAGGTCCTCCCGAAAGTGAGTTCAGTGTTTTACACCTGCGCCACCTTGTTCGGTCCAGGTGTACAATATGTGGAAATGAGCTTCTCCAAAAAGTGTCCTGAGCATGTTTATAGACATAGATATGAATGCTGTTTATTAGCAGTGTAACAGAAAAACCTTTCCACATTTATTCAGGTATGACAATGCAGTTTTGGCGGAAACCTATTAAATATATCTACCTACTTGTTAAAGAGTGTTAAATGCCTTAAAATGTTATGCGTTAAATTGGCAGAAGAGTTACACTAATACGTGGTAGTTTAACTATTTCACAGAAGGAGCAGGCATTTTCTTCGAAGTAGCATATAATGTACTGTTTAATCGGACACAGACGCAAAGTGTTTACAGTTACGAGAGTGTCTAAAAGTGCAATGCTCAAAATATGTATTTTAAGGCCATCCAGTAATTCTTTTTATACTATTGATCGATATCAAAGACCCCAGAGAAAGCCTCCTAGCTACCAGCAACATCCGCCTCGTTTATAAAAAAAATGCGAAAAATTCGGATTTGACTTGGCCTGTATTTGAACCTGTGCGAGAACAGTTAACCGCTACACCACCGCGGCACTTCCTGGATCAATAATACTCGAAACGCTAGTAAGGTATAAATAGATTACTTTACATAAAAACCAGTACATTAACAGGCTAACCGGCCTTAGTTGCCATTGATAGAGCAGTTCTACCATTGCTTGGTTCAGTTGTATAAATGTGGGCTGCTCATCGCAAAGCCGTTCGCTGACTCGCATCATAAGCATGCCATCTGCCTACAGATATCCTTATCTGCCTTGACTATCATCTTTCTCCACTCTCATCCACCTTCTGCCTCTCACTACAAACCTCGTATGCATTGTGTTGCTAGTTCAAGGTAGCTCCGCGTAGATCACGTTGAGTACGTTGTAGCCGTATGTGGCGCTATCCTACGAGGAACTAAAGAACCACACCAACAGTTCGTGCACGGTAAAAATTTTTTTCCCCCCGCGCGTTTAAGTGTTGGATGTACCCCCGTGGGAATCCCACGTCCAAAGTCAAGAAGCGAGAGAGCGATATGGGCGACACACACGCTTAGCGCGTACTGTACAAATTCCGTCGGCTTTACATCACTGGGACGCTGTTCCCTTAGCGCGGGGGTGGATCGGTCCCTTGTGAGGGACCTTGGCCACCCAGACGGTTATCAGTTAGCTTGTGGAGGCGAGGAGAAGCTAACCCCCTGCCCCCTCCTCACCAAACAAAAATACTTAATGCTGCAAAGCAAACATTGTTTTACAGGATTCCCAGGGTAGCGCCTGGGAGCTGACTGTACAAATTTATATGTGTGAAAGTGGGGTTTTATTACACGCTATGAAAGCTCGCAGATTAAACTATGTCCGTATATTTGTTCTTTTCTCTTGCTGCTTAAGGAAACTGCATAGGCGAGTTTTAAAAATGTGATATTTTACCATTTTCTCGATTTTTTTTTTCCTCCGTGAATACACTTAATATGATAAAAAAAAAAATGGGGCATAGTTAATTTTTTTTTAAATATATATTTTCTTACGAAAAGTCGTATTTGCAGAACATTTATTTACCGAGATACGCGTATTCGCGCAAACAATTGTTTCACAAAAAAAAAAAAAACGGAGGTCCATCCTACTGTTAATGAAATCCAGGTTGATTATCGAGGAGCGGTAATTGAAGGCGGCGGGCGAGACAGATGCTACCTCATTGCGCAGGAAGTTATTTGATCACGCGCGAAATGTCCAGATACAGCGATAGCAGTGGTAGATACGGCCGCAGGTGTCGCCAGCGACGGCCAGTTGCAGCTTCCGCGTCCGGGCGACATGATGTTCAACAAGGTGGGCAGTGCCGGCTGCAGCCACAGCTTCCGGCTGCAGAGGAGGGAAGAACTGCAGCATCTGCAGCTGCAGGTAACAGCCCCCCCCCCCCCCACTTGGCCACAGTCTTGTAGTGGTCGGACTAAAGCTTCTTACGCTATAGAAAACTTTAGTATTCGACTTAAGGTTTCCTTTCCTCTGACGAAGCCAACAATACACAATACAATTGTAAAGTCAGAGTTCTGACAATTGAACATCGGTTCTGCGAGTTTCGTAGAAATGTGTGTTTTGTTATGAAAATAATTATGATATTATCCAGGAATGCATTTTATGTACATAAAAAAAAAAGGCTTAAACTTTATATTAGAAGTTTATTTCAAAACAAAAAACTCATTTGTTTACTTTATTAAAATATGTAAATTCATATAATTCCTCATCACATTATATTCGTTTGCCATTTATTTAATTTAAGACGAATTTTTTTTATATATCGAGATTAAATTCACACTACAATAAAACAACGCACTTTCCACATAACCTCTGTTAGATTCTCAGCAAAATGGCTGCTTCACTTTGACTTTAAAATATCAACTTTTCGAAATTGTAAAGTCAAGAGAGCTTGACTTTACCTCTGACAGCTCCATTGTGTCAAGCTCTATAAGAAATATCATGTCGGAAAGCAAACGTAAAGTCAAATGGTATAGTCAAATCTTAAAGTTTCCACTTGTGTAAGGGCCTTAATCGCTTCCCTCCCTCCTTCACCCCAACCAATTGCGTGGTAGCTCCCGGATTCTCGCACGTGGGAATCGTGCCGAACGCCGCCGCTGGTTCGGCGGGTTTTCTCGGGGATCTCCCGCTTCACTCGTCCTTTAATTCCGGCTGTGCTCGATACTCATCTCGTTTCACCCTCATCGGCTGTCAAGACCTCGATGTTAAGAGCCGCCCAAATCTCTTCACACACTGCCTGTAAATTAAAGGAGCTAAAAGAAATTACATTTACTATGTATACGAAAGTGTAGTCCAGACTGGAAGGATCTGTGTGGTTATAAAATACCGTATTTCGTGTAACATTACAATCTGGATGAACTACGGCCGAGACGTCACAATATAGCTTACAACTACGTGTAATAGACGGTAACAACAAGAAAATTCCAATAATACAGGAAACCGATTATATTCGTAGGTCAGTTGCATTCTAACGTATTTCCACTATCAGCCACGCGTAGACATACCTTCGATAGGATAATTGAAGTAAGGAGTATCACGGGCATATCAATAACTCACTGTACAACAAAAATGATCATTACTATTTTTTCTGACCGAAATTAGATGATTTTGATTGTTTATTAGGCGAGAAAAAATAATATAGGCAACATTTTTTGACTCCGGTTTTTTTATATCCTCTTGGTAGGTAGGTAGTTGGGCTTAACGTCTCGTCGACAGCGAGATGGTGCAAGTTTCACAGGGAAGAGGGGTTGGGGAAGGATTGGGAAGGAATCGGCCATGGTCTTTGTTAGGGACCCATCCCAGCATTCGCCTGGAGTGGTTTCGGAAAACCATTGAAGGCCGAAATCAGGATGACTGGACCAAGAATCGAACTTGGGTCGTCCCGAATGCGAGTCCAATGAGTCACCACTGCGCCACCTCGCTGGGTTTTATTTACTGTTCCTGCAGTAGTTATACAGAATTACAAATTTTATAATAAGAAATAACTTATAAACGTTTTATTTTATACAATATAAAAAATTAATTAACGTAAGAAATATATTAAAAATATTTTTAGTCGAAGAGAAGAAAGTAATTCTTTAAAAGTTAATATTGTTATTAAAATTGTTCATTATTGCTGTTTTTCTTTATTGTTTTTTTTTTTCGAACGCTCTCCTTTAGCTTGCCGCTTGTGCTCTTGGTTTACAACACCCGTGCTAATGTCCAACAGTAATCTGCAAACATGGGCACGTGCCATTTGCCTGATATAGGCCATTCACGGTAAAGTGGACACTTTTAAAATCCCTCTCATTTGTAATATTAATAGTCAATATATTTTATTTTAACCTTAGGCGTTGATTCCCGAGTGTGGTGGAATATACACACTGCCTGTTTATTTCTCACACGGCCAGACTCATTTTGAAATGTTATTAAAGGATAAAAAATGGCTGAGAGGAAAACGTGCGTCGAGTGACTTGATGAAATCTTTTTCACCATGTTCGTCACTTACTTCTCACAGTTGTTAGGGAAGAAATCCAAATGTGAATGGAGAAAATTAATTTGTAAAGACAGATCGCACCTAACTTGTGGCATTTTTTTTCAAAATCTCATTTTTAGCTTGGGCACAGTTTTCATATCAATAGCAATCAATAGTTGAGGAAATTTTCCTCTCAGATATTTAAATCCCTCACCATCTTTATCCACTGCCTTTACAAATTTCTTTACGAAACATAATTTGACGTGTAAAGAAGGCAATATAAGCTTTCTTCTGTCAACGAGCGGACTGTATACAATTTTTTTTTCCCCCAGGGCATAGTTTTTTTGTTTGGCCATAATTTTATTTTGTAATGAGTCTTCCTAGCACGGCTGTCCCATTCTTATATAAAAAAAGCAATTTTTGTTTATCACAACTGCATGCCCAGAAGTAAAGCTACGACTTTCAAATACCTTCATATCAGCTATTTATGTTCTTCATACTTAATGACATTCAAAAGTTATTTCATATTGTCGTATGTTTCTTTCATATCCACAGCATGGTCCAAAGGGATAGCGGGTAGTGTGTTGCCATTATAAAGCAAAACAGCCTTTGAGCTCAATTTTTATGAATCCATGAATAGTCACCATTCCTCAGTGTTGTACTCTATGTTAAAAGCTTTCATCAACCATTAAGGTAACAGCATGCAACAATATTGTTTTCCTTTTTAAAATATGACATCAAACCCGAAACTTACTCTACTTTCAAGTGACAAAAATTCCATTGCTTAATCATAGATCCTAATAGCTCGGCTTTGTTTTAAGGGAGGCTTAAATCTTCACTTTAGCTCATCCTGTGTAAGTCTGCGTGTCTCACTGAAATCAGTTGGGGCATCAAAGTCGGGATTTTGTGACTTAGTAGCCTCACTTACAACGTATCTTGATTTGTCTTCGTCGTCATCTGGCAGCAGTTGATAAACTTGTGGATGGTTGGGCACCGGAAGACAAATCACCGTGTGGGACGGGACGAACAGCTTATGGAATGTTCGAGTGCTCTACAGTCCAATGTTTTTCCTTTTGAGATATCACGCTGTAAAGGCGGTGTCATGCAGAAATAACAGACGTTTAGATAATTAGTTGTTTCTCGCCGTAGCATTGGTACAGCAAAGTTAATTGAACGTCTGTTTTCTTTCAACCAACTACGAAGATTCGCTGAACACGTACTGCAAGAAATGTGAGGTGCCCATAACTTGCCTTGATCCCCGATCTTGACTCCAAAGTAATGCAAATAAGCTTTTTTCACCAGCTGTGTTATAGGGCGTTCCTGAGTACAAAATGTCACTTCATGTCATGCATAGCAAAAGTTGGCAGCACTTTTAACGCATTTGCGAGGCATTTTCACAGTTTATAGACACAATAAATGGAAAGAAAGAAAATATCATTAACACTCACTAACCTTCCAATGCAGTCAAACAAAACCAACCTCAAATGGCAATGACGGTGGTCTCAGACAGAACTTGCAACCACAAAAAATTAAATTTCCCGTTTTAAAGAACAATTTTTCATAACTCTACTTAAACTGTTGGATTTTGAAAATAATAGCTATTAACCATTTTAATAGTTAGACTAATTTTTTATAACCTAATTGGAAACCAAAGTTGCTACTTTCAAGCAGGAAACATTCTTGTGGTTGAAGAGTGGATTGGTCCCTCCTGAAGTTGTCTAACGCACTGAGAAAAAGGTTTTGTTGAATTCAACAAATTTTGTCTGACGCAACTAAATTGATTGTTTGCAAAGGGGCCTTTCGCTTAGCTGCGATAACGTACTTAATGCGCCTTCTCTCTCTTTCTATCGCTCTTTCTCTATCTATCTCTCTCTCTCTCTCTCTCTCTCTCTCTCTCTCTCTCTCTCTCTCTCTCTCTCTCTATTTTTCACGGCCGTCTTTAACTACCTTGACCATCCTTTTAATGTTAAGTCTATTGTGTTTCTTTTCTGCTTATTTTGCGTAAACTATCAGTTCACACGTGTTGTACCTGGAGTCCTGAATTACCTTCATTTATTGTTGGAGACGAAAATTTATATACTCACGAAGCGTCACCCGTTTGCGACAGCATCAGTACCACATCAACTAAGAATGATGACACATGCGTGACTTGATTGACACATCGGTAACATCACTACCTCTCGGCATATAGTGGGAATTACTTGTTACATCCCAGTGGGAATAAAATACCATATAACTGGTAGCGAGAAAAAAGTACTTTTAGTGCTACTCAGACCAATGTGATACAACGCTTCACACGAGTAGAATGTCATTACCTAAACCCACTGCCATCTGGCCGCAGTCTCATTGCCGGAATACCTAACGCTGGGTGGTCGGCTGGCCTATGCTTAGTTGTCTAGGATATTATACTGTGCGTGAAGTGTACAGGGATGGGGGTGCATACAGGTTGATCCTCTCAAGTCAACCAGTTGCTCGTCCAAGATGATGCCCTTCCTATAGAGGAGAAGCATACAGTGGTACAGCAGGGAGACAGAGAGAAAGAGAGAGAGAGAGAGCCTGCAGTATAAGGGATGATTTAGGGGTACTCGCTGCATTTAAAATTATCCTCGAGAATCGTTTCCCACCTTTTAAATGAGGCTGGCGTTCAGGTCCGACTTCATCTGACCTCCCGGGGTCGTTTGACACATCGTCAGTGCATTTGAAGGAAATAAAGCTCATTCATAGTTATCTCTGGCGAGTCTCGCGTCGACATGAAGGGACGATGATTGCAACACGGTTCGGGGCCACTGAGGACAACGCAGCCAGCAAACCAACGCTACACATCACCCGGATATGTGTCGTGGGGCGCCACCAGGTACGACGCTTGATCGCCTCCCTTGTTTTCTTGATGATGAAATGCCGGAACAGCGATACGCAAACGAGTTTCTGTGGCCCAGTTTTGTATAAGCATGATCTACGATGTCGTTTACAACATGTGTATGCCCAATGAGATTGTAATCACCTAGCAAGATCTACAAGAGTCGATACAATTTCGAGACCTGCAAGGTCATCAGACTCTTCTTTAATAGTGCACCCTGGGAATGTGATGGGAGGACGCCTTCTCCTCTGTCAGCCGTTAGGTATTACGACGTGTACGCTATATAAAGTTGCATAAAGAATAGTTGAATGCGCATTGAAACACTATTGAAAACTTACATAATATATTAACTCGGAATCAAGCCTTACCACTAGTTGAGTCCTTACCTCAATAGCCAACTCGACTTGAATCAAGCTTGTCAAGACAAGCCTCTAAACATGAATCAAGCCTGCTAGGCAAACCAGAAAATTTGAATCAAGCTCCAGTTAAGCTAACTAGTTTTCACGGGCCAAGCTTATAGAAAGCTTGATTAATAAAAATCGCCGCAAGCTTGCCTTGGTAACGTACTCGTCTAATTCAAGCCAACGGCATGATTGTCATTACCCAGTAAGTGAGTCATGAGAAATTTGGCTTAAATCAAGCTCGAATCACACACAACATGACAAGCTTTCTCAGCAAAACAAATTCAAGTAAAATGGCAACTTGGCCATCAGCTTATATGCTATCTCGGTGTTGAGCAGGCGCCAGAAAGGATCCTCGCTTGTTTGAGTGACGACCCTCTACAGATTTGTATCATACAGTATAATCCATCTGCAATGATTTCAAGTAATTAATTTTTAGAATGGTGGACTTGTAAACATTTAGCTTGACCTCTGGAAATCTTGCATCTTAAACTGTCGTTACAAACAATCACGCTACCATAATCGCAGACGTGTTTTCAAACGTCCTGTGTTATGGTCTCGTGTGAGCATCTGTTTGAGATATCCACGGCAATTTCGTTCCAAACATCGATGCTGTTTTTGAAATTGCTTGGTAAAGATGTAACTGACAATTACGTAAGTGAATTTTATGCTAAACATAACTAGTAAAGGCGTATTAATCGTTAAAAAAAACACTTAAAATTTAAAACACATGCACTCGAAGTTAAAGTTTAACAGTTATCTGAACAGTGTAATTGAGAGTGTGAAATCAGTTAAAGTAAAAGAAAGTTATACTCTGAGTAATACAGTTATGCCTATGATGTTTATATGTGCACTGATTATGAACAATCCTGTCCTCTTTTCACTCGCTGATAAATAATTAAACGTAAATTCATGCAAGTGATTCTTTGTTCGCAGGTACACATTACGGTGGGGCCAGTCGCTGAAGGCCAACTCCAACCAATAGGGGTTGCTGATGTTCCACCACCCGGGGTAAAAATGGGTAAGGTTTCTCCCTTACGTTTTGTAGCTTTGGAATTATATCCTTGTGCATTCAACATGTCATTAAGCGATTATTTTAAAAACTGTTATTTACTTCTCGTAATTTCTGACCATAAGTTCTGCTCCATCGTTTATAAGAAAATAATAAAAACTAAAATTAGTTGATCACAAAAATTTTGGCACTGTGAAATTCGATAAAATATTTTGTGTTTGGCTTAATTTTTTTTTTTGTACTATCGCGAAGATGTGGGACAAATTTCAATTCCATACTGCGAATAGGAAACAATAGTAATTGTTCTAAACAATACGTCTCAAGAATTCGGGCCGCGGTTGTGTAGTGGTTAGACTACTCGCCTCCCACCAAGGCGAGCTGGGTTCGAATCCCGGCGGGTCGTTCCCGGATTTCCGCATGTGGGAATCGTACCGGTAGGCGGGTTTTCTCGGGGATCACCCATTTCTGTTATCATTGAGTGTCACATGCATACATTATGTTAAAATTATTGTTGTTAAGGTTACGTATATTTCATTTGCGGGTACTTCCAACTTTTCTGAAGCCCTGCTAAAGTTCTGGTTACATACTCCAATTGTGTTCCTCCGCCTCGTGCAAACAAAGCTTTAAAAAATCCAGAAAGTTACACCAAAGGGACAACGCACCTCATCCATGCGCATTGAGTTTAATAATACTCCTCATAAGAACAATTTCTTACTAGGCATCACCAACATATTTATTTTCTCCCTGTTTTAGTCACATTAATTATAAATTAAAAATACAGTTTATAGACGAAATATAACTACAAACTCAGGAAACTTTACAGCACGGTAATTATCATCTGATCCAGTTAACAACATGAGTAACCTTGTCAACTTGAAATCTCAGTTGAAATTCGCACCGCCATTGTCTGCTAATTATTTTTAAATGAGGGTTTTTTTTTTTTATGCCGTAAACTTTTTTTGACAGATTACAATTTCTTCTCTTTTGTAATTTCTATCAGCCATGAAGTTTTCCATGTGTCAGCTAATGGCAAATACATATTACTAGTTGTTTCGTGTTCGATCGGATTTGAATTTTATGTCGTTCGTAGACACGTGCGAGATTCGCGTTATTATTTGGGGACATGTTGAACTTGAAACACTTATACCTTTGCAATAGGTTTTTCATTGTACCATACGTTCTGTGACACGCCCTGGGTGACTCTGCACCAATAAATGAACAATTCGTAATTGTGTGCCCCAATCACGTGTAGTTCAGTCTGAGAGGGAGTGACTTCACATATATGCAGCAGCCAATGGAGAAAGGACGTTGGCTCTAGTGCATACAGTACTGTGATGTTCAGCCTGATGCCAAATAATAACGTGAATTTTGCATGTCCCTAATAATTCGTTATTCTTTAAGTGCAATGGCAACTGTTACCACAAATGTCAAACGCCAATGTGGTGGTGCTCCATCCTGTTGAAAAATTAAATTGTCAGAATGTTCTCGTAACTGTGGAAACAGCCAGATGTCCAACACATCCAGATATGACATTTCCGTAACGGTGCTTTCCGCAAAAAAGAGTGGGCCGTACACTTGTTCTCGGGAAACGGCGCGCAAAACACATTCAGCTTTAGAGAGCCTCTCTTATGTTCGACTATGGACTACGGTATCTGGCCGCTGTGTTCCCAATATTCGTGCGTTGTTTCGGTGCACTTTTCCACTTAAATAGAACGTGGCCTCATCGCTGAAGAACTAACATGAACAAAAGTTTTCATTGTACAGCTCCAAGCCCAGACTGAATTCACAAAACTCAAGACGTCTGAGCGATTAGCACGCTCGCCTCCCACCAAGGCGAGCCGGGTTCAATCCCCGGCCGAGTCACCGGATTTTTGCAGGTTGGGAATCGTGTCGGACGAAGCTGTTGGTCAGCGGGTTTTCTCGGGGATATCCCGTTTACCCCGTCCCTTCATTCCAGCGCCTCTTCATATTCACTTCAATCACCCTCATCGGCTCTGAAGACTTCGATGTTGGGAGCCTCCCAAATATCTTCACTTCACTCAAGACGTCTCGTTGTTCATCGCCATCACGAAGCGTTTGTAGCACTTGATTCCTGTATAGTTTCAAAAACAATCGTCGCCGCAAAACACGCCTGACAGTCATACTGGAGATGGCCAGCTTTCGGCAGCCGCGACGAGTGGACTTCTGTGGACTTCATTCAAAACTTTACCGGATGTGATGCAAATATTGTCGAGGCGCACGGGGACGACCCGTGGACTTCTCCTTACATAAACAACCGGCCTCTTGAAACTGTTCGTGCCACCGTAGGATTCTCTGCGCAGTAGGAGGTGCAGTGCTATACTGTCGACGGAAACCACGCTGCACAGTTATAACTGACTCACACTTGTTGAAACGGAGAACACAAAGCGTTTTTTGTTGTAGTGTTTTCGCCATCCTGACGCACTCGCTCAGTCGCCCTGGTGGCTGTAGCACCACCAGGGCGACACCTACCGGTAACGAAGTGAACCGGCGACGTGTAACATGCGCCAAGGGAAAATTTACGTTTCGACGTGTACGTACAATTGACCGCGAATCCCTATCTTCATTCATGTAAAACTTATAGCTTTGTGATATCGGATGCTTCTTTTAGTTATATGCACGAACGCAGTGCTTTGTCCATTTGGTGTATCTTTCTACTTTTGTTTAAGCGTAAGTGAGTGAAGAGATTTGGGGCGGCTCTTAACATCGAGCTCTTGAGAGCCGATGAGGGTGAATCGATATATGTAGCAGCGCCGGAATGAAAAAGCGCGGGGGGGGGGGGGGACTCCGCGAAAACCCGCCAACCAGCGGCATTTTTCGGCACGATTACCACGTGCGAAAATCCGAAATCGACGCCGCCGGGAATCGAACACGGTTCGCCCTAGGTTGGATGTGAGTAGCCTAACCACTACACCACCGCCTGACTAGGTAGCAGGGGATTCGGTCGTGTTTTCCTTGCTGATGAGTAAGGATAGGAAAATTTCGCGAGTTCAGTGACGTGTATGCTAGACTGCACACTCCTTTGTATAGTCGAACCTCAGGTGTTTGTTCATTGGCTGTTGCCCCAGTGTTACCCCACGTTTATCAGTAAGGGATTCGCTTCGTGTCCCTTTGCAAGTCGGCTATTGGCGCGGAGTCGTCAAGGGTGTCTCTTATAAACTCTGATCCAATTGCAAAGGTGACTTCAGTGTACACACGTTTGAAATCTATCTTGTCCTGAAATGAAGCCGCGAATTTTTCTTATCCCTACTGATAAGTTATTGGTAGTGGTAGTGAAATTTCGCGAAAATATTTCAAGACAAGTTGTATTTCAAAACACTGTACGGTCGTTTACGTATTTTTAGTGGCTGAATTACTTTTTGACAAGTGTTAACTGTCTGCACACGAGGCAGAGCCGATGTTGCCGAATTCTAAGTGACCCGGTCAAATATGAAAACGTCTTCTCAAGTAGACAGCGACGGATGGCAATAGACAAACTGCTGTTGGGTTCTTAAAGTATTGAAATCTACCGTGTGCTAATATTTCTTCGCGAAAAATCAGTAGCTCTTGTTCGTCCAGGGCGTGGCTAACAAACTGGGATCCAATTTAAAAGAAAGTCCAATGTACATGTGTTTGGATTCCAGCTTGTCCTAAAAATGAAATGATGAAACTTCCCGGTCTCTACCGATCGGCTGTGAGAGTGCAGCAGGTGGTCAGTTGAGCTGATGCTCGGAGCTCCGATTGCAGGTCACAGCTGACCTCGCGTGACGTCACTGCCCCCGTCGCTGGCGACACGCGCCGAGGCCGCATACTCGCGCCGGCCGAATGGCTGCCTTACGTAACGGCGACCAATCGGTGCGCAGATCACGTGCCGCCGCCCCCTCCCGCCCTCACCTATTTTCCTATCAGCCCGTGACGTCAACGACGCTCGCCTCTAGAGACGCAGCTGTCATGTCTGCCCGACACGACGCACGATCTGACGTCCGGATGGCGGTTCGCCTTTTTTGATACACGCTGGCCACCCAGCTTTTCTGAAGCCCTTCCAGGATATTCCTCCGCCTCTTGTAAACTAAGCTTATTGTCCATTTCATGTGGGGTAAATTTTTACCCTTCTAGAAAAGTAGCGCGGCTACAATGTACCCTTCCGCCACAACTGTTTTGTCACTAAAGAAAAAGACATTTGCAAACAAATGTTTGGGTACAATGCACACTGGAAATTTCCTCTTTCCTCGTATTTGCTGTCATGGCAAGCATTGAAAGGCAGACGTTAGCTAACTTCCTTCCAGTAATTAAAGCAGGATATTATAGCTAGGTTGGCATTCCAACCTGTTTTATTTTGTAATTGCCAAGTTAAGTTTGTCGGGGCTCTGTTGAGGGGCGGTGGTCTTTAGTTTAACGTCTTTCGTGAGATGGCATTGTTTTGATGTTCTTACGAGTGTGTGGCATTTTGAGATTTTGAGTTGCATATTGTTTTGATGGAGCAGTGGAAAATTTAGCTGGTATGGAAATAGCATTCAAATGATTGTCTCTTCTAAAATTTTAACTTCAATAAAAAACAAAATGCGATACATATGTCGCTGTTCGTATTCGTACAGATGCAGCAATACACGCATACGCGCGCGCGCACACACAAAAACACACACACACGCTTTGACCAAAATTAACCTTACACTCGTTGAATTTACGAAATAGGCGAATAATCAAATACTATTGATTCACTAAAAAAGTGTTGAAAGTGCGGCTTTTTCACGCCATGTGCATTTAAAACACGCAAACTGACTGTTTGTAAAATTCGGAACCTCTTGAACATGATTTTTTTTGTATGGAACTCCTTGCTAGTTTACTTCTCTTGAATCGCATTTGTTCACCACTAGCATTAAATAATTTATTTGCAGAATCATTTAGTAAAATTGACACTGCGCACGTTTCCTGAAACCAACGAATTTAAACTGAAATGATATTCGTGTCGCTTCATTGCGGGCGGCGGTTTAGGAAAATTGGGGAACGAGCAGTTTCACGAAGCGGTGAACACATGCCGATTAATATAACATTTCACTCAAGAAAACGCACTACAATGGTACCTACAACCAACTATGCTTAAAGAAAGCGATTAAAAAAATAATTAACTAGCGATAAATTATTCCGACAACACCAACAAGATCCGCGTACAAACACGATGAGAAAGAAGCGCACGCACAACGGCCTTCACCGGGCTGGAAACTGGAAACTGGAAACATGGCTAGCCATTGGCTGGAAACTGGAAACTGGAAACATGGCTAGCCATTGGCTGGAAACGTTCACTGTCCGTACGTGTCGACGTACACAATCATTTTTTGTTTCGGGTGTTGCAAAAGTAGAAATTTCTGGCGTGAATCGTGCTTACGAATTTCTTATAAGAACTGGCTGTTTGGAGCCCATGGAAATGGTTTCAGTGCATCCATAGCAGAAGAAGCAGCTATTTGCAAGATTGTTTGCGTGATAACAGCTGTCAATAGCATTGACCAGGGAAACGCGATATCCGTATTGGTGCTAGCTCCTCAACTTGTACAGCAGTCACCATAAGTTCGCCTATTCTGCAACATGCTAGACGTGGACGAGTATACTCGGGGTAATATGTTAAGGTGTTAATTTTACACAAGGTGGAATAGAACACACAACATGAATACAAGTAGATATTAACCCTTTGAAACCTACTTTAACTTATAGTTTTAGGTGATGCAAACAAAAAGTTTTATGATGTGAACTGTACTTACGTCGTTGTCAAATCCAACGAGCTGTTGGCTATGTGTTCGACTACAGTTATATGAACCAATTATGATCTAGACCAGTAAGACGGTTTGGGAATCATTTACCCGCATGTAAGATTTTTGGTTAGTGCGCTTCGCAGTGTGCAATACAGACCAAAAAATACGTGCACACGCGTAATGTACACAATTGTATGCACTGGGCCTGAATGGGTTAAGCAGGGCTTTCAGAAGTTCTCATTTTACCGTGAATAGCCTCTATCGTATTTTTTTTTTTTCATTTGACTTATCCTCGTATCACACGCGCCTACAAAGATAGCCCTACACGGCAATGCCGCAAGCGAGTTGTGGAAAGGGATTTCGTACAAAACGTAAATCAGCGCGTCCCCCCCCCCCCCTCCTTCCCCGCCGCCACCTACTTCTCGAGCAGGTCGGCAGACATGGAGCTGGCTGCCATGCCCGAGGGCTACAGGTTACGTCTCCATTGGGCGAGCTGAGGCGAGGGTGGAGCAGTGCCAGGAAGATGAGGGGGAGGAAATGGGATGATCACGAGGAAACCGCCATTCCACACAGATGCACTACACAAGCTTTGCTGTTTGGAAATCCCCCGCTTCCCGTGTTCTAGGAACGAACCGCCGTCCCCAACTGTGGGAATTAAGTGCGTAACCACTGAGGCAAGAGTGGGTGCTTAAGTCCCGTGTGGTCACATTTATGGAACTTATAATTCTCTCATATAGTGACTTTTAAAGTAAATCTCCTTTTATTTAGCATCTTTTCAGAAGGAAAGATGAGTCTTATGCAAGCGCCCGAATGTATGTCTGGAATGTATTTCACCCCCCCCCCCCCAATAGCCTTTAAACCCGAAAACTGAATTACTCCAAACCACGTCCACTTATAGCATTTTAATAAAGGTATATATATGTATATATGTATATATATATATATTCTTTTAAAGTTTTCGATCACACCGGCTTCTTATTTTCAAAATGGCGACAATTTTAAAATTTAGGACACTATGTCATATCTCAGGAGATACTTAACCGATTTCAACAAAAATTGGTGCCATTATATGACATGATATAAGCATTGGTATCGCTAAGCAATAATACTTTTGGTCCGCCATTTTGTAAAATAGTGCAGATTGAGAAGAAAATACCTTTAACATTTTATCTCGAGAACCATTTAAATGATTTAAACCAACTGAATTTAGAAACCTATAATATAATGGTACGCGATTTTGGAAGTTAGTGCAGAGTGAAAATAATCCTTTCCCTTATATATCGGTGATTATTTAACCAATTTAAACCAAAGTAGTTACGTTGATAGTACATGATATAAGCAGTTAAATTAGAAATCGAAAATATTATTCGTCCACCATTTTGTAAAATAGTAAAGATTGAAAAATACAGCTTTACGATTATATATCGTGAACAATTTAAAAGGTTTAAACCAAATTTGGTACGTTGACAGTACATGAAGTAAGCATTTAATTTAGAAACCTAAAATGTTGCTGGTGAACCATTTTGGAAATAGTGCAAATTAAAAAATACAAATTTTATAATCTTTGTACCCACATATGTAATTAATTCTTGAAATCTTAATCTTACACAATCCTTGCTATAGGATATTCACAGAATCTGGGCACTATTTATGCCCTCCCAACAGACATTAACGTCCAATAAAAATGTTTTATTGCTGGCCCAGAAGTTAACTTTTGAGAGTGGTGAAATGTGTACCCTGCATTTGTTAGTTAGACAACGTTTATATTAAAAAGCGGCGGAAAGATAGAAATTATCCGAGAGGAAAACTTTAACAGGGCCTTAAAAAGTGCTAACTTTACTGATGAATAGCCTATACCGCCATTTTGCAGATTTATATTCACGATTTCGCACAATTTGAATCAAACCTTTGAAAAAACACCCCAGTTATAAGGATTCTAATTGTTTCCAAAATGTGAAATGTGTCACAAACGTTTTATACATCCTTTAATGTAGAAGTGCCTCATTTTTGGTTAAATTGAACTTTTACTTATAATTTATGTATAAATAATAATATTAAATTTATAACTAATATTAATAAGGATAGAGAAAAAATAGGTGTGTCAGTAATGCGTGGTAAGAAACAATTCTTACACAAAATATTATTACGCTGAGTGCATAATAATGCGGTGCTTTGGCCCTCTGGAGTAATTTTCTATGCTTTGTTTGCATGAGGCGGAGGAATATCCTGGAAGTAGAACTTCAGCAGGACTTCAGAAAAAGTTGGAAGTAATCGCGAGTGGATGGTAGTTGGCAATTTATGGAAGTATTATTAGTAGAGCGGTGAATATTTCTCGGATTGATTGTGGCAGCAGGCTAGTCCTCTGTACACTCGAGACACTGTCGTCTGCTTATTTGTTGCTGCGATCAAGTGAGGCCTTCGTACATGACTGTACAAAGCTCACTCATGCTTCTCCTCCCTGCTTATCACTGGCTCGCAGCGAAACGGGGCGTGTACAGACAACTGTTGTATAGGCTGTTCACGGTAAAGTGAGCACTTTTGAGGCCCTTGTTGCTTTACCTTTCAGCCAGTTTTAATCATTTAACAAACCTATTTAAATAAATATTGTCATGTAAATAACAAAAACAGTGTGTGTAATCCACCGAACTTGGAAGTTAACGTCTAAGGCTAAAATGAAATATATTTATAGGCCGTTCACGGTAAGGTGAGTACCTTTTGAAGCTGTTTCATCAGACGTAATAACCAATAAATACATTTCATTGTGGCCTCGGGCTTTTGATTTTGGGTATGGCGAATGTATACACTGTGTTTATTACTCACATGGCAGGGTTTACTTTAACAAGTGGCGGAAGGATGTAGATTGGTCGGAAGAAAAAAGTAACTAGTGCTTCAAAAGGGCTCACTTTACCGTGAACGGCCTATATTGACTATTATTCCAAATGAGAAGGCTTCCAAAAGTGCTCACTTTACCGTGAATAGCCTGTACAATCACAGCAGCAGGAGAAAATAACAAGTGTTCGAAGTCTACCTTGTCCCAGAAGGAGTTAGAGAAACACTCGGGGCTCTAGTTATGAGTACGCGGGAAGTATGGAAACAGGTGGATCGCTACCACGAAACATCCGCCCGGTCCGCTGGATGGGATCTGCGCACGCGTGGATCCTGCCCGACAGCCGGCCCAGACGCTTTCGAGATGTGCGATTTTATTAATTTTTTCTCCTAACCCACCCTAATTCTAGGTGTTAGGTGTGCGTCCGAGGTAGGATCGGGCATTAGTTGCGTCTGAGGACGAACCCCTTACGCCTACAACGGACGGATGTCATGCAAGGAGAGACGCATCGCGGCGAGGAGGGATTTGACAGCCATGGCCAGCGATTGGGGCCACGACCACCTCTCTAAGTTTGTACGCTGTTCGCGGTAAAATGAGCACTTTTGAAAGCCCTGTTCAAGATCTACTTGTACGTGCATTGCGTATATATCCGCCTCGTGTGAAATTAATATTGCCACGGGCCTCATCACTTTATTTGTGCTTCGGTCAAGTGAAACCATGAAGTTATTAGAAAAGTAAATATTTTACAAACCTGCTAATTTTTACACTTCGATGCATTTAAAAAAATCGTAAGCCAAAGAAACAACTTAAGTTATCACAAATGGCCACCTAACACGATTTATTTGACGTTAATATATGGAACTACTTTCCCCTCCATCGTTACCAACATTACTATTACTGAGCGTACGTCCCTCGTCTACTCGCGGGTTTTTCGGCGCTTTTGAATCAAACCTTTTAAAAATCTCTCCATTTATGACATGTTTAGTTATTTCCTAAATACAGCCCTGTATCACAAGCGTTTTATATTTGTGTTCATAAAAGTTACTTTTTTTCCCCTGTTGGATTGAAATGTTATTAATATCTTATCTATAAACCCTAATGCTTCATTGATAAATTATTTGAATAAAAACAGTGAGAAAATTGATATGTTGGTAACGTCTAGAGAGAAACAGTTCTTATACAAAATATAATTACAACTGAGTGCGCACGAATTTGGTGCGGTGTCCCTCTGGTGTAGTTACCCAGACTTGTTAAGCTTAGTTTGCACGAGGCGGAGGAATATCCTGGAAGTAGAACTTTAGCAGGGCTTCAGAAAAGGCTGAAGTAACCGCGAATGGATTATAGGAGCAGTGGCATTTTTCTAAGGTTGAGTTCAAAAGGGCTCACTTTATCGTGAACAGCCTTTACCTATATTTAACCGATAACTAAGAAGAGATTGGGAAAAACCGGGAGGTACAGTAAAAACCCATCCGACAGAGTAGAATTCTAAATTATTAGTGCATGAAACAGAAATGGTAGGGGAAACAGAGTGCGTGGAAACATGCTCTGTGTTAGCGGAGATGGAAAACTAGTAGAGGGTGAAGAGGGTAGAGAGGGGGCAACAAACGCCTGTGGTGTACGTGAAGGGTCGCACGTGATTGACGTCACACATACCGCGCGAGGAAGGCGAGGAGGAACAATTGACAGCGCTGCTGGCGACAATCGACGGCGATGAGTCTACGTCTATGTACCGTCGAGACGTCGTTGTTGCCCTAGGATGAGGAGGAGGAGAGGGCGTGATTGGTTGGCTGCCGTGACGTCACGTCGCGGCACGCTCGATGACTGGGCCACATTCCTCCCAGTGATGTCAGTGCTCAGAATAATGGTACGTTTACAGAAACCCGGAAATTTCGCGATTTCATTTCGGGACAAGATAGACTTCAAACGTGCGTACATAAGACTTCCTGTCTCCACTGGATCACAGTTTGTGAGACACGCCCTGAACAAATTTGAATCAGTAACTGACCTGCAAGAAAACTCGGACAGAATACTATTCTACCTGGTCTGCAATGAACGACTAAATAAGTCTCTAGTACACAAAGGACTGTGGAGTCTAGCTTGCAGCCAAATTAATCCGCGAAATTTCCGGGACTCTATACATACATTTCGTTACAAGATAGACGTCCAACACATATACAGCGAAGTCACCTTCGCAATTGGATCACAGTTTATTAGACCCGCCCTGCACGCCTCTGAACCAATAGTAGAATTGCAAGGAAACACCTTGCAAATTCCATAACTGTCAGGTGTGGGGTAACAGCCAATGAACACACAACTAAGGCTCCAGTATGTAGAGGACTGGGGAGTCCAGCCTACAGGTCTTTGAACTCTCGAAATTTTCCTTATCTCTATTTATAACAAATGCGTAAAATCACAAGTTTATGTTTATTTTACATTCATTACACAACAATTGTTTGAACGTCGCACTACTGATATCAAATACAATGAAAGACAACATCTAATTTGCAGATATATCATAGGGCTTCGGCCTTCTACTTAAACCAAGAGCAACAAACTGATATATTTTTTATATACTGTAGATATTAGCTGCAAATATTACTGTATTCAGATTATGGTACATTTACTTACCATAACGACCTCGTCATAGTACATGGTACACAAGGTCTAATTTTGGTACAAGTACCATAACAATGGTACGTCTATCTTCACTGCAGGCCAACGTTGCCAATTAAGACTAGACTCTCAACCATTCGTCGCACGCATCAGTCGTCCGCCCGTCAGTCAGTCATCCGTCTGTTTTACCGTCCGTCAGTTGAAAGAAATTCACAAAAATCCGTCATCCGTAAGGCAAGATTTCAGCGTAACAACTTAATATCGTGATATTTCTGCAATTGGAGGTATATTTTGGTTGGAAATACGTTTTCAAGTGAGAGACATTTCGGGGAAATAATTTATTTGCGTAATACGAATTTAAACTGAATTATTGTTTACATTGTAAATTACTGAATTTACAGCCAAAGTTAAATAAACAGATATCCTCCGCCTTTTATTTTATTTCAAAATGTACTCTAAATCTGAATCGGTGAGATTTCACTGCTTCAAGCTTCTTACGCAATAGAAAACTTTAGTATTCGACTTAAGGTTTCCTTTCCTCTGACGAAGCCAACAATACACAATACAATTGTAAAGTCAGAGTTCCGACAGTTGAACATCGGTTCTGCGAGTTTCGTAGAAATGTGTGTCTTGTTATGAAAATAATTATGATATTATCCAGGAATGCATTTTATGTACATAAAAAAAATAGGCTTAAACTTTATATTAGAAGTTTATTTCAAAACAAAAAACTCATTTGTTTACTTTATTAAAATATGTAAATTCATATAATTCATCATCACATTATATTCGTTTGCCATTTATTTAATTTAAGACGAATTTTTTTTATATATCGAGATTAAATTCACACTACAATAAAACAACGCACTTTCCACATAACCTCTGTTAGATTCTCAGCAAAATAGCTGCTTCACTTTGACTTTAAAATATCAACTTTTCGAAATTGTAAAGTCAAGAGAGCTTGACTTTACCTTTGACAGCTCCATTGTGTCAAGCTCTATAAGAAACAACATGTCGGAAAGCAAACGTAAAAGTCAAATGGTAAGTCAAATGTTAAAGTTTTCAATTGTGTAAGGGCCTTAAATCAGTCAAACGTATCTGACTGATACGACAGTCACTTCAGTGAGCATAACTGATGAATCAGTGGAAAAAAAGCTATAGTTCCTTCACTGGTGTATTCAGTGACATTTATCACTGATTCGTGGGACTTTTTTTTTTCACTGTTTTCTCAGTGGTTTATTTTTTGATTGATGGACCAGTGAAACATCTGAGAAAATTGCTCCGTCTCTAATTAATTTTGACTGATGATAGCAAGGCAACGGCCTAGAGTCGAAGGGTGCGCGAGTTCAATCCCGGCCACCTGCGAATTTTTTTCTTTTTTACGTTTCAAAATTACGGTAAAATGCACAATTATAATAGTAAACTGTCGTAAACATTTTTATTTCACGTAACTATTCGCCTATATTCAATAGGAACATTATTTAATTCGCCACAGCAGTCGGCCGTCACTTATTCAGTAAGTGAAATTGTTTCACGTCACTAATTAAATCAGCGAAATTTTTTCACTGAAACAATCAGTGATTTTCCACTAGTTCTAAGTGAAGCCATTTTCTCTGATTAGAGTAGTTGAATTTCACTGCGAATCAGTGGTTTTCCTCTGGTTAGGATTTAGAGTGTGCGTATTCACGTCTACGGAATGTCGTCAGAAGGCGGTGGCCATCCGTCCGTCCGTCGAAAGTTAAAGTTTGGGAAATATTTGAAAGATATACAAATAGAAAATAAAGCTGTCCGGCGATTGGTTTAAGATCACGTGAACTACGGACGGATGGGCGGCTGACGGATGCGACGGATGTTTGTTAGTCCAGCTTTACCAGTTGTGTCGTGTAACACATAATCTCTATATAAACCGTGTTGTAAACATGGAAGAATATAGATGATGGAGTGGCAGCAGCCCATCTCCTCCACCGTTATCAAGTGAAGCCGATGCCTTGTCTGACTTCTTTCAACTGCGCATGCGCAGACTGATTGTTTACGTCAGCCGCTATATTGTGAAGTTACATAGTAAGCAATGTAAAACACGCACCTTTTTGGCTCTTCTAGCCCTGTCCTAGTCTTTCATTTTCGGCTTCACTTTCGTGCCTCGGCTTCCACTCCATAGACTAATACCTCCATGATTCTGACACTCCGACGCTACTGATGCTGTTCGCCGGGTCGTCTCGTGCAGCCCTGTGTGTGGGGCGACATCTGGTATCCTCGCCAGTAAACGATATTCGATGGACATGGACTGCCTGTGATTTTAAGTATTAATCTGTGTGTAACGAAAGTTGGAATGCGTGGTCCCTTTTATGAGTTGGTCGATTGAATTTTATTTATTACTACTGCTGCATTTATTCTCATGAAGAATAAGTTTTGCCTGTTTTATTTGAATATCAAGAATTATGGTTAAAAGCTGCTATGTGTATTAAACGCAAGATGCCTTCTCCGAAAAATTTTTAAGTTGGTCTAAATTAGTTTTGGGTGGCTAGTTTTGGCGAAGCGTATTTCAAATTTCTAGTTCTTACAAAATCGTGTAAATTCATTATCACTCCTAATATCGATTCCATCTCAATCATGCCTACTCTTGGCATTATCATTTACGAATCTGAAGCTAGTCATGCAAACTACTAGTTTCACATCGTCAAATACACCTATAGGCTGTTCACGGTAAACTGAGCACTTTGAAAGCCCTGATGAAGATCTACTTGTACGGACGTTGTGTATTCCTCCACCTTATGTAAAATTAACACTTACATTAGCCTCGTCACTTCATTTATACGAAGGCCAAGTAAAACTGCGAAATTATTAGAAAAAATAAATATATTACAGATCTGCTAATTTTTACTCTTAGAAGTATTAAAATAAAACATAAATCGAAAGAAATAATTTAATAATTTAAGTTATCATCACAAATAGTTACCCAAAACTTTAATTCTCCCTCAAGACCTGAAACTACTGTTTCTCCATCGTTACCAACTTGACTAGACGCATTTCACTAAGTGCGCCCTTTAAAATACATGCAGGTAGGACCAGTAACTTTTTTCCGAGGTCGATTTTCAAAGTGCTCACTTTATCGTGAACAGTCTTTGTTAATTAACATAATAGTTCAACACCTGTTTCATTTACGGGGTCTCCGTGAGGTTGTACCGTCACAGTGTATGACACGATAAAATGTTCGGTTTTTGTACTTTTACAAAGAAAAATCATTGGAAACCCAGTTTCCAAGAAAATACTTTGTAAATATACAAAGAGTTTTCTTGTAAAATCGTCAAGACATTTATTTGTAATATTACAAGTGATAGCCTTGTATTACAGCTGACATTATTGGAAAGTGTACATTAAATTACTTTTTTCCTTCTTCTAGAAAACAGATGCAATAAATTAATAACAGAGAATAACTATTTTTTTTCTCCAAAATATAATGTACGAAAATAAATGTTATATTTGGCCAGCACAGGGACTAAAACCCACAGTCCTCAGCTCCCTGACCGGTGTCCTTAAACACAAGACTGTGACGGTGTTCGTCAACACACACAGGACTAAGTCTTTGTCTCAAATGCAAAATCTTAAGATGCTTAATAAAACAGTTTTACATCCTTTAATGAAAACAGTGTGGATTTCACAAATGGGAAGGGAGTGGGACAGCCCTCTTATATTGTGGGCACATGATAAATTTTACATTGGGAGATATGAACCTTTTCGTATTTGTTCGGAGAATGTGGATCCTCGATCAATACTGACATAGGGGAAAGGAATCTCACTATCTGAAACGGCCCTCGCCGTTTCACCGTCAACTTAGCACTAAAATAATCAATTTTTGAACTGAGGTGGTGAGCCTCGACTACAATTAAATCACCATGTTTCAAGGTTACATCTTTGTTAGCTAAGCTACTTTTTTTGTTCCATTTTCTGGTGATACGCAATTAAATTGCGTGTCATATCCGCCCATATTTCTTCCCAGTTTTTTTTTATTATTCACGTTTTCCAAACAAATACCGTGGAGTGGCCACACATTTATTAAAGGGTACACCAATCTCCGCAAAAAAAAAAAAAAAACACTTCAGCTGGTGCATACCCGTGTGCACTATGAATAAAATTATTGAAACACAAAAACAAGAGGTAGAATATGTCATCCCAGTGACGTTGCGTATCTGACTGAAGACTGCGTAAGGCAATCTTAATGTTACGGTTAACACGTTCTACTAAATTTGCCTGTCGATGGTACGGGGCAGTTTGAACCATTTTTTATTCCCCATATAAAAATCAGATCTCTGAATTCTTGCGACAAAAATACATAGCGTTATCTGTTACTACATATACGGGTGTTCCAAAAACACTATACAACTGGCATTGCAACTTTACAGATTTCAACTGCCTTTATGGTGCGCGATGGGAATAATAGACAACATTTGCTGAAACTGTATATTATACATAACCAGATGTACTCCAGGACAACGGACCCATGAGTCTAAATACACACGTTCCCAAGGATGCATGGCTATCGTCCCCGCATACTGGCCTTCTGACTTTTGATTTTTCGGTTTATCGTGTTGGCACGCGTCACAACCCTTTACCCAGTTTTCAAGGTCGGTGCGAACTCCCAGCCACGTAAGAATTCCTAACACGCGACAGATGGTTTTATCATGCCTTACGTGTCCTCCGTAATAAGATTCGTGGTAATATTTGAGTAGCCCATTTGCAAAACCTGCTATGTGCAAAAAATTACAATATTAGATTATTGTTTCTATGGATACTCTATGCACTGCGCCATCACTTTGAATATTTACCCAGCTACAATTCCAGCTGTAAAGTATACGAAAGTGGAGTCGAAAAAAACAGTAGTTTGCAGAACCTGCTATATGCATACAGTCTCAGGATGCAAAACCAGTTAAAAGTGTAGCCATGTTTACCATTGCAAAACCTGCTTTACGTAACGAATTAACGAGTTTCAGATTCAAAACCAGTTATATGTAATTCCGAACAGTACTGGACTGCTCTTTATATTAATATAACTGCTTCTGTTCGTTTGCTGATGAAAAGTGAGTTACCAAACCTTAAAATTGGGTGTCCTGCTTATAAAACAGCTGAGTGTGATATTTACGCACAATTTATTACAAATGTTTTGCATGTGTGCAGTTGCCTGACTGTGCCGATTAGTTACCGACGTTATAATGTTTATAAAACACTAGTGTAATTGCAAACATTTTAACCAATATTAGTAATAATTTGCAGAGTAATGTCTTTAGAATAGAAGAATGTTTAAATAGATTTAGTAAATATTTTAATGATATGATAAACATAGTTTTTACAACACAACTGACAGAAATGCAAGAAAATTTAAAAGTTGTAATTAATGAAGTGGTAAGGGATGCTATTACGAAACAAACTGAAACACAAATGGAACAAATAACACAATATATAAGCGATGAATTCATTAATAAAAATTTTGGTTTAGTCATGCTAACAGATTTGAGAAAACAAAATAATGATTTGGAAACAAGAATAAATTATTTTATTAATGATTTGAAAGCTAAAACTGTAACTAAATTAGATGTTGTTTAAGTAAAATTGGTAAGATTGAAAAAAAAAAAAAAAAAAAAAAAAAAAACTAATAGATCTAGTGTGACAGTTAGTAGACCTACTACAGCAATTCGAAAATCAATTAATTAATTCATATATAAATAGTTTGAATTTATTGTAATATAATCAAAACATGGCTGCCTCTGCTTCAGAATTACATAACGTTATATCTGCTGTGAAGGAGAAATACTTACAAGCCAAAACGAGCTCGTATGGAACGAGGTGTTTTAAACAAAGAAATATTTCAACCTGTTACGACTAGAATGGATACATTGCATTCTGTGTTGAATAAGCCAAATGAAACAGCTTTGGAAATTAAAACTGAAGAAGAACCTTCAACAAAGAATAACAAAGAGCAACCTTTTTCTCATTTAACATGTCGTTTATTTAGCTTCAAAACGATCTTCGTCTACACGCGATACGACTTTTAGTATTTGTCAACATGACGTCTGGTTCCTGGGAGATTCGGCAATAACATTTCTGCCTGACAATAAAATAAAAAATAAAAAATGTGATTATGTAACTGATGTGAGTCAAGGATTGTTTGAATTATTGTTTAAAAACTTCCCAAATGGATATCCCGACACTGATTTGCAGAAATATAAAGAACTTATTCGCCGAACGAATGCTAACATTCGTTCAGGAGATGAAAACTATCCGAAAATACATTTAAAAACTGATATCGTCGGAAGTGGAATATATAAAGATGAAGTTGGTGATTGTTTTTATCCTGTATATTGGAACAATTCTACTGAATTGGCCGATAGTTTGAAACTTCTCATCGCTTCGAGAGAGTTTGGGAATAATTCACATACAAACTAAATTATTTATATTATTGAAAAGTTAAAATAAGATGGTTATATTACAAATGAAGTTAAGTAATATTTCTGATGAGCTCCACGCTCCTGCAAGGATAAGATGTCCTAGAAGAAGAGTTATAACTCATGGTTTAAATGATCTTTTCAAGCTAATTTGTGTGGAATGGCATTGCTATATATTTTAACCACAATAGACTTTATTCAAAGTATTGTTTAGGTACACCTTAGAAAAATAAAACTGGGAAACAGGTTACCAATGCAATAAAGATTGTTTTGAAAGAGAGAAAGCCAAATTCGCTCCAAACCGATAGAGAAACCAAATTTTTTCTACACCTTTCCGGAAAATAATGACTGAATATGGTATTAATCACTACGCAACATATTCCGACTTTGAAGCCAGTGTTGCAGAACATTACAACAAATTGATTAAGAAGTTAATATATAAACATTTATAATCTAGGGGGACTTACAAATGGGTTGATGTTTTGCCTGAAATAGTTAAATTTTATCATTCCAGTTATCACAGAACTATTAAGATGGCGCCCAAAGAAGTTGCGGATAAAAGTTTAATGAAAACTATTTATAATAATGTTAAAGTCATTAACGAAAGAAAGCCAAAGTTCAAAGTTGGCGAATTTATACGTATCTCTAAGCAGAAAGGAATAATTGAAAAAAAAAAATTATGGTTAATTGGTCTTATGAAATATTTAAAATGATTTCAATTAGACAAACATCCCAGAGTGTAATACCTAGAAACCTATGATGGATAACTAATAAAAGGCGGATTTTAGAGACATGAACTGCAAAAAGTCATTTCTCCGGATGAATATTTGACTGATAAAATCATAGAAAGGAAGAAAGATATATTTCTTAACTTAGATTAGTTTTTTCCTAAAAAGAATTCTATGCAGGGAGAGTGTAAAGCTTCCTATAACCGCTGCCTAATACGAAGGAAAGAGAATGTTGATCCTGTGTTAACGATTGGATGGAATGCTGCAGAGAGAGGATAGATGAATGAGAGATATATTAGTAAATATAGGTTGATATTCCTAACAGCAATTAATTGTAATTTCTCTTAAATATCACTAAGGGTTTAGACAAGCATTCACACAAGATTGGGTTTCTGTGATAGAAAAGAAATGTTATAATTTATTTCCTTCATAGCATTAAATTCGGTAAAAAAATAATCATGAAATAAATTAAATGGACTTTGGGAAAATGTTCATCAAAGATTTATAAAAGTTTTTCACTTTTTTATGCAGGAAATGGAGGAAGAGGTGTAGAGAAATAATTTATCGCATTAGTGAAAGTTAATTGGATACAATAAATTACAGTTCCATAAATCCAGTTAGATATCTACTGCTATTATTTTCAATCTAGTTATTAATGTTAGGGAATAATTTTTCAGAACAATTTCTTAGATATTTATTCGATGGAAATAATCGTTCAAATACTTGAGAGTCTGAATGCGAAAATTTTTTCAAACATCCACTGCGCCAAAATGTTTGAAGGCTGTTGACCAGCTCCATGTAGGGCGAGTCAGGGGAAGGTGCAGAGGGGGGAATAACTATTCCTCTCGCAGAACCAGACAGGGCATATTTTCGGGAGGGTCCACAGTTAATTTGTAAATCGTAGTTTAGCAAACAAATAAACATTTTGGAAAAGTCTAACTTGATGTCTTGTGGGGTGTCTGTCAGGTGGAGAGTGCCTGAAGTTGTTGTTGGACAAAAGACGCGATCTGGACTCGTGGTGAAGGGAGGAGGGTGGGGATTTGTGGCCTTTAATCGACAGCGAAGGTGTGGTGCTTGGACTGTAGAGATCTCCAGCCAACAGAAAAACACACTCATGGGTGTTGTTGCATGACCTTGTGCAGAGCAGCCCTCTGAAAACGAACTCTGCATTGGATTACAGAAGATGCTGTCTGGTGTAAGGGGGGAGGGGGTGCAGTGAGGAGCGATGTGAACATTTCTCGCAGTCTGCCACCATGTTAGATTCACAACAACCTTCACCCTGCATAGATGCAACACTGGACATCAGCTCTCCCAACTTCATTGGGCGCGGTGGCCAGTGTCCTTCAGAGAGTGCTAGCCGTGATTCTCGTTTTAATATTAAAAAATATAATTTATCGGGAATAAAATAATTTTTATGTAAACCCCGGTTCTGAGTTCTGTCGACGAAACTTGGTATGATTTTCAACTGTCCTTTCGGTAACTAGTGTCATGAATTTAACAGACTTAAAATTTGCAGCACGTCCGTTATTTTAAATAATATGTAGCACGTTTCTATAAGGTGTTGCGGGATTAAGTCATCCGAGTGTCCTTACGTTTCGACGGAAATAATTTGTGTTAAAAGTGAATTATTTTTACAATAGTGAAACTTTGGTTAATAAATTATCATTTGGCTGTCTGTTGTAGGACGAATACAGAGTTTTTCTTGTTAATTTCAACTCAGTTGCCTGTTAGCCTCTGACCGCACTCCATGTATATATAGTCAGGCTCTCGAAGTAAGCGCGCTTCATTCACCAGCCTCCGAGGCAGACAGATGTGTTTTGGGGGAGCTCCTAGTGCGATTGCATTATGTGTTTAGTCATTTTCATGTACTTGTGTTCGTTAGCCATTTTGTATTTTCATTAAAATTTACAAGTTTTTCACCTCAGTCTATAATCAAACATAGGTTATGTTTGCTCTCAACACAGCTTATAAGTTGATGTAAGTGCTATATCCAAGTCAGTGCTGCAGCGACCTCTTGAGCTGATGAACGTATATTAAATGTTTTAATTTTTACACGTGTTAATCAATTAATTTATTTTAATGTGTGGATTACGTTTCTAAAGTTCCTCACCAGTCTTGCAGGCAGACGGATGTATCTTAAAACTACTTAAGCTACGTGCGAGAGTTGTCAAGTAGTGTCACATTTTTCATATATCTTGTGATTAGGAAGACTGCTGTTTAATTTATAGGGACATTATTTGATTCGTTAATTAATTTCATACTGGAGACTCACGTAATTGTCATCGTTTAGCACTTGACACCAGATGTTATTCACATAGTTGTGTTTGAAATTTGCGATTCGATGCGTGTAATTTATTCATAGGTGGAACTCGCTAAAATTATTTCTCTCATATGTTAAGAATACATGCATTTCTGTTTAATTAACAAAAAATCGCCTGTCTACCATCTAGGAGCAATATCCCATCCAAAAAATACTTATGCCACTCTTGCACAAAACTCATCCCACACCACACACAAACACACACACATACATATATATATATATATATATATATACATACACACACACACACACACACTGTCCCCAACATGCCACACCTCAATCGAATACCAGAGCTGAGAGGGTGAGGATGTACAAGAGCTGCTACCCACAAAAGGAAAGAAAGAAGACACTCAGTACAGTCTTGCACTAAATACAAAAAATTAATAAAAATAATTTAAAAAATTGATACGATTAAAAACTAACCCTTTCAATCTATTTAACGCTTTCATTAAATTTAACCCTTTCAATTTAATCAACCCTTTCAATTTTTGACTAACCCTTTCGATAAATTTAACCCATTGATATAAAAATGCGGCATCCCCTTTGAGTTAGAACGAACACACCCCTACTACTCACGCGTATGAGCTGTTCACAATAAACTGAACACCTTTTAAAGCGCTGCTTAAGATTTATTTTTATTGCATTGTGTGTATTTTCCCCCCACAGAATTGCGATGCGCCTATTCACTTTATCCGTGCGGCGGACAAGTGAATCTGTAGAATTGCCACAAAATCAAAAAATTTTACGAATTTGCTATTTACTTCAATTACCTATTTAGAAAAAACATAAAGTGAAAAATGTATCATGTCAGTACTCACACGGAACTATTTTCTCTTCGGCTTTACCAACTTTACTGGGAGCATGCCATTCAGTGTGCAAATTAAAATGCACGTGGGTAGTGGCAGTGAAGTTTATCAAAGGTTGATTTTAAAATAATTCGAATTACCCGTGGACAGCTTATTCTATAGTAGACACTTCATTAGAATTAAGCTTTACGCGTCGAGGTGTGCACACATTTTTAAGGCAATCACGACACATTAGAAGCAAGTCACTCAGAGACATCACTACATAGGAACACGGGTTCTGTTGGTCTCTGTGTTTCCATTTACCACCGTTAAAGCGATATTACACGATACAGAATTCCATAAAAGCTGATGCAAGGTCCGCCATAGCGGCAGTTAAGATGGGTTTACGATTGAAGACTGAAGAATTAAGAATTGTACTTAATGACTCGATAAGCACACGGAAAATTATTATAAGACGATTTCCAGTTTATGACTGAATTAGCAGCTGTTAAGTCTAGCCAATGAAAATCGTAGGAGATGTAAGCAACCGAAATAACCTGGAAAAATTGACAATAATATTTAATTATTTGTGGTCACTGCTTGTGTAATAGTTTTAAAAAAATTCGTGAAACCTTATAGAATGGGAAGTCGATGCCAACATAACGCATTTACATCAATAAATCTGAAAAGGTTCATTAAATCGAATTCAATAACCTCTTCCACGAAAAAAAACCTGACCATGAACTATTCTTTAAATTGAGGACTGTATTTCAATTGAAATAATTACTTTCATACGATTTCAAAATACGACATAACCTAATTACAAGTTGTAAATACAGTTTCCCGCTAACAACAACTCTCGCTTTACTCTGATTGGCTACTTCGTCTCGACTTGTACTTAAGATACAAAATATAACCATCTCTTAAGTCACGCCAAGAACGCACACAACCCGTCAAGACCCCCACACGACACATTTATTCATATTTTAAGCACACGACTAACTTATTCTGTTAAACCAATCGTAAACCCATCTTTATACCGGCTAGTGTTCATCCTTCATGGCATTTCCCGCTTTGTACGGCCAGATTTCGTACCAGGTTTGGTACTTGGACACGTCCTATTTTTCGTGGCAGGTTCCACATCGGCTTTCGTACCTGACCAATCACGTCGCAGTTTCAGCGCTTAGGGCTCTCCTCGTGGCTACTAATTGAAACCAGTTGATGAAGAAACCGAAAAGGACGCCTCCATCTTGATTATACTTCCGTGAGGTTGAAACTCTTTCAAATATATTTAAAATACGACGACAAATAATTTCGGCGATGACTACTTTTAATTACTGTTTTAAACCGTTGTAAATACTTTAAACAATACTTACTCTATGAATAAATTAATTCAGTGTGTTTAGGCATACCTAACCGATAGCCTATAAATTCAACACCTCGTGTGTGAGAGCTCCGACTACAGGTCGGCCACCCTACCCCTGAGCTGTGAGGGCAGCCTTGCCCTCATAGCTCAGGGGTAGGGTGGCCGACCTGTAGTCGGAGGGTCGCGGGTTCGCGCCCCGGTGCCTTCGACATGGCAGATTCTCAGTTCGCTTGTCGCACTGGGAACCTGTCAGCAGGACGGTCTCACTAGAGCTTCGTCAATATCAAATGTCACGACAATGTCAAATGAAGGGGCTTGGGGGGGGGGGGGGGAAGAAAAAAGTGTAGTGGTAGTATGATGGTAAAGTTGCGGTGCATGCTAAATTAAATTCAGATTTTGGGCATGAGTTCAAGACTCCGCCGGGCCAAACATTTTTTTATCATTGAATTTTACGTGCGTATAATATCCCGGCACGTAAAGAAAATGCCATTTTTTTGCAACCGGTCAGTAATTGTCGTCAAAATTAAAAATAATGCACTCGTACTGTAGTGACATCACGTCCTTTTCAAGAAAATTCATGAAACTGTACTACTGTTGGCGTCAAACGTAGTGAGGCTGGACCCCCTAGTCCTAGTTCACACCCCGCTCCCCTCGGTCACCTTAGGTTTGGCCTGTCGCGTCCCTCCCTTCGACAGCAAAGCGTACTGTTGAACGACGTACTACGCATCCTACAAACATTCCACTGGCCACTTCAAACAGAAGAGTTTGAAAGGTACATCAACGCGTCTATAGCTGACATTTTTGTTTTGTAGCATAGTTTGTTGCGCGCCAGCGTACGGTAATATATGTTCTGGGTTTCAGTCTGGCGCAAAGCGTGGATGTATTAATTTTTTCAGCTATATGTCTTTAAAAATTGTATTGACATGAATACGAAAGTATTACAAAGGTGAGTGAGGATAACATTAATATCGCGTTCAGTACTAGAAATGAATAAGTCATATTTTTGCTCAGTTTGGCAAAATATTGTACTTAGTATCAAATGCTACCAACAAAAAGCAATTTAACATAAATAAAGTAGTTTCACTGTAATTGCATGATTTTATTTAAACTACGTATTAAGATTCATCACCAGTAAGCGAGACAATTATGCGAAAATATGGTTTGCAGGAGTTGATGATACAATCTATAGACATATCGTTACGAAGTTAGTTAACTTATTTGTTCGCCAGAGTTAGTAGAATATTCCCGAAATGAGGAATTAAAAATATTCTACATATAATTAAAATCTTTAAGTTTCCAAAACCTAACTGAGTTAAAGTTTCAAGCAATCTTACTGTATGTAATTTCTTCTTCTTCTTTTTCCGTTAGGGTCTTCTTGGGACCACGAGCCAGTGTCAATGCTTCGTCCTTTGTTGTTCATTCTTCTTCCTCCAGTAGTCCTTCATCTTCTCACTATGTATCTTTTATTCTCCTCGGACCATTTACAGCCTGTTTTCTTTTCCTTCCTGCCTTGGAATACTTCCATTTTTCAACACTTTTTTCTTAAAAATTTCTCTCTCTGTTGCTTCTTCTTCACTTATATTGTTTCTTCCCAAATCTTTCTTAACTTCCTGAATCCAGGTTGTTGTTGATTTCTTGTTCCGAAGATATTTGAAGATCTGTTTGGTTAACCAGTTGCTCTATATTCTATATAAATGTCCAAAAATAGCAATTGTATGTCATTTGCTTATTTTGTCTTTATTTTTTGCTAGCGCAGTTAAGTAAATGTTTGCCTTTACTACCACTGAAGTACAGCAAATATGCATACATTTCAATACACAAATACAAAAACCGCTGTAATTCTGTCTTAAATATATGTACAAGCTAATTGATAATGTGAACTGACTGACTATAAAGTATTATGACACTCAATGATTAATTGATCTATCGATATATTTGGACGAGTCTTAGCATAAGAGGTCTTCAGGACCAATGTGGTGTGGATGAATTAAGACGGACATGGAGCAGCGCCTGAACGTAATGTTGGAGGAAACAGGAGACCCCCGAGATAACCCACCAACCACGATTGCCATATGCAAAAATCCCGGTTTACATAGCCAGGAACCGAACCCGGATCGCAGTGGTGGCAGGCGAACGCTCTGGCACTGCCTCAACCGCGGCCCTCGACATGCTGTCATAACATTTGTGTACTAATATTTTTTTTCCAGAGGCAGTTCCAGAAGTAAAACCAATGAAAATAATTTAATAACATGAATAGTTAACAACACTAAATTACGAGTGTTATACTAGAAATCTTTAAAATTACTCACATTATATTGAATAGACAAAAGACTATGAATAAGAATAAAGAAATCATTACGCTCCAAAACACAAAATTTAAAAATTGCTGTGACATAATCATTTAACAACCTCCAAAGTAATTAGCAATTGATCACAGTTTGATAGTATATGTTTAGGATATGATAATAATACTCAACAATAAACGACCCAAGATAATGATATAACAAATAAGCATAACTAATGAAAAATATTGAGCTACAAATATTCAGTTGTAACCAATTATTACTGAACAAGATGTGAGCGTATAATGGTATGGTACACAGTTACTATGAGAATCACCAGTGATACCAAGATTATGGCGTGGGGAACAAAAAGTCAAAATAAAGGAAAATATACTGAAATGTTCAGCTTAAATTTACTTATTTACAAGTATTCGGAATTAGAACTATTAATTGGTCAAATGACATCATGTAACATTCATGATTCCAGTTGCATCGGCAAAAAAAGATTTATGTAATAGTGTAAGTAAAAATAAAATAAAAATTATGTATCTAATAATAAAAATACAAAAAAAAAGTGGATAGCAATTTTACAAACTGATAACACATACTACGGATATGTCTCAACATAGCGTTGTTAACAATGTTTATTAACTGTTGTTGAGAAATCTTAGGGAAAAGTAAAACTATTCCTAGCTCACTAATTAAAAAGTGATAAACCAAAACAAATTATTGACACTGTATCAGTAAGATATAGTATAATTTCAATGTCTACAATGGCTGAGTTAAGCAAGAGATGTTGCTATCACATTCACTAAAAACATCTTGCTCAACGCAGCTGTCATGGTGTGAATTTTTTTCGCTTTCATCATCTGTGTCGTCACTGTACTATCAATTTTGATTAAGAATTCATCTACTGCTAACTCCATGATGCAGTCTTCCTTCGATTCCTTCAACGTGTCTGCAATATCCCACACAGTCTTCCTTTGTTACTGCTTCTGCGGCTTCTGTTGTTAGCATCTGTAACACCTGCAGTGATAAATCTCCAGTCGTGTTGTGAGCTCTCATATGACGTTTAATCTAAGGCCAGATTAGTTCTATGGCACTGAAATCGCACATGTAAGTGGGCAATCTAGGTACAGTATGGCCATATTGCTGGAATACCCTGTCAACAGCGAATATTTTCTCTCTTGGTCGATGTTTTCAAGCAATTCAATGAGAGTTGCTTTTCTCGTTGTTTCGTTGCAAGATACACCTTTTCATTGTAGCCAAGCTACTGCACCAAATTTATAATTTTTAAACAAAATCTTTTGAATGGTTTGTTTGACTGAAGATAATACTTGCATATTACTGAAAAGTCACGGATGACTCTTTGCTATTGGTGCAATATTTCAAAAGCATACCAGTTCAGTCAAGAAAATAAACCTTGCCTTTGGTGCTGTTACGTGAGGTATTTATCTTCATCTGTCAAATTGACTGAAAATTAACACAGATTCACCACATTGCAGATGTAATAAGGGCCCTGACTGGCTGGCGCATGAAGTGTATTACAAAGGTTTAGTAAAAAATACATTATTCCAAAACAGTTGGATATCTTGTAATGGCGCCCAAACACCATGTTTTCATTCAAATTCTAAGAATTATTTTTTTGATGTAAGAATGGCTAAAACGGGTGCTTTCAGAAACAGTTTCAGCCACAGAATTTTTATACGAAATTGTAAAAGTTATCTCGAGAAACATAACTGTACTTCTTTCTTATTAGTGTGCCTTTAAAATATAAATAAGTTGACTGCTGAAAGTCATGTGTAGGCGAGTCGCCGGCAGCGAGACAGCATGCTAGTAAGCGTCTTGTGGTACAGGTGACGAAGCTATTGAGTAGTGAGCTAGAGCTCGGCTTAGAGTCGGCCTGTTTCGAGGAACCCTTAACAGAAGATACGGTGAATAGTGTAAACATCATGTTCTTGCCTTCGCTTCCCTGGAGTTGTTTGAGGGTCGCCAGGTCTATCTCTGCTTTGTTTGCGAATTCTCTCGATAGGCGCCGTACTTACTCGCGTGTACTTTGCAGCTTTGTTGATAGGAACCAACAAACATTTATTCCTTACCTCTTCATCACAAGCTTCTACGACACACCTGATCACTTCTCTTTCCTTGCTATGTATAACTCGTTTATACCTCTTGGGCCGCTTGCTACTCGCCATTGTTCACAGTCTGTCACTACTGCAAGGAACGAGGGGCAATGTGTTTTGTACGGCACGTAGCATGGTGCGGGGGTCTGGCCACTTTCTTCCTAAACCCCTAACCCCCCTTTACTTGGGCCTTCCTCATCCCCGCGCTTCGAGCATCTAAAATATGTCGTTGCATCTAAATACCATATAATACGTATTTAAGGAATAAAATCTCGTTTCAGTTGTAAATTATAGTCTCAGGCATCATTACTGTTACTGTAATTAGTATGAGATATGCTGAAATTAGAAATAACAAAATGTATACCTTTCCTACACAGGTGGTACGATCTTCCCGAGAGAGAGAGAGAGAGAGAGAGAGAGAGAGAGAGAGAGAGAGAGAGGAGAGAGAGAAGAAAGACAAAGATAACAAGAGAGAGTGACACGCTCTGCTTCGCTTCTTAAACTTTTATTCCGGACGGGAAAAAAAACACCAGTCTACACACGGGAATTCGCGTGGATATTTTTAACTGCAGCAATGAAATGTGTTTCCATCAGCGCTATCTAACAATACAAGTATATCAGTTAGCAACGCTTACCTTACAAACAGTGTGCATAAAAAAAAGGTAAAAAAAGATTGTAACTGAGAACTATTTCTTACCGACTATTGCCAACACGTCGCTGCTCTCGCTGTTGTTAATTCGTATTTAATACGAAATAAATATTACAAGCTATATAAGATACTAAGGTAAGGTTTCATTTATTCAATAATATAGTACTCTAAAGTTAATCACAGTGTTAAATATTGGTGGGATACAAGTTATTGGAAAAAAGGGTTGACATATTACGCCTAGGGTGATTTTTCAAAGGTTCGATTCCAAATGGCCGAAGAAAGCGTGAATGGAGTATAAGCAATCGATTTATTTAAAAGGCGAACGGTGATATAGCAATATTAATATGTGATAGCTAGACTGTTAGCAGTTGTACGAATGGGGTTCATACTTACTACAAACCCACACACTGCGCACCCACCGAGGGTGTCAAATACTAGTACGCCAACTGCTGTCGTGTAATATGAATCTTACATGGCGGCTCATATAGCGGCCGGGTCGTGCACCAGGGCTTGTAGAAGCTTGTGCAAGAACCAAGTACGGCAGCAGGTATCGTGTAATATTGGCTTTAAGATTACGTCCTCTGTAGGTTGGGAAGATCATTATTAAATGTTTGGTCGCCAAACATTTTCGCCGCTAGGTAAGCGCTGCTGTCGGAAATGTACCAGATCTTCTTCGTTTCTTCAATCAATCGTAGGGGAACTTTTTTTCTATCCGTCTATGCGTCAAATATTCCTCAAACTTGAACTTTGGACGGACGGATGGGCCACAGTGGCGACATTTGAAATAAAATGCAAGGCGGCGGATATGTGTTTATTTATCTTTGGTAGTAATTTCAGGAATTTAAAATGTAAACAATACTTCATTAAAAAAAATATATTTTCGCAAAATGTTTCTGTCCTAACAAATGTATTTACAACCAAAATATATCTACAATTAAACAAAGTTCACGATGTTTAGTTGTCAACAGAAATTTTACCTTATAGGAGGATTGATGGACGGCGGATTGTTGTGAATCGCTTTCAATCGACGGACGAGAACACAGACGGTTTTCAAATTACGAAGGGCGTTCCGACATGTTGCTGGCTGGCGACGCCATTTTGGTGGCACGTGTGGGCTGGAATTTGCGTAATAAACGGGTATTTCACTTCTCTAATTCTTATTTACTCTGTGCTCGAGCGTAAGCCTTCAAAGTGTTAAGTTATTTTTTTTTTTACGAACCATATCTCCCAGGGGTAGGGACTGGTAAAATACTCGAATTAATTTTAGGAGACGCTAGACTTCAAGCACAGGTGCACCTCTGCCATGTTCGCAATTGCATTAGAGTTTATTGGGCACGCCCGGGTGAACGCTGAGCCAGTTAACAGGTCTGTAAGAAAACAAGCACCAACCAACCCCGTGCCACATGGCTTCAGGTAAAACAAGCGCCGACCAACCCCGTGCCGAATGGCTCCAGGTAAACCAAGCGCCGACCAACCCCGTGCCGCATGGCTCCAGGTAAAACAAGCGCCGACCAACCCCGTGCCACATGGCTTCAGATAAAACAAGCGCCAACCAACCCCGTGCCACATGGCTTCAGGTAAAACAAGCGCCGACCAACCCCGTGCCGCATGGCTCCAGGTAAACCAAGCGCCGACCAACCCCGTACCACATGGCTCCAGGTAAAACAAGCGCCGACCAACCCCGTGCCACATGGCTTCAGGTAAAACAAGCGCCGACCAACCCCGTGCCACATGGCTTCAGGTAAAACAAGCGCCGACCAACCCCGTGCCACATGGCTTCAGGTAAAACAAGCGCCGACCAACCCCGTGCCGCATGGCTTCAGGTAAAACAAGCGTCGACCAACCCCGTGCCGCATGGCTCCAGGTAAACCAAGCGCCGACCAACCCCGTGCCACATGGCTTCAGGTAAAACAAGCGCCGACCAACCCCGTGCCACATGGCTTCAGGTAAACACAGTGTCCAAGCCTGTTCACGATCAAGTGAGCACTTTTGCACTCAACCGTAGAAAAATGTCACTGCCCTTGTCTGTGTCTATTTTAACGGGCACACTGAGTGGCATGCGCCTGGTAAAGTTGGTAACGATGAATGGAAAGTAGTTCCATATGTTAACGTCGAATAAAATGTTTTAGGTTACTATTTACAATAATTTAAATTAGCCTATTTTTTACGCTTTTTTTTAAACGCTCCAGTGTGTAAAAATGAGCAGATTTGTAAAATGTTTACTTTTCTAATAATTTCACAATTTCACTTGACCGACTCATGAATAAAGTGACGAGGCCCATGGCAATGTTAATTTTACATAAGGCGGAAGAATACACAACGTACATACAAGTAGATCTTAAGCAGGACTTTCAAAAGTGTTCGTTTTGCCGTAAACAGCCTTTACACACTGAGGCAGCAGTGGGGAATAGTGAAAACACCCCTTCCCCCACCATCTCCGACCAAAAATAAACCAAACACCGTACGCACTACCGGACGCAGGTGGGGCCGCGGTGGTCGAGCGGGTAGACTGCTCACCTGACGCCTCCCACCACAGGACGAACCGGGTCCCCCCCCCCCCTCCGCCAGGGGCGGGCCGCTTCTGGATTTTCGCAAGTGGGAATCGTGCCGGACGATGACGCTTGTCCGCGGGTTTTCTCGGTGATCTCCTGTTTTCCCCCACCTCGCTTCATCCTATCGGCTCTCAAGACCTCTCTCAACTCAACTCAGCTATAGGTTATTCACTGTATAGTGAGCACTTTTTAAGGCCATGCTAAATTTTCTTTTTCAAATAATTTCTATCTTTCCGCCACTTTTTAATATAAACATTGCAATATGACTAATAAATACAGTGTATATATTACACCGCTATGAAAAGTAAACGTCTGAGGCTGCAATAAAATATATTTATTGGGAGTTAATGCATTAAAAATGCCTCAATTTGCCGTGAATAGTCTATAGATAGAGACCTGAAAAATTCGCGATTTCAATATCCTGCAGGCTACACTCTACAGTCTTATGTACAAATATGCAGATAGCAGCTGCACATTGGTTGTTTGCTGTCACAGTGGAAGGCGACGATTGTGCCAGCCTTGTCCAGGAGGCGTCGAACACAGTGTGTACCAACAGCTAAAGTGATATAAAACACACGTGTTTCGAATCCTAGCTTGTCCTAAAATGAATCCAGCGAATTCTTCAGGTCTCTGCCCATAGAAGCAGTTGTGTGGTGATGGCTAGGAGGGGCGTGCAGTAGACGCTGTTCGTCCTGAATGACAAGCGACAGGACGCTGGCAAGGTCTCCCGCTGCTGACGTCACGGGAGCCAGGGCCGGACGGACTTCCGCGGGCTCCTGTGTTATCAGTGCACTCGCGAACTCTCCGGCGACCGAACGTGCGTGACACCTCTCCGTCCTCGCCCCGGTCAACAGGTGAGCTGCCCACCGCTACGCTATCATAGTTCATCCGAGGTCACTTCCAACTTTCCTGAAGCCCTGCTTAGCCGTGTTTGCACAGTTATTCCCAATGTTTGCCCTTTGCGTCCGGGGGAGATGTTTCTGGTTACCGGGCGTGCTGGGCCGCGAATGCTGTTATAGGCTGTTCACGGTTAAGTGAGCACTTTTTATGGCCCTTCTAAAGTTTTTCTTTCATCCTATTTCCATCTTCCTGCTGCTTTTCAATATAAACATTGCTTTGTGACGAATAAACACAGTGCATGCATAAATTTATTGCCCGATGCTGCAATAAGATATATTTATCAGTAGTTAGAGCCTGTCGGGAGGGCCTTAAAAAGTGCTCACTTTACCGTGAACAACCTATAATGGGGATAGTGTGATGCTTATATTCAAACGTGAAGGACAAGCTCGGAACGCGAGTAGTTCGTGAATGTGTAAGTAGTAGGTGTAGTTTTCTATTTCTCTTTCGGACAGCATGACGGTTTCAATATTGCAAAGTTCCCGGTGGTCAAAGATCCGATTTAGCTTCTGTTTTGCGTGGGGCCAACGTAAGGCTAGAAAGAAGTGCTCTAGGTATGACCTTTTTATAGGTATCGGCCATCTAGAGGGAAGGTTTGGTGAGGCCAGCGCCGGTTTCACGGGGAACTTTGTATGGAAAGTACTGGTAAATTTCAAACTAAAACCGCACTGGACTTGATTAGTTTCTGCCAGTATTTCCCACTTGGTAGGGAAATATGCCTGAAATCACTCAATGTTGAAGCAGTTTATAACATACACTACATTCAAATTATAAAAACTAAAACCTTTATAGCAACTACAGTGTCTAATACTTTAAACTCGTGTCTCAAACATGGCCTATTTTTTATTATAGCGACTCGATTTTATGTAGGCCTATTATAATATTTTAGAATATGTGTTTGTAAGAAAAATTATTTTGAATCCATTGTACTTCATTATCTAGAGTGTCCACTTGGAATCATAAACATTAAATTTCCCAACTAAACACGGGAATTGTTAGACTTCCTTTTATGAGTACCTGCTGAAATAATTCTCACAGAATTACATTCTCAAAATGTTAATTTATCATTTTCGAACATAAATCTGTATATGTATAACATATATAAGAACAAACGAAGACACAATGATTTATTTAATAGGTATTACTAAGTAAAAACACATTTTCATTAAAAACCAATAACTTTAAAAAAAAAAAACGTCTAATTTTGTTACGCACCTAGGTACATACTTATATTATATTTGCCAGTAAAATCCAGCATTTTCCGGTAAAAGCCAAGATTTGCCAGTTGCATTAAATTCATTGAAAATTTCAGGATATGCCTCCACCTCGTGCAAATAACACTTAACCAAGTCTAGAAAATTACACTAAAAGGACAACGCACTTCTTTTTTGCGCACTGTATAATAATATTTAGCATTAGAACTATTTATTACTAGGTACTGCCAACACTTCAATTTTCTCCTTGTTTTTACTCATATCAATTAGAAACTAAATATTATAAATTACAAATAAAATATTAGTTCAAGTTTAATCAATCTAGACATAAGGTACTGCCATGTTAACAGATGTATAAAACGTTTGTCATGCATGTTTAGGAAATAAGTAAATACGTCATACGTAGGGTAATTTTTCAGAGGTTATTCGCGGTTTCTTTACACTTTTTGACTCAAACCTTTGTAAAAACATCCCATGTACGACGTGTTTGGCTGCTTCCTAAATACGTCATACGTCACAGGTGTATTGTACTTGTGTTAACCAAAAAAACTATCTTATTTTTTCTTATATTTAAATTTTACTGGTATTTTTCTATAAACTATAATACTTCATTTATGACTAAAGACATACAGATAATAGTTGTGTTGATAATACTTATTAGAAAATAGTTCTCATGCAAAATACCACTAAGGCCGTGTCTGAATTCGTAGAATACTCTTTCGAGAGAGCACTCTTTGGGACAACCTGTCGAGAGCACTGCTTCGCGCTCTCTCGCGCTCTCGCTCTAGGAATTGAGACAACCACTCTCTCGTTTCTGTCCGACGTCATGCAAACAGCTGATACCAAAAGGCGAGAAATCATGTTAAGTTAAAATTGCGGTCATGGATATAGTAAGCAATTTATGTGTGTTCAAACTAATTCACTATAGCACCAACAGAAAATTCATTAGTTTATAATATACTATTATATTTGTTTTATACCTTACCATCATATCGCAGCAAAGTGACAAAATAACGAGACTTAGTCAGATATCCGTATTTAAATTTTTACAAATATGTGTCGCTCATGTAATTTTGCTGCTTGAAACAGTTCAATTCATTCACTTACAGTTAAAATGCAACTAATTGATCAAAATATTTCTAATACTTGACGTAATGAGAGTGTAATGTTTGGCTGCTGAGATCAGTGTTTATGGTTTTTTTTACACACAAAAGCACGAATTCATGTATTATCAACAAATTTACTTTCCTAGTAATTCCGCCGTTTCATTTGGACGGCTCATTAATGAAGTGAGACGATCCATGGCCATGTTAATCTTACACAAGGCGGAAGGATACAAAATAAGAAGAAAAGTAGATCCTAAGGAGTTGACGGTGAACAGACTGTACTCTGTAGAAACAATACTTGCTCTATCGCTTCGAGGACGGCACAAATTTACTGGTACCGTGTATAATGTTGAAGTCCGCTACCAATGTTCGCCACTAAAGCAATGTCAGTTGCGTTGGTCCCTGCGTTTCCACTCAATGTCGTACTACGGGCCCTGGCTACACCGGACACGCCTACTGTATACTCTCCGGCGTTTTCACTCAATGTCGTACTACGGGCCCTGGCTACACCAGACACGCCTACTGTATACTCTCCGGCGTTTCCACTCAATGTCGTACTACGGGCCCTGGCTACACCGGACACGCTTACTGTATACTCTCCGGCGTTTTCACTCAATGTCGTACTACGGGCCCTGGCTACACCGGACACGCCTACTGTATACTCTCCGGCGTTTCCACTCAATGTCGTACTACGGGCCCTGGCTACACCGGACACGCCTACTGTAGACTCTCCGGCGTTTCCACTCAATGTCGTACTACGGGCCCTGGCTACACCGGACACGCCTACTGTATACTCTCCGGCGTTTTCACTCAATGTCGTACTACGGGCCCTGGCTACACCGGACACGCCTACTGTATACTCTCCGGCGTTTCCACTCAATGTCGTACTACGGGCCCTGGCTACACCGGACACGCCTACTGTATACTCTCCGGCGTTTCACTCAATGTCGTACTACGGGCCCTGGCTACACCGGACACGCCTACTGTATACTCTCCGGCGTTTCCACTCAATGTCGTACTACGGGCCCTGGCTACACCGGACACGCCTACTGTAGACTCTCCGGCGTTTCCACTCAATGTCGTACTACGGGCCCTGGCTACACCGGACACGCTTACTGTATACTCTCCGGCGTTTCCACTCAATGTCGTACTACGGGCCCTGGCTACACCGGACACGCTTACTGTATACTCTCCGGCGTTTTCACTCAATGTCGTACTACGGGCCCTGGCTACACCGGACACGCCTACTGTATACTCTCCGGCGTTTTCACTCAATGTCGTACTACGGGCCCTGGCTACACCGGACACGCCTACTGTAGACTCTCCGGCGTTTCCACTCAATGTCGTACTACGGGCCCTGGCTACACCGGACACGCCTACTGTATACTCTCCGGCGTTTCCACTCAATGTCGTACTACGGGCCCTGGCTACACCGGACACGCCTACTGTATACTCTCCGGCGTTTCCACTCAATGTCGTACTACGGGCCCTGGCTACACCGGACACGCTTACTGTATACTCTCCGGCGTTTCCACTCAATGTCGTACTACGGGCCCTGGCTACACCGGACACGCCTACTGTATACTCTCCGGCGTTTCCACTCAATGTCGTACTACGGGCCCTGGCTACACCGGACACGCCTACTGTATACTCTCCGGCGTTTCCACTCAATGTCGTAACTACGGGCCCTGGCTACACCGGACACGCCTACTGTATACTCTCCGGCGTTTCCACTCAATGTCGTACTACGGGCCCTGGCTACACCGGACACGCTTACTGTATACTCTCCGGCGTTTCCACTCAATGTCGTACTACAGGCCCTGGCTACACCGGACACGCCTACTGTATACTCTCCGGCGTTTCCACTCAATGTCGTACTACGGGCCCTGGCTACACCGGACACGCCTACTGTATACTCTCCGGCGTTTCCACTCAATGTCGTACTACAGGCCCTGGCTACACCGGACACGCCTACTGTATACTCTCCGGCGTTTCCACTCAATGTCGTACTACAGGCCCTGGCTACACCGGACACGCCTACTGTATACTCTCCGGCGTTTCCACTCAATGTCGTACTATGAGACCTGGCTACACCGGACACGCCTACTGTATACTCTCCGACGTTTTCACTCAATGTCGTACTACGGGCCCTGGCTACACCGGACACGCCTACTGTATACTCTCCGGCGTTTCCACTCAATGTCGTACTACGGCCCTGGCTACACCGGACACGCCTACTGTATACTCTCCGGCGTTTCACTCAATGTCGTACTACGGGCCCTGGCTACACCGGACACGCCTACTGTAGACTCTCCGGCGTTTCCACTCAATGTCGTACTACGGGCCCTGGCTACACCGGACACGCTTACTGTATACTCTCCGGCGTTTCCACTCAATGTCGTACTACGGGCCCTGGCTACACCGGACACGCTTACTGTAACTCTCCGGCGTTTCCACTCAATCTCGTACTACGGGCCCTGGCTACACCGGACACGCTTACTGTATACTCTCCGGCGTTTCCACTCAATGTCGTACTACGGGCCCTGGCTACACCGGACACGCCTACTGTAGACTCTTCGGCGTTTCCACTCAATGTCGTACTACGGGCCCTGGCTACACCGGACACGCTTACTGTATACTCTCCGGCGTTTCCACTCAATGTCGTACTACGGGCCCTGGCTACACCGGACACGCCTACTGTAGACTCTCCGGCGTTTCCACTCAATGTCGTACTACGGGCCCTGGCTACACCGGACACGCTTACTGTATACTCTCCGGCGTTTCCACTCAATGTCGTACTACAGGCCCTGGCTACACCGGACACGCCTACTGTATACTCTCCGGCGTTTCCACTCAATGTCGTACTACAGGCCCTGGCTACACCGGACACGCCTACTGTATACTCTCCGGCGTTTCCACTCAATGTCGTACTATGAGACCTGGCTACACCGGACACGCCTACTGTATACTCTCCGACGTTTTCACTCAATGTCGTACTACGGGCCCTGGCTACACCGGACACGCCTACTGTATACTCTCCGGCGTTTCCACTCAATGTCGTACTACGGGCCCTGGCTACACCGGACACGCCTACTGTATACTCTCCGGCGTTTCCACTCAATGTCGTACTACGGGCCCTGGCTACACCGGACACGCCTACTGTAGACTCTCCGGCGTTTCCACTCAATGTCGTACTACGGGCCCTGGCTACACCGGACACGCTTACTGTATACTCTCCGGCGTTTCCACTCAATGTCGTACTACGGGCCCTGGCTACACCGGACACGCTTACTGTATACTCTCCGGCGTTTCCACTCAATGTCGTACTACGGGCCCTGGCTACACCGGACACGCCTACTGTAGACTCTCCGGCGTTTCCACTCAATGTCGTACTACGGGCCCTGGCTACACCGGACACGCCTACTGTAGACTCTCCGGCGTTTTCACTCAATGTCGTACTACGGGCCCTGGCTACACCGGACACGCCTACTGTAGACTCTCCGGCGTTTCCACTCAATGTCGTACTACGGGCCCTGGCTACACCGGACACGCCTACTGTATACTCTCCGGCGTTTTCACTCGATGTCGTACTACGGGCCCTGGCTACACCGGACCCGCTTACTGTATACTCTCCGGCGTTTCCACTCAATGTCGTACTGCGGGCCCTGGCTACACCGGACACGCCTACTGTAGACTCTCCGGCGTTTCCACTCAATGTCGTACTGCGGGCCCTGGCTACACCGGACACGCTTACTGTATACTCTCCGGCGTTTCCACTCAATGTCGTACTGCGGGCCCTGGCTACACCGGACACGCTTACTGTATACTCTCCGGCGTTTCCACTCAATGTCGTACTACGGGCCCTGGCTACACCGGACACGCTTACTGTATACTCTCCGGCGTTTCCACTCAATGTCGTACTACGGGCCCTGGCTACACCGGACACGCTTACTGTATACTCTCCGGCGTTTCCACTCAATGTCGTACTACGGGCCCTGGCTACACCGGACACGCCTACTGTAGACTCTCCGGCGTTTCCACTCAATGTCGTACTGCGGGCCCTGGCTACACCGGACACGCTTACTGTATACTTTCCGGCGTTTCCACTCAATGTCGTACTACGGGCCCTGGCTACACCGGACACGCCTACTGTATACTCTCCGGCGTTTCCACTCAATGTCGTACTACGGGCCCTGGCTACACCGGACACGCCTACTGTATACTCTCCGGCGTTTCCACTCAATGTCGTACTGCGGGCCCTGGCTACACCGGACACGCCTACTGTATACTCTCCGGCGTTTCCACTCAATGTCGTACTGCGGGCCCTGGCTACACCGGACACGCTTACTGTATACTCTCCGGCGTTTCCACTCAATGTCGTACTACGGGCCCTGGCTACACCGGACACGCCTACTGTATACTCTCCGACGTTTTCTATTGGCTGACCGTCGGCCGCTGTAGTCGCACGTTGACTGCGTGCCAATTCATGTGGCGCCACAGATGTGACAGATCATACAATAAATCGTGTTCGTTTGACAAATGATTAAATATGAGAACCGTTTCATTCTTACGAACTGAAATGTTGACTAAAGGCTGTTCACGATAAAGTGAGCACTTTTGAAATGAATCTTAGAAAAAAATCACTGTCCCTGCGTTCGTATATTTTAACGGGCATCCAGTAAAGTTGGTGACACGGGAAGGAAAGTAGTTCCATATCTTAGCGTCGAATAAAATGTGTTACGTAACCATGTGAGATAACTCAAATTTATTTATTTCGGTTTGTGTTTTTTTTATGGATCGACCAGTAAAAATGAGCAGATCTGTAAAATGTTTACTTTTATAATAATTTCACAGTTCACTTGACTGAAGCATGAATAAAGTGATGAGGTCCATGGCTATGTTAAGTTTACATAAGGCGGAAGAATACACAACGTAGATCTTAAGCATGGTTTTTCAAAAGCGCTCAGTTTACCGTGAACAACATATAGTATTTTTTTTTTTTTTTTACACAGATTCCGATAAATTCCGACGTAGTAGCAAAACCACAAAAGTGCGCGAGTTTTGTCTTCAGAAGCAAATAATTTTCCATAGCCCCGAATAGAAACGTGGAGCTGTTCTCGCGTTAGAGGCCCAGAAAGGCGGAATAATAAGGCCGACGCTGCCTCGCACATCGAGTGTGACATCGTCTCTACGCGCAAGGTGCTGAACTAGCGTGCAGTGTTATCATCGTGTTGCATGTATTGGTGAAAAATGTGTATAGGCTGTTCACGGTAAACTGAGCACTTTTGAAAGCCCTGCTTAAGTTCTACTTGCACTCATGTTGTGTATTCTTCAGCTTTGTGTAAAAGTAACTCTGCGATGTGCCTCATCACTTTATTCATGCGTCAGTTAAGTTGAAATATGAACTTATTAGAAAAGTATATATTTCACATGTCTGCTACTTCTTACACTTATGTGTATTAAATAAAGCAGAAAGCGAAATAAATAATTAAACGTTAATATATGGAACTATTTCCCGTCCGTCGGTACTAACTTCACTGGGTGTACGCCACTCAGTGCGCCCGTTAAAATATGTGTAGATAGGAGCTGTGACTTTTTCTAAGGTTTTTCATCTCCAAAGTGCTCACTTTACCGTGAACAGCCTATAACAAAGTACAATACGCGGTTACATCGAAGTCTAGGTCGTGCCCGGGAAGTATGTTTTAAGATACAGGAGACTCAAAAGGCCGGTTTTTTGAAGCCATTTTGGAGGGCTTCAAAATAATATCTGCAACAGGCACGATATCTCTAAAGTACCATTTAGTGCTCATCTGGGGGGGCGTGTTTTCTTTTTGTACGTAAATATATTTGGAGACTTGTTTAAAAGTTTCGCCAAAAAAAAGTGTTTTTCAAACATTCTGCAGCGTAGTTTAACCATCGGGAGACGACCGCCTTTAGATCGAAATTCCTCTGAGCAACTGCGAAATACAGTAAAACTTTTATTTGTGGTAAATAAGGCTCGTAGTCGAATGTTCTCCTTAACTGTATGTTCCTGTATCTGACATTAAAGATCTGTTTACAACTGCACTATCCCAACCTGTGTCTTAGGACAAGGATGCGCTGATTGGTGCACGTGACCCTCTGACGTCATGGCGCTGTCCCAAGCTGCCGTGTCCCAAGCCAACCTGTGTCCTAAGTTGAATTATTCGGTAAACTGAACGTTTGTCCGAAGTTGTGTCCTAAGCTGATAGAAAAAGAAGAAGACTCCAATATTTCGTGCGCATTCGTGGAATGTTTGCGTTATTAATGTAAGCATTGGATGTGCAAGGTGGATTTTCTCAAAACAAATATGATGAAATGCTAATAAATAAGTGATGTCTTCGTTCGGTCTGACAATTTTATTTATTTCAAGGCTAAAAATTTTAAAACTCAAAGTTTAAAAAATAAAATATGGATATCAGTTGGCGAACTTAATTTAAAATGAAACAGATAAGGTGCATATTTTAAGTAAATTTTCAAATCACCCGTCTCGTAAACATTAATAATCAATAGCGGCACCTGTTTTTCGCGAAAAGCTTTCAGGACAAGTTGTGTTCCAACACACTTTAGTTTAAAACCACTTTTGTGATTGGATCATTGGAATTGTTACGCATCTTATGTGTTTGTCTGCGAATCACAGACGGTCAGTATCGGAGAAACTTAATTCTGATTGGCTCACCCTTATAACAGACTGCCTTCACATAAAGAAAAGCGACCAATAGTCAAATGAAGACGGCGAATGTGCACATAGGATATTGAAGTCTAGTCTTGGTGAAAATATTTGCGCGAAAAAACAGGTGGCCCTAATATTCAATAATTCAGCAAGTTTAAAAGTCTCTACGTAACAACAAATAGCGCGCCGGATTTAGTGCGAACTAGTGTCAGATTCCGAAAGCTCACTTCGGACAACGGATTTGTAGACCATATTTGGACTGCATCAATGTGACGTCACTCGACGCCGAGTTTCGGACACGCCCGCGTCCACAGGAACGACCGATTGTGGACACACCTTAACGGTCGTCACCTGCGTTTAGAATTTACAGTAACGGCATAGGTCAGGCATGGAAAACATTATTGATAATCACTCTGTCAAAGTACTAATTATGAACGTTTGTAAACATTACATCATACATAAATGTAAGAATTATCTTGCAGTAAAATTTACAGTAAGTTTTTTTGTAATGTTGCAAATATTTTTTTGGCATAAGAGTAACAGAAATGACTGCAGTGCACAGAAAACTCTTCGCAGAACATTATCCTGATCTGTTCATAAAATAATAAACACTTCCTTAGCATTTATAGAGTAAATTTAATTTTTTTTTTTAATATTTATTACTTGGGTTCACAGACACATACCCGTGGCCAGTAAAACAACTTCTGTAAATGCATAGAATTGTTCACAAATTTCGTGATACCACATAATATTATACTAACTTTAAGTCAGTGTTCAAACAAACGTTGTTATGTTTTCGTAATGAGGGTATTGCAATGCTAGCGAACAATGATATTAAATTACAATTTTTGCCATCACGCGAACTTAACAAAGAAAAAAAAAATCTTTCAAGACAGCGTACTGACTACTTAACCTCGAGATTCCCATAGAAAGACTTGTCTAAGGATTATTTTTACACCCATGTGATGCACACAAATGTCCAGTTTCTTAATTCAGAGGCTGATGTTGGTGCCTCCTGCAGGCGAGTTGTGATCATTTTTTTATATTTTGATTTACAAGTGCCACTAACCTAACTGCCCTACTTGCTGGACAGAAATCTAAATTTTGTATTATTTCAGCGTCAACGGACGTATCTCTTTGCCTCGGAAATGTCTGTGACGGAAAACCGTCCCGTATTTTCAAAATGACGATAGTGATAGAACTCTTTCTCATTTACAAGGGCTGAATGATGGGTAATGTTTTCTATTGTGTGTGTAACGTATGCTCGAACAATATTGCAGCGTTGAGCGGCACAATTGTTCCTGATTTCCTGCACATTGCCCTAGACAACTCATACACTGACCCAAATGTGATACAAACTTGAATATTACTTCACTGTAGAGATAATGATCTTGCTGTCCCAGCCAGTCCCGGAATGCGTCGTCCCGAAATCGCCTTCCAAAAAAAATGTCTTCAGTGGTCCTAGCAAACGTTCCAACGAGAGTGCTGGAACCTCGACACATATTGTGCGAGGTTCGACACTGGAGTTGTCGTAAACAAGTGATGTTGCACCTCTGAATGTCGACCTGGCCTACACTTGCAGGATTGCAGCTGTTAGTTGTTGTAATGTTGCACAGTACCTGTTGGCTGTGATTGTTTCTCCACGCCCCGCACACACTCGACGCGAAGGAGACCTTGCACATCCCGCAACACAATGATCGCTACCTTCACGTATGAGGGTGCTGCACTGACCTTTCTTCCCTAGGCGGTAATGTCACGGACACGTGCTACCATTTATTCAAAGGTTGTTCGGTTTCAGGCACCTAGCGGTGCTCCCATATCTCATCGCCGCTTACGATAGGGTGAGTGAAGGGATTTGGACGGCTCTTAACGTCGAGGTCTTGAGAGCCGATGAGGGTGATTGAGGTGAGCATGGAGCAGTGCCGGAATGAAAGAGCGGGGGAAACGGGATGCCCCGACCAATGGCATCGTCCGGAACGATTCCCACATGCGAAAATCCGAAGTGACCCGTCCGGGGATTGAACCCCGATCGCCTTGGTGGGAGGCGAGTAGGCTAACCGCTCAGCCACCGTGGCCTCTCATGCATGTGAAGGTGCTCCCATATTTCATTACTACTTACGAGGTTTCCAGGCAGGCGTTCCTTTTAAATGTATATATATATATATATATATATATATATATATATATATATATATATATATATATATATATATATAATCCAGCATATGTGTTAATTTCCGCGTATTTACGGAAATGTTAACGGAAATATAGAGTAAGTATACGGGAACGCTATTCATGATATAAAAGAAGGAGATAAGTTCCGTAAACAAAAAATACGAAAGTTTCCGTTTTTCTTATAGCTTTGGGTTCCGGGAACGGACAATGTTGATTTTATACGAAGCTCTCTTCGCCACTGTAACCAGAAAATTATCGACTCAGCATCAGTTAGGTGATCTACGACACGAAGACCTATTCTTTCAAACATCAGAAAGTCTCATCAAGCGTCTGTAACATTTAGCAACACTTAAAATACATTAACTTCAATATAAATGGAAAATGATTTTTTGTGACCGTAGCAGAAATACCAATGTTATATCCAAATAATTTATATTAAGATTTCAGGTAAATGCTTAGAGCCACTTACTATTAATTTTTTTTACTCGGGTTAAAATCTACCTCAGGTATAACATATTTTAAATTTTTTAAATATATTTTTATACACTGTATACCTAATACGTAATGTTAAGAAATGAAGAAATTTTTTCTATCACTTTTTTAAAATCTGGAAGCGCAATTATAACTAACTAGGAAATTAGCGGAGTGGTTGCATGAAGTCACGGGAAAAATTCTGTGAAATTTACGGAAACTCCGTTTTGGAAAATTAATGTGTCCATAATTTTACGGAGTTTTTACGGATATTTCTGGATACCAGCCTTTTTTCGTCAACATAAGGAAAAAAAAATTAGCTGTGTAAAAAACCCACCATCTGGCACCCAACGTGCACCAACTTTGCGATAGTGGAACTCATCACGAACGATGTGTTGTGTAAGGAACTACGTCGCTAGCGATGTATAGTATTGTCTGTCGTCGACACTCCTTATCATTTCATCGATCAAGGCTTTTTTACGATGCTGGTCAGCCAGTGAGAAGCTGTACGTAAACATCCGTTATCTGACGCAAAACTTTATCAACCATTTTCTCCCACCTAACACATGTATATGTCGTTCACTGTAAACCTCTACCATTTGCTCGTTGATTGCGATGGCAGACACTTACTGAGCGCATAAAAACAGAGTCAAACAAGAAATTACTGATATTACTAATGAACCAACTTTGCTCTACATAGGCATAAATTATTTTTTATGAATTTATTAAAAGCAATATCAATAACCAGAAATATATACAACAGTAGCGAGACAATGATATACAGAATGGCCCGCCTAACGTGGACACCTCCAAAATTACCAGAACGAGGTGCAGATCACAAAATGCGTTTTAGATAAATGAAATTACGTATGGGGGCAAGTAATTTGCCGTAAAAGTGACTACTCGTAACACGTGTGTATAGAGAAATAAATAAACCACATATGATTTTTCACCTGGAAACATATATTTATTTCAACGGCATCTGAACGTGCTACGTGCAAAGAGGAATTCGGTGATAGCATATGCAGTGGAAAGTAACACAGAAATGTCAAGAACTAATGTATAAATATGAAAGTCAGGTGTGCCGGTAGCATGGGGCAGTTGACCTGCACTCACTGCTGTAAGCGAGCAACACGCGCCGTCATGGCATGACCGCTTCCTAATAGCAGCGCAGCACCAGTCCCCGTGGTCTGTTACGGTAAGTGGTATTGCAAAGTGAAGCTCTATCTACGCAATGAGGTTCACGAGTGAGAAAAATATAGTGGACGCTCTACTTATTTACGGTGAGTGTGGCAGAAATGCCAAGCTACTCGTCCAAACGTACAGTGAAAGATATTCTAATCGGACGCCAATCTCACGGGTAAGCGATACGAAGAATTTGCACACTTATCTTGTCACGAGGCAATTGAAATTCCACAACACGAGTGCGATGAAAGACTGTTACAGGCGAGAAACATCAACACGATGTGTTGGCACGTGTCGATGAAAAACCCCATCGGTATGCAAGAACTTTCTGCAGCTTCGTAGGAATAAGTAAAACAGGTATGTTACGGATACTGCATCAACTTAAATTCCATCCATAACACGTGGCTCTTCATTAGGCATTGCATGAAGGTGATGTCCAGCAGTGTGTTCAGTTTTGTAGGTTTGTTCTGATGTCTGTAAGGGATGATAGCAATTTTCTGAAGAACAACCTATTTCCCGCTGAAGTGACCTTCACAATTCATGACCGCGTAATGCACTACTGGGCGATGGAGAATCCGTATTGGGTCTGGCACGTGGGGCACCAGCGACAGTGGATTGTAAACGTGTGTTGTGGAATCGTTGGAGATTATTCTGTAGGGATTTACTTAATTCAAATGACAATGACCGACTGTATGTACGCTCATTTCCTCAGAGACTTTATCGGCACTTCTGGAAAACATACCGCTCGACATACATCGTGATATGTGATTCAGCATGATGGTTGTCGTGCGTATTTTGTTTTGTTGGCGAGGCAAGTGTTAAATGAAACGTTTCCAAACCGGTGGTTAAAGGCGTGGTGGTGTTGTTGTAAGATGGCCAGCTCGCTCCCCCGACCTCACACGTCTAGATTTTTTTTCCCTCTGGGGAACACTGAAAGTTAAGAGTATGCAACACGGTTCCTACGACGCCAGAAGACACGCAGGAACGCATTGTGGCAGCTTGCAGAGGCATTAAACCAGAAACACTTCAGGCCGCTCGTCGCTCGCTACACGCGCGTTTACACATGTGTAGTGCTGTCGATGGTAAACACATCGAGCACATGCCGTGAGAAGGCCTTACATGAGGGGTTTCAGCTATAACTGCGCTCTTTTGTACTGTAGCATGCGGATGCGATTGCATTTCTCATTAGGTTGGTTTGTTATAATTTTGTGGCGCATCTTTACGCACTCATTACTCAGTACAGTTAATGACTAGGAAACAAATCTCCGTAATTACGTTGATATCGCAATAAAGTGTAATGTATTAATAGCAGAACTCACATTACCCGTCATCCATCCACTCCGGTACTCTCCTTTGTCCAATATTGCATCCCGTGTCCCTTGCCCCATTAAGGTAAGCACTATGCTGCTATTAGGAAGCGGATCCCGCCAAGTCTAGCTTCCCTACTGCTATTAGTACAGCCACTTCCCCATGCTACTGGCCCGCACACAATGTTTCTCGGCGTTTCTGTGTTACTTTCCACTTCCATATGCCATTTCTCTGATTTTCTCTTTACACGTAGTTTCAGACGCCGTTGAAATAAATGTACGTTTCTAGGGGAAAATCACATGCGGTTTAATTATCTATGTAAATACACGTGTTATGAATAGTCAATTTGTGGCAAATTACTTGCTCCCTTAAGTAATTTCAATTAATGAAAACTACATTTCGTGACCTGCAAAAACTGTTCCGGAAATTTTGGGCGTGTCCACGTTAGGTGGACCAGCCTGTGTGTGTGTGTGTGTTTATATATATATATATATATATATATATATATATATATATATATATATATATATATCACGAATAAACTTTAAACAGATTTCGCTTTATCAAGATCCATTTTAAATCTCTATAACTCCAAAAAAATCAGACAAATCGAAAAACGCACATCTTTTGAAGCAAAATTATCGCATCGGGACATTTGCCTACATGCACACGTATTACCATTGCATCTACAAAATTTAAAAAAGACTAAAGTATCTTTTTTGTTGTCTCGGGATTTGCCCAGAACGGAAAAGGTTTAAAATTGATTACTACAAAATGGAATGTTCCACCATTTCACAATACTAGATAATATTCGCATGCAAGCACATCCTACGTTAAAAGTCGTTGCCGTAGTCTTTGTAGTCCTCTGAAAGCAACTCTCTCCTAATTCGACATGTTAATCCAGGATAGTTTCCACAAGCTGAAGTAGGCCTACATGAGATACCATGTCTTGTACAACAACAGTTGTGAAACTTGTTCCTCCCGCAGCAGAACCAAAAATATGTATTGTCGCCGCCGCAAACCCGTAATGGACACACAAATACTGCTGTGTGCAATGATGATGCCAACATGTCATCACTACCTTGTACAGTAAGTGAGGATACCATAGTGAGGATGTGCGTGTGGACGGTATGGACAATTCGCTGACGATATCGGGTCGATCGTGTCGCTCCTGTGGTCAGACGTGCAGTATAAGTAGCAATGCTCGTAGACACCAGAAGAGTGGCAAATGCAGGATGAATACAGGATGGGCTTATTTGACTCTTGGCTTCACGAGTGAGGGTCGTCAATTCGCATGCTATGAAGTAACAGACATTCCGGACAACATGCGATGTGAAATACATAACCATCAGAGAAAACTATGTTGTGAGTCGTTTAACAGCCATCCAAAACTGTGTAAACCTCATGCTCGAAAACCTGTCCATGTTATGGGCAAACCTAATGCCAGTGATTTTTTTTTTCTGAAGCAATCTGCATTAAGGGGCATTCTGAAAGATTACGTTACTCAGAATCTGACTTCTTCGTCGAAAGACATTTGCTCGTTCCTGTTAAGTATGAAACAAAATTTATTAAACAATCATACAGAAGATATTGAAAAACAAGGATTCGTGGCCCGGTACCTCCGACGCGGCTTGTCGCGCTGGGAATTTGTCAGCTAGTCGGTCTCACTAGAGCTTCGACAAATGTCACAACAATATCAAGTTAAAACAAAAGAAGGGTGGCTCAATGGTCCCCTGCCCTCGTAGCTCAGGGGTAGGGTGGCCGACTTGTAGTCGGAGGGTCGCGGGTTCGCGCCCTGGTGCCTCCGACGTGGCAGATGCTCAGTTCGATTGTCGCACTGGGAGTTCGTCAACAAGTCGGTCTTACTAGAGCTTCGTCAACGTCAAAAATGTCACAACAACGTCAAATGAAGGTAAAAAAAAAAAAAGTGGTTGCACACTGAGTTCGCATGTGAGAGGTACAGGTTTCGAGTCTCGCTCCTGGCGATGTTTACTTTAATTTTTAAATGTACGTGACCTGCTCCAGAGTAAGTTCATCTAGCAACCTTACACACGGGAGGAAACCATTAATGTGCTGTACAAATAAGCCTTTCGGTAAAGAAACTCAGTGGCTTCTTCTTGTAGTAGGGACCACGGTGGCTGAGCGATTAGCACGCTCGCCTCCCACCAAGGCAAACCGGGTTCAATCACCGGCTGGGTCAAGTGGGAATCGTGTCAGACGATGCCGTTGGTCGGCGGGTTTTCTTGGGAATCTCCCGTTTACCCCGCCTCTATATTCACTTCAATCACCCCCATCGGATCTCAAGACCTCGCTGTTCAGAGCCACCCAAATATCTTCACTCGCTCTTCGTTTAGTACACGTAGGCGAAGCCGTGGATATTTATAAGTTTAGTAAATATACAACCACGTAATGCAATATTAAAAAACGAGTTTCATATATTATAAATGTGACTTACAACTGTTTAATACAAAATATTCCGATTCTTTTAAACCATTAATATTATATCTTGAAGTCAGTAGGATATGGAAGGTTAACTATCAGATAAATTTGTAATTCATAAATATAAGAAAGCTCATGAACGAGCAACGGAAAGGGCAAAGGCCAAACGATGACGTAACCTAATACAAGGCAGGCCGTTGCAACTACTTAAACTAACAAGACACGCAAAATAACTCTTATCCCGAATTTTTTGCATATGCTCCAACGAATTCTGTACAAAACTTTTAGGCTAGGAAGAAATTACTGTTCACATTTTATGGAACACGGGAAATTTTAATGCCTTCAGTACAAAGAATAGGAGAATCTGTGTTATAGTCAGTTACCAAGAAACTTCACACTTTTTCAAACAAGCCTTTGAAAAATCACCCCATATACGAGGTGTCTGGTTGTTTCCCAAATATGTTATGTATCACGCCCATTTTATATTTATTTAAATACTAAAGTATCGTATTCTTTGTTAAACTAAACTCTTACTATTGCGTTTTAATTAATATGAATAAAAACAGAGAAAGTAGACATGTTGGTAATGGCTAGTAAAAATAGTTCTCATACCAGTGCACACGACCGTTGAGCGTCGTCCCTGTGGTGTAATTGTCTAGACTTTGAAAAGCTTTGTTTGATGAGGCGGAGGAATATCTTGAAAGTAGAACTTACACAGGCCTCCAGAAAAGTTGGAAATAACCACGAATGGACTATTAAAATGTATGCCACAGTATTCATTCCCGGAGATAAACCACCCCCCTTCCTTCCCCTCAAAGGTAGTCATGTGCACAGGGATGAAACAAAAGTGCGATGATACGCACTCTTGAGACTCGTAGTATTAATTTTATTATGCCAACTCCAATTTTGTACTTTGTAAATAACAATTAAATTCAGTTTTTCCAGTGTATTTTTTTCTTAATAAATTAACGAGGTATTATATCAAACTTATTAGTTTCAATGCGAGCTGTATTCTCAAACACATGTTGGTTGCTTCTTTAATTAGAATCTTTTGGAAACATAAATAAATTTATATTTCATACAAAATTATTTCTTTAAAGATATTCAACGATCATATAAAAATTCTTTAGAGATTGATTATTTAGCAAATATAACTTTGCTAAACCTCAGACGTAACGAGCAGGGGCTTATTTGTACATTTATCGGATGCCTTCGGTTTTAAACCCGCCCTTAGGAGTGAACCTCTTTTCCTTCGTATGGCGAACGTGGCGGAATGCTGGTGGTGTTACATTACAGCGGTAGGGAGACAATGGTATGCAGGTTTTGATAGTCGCAGAACTCCAGGGGGAATGCTGGTGGTGTTACATTACAGCGGTAGGGAGCCAATGGTATGCAGGTTTTGATAGTCGCAGAACTCCAGGGGGAATGCTGGTGGTGTTACATTACAGCGGTAGGGAGCCAATGGTATGCAGGTTTTGATAGTCGCAGAACTCCAGGGGGAATGCTGGTGGTGTTACATTACAGCGGTAGGGAGCCAATGGTATGCAGGTTTTGATAGTCGCAGAACTCCAGGGGGAATGCTGGTGGTGTTACATTACAGCGGTAGGGAGCCAATGGTATGCAGGTTTTGATAGTCGCAGAACTCCAGGGGGAATGCTGGTGGTGTTACATTACAGCGGTAGGGAGCCAATGGTATGCAGGTTTTGATAGTCGCAGAACTCCAGGGGGAATGCTGGTGGTGTTACATTACAGCGGTAGGGAGACAATGGTATGCAGGTTTTGATAGTCGCAGAACTCCAGGGGGAATCTTAATTATCGGAATAACTGGGGGGACTGAAACTTGGTTTGCGGTGAACGAGGACGGAGATGGAGGGGAGGGGGGGGGGCAGGTGCGTCGTCGCCTACAGCGCAGGACAACAAGGTCGAGTTCGCCGATGGCTCGTTGGTGAATTCGAGGCTCCGTCCCTCTGTTAATTACCTGCGTGCTGCGTGACTGGCACGTCCTTCATTACAGCCGTCGCTGTTGTATTCCATTGTCCGCGGATAATTGATCCGCTCTGGGGCAGCCCCCGCCGTACAATATTCACGAACACAGGGGCGCGACCTGCCACAGAACAGTCGACAGCACAGATGCGAAACGGCCGCGCGAATAGCTCGCGCTGCAAAGACGTCTCCGTTCGCCAACGAGACGGTGGAACGCAATTCGCCAACCAGCACCTGGACATGTTTTGTTGTTTCTTTTTGTGACAGTGAGAGGACGAGCCCTTTGTTAGTATGCTAGCAACTGGAGTTAGTTAGAGGGTGAGGGTGGGAGCAGGTTCTAGGCGTGTACCGGGCCCCAGGCTTGTGCGTACATACCTGCAAAATTCGCGTTATAGTTTGATGACAGAATAGGCTTCAAACACATATAGTCCAATAGAAATAGGCATCAAGGTAGACATTTGAAATAACAAAACGGGACCCCTGGGAAATTGTTAAGGACACATTTCTAAGTCTCCGTACGAAGATCCCTAAAAATCCAGTTGCGGGTTTTTCCGCCATCTTGAAAAATACTGTCGCTATTTGAAAATTTTTACAGGTATTTAATAAAACAATATCACAACAGCTAAGCAATTTAACTTTTCGTGGTGTTTTTTCCTTCGAAATACTTGCTATAAAGTTCTCTTTCCATTAGTGCCACAAAACTTGCGATTTACTTGCAAAGTTTTCGTGTTTTTGTGTCTTAAAAAATTAATTATTATGGTTTTTCTTTAAACCGAATACTGGAAATCGTCGTGATTGACAGCTAACTGTGGGTCGTATAAAAAAGTGTTTCAAACAAAAGTTGTAGAGCATAACACAACGTATCAAAATCAATTATTACACATTACACATTATATATATCATTATATCATTATATATACATACATAATTGGCCCAGCAGAGCAGCGTGTTCCTAGGCCACGGTGCAGCAGTTCACAAGGATAGTAAATCGCTCACAACATATTGCATGAGAATGGTGGAAAATTCACAACTCGCTTTTTAGGGATTCTCGTATGGAAATTTAGAAAGGTGTCCACAATGTTTTATTGGTGGTGTTGTTGTGTTATTTTACTGTTTTAATGTTTTCCATTCCACATCTAAACATTAAAACATCTCATATGCGTTTGTATTGCTCTTGTCATTGGACTACAACTGGTTCGACACGCCCTGGGCTGCCTTGAACCAATCGGAAGCAAGTAAAAACAAGATAGCCCAATCACGTCCCACCTAGTCAAAACGGATTGTGGCTCCTCGCTTGTGCAGAAACCAATAAACAATTGACACTTACGCTAATGTATATAGGGCGGTGAAATCTAGCGTGGTGCTAAATAATAACGCGAATTTTGCATGTCCCTACTACGTAAAGACACCTGTTTTTCGCGAAATGATTTCAGGACTAGTTGGGTTCCAAACCACTTTAGTTCAGAACCACTTTCGTGATTGGATCATTTAAATTATTACGCGTCTTATCTGTCTACCTGCGAATCACGAACGGTCAGTATCGGAGAAACGTAATACGGATTGGTTAACTCATTAAATAGTCTCTCTTCACGCAAAGACAAGCTGCCAATAGCCAAAGGAGGGCTGCAAGTGTGCACACAAGATATTGAAGTATAGCCTTGCGCAAATCTTTCCGCGAAAACCATGGGGCCCAGTCTATTGGTTATAAGAGAAAAATGCATCAGTCGACCAAGTGAGGCCTTGGAGTGCTAAGCCAACGTTTGTAGCCCGGCCTTCCCCGCCATCAAAAATAGGACTGAGGTCGTGTCCGAATTGGTAGATTGTGTAGACAAAATGGTCACGTGACCCTGTTTTGTATACAAAAATGGTGACGTATTTGGTATTTCGTATTTTGTATCTAGCGGATGTTAGCAAAAATACAAAATGACAAAATCTGCGCCATGTTTGTTTTTACTTTAAAACACATGCGCGAATGCATAAATAAAATGATTTCTCAAACAAATAACTGTACATAAAATACACTAGGCATGTTTTAAAAAGTAAATTTTGTGCTTTGTATATATACCTACATCGCAAAAAAAAAATACAGTCGTTATTGCATTATTTTCTTATTTATTAACGTATTTGTAGTGTTCGAGTGATGATTGCCGAAATATTACATCTGTTTTATGAATTAAATATTTTTCACTGTTAATGTAATAATGTGTTTCCGCGAGTGCTAAACAAGTGACTGTCGACAACGTCCAAATTGATACCTACCAAATCACGAATTTACAAAATAACGAAATTAAGATATTTGTAAATTCGGACACGGCCTGAGTCCATGGAAGGGTCGTGGTAAACCTGCGAGGCCGCCGGAGGAAACCCATGAAGATAGACGCGTCCACTGTTAAAGAATCTTATCCCCAGGTGGTTGCCCGAGGGCGGGCAAGATTTTCCTTCAGCCCGCTTCCCCTTGCTAATATCTGGTGGGCAGTTTGATGCAGGTGTTGTCGACCTACTATTCCTTGAAGTCTTGATGTTCGAGCGACGCTGTAAGCCGTCTGATGGGTTCGCCTGTGAGGCAGAGAGCACACAGCCGTCGGTGCATGGTCAGGCATACCAGCACAGGTTCCCCCCTTAGCACAATCGGAATCGAAGCGAATGCGTCAGCCCGCTGTGGGAACCAGTGTTTTGCGATGCACGCAGAGACCACGTTATCAGTCTCCGTAGATGGGCTGTCGGAGGTTGGACATGCATAGAGCGCCACACTGCCACATAGCGCGACTGTTTCCGATGCGCTAATATCTAGAGACCTGAAAAATTCGAGGGTTCAATGACCTGCAGGCTAGACTCTACAGTCTTATGTACAAATATGCCGATATAAACTGCACATTGGCTGTCTGCTGTCATAGTGGGAGGCGACGATACGGCCAGCATTCTACGCACGTGTTTTGAATTCTAGCTTGTTCCAAAATGAATCCGCGAATTTTTCAGGTCTCTACTAAAGCCTTGTCTACATATTTATTGTAATTAGTTTAGTCTTGGCGGTATTGCAAGTACGATGGTCCCAGGTCGGTTCGGCTGGTCGTTGAGTCGGGTGTAGTGGCCAACCTTTTTAATTAATGGGACTTTTCTCACACTATGTGTATAGCCTTCCTGTATTTTCAGCGCACCTTGTGGTCGTAGTTCCCTACAGAAGACATCTTGTGTTTGTGGCAAAAGATACGTAAAATGGTTTTGCCAGATAATGTGTTCGTGGGGAAGGGTATATTATATTTCGGCGTGTAGTGGGGCAGTTGGTATGTAACGAGGTACTCCAATAGCTCGCTTTAGAGCCTTGTTTTCTAATTAATGTAGGGGGCTGATGTGAAATGGGAAAGCATAGCCCCAGGATGTGGCTGCATACGTAATTACTGGCCTTATAAGAGCCATGTACCTCAATCTCTCCAGTCACTATAGGTTGACAGTCCGTTCGCGCATATAAGTACGACGGCATCTGAAACCAGCCACACGTGCTACTACCATTGTATTTATATTATACTCTGAAAGGTACAAACCAGTTAATATTATTTTACCCCGCGTTTTTTTTTGTATTAAATTCCTAGCCGAACCAAGGTAGCGTTATGATCTGTTTCTTTTGTCTGAGGCTCTACCATGGGCGAGCATAGTAAATAGACATATCTCCGTATATTATCCCCTTTTATTCTTCCCCAATTGCAAAATCGGCTTGATTCAAGATAGAATCGAACTTGTCATTACAAGCCTGTAAGCTAGCAGCAAGGTTTATTGTGGAAGTAAACAACCTTGAATCGAACTTGAATCAATCTGACTAGTCTCCAAGTATCTAGCTTAGTTAGCTAACTGATGAAAGCTTACCTTAGCTAGCTGAAAGTATAATGTATTCAAGCCATCTGCAAGTCGTTAGTATGTCCCAGTAATTAATTATTTTGCTTGAATAAAGTTTAAATCACACACAGTATGACAAGCTTGCCCGGCGAAGCAAATACAAGTCGGTTGCAAGCTTACATACCATCAGCGTTTCACATAAGCGTCTTTGGATATAGTTGATTCACGGTATCTTCGGCCTTTTCTGAAGCCCTGCTAAAGTTCTACTTCCAGGATATTCCTCCGCCTCGTGCAAACTAAGCTTAACAAGTCTGGAGAATTACACCAGAGGGACAACGCACCGGTTTCATGCGCACTATGTTGTAACAGTATTTTGTATAAGAACTATTTCTTACTAGGCGCTACCAACACATGTGTTTTCTCACTGTTTTCATTCAAATTATTTATAAATAAAATATTATAATTTATAGATGAAATATGAATAACATTTCAATTTACCAGAAAAAAAGTAACTTTAATGATGAAAAGTATAAAACGCTTGCGATACATTGTGTATGTTGGAAACAACCAAGCACGTCATACATGAGGAGATTTTTCAAAGGTTTGATTCAAAACGGCCGAAGAAACCGCGAATGGACTTTAGTTTTGATAGTGGCTACAGTGCAAACGCGTGTGAAAATGACACACATATACACCAACTATCCTATGTTAATTCAAAATGTAAAAATACTCATTGAAATAGTATTGCATGTTGATTCATGCTAGGTTAGTTTAAACTGTAAAACAAGTATTGACCTACTACCCTAGGTCAGTTTAGATGCTCCTGTTAAGTTGGGAAAGGCGCGTGTGCTGTAATGATGGCCGCCAAACAAATGCATGCGCAGTATACGGCAACGATGGTCCACAGAGTCGGTGTTTGCACACCGTAGTGTAGCTTACGTTTGCCCGGCTTAGGCTCGGCTCGTGATGAAAAACTTATACGTAATGAACGTGTAAGCATCGAAATGAAAGTAGCTATTCTTAACGACACGGTTCACTGTCGCCGTGTACGTATCGTGAATTAATCTCCCTCGACGTGTCAGTGTTAATGAAATGGCAATATTTTATTTCGCGCCTTATGAATAAAATCTTTGAGTCAATGCCGATGCATTAGAGAAGAATAAAAATAATTTATTTTATATATTTTAATACTCTATTTGAAAAGAAGAAATATGCAATTTCGTATTCATTTGCACATTAAGAATATTCGTCTAAAATCTATTTACTTAATATGTGACTACTCCGCCAAAATAAAGTTGATTTATAGACACGATAAACATCATTGAAGTTTTTTTGTTAAAAGATGATCTCCTTCTTTGTCTTTTTGTTTGTAATGTCCCAGGTAAGCGGTTGTGAATCATGACATAGCATCGTTTGAGAAATGACTAACTCGCGATGTAAACTTTTGAAAATAAATCGTTGCTGATTAAGTAACAAAACAACCATTCAGGTAATAATTTTCGTCTCGAACTCCATGAGCTCAGTATTTGTAGTAGAATAGAATAAAAATTAATAATTATAATATAAGAAAAACCCAACACACTGAATCCATGCGAAATAAACCCGCGTAACACATTCTAAATGTAAAAGACGAAACCTGCCGGTGAAGACAACTTTTCAGATAAATTCTACATTAATGACCCATCGACAACTCGTAAAAGAACTTATTATACGTGAACATGTATATGTGTAAGCCTATGCGTTTGAGGGTTACTATATAAGATAGTAACGGATAGTAATTATTTCCCAAAACAAAGGAAACGCATATTAAAAATGTAATTGCCAAACTATACAGAAACGAATACGATAATACTGCGCAGGGCTACAGCGTAAGATAAGACAAATAAATCAATACTTTGTCGGCCTACAACAGAACAATATGTGTGGCAGGGTGAATTATGAAGTAAAATATCTAGGTGGGACAACTGAAAGCCAGTATAAGATATAAGCATTATGGAAATCTTGCCAAGACTCTAATCAGATGACGAGGGTAAAGAGTAGTTAGGCGGCAGAATGAAGCAAGGAATAGCTGTCAAAGTAAAGGATGAGGAGGGAAAAAAATCACTGTCTACAGGGACGAAGTAAATATGTTAATGAGGGGAGACGATTCGTAGATCGAAAAATTGACAAGCTCAAAAAGTAACGGATAGCCAGTAAAACGTCCGTGAGAAGACGTGCAAAAATACCAGTCAGAGCTCCTCGCATAATACTAGACTAATACCTACACAATCCTACAGGACCCCAGATACTGAGCTCCTCGCTACTACTGAATAAGTACGCATGCAGAAGCGAAACTGCAAAATGTCGGAGAAATGAGGCTCTGCACGCAAATTGAAACCCATACGTAAAGTTTAAGGTCACACACATTCAGCACTGCCAACATTTGAGGAGACTGATCACCTTCACTATCTCCCCGGCCTAAATATTGCACTTGGTCTTAACGGCTGTTCACAAGAAAGTGAGCACCTTTGAAATCAACCTTAGAAGAAAAAGTTACAGCTCCTGCCTGCATACATTCTTAAGGGTGCACTGAGTAACATGTGCACAGTAAAGTTTGTAACGTTGTATAGAAAGTTGATCCATATCTTAGCGTCGAATTAAAAGAATTAGGTGACCATTTACGATCATTAAAATTATTCCTTTCGCTTTCTGTTTTTTTTTTATGTATAGGAGTGTAGAAATGAGCATTTTGTAAAATATTCACTTTTCTTATAATTTCACAGTTTCACTGGACCGACCCATTGGTAAGTGATGAGGCACTTGCCAGTGTTAATTTTACATAAGGCAGAAGAATACGCAACGTCCATACAAGTAGATCTAAAGTAGGGCTTTCAAAAGTGCACATTTTACCGTGAACAGCCTATACCAAACATACCATTGTAAAGAATCAATTTTACTTCTTACTTATCTTGAATGACGTCACATGTTATTTGTCCAAGTTGAACAAAGAAGGTTCTTCGCTTTGGGGTGTTAGCGGTATGGAAGCGGAGCAACTAACCAACATGTCGGCACACATTGCAGTGTCGATCACCAGGACAGCAGAGATTATTACCTACTGTTGGCCTGATGATGGACACTTCAATGTGTGCCGAAAAGTCGGATAGTTGTTCCCTAAAGACAAGAATCTTCAGGCAGTGGCCCCGGAAGCCTGCCAAGATTAACGAGTTAAACAATGTCCGCCACAAAATAAATATTTTCCGCCATTTAAGCTCTCGACGTATTACGTGTCTGCAGTGTAGTCTAGTTGTGGTATCTTCACACTTTTTGAATCAAAACTTTGGAAAATCGCCTTATGTATGACGTTTTTGGTTGTTTCCAAAATATACCATGTATCACACGCGTTTTATACTTGCGGTAACATAAATTACTTTATTGTCGGTTGCATTTAATTTTAACTTATATTTTACCTATAAGTTAAAATATTTAATTTATAAATAATATAAATAAAAACAGTGAGGAAATATATGTGTTGGTATTGCCCAGTAAGAAATATTGCTTATGCAAAGTATTATTTATGTTAGTGCGCATGTTGTTTCCATGAGGCGGAGTAATATCTTGGAAGTAGAACTTCAAAAGGGCTTCAGAGAGGTCGGAAGTAACGGTGAAGAATGGATTTTAAGGCGGATTCCCACCCGCTATCTTGGATTTATCGATTTTTCGCCAAAGCTTCTATTTCAGAAGGTGTATTGAAATTTCCCGCATGACATACCCTAAATAACAGCTTCCCAAAATGTTATCGAACTTCCACAGTTTCGCTACATTTATTAATATCTAGCTGGTAACTGACGAGACGTAATGCGGGATTATTTCTTACGGACGATTATAAAGGCAAACGATACACTAGGCAATGCTCTGTGCTCTGTCGTTCCAAAGAAAACATAATACAAAACTGTATTTCCAGAGTTTGGCGTAAATCTCACAAATCCAAGATGGCGGGTGGGGATCTGCCTTAGGCAAAGTGTACTTAGTGTTTGTGTCCTATGCTTGGAGGCGGTCTGGAGGGATGTCCACTCCCGTTGAAAGACCGGGTGGTGAGCGGCAACCTACTCCGGTTGTGCCCTGGAAAGGCACGAGGGGTGTGATAGGCCCCGGCCAGACCTCACGCTCGGTTATCTGAGTGCAAGGGTCTCATAACCTTGAGAGAGGGCGGGTCCGGATGTGCGTGCGCACCAGTGTTGTCAGACGCACCAGAATTCTGGTATTTCTACCAGGTTTTGTCTTGGTACCTGGTACCAGATTTTTCTCATTCTAGTACGCGTAGTCACAGAAATTTGCTAAAATCTACTGATGTAGCCGAAGTATGGGTTGGTTTAATTTACTCTGTAAACTAATATAGACATTATTGTACTTGTAGTTTGTAGCAATACATAGTGTTAAATCAAATTATATGGTCATAAATTTTTTTAAATTATTTCCCCACTTTTTGGTTTTTGGCTAAATGTATTTAAAGATAATTAAACATTTCATTTTATAGCATGAATGCCTCTAAGTAATCGCTGAGCACCATGATATATATATATAATCTAACCAATAACAATTCAATATATAATAACTTTTGTTTTAAAATTACACAAATTTTATTTAGGACTTAAAATTACTGCAATACAATTGCAATTACAGTTTTTTTCTGGAGGAAAAAAAAGGGGGGGGGGGTCCTTTTTTATTACAGTAGCAGAATTTTATGGAAAATACCATAATTTTAAGGCGCATTGTATCAGAATTTGATTTCCCCTATCTGGCAACACTGGTGCGCACCAAGTTTGTACTATGGAGCTGGTAAACGTAGGCATTAATCCGTTGTCGGCCTGCGTTGAGATCACAATAACAGTAACCTGTTGCGTCTTGTAGGTTGCAGCGCACGGGAGAGGGGAGAAGCGGCGGGCGGTTGGAGAGCAGGCAGCGGACAGCAGCGAGCCTCCATGTCCGGCTACGGCAATGGCGGGTGTGTGGCCGCGGGCTCGGCCAACTACGGCCGCAGCCTGAGCGCCCTGGCGACAGCCGAGGACAACACGCAACTGCTCGGTATGTATTAGCGTCCACTTACACTCAGGTTGCGAACAAAACGCGTTTTGTTATGGAAAAGTTTGGCACAGGGAAAGATTCTGCCGCTAGGTGCGCAGTGTCCAAAAGAAATTTTTTTCAATAAAAGTTTTTAGCTACATGAATAATAAAAGAAGAATATTTACATAGTTACGGAGGTATTTTATATTTGATTTATGATTATTAAAATTATTTTACTTTTCATAGTAGGAAATAGAGAAAATCTGGAACACATGCGACACTAGTGCCAACCTAGTGGCGAAAAATTTTATTTGCCAAACTTAAAACACTGAGCTTCCCAATCTGAGTACAATAAAACTTATTTAGGCTGTTCACGATAAAGTGAGGACTTTTGAAATCAACCTCAGAAAAATGTCACTGTCTCTGCCTGCATATATTTTAACGGGCACACTGAGTGGCATGCGCCAAGTAAAGTCTGTATGGATGGAGAGAAAGTAGTTTCATATCTTAACGACGAATAAAAAGCGTTAGGTAACTATTTGTGATAATTAAAATTGTTTTTTTTTTTTTTCGCTTTCTGTTTTTTAATACATCGAAGTGTAAGAATTAGCAGATTTGTAAAATATTTACATTTCTAATAATTTCACAGTTTTATCTGATCGACGCATGAATAAAGCGTTGAGGCCCCTGGCAATGTCAACTTCACATAAGACGGATGAATACACAACGTGCATACAAGTAGATCTTAAGTAGGGCTTTCAAAAGTGCTCATCTTACCGTGAACAGCTTTATGTATCATTACCTCGACACTGTCAGCCGCCATGGTTGCCAACTGCTGTCCACATGTACAGCAACTGTGTTGGCATGCATGATTGCCGACTAGGTACTAGTTATGTAAACTTCTCCACGTTAAGGGGAAATGAGGTAGCGTGCTCAAGCAAGCTGCCCAGAAGCTGCCAATAGTAACATAAAAATACAGCGTGGATAAGGTTCGAGGTTAGGACACGCTTTATGGCAGATGTTTCCAGACATTTCTACATGTCTTCTAGCTTAGTTTTAATGCAATATTTAGTGAGTAAAAGAATTCATTTAGTGTAAATTGTCATGTCTTTTGATAACTCAAATGTAGACAAATAACCGTTGGCCATATGACTTCGACAGTTGTACTGGCGATTGGTAAATCAATGCTTGAGCAATGCGCAGTAGTTGAAACTCGTTCTACCTCGTCCATAGTCTATGCTTCAGCAAGTATATATGCAGCCACGGTTGCCAACTGCTCTGTACATACACACCAACATTGTTACCAGCTACTACTTATGCACACTTCAGCAAGTACAGCTGCAACTGCTTGGTCCTGAACTTCAGCAGTGTCAGTGAATATGCTTTCCAACTACTGCGCGCGAGCAATTTCAGTATACCAACAGTTTTAATAGCAATGATTGAAAGTTCCCACTATTGTCTTTCCAACAAGTACAACAACATCTATGATTGTCAGTTTATCGGATATCACACTTAAATAACTATTACAGCAGCCACGGATCTTAAATTATAGCAATAGGTTTTCCTACACTCATAATTAGGGCCACCTGTTTTTCGCGAGAAGATCTACATGACGGCTAGACTCCAATGTCCCATGTCATACGTGCAGTGTCCCTTTGGTTACTGGCCATGTGTCTTTGTCGGGAGACAGTTCCTTACCTGACTGGGCCATTCATAAATAGTTAACTCGGACACTGAGTGTCCGTGATTCGCGGGCAGACACCTGAAACGCGTATTACTTAAAAGCATCCAATCAGGAAAGTGGATCTGGGCTATAGTGTTTAGGAGTGCAAGTAGTCTTGAAATATTTTCGCGAAAAACAGGTGGCCCTGCTCATAATTATGCCCAGAATAAGAATACATAGCTGCCTGCATCATCCGGCCGAATTTTTAACCGAACAAAATTTCAACTAACCAAATGTTCAACTGATCAAAATCACCAAGAACATTTAGTTGCATCATTCCGCCGGGAGTTCATACTGAAGTCTGTTCAGTCTATCATTGACAGCGCCGCGAATGAGAGGAAAAATAAGCAAAATAATTGGCATGCCTTCATATCAGTCTCTCTGAGACGACTTATTCTACTACAACTGGATATCACGTAGTGCAACGCTGTTGTCCGCCATCTTAGTGACAATCATGTAGCATAAAATATGCTACATGCATTTATATAAATATATCCAAAAAGGCATTGTTATTCGTCTCTTTTCAATGCCATTCGTGGACAAATACTTAAAAATTGATGACAGCAGTAACAGTTGATGTTTTGGTCGATTACGCATTGAAGCAGTGAGGAACTCAGTGCGCATGTTAATTTCTGCCTTAACACTTCATGTCTTATGTAATTGTAAACTGTATCATCCACATAGGCGAGCAAGAACAGGCAGACCCCAACGACTATGCATAAAATGCAATACAAGTTTAACGTAAGACACTCGCATAAGTCGGGGTGTCTGTATCTGAATGAGATTTAGCTACAAGGTCAACATTCATGCGTGTTTCTTATATGCTGTCTTCATTATGAACACCACGCACAAATATACTGCACACGCGAAATATTCTTTGAACAATTATCGTTGACGGGGCTAGGGCTTTTTCTTGTTATTTATATTCAAGTTTATCATAGAAACCCACAAACATTTCAGGGTCATAGAACACGAAACAAGAAACAACACTTCTGTATATCGTATGGTTATGACAGAAGTATTTTTTGAATAGGTAAATAGGCTTTATGGACATTGTGTATAATATCACGTTTACCGCTTTAAATGCTCAAATCTCAAAGGAATATTTTTTTTGCCATCAGAATTATGAAAATTATTTACCGAGGGTGGTCCATCCTATCAGGTTGTGACAGAACTATTGCCGTAATAAAGCATAGTGATGTGCTTGCGATGTGTCCACCTACAAACGTAGCAAAATATTCAAACACAGTTTGTAAAATGTATCACAAATGAAGGTGAAGCAGACAGGACGAACTCCGTCCTTGGTACACGACATTGGCTGCGTCTACAGATCCTTGACCAGATCTAGCAGTTGCTCGCTTGAAAATCGTTATAATTTGAGGGGTACAATGGGCCCGTAATAGTTAAAATTATATTATACAAGAAAATTAAAATTTATGAATCTCAAACCAAGAACCCAACATCGGAACGTATTTGTAAATATGTATGGCTTTTGCGGCATAAATTTGCAGAAATCGTATAAGTTGAAGATTAAGTTTAGAAAAAAGTTAACACGATTCCCTAATGTACGAATAGTCTATACTGTTACGTGGAGAGCCTGAGAAAAGTATATGAGTTCGAGAGGGATGGAGGTCTTAATAAAAATAAAAGACCTAAATTAAATTATTATATTTATTCTTAATGCTACAAACGGTCAAACATGTGTTATTTATCAGTCAGAGCGTCCTATTAACTCTCATAATTCTCATTTAAATTAAAGCCTTTATCGCAGTCTTCTACTCTTTCTAATGTCAAGATTGCAAATATGGGCCGCTGGGCTACTAAAAATATATAAAGGACAAGAATCCAAGTACTAACAGCCTAGTAACTTACTTTTCAATAAGCACATACACAAAGTAGGACGAGACAGTTTTTTCACGCTGTTGCACGATCGCGATGTTTCGCTGGTTAAGCCAGCTTCATCAGGCGGCGAGTTGTAGGACGCTGCAGTATTGTGGAAGGGCGCTGTTAGTAGTAAACCTGGCGGCCGGTCGGCGATTTGGGATGGGGCGGGTAAAATAGAAAAATAGAAAAATTGCAGGTATTGTAAGGCGCTGTGATTATCTTATATTGAGGTCAAGCGGCTGCCTGGATTTAGTTATAAGTTGGTGAGCTAATTCCCAGCGTCTGAGTTTTGAGTAGTTGCTTGAAGGTTGTAGAGCTCTCGCAACTCTGGTTCTGTAGCAGGAACAAAATCTTTGTAGTGTGATGCTGCATGTCCTGCAACTGGCTTGTCCTGTAGGTTATTGATGTTGCCAGCTATGGCTTGTTTGGTGTCTGCTCTGTGGCTATTCATTCTTTGCCTGAGTGTGTTGGTGGTGAGGCACTAGTAGTGCATTATAGCCAGGGTGTAGTAGTAATGTGTTCCTTCCAGTGTTAAAATAATTTAAGTTTAATATAAGTGTGTATTTTATAAGCTGGCTGCACTAACATTCTATAGGGATATATTTCCCCATAAAACATGTGTAATGTTTTGAGATAAATTACGCTGTGTAAGGCATTTCAAGTTTTTACTTAGCATTTAGAGCGAGAAAAATTCCTCGTTATTTTTTTTTTGTGGTTATGTTATCAATATTTCTGGATACATTCTGACACGAGTACGTCTTTAAAATCAAACCGAAGCATGATTCATCAGCACGGGAACGGCGATCTGAAATTTGCAGCGCGATTCACTCCGGAACTATTACTTCGTAACTAATAACACGATTGGTATGACTTTGGTCTCGTTCCATCGAGTATAAGCTGTTCATGGTAAAATGAGCACTTTTGAAAACCCTACTTAAGATCTACTTAGTGCGCATGTAGTGTATTCCTCCGCCTTATGTAAAATTATCATAGCTATGGGCCTCATCACTTTATTCATGCGCCGGACAAGCGAAACAGTGGAATTATTAGAAAAGTAAATATGTGAAAAATCTTCTCATTTTATACTTAGACGCATTTTAAAAAAACATAGAGGGAAAGAAATAATTTCAATTTGCACAAATGGTTGCCTGACACTAATTATTTGGCGTTAAGACATGAAACTATTTTCCAGCCATCATTACTAGGTCCACCTGCTTTTCGCGAAAAAATTTACACCAAGACTAGACTTCAATATCCTATGTGCACATTCGCCGTCTTCATTTGACTATTGGTCGCTTTTCTTTATGCGAAGGCAGTCTGTTATAAGGGTGAGCCAATCAGAATTAAGTTTCTCCGATACTGACCGTCTGTGATTCGCAGACAAACACACAAGATGCGTAACAATTCCAATGATCCAATCACAAAAGTGGTTTTAAACTAAAGTGTGTTGGAACACAACTTGTCCTGAAATCTTTTCGCGAAAAACAGGTGCCTCTAATCATTACCATCTTTACTGGGCGCGTGTTACTCAGTGCGCCCGTTGAAATATACATGCAGACAGGAGCAGTGAATTTTTTCTAATGTTGATTTCAAAAGTGCTCACTTTATCGTGAACAGCCTTTACACGACTACGATGCAAGCAGCGGGTGAGGGTCCGCGGCGAGCTGGCAGCCATTTCGAGCGTGGGCGAAAATTGCCTGTCAGTTTATCTCGCGACTCCGATATGGTTTTTATGTGTGTCGATTTAAGTCATAAAAGTCCAGACATTCCGCTGTATATAGTTCATTCACGATTACTACCAACTTTTCTGAAACCCTGCTGAAGTTCTATCTTCAGTTTATTCCTCCGCTCCATGCGAATGAAGCTCAACCAAGTGTATAAAAGTATGCCAAATGGACAACGCACAGCATTCGTGCGCACTCAGTGTAATAATATTTTCCTTAAAAACTATTTCTTCCTTGGCATTACCAACACGCCTATTTTCTCTCCGTCTTTAGTCATCAAATGAAATATTATAGTTTCTGGATAGAATTAGGTAACCTTGCACTGTAACCGCAAATAATATACCGTTACATGTCGCTGGTCAGCGCCGCTGACATTGGCAGTTCCGTGCAAGCGAGCGAAGAGGTAGACAGAAAGTCGTTATGTGATAGCGGCGGCAGTGCAAGCAATAGGCCGATGGCCACGTGTCAGTTACAAAAAGTGAGCCGCCCCGATAATCTCTTATGCCACGTACTCTGCTGACCCTGGTTGTATTGACTTCTGAGTTTATCTGAAGAATGCTCTGGACTGCTAACCACGTTCTCTCAGCGTGACTCGGGGTGCGTTGAACCTTCCAGATGGTCAGTGCAACGCTATAAATATCGTGACAGGCCTCCAGGCCGGGAGTGGAGTTGGAGTTGATGAGTGAATGAGTGGCTGAGTTCCGAGCGATAGAAGACGAGCAGCGGGAGAAGTGACCAGCGGAAGGGAAATCTGCGACTGCGAGTATCAAGCAGTGAAGAATGCAGCTGGCAAACTGGAGTTTTGGACTAGATGCGGGAGTGAAAGACATTGCAAATGGTGGCAACAGATAGACTGAACAGGTGTTAATGATGAGTATGAGTTAATTGACTGTAGCCACCAGAGACAGTTAAGAAGGAATGTAATTAGAGTTGAAATAGATATATTGAGCTCATTGCTCAATAAAAAGAGTAATGGCGGAGACAGATAATCAAATACTGGGAATATTAGCTTGTGGATAAAGTAGAAATCAAATGTAGTTCTTTTATTTTTATTTTTATTAATACATCCCTCTTTCACGAACTCAGATACGACCCTCAGGCGTCTCATGTAACAGTGATTTTGTGTTAAAAAAAGTATAAAACGCTTGTGATACATAACATATTCAGAAAATAACAAAATACGTCATACATGGGGTTATTTTTCAAAGGTTTCTTTCAAAAAGTGCCAAGAAGCCACAAGATTTAAGTATGCTTACATAACAGCTAGTTTTGTTTTGTCCCACTCATGAAGAAAATAGTATCTGCGCCACTGACGAACACAAAATGTGTGCATTCAGATAGCAACAGACCACAAAGAAGAAAAGCATCGCATGTGACAGGAACAGAGTGAGAAGGCGGCTTTTCTATCCATTGTCGGCTGAACCACAGACTTTTCCGTCACGTGTGGCCACGTTATCTCCGGAAGAAGGCGTCACCGGGCGCGAGGTGCTGTTCAAAACATCGCCGGCTTTGTACTCTTTGTATTCTTCTCCATTTTATCTACATTCATATAACATATTTGTATAACAAGTTTGATAACTGTTGCCTTTCTTCCGACAGCGTTTCGCATCATCATTAGCGCGCCCCCCCCCCCCCCACGCTCTCTGTTGGTCTGTATCTCTCCCGCATGTGTGTGGTTACGTCTTATGTGTATATATATATGTGTGTCCGTCTGACAGCTCACCTCACACTGAAATGTATTTCAATTTTAGAAATAATTAGCAAACTTCCTAAACTGTTGTTAATTGTCAACCTGTACCAATTGACCGTATAATTGCTACTACTGTGTGTATATAAGGTCAGGAAATTCACTGCGCATTTGACTTTTCCTTGAACACATGTAGGAAAGCTGTTACTAGGGGCAGTGATATTTCGCGAAAATATTTCGAAACAAGATACAATTCAAAGCACTGTGGGCTCGTCCAGCTATTCTGATTGGCTGAGGCATGTTCTGGTCCGTGTCAAATGTTCGCGCACGAATCACGAAGGTCCAGCGTCGGAGTTACGGAATCCTGAGTGGCTCGGTCAAATGCGGAAACGACACCAGCAGCCAATGGAGGCATTACAACAGCCGAGGTGTAACATATAGTATTGGAGTCTACTGTGTGCTCTGATTTATTCGCGAAAAATCAGTGGCCCTAGCTATCACGGGTGTATGAAGGATGAAGGCATTACGATTCGTGATTCAGTACGCTTGTAAAGCGGTGGGTAAATTTGCGAAAGATTTCTTACAGTGAATGAAATCCGATGTCTAAAGAGAACATAGCATAGTTCTGTCGAAAAACTATAGTTCTCGTCAAGGCTGATTATGAAATGTAGCAACCCTCATGTGGTAATTATTCGTTATCTCTAAAAAAAAAAAAATTGTCACGGTTTCAAGTATAACTCTCTGTGTGATATTTTGCCTCTCTTTCGGAAGCAGACAGAAAATTCGCGAGTAGTTTTGTTCCACCGCTATTCAAGAAAGTGACACTGCACGATATTATCTACCCTGAAATTTTATTACTACACTATTATTACACATGATTTGTTGCCGTAAAGAAAAATCTGTATAAATATGAACCACTGAAAAGTAGCCTTGCCACAACCACATAATTTTTGTTTGTCCTATGTAGTAACGACAATGATAACCTTGTATTGTAGTTTCAGTAATTCGTAAATAAGAGAGAAGTAACAAATATTTCAAAACAACACTAACAAAAAAAATGATGGTGTCTCCGACATCCGAACTCACACAACTCGTGTTGTTAACATAACACCCTGCACCACACGGCATCGCTGCCTATTTGCGTTCGCATTAATTTCGATAGGCATGTTATTTGAGGTAGTGACATGGTCCAGAATACAATTAGTGGTGTGGAAAATCACCGAACTTCAGAATGACTTAGCCTTAAAATCGGATCGATAGTTTCCGAGATTACCTCTAACAAACAAACAAACTTTACCTTTTTATGTAATAGTACAGATTTATACAGTAATGACAATGATAACCTTGCATTGTCATTACAATAGTTCAACAAATGCTTCTGTGGTAATGTCAACAATATTGTAAAGAAAATGTGTGCTCCGGAAATAAAACAACTGTGAAAAAGTAAATAGGAAATAAGTAACAGATCTTTCAAAACTATGTTTCCTAAAAAATGTCCGATAACTTGGACGGCGCCAACACACTAACCGCACCCCCATTTCCTAGTTTAACACACTTCGTCTCATTGTATTCTCTCTACCTTTGATAAGTAGGTTATCCGAGGTAAAGGCTTTTCACGGTAAAATGTGCACTTTTGAAATCCCTGCTTAAGATCTACCTGCATGCACGTTGTGTATTATTCCGCCATATGTAAAATTAACATTGCCATGGGCCTTATCACTTTATCCATGCGTCGGTCAAGTGAAACTGTGAAATTATTTTTAAAAAATAAAATATTTTATGAATCTGCTCATTTATTACTTAAACGCATCAAAATAAACAGAAAGCGAAAGAAATAATAGTTATCACAAATTGTTACCTAACATTTTTTATTTGACGTTGAGATATGGAACTACTTTCCCTCCGTCGTTACCAACTTTACTGGGCGCATGTCACTCAGGGCGCCAGTTAAAATATATGCACTTATGGGCAATGACTTTTTTCTGATGTTGATTTACAAAGTTCTCACTTTATCGTGAACAGCCTTTAGTAACACGGGCCGAACAATGTGTCACCCCCTGGGAAGAATTGAGGTTAGTAATTTGGAGAATCACTGTACTTTCGAATAACAATAACGTCTGCAGGAGGACTGAACGTTTACCCAGTAGCAGTTTCGTAATTACAGATCATATTGGGATTTGAACGTCGGTTTTCGGATAGCAGTTATTAACTCGAAACTTCAATGTACGTTACTTCTGATGCAAAGTAATTTTTCTGTACTGTAAATAATAGCACATCAAAGAAAGTTTACTTCTTTGTCATAAAGGAACGCAAAAGAGCCATAAATCAAAAATAAAACATATATTAACTCTAACCTTCTCTTTGAAATAGAGCAATATTGTGTTACTGTGGTTTTCATTGCAATACAGTAAACTTCGTATATGCTATTCACAATAAAATGAGCACTTTTGAAAGTCCTGCTTAAGATCTACTTACATGCACGTTGTGTAGTCTTTCGCATTTGGTAAAATTAACATTTTCACTCGCCTCATCGCTTTATTCATGCATCGGTCAAGTGAAACTGTGAAATTATTATAAAAGTAAATATTTAAAAAATCTGCTAATTTTTACACTCCGATGCAATAAAATAAACAGGAAGTGAAATAAATAATTTAAGTCGTCACAGACGGTTACCTAACACGTTCTATTCGACGTTAAGATACGGAACTACTTTTTCCTCCATCGTTACCGACTTACTAGGCGCATGTCACTCAGTGTGCTCGTTAAAATACTACGCAGGTAGGAGCAGTGACTTTTTCTCTAAGGTTGATTTCAAAAGTGCTCACATTATCGTGAACAACCTTTAAGGATTTTTTTTTTTTTTTAGAGTTTGCCCACCCACCCTGCTTGGGACGTGACGCCTACTTATGCCACATTCCAAGGTCTGTTCAGTTTGAGCTATGCTCGTGTTTATTTACAGTAGATCCTTGCTATGGACGTCGGGCGAGTACCTGGCGGATGTAGTACTGTAACTCGGGTAGACATTAAAGGTCATGATGCTACTTTAAGTTTATTTCAAATTCGTTTCGGTGCTGATGAGTTAGGGTTTCAGCTGCACTCTCCCCGTCTATTAATTTAAGATTCGGCATTTGCGAAATGAATTAGACGTTAGCGTATTTGAATCTACAGTTCTGCATTTAATTTATTTCGTAAGTTAAGATAAAAATAGTTTTGTTTTTTTACCAACGGAAACTTTGCGATAGTAAGAACTGCTTGGTTATGGTCAAGTGCCGTTATTTATAAGTAATCTGTTAATTTTTATTTAGAAATTCCACCGAAATGTCGGATTTTATCAAAAAGTCAATTTTGGAACTGTATACGTTGTTTATTATTAAGCAGAATCCTGGTTTCTTTACAAATTGTTTATTATTCTTTCGGCGAGAGTATGAGTTATATTAAAGCTATAGTTCCTCCTAGTATTATGCACTATAAGAAGGACGCGCAGTTGATTAAATTGTCAGTAACTAATGCAATAGATAGTGATTACACATGCTCCGTCATAACTTCAGCAAGTCCTCTATGGGACTCAACCTTTTGATTAAGTATCGGGATGATATCCCTCCCCGTGTACTCTCTCGGGAAATTTACTTGCAAAGCCAAGCGAGTACAGAAGTGGGACACTGCAAGACGGTTGAATAGTTTTAGGTTACCTGTTAAGACCCCAAAAGCCACCTAAATGACAATATAAATATTATGTTATTTATGTGCATATATTTTAATTTACTACTGCAATTTGTTTTGGTTGGTTGAAGGAAGGAGAAGGGAATATTACATGAAATATTCGTTCCTGCGAGTACGCACCCTTCTTAAAAGCATTACGTGAGATATATTGCAAATTGGGTATAAATTTGCGTTACCATTCATACACATGTAAGCATGATATTATTAATTTTCCAAATTTCTCGTACCAGTTCATAAAAATTTAACTTTTTTTTTAAATATATAAGTTTTCGAAACGTGTCAAGAACCAAACAAAAAAGGTTTTTTTTTTTTTTTTCCGTTCACAATTATGAGGATATGTTACACGGCCAGGTGAAATTATTAAGACCGCTTGCTACGTTTGACGTCAGCAACACGTGGCAAACGAAAGAGGCACATATCGCAAGTAGGCCTAATGAGTATACAGGATTAGATGTAGAAAATCTCAAAACATATCACACATTACTATCTTGCGTAGTGCGCATGATTTTTCAGACGTTGGAAAGGGAATGTTAGTCGGCTTTCGAGCCAAGGATGCGGCAGTGAACAGCGTAGTTTGTGAACTGTTCGGTTGCTGCTGTAGTTAAGGTGAATCGTCATTGGACGAATGGAATCACCACCAATAAAGAGCATGCTAACTGCACAGAACCACGTATCGCTAGAGACCTGCAAAATTCGCGTTATTATTTAAGGACAGACCGAACTCCAAATTACTGTGCGTTTGACCAAATTCAGCCATTGGCTAAAAATATGTGTGGCGCTCCTTGGAGAACTCTTGAGCCAATAATACAAGTTCAGTGGTGGACTGTCCAAGCAACACGTGACGTTGATCACAGTGCAGCGGCGAATTAATCCACGAACTGTCGTCACTTGTTTATACGGCAGTGGAGTCTATCGAGTCACCGAAAATTAACGCGAATTTTGCACGTCTCTACGTATCAGTGATGCGATAGGTGAATATTGGCTGCGGTGGTGCGCGAGGGTCCAGCAGCATCATCTAGAACAACCAGAGTGCTCCCAGACCCCAGACGTGTTTCAAAACGAGAGTACAACGAACCCTGTTGTGTATGGAGATCCGAAGAAGCTGCACACTTCCTGAAGACGATTCGTGGGCTAAAAACTGCTTCCGTTTAGATGACAGTATTAGAATTGGATATCTTTCGATTGAATGATTGTTGCCTTTTCCCTATGAGTAACATTTTCTGCACTCCATCAAGCAGAGGAACGCTACAGTAATTTCCTGGATTCCTCACTCCACGTTTGATGTGTTTCGTTGTTTCCTAAATATATAATACATCACAAGGGTTTTATACGTGTGTTATCATAAAAGTACCTTATTTTTAGTTAAACTTTTACTTATATTTTATATATAAATATAAATATTTTATTTATAAATAGCTTACCCGGGCGATTTCGTCCGCATGATTTTTTTTTATTTATTAAAATAAAGCCCACCATAGCTTCATTAAAGTTTTATGTTTAAAATACTAGTATTTATTCTTTCAGGTTTAATGGAGTTATTAAATTTCACCCTACCAACGCTTCGCACATGTTTTGTGTCAGCATGATATTTATGACTTTGAATTGATCTAACCACTTTTTTATTGGGTTCTCTAGCCACTGAGCTACTGAGCCCCCCTTTTTGCGTGATATAGCCACTGAGATACTGCGGGCCCACTATTGGGTTCTCTACCCTGACCAGCTGTCGCCCCACTACTGGGTTATCTAGCATCTGAGCTACTGCGGCTCCACTATTGGGTTCTCTACCCACTGAGTTTCTGCAGCCTCACTATTTGGTTCTCTACCCACTGAACTACTGCAGCCCCACTTTTGGGTGCCCTAGCCCCTGAACAGCGGCTGCCCCACTATTGGGTTCTCTAGCCCCCGACCAGCTGCGGCCCCGCTATTGGGTTCTCTAGCCCCTGAGCTTCTGCGGCATCCTTATTTGGTTCTCTAGCTACTGAGCTACTGCGGCTCCACTTGATATATATCTACCCACTTGGTCACTGCGGCCCCACTTGGAATAACTCTAGCCACTGGACCACTATGGTTTTTTGGAAGGACAGTTTTACAGCCCATAGACAAAAAAGAAAGGAGAAATGAAAAACATTTTTTTTAAACAATGCTTTTTTTTTATGCAGTAATCTTAAGAAAAGCTTAATCCAGTACCTGTATACATCCCTGATCATCCTTTTTCCCGGGACCGTTTGAGATATATCGATGAATCAAATACTAATTTGATCCTGGGGTTATTGTTAAGCTTTGTTTGCATGGCGCGGAGGATTTTCCTACAAGCAGGACCTAAGCAAGGCTTCAGGAAAGTTACTAATAACCGTGAGTATACTATAGCATGTCAGGCGTACGGCCATCCTTGCATATCATGTACACTCACTTATGCATGTTAGAAGTGTTCCCTAGGGCGGATGAGGTCATAATGCAGAACAACGTTTCTTTCCACACGACTAGAATCGTCCGGAAGTGATCGGAGGAGCAGTGGTGTACTCTAGCAACCAGAATGTGAACTACTGAAGATGCCATAAAATAATGAATATATTTCGAATAACATTACCACGTACACTGAAAGGGTGAGTTCTGAATTCGTTGCATACCTTCTAGCCAAGAAACACGAGTTGTTCCCATTTTTATGAAGGAATGACTGTAGACTTAATGTGTCTGTTAAAAGTGCATTTCAGCATTCAAGAAATAAACACTTTTAAAACTGGAAGTAGGACAAATCAAATCTTTACAAAAAATTGCTCGAATATAGAATTTGCGCTTAAACAAAGTCCAAATATCTTCTACGGGTACCGATGGCATGTTTAAGTAAATACGTGATGATAAGTAAATATTTCAAACTCCGCTTTACTTTTTAACCCTAACAGACCTACTTTCATTTACGGTTTCAGGCGTTGCAAACAAGACATTTTATGGTGCGTGCTGTACTAAATAGACATAACACTTGTTACGTTGTCACAAACAACAAGCTGTAGGCTATATGTTCTACTACAGTAATATGAACCAATCATGTCCCAGACTAGTAGAACGGTTTGCGAGTCATTCGCCCGCAGTTAAGATAATTGGTACTTGAGCTTCGCAGCGTGCAGTGCAGATCAAAAATTGCGTACACGTGCGTAATGTACACAATCATGTACACTGGGTCTGAATGGGTTAAGTCGGTGTCCAAAGACCTGTGCCTGTGTAAAGACAGTCTGAAGCCACTTCCGAACACAGCATTTCCGTTCTTGTTCGTTTTCCACAGGAAGCAATGACGGCACTTGCACTTCCTGTTTGGCGGTTCATGAAGAGTTCCGGCGGAAACGTCTGGAACTTCGCCTTCACAAGAGGGAATATTAATAATTATTATTATTTATTTATGTGTATAGAGTAGCCAGATCCTTTGAGGCTGCTCATGAAGCAGTTCTTTTCTAGACTTTGATAATATTTCATAGAGTCGTGTACATGATAGCGGTGAATATTATTATTATTATTATTAAAAAAAAAAAAAACAAATCACTTAGGAAACAACATTCATCATGTTGTTTAGCGCAAATATGAGATTTTAAATTTAAAAACTTTATTCGTAATAATTTCAAAAGGCTATTCTAACTAAAAGTTTAGTTTCAGGCTGTGCTTTCCGACAGTGGGTTCACTGCCCTATGATGATGTTTAAGTTTTATTTATTTAAAATTACAATTTTACCTGAGAATTTAAAACTAAAATACGGCTAACCGCATAACAAATTTGAAAGAAATATTCTTCAAAAGTTATAATGACATCGCCAAATATTTTGAGTTGTAGCAAAGCGTATTAATTTTGTCCCATTTTGAGAAATATACAAAAATTTTATAAATTTTTTAAATTTCTGTAAATTATTAAATTTTTTCCTTTTTGCGCATTTGCGATCCTTTTATTTTTAAATATTATTTTAAATTACAACTTAAAAAGATGTAATATACAAAGGTTTTAATAAAAATTGCATAACTTCTTATTGCACTGTTAACCCTTTCAGTCGCTAGTAAATTTATTATCCTAGGGGAACATGATAAACTGAAGACAACTAGTTGTACAACACTTTGCTGTGACATTTTTTTCTGGTGCAATGCAACTTATACATATCGGTAATGTGGTGTAATAGTGCTCTCTCACCCGGGAAGGTGAAGGGAAGATCCCTGTTCTATTCCTGGCGCCCAACCTTGGAGTTTTCTAAGCTTGTATCACTATCCTGCTACGGGAATCATATTGCAAACTGCCGCATAATTATTCTGCGTATAGACTGTTCACGGTAAAGTGATAACTTTTAAGTCCCTAGTTACTTTTTCCTCTCAGACGTTTGCTATCCTTTAGACACGGTTTAAAATAAATATTGCCACGTAAGTAATAAGCACAGTGTGTATATTCCACCGTACTCGGAATTCAAAGTCTAAGGCTAAGATAAAAAATATCTATTGACTATTATTCCAAATGAGAGGGCTTTCAAAAGTGGCCACTTTACCGTGAACAGCCTATAGTCGCCTTTGTCGCACCACAGCAGTTAGTACGTGTGAGACAGCAGCTTATTGCGCAAGCTCCAGCCACACTCTCCAGCAAAATGCCGTTTCCAGCCAGCAAAAAAAAAAAAAAAAACATCGGAACGCTGTTCGGCAATCAACGCCGACACACACAAAAAATTTTTTTTGTAATTTTTATTGAGAAATTCTTTGTAATTTTACAAATGCTTGTAACAATACAAAGATTTTTCTTGCAAAACTACTCGTTTGTAAAACTACAAGGTCCATGTTTGTAATAGACTTCGAGAAATGTTTGAACTATACTGAGCCGTATCCACAAGCTTCAGCAAAATGGAGGACACTCAACAATGTAAAACCGTATAAAGCTATTTGTGCAAAAACTACGGGTGCAAAAAGAAATGTATAGCAAGTTTGAATTACGTAAAACACTTTAAACACCTCAAATAATCATGATAAAACGATAAGTTCAATAAAAGGACCGTATTATTCATTATTTATTAGTGTGTCCTAGCTAAACATAACTCTTAAATCGACTTTTAATATCCCGTTGTTAAGAGGTGTCCAATTCCCTCAATAACTGAAATCTTAAAAAAAAATAAACGTACCTATTCTTCTTAACCTTATAAATTAAATATTTTGTATGTATTTGTACTTATATTCCGCTTATAAATGAACGTAGGCGTAATAAGTTAAGTTGGTCTCGTGGGTAAAGGTGCGGGCCAGTAATGCAAATTGAGTGAGTTCTAAACCATGTGCGGGTGAGATGAAATTTTTTTTTTTTTTTGTAAATTATATTTTGAATACTTTTTTTAAAATTGTTCTCTGTTACTAGTTTAATACATTTGTTTTTTAGAAGAAAAAATAAAGTAATTTTATTTACACTTCTCAATAATGTCAGTTGTAATACAAGGCTATCATTTGTAATTTTACCAAGAAATATTTTGCGGATTTTACCAGAAAAATCTCTGTAGTCTTACAAAGGATTCTCTTGGCAACAGGGTTCCAAGGATTTTTATTGTAAAGCTACAAAAAAAAATTAGAGTGTAGTTCACTTGCTGGCAGGCGGCGTGGCCGAAAGGAAAAATACCGCAGCACGGGGCAGCCAATCGGAACACGAGACCTATGCTGAAACCTCGAACAGTCAATCGGTGTATGAGGCCGTGTCCCAGTTCGCTGAGAGAGTACTCTCTCGCTCACCCTTGACGTCACAGAGAGTCCTCTCTGCTGACCCAACTCCTAGGAGAGAGCACGAGAGGAAGAGTGAACGACGATGTACACTCGGTGCTCACTCTCGCACCCTCTCTGTCAGCCATGTTGTTTTCAAGTCTAACCTCGAATATTCAGATATATTTTATTGTTTCTAAAGCAGTGTTAGAAATATTTTCTCAACTTAACTCAATCATTGCGATGGTGAAATGTGTAATAACAACAATATTCCGTTCGATATGGAGTATAACAAATTATGATGTTATAATGTTCACTTCTTCTCATTCAGGTCAATTGTGTGCATATTATTAAATACTGTGATTCGTACATAACAATTATGTTTTTAATCTTGCAAAAATGTAACAAATTAAAATGAGTTACTATTTCATAAAACACTGTAAATTTCTTCGAGGAAAGTGAAAGGCCATTGATATTTTATTTTTCACTATTTATCATCTTTTCTGCCAGAGAAATAATGCCGAAGGCTTACAGAGGGCACAACTCTCAATTCGCTAGAGTGATCCAGAGTGTGCCAGAGTGAGAGTGGCGAGTGAGAGTGAGCACACTTTCGAGTTGAGACACGGCCTGAGTTTGCCTGCCTCAGTGTGCTTATCCATTCCGCAGTCGTGCGTGGTTTACATCATAGGCTAAATATGAGGTAGACCGATCTCGCTGGCTGCGCACAACCAATCTCCGCGTCCCATCACTGAACTGCTTTTCTGCCAACACGTCTAGCGAAAACGGCGTGGTTTGGATTTTATGTTAGAAAACTGATTTGTAAATAAACGTTCTTAGAAATGTGTTTATACTTCCTCTAACCAGTTTGCAATGATTTTTGATTTAATTCAAAGTGGTAAAGGTATTTTATTAATATAATAATGCTTGTCATTTAAAATTTAAGAAGTATACAGACACGTTCATCCCTGCTGACCATGTGACCTTGACAGTTGTGTAGGAATGGGGTAGGTCAGTGTTGGGTACATGCGCAGAAGACGAATAAGCTGTCCGCCTCATATTTAGCCTATGGTTTACATCATTGGAGCTCTTGCCTGTGGTAACAACATACTTCATGGCGCTCGGCTTTATCATCACATGGCGAATCACCCGCTGCACTAATTTTGTTCTCCGGGCGACGCGGGAGACACGCAACGCACGTGGGCAAACGATAAAAGCGCCATTTAATATCACTAATCATTTGATAAGGGCCTCGTGAAGATTATGACGACCGTAAAGGCAGCGGCGATATCGACATTTGGAAGTTGTAAATTGTGAGCACCGCAAAACTGCCGTTGTGTCGTAAAGATATAATGGCGTTTTCAAACATCCTTACATACATGTGTTATTGATTTATTTGACACTTCAAGTGGATTAAGCGAATTCGTCTTCACATTTTCAAGTATTTCCAGGTTTCATGGACTCGTAACTTACTAAATGTTTTGGGTTTTTATTCAGGTTAAACGTGATTACAGATGTAAAAAACAAAACATTCCAACCATTAACCAAATGTTTTAATAAATATTTTCTTAACTTCTCGTTTTTAAATTTGTATGTATAAAACTATGATAACTAATTAGCATACATTCTCCTATTATCTTTACTCAAAATAAATTTTACTAAATTGCTCTGTTAAGGGCTGCAATACATTGACGAGCGTAGCCTCGCAGCCTGCTTTGTAAAGCGATGTGCCATGCATTCGATTACGTCGGGAGCCCAATAAAAGAATTCACAAACATTCTCAATACAAAGAGAATATCATTAACGTAAGGTTTAGGCAGTTTTCTGGAAGGAAAATTTTTGGCGCACTGACTGGCTGACCTAGTCAATGGTCAGTTCTGAAAGTGAAGATGTAGTTTAACGGTTTATAGCGATGTAAAAAAAACCCAGAGAGCAAAATTCTATTGGAATGCGTTGTTGAGGACACGAAAGGACGTACACACACACACATGCATGTGAAGATGTTTTTTTTTTTGCAGGACTATAGGCCAACAATCTTTATACCCATAAGAAACAAGAAGTACAAGATACTCCACGTAAACAGCCAGCATCCACGTGCTGGAAACGTGCAAAGTAGAATATGGAATTTGGAATTCTGGAGATGTTTGAAAGGATATAGGCTATTCACGGTAAAGCGAGCATTTTTGAAAGCGCTCTCAATTGGAATAATAGTCAATAAATATATTTTATTTTAGTCTTAGGCATAAACTTTTGAGTGTGATGGAATACATACACTGTAATTATTACTTACATAGGAATATTTATCTCATAATTTGGTTAAAGGATAAGAAATGGCTGAAAGAAAAACGTAACTGGGGCCTCAAAAGTGCTCACTTTACCGTGAACAGCCTATAGCCGGAGAAACCTACACACCCGTGGGCGCAGTTCTACGTGTCAGTGTACACGCATCACAATTTTAACAAAACGATAACGTGATTGGAAACTTGTATGTTTTCTGTAGGTATATTTTTCCATCATGTGTGGATTATTTCTTTTTTTGAAATTGTTGTTGTTTTTCCTTAAGAACGCTGAAAGTGCCATAATATAGTTTAATTATTTTTAGCATATTTTTATTTTATTTTTTTAGCGATATGATGCGATACAGTAGAGAAAGTGACAAAAATACACATATGGTGCAAATAGAATTTTTTGCTAAGAGGGTAACCTTTTATTTAGTGAACTCCAGAGTTTTGGAGATTTGATATAACACAATGATATGACATATGATTGAAAGTTAAGATCTTATGCTCTTCATTTTTAAAGATTTAGGTTCCTTATAAGTCGTATATGATACCTAAAGCAATAAAACTGGGAATATATTAGGTTAAAGTGGATTTTTAATAATCAGTATTTCTTAGTTATTTGTGGTCTCATGGGTTTTCCAGCGAGCGATTTTCATCAGAAGCGGGCATCAAGCTCCGTTGTTATAATTTACAGCTAAGTGGGAACAATTCGTCTCGTCAATAATACATGATTATTATTTCTCGTATGAAAATCACTTAACCCTAGAAGGAAGAAATAATTTTTATCACAATATCAAGGGGAAACATCTTAAAAGAGGTGGAATTGCTTGGAAAACTCCCCCCCCCCACCCCCCTTGCCTTAACTGATTCGTACACAGAAATTAGCCAGTATATAGAGCTAGTGATTTTTCGCGAAAAAATGAGAGTACACGGTAGACTTGAATACTGTAAGCACCCAACAGCAGTTTGTCTATTGACATTGGCTTCTGTATGCCTAGAATGTGTTTCAATATTTGATCGGGCCACTTTTTGGCAACATCGGCACAGCTACTACGTAATTCGTGGGCAGACAGTTGACGCGTGTCGAAAAATAATGCAGCCAATAATCGAAGTAGGTAAACGATTCTATAGTTTTGAAATACAACTTGTCTTGAAATACTTTCACGAAATGTCACTACCCCTAACAATATAGTAGCAAAGTAATTTACAGAACTAATTAAATAAATAATGAAGTGCTCGAAATTTTTATATTTCGCCGTACAAATTACACAATTTGCCACAGTTAGTATTTATGGCTTCAGTTAGAATGATACACAGAAATTTAGAGAGATCGGCGTTAATACCTTAAGATTAGGGTGTAAAATTGATATATTACTAATTAATTTTTAAAGGAGTTCCGATGACTTCAAGAAAAACTTAAACTGAAACCAAACCCCTTAGGTTAAATAATTCATTAGAAAATTTTGACGTGATTTAAAATTAAAATCCTTTAAATCGTGGTAAAGAAAGTACCTGAAAATTATTTTCCAGTAAATTGGCCATAGTAAAACTTTAATTTATGTAATATACCAAAACCGTACAATGTACATAAAACGTTGAAACTATTTTGGACACGTAAATACCATTAATGGGATCGGCATTCACGTATGCCATCCAAAGGTAACAGTCATTTCTCGATAATACAACAACCATTTACCATGGGTCAAAGTGAAGTTCGCTTGCGTAGGAAATAATGGAACATGTCACTACGCAGAAGTTGATGAACGACTGAAGATACAAACAAGTGAGCACAAGCACTCACATCTCTTACAATGAAATGTGATGATTGCAATCTGTATTTTCCTACTGCGACGCAATTTTATACTACTTGGAATACCCTACGTTTCCATCATGATCTATAGTATTTGTGACTGTAAAAGCGTATTGTCTTACGACTAGTGATAGGAAAATTTCGCAAGTTCATTGTCCTGTATGCTAGACTCCACAATCCTCTGTATAGTCGAACCTCAGATGTTTGTTCATTGGCTGTTGCCCCAGTGTTACCCCGTGTTTAACAGTACGGGATTCGCTTCTTGTTCCATTGCAAGTCGGCTATTGCTGCGGAGTCGTCCAGGGTGTCTCTATAAACTCTGATCAAATTGCAAAGGTGACTTCAGTGTACACGCGTTTGAAATCTATCTTGTCCTGAAATGAAGTAGCGAATTTTTGCTATTCCTGCTTATGATACATGAAAATAAATTACTAGTATGTTTAATTCTATGCTTTTAAAATACATATTTTTTTATAAAAGCAATATTTAATAACTAGAGCTCCAGAGATATACAATACAATGAGCTCACGTGCCAGAACTCGGAAATCGAAAGAAAGAGACGAGTGTGTAGGGGTTGCACCCCTGTTATAGGCTGTTCACTGTAAAATGAGCACCTTTGAAAGCCCTGCTTACGATCTACTTGTATACACGTTGTGTTCTCTTCCGCCTTAAATAAAATCAATATTGCCATGGGCCTCTTCACTTAATTCATGCGTCGGTCAATTGAAACTGTGAAATTATTAGAAAAGTAAATCTTGTACAAATCTACTTATTTTTACACTTCGGTGCATTACAAAATACAGAAAGCGAGAGAAATAATTTAATTTATCACAAATGGTTACCTAACACAATTTGTTCGACGTTAAGTTTATGGAACTACTTTCCCCTCCATCGTTACCAACTTTACTGGGCACATGTCACTCATTGCGTCCGTTAAAATATATGTAGGTAGGGAGAGTGACTTGTTTTCTAAGGTTGATTTCAAAAGTGCTCACTTTATCCTGAACAGCCTTTAATAACTTCTGCTTAGTTAGTTTAGTTGACTAAACTGGAGAACGTTAGGTGCGGTTACAAAAGTGGCCTAAACACGTTCCTTGCAAATCCGTTCGTCAGCCATATGCGAACAAAATTAACTACAGTAGTTCCACCCCTATAACCGAATGCAAAAGAAAGGGAATCCTGGCATCAGAACTACACCTCCATAAATATTCTATATTTTGCCAACACTTATTAGGGTTGAGATTATTATTTTCAGTTTTAGTAAAATTGACTTTATTTTGATAGGAAAAAGTGTGAAAAAATGTCGCTTTATGGCGTGTATTTTTACTAACTCCAAACAATGCAGAAAATACTGCCAGTTTCAGCCGTGAGAAAGTGTCTATTGTCATCACCATTGCCAATTATAACGCAATGCAGAAGGATGTGCATAGTTGGAAAACCAACGTAGTTTACTTGTAACAAGAAGCGACTGCAGTTGGAACAATTTCCGAGCCGGTGCAGTCCAGCTCAGAGCTGAACGTGTTCGAACTGAAGTACAAGCTGGACACAGCAATCCGAGCACTTGTAAAAGCAAGCCTTTCTCCCTTCTTGCTTGGGATCTGCTTACATGTGCATTGTGTGTTCTTTCGTGGGCCTTATAATTTCACGCATGCGTCGGTGAAGTGAGACTGGGAAATCGTCAGAAAAGTAAATATTCCGCCAATTTCATTTTTCTGCGTTAAAAAAAAAAAAGAAAACACAAATCGAAAGGAAACATTTCAGTATTTACAAATGTTTGCCTAAAACTTTTAATTCAAGATTAAGAGTGTGATGGACCCCCGCATTTTTTGTGCGAATATGTGTATCTCGGTAACTAAATGTTCTGCATATATGACATTTTGTGGATTGTTTTGTTTATTTTTTTTTTTTTTTTGTAAAATGTAATATTGAAATTTACATATAATAAAAAAATGTGAATATTTCTTTTAAATTAATTTTTATAGCAATATTCCTTGAGAAAGCCTCGTCAAAATGCTTTTATTTGAAATAGCTAGGTATCTTTAAAATTGCCACAACGAGGAGTGTCGTTTAACATAGATTCTCCAGTTGAAGTTCGCGGCTACGGGATTGTTATGGATGGTTATCAATATGCAGCAAGTTTTCAGCGCCGCCATTCTCTGGTGGGTGGTGGTGGCCCAATTTTTCTGTCCGCGTGTGTACATCGGACCTGCCGCGCGGTCACGAGTGCGGCCCTCCTCTCTCCGTCGGGTCGTCGGCACTCAAGTTGAGCGAGTCCCACGAGGAAATACGCAGGATAAACCACTCAGGACGGAAATATCATCCTCCTGCGCAGGTTCGCGCAACGCCGGCAGAGAGAGGCGCGGCCACGAAAATACGTGAAGATGTCTCTACTTGCAACAATACGCTCGGAAGACTGTGCCAGTTTCGCCAACGGAGATCAACTTTCGCGAATATCGAGATCATTTTATCCAGGTGAGAGGTTCGACTTCGATTTTAATCGCGATAATGTTGATCGCGTTTCACCTGGTTGAATCGCCGTAAAGATATCTCGTTAAAATTATCTCGATAATCTGACTTAATCGCGACTTTCTCTTGGGAAACATTAGAGATTTTGCTTTGAGCTCGTACGGAGAAATCATTCTGAGAAAATTATGGCAAGTCGTGAAGGTATTTTGGTCGTAAGGAAACAGCGAAGCAGAGATTTCTCGTCAATGAAAAACGCATTTTGTTAGAGTTAGTAACAGAACATTTCAGTATCATTGAAAATAAACGAACTGATGCTGTGACACAGCAAAATAAAGTGGAACAGTGGCAGACGATTGTGAATAGTTTCAATTGTACATCTCAGTAAGGCGGTGTGTGTGGGATAACCTAAAATAACGTACTCGAAAAAAATGCAGACGTACTTGTTCAAATAGTTACTGGAAGAGGTAATAATATAATATAAGCCTGTTTGACAATCATGTGTTTGACTTAAACAGACAATCAAATGTTTGACATAAGGCGAAAGTGTAATTTAAAATCCTCTTCATCATAAAGTTAAAACTAATTTATTCTTTCAAGTAAACATCGCTGACGATGAACAATAAAATCCTCGTCGCCACTTTCTTCTTCAGAAATTTAGTTGTACATTTCCTGAGCCACTTCCTCTTTATTCTTGATTAAATAACTTTGTTCTCTCGTCACCTTCCGAAAGTATTTGCTTATGTTTTACAGTTTAATTCCGATAATGTGACATAAACCACCGAAATCGGCGGGTTAATATTTAATCTAGATATTCAGAGAAAATCGAGATTAGTGTGCATGGTGAAACATAAAATACACATAATCGAGATTATTTGTCAGTTAATCACGATAAACTATCATTATCTCGCGTGGTAAAACCAGCCCTTTGTAAGTAACCTACGGCACAGAGTCTTTTTAGGGCGGTGCAAAACTGGCATATTTTTTTGCAGCTGCAAAACGTTTTTCTGAAATTCATGGTGCCAAAATGTTTGTGGAAAACGCAAAACCATGATTCATTGATGAGTTCGTTAAAAGAGATATGCCTGCGTTCGATCGCAAGCCAAGTTTATTTTTAACACGGAAATGTAATGCTATGTTCACTATAAATATCTGGAAGAACGTGTTTTCACGATATTTTATATGGTTGTCAAATAAGATTAATAGTTCTCGCTATAGTAAACTATCTGTAAAGAACAGAGTAAGCGTATCTCGTTGTTTCCACAAGCGATAGTTGGACTCGACTATTCTTTCATTCCAAAAATTTTAGTTCCATACGTGGCGCAAACGTATAAAACTTTTGTAGCACACAAACAAATTAGTAACAGCAAAAATGCTGCGTTATAACGTATAATATTGTTTATTAATCGCCCTATAGTGACTAGTCAAACTACTTAAATACAAATCGAAACTATTACGCTCGTAGGGAATTATTGATAAGGACAAACGTAACATAAAAGTATACCTTCGCGTTTCGTTTCTGACAGTTCACAGTGGTTATCAGCGAGTGTTTATACACAGTTGTTCACGTAACTGGAGGCCAAAAATATTTTCATACAATAAGTGCACTATAGGCGTATTTTCAGAAAAAAAATATTAAAACGGGACAGTAAAGTCTCTTATTTTGAATGGTTTTAATAATACCCCCCATATTACATTGTAGACAACGTCAAACAAATACATGTAATTATAAAATCTAAGTAATTTTTTTCTACTTTCTTTTGGAAAAAAAAAGTGTTTGTGACATCCCTTTTGTGTATGTGCGCTCGTGTGTTTCTCTTAATGCCTTTTGCACCCTTGCAGCTATTTTCACCTAACTCACAACACTCATATTACCTAATTAGAGCATTAGATGATTCTGATTTTAAACCAAATAGAATACTTGTTTTCAAAAAGGGTAACATTTTGACTTTTTTTAAATTTCTATATTATACCTAGAGACCTGAAAAATTCGCGTTTTCTTTTTGAGACAAGCTAGACTCTAAACGAATGTACGTCTGTGCTTCTTTGCGATTGGCCCACAACACAACCTGACACCTGCAGGAGGACTCTGTGCCAATGGCAAACATTGAACAAAACGCAGACCCAATCACGGCCTCTCACTACGGCAGCAACCAACCAATGAGATACTGATACCTGCTTTGTTGGACAAACGAACGGCAAGTCTAGCCTACGGGTTATTGAACCCGCGAATTTTTCTGGTCTCTAATCATATCTCAAGAAAGTTGCAATTTATTACATTTAAACCATAAGAAGTGCCTACGAATTCACTAGTTATTTAGTTATTAGCTTAATTTGTGGCCGTTCTGGAAGATACTAGTGCCCGAAGCTCTAGAATATATGACCTCGGAATCTAGTCAGCCTATTTCTGTCGAATTTTCTGTGGAAATGCATTAACGAAATACAATATGGCTGCGATTTAACTACCAAAGAGCAAGAAATAATGGTTTATTAGTTTGTTTGACTCTTTGAAGTCGGTACAATTTTTACTGGCATTCATGACGAGTCAGAAGTGAGTCACCTGTCTCTAGCACTTCAGGATCACAGGTTTTATTGATTTTGTGTTTCGTCACTCACGACCATCCTACTGGTTCACGTGACATCAGGCACGTTTACTGTACACACCGACGTTCCTTATTGGCTGGTCGTCGGCCAATGGGACGGCAAGTTCATTTTGCTCCAATCAAGTGCCCTTTACAGAGTAAAAGGATTTGCATTCAAACGTGTCCTTTTGAGTCGGTGTAAGATAGTATTGTTTTATGGTCCGGAAAATCATTGCTGCTGGACTAACATGATCTTGTAGGCTTTGGTAACGTGCTAGTGGAACAAATAATCTACATCTGTACGAGTTTTGTTTAGAAACAAAAAAAAAAAGTACGTATGTAGTTTTGCACGAGTTACGCTCGGGCGTAGTCCTCGAGGTGTTAAAACCTTCACGTGATGGCCAGAGACAGGACAGTAAATTATTTTTGACTGGAAATTGTGAAGTTTCATGTTGAAAATACTAACCGGAATTTGCCTGAAGTAAGGCTGCTTAAACCACTTGAGGTAAACGAGCCCTAGTGAAGTCAACAGGCATCGTACTCTGTCATCTAGAGTGGACGTACCACGGATTGATTATTGCGCTACCAAACACACTCAGTTGAACGACAGAATACAGTGTTTCCCCCCCCCCTCTCCTCCAGTATTATATTACTTTGATTTAGATACGAACGTCATTAAAATTCCAATCGTTCCGGTGATTAAAATCGATCACATATTACCGCGTAACTTGCAAAACAAATCGAGTAGGTTAACCTAAACCAGTGCACCGTCAATGTTTCCATCTTCAAGTCAAGTTTCTGTCTGATTACAGCTTGAGAATTTCTGAGAGAGTATTCCGCTCTCGTAAAAGCAAATATAAACCTAACAGCAAGTATACGTCCAACTCAAGTGTGTACTCTTGTGTACTTGCATACTCCCTCGGGTCCATAGCGATACTTGACGAATTCGGGCAGGCGTACTTGTTTGGTTCGATATAATTTTCGAGCCAGTAAATTATATTTTAACAGTGGAATATATTTTGGCAACAAAACAAGCATAACCTGTTACATGATACTGCGTGAGTAAAATATTTATCACTTTGTATGTGTTGTAGGGGAAAATAAAAGTGTTATTAGTTACTATGAAATGTTGAAAATGTTTCAGTCAAGTAAATAATGATTATGAATTAGACGGAGAAAAATGAGTTACTGTAATTTGCCGTCAAAACTGACGAAAACTAGACAAAAATGGATATAACAATATCGTCATGTATTTTAACTTCCGAATTTTTCTGCCAATTACCGAACCCAATTTCGTTTGACAGGTAATATTCTTCTACGGGTTATATCGTTAAAGGTCGGCTATGGTTTTGCGTTTAATTTATTCGCATTTATTGTCATGCATGGGGGAGAGACTGTATTTATAACTGGTGGATTATTTTCCTTCGCTTTTGTACTAAAGGGCAGTATATGTGAATATATTTATAAAAAGAACCTATTGTTCCTGTTTTAGATTAGTCACGGCTTTCATACTACTATTCTGATAATCTTCACATATATATTGTTTTCCAAAACTGCGATGCGTATTGAATACTGTAAGAATGAGAAAACTACTGGTTTTGGCCACTTATACTCACGAACGTCAGAAAATTTGTATACGAGCTCAGACAAATATGTCAAAAATTGTTTTGAAGAAACCATAAATAAACTATGATTTATGTTTGTAAATATAGTTACACAAGCGATATGTATAAATGTTATTAATTTTGGCCTTAAACTATCTTAATGCGTATGAAATAACATTCTAAAACATTTCTGCATAATGTTTACCAATTTATTTGACATGGCATTGCTTTAACGTTATAAACGTCAGCTGAGGCATTTATAATACGTTTTGTTACTAATAACGATTACCATACAAAATTTTTTTCTAAGCAAGCATATGAAATGTGCACCCGTTAATTTTAAAGTTTAGTATTCCATACTATCATATAAAGAGGTAAAGTTTCTTTGTTTGTTTGTTAAAAGCAATCTCTGGAACTATTACTCCGATTCTTGTAATTCTTTCACTGTTACAAATCTGCATTCTCCCCAATGGACATAGGCTATGTTTAGTTAAAAAAAATTTATTCCGGAAATTTCAAAATTTGTGGGAAAATAATGAGCTACTTGTTTTCTTGCTAAGCATGCTCTACCAAAACAGCAGGGCCGATTGTTAGAATTCTTTCATTATTAGAAAGCTACATTCTTCCAGATAGGCTTCGTTGAATTTAAAAAAAAAATCCTCGAGAAATTTGAAAATCTTTGAACCAAGTCGGAGAAACACGAGCTACTTGTTTGCTTTCTAAACATGCTCTACCGAAACTACAAGGGCCACAGAGGCCCAGTGGGTAGAGAACTCTCAAGTGGGGCCACAGGGGCTCAGTGGATAGAAATATATAAAGAAATATATATATATCAACTCCATAAAATCTGAGCTAAGCTATGTCAGGCTGCTTTAACTTGCTATTACAGCGAAATAATTAGATGTGAGTTAAGTAAAAATGTCAAGAAGCTTTTTGTAGAGAATATAAGTAGCTACTAAATTATAAAAATCAATTTTCGTTATAAATGTACTAGTTTAAGAATAATTTTAAATTTTGTTTAGTTAGTTTTAAATTTACATTTGAACGTTTGGGGCGCGAGGGTACAGCTAGTATTACATAAATGTAGAACTACGATCCTTGATATTTTGTTCCCTTGCCGGTGCAAAGCAAGTATATCGCACACGTACAGCTATATTGCGGAGAAAAGTTAAGCATTCAGACGTGGAGTGGGCAACACAGCCGCTTCATGTCAGAAGCTGGAAAACTTCACGAACGAGGAAAGAAACAATCTTGACGTTATGAAACAAGAAACAAAATATACATACTCGTACGTCAGCAGAGTATCTGTTTCTGAGAGGTAGTACGACGCAAGCGAGCAGGAGGAAACGATATTAGAAAAGAAAAAAAAGCTGAACGCGCCTCTTCATGCCAAGTAGAATTACGCAGTAAACTTCAGAAGCATATTACGAAGCGTGTTTTCAAATTTTGAATGGAAATTCCGGGAATGGTATCTACTAAGATATTCGAGTTTCGTTATAAAAAAAATTTTATTTCGCCTGGAGACAGTAATCTTACAGTGCAAACTACGTTGTCTGGCGCCTTTAACTTAGCAGAGAATGTTTCCGGGTTCGAATCCTGCACAAACCACGTGTACCGCGTTGAATTGTAGGTTTGAGTAATCCGCACTCTATCGCGCTTTAATAATAAAAGATGCCACCGCAATAAGCAAAAAAAGAATCCAGGAGATTATAATATTTACAGTTTTGTAATATCAAGTAATAAGTAGGGGCATGCACTTTGGGTGTTTATTTTTATACAGAATTCGAGTTTATTATTCTTTAAAAAAAATAATTGTTATTTTTTATGAAAGCCTTGTTATTTCTGGTTAACAGTTAACTATGTAAATACAAACAAAACCACGTGAAAATAACAGCAACAGTTTGTAAAATGAGACATAAAGTGTATAAATTTGAACTTTAAATTTTCCGCTGATTATTTTTGGTTTTTTCACTTTCAATGTGCTTTACACACAAGTCTCTACGGTGCCAAGTCATCGATGTGTTGCAAAATTTACAAAATATAGTTTTATCGTCACTTGCATTCACGCCATGTTTTGAAAATTCTGCAGCACGTTGCTTTGCATTAACGGTGGGTTTCGGGATTTTCAAAAGAAACTTGCGTCATACAAAGTGCCCAAATATTCAAACGAAACTAACTTCACCCACACTCTAGACGCGATTTCAGCCCAAACAGGAGCAGGTGGCAATACAAAATTTAAAGATGCATTAACAAAATATGTCTATGTTTGTAGAAACATCCAAAAGATAAGTGATAATATGTTTGAAATATAAGCGTCGTTATCTGGCATACGACTGATTCATATGGGGACGGTACGAGGATATTGAGCCAGTCAGACTGAAAAGTTTTTAACTGAATATTTGATAATTTTACCCAGTTTTACAGAAATTGGCATTCGATACTAAGGTTTAAGACTGAAATTTAAATGGCTAATCACGTGATATTGTCCTATTAACTCATCAAACTACCATACTTTTTACAGAAATTCAAGACAATCTGAAAACAAAATTCCCGAAGTAGGTAATTTATGCGTTATGAAGTGGAAACGTGTGATACAAAGATATATATATATTTTTTTTTTTTGTGAGTTACACGTTATTCCTACGACTTTTCATTTAATTAACGGGTTACCTCCTTCGTGTCTGTCATTCTAGTCGGGTATGTTTGTGTGTTCACGAATTCACAGTTGTCATTACAATTAACACACACGTTTAAAGTGTAGGGGCTTAAAACTAACTCATGTAGTGCCATAGTGTTTTCACAATAAAACGTCGAATATTTTCACGGCATGATGGTGAAGTTAAATTAAAAATACTGCCAACATTAAAATAATGTTTCACATTTCCTCTCAGTTACGTGCACTCAGTGAAGTCGTCTTTAGATAATTTATTTGTTGTATCTTCTTAAGGTATGAAAATGGAATCTGCTCTAGTATTAGCAGGGATACACGAATTTCGTGAAAATGTTTCCGCTCATGCTAAATTTCAATACCCTACGAGCGTGCCAGTAGTTTCCTTATGCTTATTGGCGGCGTGTGTCTGCGAGAAACATTTTCTTAGTTGACTGGCCAATCAGAATTAAGTTACTCCGATACTGTACGTCTCTGATTCGGGGACAGACATTTAACACGCGTAACAACTAGATCACCCAATCACAAAAGTGGATCTGAGCTAAAAGTGTTTTGAAATACAACATGTCGTGAAATCTTTTCGCGAAATTCGTGTGCACCTAAGTATTAGTATGGCTGGATTGAATTTAAAGGTACGGTACTAATTACGTTTGTTTTATTCAGTAACTAATTAATTTCACAAAAAAAAATAATCGTTAGAAATTCCCTGATTTCTTCTTTTATTTTTATCTAGTGAACTGGACTTGTGTCAGTGAGGCGGTTGAGTTTCATACTCAGAGTTAATATAAAATTAAAACCATATTTCTGACTCGAACCAGCAACCTCCTTGTCCGTGAGCAGGTGTCAGTCTAAGGCACTTGTGGACTGCAGCGGGATTCCACACGATTATATATATATATATATATATATATATATATATATATATATATATATATATATATATATATATATATATATATATATATATATAGTGAGAGTACTCAGAAAACCAGACAAAAAATAACAAAGAGTTGTTATGGGAACTGAAAGTGAGGGTTTGTGGTCGATGTATCGACTCCAGTTCGTAAACCAAACAGAGAACGGCGGCCGATTTTTTTATTATTTTTAGCAAAAGTTGCGGGCAGGTCTGAGGGAATAGCTTTTGCTTCCTCATAATCGTGTGGTAGCTGTCTGAGAAATACTGGGCACCATAACGTGTCTCTTACCACGTCCATCAATGTCACCGGTAATGGAGAGTGCAGAAAATACAAAAAGCGCCTCGCCCTAACGGCTAGCGTTCTCTGGCCAAAATGTTGAAGAAGCTTGTGTGAAATATTATTCGTAAAAAATATAGCAACTGTAACATAATATATTTTACAAATATTAAGTGTAAAACATTACTTAGGAAGTAAAATCTTGTCCTTTAAACATTTGTGATTTTTGAAGAGTTTCTAACATTTAAATGGTTAGTAATGATGCAGAAATTATCAGGACATTGTAATATTTTGCTTTTTGAGTAACTCGGAAAGTATTTAATAGCACTGAATATTGTAAATACGTACTGCTAGTACTAACAGTGCAAGCCAGAATTCAAGAATCGTGAAGCTGCGTATTGCGTCAACGACCACGAGCATATGGATTCGAATGACTTTGACATAAGGAGTTGATCTCTGGTGAAATAGTGGCCTTGGATTACATTGTTACCAAAAATTTGGAAGAGAGAGTTCCCAAAATTTCTTTTAAAACACACGCACACTAATATTTGATGACATTCTTTACAAAAACATTATAAATCAAATATTAGACTATTTTAATAAAAATAGTATTTATATTCAATTTCTAAATAATTTGTAAAATTACATTTAATGCGTGTTTTCAATTAAAACATGGAGACTTTTAAAATAACATTTTTGTTGTATGTATTTCACTTTCATGCAGGTCGTCCTGGGTTACGATATCACTACAAACCCCACAACACTCCATGAAAATAAATGCGGAGTCTTGTTTTCTTTTACTCGCCGAATCGCATTTGTTCTCTTTCTTTCGACCCGTGTTCCAAAATGGGGTGCAGAAATCGGATTTTATCGCATACACCACACATTTCACTAATTCTGCTCAACCCTACTCTTTCTCCCCTTCTTCATCCACTTATTTTTATTTTCACTTGACTATGTATATTCAACCAACAACTTCTCCACTCCCGTTAGACCCACTGTTCCACTTTTACCCACGTATTTCCAAGCCCTTCCTTCTCACGCGTGCATGACTCCCATTTATTCGATAAATTTTCACTAGTTATGCTGTAATTCGCTCATAACACAGTTTACTCACGTATGTTCGACTGCATGACCTACCGCTAATGACCTCTCATGTGATTGTCTAGTTATTTCATGGCGTGTATTCATCGCTGCCTATAAACCACCCTCTAACTTCATGGCGCACCCAGTCTTCACCGTCCACTGCTTATTTATTTGCAACGAATTCGAGAGCTATGGGCGAGCCTTCAGCCAAATACGAGTTTGCACACACACACACACACACATCTGCAAGGTTTAGGATATGGAATCGTGGAGGATAGATGCATATCCGTCGTGTAGTTTGAATGTTTCTGTGATACAGTTAATTTTCAGTCATGGCAGGATGAGTACAACAATTGTCGAATTTTCGACGCCTTGTTTAGAGTGGGCGCTAGTATGCATATAGAGTCTGTTCACGGTAAAATGAGCACTTTTGAAAGCTCTGCTTAGGATCTACTTGTATACACATTGTGTGCTCTTCCGCCTTATGTATAAATAACATTGTCATGATCCTCATCACTTTATTCATGCGTCGGTCAAGTGAATCTGTGAAATTATTAGAAAAATAAATATTGTACAAATCTACTCATTTTTACACTTCGATGAATTAAAAATACAGAAAACGAGAGGAATAATTTAAGTTATCACAAACGGTTATATAACACTTTTGGTTCGACGGTAATACATAGAACTACTTTCTCCTCCATCGTTACCAACTTTACTGGACACATGTCACTCATTCCGCCCGCTAAAATATACACAGGCAGGGGCAATTACTTTTTTTCTAAGGTTGATTTCAAAAGTGCTCACTTTAACGCGAACAGCCTTTAAAACAGTTGTTCTGTCAGCCTGTGCCAGCCACTGGTGAGTCTACTCTGCTCGAAGGAGGCATCAAAGGTGCGCACAAACTAGGATGCAATTAGCAAGCAAAATAACGGCGAAGACAGAAAGTTTTAGTGCGACGATAATCAAGAAGACTTATTTGTTTTACAGGACAGCTGTAGCAGTACCTTGCACTAAGAGGAGATTTGGAACGTAGAATTATTGACAGTTGTGGTTGCTCGTAAATCCATGCACCCACGACAGTTTTGCGAATTAACGGGACAGAATGTTCCACTACATTAGCTTCTTTGTTTTTGTATCTTATGTGTTTAATAAAGAAAATTCCGGAACTACCCCGCCGTATACCCAACTAGCAGTACAGCCATAGCGGCTCAACTGCGAACTCGTATTTAAGTAACAATATTGACGTTGCTAGAGCTAATATTGTGATGTAATCATGAGGTCGTAGTTTATAGAACATCCATGGTTTCTTCACACTTTTTGAACGAATCTTTTGAAAAATTACCCCATGTATTGTGTGTGTTTGATTGTTTCCCAATTATGCTGTTATGTATTGGGCTTTTTAACGTTCCCCGGTTTTATGCTCGAAAGCTTAGCATGGGACAGCTTACAGAATAACTTATAATCTAACTTAAATTAACGCCCATGCCTTGCCGGGACTCGAACCCAGAGCCTCCCGCCACGGGAGGTCAGCAATTCACAAGCCTATTTATACTTCTTTTAACATAAAATAGCATAAAAGCAGACCCTACCTTCTGTTTAGTTGAATTAGAATTTTATTTATAAAAAATAATAATCCACTTTTAATTAACATGAATTAAAACAGTGGGAAAATAGGTATGTTGGTAATCCCTAGTATAGGCTGTTCACGGTAAAGTGAGCACTTTTGAAGCCCTAGTTACTTTTTCCTTTCAGCCATATTTTATCATCTAACTAACTTTTTAAATAAATAATGCCATGAAAGTAATAAACACAGTTTGCATAATCCACCGCACTCTGAAGTTAACGTCCAATGTTAAAATAAAATGCATTTATTGAGTATTATTCTAAATGAGAGGACTTAGAAAAGTGCTCACTTTACCGTGAATAGCCTATAAGAAATAGTTCTTATGCAAAATATAATTGCACTGATTGCTCACGAACACAGTGCGTTGTCTCTTCGGTGGATCTTCCTGTATTTAACCAAGCTTTGTTTGCATGAGGCGGAGGAATATCCTGGAAGTAGAACTTTGACAGGGCTTCAGAAAAGTTGGAAGTAACCATGAATTGACTATAGTCGTTATGCCTGTATTGATGTGCAATATCACGAACTAGTTGGGTACAAGGGTACTTTTGGAATTTTGTTTTTAAAACATAAAAAAGGCCAGGGAAACAAACAATCGGATATATCGGTGTAAGGTTTCTCTCGAACGCTATTGTGAACCTGCCGAGTTAGAAAGTTCTGCGACGGTTGTCGGTTTTGCAGCCAGGAAATGTTTGAAGGAGGTGGCTGTATGTTAAGTCTTGTGTACGACGCTTATTACTAATAAAATATGTCGTTTTGTATGCGTTCGTTTATGATGTGACAAATAACTATTCAGTATAAATATCTTAGTATTAGCAAATGCACCTTTTTGCACAAAAGGAACCTTAGATAGTACAAACAATTCTCGTATTAAAATTTTCCATAGGAAGCATATGCTTTCGGTTTGAAGGCGTCTGTTTTAACGACTTCGTCGCTGCGAACGTAATAAAAATTAAACATTTGTGTTCTACGTCTTACGGATATACACAGTCCGAGGTCATATATTGTCTTTTGAAGTGAAGGAGTAAAAATTTCACGTCGGAGTGTACATACAAGGGGTTGAAGCAGACTTACGACCTGTAAGTAAAACAATATATTTTTAGCGTCTGGTCGGTCGGTGTCGAGGCAGAGATATTTCCAGCCTCGCTGTGGCCGCAGTAAATTTTCTCCCTGGCCACGGCGGGGTTTACTTTGTGCGGTCATTACTCAGGGACGTGGCTTTACGACCTCGCTCTCCTGTTGAGAGCACGAAGGTAGCCTCGCCCTGTGTTGTGTGGTGCCATTACCTTTGTACGGTGAGAGCGCCCGCTGCCTTTACTAACGGCTGGAGACCTGAACATTTCGCGAGTTCTATGACCTGCAGGCTAGACCCTACAGTCCTATGTACAAATGTGCCGATATAAACTGCACATTGGCTGTCCGCTGTCATAGTGGGAGGCGACGATACGGCCAGCGTTCTACAGGAGGTGCAAACACAACGCGGACCAATGGCTAAAGTTTAAACGCACGAGTGTTGAATTCCAGCTTGTTTAAAAAAGAATCCGCGAATTTTTCAGGTCTCTACTAATGGCATTTTCCAATTTACTCCTCCGTGTGCTCACTGAAAACTGGGAGAAGTGCACGTGTCACGTGATTGCCAGAAAGGAGTGCATATTATTTTGCACTAAAAACTGGAAAACGCCACGGTAAAAATGCAAAACATTTGCGACAACAAATTATTTTCAGGAGAAAATGCTTGAACTTAGACGTTGATGAATGGATTTCAACTTAGACTTACGAGATTCCGTAGATAAATTTTCTCTACTTTCTCTTTATTTAGCTTGTTGGCAAATGTATGCACGAGTCACTGGATTAAATTAACCTCATCGCTACTGTAATGATAAACGATATCGTCAGTATACAAATAGCATATTTGTTCCATATGAACTATTACTAGGGATAGGAAAATTTCGCGGATTCATTACGGGACAAGGTAGACGTCAAACACATATACAGTGAAATCACATTTGCAATTGGATCTCAGTTTATTAGACCCACCCTGCACGCCTCTGAGCCAATAGCAGACTTGCAAGGAAAAACATTGCCAACCTTATAACAGTATGCAGAGGACTGAGGTGTCTAGCCTTAAGGTCATTGAACTCGAGAAATTTTCATATCCCTGACTATTGCGTATTATTCAGCTGCCGAAATGTGGGATATAGTAGAATTCCCAAGATTGCAATAATTTTCTCGTTGGTTGCATAATCACATTTTGCCACCATATTGCTCTGAAACTGCCGCACCGGCCCCATAGACGGTGCAGCAAAAACTGTACTCAGTGCAGCTTGCAATTGGAACATGAAAAATCGACTGCACTCACTGCGGTTTCCAGTAGCTGGAACATGCGGCACTCGGCCGGTGCGCACTGAGTGTAGCCCAGTGCAGTAATTGGAATACGCCACAAGGGTGCCAAATACTATCTCGTATTACCCACAGAACCTCACGCTGAAGGAGCAGCGTTTCAAATTACGTCATGAAGACTGGTATAGGCTATTCACTGTAAAATGAGCACTCGATAATATATCTTATTGCAGCCTTAGGTTATATATTTTAAGAGTTGTGAAATAGATGCACTGTGTTTATTGCTCACATTGCAACGTTTATATTAAAAAGCAGCAGGAAGACAGAAACTGGTTGAAAGGAAAAATCTCAAAGGGCCTTAAAAAGTGCTCACTTAACCTTGAACAGCCCATAAATGCCTTCACAAAAGATTAGAAAAATCGTTATGCGGGATATTTTATAATTCGCGCCTAAAAATTTTTTTTTTATAACACTCATGTTTTCAATTTTATTAAATTGTGTTTACATAAATATGTTCAGAAATACACCCAGTATTATTGTGGTAATCCAACGTTTTGTTTGTTAATAACGTTTAATTAAAAAAGGTTAATAGTACGAGATTAAATTATTTTGATACATATAGGCAAGAAGTATTTCATAAAAGAGTTTTAAATATTTTATATAAAAATTATGATACAGGCATCATTATAATTTAAATTGCTTGATTGTAATACTGCAAAATTCTTCTCAAGTAAGACGTTGCGTGATATCCGTTTTTTAAACCCAGTGAAATGCCGAACTCTGTTGGCAACAGTGAATATACATTTCGAATTGAAATAGATTTACAAAAGGACATAACAGTGCTAGTCTAGCCAACATTTTTTAAGGAATTTTATAGTTATTTCCGAGTTTGTAAGCTTAAAAATATTTTTAATGTATTTGTCGCTAAGCTATAATTATTTTATCACAGGTTCAAAATGGTAACAAAGTTAAAAATGTATAGCCCTTTGATTCGTTATTAGCCAATGATTCGGGATAAGAAGTATTTTCATGATATAATTCGTAACCTGATATTGTTTTGAATTTTTAAACATGTTAATGTTTGTTATAAACCCGGGAAAACTCATTGCTCTTATTTTTTTTTCGCTGGTGAGTATTCGTTTAATCACAGCGGATAAGCTCGACATATATAATTTTTCTCCCGATAGAATAAAGCGCCTGAAATCACTGTTGTTATGCTAGCCCGCCAAGCAGTACAGTATGCAAGTGGCCTACCTGTCTAGGTAATGCTTCGCACTGAAAGGCAAAATCGAATTATTTTCGAAATCGATTTTTATTCAAATAGTCTCGTTTTAAATCGATGACTCATTCGGATTCCAAATATTCCGTTTTCTTCTCTGTTCGCACCTAACCTAAGGAATGAATATTAATGCCGCCACAAGTTATCAGTTCAGAAGCACTCTCTCGAAGCGAGTAAATGAAAGGAATATTTTGCTGAGATTTTGGCATATCTGCTCGTAAGAGGTTGTAATATTTTTATTTCATAAAGTTGGCATTCCGGAGTTGTGAGCCTTGGGGAAATGAAAGAGAAAGAGAAACAGAAATGTGCTCCCACAGACGTATAGGCTTTATTTTTACGTTATTTTCCTTATGCTCAGAATATGTTCTCATTTCAATGATAAATAAATATCCTTAAGTATTTTTATGAGTTAAATGCTCTTTGCGATTCACAAATAAGTTACAAAACTAAAATAAATTGCTACAATTTATTTTTAGAAACCGATTTATGGCAGTAGGTGCCCTTCACTGCCTTGACAGTCAATTGGACAAGAATGAAACATTCACTTCGTGGAGCTGAACGTTTGCATTAGTGAAAGAGCTATTTTTCATTCAACGAAGTGAAAGGCTGGTGGAATTTTGCTTTACTTAAGTAGGCCTACAATATTCTATATAAACTGTGGTTAAAGACAAAAGGCAAAGAAAATCAAATACTTATTTGAAAATAATTCCTTATTACCTTTTTAAAATTTCCATAAATATTGTAGTGTATTAAGTGCCATAACCTCACCTACCACTACATTTCTTTAAAAAGTCCTTGTATTATATTTTTTTCTGCCTCACATTGTCACTTGCCTCTTTCTCTTCTACCACACATTGTTAATTTTTTCTATTTTTAGGAATATTCTAAGACTTTGTAATATTTATTTATATGACGTATATTCTAACTGCATATCTTTCAAATTTGTTAATATATTTTTGTACTTTATAAACACAATTCTGCTTGTCAAGTATATAATTTACTATTTTGCACATTAATACTACCACTTTTTTGGTGAGCTTCGCTTATTACTGTATTCACAAAATTGATCTTCTCTTTGTATATATCTTTGCACTCTCCCATGTATGCTGTAGACGTTGCTGGCATACTATTTGTTTACATTCACTGTGTCTTTATCTCACTGTTCGAAGTCCTCAATCAACTCGCAGCTCTCTTCTTTGTACCAAATATTTCTCTTGCTGTCCTTTTCAGTCCAAATGTGGACATTCTGACATTCCTTTACTAAGTTGTTTTAAACTGTGACTCATATTATTTAATGACGAAAAAATTAAGTTCTGTTGTTAGAAGCTTCGGTTTTGTGTAAATTATTATTAGTGCATTTTTACTCAAATAAAAGGCAGGTGAGGTGTAACGAAAATCGTTTCTTTGTACAGAGAGAGCATTTGGAACAATTATATAATGATCTGAACCAGTTCCACATTCTCAATAGGTCTTTAACAATTTTAATTATGGCCTCATATTACTAAAATATTTTACATTACTGATCTATATCCCATTGCGCTCCATGCATATATTTGAAGAAAGTACATAAACGGCTTTATACGTTTTTTTTCTCGTTTTTGTTATGGCGACGTATTTTTCGGTATTCTCATTGTCACTATTTTACACAATGTTATACAAAAAGTTTTATCTGTTTCTGACGTTCAGTAGTTAAATATTGCATTCTCTTCACACACGCAATTGGATGGCCACTTCAATTATTGTTATTTATTTGTTTTGGTCTATACCAATAATTGTTTTGGTCTATACCAATAATTCACAGAAATTTTCACTTTATTTATTCTTTCGGAAATCCTTACACTAACTATATTCAAGCGAACTCGTTGTAAGATAATTCTTAGGTATGCAAGTATGTATTCCATTTATATGTGCGTTATTTTCAGTTCTGAAACTTCAACTTTTACACACAAAAAAAAAAAAAAAAAAAAAGGTACAGCTATATCAATAACAGTCAATAATAATCACATTCACAAGACGTCATTACAGAAAGATAAAATAATTGTGTTTTTTACGTTTCTTTCATTATGCGTAGTAGTTTTGTTGTTTTAGTTCTTCTGGTTCTCTCCCTTCGCCTCACTGTCCTCTCAAATCACGTGTTCCAAAGTTTAATTTTCCTGCTATTACAGATATTTCGTCCTTTAAATTATTTTATTGTATACTGTTAGCATCCAGCTATACTTTGTAGAAATGTTGAGTGTGTTAAGTTGAGGGCTGCCGACTCGAAGCCCTCTGACATGTGTGTTTTCAGTTAAAAACTCTCCTTAACGCAGTTTCTACATTACGAAAGATCCATACCAAACTCTTACAAGATACCGCCAAACCTTGCCCCGAATTCCGTACGAGGATTCTCGTGCAAGGCAGATCTCGTACAGCATAAAGAGATACGACATGCCGAATTGTTTGATGCGAGTCGCATGGAACAGGCGATTGTATAGGTACTATATGCTGATCACGTGACCAACTGTATGTCAGCCAGAGATATACGAGAGTAAATGGTACATGTTAGCTGTGCAAAAAAGGAATCTGGAGAGAGATATTGAGGCGAAGAGTGCTTCGTATTTTTAAAGAAATTTCGCGGAGTTGAGATTGTTGTAAGAGATGGCGGGCACTTTTTGATATTAATTGTAATCCCAAAATGTGATACCAGACTAAGTGTGTAAAAGCATTTAAAGTAATATTGTGGTTATTAAGTAATTAATTGGAGGTTATCAAATTATTTCTTACAAGTAGGAATCTTGCTACAAGTTTTCTGAGAGATCTACATGAACACGTTTCGTATGGAGTTTGCGTGATATTTTCGTGCAGGATTATGCATGGTGGGTCTCGCACTTTACCTCGCGTAAAAGCAGCTATAGAAAGGCGCCTTTGTCATGCACAAGGGTCCATTCACATGTTGATGAGATCGTAGAAGACGGGTAAATAAGCAGGAAAGGAGAGCAGTGGGTCTCTGGACTACTCGATACACCCATAGGTTACCGTAGGTGTGGAGGGAAATTAAATACATGAAAAGGAAGTAATACTAAAGGTAAGCTGTTCCTGCTATGCGCCTCTTACGACAGGGGGGCAATCCCGCGGTGCTATTCTAAGAGAAGCCCGTTGCCGTACGGGGAGGTAATCTATTCAGATATGTACATGTTCACAGGCTGTAATATAGAATTAACTGGTCATTCCGCAGTATTATAACGTTTATTAAGTTGATGCGCATCTGCTGATCAGCTGTTGACTTCAAAAAACCAATAGTTGTATTCTCGTTTACGTGGAACGTTATGAGTTACCACAAATATGAAATAAACATTCCCGACGAAGTCTTCAATGCGACTATAATAGATTACCATGGCCATCCACATGACGAGAAATTATCAAGTGCTATGGGAATGTTCCGCATGCAAGGCGTGTACGTCTAGAACAGAATTTAAACTACTTGATACGTTTTAATGGTGTTTTGATTCATTGACCATATACCCAGTTTTCATCTACATACTACATATTTTTCAACCCACGTTTTACCTGCGCAGTTTACTGAAGCGGCAAGACTACAGAATGTTGCAAATATGCATATCAATACTTCGGAGAAACATCCTCACATCTGGAGGATAAAAAAATGTATATGAACACTTAGTTTTCTTCACTACATCCCGTAATACATGACGTACAGTGTCTGTCCAGTGGGCTGGATCATGATACTGTGGAATGCCATCGCAGCTGTAATTGTGGGGACATTTAAAGGCACATGGTTATACAACCCCAGTGGACAATGTGGGCACCCTCCGTAAACGTATTGTGGCGGATTGCGACACAATCAGGAAGTTTCCGGCGATTAATCAACACATCCTGGTGTCTATGCAACGGTGGGTTGATTCGTGTGTTTGTGCTGATGGAGGACATTTTCAAAATTCCCTTTAGTGCCGACGATAAGCTCTCACGCATGTGTAAATCATTCCTGTGCATTTCCTACTGTTCTAGGTGTAGTGTCGTAGGGTGAGGCGTCTTGCTTCCACAGTAACATGATCCAGTCCACGGGCCATACATTGTACGTTATGTATTACGGGATGTAGTGCAGAAACGAAGCATTTGTGGACCTACGTTCATGTAACAATTTTTCATCCTTCAAATGTGAGGAACGTTTCCCCGAAGTATTGACATGCAATATTGTAAAAATCCTATATACGAGCGTAGTTTAATCTGCTGGCTTTTACCGCGTGTAATAAAGTCATGTTAAAGAGACGTAATAATATGCAGTACAGCGCGCCGCAGGGAAACAATGCGTGCATTGCGCGTAGAAACAAGGCGCTGGGCGTGCTTGTCACTGTCGTCTACATCACTCGCTTTTGGGTCCTAAGCGCGCTACACAGCTCCGTACAGATACCACGGTACTACTTCAGCAGTATTATCGGACTTAATTAGAAAATTATCTTTTAGCCCATTGCACAGGCAACAAAATAATCCGCGGCCCGTAGTGTTAGCTGCAGAAAGGTAATCGTTAGGACGGCGCTAGTTCCTGTCAGTGCACTTAAATGAAAAAAAAATTCAATTATTTGGCATCGTAAGATAATAGTATGCAAAAAACTGACAAGCGAGACAAAAAACAACAGCAAAAAAAATTAAATAAGAAAAGGGCTTCGAGAGGTGAGATTTATTTCCGTCGCCAGATACTAAAACCACTTCCATTACGGGGCAGTGGGTACCTAGTCCCTCACACCGTAGGTTAAGATCATGATAACCCTCATTGTAATTAGGAGAATAAAGATAAGGTTTTCAATTTAATTTCGAGGAGTAGATCTCGAAGTGTTGGCATTTGTGTGAGAGCGGAATTACGACATACTTAACGCCGTTTTGTCTAAGGCGCCTTCGCTTCTGGGATAGCCACGCAGATGTCGACACAGAACGCAGAGGAGGCGATGAAATGTCATGGAGTTGTAATGCCAAGACCTCGCTGTTTCTACTACGCGGCTGTAAAGGTGGAGCCGTACTCCGTGTGCCGTAATTCAAGTTGCTTTAACGATGACATTTTCGCAACCGAAAATCTTCTTGGGGAGCGCCCGAATTCTTCTGCCACCGCTTTCGCAATTTCGCTGCTTGATGGTCGAAGAAAGTAATCAAACGTCAGTTGGTGCTAAAGACGTTTATAGCTTTGTAACGCCCGTGAAACTACGCTCAGTGGATGTTTGATGGTTTCCTTCTCCCTGACTTTCATCTAGGCTCTCGAAGGCGGATACTCTTAAAACAAGGCACGGGAGTGTTCTCCGGAATAACTTTCTGCCGTCCAAAGGAGAAGCAGGGAGCTGCTCTAGTCTTTACGATTAGTGCTTCAGAAAGGTGTGCCGAGTGTGTAACGCGCACCTTTTACTGCGCAAGTTGTGCCTTAAAACGAAACTTTTTAAGGGAAGCCATAAAAGTGAAATTTCAGACAATTCTCCGGCTAAAATGCTGATTCCACGTCTCTAAAGGTCACAGTTCTAGTGTGAAGATGCGTCCTGGTTGGTCGAACGAGCCTGCTTCCTGGCGCAGTTCGTTGCGTGTTGGCTTTCGGCACGAAGTGTCATGGTTGGAGTCCCGAGTAGGGCAAGTGTAAGTGTAAAATTGTATTCGCCTTATCGACCCAACATGGGGCATTGTCACCTACCTAATTCAATAAAGACTTGAAATATACCAAACTGCGTTGATAAACTGTTATGTAATAATAACAGTAGTAATAATATTAATACGATAGCGTGTGTGACTCGAATTCGGGAGAACGTGTGTGTTCGAGTCAGGCTATATGCTGAGGGTTGTTTATACAGTTCCTCAAAATGTTGCTTCCGAAAACCTCGCCATCAGAGTAACATCCTTGCTATAGTGCGCCTCACTCTTAGATTGTAGTGGGTTGCTAATCAAACAATTGTTTATTTATACACTACTACACAATCTGACCATTTATGTTACGTTTTTGTGTACGTATGAACTTATTCTGCCAACACAGCAGAACTCCTTGGCTGTTGATAATCGCTAGCTATCTGGAAACAGTGCTTGTAATGCACTATTTACTGCAATATAAGAGTGAGGCGGATTATAGAAGCTGTTCATAAATTGCTGAGAGTAAAGACAGCGTTAAACATAGAGGGAGAAATAAACAAAAAGAGAGAGATTTGGTGGGGAGGGGGCTTAAGAGCGTTGATAGTGGTTACAGGCAATAACTGATCCGTCGGGATAACTGGGAATCGAATTAACTATTTAAAGTTATGATTTAAAAGTTACTGCTGCTTATTTCTATACAGCCAGTGAGGAGGAGTTTACAATTATTATTATTTTTAGCAAATAGGTCTTCACTGATTGAAATGCCCATTCCTTTACCGAGTTGTCACAACGAATGAAATTAAACTAATTGATTAATTTATCCCTCATCCAGCGTGGTAGTTTTTTTATTCGTGACTAACTCGTAATATGGCCGGGTGATATCAGAATTATATTCACCAAGCTACTAGTTTCTTCCAAAGTCCTAGTCTTAATGTATTCTATCAGGTACTACAACGCACGACTACAGGATTTGGTGAAAAAAAAAAAAAAAAACATCTGGGTTCCTACCAGTATCCAAATTCTGAGGCATATGAATCACGGGTTAAACTTCCTGCCCGCGTAAATGTGATCGAGGTCGCACCCGTTGAACACGGAATGGTGTTTAAAATTATCCGAAATTAATGTACAGTATTTAGAGTTGGATTATTCCTACTCTAGAGCTGAGATATTTATAGGTTTTTATCTTTACTGGAACCAAATTATCACCTTAAGTTCGGCATGAACATCATAATAAAAAGCTACTGGAAACTCATATTTTATTTTATCCTGAAAACGATTTGAAATATCAACTAATAGCCTGTCCTTTAAAATAGAAATGTCTTTAAATGCAGTCAGAAGCACTCGTAATTTCTTTGTACTGAATTAAGACCAATTTTAACTCATTACGATTTCTTGTAAGAGAATCTCTTTCCCTGTTGTTCAAAGCTATTCGCGGTGAAGTAGGCAATTTTGAAACACACATATGAAAAAAATTAACTGTCCATAACTACAAATACACACTAGCACCTAAGTTCCCAATTGATTTGGTAACGAATTAAGATAAGTAGATATTAATACTTAACTTTGTATAACGAATGTACACTGAGAAAAAGATTTTGTTGAATCAAAAAATATTTGTTTGGCCCAACCAAAATAATTGTTTGTATAGTAGGGGCAATGAAATATTTTGTCGGTGAAAACAAACTATTGTGTAGTTCTTACCTGGCTGTTCCAAGCTCTAAGATTTGGCTGGTGCAACTAAATATTTGTTTGGCTCTACGTACATTAAACAAGTTTCGGGCAGTGTAAAAATAATTGAAAGCCCAACTGAGATTCGAACGCTGACCCTTCAGCGCATGAGCGCTACACCATAAGCAATCGCAGCTAAAATGAATAACGATGCAGTAAGAATGATTTTAAATACATACATTTATGTCATTGGACAACGTGCCGAAATAAAAATTTCAAGTTTTAAAAATTTACTTTTCAGTTTCTTGTTGAAATTTTTTTACTAGGAATTTCACACCATTATCAAGCATAAATAAACGCACTTACAAACACTTTTAATATCATAATTGTCGCAAAACTTACAAGCACACTCTCTAACTGTATTTTCGAACGAAGGCATTCAAACGAGCGGCCAAACAAACGTACACAGTTGATTATAGTGAATATTTTTGACAGACTAATTTTTTTTAAGCCCAATACAGAGATTTTGTTTTTATAAGCGTGTATTTTGTTAGAAGAACAAAATTAATTTTGTTGCTTTTCGAGTTTTGTTTACTCAACAAAATGTTGTGTTGGGGAACAAATATGTGTTCGGCAATATGTAAACAAATATTTCGTTGGCTGTAACAAACATTTCTATCCCTGTGTCGCGTTTAAATTTACAGCCAGTGAAATTAGTGAAGCTAGAGTTTCTGTTTTTATACGCATTACAATATGAATATCTGCATATTAGTAACACATTATCATTCCTTACAATTGCACAGATTCTCTTGGATGGTGAATGAATAAAGTGATGAGGCTGATGGCGATGTTAATTTTACGTACGGTGGAAGGATATAAGGAATGAGATTAAAAGTAGATCCTAAGCCGGGCTTTCAAAAGTGCACAGTTTACCGTGGGCATCCAATATTTTTTTTATTTCATAAAATTACAGTAACCTGGGCGTTCAGGTAATCTGATGACCTGGGATGTTCTATTTTTACTGCGTAATCTATTTTAACCATAGAGAGAATATTGGGTAGACTTTGCATGCACGCTGTGTTGTAAATGACTTCCGAGTCACAACCATAGAGAGAATACTGGGTAGACTTTGCATGCACGCTGTGTTGCAAATGACTTCCGAGTCACAACCATAGAGAGAATACTGGGTAGACTTTGCATGCATGCTGTGTTCCGAGTCACAACAGCGAAGTACAATTTTGATTCTATAACTGAGGAGACCACGTGACTTGTATTAATATTATCACTATATTTTCATAAATAGGTTATTTAACATGGAAACACACTTATTATAACAGTTTTAACACAGACGGAATGTATAGAGTTTACGTCGAATGCTTTCCCGTTATAAAATAATTAAATGAAATAAACGTCAAGGCAATATTATGACTTAGTGGTTTCAACGGTTCTGTGGATCATTCGGAGGCAACGTCAGGAACATAGCAGAAGACGGAAAATCAGTCCGCATCATCTTTAATTTATAGTTCCTGCTTCATTGAAACAACTCACGTTAGTTTTTTATTTTATTCATATCGACGCTAGATATGATGATGGTCTGTACTATTAAATATTTTTTTCACTGAGTGATGTTAGGTGGTTAGGAATTAAAAGTCTGGTACTCTTTCAAATGAGACAGGAAATATTCCAGTATAGTATATGTATTATTTTTTTCTTAACCTTCTTGGACAAAAGGGTCAAGCTTTTAACCAATACTTTATTATTTATGTTGTAAACACTATTATCTAGAACTCAGAATAATCGATAACGGATTACAGTTTCTAATTAACTGATAATTTTACTACATTATAATAAATTTCTTAAATTTAAGTTTTCATAACCCATTATTAAGAATAAAATTTATTGGTTAAATTAATTTCGGGGAGTTAAATAGCGTCTACTTAATTTAATGTAGTTTTACGTAATACCAACTACAAATATCAGTTACAATGCCATCCGTTTACGGATGTTGAAAGACAAATAGTCCTGATATTAAATTTGTGCAAAATACTGAACAGATAGTTAATATTGCGTTTTTTTTTTCTCCCAGCCAAAAATAATGACCAATTTGGTATACCGTAATCATAGGCCATAAATAACTACTATTTTTGTGAAAAAAAAATTATTAAATAACTTACTGGAAAAATTAGAATTATTCATACCGAAAAATTTGTATAACCAGGGTCAAGACAATGGTGTTATTTTAAGGACAAAAATGATGCGTTATTAAATCGTAACTTAATAAAAAATATTTTTATGATCCTTTTCTAATATCACTGCGTTACGGTTGTACAGATTTCGCACTGTACAGTTTAAAAAATTAATTACAACATATTTGAGTGCTCGTTGTTACATATTGTCTTACGTTTAGTTTCTTTCTAAGTAGAGTAGTTGTAGTTTCTTTCTAAGTAGAGTAGTTGTAGTTTTTACACAGGACGTTTGGAATTTAAATGCCCAGACATCGGGAGGTGGTTCCTTATGAAAATAAAGTCTGAATTATATAGGATACCATATACCTAAACGGAATATTAGAGGAGATATGAGGCTATAAAAATTGGGTTTTGAAAACCTATTTTTGTGGCATTGTATAACGCCTACAAAGTCCACAGCAAAAATACGACTTATGCTTCTCATGTTGCAGAGGCACATGCGCAATACTGGACATCCTCGGTCTGTGCCCACTGTTCGGCTTGAGTAAGTGATACGTCAGCACGTTAACGACGTGCCCTCCACTAGCACACGCTCCATAGTACGTCATTCAACCGCGTGGGACAAACTGTGGGTAAATAACCGCCATCCCTACCGCTGACAGAAAGTACAAGGCATTCAGCAAAAACACGTTTTCAATACCCAATTTTCACAACCTCATATCTCACTTAACATTCTGTTTAGGTATACGATGTCCTGTAAATTTTCAACTTTATTTTCCATAAGAATTCGCTTCCTGCAGTTTGGGCGCTTAATTTTCGAACTCTCTGCATATACGTAACTAAGATAGAGCTATGACCCTTAATTATCTTCATTTGGGTTAAATGAGAGCGCAGGTAATATATACAAGCTGAACAGTGTTTGGTATATAAAATAATGCTTTGTTTTTCACTAGTAAATGCTCACATATTTTGTGTACGTACGTCTTGCCGATCGTGTGTTGCATGGTTTCTAGGATGTATCTGTAAGTTTGAACACCGTTGTTTTTCCGTACTCATGTTATATATATTTCTGGTACTCTGGTCGTTTCTAGTTAATTTCAGCAATATGGAATATACCGGTATCTACGCAGGCAACTGCGCGGCTGCACGGGTCCTTCAGCTAAACTGGTGTTAAATTCCGTTCTCGGTCTTCAATGTGATTATCTTCTTTCGCCATTCATGATGGCATGCCGTCTTCGGGCGTCCAATAAGTGAAAAAGGGAAGTAAGTTATTGCTGCTCATAACCACATTAGCTTTCCGGCCTCGTCTGCTGTCGGCAGACGGAAGACAGCCCCCCCCCCCTTCCTACCCCATCCTTCAACCATTCCAGGCAGTTTCCAGTGTAAAGGACGCGAGGCAGGAATAGGGATGATCAGGTAACTTGTACACGGCAGGAAAACAAAGCCCAACGAGTGAACACTCGTTATGAAGAAGGCTCTGGTTGTTGTTGAGCTTATGATACACAGTACACAATCATTTCTCTTACCGGAGTGCTCAACGAATGTTAGGGTAATACGAACACAATTAAATCAAAAAATAAATTAGTTGCAGTACTCCTACGCTCATCGTTGACAAAGACCTTAAAAGCCAATATATATATATATATATATATATATATATATATATATATATATATATATATATATATATATATATATATCACAAAGATTTATGTCTTAGACTGTGGGAATAACAATTACGTTTTGTTTAAACATGTGTGAGCTGTTTAATTAGAATTTTGTATTTTCAGTGCAAGTGTTTTTTTGTAAGTTGGTTTATCGTATATCAGTTAGATCTTATCCTTTAGGTTGTTTATCTCCTTACATTTCAAGGCATTTTTCTATAAGTATTTTTATGTTCGGGCCTATTTTTTATTATTAATTTATATGTACTGACCGGCATTTCCTTTTTTTGCTGTAAACCATTTCTCTCCACCTCCAAATTAATTAATTATACTGACATGTATTTCTGCGTTAAAAAAAACTAACTCTATCGCGTTTTTTTAATAAAATATTATTATGTCTGTTTATTTCTCAGGAGTTAGTTTGGTTGGTGCACGTTATATGTAGACGTTTCGATATGCGAGTCGTGTGTGTCTGCGAGAGAGATAGAAGAAGAGATAGTGTGAGAAAAAGAGCTTCAGTGTACGTCTGAAAATAATAATCATCATACTATAAACCTGATATATACGTATATTTCAGTTTGTCTTCGAGGGAATTTATAGAAGAAAATGCTGCTCGAAATTTGCCCCTTCCACTTACAGCTTAGTTGAAAGCCACGTCAAGTAGCAGCGGCGGATATAGACGACGGAGACAGCTATGTTGTGCAAACAACAATAACGGAGATGCTGTCCATGGGAACAAGCGGTAGTATCAAGAAACCCGACTTTCATAACATAACGTCTTCCTACAAAAGAAACGGAATCTCGAAAAAATGCCTCAAAACATTTTTGTCCGCAGCATCTGATCCAGAGAGTAAGAAAAGGACAGCACATATAACACCTCCATTGCTTTATTAACAATTATTATTGAAAATGTTATAAAATATATATATATAATATATTATAATAATTACTATATATCATAAATATAAATAAATAAATTTATTAAAATCTATTAAATATTAAAATATTACTATAATCAAATTTAAATTTAATAAAATAACAAAATGAAATAAATATTAAAAATATAAAATATCAAAATATTCAAAATATATTAAATAAGAATTAATTTTTTTTAAATTGAAAATTACGCTCGTTGAGTAAATACATGTTTTAACACAAACACATTCATTTGCATTTCAGTCGCCTGGCAGAGTTAACATTTTTCATCGCATATTTCTTGGACGGATAGTTTAGCTAGCGTGCTACGGTGGTAGTGCATCAGACTCACACACGACAGGCTGTATTTTTTAATCCGGCTGAACTCACTGGGGGAGATTTTTTCCGAGCGCATTTACAACCCCATTCTAGGAAAGAAGTTGCTGCACTTCCTTTATCGACTTCTTTTCAAACACTCGCTAATTTAATTAAATCCTTGGTAAGCTTATGGGCATAATACTAATAATTAACGTTTTCCCCCATAATAATGCCTTTATTAGTAGGATATTCTAAAAGCTGTAAAACACACACACATTCATGGATATCCCCTGTTTTTTAACCAGAACGTTGCAGTCCGAGGATAAACCCTTCGTGGCATTGGCTACGATGTTCGTTAAAAGATAAGAATGCAGTTTAAATTTTGGCGCGAGAGTTTGTCAAACATATTTCTCTCTTAGACTTATCAATTCGTTTAACCCTAATTCTGGCTGGCGAAGAACAACGTCGAGTGTCATCCCGTTTCCTTTGGCACCAGACATACTCAACATACATGCCATAAACCACAATTTTTTTGCATGATTTGTGTCAGAATATTTAATAATTGGGTGGCTCAATGCCAGAGGGAGCTATCGAAAAATATCCATTAATGGGTAAAAAGACGTTTGAGTAGAATTGTTACATAAAAAATACGTAATTTGTGGTACAATTTTAGTGCAATGGATAATACATATTGGGTAGTAACATAAAAAAATATGAGAAAGCGAAATATGTGTTCATTTTCAAATTGCTGTATCACTGCAAACTATATTATATAGTAAAAACATACATAAACAGAGAGATAAAACATACATAATATTATTCATAAGCCATGAAATACAAACGTAATGTCTTATAACACCTGATATTCCAACCATCACTAACGTGATATTAATAATAATCGTACATATTATTTTGTTTTTCGTTCTAAGGTTAAACATTTTTGCGTACAGAAGTTGGGAAATAATATTTAACATATAGTTTAATAATAAACATTTTGTTAGTAACAGTTATATTAGTTTGGTGATATTGTTTACACAGTGGGCAACATTCAAGTGTGGGATAACCCCCCACTGGCACGAAAATTCTCACTGAGGAAGGAAGAATTTACTATTTTCTCTAAGTGAATGCAGATAGCACAGTTTACAGTCAATATTACTAAGACTTCTATAGTAAAAGGGAAAATGCAGAGGCAGTCTCGATACCCTATAATCTTGTCTTATCAATATGTGTAGAATAGCTCTGGCACTGAGCCCTACAATTCTTCTTAACATTTGTATAAGGAAGTAATTTTATTGAAGGTTGTTCACTGTAAAGTGAGCACTTTTTTGAAATCAACCTTAGAAAAATGTCACTGCTCCTATTTGCATATATTTTAACGGGCGCACTGAGTGGAATGCGCCCAGTAAAGTTGGTAACGATGGAGGGAAAGTAGTTCCATTCCTTAACATCGAATAAAAGTGTAGGTAAACATCTGGGTTAAAAAAACAAAAAGCGAAAGAAATAATTTAAGTGTAAAAATGTTTACTTTTATAATAATTTCAGAGTTTCACTTGACCGACACATGAATAAAGTGACGAGACATATGGCAATGATAATTTTGCATAAGGCGGAATAATACACAACATGAATACAAGTAGATCTTCAGCAGGGATTTCAAAAGTGCTCAGTTTACCGTGAACAGCCTATAAAGAATAATGCACCAGATTAAAAATGCGTCACTGCTTACAAGGTAGTATTAAAACATTTACAGTTGAAATACAACATTTTATAGGAGAATCGCGGATTCAGTTTACCGGACACGTGATCAAAGCATGCTCACGTCATCGTCATTGCTGGTACAACGATAAATGAGCGTTTTTAAGATCACTGTCTACTTTATACTTACAGCCCACCGTGTATCTTTCCACTACATGTAGGCCTATATATAGCCTGTTTGCGGATAACTGAGCACGTTTGAAAGCCCCTTAAGATCATTCCGCCATTTTTAAAACTAACATTGTAACAGACCCTATAATTCTGTTCTTGCTCCAATTAAGAGTGGGATGGATCCCCGCGTCCAAGGTCAAGAAGCGAGGGAGCGATACGGGCGACACTAACACGCACGCCTAGTGCCTCATCGCTCCTACGCGCAAGGCGTGCTGTGTTTCCGTCGTGACGCTGTACTGTGCAAATTAGATCTGTAACAGTGGGGTTCTATTACACGCGATGATAACCCACAGATTAAACTACGCCAGTATCTTTGTACTTTTCTCTTGCGGCTTAAGGAAACTGCATAGGCAAGCTTTAAAATTGCGATTTTTGACTATTTTCAAGATTTTTTCTCTCCAAGAATACACTTAATATGACTAAAATAAGATAATTAGGGTATAGATAAAAGTTTTTTTTAACTTTACTGACAAAAAAGTCGTATTCGCATAACATTTATTTACTGAGATACGCGTATTCGCGCAAACAACTATTTCACAAAAAACCCGGGGTCCATCCAACTCTTAAACACTACTGTAAAGTTATTGGGAAGGTAAAAATTTTAAGTAGTAATTTTATGTGCACAAAAATATATTTAAAGAAAATGGTCGCTGACAAAAATTTGAACGTCTGAACGTCACACTCTTAACAAATACATGCAGTTGCATGCAGGAATATTATTTCGAAGGATTACCTCTAAAGTGTTTAATTAACCGCAATCTAGCTATAACAATTTAGAGGATTCATCATAGCTGCTGAAAATGTACACTCTTAACTCTTGCAACATATACTATTAAGTGTTTAATAATTCATGCACGAAAATTGTAATGGGTAATCAATAGTACTTGTTTCAATGGACGATTACAATGGAAAGATTCATGAATTATTATAAATATTTTTATTTTCAATTTTAATACATTTTTGCAGGTATTTGTTATTTATTTCTGCGAAATTCGGTTCCAACTTTTCCTGAATTTTGTTCGTTAGAAGAATTGTTACAGCCTTAATAAAATGTCTATTTCACTTAACCCCATATTACCATTTTTAAAATGTTTGAGAAAAAACTTTATCGCGAAGCCATAGCACGCCTTACAGAAGAATAAGGAAAGGTGTATGAAAATGTAGCAGAACCTAGCTACTGAAATAGTGGGGAGAAAGAAATTGATAACTATTTAATTGTTACTGTAATTGACTGCAGTTGACTGCGGGAGGGTCCTAAGCTATTCCCAGTACACCGTCGAACACAAGTAGAAATTTTCTGCTTGTGATCAATCATCTAAACGAGGCCAAGGACCTTATTACATATATGTATACATCCATTAAGTCAGCCATGTGAAACTGCTGGACAAAAGTATATGACCATTGCGCAAATGTAAACGAAATGTACAAGTTTGGAATCAAACGTCGAGAAGCAACTAAAGAGTCGTGTTTATTCGATGATCATATAAACCATAGTAAATATTTTTTTTCTACGTAGCAATTAATCGTTTTCCAACATCGCATCACTAAAAACATAAATATGGCATTAAAGAAAGTTTAGCCTACAAAGAAAGTAAAAATAAACTCAATTTATTTAAAGTTTACATAAGGACTATTTCATACTAGCTATCACAAAAATGCCTCTCTTCTCTTTGTTTTATATTCGTACTAACTATGGAACCACCGAACGTACTTAGGTGAAACTAACGTTACTAACAATTATACAATAAGCTCAAGCACTTGTGACCAAGAACATACATATATCCAATTATAATAATACATCGCCAATAAATAAGTATCACATCTATACAACTCCTCTTACATAATAACACATGTGACAATATCCTTAAAGTAATAGCATTCTGGTAAGTTATCCAAATGATGGCCACAGTGTCACTACACTTTGCTCTGACTAATTTACTAACGCATTATCACAATATTTTCTTCATAGCAATGTTCGACGTTATCCCTAAGGAAGCTCTGACACGGCCGCTAAACATTATAATTATATGTAAGGTAATGTTATCTTTAAAGTTTATTTAATCGTTAAAGTTTAATGGAAGTAGTGGGTTCATATTATTATGATGGTGTGATTACCTACCATTGTCGGCAATCACACCATCATAATAAATTAAAAGTTGATGTAAGCTTAAAATGCTTATAAAGTATGTAGAAAACATCCAAACATGGCATACATGAAGAAGGATTTTTCAAAGATCTGATTCAAAAGTGTGCTAATACCATGAGAAGAGTGTACAGCGGTGCCAAATGTCATCCAAACCCACACATTTAAAAAGAAAAAAAGCAAGCTTAAAACTCGACGTTCTGTTCTGGAAACCCTCCAGAGCAACCCGGAATTCATTAAAAAAAAAAAAAAGCTCAGTCAAAACCATTAGAACCAATGACGGTGGCGCCTCGATTGCATTCTCGTTGGTCACTCGGTTCTGTCAACCTTTCTCCGTTCTCAGCCCACGCCGCTTTCCCCTCCCTCTGACGTCACAAGGATGGAGAAGGGAGTGGTCAGCTTTGATTTGTATTAATCGGCCTGAGGGTTATTCGTCTTTTGTCCTCCATCCTCCGACTCTGGGCCGTGCTGCTGTTATTGCGAGCGAATCTACAGGATTAGCCCTTTGAAAGAGGCCCCGTGGGACAGCTATCGATGCCATCCCGCAGCATGTCCTCGCCCGTGCCTTTCACGACTTTTGGTGTCGTCTGCACACCTGCCTCGAGGTCAATGGAAGCCACTTCCAGCACCTACTCTAGGTATTTTGTTGTCGCACTGGACTGTTTTTTCCTCATTCCCTCGCTCCGTTACACACGTGTACCACGGGGCCTCTTTTAAAGGACTCGTCCTGTACTTCCGTGCTGCTGACCACTCTACCTACTCATCGACATACTCCACCTGGCCTGCACATCATGTTGTTATGGCCAAGTGATGAGGTCCAAATTGCCATAGTTCCGAGAGGCAGAGTGGGACGTCCAAGGCAGGCGAAAAGGGAGGCAAAGCGGAGCGCGGCCGACCTATATAAGAAGTAACGAGCAAGGCCAGAGGGCCGCCGCTGCAGAGACGCCTCCATTGGTGTCCGACATCGCCGCCTGCCGACGCCGAGGTTCGGAAGCCGAGACTCCAACGTTGAGAGAGTCGAGAGGCGCCTACGTCCTTTAGGCCTTCCCAGCGGAGATGGCCTGGTCGCCTCGTTTATGAGAGTGGTTGTCGTGATATTTCACATTTTTTTATTTGGTTGTTTGAAAGATCTTACGAGAAGTGCCATCTTAATACAGTTATTAGTTGTCAAATCATTATATTTTTCAAAATATAACACTCAAAAGTCTTAATTTCCCGAATACTGCAGCGTACTAGGCTTTGCTCCTAAATTTTTTTTCCAGTCCAATTGCATTTGATGCAATCTGTATAGTGTGCATAACATACTGATTCATTATGAGTGATATTTATCAACAGGTGAGCGAGTATTGGCACTCTGATTTTTGTTGAAAATATGGGCAAGACTTGTCGTAAATATATTTTTGTTAATTCAAACGAAACTGTTAACATTAATTTAATAAATAGTTTAAACCATAAACTGCAGAGGAAACGTCGTTTCTGTTCCTTTCGTAGATTGTAACACAAATGCATTATGCCGCGCTTAGACTCTAATTCAACATTTCAACCTGCCTATAACTCTTTTGTGTCGGAATTTGAGTGTTATATTTTGAAAACTATAATGATTTGACAACTAACAACTGCATTAATGGGGCACTTTTCAAAACCTCTCTCAGATTTTAAAAAAAAAAAAAAAACCGATAAATGTCACTTTAATACAGTGGTGAGTCTACCTGGTTAGCCTGGGTAGTAGGGAGTTATATTAGACCCCACTTCAGCTAGAACTGCTTGAAGATTGGAGCCACCCATCGGACGGTGGATTAGATGTTGGATTAACTGTTGGATCAAATATTGGTGTAACTTGAGCCGATAAATAAAGGTCTTAAACTTTATACTGACTCACTCGCTCTAACTCACTAATTTGCTAATAATATCAAGTAGTGACAAACCCAGTATAATAATGTACAACGACGACGTGCTGCAGTGTCTACTTGTGGGGCAGCTCACAGAGCCACTTTAAAATGTGGGAATATAATTTATCAGTGTTAATTAACAGTGCCGATACAGAGGGGAGATGAATTGGTGAGTGGTGGAATATGGCGTTTCGTGTTCAAATGTTTTGGGCATGTAGATTTAGCTAGCCTTTTGGGTGTCGTAGAAGTGTGCTTATGTAGTGGTCTTTACCGCGAGTATTATTTCCTAAAATTGTTTCGCTCAGCGCCGTCTAACTGAGTAAATGTATAGATTTTGTGAAGTTTTGTCGGCAGTATTCCACTCAGAAAGCTATGGCAGGAGTCCGCTGCGGCCCCATAGCCCGTTGCCCTTGTTGAATGTGCAGACATGGTCAGGCGATTCCACTATTCACTCCATCGTTAGTAAATTTTAAAATGTGTGCGCGTTAATGATTTTTACAGCAGTGTACTCTGGAAGGATCAGGGAAAAATAATATTTACTAGTCGCCGTACTGCTGATGCAAATTTTAAGACAAGATTTTAATTTGTTTTGTCATGTTAATGTTTTATCAACGATGTGCTTTGGACAGGACCTTACTTGATCGCCACGTCGTCATTAAATTCTGAAATCAATTACCTGATAAACAGATTTTATGCAATTGCGTTGTGAATGCATTTTTTATGTCACGTGGTAAGGAAATGTGTTACCTGTAACGGTCTACTGAAAGTCGAACGTGACATGCAGGGTTCATCTGAAAAACCACACTTGGTGGTTAATTTATTCAGTGTTGTAAGTACATACTACCTTGATACTACTTTTAATACATCAAGCAAAGAACATGGCGTTACATTCAATGGAATATGGTCTTAATTACTTGAAAGGTGTAATTTATTTTAACGATGTTGAAGAGAGTGTGAACGAGCCTTAGTGAAATTTTCCTTTTAACGATCACGTTAACACTGAACGTTTCTGATGCTGATCAAGTACAAACATACACACTATCAAGATGTACAAATCAAGGTTCTTGGTAAATAATTTATTAATGATTATTGTCATTGTTTTTGCCACGTATTTAAACACGTGTTCTGTAACAAGTCTGAAAGGCTGTTTGAATGCAGAGTTAATGTCAACCTTAAGGTCGTTATTCACAATATGTATAATATTGTTTACACTGGCTGCCCTGTCTTGGGGCGTATTTAAACTCATTTTCTGCCTTTTTTATGAAATATTTGCCACATTAGCTGTATTTTTTTTTCGTGGCTCCTTAACATTAATTATGTTGGTGTATCATTTAATCATGGTCATAATAGTTGGTATTGTACAGTACATTGTGATCATTCAAAGAATCATCAACTCTATGTGTGCTCTTTGATGTGTCTTTAAATCAAGGCCAAAAGCACCTATAGTAGCTATGTATTAGCATAAGAAATGCTGTGATTAGTTGTCACGTAAAAATAACATGCAATATAAATTGTAATCTTTTGAAAATAAGAGTGTGTTATACTGTAAATATGTATATCCATTTGAACGAGCGGGTTCAACATTAGGTCATTGATTTACATTTTAACCAAAAGCTGTTTGAAAGCGTTCTCGAGTTTTAGAAACACTATCAGAACCATAAATAAGAACAGAGATATACCAAAATTACGCCCCATTGTGCATCAGTCTATCATGGGGACGCGAAATTTGAAGAACCGAGGACTTAACGCAATATGGCACATTGTGATCGAATCGTGACCCGAACATTTGGAAAAACAGATGCATCCTTCGGTAGCTGGTTCGGTTTATACATTCTACAAAGTCGAATCAATGGAACATTAGAAATCGTGAGTCGGGTGTTCTGCCAATTCAATTATTATCAATTTTGTGTCACCATTAATTTTTTACATAATAATGAAACCGAGAAGAACATTTAATTATTCGTGGCCAACTTACAATAAACGTAACTCTCTGTGTTTACAGTGTGCTGTTAACGTAGGTATGGGCAGAAAATTTTTGTTATTGTAAATTTGATTTAGAAAGTTTTAGATTAGTCAACAGCCAGTCGGCCGTACGGGTGTTTGTTTATTGTTTTCCGCACGCAACACGAACACCGGAGTTTGTCGACAATGTGCAAACATGACCCCTCGCGCTCATCCCCGGGGAAGGTAAATGTTTGCACGGGTCGGCCTGTATGGCGGTTGGTGGAATACGACCCTGCATATTCAAAACGGCGAACCCCAGAGAGGCAGCGGCCCTATACGCCCTCCAAAAGCGGGGCCCCGTTTCAATCATCCGGGTTCACGGCTAGATTAGGCGTGGAATTGGGGGGGGGGGGTGGTTGGGGGGAGAGGGGTTGACCTGCCTGCTGCGATACGATAGGGGTGCCTGAGGACTGAATGGGCCCTTTGAAACACACGAGCTCGGCCATGCGTGCGGACGGACCACTGATACGATCGCTGGATCTCTGCGCGCCCTCACGCTGCAGTCACGCTTTCAGTATTCTCTCAGCGTGTCCGTGGTAGACGGGAAGTGCCTCTTTTGGAACAGGAGATAGGTGAACCTGACGACTGGATGTAAAAAAAAACTGTACAGCACGAAGCCGCTGCGAAAATTATCCGCGCTCTGACGCCAGTTTCCTGACCCGATATATCGTGGAATACGTACGGGCTGCTGGGCAGGTTGGAAGATTTGACGCCATGGTCGCCTCTCTTATAAAGAGAAGTGCTGGGAATTCGATATTCCCTTGTCCATCACACAGTGGCGTCACCAGCACATAGAAAAGATTATTTAGATATCTTGAGTGTCCATAAAAGGAGCGTCAAAAACGTATTTTCCTCGCCCCTTCACAAGCATGGAGCTTGTTGCATGTATTTCGCGCATCCTTTGTTTTTGTATTGATCGCGCAGCAGTGCACTGACATTAAATTACGAGCGATACAAAGTTGTGTTAACCAACGAGATAAAAGAAACGATTATATATATATATATATATATATATATATATATATATATATATATATATATATATATATATATATCATTCATTTTCATCCTTACCAACACTCGTCTGCACTGTACATTGTGGTAAAGGCTTCATTCGAGAACTTAATTTGACTGCAGCGGAAAATAAGGTGTTCATTGTGTTTGCAACTGAAGTGTTTATTTGAATGACGAATAAATAAAATATTTGAAAAATCACAAACTAAAATGATAGCTTTGGACAAAAGTAGGCGTCATTTTAAGCGATAGATAAGACTATCACGAACTCATGCATACAACAATTTTAAATATTACCAAATAAGTGGTACCTATCCAGGTTATGGTATTTAAATAGCAATACATTACACGTTATAGCTTACATACAATTTTTAACTGGAATGTGAACACAGCAAGGATATATTTTAGAAACTAAAGTGACATGCAGTTAACGCAAAGTTAACCGAATGTCACTTCAATGTGACCGGCCTTAACAGTGGTGTCTCTCCAGAAATATACCGCTGAAAAGTCACCTTAATTCATTCGTATAGGCTGTCCACGATAAAATGAGCACTTTTGAAAGCCCTGCTGAAGATCTACTTGTATACTCGCTGTGTGTTCTTCCGCCTTATGTAAAATTAACATTGCGGTGGGCTTCATCACTTTATTCATGCGTCTGTCAAGTGAAACAGTGAAATTATTAGAAAAGTAGATATTGTACAAATCTGCTCATTTTTACATTTCGACGAATAAAAAAAGCAGAAAGCGAGGGAAATAATTTAAGTTATCACAAATGGTTACCTAACACTTTTTATTCGACGTTAATATATGGAACTATTTCCCCCTCCATCGTTACCAACTTTAATGGGCGCATGTAACTCACGGCGCCCGTTAAAATATAAGCAGGTAGTGGCACTGACTTTTTGCCAAGGTTGATTTCAAAAGTGCTCACTTTGTCGTGAACAGCCTCTAGATAAAAGGTCGCCTTGTGAGGTGTATGTTTGTGTGAGTGAGACACAATCGATGAAACGCTACGGGAAAAGCAGACCGGCGGTGTATGTAAATCGGTATCGACTTAACGCGCAAGACGCTGAACAGCTTAAACGACTCTGATAACTAAATAAAAATAATTAAAAGACTCTGTTAACTGGATGAAAAAGATTATCGACTCTGTTAACTATATGAAAAGCAATATTCGTACGCTGCCTGCAGAAATCCTTATAAGAAGTTTTGTGGCCATCAGAGCACACCCTTATAAATAACGGCCAACATGAAACGTCTACAATACTGCACCGGAAGATGTTATCATCCACATCAAGTGTTTATACTAAGTGTGAATGATGACCTCATTTGTTAAATAAATTGTCAAGTTTTATAAGGTGATTGATGTCACCTACGCCCATCTATACTTCACGTGACCTAACTTCACAAACCAAGCCTAACTTTGCCGTCGGCGACTAGCCTGGAAATAACTTTAAGAGTCGACGTTGTTATTTTATTTAATGCGACACTGAATAAGAGTGTCGTGCATACCTCTATCGCAGTTTCGCATGCACCCAGTTCGTATATTATGAGATGCAGGTGTCTGATAAACCCGTTTTCAGCTATGTTCGAGGACATGAAAATAACGATTCCAATGTGCCTTATGTCTTGAGAGTACCATTATGTCATTTTGCGGAATGTACTTTATTTTCGTAGTTAAACCTATCGGGGACACGTTTAGTAGCTTCGTAAAAAAAAAAAAAAAAAAGAACGCATTTTCCAAACTCTCTACAAAGCATTCGAATTTGCTAAAGCTACCACCTTAACACCAGCTGGAGATCTGCTCACAGCACGTGCACACGTGTGAACACTATGGAGCAAGGGCTTCATTCCTGGCATTCATTGTTGAAGCAGCTTTCTTGGTTCCCGGATTACGTCGTCTGTATAACTTCACCTCTAAATCACTCTCTGAGCCCCCTGTCATGATCAATCTCCCAGTTAATATACAAAAAAAAACACAATAACGAGGGAGATAGGTACCAACAACCAGGGCACTGCCAAATTTAACAAAAAATATGTCGCTGAAACCTTCTGAAGAGAAGAAATGAACAGAGTAATTGAAAGTTAGTTTCGATTTTATATTCGTATAATTTTATTTCCATTATTCCTACTGAATTAAATGATGGTAATGAACACATAAAAAAATAACTCTAAATTAATGGTTAGATAAAAGGAGATTTCTCATGCCCAAAAGGCTTTGAACCAGAAACTACGCAAAATGCTACACGTTAAATAAAAAAATTGCAGTACTGTTTTCTTCAAAAATTGACATATCCCGCTTTTACTACATAGGATACTAACTTGAATGCTGCTATTGTCTGCTACTTGCCGAACAGATAAAATATACTCATCATTCAGCGTGTTGCGGATCATAATGAAAACACGGTGCTCACCAATCGTTCCGTTTCCCCTTCTTCGATCTTCTCTAAAACGTGTAACTAATTCGGTAGAGAAGGCGTCTCATAAGCCCTGCTTGTTAATACAGAAGGTAAAACTTCCCGAGGTATTTCAGCAATGTACGAGTAATCATGGTCCAGTAAGTCGAGAAGCTGGAATGCTCTCCCAACCATGCATCGTACAAAGAAAAACTTTCTCCTCCACTCGCTATCCTAACTTGTACGTACACAGGTCAGTGCCTATAGAGGAAAACTACCTCGAAGTTAGCAGTGTGGCTTGTATTTGGAGGCAATAGCAGCAGTGCGGATCCTGTCAGGTTGCCTTGGATTGTTGCAGAAACTGTTATCTACCTCCCTAAGAGTCGAGAAAGTTAAGCTTCCCTGAATACACTCCGGTTTACTGGATTTCAAACTGCTTCTTAGCAGGGGCACTTCCCAAATTTGTGACAAGAGCGCCAAATGAGAACACTCTCCCGATATGTTCACCGTAACACATTTAAGCAGAAAATGACATACAATAAAGTAGGTTTTGAATTATCCTAGTCATGATTTGGGAAGCATTTCTAAAAAAAAAAATACAAGTAAATAAGTTTAACAAGCTTGGACAATTCGATTAATTCTTTTTAAATCAATGTTAAGTCAGCCCCCCGCCACGGCTTCCAAACGGTGTGCAGAACTTCGGTAGAATACATTTTACTACAAAACTACTCAACATCTTAAGTTATATCTGTTCACGGAAGCATTTAAGAAATTGTGCACGCATGTGTACCAATTTCTGGTTCATTTATCTGAAAAGCCAGTTTTTTCGCAAGTGAAATGTCAAAATCAGGTGCTTACGTGGTCATCTCCAAGTATGAACATACTTGTGTAGAATCTTTAGAAAGGTATATAAAACTACTGCACAATTTTAACTTTCATATTAAGTCATAAATTTATATGGTTACCACTGAAAGCCTCATAGAGCCGACCTATGAACGGGAAGACAGCGCGCCCAGTTTAGTGATTCGCATCTAGCAGCTACGGTGGGGGATTATGTGCATGCCTGGATCGCCCTTATTGCTCCCTTTCTTCTGGGCCAGGGACGTGCGAAATATTTCCAGCCAAGCGGACTTCTTTACATTTAATAATCCACAGCGAGGTCGTTATGAATGGAGCTGGACACTTGGGAAATCAACAGCGGAAAGGAAGTGAGTGAGTGAGTGAAGAGATTTGGGCGGCTCCTAACAGCGAGATCTTGAGAGCCGATGAGGGTCATCGAGGTGAGTACGGAGTAGCGCCGAAACGTGAGACCCCCGAGAAAACCCTCTGACCAGCGGCATCGCTCTGCACGATACCCACATGCGAAAATCCGAGGATTGAACGAGGTGTGCATTGGTGGGAGGCTAGCAGGCTAGCCACTCAGCCACCACTACCCTTGGATAGGAAGTGGCCATTGCTCTGGTTAAGGGGAATCCATAGAAAACGTTCTTCAATCCCTCAAGGTCACGTCTAGCTGTAACCAAGCATCTCGACACGCGCTCTTCTAATGTTGCACTCTACACCACCGGGAAAGCTGAACTCTCTAGTTAGATCTGTAACAGTATGATAATATCACACGCGATGGAAACCAGGAGATTTAACTACAGATATAGGCTATTCACGGTAAAATGAGGCCTTTTGAAAGCCCTGCTTAAGATCTACTTATATGCACGTTGTGTATTCTTCCGCTTTATGTAAGATTAACTTCGCCATGGGCCTCGTTTCTTTTCTCATGCGTCAGTCAAGTGAAAATGTGAAACTATTAAAAAAAGTAAATATTTAAAAAAATCTGCTCGTTTTTACACTTCGATTAATTTTAATAAACCAGAAAGCGAATGAGATAATTTAAGTTATCAGAAATTGTTACCTAGCACATTTTATACGACGTTAAGTTACGGAACTACTTCCAATCCATCGTTACCAACCTTACTTGGCGCGTGTCACTCAGTGCGCCCTTAAAATATATGCATGTAGTGGCAGTGATTTTTCCAAAGGTTGATTTTAAAAGTGCTCACTTCATCGCGAACAGCCTTTACCACTTTGTACATTGTTCCTGTCTCTTAAAGAAACGGAGTGAGTGAAGAGGTTTGGGCGGCCCTTAACATCGAGGTCTTGAGGGCCGATGAGGGCGAGGTGGGGTGAGTATGGAACAGCGTCGGAATGATAGGGGCGGGGGTAACTGGATAACCTCGAGAAGACCCAGCGACCAGCGGCCTCGTCCAGCACGATTCCCACCTGCGAAAATCCGGGTGCGGCCCCGCAGGAAATCGAACCCTGTTCGCCTAGTTGGAAGGAGAGTAGTCTAACCACTACACCACTGCGGCCTCCCCCCCCCCCTTTATAAACTGCTCAGGAGAGACCTATAAATTATGTTTTTACCCATTTCACTATTTTTTCTCTTTTAATATATTTCATGCAATAAAAGTAAAATATGATTTTGCAGATAATAGCTTTCTGAACCGTTCCTGGTTTAAAAAAAGTCGTTTACTAGACAATTTTTTTACTGAGGTATACGCTTACGCGCAAACATTGATTTTACAGATTATATTTTACTAAGGAGTCCCCTTAGGGAACAACCCCTGCATTTGCCTGAAGTGATTTCTGAAATATAATGCAAAGTTGATATCTGGATGGCCGGACCTTGAATCGAAACGAGGTCCTCTGGAACAAGAGTCCTCCGTGCCACCTTGCTATAGGCTGCTCACGGTAAAGTGAGCACTTTTGAAGCCATAGTTACTTTTTTCTCTCAGTCATTGTTTATCATTTAACCGCCTCTTCGAATATATATTGCAATGAAAGTAATAAATACCGTGTGTATATTCCACCGGACTATGAAGTTAACGTCTAAGATTAAAATAAAATATACTTATTGACTCTTATTCCAATTGAGAAGGCTTTCAAAAGTGCTCATTTTACCGAACAGCCTATACTGCGATACACGCTGCATCATGGTCTATCGTGATGTCGAGCAGACACTTGTTCTTCTGAGGCAGACATAGTTAGACGGTGTGTTACGAATCCTGGATGCTGTGACACGACATCAGCTGGAGTTTCAACTGGTCCTACACTTGCTCAGTAGGGGACATGTCAGGGGAACGGGCAGGCCGTGGTAGTGTTTGGACATGACGGAGTCAGTACTGGGTGATCCGTGCCACGTGCAGTCGGGCATTATCCTGCTGGAATATTGCACCTGGAACGGGAGCAGATGGGGGCGTGGTATCTAATCCACATACTACTGGGATATCTATGTTCCACGTGACACGACGAGAAAGGATCGGTTGTCCTAGACTATGGCTCTCCAGGCCATAACGCCTGCAGTGAGGGAAGTATGCCACTGTATTGCGAGATAAGAATTGTGACATTCACCAGGGGCCCTCCACACCCGTGCGCGATGATCACCAGCCCTCATGACGAGGCAGCATTCATTACTGAACTCCACAAATTGCCAGTCTGTGACGTTGCTCATTACTCTGACCTGGCACCACTGCTGTTGCAGAGTTATTGGTAACACATGTAACGGGAGCCGGGATCACAGATTCGCCTTCGCAAGACGTCGGGGGAAAGGTTCGTGGGCATCAGGAGCGCCAACACTGGCCAGTATCACGGACTCGGTCGCCGTTGTTCCGGCCTCGTCTGGAGAATCAAACAATCGGCCAGCGGACTTGGGAGCCGACCTGGCGGAGATCGGTAGCGGCCGAGGCACGTACAGGAAGAGGCGGGACCAAGCGCAGAGTATATAAGCGAGTGCGAGACGTGTCTCCTGCAGCATTTCTGTTTAATGCACGAATAATATTGAATTCTATTCTGTAGGCTGGATTTTTTTACGGCGATTATGCCGTTTTTTTTTCCAGTCTCATCTAGTGCTAGCTTAGCTATAAGTGCACTTAGGGAGGTGGCCATGGCCTAAATCCTGGCCATGGCTGCCCAATCCCTCTCTACCGTGATGCAAGTCTCCTTGCATGATTTCCCTCCCTTGTTGGTGTAAAGGGTATAGCTCTGAGACAACACATTAAAATCCCGCCGTACCCACCAGGCTTCCACTTAAAACTTAATTATAGGGTAGTTAGAAAAAAGAATTATCCCGCCCCCACTCTGCCGCCATGTTTACGTGTGCCTCTTCAAGATTGCTCGACGGCACCACGACGTCGAGGACGTCGGGGCACGAGGACACTACGACACTGAGCCAGGGCATCGCGACTTCAGGTTCAGGAGATAGTCTTTCGGACGAGTGTCGCCATACAATATTCCAGTGGTAAGAACCTCGAGATTGGATGCAGCGTAGGACCCGGGTTAGGAAGTTAGACCGCGTTAGGAGTAATTATATAGAATTCTTATTGTGAATTAAATTAGAGTAGTCACTTGTAAAGCACGACTTCTAACCTGTTGATTATAACTGATGTTCCGAGTGTAACGTGAAAACCTACGGTCAGAGTTTAGAATACAGTAGCGTCTCTACATTGTAAAAAATGTCTGGTAAACTTCCTAAACAGTAATGGAAGTTTTTAACCTATACACTGTATGGTAATAATACCACGCATCAAGCTGCAGATACAGGAATGTTTAGCAGCGCTAATATACAAAGTTAGGAACTTCCCTAAGCATTTGACTGTTTCCTGAGCAAATGTAGGAACGCTACAATGAATGTATAGGGGAAAACATTACCAGTCCTGCTTTCTCACTAAGCGTATACAATGGTATGGTAAATTTCGGAATAATTTCTTACAGTGTAGATGGTTTATTTCCTGATAATTTAATGTAAAGGTAATTGTGTAATAAAGAGACGCGTTGTTGAGTTCTATTTCATTTCTTTCTCTACGTCACCCCATGTTAACGTATTTTGTCTGCCCGATCCTGTAGTCAGGACGGGACACAACATCGCGGAGCCATTCCGCGCCAGACGCACTATTACCTGGTAGTCGAGTTCGTCCATCGCGAGCCGGTCCTCGGTGCGTGGCTGCCTTCATGTATTCAATGATCCCAACAGCATCGGACAGCATGGTCCAAACGATCCACATTATTACACTGCGATGCTACCACCCTGAGATTTGCATCCCGATTTCGAGCCCTCTCTCCAAGTTCGTCAGTTGCGTAAAGCGATGCCTTTAGCGTTTTCCCGCCACACTCTGCGTGCTTTCTTGGTATCATCTGTTGTCGCTCGTGTCAGTGCGTGTCTACGACCGTTGGTTGGTGCTTGCGGGGCCGCGGTGGCTGAGCGGCTAGCCTGCTCGTCTCCCACCAGGGCGAACTGGGTTCACTCCCCGGCGGGTCACTCCCGGAATATCGTATGTGGGAATCGTGCCGGACGATGCCGCTGGTCAGCGAATTTTCTCAGAGATCTCCTGCCCTTTCATTGCGGCGCTGCTCCATACTCACCTCAATAACCCTCATCGGCTCTCAAGACCTCGTTGTTAAGAGCCGCCCAATCTTAATTCGTTGCTTGCAGCGCCACTACCGGATGTGTGGTCAGACGCAAACACCACAACATGCTAAATCGTACTCTTACTAGTTATATCGTTACGAGGTTGTCGCCTCGTTTCTTCGTGGCCCGCCAGTGTATTTACAGTTATTCTAGACTCTGAGCTTGAGGTAGTTAAAGTTAATCCAGATCAGGGAAGAAGAGTGTAAGTAAAGTATTGCTTTTGAAATCAGAGACGGCTTACTGATAATTCCAGTGGCAGAGTTTCACTCATTTATTACGATTTCTCCTTAACCACAGTGAAACTTACTACTCCGAGACACGAGTTCCATAACTGTTTCCATAATTCACCAGTCGGCAGTGGTTTATCGAGTTATCTTCAATGACAAATATTTTAATGATTGTTATCGCTAATTGGGTTTTATAACATGAATAATTGTTTAGACCGAGTGCGGTTAATTGAGTACTTTTTAAAATCTTGTGTATTGTTACATTTGTGACGATTTGTATCCGTCCGTCTTTTATAGGCTCAAATTACCATTGCCCTAAATCTGATAATTTTTTTCATTAATCAGTCAAGTGAAACTTTTGAACTGTCAGGGATATAAATAGTTCATCAATATATTTATTAATCCATCCTTCGTAAGCATGAAACAGAAATTAAATTAACCTTTTTTGGTGTTCTCGAATTTAAACAATAAAATTTTAATACTACCAGAGGATTAAAGGCATGGGTTTTTACGAACATAACAATTCCATCAGCAACAATGGTTTCTTAATGTTGTCAGAAAACAGAACCGGGTATGTAACTATATTAATGGCGCCTTTCTCAACCGAAATGAAATCCGTCGACATAAAGCTGTTATAAGAAATGATACCCAAAGGATCAAATTCGTTGATGTTCTCATATCTATAATTTATTCCACTCGATTCACGAACAATTACAACTTGTAGCATGCCTGTCCGCCATATTGTCTTGCTAACAATGGGATTGAAGTAAGTCGAAGTAGAACGAAATCTCTTAATTCGCTACCAACTTTACTGGTACCCCGCCAGTCAGAGGGTCCGTGTTAATGCACGCGGTTAAGGGCAGGGAAATTTTGCAAAAGTTGGTATCAAAAGTGAACAGCAAACCAGGTTATGTAAGTATGCTGGCAACCAACAAAAAAAGACAAATACACTATACGTAAGAAATACCGATTAGCTTGAAGCCATTAGTACTCTTTCCTCGCTAATATACATACATTCACAGTTACTTCACACTTTTCTGAAGCCCTGACAAAGTTCTACTTCCAGGATATCCCTCCGCCTCATGCAAACTAAGCTTAACTTAGTCTAGAAAATTACACCAAAGGACAACGGACCGAATATGTGCGCACTCAGTTGTAATAAATATTATTTTGCATGAGAACTATTTCCTACTAGGCATTACCAACACACATCTTTTTCTCACTGTTTTTATTCATATTTATTACAAATAATATCTTATAATTTATAAATAAAAGATAGATGAAATTTGAAGTTAACGAAAATCAAGATAATTTTATGTTAACGGAAGTATAAAACGGTTGTGATACATGGCGTATTTTGGAAATAACTACATACTTCATACATGAGGTTATTTTCCGAAGGTTTGATTCGAAGAGTGTGACGGAACCGCGAATAGACTATAGAAAGTTCTTGATGGCATAGTTTTGCATCATGGCATATAAAAATCACAACTTATGTGCTTTTGGGACTTACAAATGAAGTAGACACTATCATTTACAGAAAACTGCACATAGATGCCTGAAATGTCGTCTTTTAATTCATTTTAAGGTAATCGTAACAAAATATATTTCGCGGATATCAATGACATCTACAATTAAAAAAAATTGCAAGCCTCTTCTTATTTAAAGCAATTTTTAAATATTGCGAAAATATTTCATATTGCGATTTTAAATATTTCTTGAACTAACACATGGTATCGCATTCGAATGTGAATTTTATATATATATATATATATATATATATAATACGAAATATATATATCCGCTCAAAATACGTTTTATGCGAGGTAATATAACGTTTAGCAATTAATAAAAGTTGAACAGTCAGTTTATATTATTTAGTTTGCGTTTGTTTTGTGAACCCAAAGTGAGACTGAGCTGATTATTGACATATTTACGATCCTTATTATTTCTCAGTAATCGCTCAATAAACGCATGAAAAAAATTGTCAGATAAATGGCGATGTTGATCTTGTGTATGTCGTAAGAATACAAAATAGGCAGGAAAATAGATCCTAGACAATGTTTTTCAAAAAATTTTATAATGTATCCGCGAAAAGCGGGTGCTTTTACTACTTACACTTTCCGACGAAATGCAATCAAACTATTGCCATAGATTCTGTTTCATAAATAAAAAACTATGTTCGTAAATATTCGTGAGATTGATGACTGCTTGATTGTTTCATAATAAATTGTTGGCCCTTCTCTTATCGTTTTCGGGAACAATCTCGTTGGACTCAGTACTGATATAAAGGTATACGAGTTGAAGCACTTTGCCATTGTGTGTATGATCGGCTCTGTACTATTTCTGCTGGCCGCAGGTTTTAACAACGTTAAGCGAAAATTATAGATTTTTAATACATGCATAATAGAGTAAGTAGTTTTGCCTCAAAACGTGGGATGAATAAGTAGAATTCCATAACTTATCTCGCAGACTTATTTTATAATACTTGTTCAGAATTATTTTTTGAGAAGATAAATGATGATTGGTGTTATGCATAGCATAAAAAAGTTTTATTCTAACTATCAATAAGCTAATAGTATCTCAACGACATTAAAAAAAAGCCTACAACACAAAAAAAAATAACGTGTTAAGTCGTAAAAACCACATTATGGAGGAAAGAAATCTGATTAATTTATACATATATCCGTTGCTTTGTTCTGTTTGTGCTTGCACTCTTAAAAACTTAGGTAAGTATACTTTACGGAATTATTTAGTTTAATGCAGAGCGGTCATAGTATATTAGGAGTTAAGTCATAACAAATAGTTCCCTGCGTATAAAACGCGCACGTTATTGGTGATCCCGTAAAGTTATTGTTCTTGTTTTCAAATACATTCCTAATAATAATTTAAGTGTTAGCATCAAGGCTTTGTCGCAAGTAATAAAATAAACATTATACTATAATGGAAAGTGTTTATTATTTATGCTCGACCACGACATGGGTTTCAGATTTTGATTAAATTTTATAACAAATGTTTGGTAGCGTGGAGAAATGTATTATGTATTGGCACTTTTGTCTCTTGTTTAAATATGCATGGATAGCTAGAATATTAAAGCTTTGAAAGCGCGACGAATTGGCTCTTTTGATAATAAAAAAAATGCGGTGGCGTTTCTCCTGTGAGGTTTATCGGATGTGGTACGAATTTGAAGCTCACTAGCGGAATCGCTTTTAAAGTGTACACTTATCCACCGAAATGACATTACTCGCAGGCGTACAAGGTAGCTAATTAGAAAAAAATATTTTCTACCGCTGCAAGTTCTGCTACCGATATCCAGATCGATAATCGACATTATAGCAGAAATTAATTTCTCGTCAACCATGCTACGGGAAAGGCCAGATGGAACTTATGTCGTTTTTTTAGGATATAGAAGCTCCTCAAAATAGGTCATTACACTTCACAAATCTCTCTGTTATATCATTACCTGCGTACTTGGAATAAATAGCCATTTTTAACGTAATTCGCTGAAACGCTATCCTACGGTAAGACCAATTTCTTATTCTAATCATTTATAGGCAGGGGTAGTGAAAGATCGCGAAAACATTTCAGGACAAGTTATATTTCGAAACGCAGTGGGGTCGTATAACTATCTTGATTGGCTGAATTACTTTTTGAAACGTGTTAACTGTCTGCGCACGAATCACGTAGGAGCTGTGCCAATGTTGCCGAATTCTGAGTGCCCCCGGCCAAAATGAAAACGTTTTCTCAAACAGTCAGTAACCAAAGGCAATAAACAGACTGCTGTTGGATGTATATAGTATTGAAGTCTATCGTGTACTCGTATTTTTTTCGCGGAAAATCATTAGCTATTTATGGGACATGGGTGCGTGTGCAGATTTTATGATAAACACCAAGCTAGTTTAGTTTGTGATAATACCCCAAACTACATACACCCGTTTAACTTTATATTCTTTCTGGCATAATGTGAAGGCGTAAAAGATGAGCAATAAAATAAAACTTGTGTAGTATAAATAAACAGTTTATTTACGTTATCAAAGTCAAGGCTTTTCGGCTCCTTCTTATGCATAGCTATAACGATCTGAACCTTAAAAATTGCATCAAACAAATTTAAATGAATTATTTAAACAGAAGGTTGAATTTCTAGTAACATGTTTATTGAAGTGATAGGAAAGCCACAAAATAACCGTCTGAGATTAGGGTTTAACTTTTGTTTACCGTTATTTTTAATTTTAACGTAAAATTTGAAATAAAATCAATGACAGTAAATTGAATTATTTTGCATGAAATTTTTTATGGTATCATTGTGATATCTCAGTTATTTTGAACTGCATGCAAACATATAAATAATGCACATTTTAAAAATTGCATAAAAACATTAATTAAAATTCCTACATTTCTTGTATATTTCAAAAATTAGTTTGCAAAATTTTTGCTGTCCGTATTTATCGCACTTTTTATTTAGTGCGTTACACAAAGGCGAGAGTTATGCGCTAAGTACAAAAATTGCTTTTAAATTCCTGAAGAAAAAAAAAAGGACCCATTCGCTATTTTTTAAAATACGCCCGTTTGTTTGTAGTTATGTGTCTTTATGCGTAGAATTAATTTCGAGGTGTATAGAATGTTGGTATTAGGAACTGCACAGACATTTGCCTCGAATGTAAACAGCCTTCCGCTCGTGATAGATCACGCGACTTCCGAATACGAGTGCACATTACTGCATGACCAAACTTTTTACGTTTTTAAAGCAAGTTCCCTCGTATTTTAAAAATACGGGGATGTCATAGATTCCTTGTTAAAACGTCTTGAATTCATTAAAAACGAAGGGGTGTAGGTAACATTAAATTTTGAGACTTTCAACTAATTGAATTTAAAATCAACAAGAAACAATTTTTGATACAATTTAAAATATAATACTGATTTCTTCCACTGATCACTAATGTTTGCAAAAAAAAAATTATTGTGTAGTGTTATCCACTTTCGGTAAGAGGATACAATGCTCTCCCACACCCAACGCTGAAAGAATGGTACCGCGTCTAGCCATGTGGCTCGTGTTTACTAATGAATCCCTCTCGGAATCTTTGCCGCACCAGATAAGATAACCGCGTTAATATGAAGTATCTTCCGTCAACATTACTACCAGCCATCCACGTGGGAGGAAAAAAGAACGGGATTGTTTTGGTCGTAATCTTAGGCCGGAATTCATAGTCGAAGGCTTGTTTGGCAAAGAAACTATACTTCATGAAGTAGTGCTTCTTCTTCAAGCACTACTTATCTGACGAATGAATTCATAAATCGTGACTTGACGAAGTAATTATTGTATAAGCACTAGTTATTTGGGCCAAGTTGTACTTGGTGAAGTATAATATCAATACCAACGTAACATAAATACATTTGTCACTTGATTAGTTTGTTATTATTTTATTTTTTCACTGCGGTTTTGAGTCATTCTAATTTGTTCTATCGCATATTTGAGATTAAAATAATCGTATGTGCAATAAAAACGTGTTAGTTTCATGTGTTATTAAATAATTTTTTCGGAAGTTTGTTAGCCGTACTAAAAATAAAACTTAGTTGACGTGCATGCTGGGCGATTATAATTATGATGTGTATGATCGTTTTAATGACATCTCAGTTAATTTAAAATCTACGATAATTTGTAACAATATAATTCAGGACATTTCCGTCGAGCGCCAATAATCGCCATTCCACGAGCGACATTATCGATCGTAAAAGCGCTTGCTTACATATCTTGCTACCGCACAGCCGTACAGCCCCCCCCCCCCCCCCCCGAACCCATCAACAGCTAGCCCAGACATTCACTCAGAGACTTCCTTTTCAAAAGCGCCTGTAACAGAGCTCGCTTGCCTGCGTCGTTTTTCTCCTTCTTTGGCCGAGAATAGCTCGAGCTACACGGTCACACACTAGCACGTGCTACAAGAGCGCTATCACCGCTACGCGCAGGGCTATGAACTGGCGTGCAGTGTTCTCGTAGTGCTGCATGTATACCTGGAATACATTTCGTATCTTGCCGATAGCGGTAAGGTGTATTTTTAACACTGTCGGCCAACAGTCAGCCGCCAGTCCATACTTCCATCGGGCCGCTTCCGGAGTTTGTCGGCTAGCATTTACCGGCCCGATTCCGGCCCGTATTTCCCGTGTTTGCTGGGATGGGACTTTCAGCGGATAAGTAACTACCTCCTGCTGTGCATCCCGACCCCATTATGTTTTCCAGGAACAAACACATATATAATGATAACATGCCTGCTCCAGAGGTGCATGTACAGATCATCAACCATGGTTACCATAAGGGACGGCATGTCTCACATTATCACATATTTGACCTTTGTCGTCCATCCACGAAACAGCCAGTTTGTTAGCACATTTTTAATACACTTCGTGATGGCGTGACCTAATGCTGTTGACATGTGCTCTCATTACTTACTGGTTCAATGATATGCATTTATAATTAACTAAGGTGATGGTATTTTGCACGAAACTCTTCTGTATCCCTTTGGCTTGATTCACTACCTTATCCTTGCATGTATACGCATATAGCTCCGCTCTCGTCCCGAATTTCCCAATCACCCATGCTTTTGACGATTGTAATAGGGATAAGTGGGAGCGTAGGCACTAGGAATGAACTCGGCCATAAGTGTCGGGTCTGAGGCGAATTCCCTGTAGGAGTTGGGACTGCAGATTTCCACCACAAAGGAGTCTGTGTCGGTGTATATCAGGCTCACGATACTGCCATAGCTTACCTGCATGACATCATAGTGGAAGTGATACATGAGAGTCTTCGACAGATCAAGTATGGACTTATCAAATGTAATATGTTCATGATCTAATTTAACTAATGATATAACAAGTTTCTTCGCATGTAGTTCGGTGCATACAAGTTAGACACACTGGTATTTATGCGTATTTTCCATGAGCTTACCATACATAGCATTGTTCATTAGCTTGTAAAAGTCATTCTCGAAGGTGTTTGTGGCTGCCTTGCATTTCTGTATCCAGGTCAAAATAAGGTTTCAGCCACGCCTTCTGGTTGAAATGCAGTACCCGGTGTATTGCCTTTAACCACAATCCATGACTTAATGCCTGTTTGAGGTTAACATAGTGCACACTATAATTATTCTTCCTCTCAAGGGTAGCCATGAGATTGGATTGTTTGGGCCCAGGGGCACTCATTCACCAGCAGGAATGGAAGATATTTATGGTCCTCATGGAGTGAGGTAGGGTACTCTACATCCACTTCCAGTATGTAGCCTACATCGCTGTCATCTGGCACAGACATGACATTAATATCTGTACAGGCCCATTTTAAAATGGCGTATGGCAGCGGTAGGGACACTGCCCATGCATATAAATTATTAGCATCTACATATTGGAGGCAAGTAGATGGCCTGCTGGCATTGTACATGACAGCGACATCTCATTATTTGCCACTGCATAACACTTAGAGCACAAGGTCACCCCTCCCCGGATACCAGTCGTGATAAACAGGTGAATGTCATAGTCTAGAATGAGATCTTACTTCACCTGTGTCTTCCGCAACATTGCATTGAAGGAGAATCCGGGGTCAGTCACATAACAGACACAATCCAGCCAGTTGTTTGTCAAACATAGCCCCGGAAGTTTTCGAACACATCGCATCATATCAAGATGTCCGTTTTTAAATACATTTTCAAATACTCTTTCAGCATACTGCATCCGAATGTCTCCCAGACTATTTGCACATGCTGATAATCCTCTTTGGTAATGTCGCATCTGGTGAGGCAGTTGAGGAAGACCACTATGGGTGGCAGCTGGGGCTTGGCGAGCTTCCACCATGGGTCGACATAGTCTTAGGGGAACACTGCTTTCCGAGTTACCAACTCGAGCTGACTGAGGTCGAAGAATGCCGCAGTGGTATTGTAGTCAGACGATGACAGATTCTGTGCAAGTGTGGCGAGGGTGGCAGACATGGATCTAAATGTTTCTATAAATAATTTTTTTTTTCATTTGTGGCTGAAACTTTTTCTGAAGGTCATAATAATTTCCTCTGTGAGTGGGATAATAAATATGTCCTGGGTATTGTAGCCCAGCTGCTTAATAATAAAATTTGCTTCATACATCAAGTTGTGGAAGAGGATTGGCATTCTCTTAGGGCAGCAACGGAGCTTGTTACAACTATCACACGCCGCCCCAATCAAGTTGCTGCGGCAAAATGATCATGGTCATGAATATTACAGTTAACATGAGTAAAGGGGCAAGAACATTGCTAGCAGGTGGTGGCCAGAGTATAGCCAGTATGTTTGCTAGAAGTCAGTGCTTGCATAGGATCAGACTGGCTATACATCATCTTCACAAGATTGCCAATCCTCACGATTTACTCCATGAATTTCTTTGATGCATCTTCCCTGGTACAAAGTGGCACATCTGCAGAGAGGCTGGAGGTCTTGGAGGCTGGTATTACAGTGTTATTCACCTTGATGTAGATACTATAACTGTATGGTTCATGCTTCTGGTACTCACAGGTGTATTATGCATCTGGGTTTGGCTGATGTGACTGTACCAGGACTAACATTGACTCAAAGTCAGCATACACTACTACAGGTACCATATCGCTATTAAGATAATTCTGAAACTTGAGCACAGGAGGCTTACCATTCTTCACTGGCTGAGGCACATCAGCATGGTCTGGTGCATGTTTGTCACAGTACCTTTTGTGCTTAGCTAGCACCTGTTCACCTGTGAGACCTATAATGCGAGGTATATCTTGATAGCATTTCACACATCTCTTGCAGATATGGAAACACCATGTATGGGAAGTTATCTGGTAATGTGCCACTCAGGAGAAATTGGCTATGTAGCAATAATGTGAGTTTATATCTTCTATCATAGTTTGGAATAGATCGAAGTGTTATGCCAGTTCTTCCTTCGATACCCTTATTGGGATAACTTTATTATTATTGTCGAGAATGTATACGTTCTTCCTGACCCCAGGATTGGTCCTCTTGAACAGTGGTATTTGGCACAGAAGGGTGGGCAACTCTAGCTGATTGAAATTGAAATGTGTCTCAAGGTCATAGTACTGCTGGTTGGCACATTCGGGATTCCCACCATCATCATTTGAATCGCAGCTGAAACCATTTTACAGAGGTGAGGGTCCAGTCACTAACCTACGCCATGTATTCATCCTCATCCTGACATATCTTCGCAATGGGGGCAATCACGGCATCTTCAGTATCGCTAACATTGTAAAGGGGTATGTTTTTTGGCTTTAAGTTGTACTGGTCCATCTCGTCTTTGTGTAGCTCTTGTTTGCCATGTGTGCATTCGAGGAAAATATTAAATTTCAGTATTCTTTGGTTCTGGATCTCCTGCTCCAGCTAACCAATGATATTTTCCTTCATTTGCTCGAAATAGCCACAAATATCCATGGTCTGGCTCGAGATATTCTCGGCGATATATGTTTTCACTGTGCCTCAAGCTGTGCTCTCTGCTCTTACAAACCCCATACACATTACATTCGCAGGCACTGATGATGATGGCCCTAAGGCAAGATCAGCCTTCTGCAGTGATAATGTGAGCCATAACAAATTATATGGGATGTGGTGTATTGGATGGCCCCTGCTGGGAGACAGACATGGATACCCTTTCACGAGCTCTTTTTGTTGGTGGTGGGGCAGGCCCATTAGAATTGGCGCTGTGGGCTTGTAGTTTATTTGCTCTTGTAGATTACCTCCTGCTTTCTTCACATTCCAAAGACGTGCGATCGGGGTTCGCCCAGCAGCCACACTCATGTCTTCGTGCATCTCAATTGTGGTTGAAATTATCGTTGCAGAACTTGCAGCAAGTTGAAGCATTCTGCCTGATTAGACCTGTGCAGTTTGTAAGGAGTGGCAAGTTCGTCAGTACGAGCAAATGCCTTCCCACATCTATCGCACATATGCTGTGCAGCCCTGAGGGGATTAAGCTGTCAGTTACTCTAATGGTGCAAGCCATTCATCTAATTGGTAAATGCATGATCAAAGAAACTGTACTGCAGTACTAATGGCCGCATCGTAGGTGAGTTAGGTAATGAGGAAGAAGTCAATGATGATGACTGTGAAGATGATGATGATGTGAAATAAAGGAAAAACCGAAAGAGAGAATGGTCTGAATCCATCTTGTACGTAGACAACAGAGAGAAAACCCAATGACGACGAAAGAACGTCTCGACTGGCCAGTCAGGCAAAACGTTCGAAGCACTGCTCTACGTCGGATGACCAGGAGGAAACCTATGGAAATATATAACCCTAAGCTAGTCTGAAAACGATGTTTCCGTGCCTCACAACTACTCTAATGAACCCACAAGATGTATCGATCGAGTACCACAGCACAATATAGGGAACATGCAAATAAAAAAATTATTCACTCGGGGTGTTCCCAGTCTCTCCCCATGTGCCATTGCATTCCATCACAGTGCCATCCCTACCCCACATCGCAGCAGTCACATGTAGCTACTAGGCATGCAGTGTCAGTTCCAAATGCAAACACTCACGGATTCACACACACAAGAGCAAGCCATATAGATCGATTACCCTCCCACACACAAGGGGCATAAATAAATCACCTAATGTCCTTACTACTACATAACCTATAGTGTGCTATGTGAAGGGTAGGCTATACATGAGAAACATCGTCAGGTTTCACTCGGTGTGCTTCCACATCATTGCATTCTATCACAGTATCATCCCTACCTCATACTGCAGAGTCTCATACACCATATGAATGCAGCATACTGGCCTAGTAAATCCATCATGTGTGTGACTGTACATATACGCAGTCTGCATGCACATCAGTTTTTATTTGTCCCAAGTGAAACATCTAACTTCGATTACTACCGCCACCACTTGTACATTTCCATAATATGAATAATGTTAGTAGCAATCAGTCTATATACTCAGTACAACTCTGCATTTCATATGTATTTACGTACATCAATGAGAGATAACATTCTTCTCAAATTTGAGCATAACTTATTCATAACCACAGGAAATTACTGTTGAGTAATTTCACTAAATTCAATGCACTAAAATGAAATACACTTATGCTTAAAATAAAGATGCAAACTAATATTACAATTTAATTTTTACTGGAAGGCCTGGCATCTCTAGACTATATGACGATTGTCTCATATGTTTTAGATACCAGCTAACTGAAAATGGTTGCTTGGCGTAAAGATGGTTGCATGAACAATTTAAATACCCACAAATCAAATTGAGGCACTCCGTAGAAACAACTAATGTCATATGAGGTCAAAACACAAAAAAAAAATATTGTTATCTGATTCGAAGTGTAGCTAGTACCTCTTTTCACTCCATACACAGAATTTTTTTGTCCAGCTTTTCCCTGGAAGTTAATATATTTTTTCTTTTATTTACGAAAATTTACCCAGATGGCAGTGACAGTATAGATCATTATATCCTCTAAGACATCATGTTCGCTATAGTGTGTATGAATAAAAATAAAATACTGAAAATCATCATAGTCAAGCACATGATATAAAAGATTTCCATAACTAAAAAAAAATGATTTCATGTTTATGGGTAAGTTTCACTTTGAATGATCAGACAAGATGTTACTATTTACGTTAATATTTTATGTGGGAGACTGACTTAATTTTAGTTCTGCAAATGCTTATGCTGTGTCAAGCCACGTCGATTGTGGACAAGACTTACTTCCATGTCATAACAGTTGAGTATGGCTGTCGCTTGTGATGCGAAACTGAAGGCTGCTTCACTCCAGTGGGTTGCTAACCTCGCCCTATGGTACTTTTCTTGTTAGCAATCTATTCACCTAACATATTTATCGAAATTTTCGCGTATATGATATTATGTTTGTAAAGGCCAGCGATTCTGTTCTGATTGGTTTTTCTGCCCCCAGTCAAGGCTAGAGCTTGGTTAACATTGAATGAAAAACAAGTATTTTATTTTCAGAGACATGTGAAGGACAGGAACTTCTAGTCAGGTGGTAGTTTAAGGATATTTGCACACGCATCGACATTTATCGGACGTCCAGAGTTTTCACACACACCGACATGCTCTCAGAGCAGGAGGTTAGTTTTAGTCTTCAGCATGACGAGCAAGATGTGTGCTATGTTCAACGGAAGACATTACCTTCTGTATGTACTATACATCAGGCAGGAATATAGGAAGAACAATGAAAGACGACATTGGGTGCATTCTATTCTTGAAATTAGACATGTAGAGGGCTATGTTTTACACTCTGGGAAATTGCGAAAGCATGAATCGAAGTTTTACAATTATTTTCGTATGAGTACAGTTACCTTCGATTACCTAGTGAAACGGTTAGATAACGTCATCAAGCATCGAGTTACTACAATGAGAGCATATGTGTATTCAAAACAATTTCCATTTCCATGTACAATTTATATGTATGTGCACTAATATAGAGGAGTTTGAAATGTGAACCGTTGTGCTATATTTTACTTACTATTATTATTATTTCATTTGTGTGTTCTCGCATTAAATAACATTGATCTACATCTTTTATGTAACATTTGTTATTGTGGTAAATGTGTCACGCTATTATTCGCATGGGAACTACATTAAAACATTTAGGCATGGAAAAGTGAGCTCGCATGGCTGCGACTTAAATGCAACTATACTATTGCTAGTTGTATATATTTTCTATTGCGGTTTCTTGTGCATTTTGTCAAATTATTCTTGTGGTGTTGAGGATACTTCACTTCAAGCTTTCTGTTTCGCCACTTTGTCTTTGTATTCGTCTGCAGTTTTGTCCCTCAAACATGGCCTGCACTCAACCAACTATATTAATGACAATATGTCGTAACTGAATCTATTCATAGCACTTTTGCGCAGATTACTTGTTGTACCAACCAACAAAACTCGGATACTGCTACTCTACCACACGCAGCCAGACTGCCAAGTCGTGGCCTGCTCCGGCATGTCGGGTGACGTTTGCAAGCCTCACATTACAAAACATTGTTCTCTACAGTTGGATATCGGGCAGACACCCAATCTGTTCCTCTTGAGCACTCACTAACAATACATCCCATATCATTATAAACAATAACCTAATCTCGTACATTGATGTCGTCCGACTCTCAAAGACATCAATATTACAGATACACACAAGAACACCATCACAACACAGACACAAACATCAAACACACGATGGACACCTCACGAAAACGACGACAACCGTCGGTCTCCAGAGAGGATGGCTGGGTGAGGGTTCAAGGGTGGAGGCAGAGGAATTTTAACTTTTGACGTTTTAAATTATAATTTAACCTCTTTCTTTTATATTATAACCAAACTATAATTTTAAGCCTCTGTATTTAAAAAATTTAACTTGTTTTTCAGATTTATAACGTGACAAATGTTATGTTTCGACCATTTTCCGAATTTATTTTAAATTCAAGTAACTAACGCCAGTTATGGCCTTCAGCTGGGCACTGGTGCCATTTTAATGTGTTATATTCCGTTCCGTCAAGATCCAATGTACTGTGCTCTCCGACAGACATCGGACAGATAATTATATCGGATCCGACACTGTCGGGCGCTGTGTGCAAGTCTCTCATTACAATACACTGATTTTCATGTCGTCCGATATCGATGTCGGATCGGGCTCCGATAGTATCGGTGCTTGTGCAACCAGCCTAGGTCTTAAAGTCCCCTCAGTCTACAAGAAGTAAAACAATTCAACACGTCGAGTGAGCTTTCCTCTAGTTCTTCCATCTACATCCAGGTTTAATTCCCCCGCAATTCGTTAATATGAACATCCCCACTCCTCGCCTTGTACAATTAAATCCTGGCAAGCTAAGGCGCCTTAAATAAAATAAAGAATATTTTCATTTGAAAAGAAAAGGTGAGCCTGACGTGAATATACGAGAAAAAAAGAGTGAACTGAAAGTTCAACGGTTCCCTTGCCCTAGAAGTGTATCCAATTTAATATTTCACAGCCATTTTAAACTTTGCACACCGTTATAGTATTAGAACGCACCTCCCCGCGGACGTGTTTCCCCCCCCCCCCCTTTTTATTCTTTTTCTGCTCAGCTCGAGATGAGCTAGAATAAATGAACAAAGAAAATTCCTTGCAAAAGTTTACCGCTCCTCCGAGCTTTTATCTCTTCTTGCCGGCCGACAATTTGCTTCAGTTGTTTTGCCAAGGCCATTAATTACCCGCTCCACTTCTCCCGCGGGGATACACGTGCTCGCGGTAAACTTAGGACTTTTGAAAGCCCTGCTCAAGACCTAGAATGTTTCCGGATTCTCAAGAAATGCATACTTGTGCGCACCTGTCCCCGGAAGTGACATCACCATGTATATAATAGCGCTCTTCGAATTCACAGTATAGTGCACACAGGCTTTATACTTGGCAAGTATTTGAAATTGTATACTTGCTCGGCATACTTGCGTAGGTACTTACGACAGTCACCATATTGTATTTCAGGTGTGAAAATTAACGTGTACGTATTGTGGTGCAAGTTTTTAAAGGTAATAAGTATTTACGAAATGTCATTCTGTGGTATGTGTAAATAACTGTCAGTTTAATAAAGGTGCTTCCAATTATGAGTAAAATTCTGAGCGTTGGATAGACGTCTGCAGCATATTTCCCCGGTGTATGCTTACAAATAATATTGCATTTGAAATCCGCATTTCCAAGTTATAACAAACCCCGTTGAATTGTATTTAGCTTTCTTTTGTTATCAATGTGCATATTTCAAAAACATGGTAAGGTAGGTATTGAGGGACGAGGAAAGATGGCCAGTTTCTGTATAATGCTCCTTTACATACGATAAATAAATGCAAAAGATCTCATAACAACTGAGCTACTTTGTTTACAATCTTGCACTAACGTGATACAGCAATATCCCAAGGCTATTGGTGTGGTATGAATACTTCTGAAATCGAGAGAAGCTGAACAGATAAACATAACCTCAGGATACCGAGGTGCAAGAATTTCTATATTCCATCAATTTGTTTTCCTGCGGTACAACTTGTACTCAAAGTGTACAACGACCAAAAACAGACATTAGCCTACATCAGCATATTTGTGTGTAACAGTTTTCGTTCAAAACAAAACACGCCTGTTGTCTTGCTGCTCTGCCAAGCACCCAGTAAGCAACGATATTTCTGTGCCGCCTTTCATTTCCCTCCTGTAAATAAAATGCTCCTATTATTTCCTCATTCCCAGCTAAAGCCATGTTTCAGCGCTTGAACTCGCCGTGTCATCCGTGTATCGCAAGCGTTTTATACTTGTGTTAACATAAAAGTGCCCTATTTTTTGTCTAATTGTACTTTTACTTATATTTTATATATAAATTTTAATTTTAAATGTATAATTAATATGAATAAAAGGAAGGAGCAAATTGGTGTGTTTGTAATGCCTAGTAAGAAATAGTTCATATGCAAAATGATATTACACAGAGTGCGCACGAATGCGGTGGATTGTCCCTTTGGTGTAATTTTCAAGACTTGGTGAAGCTTTGTTTGTGTGAGGCGGAGGAATATTCTGGAAGTAGAACTTGAGTAGAGTGTGAAGTTTCCGCGAATGTCCTGTAGTTGGAAAGACGAGCCACCCCGCTGCGCGGACAGCAGCAAAGAAGAAGTCCGGAGCCCGGGGTAGTTGCCTGAAGGGGAGGGTTGGGAGGAAGGGGTGGTTGGTAGGAAGGGTGGTTAGGAGGAAGGGGTGAAGCAGGGTTAATGAAGCGCAGAGTGAGCTGACAGGGAGTCGTTAAGGGAGTTGGCCACGGGAAAATGGTGTTATTTTGTATTCGAGCAATAAATTGTTCAACTTGTAGGCTATCTCATACTCAGATAAAATATTTTTAGACTGCGTGGTTTTTGAAAAATTACACGCCAAAGTGGATATTTTACTTTTTTGTGATGTACAAATAATGAAAGTCTTATTACGTACAAAAATACGATAATTCACACTGAGAGAAGATGTCAAGAGCTACTTCAAGACGTCTATAAAATTGCACAAGGAAATGTTTTGTCAATTTTAAAGAAATTTGTTGAAAATAAGGAAATTCTTGCACATTTTTTAATTTATGGCTACTCCTAAAGTTTTATAAAATAAGTTTTGCCATATATATATATATATATATATATATATATATATATATATATATATCCAGTTAACATTTCTTTAATTCCCTGCAAATATTTAGGTTTATTTTCTTTGTACATTACAAAAAACGGTAAAATTTGGACTTTGGCGTGTCATTTTGCAAAAACCACGCAGTCGAAAATATTTTGTCTTAGGATAAGGTAGTCACAGACAATGCCTTCGAGTTGAAATATATATATATATAGCTTAAATATAAAATAATACAATTTTCCGTGGCGAACGCCCTTAATAACGCCGGGGCAATCGCATCTGCTATACAAACAACCAGATTACATTTCACGTCTCGCTCTGTCGGCAGCACAAGTCTCGTGTCGTCTCGTCTGGTCTCGGAGAGCAGCCATCTTGACAGCACTATGCGCCACAACCGCCCTCACCTCCTTCCCCCCCCCCTCCCCCCTCCAAATGAAACCATTCCCACTCCCAGCAAAGTAATGCATTAGATCATCAATTACAAAACCAATGATGCACTAAAACAGTTTATATACGCACTATTCGTTATAACTTGTTTTCCGGAGTGTTTATCAAAATTTTGGGCACGACAAGACGTAAATATTATTTTTTAACAAATTCTTACATTGTTAAAATATTCACTACCTTTATTATCTTGTGAGCACTCATCGAAGATGAGTAATCAGATATTCTTTCTTATCTTCCATCAGTACCCCAGTAGTAGTAATGGCAGTGAATAAATACCAACGTAAGAAGGCGTTCGAAATTATTATTTGTGTATTGTCTTGCCAAAAATTTTGAAAAATTCTCTGATAAACCACTTTTGACCAAAATTAAGGTAAATACACAGCTTTCGTGCACCATTGGCCTTAGGGAAAAAGAAACACACTGACACAGATATTGTGCGTTGACTTTAGTAAAACTAATTACAGCTTTTGTTACGATTTAGACATTGTGAAGCTTACTTAATAAAAATGGTAGGAGCAGTTTTGCTTGGAATGTGTATACATCAATTTACTTTGAATTTGTTTCCTCATTACACACACACACACACACACACACACACACACACACACACATATATATATATATATATTTATTAAAAAAATATTTTTAGGCTTTATTATACTGTTTGTAAAGTTTACACAAGTAAGTAATTAACCATTACAGTGGAATTAATATAAAAATAAGGCATATATACCTATACCTTAAACCCGCGAATGAATAAAGAGGAAATACTGCACGAGAATATATTAAATTAAAGACCACTTAAAAAGATTTCTGCTCTTACGGCCAATGCGACATCAAAAAACATATCTTGTTACTTCCAAGTAATGAAGCCACGTAACTAGTGTAGATAAACGGCATTCTCTAGTGGTCACCAATAATGGATCAATACTTAGTTAAGTCTGAAATATTTAAAGTATATAATTATAATAATTTTTTTTTTCGTGGAACCTTTAGGTAAACTATAAAACCCGAATATTTCCTAGCAACCCATGAGTAGTAAGTCCCTGAAAGTCAGTTATTAACCTGTTACAAACTCACAAATCAGTCGAATGAAGTGAGTGCCATTGGTTTAGAATGGGATCCAATTGTCCGTCTGGAAATAGGTCTATTATGTATGTACGAAGCGCGTTTTGTACGCACACATAACTTCAGACGGTGGAAGCGATATTTCTTACACAGTGTACATAAGTTAAATTTGTTTTATATAGCCATGTATAATACTGCATGCTTTGAAAATAAATGCACATTTTGTACGCACACTGTTTTGGAAAGTTAGAAAGATCAATTTGTTTAGTAAACAAACCGATTGTATGCTTGTTAATTATATTATATTGGTTTCAGTTTACAAAATTTATCACTGTTCACAAGAATCCACCGTTTTATTAAGCTACGGGTCTGGTCAAAAACAACGCATTACATCGCACGTGCAGATCATCGAAGTGGATCTATAATAAATAACAAATGCCACTGATTTTCTACTGTTTTCACTTAATTGATTTCGTTTTCACAATTCCACGTCTAAAATGCTCACCCCTACACTGATAAATCTAAAAAAATATATTTAATATTTTTAATGGAGTAAATTTACACAATTACATTTTTAATAAACTACTTTACATTTATAGAGAACATCAGGTACTGTTGTCTACTGCATGCTATTGAACATCTTACTAACAGAAATTTAAACATACTGAAAACTACTCAAATAAGCCAATACATCTATGACACCAGTGCTCTCGTACCATAGACACAGATCTCGCTGGCTGCGCACAACCAATCTCCGTGTCCCAACATTGAACTGCTTTTCTAGCCAATTTGTAATGCAGTTTGATTAAATTCAAATTGGTAAAAGTATTTTGTTCCCATAAAAGTACTTGTCTTTTAAAAATCAAAATATGAACCAACACTTTCATCGCATTTGACCATGTGATTTTTAGTTGTGTTCTTTTGGGGCAGGTCACTGTTGGGTACATGAGCATAAGACGAATAAGCGGTCTGCCTCACATTTAGTCTGCGTCTCGTAAAGGCTGTTCACGATGAAGTGAGCACTTTTGAAATCAACCTTAGAAAAAAGTCACTGCCTCTACCTGCATATATTTTAATGGGCGCAGTGAGTGACATTCGCCCAGTAAACTTGGCAACGATGGCTGGAAAGTAGTTCCATATCTTAACGTCGAATAAAAATGGTTACGTAACTATTTGTGATAACTTAAAATTATTTGTTTCGCTTTCTGTTTTTTTATGCATCGAAGTGTAAAAATGAGCAGATTTGTAAAGCATTTAATTTCCTAACAATTCCACAGTTTCATTTGACCGAATTATGAATAAAGTGTTGGGGCCCATGGCAATGTTAATTTTACATAAGGCGGGAGAATACACAACGTGTATACAAGTAGAACTTATGCAGGGCTTTCAAAAGTGCTCATTTTATCGTGAACGGCCTGTACTCTACTTTCGTACATACAGTTACACAGTAAATTATATTGCACACAACGCAACCATGTTAGGAAGGTAGATCGTAACGTCTCGTCGACAGCTAAAGGAATTGGCCGTGGCATTCTGTAATGATTTCGGGAAACCAGGACAAAAATTCTAAGTATGGCAGGAACATCATTCGAAGCCGGGTTTTTTCCCCGAGTCAGAGTTGAGAGGTTAACCACTGCACCACATCGCTCGGTAATCGTGTGCGGCTTCACAGCTTGGTTGTGCGTGGAACTGAATGAGCAATTTGTAAACTGGTTGTCGTGGTGATGGCAACATTACGTCGCTAGCTGTCGTACTGTCAGCGTCCATGGTCATTTGCAGTAAACATATCGGAAACTATTACTGATGCGAGAGGTATATCACTCAAATAACATTTATAAGAATGTTTTCGTGTGTGGTTTTTACCAAAGTAATTCCAATATTGATATTTTTAGAATTTTTTAATCTCACTGGTGTTTAAAGTGTATACTGTTATGCTAAAAATTTTTTAAATAAAACAAATTTCTTAATTTTTTTAGTTTTGAATTTTTTACCATCGCGAAGTTTTCTAGACGTCATGGTTACCAAACGATCGTGTCTTCGATCATCAGTGTCAAGGTCTCTGATTCCAAAGGTTACCGAAAAAATATAGGTTGTTAGCATTGAGCCGGAACGATGGAGAACAACGTTCATTATGAACTTCAGATATCTACAACAATTAGGTTTTTTTTTTTTTTTTTTTTTTTTTGCTAAAGGTTCTTCGTGATAAAGAGAGAGCTTGATTGAAATCGACCGCTGGGAAAACTGACTGCGCATTACTACAAGTGTGTTACAGCACACGCTGCCATGCAAGGTGTCTGTTAAGTTGGCTACGAATTGGTAGAAATAGTTCTGAGACTTGAATTTGTATTGAGTGTGTGATCGGTACTTCAATTGCTATTGAAGTTAGTCTTTCTTTGTTTTTACACGTAAGAGCTCGAACACGCTTTTTACTTTCCTGAAAATTCCACGGTTTGACTTGGATGATGGACAAATAAAGCGAGAGGGCCCATTGCAACGTTGATTTGTTTACACATGTTGAAAGGATAGAAATCTAGAAGTAAAAACAGATCCTGGACAAGGCTCTCGAAAGTGTTTTATTAACTGCGAACACCCTATGCTAACATGTATAATCTATTCGCAGTTTTTTCACACTTTTTGAATCAAACGTTCGAAAAATCACCCCATGTAATCCGCGTTTAGTTACTTTCTAAATATGCCATGTGCCACAAGCGTTTTATGCCTCTGTTAACATAATTTTTTTTTTTTTCGTTAAATTGAAATTCGACCAATATTTAATTTATGAATTATGTCTCATTTTTAATAAATATGTATATAAACAGTGAGAAAACCTGTGTGTTGGTAACGCCTAGTAAGAAATAGTTCTCAATCGAAATATGATTACAACTCAGTGCTCACGAATACGGTGCGCTGTCCCTTTGGTGAAATTTTCTATACTTGGTTAATCTTTGTCTGCACGAGGAGGAGGAATAATATGTAAGTGGAACATTAGCAGGACTTCAGAAAAAGTGTGAAGAAATCGTGAATTGGATTATAGTAATAATGTTCGACAAAATGGCTGCAGAGAAAAGCGGGAGGTAGCGTCCAACAACTGGGAGGCCTGTGTAACGGAACACGCATAAGAAGCCCGTGGTTATGAACGTGAGGTAAAAGCAGGAGTACTCGGGGACAACCGACAGGCGTCTCCACCAAGTTTCGCCAGTGCGAGAACTTGGGGTCGTATCCGTCGAATATAGAAAACTCGTCATCCAATAGCGGTGAAGGGGAGAGGGGGAGGAACAGGAGATACGGACGACTCCAGGATCATCGAAGTCATGTGCTTCACTGAGTAACTCTTGTCGCTTTTTCGCTTTATCTAGAAACTTACACTCTAAGCAATCGTTTGTAACTTTACTATACCAGTGTGCACGTACAGTGACAAAGCGCGAATGGTAAATTATTTTCCCATGCATGCATGGTAACGTTCCTACATTCGCTCAGGAAACAGTCAAATGCGTACAGAAATTCCCAACTTTGTATAAGTTAGTAGCAATGCTAAACATTCCCATATTTTCAGCCCGACATGTAGTATTATATAGCTTAAAAACTTCCATTAAAATTTAGGAAGTTTGCAAGGAATTTTTTACAGTGTATCTGCACCGTTAGGGTGTAAATTTTTGAGTCAAGTCATCAACATGAAACATCTTACTTCCTCTTGGAATAGGAAAACGTAAACGTTGGACTTATTGCGTACTGTGTGGATGGACCATTCGTAGCGTTTTGATCTGGGTTTCCGAGTTTAATATAATGATTGCATCTGCACAGTTCGAGTCTTTAGTGTCTTCTAGTGGGATAGCCGTCACGTGCAAGTCCATGCGCGTGTTGCCAAACGCCCTCACAGGCAAACGTTTTGTCGAACCAAGTATAATACATTCACGGCTACTTCAGCCTTTTCTGAAGACATGCTAAAGTACTACTTCCAGGATATTCCTCCCCCTTGTGCAAACTAAGCTTAACTAAGTCTGGAAAATTACACCAAAGGACAAGGCACCGAATTCGTGCGCACTCAGTGTTACAGTAATTTTGCATAAAAACTATTTCTTACTAGGCACTACCAACACACATGTGTCCTCGCTGTTTTTATTCAAATTATTTATAAATGAAGCATTATAATTTATTGATAAAATATGAAAACATTTCCATCCAACATAAAAAAAGAGTAACTTTTATGATCACAAGTATAAAACGCTTAGGATACATGGCGTATGTTGGAAATAACTGAATACGTCATACACGGGGAGATTTTTCAAAGGTTTGATTCGAAAAGGGAGAAGGAACCGCAAATAGACTATATCAGAAGCGATGTAACCGTAGTTCCTGACTTCAGCTCTGTAAGCGTGCAGTGCATCATCAGAGCTGTAGGAATCTCGCTGCTAATAGACTATATCAGAAGCCATATTACCGTAGTTCCTGACTTCAGCTCTGTAAGCGTGCAGTGCATCATCAGAGCTGTAGGAATCTCGCTGCTAATATACTATATCAGAAGCCATATTACCGTAGTTCCTGACTTCAGCTCTGTAAGCGTGCAGTGCATCATCAGAGCTGTAGGAATCTCGCTGCTAATATAATCAGCATAGAGGCGAAGGTAGAACAGTTCTGTAAAAGGGCTTCAGGCCAAAGTTCGGCACTAGTAACATAATGTTCTGTTAAAGGCTGTTAACGATAAAGTGAGCACTTTACAAATGAACCATTAAAAAATGTCACCGCCCCTGCATGCATACATTTTATTGGGCGCACTCAGTTGCATTCGCCCAGTAAAGTTGGTAACGATGGATGGAAAATAGTTCCATAACTTAACGTCGAATGAAGAATGTTAGGTAACAATTTGTGATAATTTAAATTTATTTATTTCACTTTCTGCTTTTTTAATGCATCGAAGTATGAAAATGAGCAGATTTTTAAGCATTTACTTTCTTTATAATTACACACTTTCATTTGACCGACGCAGGAATAAAGTGACGAGGCCCATGGCAAAGTTAATTTTACATGTGGCGGAAGAATACGCAACGTGCATGCAAGTAGATATTAAGCAGGGCTTTCAAAAGTGCTCATTTTACTGCGAGTCGCGGAAACAGAGCAAATATCGCTGAGGTAGTTCTGTCGATATAACTGCGCATCCTGCACGAGGAACAGAATTCTCTACTGTAGGCGCTACTGCGTGTTCATAGCTGCAGATGAAATCACAAGACAAGACCGCAACGTACAATTCTGTTGCACTTACGTTGCAAATATTCAGATAATACGTACAACCAATCCGTATGCTGTTCCCATGCAAACAATCTGGGTGGGTCACGGGTAAAGAAATTTGCTACCCACAACCATATTTTTTTCTCATCTCTACAGTCGTATTGTATATTCGAAACTTTGTTGCATTGCAGTGATTCGGGCTAGTATTTACTAAATTAATCGCATATTTTTTCAAAGCGCGTCGTATAAAAAGGGGGCTACGGCTTTAGCGCAGAATAGTTGATTAAACAGATACGAAATGGTGTGGTGGTTAATTTGGCGTGGGCTTGCCCATTCTCTGATTGGGCACGCGAGGCTCCGGGAACGGGTCTTGTGTCTGATTGGCTGTACTGTATGGTGCGAGATGATACCTATTGGCTGGGGCTGCCAGCTGGCGATTGGGTTACCAGGCGCTGATTGGTGAACGGCGTTCTAAAATGCTGCTGGACCAGTGACTCCATTTTGCTGGTGTGCCCGGCGGGAGTTCGCAGTATAAGCGGCTCTTTCACTAGTAAATAATTTTAAGACCAGGCTTCTCCATGCATGAGCGCATAGGGACTCAAAGGCTAAATTTGAACAAAGATATCGCAGTCGTTTATTGTGGTAGTATTTTCAACTAAAGATTGTTAGTTAGAGGTTGAACTCATCTATATTTGTAAACCTTCCACATTTTAATTTTTAAATTTAAAATGTGCGTTTTCATTATTTATAAGATAGTGACATTTGATAAATAATTAAAAAGTTCATTAAAAATTTAAAAATTAAAATTTGAATGGTTTACAAACATAGATGCGTTCAATCTTAAACAAAAAAAAAACCGTTGAAAATGCTATCACAAAAAATGACAGAGATCTTTGTCCGAATTTAGCCTTTGATTCCCTATACGCCCATGCATGGTGAAGCATGGCCTTAACACGTTCGGTCACGCATTAATTTCCGAGTTGAAGTGTTGCAATTGTATATTGGCGTTAACCAATAATGTCAAAGACGCGCGTAGAAAAGTCCACAAATAACATTAGCCACAAGCAAGACTGGGCACTGGTGTGTACAGTTCCGGTCATAACTTTCATTAATTTGCAACGTGGCTACAATTGTGGACACAGTGACTGAATGGGTCAAACGCTTCAGATCACGTCCACTTGTATGGAAGCATTGTGGCGGCGGCGTTGGAAATATCACGTACAAGCTCCGCGCGTATTCTAGTCGTGTCGGAAACGGCTACGAGACCATTATTTACGTTACTAAATCGACCACGTGACCAAGTTCAGGCCCTAAATATTTGGGGATTACAGGTTGTAATTTACTGAGGTGAAATAGCTTACTAAATCCCCAAATAGGTCCGTAAAATCGTCTGTTGCTGTTTATTTACCTTTTATTTCCCCCGTTGTGGTGGAAACGTCAGTATTTACTGTTCTTGAAACGCTGCACAATAAATGCATGTGAAAACTAGGGCTCTACATTGTTATTATAAATGGAATGATAATTGCAGGGAGCGAAGAAATAGCGATAAAATTGATGTCGGCTAGATAGAACAACTATCAGTTATTCACAAGACAATGGGGTTGCTTGGGAGAAAGTTATTTATTTGTAGGGTGGCAAACAAAATGACGTTGAAATTCCACAAGCCTGTAGTTTCCAACTTTGTCGTATGTAGCGCTATTACAAGCCATTCGAAACCATCCACCCTAAATTCCTAAACCCTAATTTGCGTAAAGTTGCCATTTCTGACACGGCATCTGTTTCCTCAGCATTATAATACGCGGCTATAGGGTTTTAGTGCGGTAATGTGTTCACGAAAGATAAGTTACATCATTGTCGCTGTTGTTCAAAACTATTTTTCACAAAACAATAATTTCGCGAGCGGAGGGTAACTTACAATGGTGTTTGCTGACTTTGGAACATTCCAATGACCTCATCTATGTTTCAACCACCGAATTTATTAATTGGAACAATATACAGACCTTCAGATTTGTCCTGAAAAAAATATTTACATTAAACATCCCGTAGTTAAAAAAAAAAAACTTTAACAGACGAGACCCATATGTAGAGCCACCTGTTTTTCGCGAAAAGACCCCAAGACCACATGTACCCAATAACACTAGAGCTCAGATCCACTTTCGTGACTGGACGATTTCAAATGTCACGCAATGTCGGTGTCGGCTCGCGAATCACGGACACACCATGTCGGAGTTACCTAATTCTGGTTGACCTAAACAGGTGAAGAACTGTCTCCCGACGAAGACAAGTGGACAATGACCCAAGTAAAACTGTACGCATGTCATAGCTAGAGACATGCAAGATTCGCGTTATTATTTGCCATCAGGCTAAAATTCACCGTCCTATACATGTTCGAGCCGGTGCCACTTCCTTGTTGGCTTCTGCAGCAGCGAGGACACATTTTCCCTTTCGACTTGATTGGACGTGATTGGGCCTGCTTCTCATTAGTGGTTTCCTATTGGTCCAAAGCCGTCCTGGGCGTGTCCTAACGACCTGTCGTCCAATGACAAGCGGAATATAAAACACAAGTGTTTGAAGTCTCGTCTGTCTTCAAATAACAACGCGAATTTCACATGTCTCTGGTCATGGGACATTAAAGTCTAGCTTTCGTGTAAATTTTTTTCGCGAAAAGCAGGTGGCGCTACCCATATGATAAGAACTATGGAGCCGCCTTTATCACCGTGTGATTATAGCGTCGCTGGTGCTTCGACCACGGATCAGAGCAGTTCGGTTCCCGGCGGGGCCACTCCCGATGATCGCGCGTGGACAACGTACAGTACTTCTGCGCTGGCCAGCGAGTTTTCTCTGGGTTTTCCCTTTGCTTCTGTGGCCTCACAATCTCCCTCGCAACTTCCACCGCTGAGCACTAAACACATCCTAATTAAGTTTCGAGTGGATATATTTGGGCGGCTCTTAGCATGGAGGTATTGACGGCCGGAATGTATGGGCGGAAGAAACGGGAGATCCTGGAGAAAACCCGCCGACCAGCCGGCATCGTCCGGCACGATTTACACATGCGAAACTCCTGGAATCGAACCCTGTTCGCCTAGGTGAGAAGCGAGTAAGTAGTCTGGCCACTATACCACCGCGGCCCCTCTTAGTTAATAGGGCGTGGTATATAAATTAACGCTGGGCACGTTAATTGGAGTTCATTCTGAAAACGAATATAGAAAAATCTAGAAAGAGAAATCCCATAATAACGGTCTCTGTTTATTTTAACCGAATGATACGTTTCATTGGGGCGGTGTTTTACGCCGTACGTGACGTGTGAAATAACGACATATGAATAAGCTCGACCTTAATGAACCAGCTGGCAAATATTTGGGTGCAAAGTTAGGGGAAAATATTATCCAGGAATAACGTGTCTTAATGTTTCTACATTCGCTTTCATAACAACGTAGGTTTCTTTAATTTTGATTAGTGCTGATTCAGTTATCACACCCAGCTAAGTGCCCTCCGTATCTCGCAGTAAAACTGGATCAGGCTGGAACGGGTGTTGATAAGCTGGTAATTACTTCTCTTTTCTTCCAGCGCGTATTCTCCTTTGTAAGGCAAACAGACAAGCGTAATAAGAAGTTGTAGGGCTTTGGATAAAGCTCAGGGGATCTCTCCGCTTTGGTGAGACTTCTTTGTCTGAAGTCCGTAACGACGCCGCTCGGAGGTACTTTGTGCGTTTGAGCCCCCAGACGAAAGGGGGCGTTAAGGGCGAAACCAGCACGCGCATTGAATCCTTTATCACCTCTGTGCGCAAGGCAAGGCATCGTCAGTGGAACTCCAAGCCATGCCTCTCCAGTTTAATGGTCATTGTAGAAGTAATGAATACAGGGCTCTACGCATGTTTTGTAGATATTCGATGAAGTTAAGTCAGTGTGAATGTGCCTTTTTCAGCTTTGTTGAAGGATTTACAACGTTTGTGTTTGTATTACTTGTGGTGCATTGACATTTACCTCCGAAACTATTCCGAAGTGTGATGTATTTTGTTTTGGTAGCATAATGCTCACACTTAAAGCAGATATCCCAAGCGTTTATCTCAGACACACTGAAACTCCATCTGGAGCCCAAAAGTGCAGGAGCTTTAAGGGCGACTCAGTCACGCGAATCCCATGCCTCACGACCTCTAACACCATTGTTGCACCCTATATTTTCCTTTTTAAAATAAATTAAATATTGTATACTACCTCTACAAACACATTTCAAGTTGTGTGACGTGTATTTTATCAATTTTAAAAGTTGTTATTTTTATTTATCCTAAAGAGAACATCCCATATTTTATTTTCGCTGCAGATTCGAAAGTTTGGAAACGAAAAAGTTATTGTATACTATACTAAATTTGAAATGTATTTGTTGGATTGATTATTAAATATATAAATTAAAATGATGTCCCAGAAAACTGGATTACTTCTGGTTTTGAGTTATTACCATTCTAAAACAAAAATCTTCACAAAATGGGCGATTTTTTTTTTTTTTTACTTTCAATGGTTTATTGTATAGTACTGAAATGGCGTGTATTACTTCCGATAGCATCTCGCCTGTAATGAGACTATCAGCGGTCACACTGCACTTTTATAGCGAATAGTACAGGTAAAAGTTGTGCAATATACTTCCCTGTACTGCTTCAAATTTCCCTGTGCAAGGATTTATATACTTAAAAGTAACAATGGAAACGCCCGTGCCTTTCTAAACGATTTTTACATTCACAAAAAAAAAAAAAAAAAAAAAAGATATCAGATACGTAAATATAAAATGTAAACAAATCTTTGGACTTGAAAATTCCTTAATTTTTTTTAACACTTTAATTGCTATAAACATTTATTGGCAAGACACACTAGAAGTGACTTTTCTGTAGTGAAGACTGTATGATTGTTTGTTCTGTTTGTCTTTGTGTTTCCGTTTACATTGCGCCTATTTGTTCACATAACAACGGACACGCTCACTAAAAACTGGACAACTTTCCTAAGTGGCTGGCTCTCTGCCAAGATGGAAGTTTTTTTCCTATGTAGAACAAGTTACCGTTGACGATCCTGCTAAAGGCTGTTCACGATGAAGTGAACATTTTCGAAATCAACCTTAGAAAAATTATTACTACTTATACCTGCATATATTTTAACGGGCGAACTAAGTGACAGACGCCCAGTAAATTTGGTAACGATGAATGGAAAGTAATTCCACATATTAACGTCGAATAAAAGGTGTCACGTAACCATTTGTAATAACTTAAATTATTCCTTTCGCTTTTTTTTTCTTTTAATGTATCGAAGTGTAAAAACGAGAAGATAAGCTAAATACGTATTTAGGTTTGTAATAATTTCGAATTTTCAATTAACCGACTCATGAATAAAGTGATGAGACACATGGTGACCTTGATACAAGTAGACCTTAAGCAGGGCTTTCAAAAGAGCTAACTTTACCGTGAACAACCTATGACTTAAATATTCGCACTTTGAACGTCACTGACGAAATACTACGTTGCAGAGAGCGCTATGAAAACTGCTGGAGAAGTAATATTCCTACGTCCATGTCTTCAAAAGAATGCGGATGTCAATATGTTGCCGCAAACTCCATGCATACAACTTGCTGGTAAGCTGGCACGTAGGGAGGCCCAATTTTTGAGAAAAGATTTCACGACCTGTTGTATTTCATTTACACTTTAGCTCAGATCCGCTTTCGTGATCGGATGGACGAGTGCGAGCTGCCGTGAAATAAACATTGGGCTCGTGGATGCTCTCTAAGGAGATCTGCCCGTGCATTGAGGACCAGTGAATGTGAGGTGATTCTGCGAGTACGATGGGACCATGGCATCTTGGGTGTGACGACTATTCCGCAATTCGTCGCCTCCCCAGGTGGCGGACAGGCGATCCCCGGGCTCTGGGGTGGCTGGGAATATCCCAATACCAGCCCGCGGACCAAATGGCCGGTGCGAGATCGCCGTCGTCGTGGGTGTCTGGAACCTGGGCAGCTCAGTACGAGATGGCGAAGCACGTCTGCTGGAGGTGGCCCAAGGATCAAGGCGTGGAATGGGATCTTGAGGTGCTGGAAAATGCCAAGTGTAGCGATCCTAACTGCTGGATTCTGCGGGTTGCCGACTGCGGATACGTGATGAATGGATTGGAATGCATAGGACCTTAGAAGTACCCCGATATCTACCTTCACTCCTGGGCCAGCGAATTCGCCTCCACCACTGGTAGGCACCGGGTGTCTCGCGTTTCTCAGATCGAAGGGACTGTTTTGGATAAAGGGGAGGGGGTGGCTCCCCGAAGAACTCTCCCCTCCTTCACCCACGGATTGGAGATCCTGGTATCGACGGCACGGAAGAGCGAAGATGGAGTCTGTGTCATGACTGAGCTGTCTGGTTTTCCGACGCACTCGACCAGAAGCAGGGAGGCTCTGCATCCTCAGTTGATGTCAGTACTGCAGTGCTGGTTAAGCCCACATGGCAGTATTGACAGTAGCTCAACTTCAAGGGCGCCTGCGCCCATACGATGACTTGCTTCGGCGCGGGGTCCCCCGCAATACACACCAGCTGCGATCTCATTTCATTTCAACCCGCATCAAACCAACAGAAGTCTTTCTTCCGAACTAACAAATACCCTAGTTTATCCAGCCCTAATCCAGTTAAAATGAATTATTTTTTCCTCGGCGACTGTCGCATAGATTTTCTACGGCCCTCTCCGCTTTGCCTGGTTTGCTGTGCTCTTCCATCTAGACCCTTCTTCTTTCGGGGTGTACACATGGCTACAATTGTGCCCTTGGCACGATAACCCTACTTAGCCGCGATGCATGCGCCCTTTATAATAATTAAACCCGACCTAAGGCGTTAGAGCTTTCCCTAAGACGCATCCCATTCTCCAGCCGACTTAGCTACTAACATGCATGCCGGAGGGCACACGGAACTGTGAGGGTGCTCACGTTGGCGTAGCCAATAAGTAAAACAAGACTGTTGGTACGTCCGTAGGCTTTTAAAATGTAGCAAGTACGGAAATCTTTTCGCGAAACTCGGGTGTCCCGACACTGATACGACTAGGTAATACTGTCTAGTTTTCTAACAGAATGTTTCTTCCTTCACCCTCCCCGTCCTTGTCAAATTCCCGACACCTGTGTGAAGTTCTGCGTGTGCGGTGGCTTGTGCGTGACAGGCCGAGATAATGATTGTAGGCGTGTCTCCCGCACCTTACACGATTATCGCTTTAAAACAAACAAAAAAACAGCGTTTGCATGTTTTCCTCAACTACATTTCTACAAAAAGATGTTTTGCAAATGTTTTAATAGCCTGGATATAGCTAGTAAACTAATGTTTAAAGACTATAAAGAAATGCAAAACCCTTAACTATAATTACTTTACTCCTACTTAATCTCTTGTAGGAATGGTTCCTTTCTTCAATGGGCGCAAGTTCTTTTCTGTTTAATAGCAGTATCGTGAAAGTCCGCTAATGCCGTGTCCGAAATGGCAGATTTCGTTAGCAAAATGATCACGTGGCCCGACATCATGTACAAAAATGATGACGTATTTTGTAATTTGGTAGTTCGTATTTTTGTATCTAGCGGACGTTAGAGGTGCATGTAAAACAAGTTATAAAAATATTTTTAAAAAATTCTAATGATGCATAGTATTTCAATAGTAATGCCATTCAATATTCACACAAGCAACCAATGTCAAAAGACTTACCTGAGAAGATTACCATTTAGTACACTGAGATTAACATCAGCGGATTTCATATTCCTCAGTGGCAACAACACGACAAATTTCGAGAAGGTATCAAGCAAAATCAATATACAAATATTCCCTTTTCTCGACCAGACCAGAGGGCTAAAAATATCTAGATGAACAGTTTCCCAGGTTACCTCAGGTAACTGTAAAACACCCTGTCCTAGATTAGCCTGACGGGCCTTTTTGCATTTTTGGCGCTCGTCACAGGTATGTACGAATTCGCCCACTTCGGTCTTTAAAGTTGGCCAGGCGAAATACCTGGCAATTTTCTGAAAAGTCTGACTAGTGCCTTGGTGACCTCTAAAAACCGAATCGTGATAGTACGATATTACCATCGATAGCAAAGACAAGGGTACTACAATTTTGCGAGCTCGTCCATTTTTGACGGTAAAATAAAGGACGTCCTTCTCCACAATATACGGCAGTACTTCGCCGGAGTTCAAATCGTTGACCACCTTAGCGCAAAAGGCATCGTCGCGTTGTCCCTGTCGCAACTTAACAAAAAACTCTGGGAAACCCTGGATCAAATTCAGTGAAGCCACAGGCATTTTGTCCCGGCTTGTCTCAAAGTCCTCGGCGTCGAACATGCGCAGGACCCACCGGCCGAGTTTTCCTAGTTGCTGTGGATAGTCCAAAACCTAGCTAAGTGCCTGGTTATCTGTAAACAGATCACATTCATCGTGTTCAATATAAGCCGCAAACTTCTCCAACCCAAAAATGCAGGCTAAGGTCTCCTTTTCATGGACTCCCATATTGCGTTTAGTCTCCGAAAGATTGCGATTCGCAAACGCAATTTGGGCTAAACCGAGTTCAGTTCTCTGGTTCAGTACAACTCATAAGGCCAAAGAAGACGCGTCTACCTGCACAACAAATCTCTGTAGAAGTCCGGAAGATGAAGGGCGGGAGGTGACGACAGTAATTTTTTCAGAGGTAAACGCTAGTTCTTGCTCGGGGCCCCACTTAAAGTCAATGCCCTTTCTCTAAAGTTGGTTCAAATGTGCCGCAATCTCAGAGAAATAATTAATAAATCTAGCATAATAGCCCATTAATCACATAAATTCGTTAAACCCCTTGATGTTGCACAGCGCAAAGTTTATAAGAACATTTTTTACACTGTAGGTATAGGCGAAAACACAGATTTTGCAGACAATAGTTTACAAGGGTGTGCTCTTAAGAGTGGGATGGACCCCCACGTTTTTTGTGAAATAGTTGTTTGCGAGAATGTTCTGCAAGTACTACTTTTTGTCAGTTAAGATAAAAAAACAGTTATCTATGACCCTATTTTTTTTTACTTTTGTCATGCTAAGTGTATTCTCGGAGAAAATATTTCGTGAATATGGTCAAATATCGCATTTTTAAAGCTTGCCTGTGCAGTTTCCTTAAGCGGCAAGAGAAAAGTACAAAGCTACGGAGGTAGTTTAATCTGTGGGCTTTCATCGCGTGTAATAAAACCCCTATGTTATAGATATGATTTCCACAGTACAGCGTCACAACGGAAACACTGCACGCTTGCGCATAGGAGCGATGAGGCGCTAGAAGTGCGTGTTAGTGTCGCCAGTATCGCTGCCCGCTTCTTGAATTTGGACGGGGTGGGTCCATCCCACTCTTAAGGTTGAAGTAAAGCAACTGCCTATGGAGCACTGCACCCGACTGTACAACGTGAAGAACTCATAAAAGAAAAGTAGTACAGACAACATAAAAATGGTCAGAAATGTCCGATTTATGCTGCGTGTGAAAGAAGAATGTTTATGTTTTGGAACATGATAAAATAAGTAATTCACTGAAATATACTTTTTAAATATTAAAAAATAATAGCTTAAAATAGTTTGTAATTTTAACAAAATTTAAGCGTATTTCCATTCTGGGTGCTTCGAAGAGGCAGAATTTGCAAGAAAATCTTTCTTCAAGAAATATCGTCATAATATTAACTACAATTAGGTGTAATAAATTCATAGTGCTAATGTACAATATCAATTTTATAATTAACTTTATTTTGGCCAGTTTCAACCGGAAATGTTTGTGACAAATGGATGCGCATAAAAATAATTTATAAAAATTATATCTTAGATTTCTTTTTCAGTTTTCTTACACATAATCATAGTAAATATTATGACGATACTCTATGACGAAGATTTTCTTGCAAATTCTGTTTTCCGAAGCATCCAGAATGGAAATGTGCTTGAATTTTGTTAAAAATACAGACTATTTTAATCGATTTTTTTTACATTTAAAAAGTATAATTTAGTAAAATATTTTATACTAATGCAAAAGATATACATTATTCTTTTATATACAGCATAAATTGCACTTTTCTGATACTTTGCATGGTGTCTGTACTACTTTTTTTATTATGAGTTTTTCATGTTGTATAGCAGGGTACAGTGCTCCATAGGCAGTTGCTTTACGTCAACCGTAAGTTCGTGTTCCAACGAGGCGCCCGTGTTAATGACAGTGTAACCCGAGCACTTAATGGCTCCGGCAAGTCGACAAGTATCCGGTGTGCCGGGTAGCGAAGTTCCTCTCTCTGGAGCGACGTGCAGATCTGGTGGCCGAGCACGCGATCTGATCCTCCACTGGTCCTCGTGTGTCGCCCCTTTCCCCGAGCAGGCATCTTTGAAACGGAACCCGAGTTGCCCCACGGGAACCCGTCGTCAGCATGCAGTCGTCTGGCATCGCTATGACATCATTTCATCCTTGTCCTGTGATTACTTATTTAATCCCCTAGTGCTATTACATTACGTCGTTCTTGAACTGCGTCTGAATCGTCCCCAAGTACAGGTACTTGAAGTAAACAAAGCTCCCATATACCTGGTATTTTCCGACACACGCCGATAAACTCCGGCAGGCTATTTCTTACGACAAAATATCACAAAGTTTTGTGTGTTGTAAACGCTCTGAGGTGTGTCGAGTCCGGCGTGTGGGCGCCAATTTTATTAGGTGGTGTATCACGGTTCTCTCAGAGGTGTCTGGCACCACACTGTGCAGTATGTGGTGCAGTTAGTGCATAGCGTGCGATTGGCGTGAGCTTAATGGGTTTCCGAGTAAACTGATAAGCGCAGTGACGTATGACTTAAAATAATTGTGTCCTCTCGGAATACTGCACTTTCCATAAAGGATGAATTCGATCTCCTTGAAAACAGCTAAAAACAAAATGTAAACCAAACACTCGCTTCCAATAACTAACACAAAATAAATTTAACACTAGGCATGACACTCTCCAGGTAACATTCAAATATAAATGATTTATTACAAATAATCATATTGTAACAGCTTATGTTTATCAAACATTATATTAGCTTTGGTATCATTTGCAATAATAAATATATTTAATAAGAATTAAACCTAATATACAAAAGTAGCCATAATCTAAGTTGTAATGTCCTGTGATATACACCTTATACGAATATTATGTGTATATAAATAAATTATAATTACTTTCTCAAACTTAATTAAATCTCGTGCCATTTAAACTGGGAGCAGGGTTCTTAGTACTCAGAGGTTGTAAGTTATACTGTTAATAAAGTTCACTTGGCGTCGTTTCACGAACATGACATCTGTAGCAGTATGCAATGAAAATAAAATTCACTTGGCGTCGTTTCACGAACATGACATCTGTAGCAGTATGCGATGAAAATAAAATTGGCGACCATCTAAAAAATTTCGTTACTTGTTGCAGTAGAAATCTTACGAACTCACACGTTAATATGTGAAACTGAAATACGTTGAAATGTGGCAGCTAGTGAGGCATCTATTTCCCTGGCTTTAAGAACATGGGCCTTGGTACACGAATCATATAGTGCAATAAGTACCACGCGGTCATTTGCGGAAGGCGAACTAAATTAATATATTCCTTCAGTTTACAGCCCGAACATGCCCTCTTCTTTACTTGACGACCGTCCCGGTGTGCTTCTTGGTCGTCTGTTATATGATTGCGGCATTCCCGTCACTTTTCCTAAACGTGCACTTAAAAATCCTACCGGGTTCGTGCGTCACGACCCGCTTAGTCGTAGGATCAGATTCAGCATGGCCACACTAAGCTCCATAAAGCTTAAGGTGACGCTAGATCTTCGGCCAATCACAGAACGGCTAATGCGTTCAAATCAACAAACTATGTTGCCCACGGCAACCAGCCTGTAGCCTTCCTTGACAAGGCTATCCGAAACATTAAGCAACATATATGTTATCGAAAATAGTGATATCCTAATCATAAACATAAAATTAACTCTGACACATGAATAGTTTCACGAATATATTGAATATGTGCAAATTAGTAAAAACACATTCAGATATTTTATATATAGCAACCAATAAATAAATTATCATATGCTTGTATCTGAATTAGCAAGTTACATTATCCAGTTTTTCCAGTTTTACCCTTCATGGTAAAAATGGAGGTTGGTGCCGTAAACCTAAGATGGATGGGGTATTTTATGACATATTATGAATCAGCACGTCTATCTCAACAAAAAAGACCCTATTGTAGGAAAATTCCCAGGTGAACAGTTTTCGATAGAAGTGCATCATTCTGATCAAAAACATTTTCTCACAATATTAATTATAAACAGTTATGCACGGTTGTCATTTCTTGGTTGTCTACGTGTATTGCCGTACAACAAATTATAAGATATAATGTCCAACAGACTCTCAAGGACATCGCCTACTTGGAGCTGGGGCCACAGTGGCTGAACGACTAGCCTGCTCGCCTCCTACCAAGGCGATCCGGGTTCATTCCCCGGCCGGGTCACTCCGGATTTTCGCATGTGGGAATTGTGTCGGACGATGCCGTTGGTCGGCGGGTTTTCTCGGGGACCTCCCGTTTCCTCCCGCCCTTTCATTCCGGCGCTGCTCCATAATTACCTCAATTACCCTCATCGGCTCTCAAGACCTTGATGTTAAGATCCTTTCAAATCTCTTCACTCACTTACTTAGAGCTTTTCAGTGTGTTTGAAGCGCCGAAGCAAGCGAGCAATAAGGGAGAGAATGACACGCGTGCCTAGTGTCCCAACACTCTTATGGCAAGGCGCTGAACTGGCGTACAGTGTTTCCGTCGTGCTGCGTGTGCCTATGGGACTTTAAGCGGTGACCTTATCCTTTTATTGCTGGAAAGTAGGAAGTAAAATACAGCGCGTGTCCCTATAAATATTTCGCATGTGTCCAACCAGTATATTATGAGATACAGCAGTGTTGGAGTGCCCGGAAATAACATTTATAATGTGCATGGCGTATTGAGAGTAGATATCATTCGTGCCTCGTTTGAAGTGTGTTTTACTTTCGTCCATCGGTACGATGGGTACACGTTTAGTGGTTTCGTAAAGAAAACCAGATTAAAAAAAAAAAACACTGCAACACAATTCAACTGCCAGGTAGGCGGCGCCCTTAAGGGTGTCGTCTACGACGAAGTGTGATGGGTGTATAAGATTTGGAAGCGTGGCAGCGGTAGGGACGACTCAGGGACTAACTTCACATGTGTCGTCGCCTCTACGCTCAGGGCACTGAACTGGCGTGAGGTCTTTCCGTTGGAAACCCACCTCCAGTGGCGTTTATTCCATAGACGCAAGGTAAGCAATGCTTACCGTATACATATTGGAAATATTTGACCATTTATAGTTTCCGCCTTAACTTTAAACACATTTAATTCTGTATTTCCCCGTTTCCGATTAAAAAAAAAAAAAAACATAGTTTTCGTAACTTCCTTACTCTACACGCATAGTGCTGCTATCTAGTATTTATTTCCACAAACGGGAGCGACTAGCGATGAATCGAACTCGCAAGCAACAACACGCCACCGCGTTCCTTCAGCAAGGTAAGCAGTCGTTCTGTTTGCTTCCTCCAGTCCTACATTTTTCATTGGAGAGCGGATGAAAGTGTTCGGGAAAACGGGAGTTTTCTTTTAATTTGTAATATGCTCTCTAAATTATATTCAGTTTAATTATTATTACACTCTATTTGTTTCCGTTTTTTATAACTAATGTTAGGTATTATAAAACAGTAAATACGCGTGGAGGGTAAATAAAGTTGGAAGTTGCGTCTGTTAGTAGAAATAGCTTACCCGGTAAAAAAAAAAAAAAAAGTCACTACACGCCACTACCCACCTCTATAAGACTTTCAGCGATGGCCCTGCAAATTTATACTGCAATAGGAAAGAGAGCGTCAGGCTTCACGCATTTATACACTACCGTGAAATTCCTGCACCGGAATTTTCACATAAAAAGAAGTAAAAACTCTCGTTTTATTAATTTCCCACTTTCGTAAACTGCGCGCTTTAACCGAAATGTATGGCAACTAGACTTCTGTCGTAAGAAATTTCTTAAATGATAATCGTACAAGGTTATGACACCAAATTATTGAACAGTTTTTTAAATGAGACTTTTTGGTGGTGTCTGGATGTTCGCGGTAGCTTCAATTTATGTTGCTCGCGTCAAATGTTCCGAGGACGCGCTCAGAGCAACACCGAGTTATCCACTTCTGCCAACGCACGCTCTCGGAAGTTATTTTCTTAGTCAAGATTACGAGCTTGACACCGACACGATTTAAGGTCCTCGTTACGAAGACAGCAAGATAGTAACTCCGGCCCACCGTGGGCATAAATACAGGGGCCACAACGCTTCCAACGAAAATAAACGAGCTGGCGTCTCTTTAATATTTTGTGCCACGGCCGCAGTTGGCGCCAGTCTCCAGACACTAAGCGCAGTAGAGTTCCGCGTAGCCAGTAGTTGGGAGTCCCTGAGATGATGTGTTGTGCAACTGAGCGGCATGTGGGTTCACACGTGGCCCAACGAAATGTAAGTTTCTCTGCTCCTTGTTAGTGTTACGGATTACTGATCTAGCCCGTTTACAGTTAGTTGCCAAGTTGAGCCAATCTTTGCCGTCTCTCCTGGCTGCATTGTTCACCGTCACTGATGAAAAAAAAAAAAAAATTCTAAATGGTATATTATAAAGTGTTGAAGTGTGTATAAATACAGAATAAATTCTAATATTTTGAAAATAATGCGTTGTAGTATTGGAACATTCTGAAATCACTTACAGCATTCAAAAGTAATGTTGACCCATAACTATAGCTAACAAGCGTATAGATGTTAAATAATTTCTATGGAAATCGAGGCTATGCGATTATTTGAGTTATACATTAATATACACATGCATAAATGTTATATTTATAATGTATTGGAAATGTGTTTCAAACTGAGAAATATCTCAGCGTGTGATATTCGATTTTGTTTGTTTCCTTTTCCTTATTCTTTCGAGATAATAAAGTTTAAAAATAAGGGTTATTAGGGTTAGAACATAGGAGATAACAACTGAATAGGTATACCGCTGTTGCTATCATCGGGAGTAGCAATAATAATAAAGAGTCACTAGTTGTTTTGTTAATAAGAAAAAAATATTTGAGAATATTTGGGACGATTACAAATAATGAGTTGCTTCCTATGTCCTAACTTACTATGAAAAAATTTTGAAAATGGGAAGGGACGATGCAGTGGAATTAGTCATATGTGTTCCATATGTTTTCGCCTTTAACACAAGAAAATGTTATGCCTTAAGTCGTTTAAGAGGTAACTATATATTTAAGGTTTATTTTAACAACATTGGTTGGAAGGTTTGTTATCCAGGTGAGTTATTTTTTAACCTGAAGGCCGCAGAATTATTTTTTAACTGCAGCTACCGTCTTAGAGGATACTTGAAACAACCGTACAAGTATTGACTATTTTTACTTCTTCAAAAGATTAAGAATTACTCTCTCTCTCTCTCTCTCTCTCTCTCTCTCTCTCTCTCTCTCTCTCTCTCTCTCTCTCTCTCTGACGACTCATTTTAACCAATGGTGTTAAATGTGTGACTACAACAGCTCCCACTGTCAAGCTGGGTATTTGGGATGGGATTTCCACGCGCGTCATTTCTTTTGGCGGCTGCTACTCTAACCACGGGCATGCATAACATTTGCGTATGTTACACGTGATATACTGAAGTAACAAATGTGTGTTTCGCTGTACAAATCTGCTCTTTATGTATTTAAACTCATGCTAACACACCCAGACCGAAGTGGCGTCGATTTTTATCAGTCAAAGACGTCGCGCGTATTATAGAGGCCTTGCGCATCGGAACACCGGTGAAAATCACCAGTGACGTGTCACTGGCAAACATACACTTATTTTAATTGGAGCGTTCGCACGTGATTGTGCATTTGCTTGACAGTTCACAGTGACGCGGTAAGGTCGATTACTCTCGCCACGTGTATGATTGATTCTGCTCAGTTTGGGAAGAAAACGAGATTACTTATGGGTGAATTCGGAATAGAGAAAATTTTCTCCGTACTGTGCACTGGTGTTCTAAAGAGATCGCTTTTAAGTTAGCGGTAAATTGAAAAATTCTCTTTATTTGCGTGTTGTGTTTGGACAAAATTATTGTGATATATAAAGGACCCAGTTAAAATATACAGTGTTAAATTTATATTGTTAGTAACACCCTCCAATGATATTTACTAAAGTGAAAGTAAAAATGGAAATGTGTTTGGCATTGGGCATTTATGAACAAGCTTATTTTAGTGGGAAAACAATTACTAATTGAAAAGCGAAATAAACATAGCTGCCAGTAAAAGAAATTTTTCGATTGCCTTGTAACGTTTAATTAAAATTATGGTACATAAAATTTTATTATTTATATTTTTCACTCCGGAAGCCTTTACATGCGTTTAATGTCAAAACGAATAGTATCATAACATTACGCTAAATCCAGTTTCAACGACCGCATATTAAGCATGTTGACATTAGCCTACCACTCAATGTGAACAACAAAAATAATTCTGGAGGTAGTTTCTTACAAAATACAAATCGGAAGATTTAACTCAGTTCTATTTTGGTTATGAAAATTGCATGTGTTCCTCTTGTTTACATACAAAATTATAAAATCCGGTCCTACGCATGCGACGTCAGTGCTACCTATCTGGGGTGCATTTTAGATTACCAATTTATTTGCTTTGGGCTTCCGAATATGCGTAGAATGAACTGTACCACATGTAACTGTATTGTTGCTGCGGCACCCCCTGCTCCAGATAGATTTGTTTAACTGGAATGTAAGCACATGGACGCAGCGTTGCAAATTCGCCAACAGCCTGCAGTAAATAATTTGTTCGTTTTATTTGTGCTCGACCACGATTGAACATTATTTCGTCTGCTCACAGCTTTATTTAATAGACACTGAGAGCTTTATAAACTGGTGAACCAATTTGGGGGCAGGAAACTGGCAAGAAGTTACATTCCATATTGTTGTAACAAAAAAGTTTATATAGCTTGTTTGCATTTAAATTGTGTTTGTTTATGTTTTGTCCTTCAGGTATTTATTTATTTTGATAACCCCCGACTAGATTAGTCCACATTGGGCAGGCCTACATTTGATCACTTTCCTTATTTTTTGTTTTGGTTATGTTAATTTTATTTATTCATTTTTTAAAGTGGTTTGTAATGCTTGCGCAGTACTAATGAGTACTCTTAGAATTTCAATAGACAATATTCATGTAATATGTTTCTGTTTGGCGGCCTATTCAATCAGCATTGTGAAAGGTTTGACAACAGTTTCCATCGAGTCGAGGACCCTTCTTACCTGTAAAGTGGTTATGTAACAATACCAGAGTGAAGAGTACGCAGACATGGTGTTTGTTTACGGATACTGTGACGGAAATAGGCGTGGTGCAGCAGCTGAGTATCCGCGCAGGTTGATTGTAAGAGGTGGGCCAGTCCCACGGCCGGCGCGCTCTCCTGACCTCTCCCCGTGGAACTTTTCACTCTGGGGCTGCCTGAAGAGTAGGGTTTACAGCGGATGGCGATCATACATACTAGACCAGTTGCTACAGGCTATAACTGACGCCACTAATGAACTCAGAAATGAACTTGCAGGCATGCAGTGGCAACACGTCATGGTAGGCTACAACGTATAGCAGTCTGTTTACAGTCAGATGGTGCACATTTTGAAGGGCTCATGTGAGACATTCAACATGAATGTAGTCAGTTACATTAAAGACATTCAGTAATTCCAATGTGTGTTTTCATTGTCTTTACGTCCCCGCAACTCTGAAATGGGGCTGCATAACCTACTTGTATAAGCGAAATGTTTTGTTGCCAATGGTCTGTTTAACACGCTGCCGAAGTACGTCGGTTGAATCGCGGAACAACCTGTATTCTTGAAGGGAATTGAGACACAACCTTAAGCCCAGTACACACTGGTATAGTTCTTGTACAAGAAGGTGAACACTTTCTTGTACACCTAGACTTGTAGCAAACTTGTGTCGTGTGAACGGCCACCGAGCATACTAGCGGCTAGCATACAAGGACTTCGTGTACTAGCCAGTGCCGAATAGGGTCGGTTCTTTTTTTCGTTATCTTTACTGTACAAGTCGAATGTAAACAAACAACTAGTGCACGCGCGAATGTGTATTTGAACATAATACACTGCAGACGAGGAAGTTTTTTGAAATAAATAATGGCAGAGTGAACGAAAGAAGCTGTAGAAACATTGTTAAGAGGTGTATAAGAAATATGATGTTTTATATAACACCACGAATCCGTCTTACCAAAATATACATATAAGAAAATATGCGTTGGGGAAAATTGTGACTGAGGTTAAGAAGGTGCCCCAGAAACTCAAGATGATGACATAAAAAGAAAAATGATGTTATTGCGCACACATTTTGGCCAAAAAATCCAGAACAAAATGCAGCGAAGCCATCGGAGTGGTGCTGGCACTGGTTCGTTTTACAGTCCCACTGTTTGATGGGTTTCACGTGCAAGAGAGATAGCAGAGCGTACTGACCACTTAATTTGGTATGATACTGGCTAGCGTGCTAGCTAGTGTTATCCTTCTTGTACACATTTGATGCTCACTTTCTGGTACACGAAAGATGCCCGTGTGTACTAGGCTTTGGAATTCAACACCGGAGTCTCAGAGAAGACGTGCGGCCGAAGACAGAAGCCGTACTTATGGCGGCCGTCTGCAGGGGAACCGTTATTCAAAGGCCGGTCGTCCGGAGGTGTCGGCCCCGGCAAAACACGGCGCCATAAACACGCCGTAATCCGAGCAATAAAGTGGCTCCACCCTTACACTCGACGTCTCAGGCAACCTGAACTATACATCTCACCTGGCACGCCGGGCCTCCAAGGACGGGACCCTTGCACGCTTGCCAACCAAGGCGCCTAACTTCCCACCTGCACTAGCCAAACATCACCCGGAAATTTCCCTCTAATTTCCACAGAACAGGCGCCGCGGTGGTGTGGTGGTTAGACTACTCGCCTCCCACCTAGGCTAGGCGAACCAGGTTCGATTCCCCGCGGGGTCGCTCCCGGATTTTCGCTCTTGGGAATCATGTATTCACTTTGTATATTCCTCCGCCTTACGTAAAATTAACATTGTCACGGGCCTCATTACTTTATTCATACGTAGGTCAAATGAAACTATGGAATTATTAAGTAATTAAATACTTTATGAATCTGCTCATTTTTACACTTCGATGCATTAAAAAAAAACAGAAGGTGAAAGAATTAATTTGAAGATATCTGAAATGGTTACATATAACACTTTTTATTCGACGTTAAGATATTGAACTACTTTCCATCTATCTTTACCAACTTTACTGGGCGAATGTCACTCAGTGCGCCCTTTAAAATATATGCGTGCAGGGGCAGTGACATTTTTCTAAGGTTCATTTATAAAGTACTCACTTTATCGTGAACAGCCATTATCAATCAGTAAAGTGACATTCACTGAAAGTCAGTTGATAAGCTATTGCCGACTAGCAAATCAAGGGAATTAACTGGGAACAAGTGACTTTGTGGCAGTGGAATTCTCAACATTCAGTGGGAATCGCAAATAAATCAGTGAAATCCAGCCATCATATTAGTTAGTTATCAGTCGCTCAATTTTCACTATTTCCACTGATTTGGCTCAATTCTCACAGTTTCAGATTTAGTGTGCCCTGAAGATGGCGCTGATCGGTGGGTTTTCTCGGGGATCTCCCGTTTCCCCCGCCCTTGTGTTACGACACTGCTCCATATTCGCCTCGTTTCGCCCTCATCGGCTCTCAAGACATCGATGTTACGAGCCACACGAATCTCTACACCCTCCGCTCGACGGAAGACCAATACGACGTTAACTAGAATGAAAATGCCAACTGCGACTAAAGAACAACTCTGCAATCGGGCTTCAGGGTAGTATAGCAACTGAAATCTGTGCTAATACCAGAAATTTCTGTTATTTTATTACTGTCTTGGTTACAAAAGCAAGTCAATTATTGCCGAAGGTCTTGTTTTGGCCGAAGTATCTGTCCATTAGCACGGTAAGAGTGCTCTTCTATATGAATTGCGTTTGTAGTTGCAGTCAGAATCATAGACAGGCCACAAAATATTTTGATGTAAGTATTGAAAAGTTACCAACCACCCAACTGACTTCTGCCCCTAATATTAACCCTTCCAGACCCATATAAATAATGAATGTACGGATTCAGGTATTGCAAAATAAGATATTTTTTTTCATGCACGGTCTAATTCACATGTCAAAGTACTTGTTTGGTTATCACAACCAATAAGCTACCGGCTTTGTACTCGACGATAGTGACATGAGCCTGTCATAACGTTGTAAGGAGAGGAATATGATTAAACATTTACATTCTCCTACAGACCCCTACACATATTTAAAAAAATTAATTTCCAATTTTTTCATTCTTTCATGTGTTGAAGTAGTACTTAGACTTAATTGCTTATGCAATGCTTATGCTTATGCTTAGGAATATATTGTTAGGATAATTAAACATCCTTTATTATTAAAGATTCTGATAATGTTAGATGCACTATAGTTTTGTCTTTCTGATGCAATATCGTAGTTTACTGGATGATAATGAGAAAAGAATATGTAGGTTAATTTTTGAGTTTATTTGAGACATTCACATATACTGATGTGTTTAAAAGATTTAATTACGCATATAATATGTGTGGATCTATACCCATCTTCCCAGAACATGAGGCACGCACATGGATTATTGTGAAGGTAGAATATACTCGTAAATAAATATTTAAATTTCTATCGTACTCATCTCCTCACAGAATAAATTGGTACCGGAACGTGGTGGCCGCGTCCATAAAGGAAAATGCATTGTCACTTTTGGTCAGCCAATCTTCACAACGTAGAATGGTAGCACCGTTTACGAATCAGTTATCCACAGAGAAGATAACACTGGGCACTGAGCTCCGCAATGTACAGTGCTGGCCAAGTATAACCTTCCAGCGCAACAAGTAGACAGTTATTGTCTACACTGGGCATGAAAGGGTTAACAATACTCTTGTTCCAATGGGAGTATTGTTTTCCTGATTGCCGATGAAGTAAAGCTAATAGGTAGTTTTCCTGTGTGTATATTGTGTTTGCGTGCCTCTCCCAAAATATTTTGAATCTGTGAACTTTCAATTTAATTATACGTACGGTACTCAGTAAGACCATTTTATATTAATAGTATCCAACAAAATTTGATGCTTGTTTTCAAGGCGGACATTGGCCTGTATGTTTGAAACGAAGTGGGTATGGTGTTAAGTCACACTGCTATCTTTCGATTGCAGAACCAAATTCTTCACTTCAACGCCATTTCTAAAAATAATATTATATGAATAAGTTAATTATGTATGTCATACCTTATGAACAACTCAGCTGTTCTTGCCAACTGTCACACGAGAAATCCGATGATAGGCAACCTCACTTACAAGGTTTTTTGTAGATCATACACTTATGACGTATTTAAATTCGAACTATTAGAACCCAACTTCGTATGCTGCATATTTACCTGTATTTGATTTAAGTAAGCAATATATGTTAAGTTGGCCTACCGCAATTTGTATACTGGAATTTGTTTGGTGGTTCTAGAGATATAAACTTAAAATTTGGTTTTTCATGCACATTATTTTACTGAAAATAGACATAGGAAGCTAAATATGTTGGCATGTTAACGTATTAAATGATTGCAGTTGGCACATCCTGCATACAAAGATCGGTTGATATAACTTAGCAGTTCCGGTAAATATGGCCACTACCCTAAAATGCTGCTACACCGACGTTTTTAAAATTCATGAAATATTGAATTGATATAAGTTTATATTGCCTACCATAGCACCACCCGTGTTCATATTAGGTGCGAATCGCGTGTGTAGTTTCCAATGTTTGACACGAAATCCTTAAGTAATGCTATTTTCCGAAATAACGATCCGATGACGACACGAGTTTCTGAATAGAATTGTTGTAGTGCGAATTCTCAACATACAAATCTTGGTTCTAATCGGATGAAATTTCACCGAGATAAGGTAAACGGACCGCTATTTCGAAAGTAATTTTGTTTCAAGTCGGTTGAACAGTTCTTGAGATATAATAGAACTCTCAAAAATGTTAAATGTAGAATCGTTTTAACTGAGATTGGTGAAATTGGGTGCATGGGTTGAAAATATCTAGAGAAGTGTGACACACACATACGCACCTGCATATATTGTTGAACTTTCTTTCCTTCAGAAACTATTCCAAAAATATTGATTTGTGTTCTAAAATCCTGTTAATATCGGGAAAAAACTCAGCTGAATAGAGATTACCTTCAAAATATTAATGTACACAGTAATACTAAAAGAACTCTTTTTCTGATCGTGTCTGATTGTTTTTGCATCTACACATATGATTCGCATAGCAAATCAATAGTTTCCTATAACGGAACACACAGTTCCTCCAAAAGAACAACTTAATCTATAGTCTGATTTTTCCCACCACAAATACAAATGCAATAAGTTAATAGGATTTTCGTATGCTAGTGCAGAATTTTGGTCGCTGCTAAAGGTTGTTCACGATAAAGTGAGCACTTTCGAAATCAACCTTAGGAAAAAGTCACTGCCCCTGCCTGCATATATTTTAACGGGCGCGTTGAGTGACATGCGCCCAGTAAAGTTGGTAACGATGGATGGAATGTAGTACCATGCCTTAAAGTCGTTCAATAAGTGTTACATAACCATTGGCAATAACTTAAATAATTTCTTTCGCTTTCTGTTTTTTAATGTACCGAAGAGTAAACATGAGAGCAGATTTCTAAAATATTTACTTTTCTAATATTTCTCAGTTTCACTTGACCAACGCATAAATAAAGCGATGTTAATGGCAATGTTAATTTTATATAACGCGGAAGAATACGCAACGTGCATATAAGTACCTATGTCTTAAGCAGGGCTTTCAGAAGTGCTCATTATACCGCGAACAGCATATACCCTGAAACCCGTAAAAAAAAAAAAAGCTGTTCTCTTGTTACTTCTGTATTTGTATTTTTCTTTTTTAGTGTGGCAATCCTGCCCACGAAGAATAAATGAGAATGGCGGAGTGGGAGTTGAGGACAACTGGAACCCGTCGGCTTTGGAATAAAATAGTTGAGACACATGTGTGGGGTATCAGGACCACGCAACTCTGAAGATGAAAACAGATCCTTACCGAACGGAACAGAATTTGAGGATCTAGGGTCTTTTTACTCAGGCGGTTCAAAAAAAATTCACAAACTACAGCAAAATAATTACAACCTGCACTCTACACGAATATTACCTTATATTTCATTAGTTTATCTTTCTAAATAATCTATACACTCATTTTCTGTTTGCATTATTGAATCTTAACGGCGGTTAGCACAGGGATAATTTATATTTTTTAATATATTAATATTTACGTGGCTACCATATGAATTTAAGTCAGATTTTACTACTTTGAAACTGAATTTCAAACCTACGCGATACATTATATTTTCCAACTAATAACCAATAAAGTGTTTATTTTTAAAGAATATCCGTACTAAAAAAAACTGGAACCATTAATAAAATATAAATAACTATATAATAATATCCTATAATGGCGTAATGTCTGCAATGCACTATCCCAATATTTAAAAAAATTCCAATCACTAACTTGTATATTCATAACATTGTCTCAACACATGAGGTTACACTTGGTAAGGCTTTATGTGCTTTGAAAAAAAAATTCAGTTTAAAACAACTATTTTATATTAGTGAAGTTATGTTGGTTGGTCAAAGTTGGCCCAACAATAGTGTGCAGTACATACCAAATGTCTACAGTATGTTTTCAAACAAGTTACCAACACATCAACAAAGAAGTAAATTTTAAATAAGACATGATTTGTGTGTTAATAATAGCTTAAAACAAAAAATAAACATATTGTTTTTTTTATTAGAAATGTAGTCTTCTCCATTATTGGTACAATGTTCGTTACACAGTGTTGGCCCAACAGGAGTTTACATATCTAATGCCGATGGTAGATTTCCAACAGGTATCCAACACAGACCAACGAAATATTTTTTAATAAGACATGGCTTGTGTGTTAAAAACGTAGCTTAAAAAAAAACACAAAATTGTTATTTTATTTCATCATAAATATGGTAATTACCGTTGTTGACATAACATTGGTTACACAATGTTAGCCCAACTTAACAATTAGCACCAATTACCAACTTTTGCGTTCCCAACACGGACACAACATAAAACCAACTGACCATATTTTAAAGAGAAATATCTCAAGTCATGAAAAACCTTCGTATTATATGGAATGCAAGGAATTTGCATTGTTATAATTCAAAATGTTGTTCCATACTTTTACATTAAATATTGGTTGTTCCAACGTTAGTTCTGCAGAAAAATATACTACTATTAACAACATTATGTTAACCAACTTGTTACCAATCAACAACGAACAATTTCAAATTACTCTTGCGATAGCTAATTACATTTCTTGATTTAGTTGCATCATTGTCTGCAGGGTGCTAAGTATTCTCTTAACATTTTAATGGTATAAAATATCTATTGACACGTTCGGTTGAGCCGAGGTTGTATTAACGTGTATAGCCAACCTTTCCAAAGCAGTGCCAACGTTGGGCCAATTTAGGTCGCTACTGGGGCGATTGAACAAAGTAAAATTTAAAAAATGTTTTACGAGCCAATTAGTGTTTGGAAACTGAGAATAATTGCCAGGTGTAGGTACCAAAGTTCTGTTTATAAAAGGGCAGCTATCAGAGTCTTCGCTGGTGCCATGTAAACCGTTGTTAAACGCGGATTTTAAAAGCAAAAGTGGACTGTAATGGCTCAGATTGTTACAGTTTCTGTAATTACAAATATAGTTTCTACAGCAAGCAACGTTGTTCCTACGGTCAAAAATTAAACGAATTCAGCGATACTGGTTTGTATGAGATTGTAGAAGGTATTTTTTTTCCCCGTAACAACCAGAACTATAACACAATAAATACAAACTCCCTTTGTAACTTCTCATATTTAGTTGCTCTTGCCCGGAAATCCCATACGGGACTATTCTTGTTTTATTTCTCTGCTGGAGTTTCTCTGTGGCACAATACACAAACATGCGAATTCACAAATGATACTGTTGTATCGTCGTTTTCGACATCGAAGGGACGGTCTCCAATAATGACAGGAATATTTCACCAAAGGATCCCTTTTATCCATAAGTATCACTTGTAACCGGCAAAAACATAGAAAAAAAGGCCTGGTTTCTAAAGATTATTCCTCCGGAATTTTGTTTGCAAGCATACTTTTATAACTGCGCAGATAGAGATATGAAAATATTTCTAATTAGCATCTCTGTAGTCCCCTAGTAAAATAATAAAATTTTGCTATAGGTTGTTCACGGTAAAATGAGCACTTTTGAAAAATCTGCTTAAGTTCTACTTGTATACACGTTGTGTATTCTTCCGCCTTATGTAACATTAGCTTTGCCATGGGCCTCATCACTTTAGTTACGCGTCGGTCAAGTGAAACTGTGAAATTATTAGAAAAGTAAATATATAAAAAAATCTGCTTATTTTTACACTTCGAAGCTTAAAAAAAAAAAAAAAAAAAAAAAAAACAGAAAGCGCAAGAAATAATTTAAGTTTTCACAAATGTTGATCTAAAACTTTGTATTTAACGTTAAGATACGGAACTAATTTCCACCCATCGCTACCAACTTTACTGGGCGCATGTCACTTAGTGTACCCGTTAAAACATATTTTTGCGGGGACGGGACTCGAACCCGAACACTGAGATGACGGAGCGCTGTCCTCGTGCACTTTGCGGTGAGGGGAGCTAGGGAGTAGCAGTGGCAGTAGGCGCCCCTGCCTGGATGTCGGCCAGTCGCAAAGTATAAAAGGCCGCTGGGGCCTGACGACGACCCCACTCTCTGACCCACTCTGCTGGTACCACTACTCGAGGGCAACATTGCAGGGCGAGCCGAGATATTGACGTCTTGGAGAGACGTGACCAGATCGGCCAATCACACCACAACATGACATCACGAGGTGGATGAGTTCCGGTCGAGAGTCGTTAATTATCAGTGGTAAGGAGATATTCAGTTCTGGGTGCAGGATAGATCCGGAAACGATATTAAGCGTAGCGAACCTTATATATCCCCTATAAAGAGCCTTAATGTTTGCTGACGTAATTAGCTATAACTTGAAAGAATCTAGTTTTATTCACTATTTGTTGTTAACATATTTGAGATTATTTGCTTATATGAGAAGGAGCATTAAAATAATTAGTATATTCCGTAATTGTCTTGTGTCATTGAACCATCTAGAGTTATTCCCCCAGAGTACAGTTGCGTTAAGAGGATTTGCCTCGGTATAAACTTGTGTTTAACAGTAATAACGTTACAGTAAGCATCCCAAGTAAGAACGTTACAATATGCAGGTAGGGGCAGTGCCTTTTTTCTAAGGTAGATTTCAAAAGTGCTCACTTTATCGTGAACAGCCTTTAGTGATCATACACACACATGTAGGTAGGTAGGGCTTTAACGTCTCTAACGACAGCGAGGTCACTTTACACGCAGCAAGTTGTGCTCGGACTTGCAGGAACGGGGAAGGAATCGACTATGGCCTGTAGTAAGGACCAATCCCAACATTCGCCTGGAGTGATTTCGTGAAACCATGGAAAGCCGAAATCAGAATGACTGGACTCGGATTCGAACCCAGGTCCTACCAAATGCAAGACCAAGGTTTAGCCACTGCTACCTCACTCGGCCATACACATAAAGGCGTACGATTGTTGTAAGAGGGTGGCGAATATATAAGTGGATTAATGAGTATGCTTCCTGCCGCCACAGCTCGTTTCATACTAGATGAATTTATTTTCTCACACTGAGAACACAATGCTCATAATGGAGCTCATCTTTTAACGTAGTACCACGTGGGAATTCACCTGTGATTTTGTTGTTATGGGCTTAACAAGTGCCTCCCTTGAAGCAGAAATTTCCCTGGAGAAAGAACAGATGTTAGCGATCAGCATCCCGGATGCTGATTGTTCACAGCAACCACTGCCGCCAATTCAGCCAGGATCGACGAACTGATTCAGAAGCATCGATAGCGATGAAGGCAATTATTCATATGGCGATTCTCTCCACATCATTCATGACAAGCTCCAATCTTGCAAATTGTATGGCCATCGGGTTCCAAAATGTTTAACACAACAGCACCAGATGTTCGTTAACCTTATCTGCAGCTCTTAAGTGAAGAAGTGCCTATCTGAAAACAATCGTAACCGGTGTTGAAACACGGTTTAACCAATACATACTTGCAGTCAAATGTTACTCGACGGAATGGATGGATATGATATCATCACCGTGGAAGAAGGTCAAATCAGAGCACCCTCGGCTCTCAAGATCATGGCTGCTGTATTCTGGGATGCACAAGTTTAGGTTCGCCTTGAGTTTCATTAACGTGGAGAATAAACGACAGCCGACAAACACTGTCCATCGTTACAACGACAAACGACGGGTGTTTTGCAGGAAGACTTCAGGTTCTCAACGAGGATAGATGCGAAACGTAGGAATATTTGCAGTCATTTCACACTGGATCATTATGGAGCATCCTCGTTTCAGTGATGCAAGTGTAGATGATGCTGTCCGAGATTGGTTGGGACCGTACATTAAAGATGAGATAGACCGCTTATTCGCCTCCTGCGCATGTACCCAACATTGACCTACTCCAAAGGAACACAACTGTCAGCCACGTGGTCAACATTGACGAACGCGTTTGTTTATACCTTAATTTTCAAAAGACAAGCACTTTTTTAAGAATGCAATACTTTTATGAGTTTGAATTTAATCAGACAGCCTTAAAAATTAGTTTGAGGAATTATAAATACATCTCAAAGCACTTCTTTATTAATTAGTGTTCTCACCTCAAATCCAATCCATGCTGTTGTTACTAGACGTGTTGGCATAGGAGCAGTACAATGTTTCGACACGGAGATTGGTTGTGCACAACTAGCGAGATCGGTCTACCTCAACTTAATTCAATGGTTTGGACGTAAAGTTCCTGGTTCCTTAAAACATGGGCTATTCAAAGCCTGTGCCATGCTGAGATCGGTGAGTAAAACTTCCAGGGGACTTTTGTAGCAAAATAGGAATATTTATTGATCCGCACTCATAACCCATAACAGCATTTTGATTTGATGTTATTCATCTTCTGGCAACTGGTTTGTAAGATCTTTTAAAAAGTGTAAACATATTTTTTTACTAGGGAAAAGGCCAAGACAATGCCATTTCATTTATAGACGCACTTTCTCAGGAAAACACAAAGTGTGTTGTGGAATGACAAAGAGGAGACGAGAAGAAGAAAAAGGGCAACGTAGTACATTAAAATATGTGACCAATGGAACACTGGCATCACTATAGATGGGGAAAGACGAGGAAATCCTCGATCGTAGCTACCAACATTTAGCAGTGATATCGACAGCGTAAAGCCAAAAATTATTATGTGCCTCTTTCTTGAAATTCGACGCAAAAAAATTCCTTCTACGAAAATTTTTCGAAACGCCCTAGCAATTAATTCATTTGTCAAATTAAGTGCTAGTTCCGTTACGTAACTTGGCAGTGTTCAATTTTAGTTAAATTCCTATTTAACGGACATATCTTAAATCCGGATGGATTTCATAGAAAACGTGAACAATCCGCTTCCGAAAAACACGGGAAATACGTGCCCAGTTTGGATGTAACCCGCTCGTCAGTTAAAACAAACATTGATTTGTCACGCTCAACAACTTGAAGTAATTCTGTCCAAAAAATGTTCTGTTGTTCCGGAGAAATACGTTCACAAATATGTGAAACTGTTCGTAAAACCATTATTTAATTGCAGGCTATAGGACTGGGAAACGTGTTTTTTTTTTTCGCGGAAAGGTAAACACGCAATCCAGACTTCAACATTCCGCGCCCATATCTGGAACATTCTTTTGGTCACTGGCCGCTTGTCTCTATGGGAAGTCAGCTTATTAAAGGTTGTTCGCGATAAAGTGAGCACTTTTGAAATCAACCTTAGAAAAAAGTCACTACCCCTGCCTGCATATATTTTAACGGGCGCACTAAATGACATGTGCCCAGTAAAGTTGGCAGTGATGGATGGAAAGTTTCTTAACATTGAACAGAAAGTGTTAGGTAACCATTTGTTTTAAACTCAATCATCTCTTCGGCTTTCTGTGGTTTTAATTCATCGAAGTGTAAAAATGACCAGATTAGGAAAATATTTACTTTTCTAATAATTCCATTCTCACCTGACCGACGCATGAATGAAATGATGAGGCCCATGGCAATGTTAATTTCACATAAGGCGGAAGGACACACGACGTGCATACAAGTATATAGTATGCAGGGTTTTCAAAAGTGCTCATTTTACCGTGAACAGCCTATACCTGACTAGGCCAATCAAAATTAAGTTACTCCCAGCACTGCATGTGTGTGATTGGCGAGCAGGCAGACGCCTAAGACGCGTATTGAGCGAGGTGGCGCAGTGGTTAAACCTTTAACTCGAATACGGGAGGACCTGGGTTCCAAATCTCGGTCGGGCCATACAGATTTCGATTCTCCATGGCTTTTAGGCATAACTCCAGGCGAATCCTCGAATGGCCCCTTACTATACAGGCCATGGCGGATTTCAACCCGTTCCAGTCGCATCTCAGCAACTTGCTACGGCTCTAATGATCTCGCTGAAGACGAGACATTAAGCCCTTCCTTCCTATAGGCCAATCATGGTAAAAATGAGCACTTCTTATTTGGAATAATAATCAACAAGTATATTTTATTTTAGCCTTAGACTTTAACTTCCGAGTGCGGTGGAATATGCATACTGTGTTTATTACTTACATGGCAATATTTATTTGAAAAGGTTGCTAAAGCATAAATAACGGCTGAAAAAAAAGTTGCTAGAGCCTCAAAAGTGCTCACTTTACAGTGATCAGCCTATACGTACCAACGACGTGTGACAATTAAAATCATCCAATCATTAATGCGTATCAAACCTAAAGTGTTTTGGAGTACAGCTAGTCGTGGAATCTTCTCGCAAAAAAAATAAACAGGCGTCCCTACATACTATAACGCGTTGTCTCTCGCTGCGAAGGAGTGAGTGCTAGCTGATTACGCCACGCAAATTAACACTCGAGTAAGACGTAACTGTTGTTACAAGTCACGTAACTTACTACGGACAGGAAATTATTTTAACGCGCGAGATGTTAGCAGCGGTAATACACTGCGCTGCTAACATCTCGCGGTGCATCAACTGCTGAAGTAGCTGGCGTCAGGTCGTGAAACGGCGACTCGCGATAAGAGGCGACAGGCGTTTACGGGCGGCCGTTCGGCCACTAATTCGCGAGCGGACCTCATTATAAAGGCACGGGCACGGCCGTGGAGCCAAGTCCGCTCGACACAGCGGCGACAGGAACCAGTGCTCAGTCGCTATTTATGTCTCCTTTCAGCGGCCGTGTACATGCAGGTGGTCGTAGTCGCTCCGAGAACTGCCCCCCACCGGCGACTCGCACTCATACACACACACGGTTTATAAGTTCAGCCTGCAGTCCGCCCGGGGTTTACGGCCGGGCGAAATTAACCCTTACGCACCTACGTACCTATCAGGCTTTGCAAACAAAACTTTTTATGATGCGTTCTGTACTGAATCGACATAACACTTGTTTCGTTGTCACGGTCAATGAGCTGTGGGCTATATGTTGGGCTACAGTAATATGAACCAATTACGACCTAGACCACCAGTAAGTGTGTTTGATTGGTAATTGAGCTTTGCAGTGTGCACACGCTAAGAAATTGTTCGCAAATATACCACACCAGTATACCTATTGTGAGAAAGCGTGTATGGTAACATTTGTTCTCATACATCCATGGTAGCGTTCCTACGTTTGCTCGGGAAACAGTCAACTGCATAGGGAAGTTACCAATTATGCATTTTAGAGGTGCTAAACATTCGTATATTTGCAGTCTGGTATATGGTAGTATTACCATACTTTGTAGAGGTTAAAAACTTCCATTACAGTTTAGGAAGTTCACTGGAGAATTTTTTACAGTGCAGTAGAGACCAAAAACTACATACACGTTCGTAATGCACACAATTGTGTACACTGGGTTGGAATGGGTTAAAATATGTCCCTCGTGAAGATAATAGGGTGCTACAACTTTCGATGTGAGGATTATAGGCTCTTGGGATCTGTTTTTCTGTCCAGTTCGCGTCCTTCCGCCGTTATGTAAATTTAGCCTTCTCATGGAAATGATCTCTATTCGTGCGTCGACTGAGTGTAACTGTAAAGCTTTCCGGGTTACAGACATCACAATTCTTACTCAAATATGCACAAATTGATCTTTGTGTTTTCTCTGCCCACAGATGTAAATGAGACACTTTTAATGAAACTATTTTGACTACATTGTTGTCACCTCTACTGGGAGTCTGGGAATCATTACGTTCGTTAAAATACGTGCAGTTGTGGGCGGCGATTTTCTTTTCAAGGACTGATTTCAGAGGTACTTCATAAACCGCGGACCAAATCGTACTTGTTTTCAAGATGTGATGTTCACCTTTCGACTTTGTTTGTGAATTGTATATCTTCTTATATAAATGAAAACTAATATATTTTTTTAAACAAAGTACTTGGTAGGGAAGAGAAAACAGAGTCCTTTATATTTGTTGCATTTAATATAAAAAAAACTATAGCTCAGGAAATAAATAACGATTGAATTTTGTGCGAAGATATTCGCTTAGCAAAACTTTTTACTCGCTATTTAACACTTTGCTTATTGATATTGTGTTTTGTCGATAGGAAGGTGTCCGCAGTGTATTAGAAAATAATCCTGTTAAGAAACAACGTTAAAGTATCATCTTCACGAGCCCCAGGATAGCAGTTTATCTGCAAGTGGCCAGTAAAATACCTGCTTATATGCTGGATAGTTACTGAAAGAAGTAGTGAATATGTAATTTTGACATTAGTTATGGTCAATTTTGGGACAACGTTTGGGATATGCGTAAAATACCAAAATTGGTTCACTTCAACTTACATTTGTAGTATTCGCTGACTGGAGAGATTCTGACATTTTACTACCACATTTAAATTCAAACAAAGCGCAATTTTGTAGTATATTGCATTAAGAAATACAGATGACAGTATGGTGTTCTGCATTTAACAATTTTACAAGACAGGCTAGTTATCAACTTTATGTTAAAAACGACTATTTATGTTACCTGTTGTAAGGAAAATGCCGGGAGGAGGTATCCAATGCTTTCGCGACGCGCAGTTTAAACGAAACAGCATTCGCACTTATTTTAACTAATAAAAATACATTTAACCAACTTCCGTAGTAAAATGGACTGTATTCATAGCACCTTCATTAATGCGTTAAAGGCGGGCTCCAAGGTCGCAGTTGTGACACGGCATCGCGTGAGGGCTCAGCTAGTCTGCACTCGCTTCGTGTGCCATCGCCTGTTTTCACTCGGATAACTCAGGGTTGCCGCTTACTGGGGAACGGGTGGTTGACCTGGAGGAGGGGAAGGATAAGTTGACAGGTCTGTCGCATCTCAATACCCTTGTCTTCCGGCTTTGATCATCGCCCCCAACAGAGCACAGGGGCCAGGGTGCTCCGAGGGTAAAGGCCATGCAATATCTTGCATACCTCCGCCGCGTTCGGTGGTGTATTTACATAAACTCTTTTGTGTTACAAGGCGCGTGTTACACTGCGCCAGCTATTCTGTTAAATATTAATACTTTTTTATCCACCACTGACTGTTCCTTAAAGCGATATGAAATGTCAAGTAATTGTGTTGTGTAGCTCGGCTTTTACGATAGTATTATCAAACACTCATCATAACAATGCCATGCACAAATTCGGCTATGCAAGTTATTTTGCATGCGTTGTGCTAAGGAAAGAATACTTTATGTAAATTTAACTTTCGTTCGTCAAAAAGACATACGCATCGTGCACCGATTTAGAAACCACATTGGTCTTATTCGAATGCCCACTACATGCCAACAAGTATCAGCTCTCACTTATCGTCTCCTAAAACCATTTTTTATTAGAAGGATGCAATTAATGGTAACAGCGTCACTTCTTTTCGTCTTCGAAAAGTCAGATCGACATGCAAATTATTTCGCCCGTCAGCTACCTTAGTCAGTAATTTTAACAATGCGAATTGTACATACGAATTTGGAAAAGAAACGGAAATTATCTCAATTTGTAGTATAGTGTACATAAATGTCCAAAATTATCGACGAATGTGCACACAACAACATGACACAAAAGGTACGCACATACAATAGTATTGTTACGCGCTGCTGCCCGGCACTGTGGCGGTGGACCCACCTCACCACTCCTCTTTAACCGGGGTTGCCTCCCGACCCCCTTTTTTTTGGGAAACCCGTGAATAATGGACAGCGGGCTGTCGCGCTGCTCGGCAACTTGCATGCGTCACGGCACCTCTCCCCTGTTGGAGGTTTCGACGGGTCTGGCGACGACGCAAGAATGTTCTGGCGAGACTGGCTGGCGCCTTGGCCCTCCGCGATGCATCACGGGCGTTGGGGGAAGATTCTGGGTGGCGGTCTAAGATATTATATATATATATATATATATATATATATATATATATATATATATATATATATATATATATATATATATATATATATATATATATATTGCCGCAACCCAGCTACCGGCGGTCTCTGACGTAGGCTGTCTGGCCGAGTGTGCGCGAGCGAAGTAAGGTGTGGAGATTGCGGGACGACGGCGAGCGAAGTGTTCGTGGCGTGAATGGACGAGAGGGTGTGAAACCGACGAATGAAGCCTACTGTGCGCGAGGGCGCTTGGAGGACTCTAGAACATTGCGACTGGCGGGACATGGACTGAACTGAGGTGAGACTGAATGAAAGTGTAATACGTATTTTATTGTAAATATTTAAACTATCAATTTGGACACACATTTTACAGAATATCTTAATAGGTTGATACACTATATATTGGGACAATCTTTAATTATTTAATTTTATTGATTTATTTGTGGTAATTATAGATTGTATTAAATTGTAGTCATTATTTGTGAACAGAAAGTGATATCAATTTATTGTGAGATCTTGAGCTCAAAGAATTTTGCTGTAGTTATTGTAAATAAAATAAGGAAATTATAATTAATTCTTTTATTTGATTAAGACCTTTATCCCTTAACGAACTTGGTACATCCCACTAAATTTCTAGAGAGAGAAATTGTAACAGTATCAACGAACGTAAACAGGTCTTTTTGTCATTCATAAATAGCACAGAGCAATAACACGAAGGTGCTTAATTTACACCCACGATTTAAATTTTGAGGTTACCACTGTAGTATTCACTAAGACATACAAGTTTAAGTTGTATACTGCTGATAATATTATAATTGTTACTATGCCCACATAAAGAATATTCTGCACCAACTTCGAAATTAAATCCGTTTAAAAAACTCCCACTGCACATTCAATATTCATTATGCGCATTTCTGGAAAGGGGATATGTACATGTGTGAGCGCTTTACCAGTAGCATATTAAGTTGCTCTTTAGATTTACTCACAAGGTTATGTACAGAAATGTACAAGGCACTTATCAATACAGTTGGCTCCGAATGGTTGGTTCCTGCTGACTCTACAAGTGCCTAGCCATGATTAGTATTTAATCATCTCCGGGCATTTGTTCGTCTCGAAAGTTAGTTTGTATGATTTCATAATATTAAATATCGTATCGAGGATGCAGGTATTTCTATGAAAATAAAAATAATTAAGAGAAGTAGGCTGCACCTAACAGCCGAGCTCTTGAGCGCCGATAATGTGTAAACAAGGTGAAAATGTAGCAGAGACGGAATACAACGGTAAGGGAAACGAGAGTAATTCGAGAAAACTCGCCGGCGAAGCGCAACATTTGCCACGTTTCTTACACGCCAAAATCTGCGGTAGCCACACTGGGAATAGAACCCGGATTGCTCTCGTAGAAGGCTAGTGGTCTGAACACAGTGCAAAAACTTATAGATAGGTGGTATTATAGCTCTTTTGAATGGACGCCCTTACTGATATTTTGCAGAATTCACTAGTGATTTCTAGTGATGATTATTTTTATTTGAAACAGTCTGCAGAGATAAGAATATGTTCTCTAGCCACGCCATTGGCAGAGCTTCGTTTACCTGGAACGCCCTGTCAAAGGAGCGAAAAGCATTTTGACAGGCGGAACGTTGATGGGCTTGAGTAATTCCAAGTATGCCATCGTCATCCCTCCCTTCCGCTCGGACCCCGCATTGCTAGCACGCGGCTAGCAAGCAGTTACACTCTTCTGCCGCGTCAGTTCAGTTCGTTTCCTAGTGGCAGCTATGGGAAACACAAAACATCCAAAGAAGAGACCAGCTTTATCCCGTCATCGCAAGTCTGTGAAGAAAAGAATGGATCTTGCACGAGCAGCTAATGATCAACGTTCTCAGTACGTATACGAGAGTGAAGTGTTTATTCATTCCTTTTTTCCCCGTGATTGGAAAGACAGATATTTGTGTGGCGCTCAAGAGCTAAGTCCTGTAGCTCCGAAAAGGTGAACATGGAGCAGCGGCAGAGTGCAATGGTGGGATAAACTGAGTTCCTCGAGAAAATCCTCCCGCCCTCTACCTATTGCATTTTCCGTATGAGGAAAATCTGGGTTTCAACCGTGACAGACCAGATGGGAAAAGAGCGAGTTGAGCAATTCACCACCTGGGCTCCATTTATTAAATATACTCAAACATGTATGATTCCATTTTGATTATCCGGGTGTGTACCAAACGATACTTATGTGACATTTCAGGTCTGGTAGAAATGTAGTTGTAATTTACTTATGCCAGATTCTCTCCTTTTATTCCTTCAAAAATCAGTGGTACCCCGTTTATTAAACACATATAATTAATTAGTAACTTAGCACTTTTGTATTTGCCTGAAGAATAATTGCGTTTGAAATTTACGCTGGAGAAAGTTATAATCTATGTACATGTAGAAATGCTAATAATAACGCCAAACTATCACAAATCACAATAAACATTTAAGGCTGCAGACAATAAGTTTTGTCGATTGGGAAATTATTCCGTACCAATTCCCAGAAAGAAATGCGAAAAAAATGCTGTGTATTGGATGGAAATCTTTTCACAAAACGTGTCCCTTTGTTATGAAACGTAGAAATAGTATTCGTTTTTCGCAAATAATAAAAATCGCCTCATTTTCTTCGTTTCCAACTTCGGAGACGAAAATAGCTAAGGGCGCGCGTTTTATTCGCATCGACAAGCAGGAAATCGCCGTCCATGTTGCAATAACAACTCTTGTGCTGCCACGTCTAAAGTACAATTGAGGAAATACCCGTGCGTGCCATCTACCTGTAAAACGAGGTTATTCTAGAAAGTGCTGGTTTCGTAGACAGTCGGGTATAGTTCTGGTAGTGCTGGTAGCCTGGTAAAGCCACGTGTTTGGCACTTGCTCAGGTTTACATTCCCAACCATTTTACCAATTTCCACAATTTTACCGAGTTAACCACACTACGAAAAAGTAGTTTATTTTTCTCATAGAGAATAAAAAACACTACCTAGCAAATAAACTGGAAGTTCCGTGAAATATGTGTTCATAGAAAGACCTGTCAATGTAAATAGAAATGTGCGTAAAATTTCCGAAATTTTGTTGGAATGCTAACAAAAAATGCCTGGTTTACTTGACAATTGCATATACTGTTCAAAGTTATAATTTGATACAGTATAACATATATATGAGTGTGTGTGTGTGTATATACAAATTATACAGAACAAGAATTTACTAAGTACTTTTTTACATCACTCATTGGCACAACTTTCAGCATACAAATTAAATCGCGTCGTGATTATTGAACTAACAACCGCATTAACAACAGCTTCATGTGAATGGTCGGCAAAAGACCCATCGCTTTGCAATTGACAGAATCGGTCATTCTGTGTGAAATTATCGCTTTGAACAGTATACGCAATTGTCAACTAAACCAGGCATTTTTGTTAGCATTCCAACAAAATGTATATATATATATATATATATATATATATATATATATATATATATATATATATATATATTATATATATATAATATATATAATATAATATATATAATAATATATATATATATATAATATATATATATATATATATATATATTATATATATATATATATATATATATATATATATATATATATATATATTGAACTCCATCTTTCCCAAAGTGCACTGCGTCATCTGAGCACTTTGTAATTTTATCAGTTTAGGAATGAATAATCCTGACTGAATATTCTGTTGCCTTTCAGGTTCTCCCAACTTGACGCATGGGGTTCCTGGGTAGTCTCAATGCGTAATGGGGGAAGCTTTCTTCCGGGCATGACTGAATGTTACTGGACCTGAAAGTAATCAAACAATTGTGTCGAGTGTAGAGTAAAAAAATTCATGGCCTAGATTCATTTGTTTTTAAAATTATTCTTCATATAAAAAATGACACTTTAAAAAGTCCATAATCATTAACCAAATAATTTCTAAATCACGCATTTGAATGAAACTGCAAATTATGCATATATATACACACACACATATATATATAATATATATATATATATATATATATATATATATATATATATATATATATATATATATGTGCCATGAATTTTTTTACTCTACACTCGACACAATTGTTTGATTACTTTCAGGTCCAGTAACATTCAGTCATGCCCGGAAGAAAGCTTCCCCCATTACGCATTGAGACTACCCAGGAACCCCATGCGTCAAGTTGGGAGAACCTGAAAGGCAACAGAATATTCAGTCAGGATTATTCATTCCTAAACTGATAAAATTACAAAGTGCTCAGATGACGCAGTGCACTTTGGGAAAGATGGAGTTCAAGAAAGAAATAAGAAATGGACAGCACTGTAACTGGACATTTGAATGCGACACTTGCCATCGTGAATGAGGAAGTTGGTCCGGATGTCCCAAACAATGCAGGTGCGCGGGCAGCGCTTACCTCTGGAATCGGCTTCTCCCAATTTGATAACATGCTTAGGAACACTGGACGTTCCTGCTATGAACCACAAGACATTTTCGAAGAATGAATCATTTTTTGAAAAGGTAAACATTTTTAACGGTAAATAATTTTTTTTTTTACCTTAAACAAGATAATGTTTGCAATGTCAGCTAGCGTGATTGTGTTCTTATAGGTATGGCTATAACATCTAGGAAAATATTTCCGAAGCTGGGAAGGAAGAAAGACTGCTGGCAGAAGAAAAGGACAATGTTGATTCCGATGGTGTGCCTTTGACAACAGTAATTGTTGATGGCGGGTGGAGTAAATGGAGTTACTGCCACGACTACAACGCACCTTCAGGTGTGGTAAGTAATCGCATGCGCTCATACATGTATATACATAGACATTACTGTAAGTCAAATCTTGAATTTTATCTCGTATTTATTTCCACTAATAATGGCGAAATTTAATGAACAATAGTCAAATGGTAGGATTATGAAAGATTCCTCAGTTGCAACGGCAAATACTAGGAGTTCGGCAAAAAAAAATCATCCACGTGTTTATTAAATTTATTTTCTCTGTGTCTGATATTTCGTATGCGAATTAAAAACCACACATTTGAATATCAAGAAATATTCTTCAGGTGATGGTTGTGTTAGTTGACTGCGGTAAGTAGAGGCAGTTTGTAATATCTCGTGTAAAATACTGTACTGATTTTCCAAACACGAAAAGTTCTCTGAGGCGCAAAGTACACACCGATCAGTTGCTTAAAACCGCTTTATTGATATGCTTAATTGTAGTTCACATTGAGAACTTGACGAAAATTAGGTATAGCGCTTTTTGGAAATCGGCAGCGGTAAAATTATGTTTTACATATGTCCTTTACCACATAGTTGTCCAACTATTCCATAGTATAAAACTATCGGAAGTAATTATTTATACACATTATTTAATTTAAATTACAACAAAATTGATTCACTATATTGGTTGCCTATTGAAATTACTAATTTGGTTAGTCATTAAATGCTAAAAAGAGGGGGGAGGCAAAGTAAGTTAGCCCGATCAGTCTTACGAAGAGGGACAAATGATCTACTCCTGCTTGTGAATACACGACTTAACATTTCGTCCATTCTGTTTAAAAGGTTTATAATAAAAAAATTTAGAGTACTAAAAGTAAAACCTTTTTTTTTATATATTTTTTTAAGTTGTATGAAAATGGAAACATTGACGAATATTACTGGTGTATTCGTGTGTCGTGACGGCCATCTTCACAACCGATGAGGGTGAATGAGGTGCGTATGGAGAAGCACCGGGTATGTAAGGACAGGGGAAATTGGAGATCCCCGAGAAAACCCACCTCATTGGACATCGTCCCGGCACAATTCCCACATGCGAAAACTGAGGTGACCTCGCCGAGAAACGAACCCGGATCGCGTTGGTGGGAAGTAAGCGGTCTAGTCACTCGACTGCAGAAGCCTCCTAAAGTAGGTTGAATTCATAACTAGTGAGGACATTTCCCCCCATAGACCTTGTATATGTCGCTACAGTTATAGTATATAAGCAACTTACGAAAAGCAATAAATATTTTATTCTTACTCTTAGGTTTCGTATGATGTTAAAATATTATTTTATATTTCGATAAGCAAACAGAAAAGTAAAAACAATGGAATAATGTCAACTGATTTCGTATTAAATGGGCATTCCTGCCATCTTAACGATATGGTGTAAACATTTTGTTGCACATATGCATAATTATTTCTGTCCGAGAATTGACTCCAAAATTACATGCAGTATTAGTCTTAACTGTGTTGCACAAACGACACATTGTGCGGGTTAAAAGTATACTCCGCAGCAAATGTTTTGTATAATGCGTCGAGTCTTTTTTTCACTTACCATAAGTGCCTGTTTTTTCCCCCAATCTTTTTTTGTTTCTTAGTTCTCGTTCTCAAGGTGTAATGTTTTCGTTGTTTGATTCAAAGTCTGTATAATCGGTTGTAAATTGAATAGATTTGAATCTAGCATAAGGTGTATAGTTACCTATGTAAAAAAAGAGAGAAAATGGACACTATTATAATGTTAATTTATATCATTTTAGGCTGTCATCATCGATGAACTAACAGACAAGCTCCTATTTCTGGGAGTAAGGAACAAATATTGTGCTTTATTTGAACGGACAGCGAGACAAAATGTGCTGGCAAAGACATACATGTGCTACAAAAACTGGGACAATAATAGGCCATCAACTGCTATGGAGCAAGACATTATTGAAAGATGGTTTTAGAAGCAGTGAACAGATGCATGGAATGCGATACAGGCATTTTGTAGGGGACGGCGATTCCAGTGCGTGTGCTAGGCTGTTACAAAATGTGCCCTATGGTCGTTCCATACATAACATTGAATGTGCAGACCACTGCATAAAAACTACACTAGTCATCTTCATACTTTAGCTGCTGACAAGACTTTTGCTGTGGATGCAAGAAAACTTCTGAAGTCGTCTATCCCTCGCCTGACTGCCGCGGCTAGGGGCGCTATTCAGCACTGTGGCTGTGCAGGCGAACAAGTGTCGGACCTGGTTCGTGACTTGTAAAATGGTCCGTATCATGTGTTCGGACAACACGAGCGATGTAGAAGCTATTTCTGCAACAAGGAAGAAGAAGAAAAGGGTACATTAGATAGAATCAAGATATCAGGACTACTGGAAGAAGTTTCAAGTCTTGTTCAGCGTCTAGTTGCCAAAGCTCCAAGGCTCATACAACACGAAACTAACAACGCATCTGAATTAATATATGAGTCTTGTAGCCAAATACAATGCTGGTAAAAGAATAAACTTCACCCAGAACAGCTCTTTCCAGCGACGATGTTATGGTGCAGGACTACAATTTCAGAAGAGGCATTCATGGGAACTCAGCCCATTTAAAAAGTTAACTGGTTAAAGTCCAGATCAGACACAAAAGGAAATATTGAACAAGAAAATTGAACGTCAAAATGCACGAAAGAGTTCCAGATTAAGTTATGACGATGCCGACAAACAAGCAAATCGTTATAAAGTATCCGCGCCACCAGACACTGACTATGGTCCAGAAGCTGAACAACCAGAAGATAAGTTGGAGCTGATAAGGAAGTGTAAAGAATTTATCGCTACAGCACAAGTTTCTGTAGATGAACGAGACAAAATCACTAAATAAACTTGTGTACAAGTAGATAGAGAGTTATGGCAAGACGTGCGACGTTCTCGCTTGGCTGCGAGCAATTTCGGTGCAGTGTGTAGACGGAAGAACACAACGTTCTGTGTGAATCTTGTCACACGGTTGCTATACGTCCCTAACTTTTCTACAGCAGCAATGGAATATGGTCACCGCGCCGGTGTGAATATATTGCTGTGAAACAGTTCGAAAGTCAAACCGGGTTAACAGTTACAAGGTGCGGCTTGTTTCATTAGTTTACACCGTGGTATCTTGGGCGCTAGCCCCGATGGTTTGATTACATCAAGAGGACGCAATAATGGAGGTAAAGTGCGTTCCACCAGCAAGAACAGTTGGCCTCGAGGAAACAGCAAAACAGAAAAAAAGGGAACTTACATCTGATGGGTTGAAACTGAAAAAATAATGCACTACTATTGTCAAATTCAGGGCAACCTTAACACCACAGAGCGAAATGTTTGTTATTTAATTGCTATGTCTGACCGAAACGAACCTCTCCGCATTGAGAAGGTGCACAGAGACGAGGAACTGTGGGCAAAGGAAATGCTCCCTAAACTTGAACGTTTCTACATCAACTGTTTGTTACCTGAGATAGTAGCGCGTGTTTTTTTGACAAACAAAACTGTTCGTGAACCACTATACGTTCTGGAAGCACGCAAAGAATTGAAGAAGAAAAAATACATTCTTATTTGGCTTACCATTTACTTACCTTATATAATAAGCACATTTGAAATCATTTTGTAGTTCTGATGTATTACTTCTTGAGGCTTCAGTATTGTGTTCAGGATATTTAGTGTTCTACATATACAAACTCATTGGTCTATTTTTGTATATAATTTGTACATAAAATTGTTTTTAATTTTTTACTATGTAAAGTGTGACTCTGTTGTAGACAGTTATGGCTTTTTTTATTTCGGCTACTTTAATTCTTCAATTTAAAAACGGTTTACAAATAAATACTACATCTGAAATATCATGCACGGATTACTTGTACTGTGAGACACATGTTGATTTTCATTGCAACTTCCAGCGACATGTAACATCCGGCTTCTTAGTTTAGATGATTTTGCCCAAAACTTCTCAGGAATGATAATTTTATCTAAAACTAACGTATAAAGAATAATGTGACGTGTCACGCACGATTGTTTATTTTATGTTATCAATGTAACTGCTTACATTATGATTATGATGTATAAATATGGTGTTTGAATAACTACTTTGATTGAAGTATAAGCTACAATTTCAATTATTATTGCTGTATTTTTATGGACTAAAAGTGACCACGAGCCATCTCTGAATCTTGAAGGTGTGAACAAGACTCACTGCTGCTCACAGTTCGAGAAGCGTATATCTTGGTGACCATGGCACTCTCAATTGCAACAACCTCGCATTTGTGAACCGTTATAAGAAAGTTATAAAGCGAATTAGCAGTGCTGAATGTATTTTTAATTCGAACACATCGCCCTTGTACCGGAAGCTGGTACCACAGTCAGCTATGCCGCGGAAGGTACAGTTCTGTCTACCTACTTTCCTCCTGCGTTAGTAAATGTAATGGCACCCCTGCATGGCCGTAGACCCTATTCAAAATTAAGGGATGAGGGTGGGTATTTAATCAACCCCTTTCCAAATATAGAAAACTTATCGGGATAAACAGCAGAATTCAATATCTGTTATTAGGTACATTTTATTTATATTGCTTCAGCAGTATAATGTTCAGGTAATATTTCAGTATTTTGAGTGCAGTACCAGTATAAAGCCGCCATGTTTGCTCCAAGTATGTTTTGTTTATTACCATAGTAACGCTGCCACGCCCGATATGAACTGTCTGTAACACTTGATAGACACGTGATTTATTTATTTTGATCAGATTATTCTAATATTGTAATTTATTATGTATAAAATATTTAATGTGATTTTTGTCCTGCCATTCACGTTTTTCTGTAGTATTTACTTGTTTTTCATATTGGGTTGTATGTATATATTGTACATATTTGTTTTGGACTGTAATCCAGTGTTTTACGCAATCTCTTTGCAGAGGGGCTACATTTCGGTGGAATTAATGTGCGTGACAATGCGATCATGAGACATTGCAAGGGCCATAGTTTTTCCTAGGAACTCATTTTGCATTGTTACATTTAAAAATAACTGCACAAAATCATAATTTTTATTGTGACATGCATCAGTTTCCTTGAGTTGAAACGTAAATTTGAGACGGGATATACAGCACTGTATTTTAATTGGTTACCTAGTGCAGTTGCACCAGGCGCCGTGGGACTAAGGAGATTAGTGCTACAGCTAAATTTCGAACACTGACTAACCGGAGCATTTATATTTTGAGAACACTACGGTATTTATTTAATGAAAATTATAAAATTTTAATTCAGAAATCAGTTCTAAAAGAGTACCATATCAGATCCTTTAATACATCCTGTGAATGATCTTTAAACCTATTAGAATCAAAGAAATAATATTTTAAGGTTGGTAAATATTAAAATCAATATTTTTACAATAATCAGTTGCTTCTTGGTGAGAATAATCATATTTAATGAAATAATTTGTGTGCTACATAGCAATGTTGATGTCCCAAATGTGACACATTAATTTGAATATCACATCACATTATTTTTTAAAGTAATTTTTGTGTTTTTGTCATTTGTAGCATTTGTGATAATCGTGTTCTTGAGTTTATATGTATTTTCATACCAGCATTCTCCTGGTATTAGCATTTTCTTCCTGGACAAACTGGTTTTAATCTTAATTGGCCCTCAGCCATACCACACTATACAGAAACCAACACTGCAGCATCAACCCTGACAACACACAGGACCTATATTTTGATTTGCTCAGTATATTGTTTTCTGTTCCAAACTACACTACACTACACTGCAGTTCAGTTAATTTAATTGTATAGAACATATGTTAAAAAAAGTCAAGTTTGTCTACCACCCCGTACTCCCCCCCCCCCCCTCCAACATGCAGAATTAATTTCCTGGATGCGGGCATGTGCCACAGGAATTTCCTTATCTCGCGGAGGATTCTCACGCCAGCCAACCGGAATACGAAATGTTACAGAGAGTTAGACACTAATGTGTAAATAATGCCTGTGAGCATAAAGAAAATTGACTGGCAATGTAGACGCAAAATTTTGTTTCCCCTGATATATTTGTGCCTAATTATCATATTTCCTGAGTTGTACTCGGGGCGCCCACAATGTACATTTCAGTAAAATATTTTAAGTGCAAAATCATTCTTTAGAAGATAAAATTTTGTGTTGGGAATAACGATGTGTAACTTAAAGAAGGATACAAAATTATCATGATTATATAAATTCTTTCGTTGGAACTTACGTTAAGCGACTAGTAAATTATTGTTGTTTTAACATGTATGACGACTGTATTATATATATATATATATATATATATATATCATATTATTGTGGCATACTTCACCGGTGCAGTAAGGCCGGGAAGCGCAGGTACCTGAGCTGGCGGATAGGGTATAGATTGGGGGGGAGGGGGCCGCAGGCTTCCCCCCTTCGGCGCAGGCCAGCCTGCATGAGCCCATGCTACACGTTTTGCTGCGAATCGCCCTGGGCTGCGTTCATTAACAAATTACAGCGTGGGTCATTTGTTTTAAGAGCTAGAAATCGGTGCCAGTGACTTTATTAATCAGATAATTTGTACCAATCGCGCGGCTGCGTTATTTAAGTGATACAAAAAAAAACAGTCTGAAATCTATGACTGTTCAAATTCTTCGCTTCAGAATTTAAGATATTTATAATTACAAATACTTTGATTTCGCTCTGCAGCACAATTTTACTAAGCGAAATCTCTATAATGGTGTTTGTTTTGAAATCTCTAGGACAATGAGTAACCAAGACACGCCGGCTTTCTTTTACATGGAAATTCCTATACTATCCTGTTGCCGGCGAAGGCAACTGATTGCGCTCCGCCTGAACAACTAACGCTGGACACAAACTGCTCAGATTCTTCGAGATAGATCGTCACCTATTGCTAAGCGAACATAAAACCCTTGCTTACTACTGCACATGACTTACCTTAACGAGCCCAACTGAAACAGAAGAAAGGATGTCCCCGACTGCTATAACAGTTTACTATTGAGCAATGTGCTGATCCTCGAGGCTTACGTCTCTCTATGTTGTGTACGACTTGTGCTTTATTCTAAAAAAATAATAATAATAATAAAGTCAACAGAAGAACTGATTTATTAGATGGAGAATAAATATTATGTTACTAACCACACAAAATCCAACTATACTACTCTCGCGCCCACTGTGCAGGCAAAACCCAGTGCCACAAGAAGATAAACATTTTCAACAAGGCAACCGAGAAGAAAAGCAGTCTAGCTGAATTCGTGAATGAGGATTCCCTACTGATATACAGGATGATTATAAAAGAACATCCCAACTTCACAGTCCCACGTTTCATTTGATTGGTCGACTATGGTTGTAGGTTGTTTGGTTTTGATATTATAGACCTTCAAAGTTGGGGCATTCTTTTATATTCACCCTGTGCTTTTTATTCTTTGCTGTTGTCGTTCGCAAAGCATTTTGATTAAATCACTTTAATTTTTATTTCCAAAAAACAGTTAAACTATATTTCGCATCTCGGTATACTGCTAGCTAAATGCACTGCATATTATGAAATTAACACCAGAAAAGAAGATGGCTATTGAGTTCGCATAAAATCAGCACAATTTTTGTCTTTGGATACCTTTCTGTGCTCTGACCCAGGAGGAGGTTGAATTCATTTACGTTTACAGGCTGTTCACGGTAAACTGAGCACTTCTGAAAGCCCTGCTTCAAATCTACCTGTATGATCATTGTGTATTCTTCCGCCATGTGTGAAATTAACATTGTCACAAGCCTGACATCTATATCCATGCGTCGGTCAAATTAATCTGTGAAATTATTAGAAAAGTAAATATTTTACAAGTCCTTTCATTCTTACGCGTAAATGCAGTATAAGAACAGAAAACAAAAGAAAGAATTTCAGTTTTCACAAATGTTCACATAACACTTCTAATTCAATGCTAAGATGTGGAACTACTTTTCCCGCCATCGTTATCAACTGTACTGGGCGCATGTCACTCATTGCGCTCTTTAAAATTTATGCAGATAGGAGCAGTGATATTTTTCTAAGGTTGATTTCAAAAGTGCTCACTTTATCGTGAACAGCCTTTAAAACATTAACTATATGTTTGAGAAAAATTTCTTCTAATATAACTTATCTGGGACAAATCGGATTGATTTTGGTTTCTTTATTCTACGTCAGTTTTAAGCTGCGAAATAAAATACCTTAAAACATTTAAGGGTAAGTATAAATCGGCCTGGTGTTACCAGTTTTTGAGTTATAAAACTATTCAGGATATATTATTGTGATCTATTTTTTGACAAGGCATTAGCGTGTCACTCACATGGTTCAATATCAGAGAAATACTTTTACAGGTTTATGTTGTGGGATTATTGATCACGTTCCGAGAATTACTACAAACACAACAGTAGTAAAAAATTTTTTTATTAAATTTGCATCTAAAATATGATCATAATATGTTGTGATGGTGTCACAAATATTAGCACTGGCAAAAATATATAAAGATGACTTCTAACTCTCCACCTTAAAAATAACTTTAAACAAAAACTGTGGTGAATATTACGACTAAGCGATTTTTCTTGCGCGTCTTGTTCTAAAGGCTGTTCACGGTAAAGTGAGCACTTTTGAGGACCACCATTTTTTTAAATAAATTTTTCCCCGTAAGTAATAAACACAGAGTATTTATTTCACCGTACTCGAAAGTTGATGTCTGAGGCTACAATGCAATATATTTATTAGCTATTATTCCAAATGAAAATGTGATACATTCTAAACCATTCCTCAGTTTTAACTGGATGACGCACGGATAATGTCGCCAGACTCATGGCTATGTTAATTTTAAGGGCATCATGTAGCTGCGCGTCCAGGTCAAGATGCGAGGGAGCGATACGGGCGACACTAACACGCACGTCTAGTGCTTCATGGCTCCTACGTGCAAGCCGTGCGGTTGTTTCCGCCATATCCTTGTACTGTGCAAATTAGATCTGTAACATAGGGGTTTTATTACACGCGATGAAAGCCCACAGATTAAACTACGGCCGTATCTTTGCACTTGTCTCTTGCCGCTTAAGGATACTGCATTGGCAAGCTTTATAAATGCGATATTTGACCACTTTCACGAATTTTTATCTCCAAGGTTACACTAAATGTGACAAAAGTAAAAATATAGGGATATAGACAATAATTTTTTTTTTTTATCCCTTCTGGCAAAAAGGCGTATTTCCATAACTTTTATTTACCGAGATACGCGTTTGCGCGCAAACGACGATTTCACAAAAAAATTATTCCGTGCATAGTCCTCTTAAACATACAGCAGAAGTAGAAGTACCTATATTCTGGGCAGGGCTTTCAAAAGTGCTCAAAGTACACGGTGCACAGCCTCTACCTGTCTCTCACAGGAGCTCCTGCAGCAGTGAGATGCTGCTCTGAAGAGCATGCCGCCACAGCTGCTGGGGAGAGTTATTTTTCGGGAGTGTGTCGAAACCTGCTCCTTTAACGTTCTGGGAAGTAGCGCCAGCCCTGAGAGCCATTTACTTTTAATGGCGCCGGGGAAATAAGTGAAGAGGACAGCGATATACGAGGTTTTATTACACCGTCGCTGATAGCTTCCACGGCAAAGGGCCAGCATCTCGGCGCAATTGATATTCTCGCCGCCCTGACATTTTTCAAGCGTCCCTCGGTGACAAGATACGTGAACTCCATACAAACCAACTACGCGTGTTTTCAGGCCCCCGAGAAGAATTATGAGACGCCTCCGGAATAAGATGGAACAACTTTTCACCCGTTTCGCTTGGTAGGTGTTACCATTTTAAGAAAAAAAAAATTTCGTACACCTACATAATTTCAGTAAATACAAAAATGAAAAATTGCCTTCTTTCGTCCGCGTGTGTGTAATAACTAGAGACCCGAGAATTTCGCGGGTTCATTTATAGACAAGTTGGAATTCACACACTTGTAAGTTCATGTTACTTTTGTAATTGGTCGACGTGTTTTTGACACCTCCTGGAGATAAATGAGCCAATAACAACTATGCAATAAATCGTGCGCCCAACCACCGCCTTTTACTACCACATCAATCAACCAATAAACAATTTATGTCTGTATGGGAGTACATAAGACTGTGAAGTCTAGTCTGCAGGTAATTTCACTCTCGAATTTCTCGGGTGTCTAGTAATAACATTATGTCTGACATTCCCACGAGAATGTATTATTAAAAGTCTTGGTTGAAAATAACACAGCGATACATTTACATATATTAATTCCAACATACAGCATTGTACATAAGAGGTCAATGACCGTTCTGTTGTTTTAGAACACAAAAAAATAAATAAAACAAATTATTTACAATAAAAATTAAACAAACGGTGCTAAAAATTGCCGTTTTATTAATTTTAATGTGAGAGTACTAATACTAGTAACATCATTTCAGAGACAGTTGATGACTTGTTGGAGTTATGAATGATAAAAAAAAATTTTTATTGCAGTATTACAAGGTTCGATCAATAAGCAATGTTCCAGCGGTGGACATATTAGTAAGGTTCTCGCAGTAATATTCTTTGAATAATAGAGGAGTTTATTTTTGCACGTTGTGACCATATTGCTCACGATGTAGGTTTTTGGTCTAATCCCGCGTATAAATCTTCTCTGTAATTCAGTATTTATGGACTAAAGGCTGTTCACAATGATGCGAGCATGTATGAAATTAACCTTAGAAAAAAGTCACTGCCCGTGGATGCATATATTTTAATGGACGCACTGAGTGACATTTGCCCAGTAAAAATTGTAACGATGGATGGGAAATAATCCCATATCTTAACGTCGAATAAAATGTGTTAGGTAATCGTTTGTGATAACTTAGATTATTTCGTTCACTTTCTGTTTTTTTAATGCATCGAAGTGTGAAAATGAACAGATCTGTATAATATTTACATACCTAACGATATCACCGTTTTACTTTACCGACGCATGGATAAAGTGATGAGGCCCATGACACTGTTAATTTTACGTAAGGCGGAAGAATACACAAAGTGCATGCAAATAGATCTTAAGGAGGGCTTTCAAAAGTGCTCATTTTACTGTGAAAAGCATGTAAATGTCTGTTTCTTTTTGGAAGTCACAGGCAAGGGGCGGAGTTTTCATGAAGCGCGAGCTATAAGTGTGCAGAACGTAATAGAATGGCGTGGACCGTTCTCCGGAAGAAGAAAGGATGTTAAAGGCCCTGTCACAATGTCAAATTTTTCCATTAAGCTCCTTCCAATAAGTTTGATCAACTATAGATGGACAATTATGACGTGATCAAAATATCTCAAACGACACTGATTGAGTGAGACCATCAAACTTCAGAGAAATTTTAGAACCAGTCCACTCTTCAAATGTTTGATGGAAACTGAAGCCATCCAACTTCCTCGGCCAAATGTGGAGGTGTTTATGATGTTTGGATGACATCATAGTTGTCCATCTATAGTTGATCAAACTTATTGGAAGTAGTTTGAGGGGAAAGGTTGATAGTGTGGTAGGGGCTTTAGCGATGTGCACCGCATCCGCAGGTCACACGCGTCCAACACTGAAGCCAGTATAACCAGCCGAGTCTGATTCAAGATGTTGGAAGACGAACGGATCGAGCGAAGTGGTTCAGTGGTAAACTTCTGACTTGGGTTCAAATCCCGGCCTGGCCATCCTGATTTCGGTTCTCCGTGACTTCCCGAAACCACTCCAGCTGGATGCTGGGATCGTTCCTTACCGCTCCGTCTGTAATGACCTCGCTGCAGGGCCGGATAGGCCAGGGTTGGGAGGTTTTGAAATCCCACCGAGGCTCACGTGGTCAAACTAAGGAAATATTTAAAATAAGACAATACTGAGGAAATATTAACAGACCACATAAGTGAAGTTTAAGAGCCATAAGATAAGAATGGCGCTAAGAATAAGAGAAACGCGATGAGTAAGAAACGTTAAATCTGGTTTTAGTTTTGAACCCTTACTTAATATGGTATTTATAGAAGTCCCGGGTAACATTGAAAAAGAAGCAAAAACTCTTTAATGTTTAAAATTAAACATTTCCCCAGGGTATAGTCCTTTCACGGTAAAGTGAACACTTTTTGAAGCTGTTTCATTAGACAGAATAACCAATAAATACATTTCATTGTGGCCTCGGACTTTTGGTTTTAGGTATGGTGAATGTATACACTATGTTTATTATTCTCATGGCAGGGTTTACATTAACAAGTGGTGGAAGGATATAAATTGATTGAAAGAAAAGTAACTAGGGCTTCAAAAGTATTCTCAGGCCTCCTAGCAGTTCCTCGCCATTCCCTCAAAAAAAAAAAAAAAAGGTAATGTCAAGTTAAGACCCACCGTTGATTCCAACGACGAGACTTGAAGCCCTGCCTACCCCCGCGACGGACGAAATGAGACGCTGTTATGCGATGGAGGCTGTTTATACGGCAATAGCCACCTCTTCACTCATGAGACGAGCTCCGCTGTCGCAAACTTGCCCACCAAAATGTTTGACATTATGCCTGTTACACACACTTCACTTTCTTGTACAAAAAGGTGTAAACCTTCTTGTACAAGTCAACTTGCATCGTGTGACTGGCTAACATGCTTACAAGTGGCGTGCATGCGAGGGCATGTATGCTTGCTAGAACCGTTTACAGACGGTTCTATCTTTCGTTCAAATAATTGTGCTAGTCGTTTGTTTACATTTGCGTCTTATACGTTTATGTAGTTCTCATGTATTGTTAATTTTAGATCACAAAACACATTTTAATTCTGTATTAGTGATTTATTTGGTTAAAAAATCTTTTCGTGTTGTGTTGAAAATAAGTGACTGGCATGCTGCAACATTCAAGTAGTAATACTTTGTGTACGGTATGTAGTGCATGGGACTTGAACACAAGAGGTGTTCGCCTTTCGGTGATTACAATTTTGTTCACGGAAGATGCCCGTCTGTATCAGGCTTTACAGTACGAAGGTGTCCATCCCATCCACATCGTTAACACGTATGCAGCACCTTCGTGAGGAAGGAAACGCGCAACAGAGGACCGCAGTGCGACGGAACACGCGTGAACCATTACACGCCTGAAACCAAACAGTCTTCCAAGGACTGGAAGCATGAGACCTTACCACTGAGCAAGGAGAGCAAAATCAAAGCAGCGCCCACGACTGGAGAGATGATAACCGCTGTTTTCTGGGATGCACGCGGGCCCGTCTCACCGTGAGATCTACAGCGTGAGGAAATAATCTCAGCTGATAAGTACGTTGAATCATTATGACGGCTCGAGGCGACAGTTGGCGGAAAAAGGCCAGGCCACCTGATGGAAGGCGTTGCTCTTCACTATAGTGCCAGACCTCGCAGTGAACGGGCGACAGAGGAATTTTTTGCAGTCCTTTCACTATAATATTATGGAGCATTCTCATCACAGTCCGGAATCGGGTCCATGCGATTCAAGGTTGTTTAACTCACTTAAGTCACGTATTGGTGGAAGCAGTTTTCGGGAGGATGCAAAAATAGGGGATCCTATCCGAGATTGGCTGGAACGTCAAGATACTGATTACTGCAGAGAGACACACTTATATAGGCCGTTCACGGTAAAGGGTGCACTTTTGAAGCCCTAGATATTTTTTTTTTCAACCAATTTATATCCTTCCACCACTTGTTAATATACACCCTGCCATGTGAGTAATACACACAGTTTATACATTCACCATACCCAAAACCAAAAGTCCGAGGCCACAATGAAATGTATTTATTGGTTATTATGTCTGACGAAACAGCTTCGAAAAGTGCTCACTTTACCGTGAACGGCCTATATCGTTTTCTGCTTCGAGACTGCTGTTTCGTGCCATTCAGCATTGTAAGAGTCATTTGTAGCTACAAGCCTTAGAACAACAATGTATTCACATTACTGATACGTCCTCGTACTACCTATATATGTGTTCGAAGTATAAATGCAGACACGTAGTACGTACGTGGCTCCTTCATACATTTGTCATTGTATTTTCAAGCTCAGTGCCCAACTTGAAGACGGATATACTCTCCTATAGTTTGGGGATAGCACGAACTACTTCCCCTTCAAAACGATTACACGCTCGGCGGAGAGCAGGGATAGGAGAGACGAACAATTTCCTGCCAAGTTTGCGCGTGACGTCAGTTCGTTCCGAGACCACCCGTCCTCTCTCTCTCTCTCCCTCCCTCCCTCTCGCTCTCTCTCTCTCTCAGGCACACACAGGTTTTCTCTCTAAAGATAACAATTACTTCTCCGTTATTTTGCGTTCCACGGTTTTCCTGGCCATTGCGAGGCCTTTGTTATATAAGTAAGTTTAAAACAATATACAGGTTTCACTTAAAGTATGCAAAAAATTCATGTTATTTTTTTATTCTCTGGGCTTTTTAATTTTCCTGGAACAAATGTTGTATGGAAGTTTAAGGTGAGTCGATTTATGAATATTTACACAAATACAATGTTATTTCGCAAATTTACACTTAAATTAATTTTGTAGTGCATATTATCGTAAATTTCGAAAAATGTTGGAGATTTATGTTTTTTTTTTTACTATCTTACTAAGCAGCGTTACTAGTAATCTAAAAACAACAATACGAGAGTTTTATTTACACAACAAATTAACCAATTTTCCTACACACGTATAAATTAATGAAATTCTTTTGTTGTCCCTTGTGGCCCAGAGATAAGGATTTCAAGTTTTAAAACTTCATTCTACAGAAGTAAAGTTATTCGAAAAGATGACCTATTCCTAACCCAATGAAATTGTCCAAATACGTCACATGAATAAAAAAAAAACTGAAGTTAATTTCTGGACGATGAGGTGGATTCCAGTGACGCATATTTACAAAGTCATTGCCTTGTAACAACATAGAATTTAACACTTACTAACTAGGGATTGAAACTAAATGTTTGTAAGCATCAAAAATCATAAGCGTACTTTAGTAAACACTTAAAGGGACAATAATGCTTGAAATAGCTTGAAATAGCTTGAAATATATTTTGTTTCACAACACATACGCCAGCATAAATATTATTTAAAAAAAAAACTTTCATAGAAACCTAGTAATATTCAGGCAGTCTACAAATACACTTTTTATAGTTTATTCGCGGTTTCTTCGCCCTTTTGAAACCAAACGTTTGAAAAATCTCCCCATGTAAGACGTTTTTAGTTATTTCAAACATATGTCGTGTACAGTATTTCAAGCGTTTTACACTTTAGTTCATAAAAGTTACTTTTTTTTTTGTTAAATTGAAATATTATTTATATTTTATCTATAAATTATATTGCTTCATTTATAAATAATTTTAATAAAAAACAATGAGAAAACGTGTGTTAGTAGCGCCTAGTGAGAAATAGTTCTTATACAAAATACAGTTACAACAGAGTGCGCACAAATCCGGTGCGTTGTCCCTCTGGTGTAATCTTCCAGACTTAGTTAAGCTTGGTTTGTACGAGGCGGAGGAATACCCTGGTTGTAGAACTTCGGCAGGGCTTCAGAAAAGGTTGAAGTAACCGTGAATGGGTTAGAGTATGGAATCTGTTGAGTGTTGTAAGATATATTACGATTCGAGCTGAAGACCAAGCCAAGCCAGCATTACGTACAGTAAGTAGATTGTGTTCTGTTCACAAATGCAAACTTTGTTGAGCTCTGTTTACTCGTGAAAAGTGTTTGGAAGTACTTCCCGTGTTCCTCGTTGCACAGCGCTGCACACTGGCTGCAGCAATGTGCTCGCATGCTGCAGTCTCCAGGCTGCGACCAGGCAACGAACGTATTTCGTGTTCACGACCACACGCGATCAGTAGAGATAATGGGCGATCGCGAAAAAATTTTTCAGTCAACATATCTTCGATATCACTCTAGATAATTTAATCTTTTATGATTGGATGAACAAGGTTTCGACTCGGCTACACCGAGAAAAAGGTTTTGTTGAATCAAACAAAATTTGTTTGGTGCAACCAAATTATTTGTTTGTACAAGGGCAATTAAGTATTTTGTTGCTGAAACCAAATGATATTGTTGTTCTCATTTGTTTGACCCAAACTGTAAGTTGGCTGGTGCACCTAAAGATTGGGCCGATATAAAACAAATTTACAAGTTCGACCAAGTTTCGAACCTACATCACCTTGAGTTTTCCTTCATTTGACGGGGTAGTAACATCTGACGTTGACGAAGCTCCAGTGAGACCGACATGATGACAAATCCCCAGTGTGTCAAGCGAACTGAAACTATGCTGCGTCGGATGCACTGGGGTGCGAACCCTCGACCCTCCGACCAAACGTCGGCCTCCCTACCCCTGAGCTATGAGGACAGTGCTTAATATCATATCAGCTTATGTGACAGCTGATGACGTCGGAATGCTTTTAAATAGATGTACTTCAAATATTGGGCAACGTGTGCACACAAATATTTCAAGTTTTACTGCTTTACTTGTCAGTTTCTTGTTGCGTTGTTTTATTAATGCGTTTATACGATTGTTAAGCATCAATAGATGCACTAACAAACACGGTTACTATCCTAATTGTAACAAAAAATACAAACAATCTCTCGAGCTGTATTTTCGAACGAAGGCAGTCAAATGAGTGGCCAAACAAGTATATACAGTTGATTCAACAAAACATTAAGTTAACAGTCCAATATTTCTGGCCCAACTCAGAGATTTTGTTTGTACAAGCATATATTTTGCTAGACGAACAAAAGTAATTTTGTTGCTTTTCAAATTTTGTTTGCTCAACAATATATTTTGTTAGTGTAACTAAATATATATTTGGCCTTCTACAAACAAATATTTTGTTCAATCTTCTTTCAGTGTAAGTTCTTTGCAAACCAGTCACGAACGTTCTGCCTTGTAGTATCAGAATCCTCATTGGCCCAGTGAAGTGGGGTAGTAGCTCAATAAATGCATGACAGCGAATAAGAAAATATAACCGTCGGACATGTGTAGAGTACGTTGAATCCTAGCAAACAGTGAACTTTTCCCGCAGTAAACTAACATCTCTAGCGATCAGTAATCTCGCTAGTACGGAATGTAGGCCTGTATGTTGATGTTTAGTTCTGTTTCAAAAAGAACCTTCAGATTTTACACAGAATTAAACGTGTTTGGTAGTTCTGTGTGCTAAGCGACAGTGTACCGCTTAACGCAGACTTTCTCGAGAAATAAATTGTTTGCTGTATAAATGCACTAAAATAATACACATAGAAAATTAATGTCTTAAAAAAAAAAGTGACAACTATATAGAGCATGGGATGATCAAAAACGCAACAGTGTGGAAGAATAGACTCGACTACTGCCCGGTGGCCACGGTGAAAGAGTGGTTAGCCTGCTCGCCTCCCACCGAGGCGAACCGGGTTCAATACCCGGCCGGGCCACTCCCGGATTTTCGCAAGTGAGAATCGTGCCTGACGATGCCGTTGGTCAGCGGGTCTTCTCGGGGATCTCCCGTTTCCGCGTCCCTTCATTCCGACGCCGGTCAATACCCTCCTCGTTCACCTTCATCGGCTCTGAAGACCACAATGTTAAGAGCAGCCCAAGTATCTTCACTCAACTAGCGTCGAACGAAGTTTTTTTCGATTTGTTTTTTAACCCAGCGGTGTTATTGAGTTTTACATGCCATACATATTTGGTACAAAAAAAAACTATTTAACTCAGGCTTGGTATGTGAAGTACGAAAATACTTTATAAAATAATTTTGTGATGTTATATTGCACTGTCTGTATACAGAATGTGGTGGGAGGTTTTTGTAAAGCTACTGATATAAATTACGGTTTTTTTTTTTCTTTTTTTTAAATTTCTGATAACATAACACGTCACGCTAATGAAGCTATCAAAATGTTGTGTATTTAACAACACAAAAAGAACTGCCAGACTGTCAGGTTGGGTTAAAACTTTTTGAATCGTTCCAGAGAAGCATACTTTAACGAGGTAGCCAATTAAAAGCTCCCATTGGTTACAGAAAGCACACATTTTAGTTAAAAATTAGTCAGTTTGTTCAGTGGGTTTGGCCCAATAAACAGATGTAGTATATACATGGCCAACTTTAAAAAAAAAATTATCTGATAGAATAAAATCACGCGTGTTTTGAGCGGGCTATTGTGTGATTACGTGTGTTTAAAACTTGGCGGGAATCGAGTGATTGGTTCTCGACATATGCTCTACTTGTTCAGATGGTGCTAACTTCTGAAATAGCGAATGTACGTTGAAATGAGCTTTGGCACTTAGTGCCGATGGGGAATTGGGTGATATACCGAATGTAGTTTAACTCAATTGAATCGTTCCTGAGAAATGACATAACGCCCAAAAATATTTTCATCTGGGGTTCTTAATAGATAACACACTTGTAACAATTCTGGTGAATATCGGCAAAGGAATCAAAAGTTTTTAGGACACACATGTAGGTTGCCATGCAGGAGGATGTTCTAAATCCTATCTTTCATCAGCAAAGAAGGCTAAAAAAATCCATCCTCCTATTTGCACAGGTTATATCGAAAAAAAGGTGATGGTTGAGTACCTACAGGAATGTTGCTAGTTAATCAGCTAAAATAGTACCACATTTTGACATCTCATAGAAACTTGTTCACACAAGCGCAACTTAAATCGAATACTTCTTGCACTATGAATGATACATTAAGAATTGACGTTGTACAAATAATAATAAATAAAAATAATTTTGGTTGCCAACAGTTTTACGATGTCTCGTGGCTGACGCGTTAATACTAAGGCGATTCTAAATCCCAGTTCTCACATTGTTTTGTGTTATCAAGGATTTAAAAGGGCAATAATTTTGATTTTCAATAAGCACGCCAATTTAAGCACACCAATGTAGTTCTCAATTTGGACGATCGTGACTGCGCAACTAGGGTTTGCATTCTACCCAAAGAAATCGTTACACAAACTACATCTGCCGCAACGTCATCCTAGGGTGTACATGATCCCTTTTATCCTTCAGTTTATTATTATTTTGCATTACGTTTAGCGTATCCCCATTGTTGTATACTGTTGTGTGTAGAGTACGTACGAATCGTCTCGCAGTTACATTCAATTACGTTTTGCACGTTACACATATTACACAGCTTGTAAACGAAGAAGATAAGGAACACGTATTTACAAATTTCTGGGGAATGATACGTGAAATGCTCACTTACAAATTTGTCTGCAATCTAAAAGCGTTAACCAGACATAATACAAAATAGGAGATACCTATCTAGAAGAAGACAAACGCTTGTTGGGGCCGCGGTGGCTGAGCGATTAGCACGCTCGCCTCCCACCAAGGCGAACCGGGTTCAATCCCCGGTCGGGTCACCGGACCTTCGCAAGTGGGGGTCGTGCCGGACGATGCCGTCGGTCGGCGGGTTTTCTCAGGGATCTCCCGCTTCCCCCGGCCCTTCACTCCGGCGCCGCTCCATGCTCACCTCCACCACCCTCATCGGCTCTCAAGACCTCGCTGTTAAGAGTCGCCTAAATCTCTTCACTCGTTTACATAGAGAAATCTGCAGAAAAGATTCTATTATTAGCAAAAAGGAATTGCTCAATACTCATGTTAAAAAGTATTCAGCAAAAGGTATCAATGATATGAAAGCATTTATTGACAGATTGCCACGATATCAGAGTCACTACTGTCGTAAAGATTCATAAAAGGGATATTTAAGTAAGGGATATTCAATACAGATTTATTTTGATAGATGCGTACAAGGAAGCACAGTTGCAAAAATAACAGCTCTGTCTGCAGATAAATTCAGGATAATATTTACACAGGAGTACAACATAAGTTTTAAGAACCCTAAAATGGACACCAGCAAGCAGTGTGGTTAACACGATATAGGAACTAGACATGCTGTGAATTCTAGAATGAACCTGACGTACATTCGTTGGGAGCAAACAGGAACTGCACTATCGAAAAGCAGAAGCCGGACAGTCGACATTACGCGAAGCATTAAAATTAGCGAAATAGAATATTAATATTCATGTTATGAGACTCGATTTGCAAACAGACATTACCCAAGCGTAGAATATGATGTAGCAATTCTTATGTTAATTTATGTGAAGAGAGTTAAGGACATTTTTTTTTTCTGTGGGATGAAGCGACAGCTAAGAAGTGTCCAGACGAGGTGGCAAGTTCTTTGAAGATGTATTTGGAAGAGAATAGCTTACATGACAATTGTGGCTGACAAGATAAAAATTGGATTTTGGTGGCATCTTGGCTACACCTGTTGAAGTCCGGTCGTTTCGAACACATTGACACACTTTCCCCAGGTTGGACACAGCATGCTACCCAGCGACATATAATTTGCTCAGGTTGAGGAGAACGTCACTCCTCCCCTTTATCAGATGGCGTATCGACCTGATTGCTGGGAAGTGCTTAAAACATCCCAAAGTAAGAAGTCATTCAAGGTAATTCTAATGAGTCTATACCGTTTCTACAACATCTCTGCAATGAAATAGCTTTCTCACTAACCTGCAGCATCTGCAAGGCACAGCCATTTCACCATAAGAAATTGTGTGCCATTAAAGCTGTCTTCTGAGTTACAAAAGCCTGCTCCAACATTGATGTTTTCTAGCCATTTGCAGTTGTTTTCCGGACTCCGTTGCAGTATCAGAACGTGGAAGGCCAGCAAGAAGTTTTTCATAAAACAAAATACTCTATACCAATTCCAATCAAAGTAGACAAGATGAAAGACATTGCCTACAGTTTGAAATGGAAGCGTGCTGTTTATCTTGACTGGTACGATTCCCTTCGACCAGCAGGAAATTCAAAAGTTCAACAAGACGATAAGAGGAAGAAGAGAGTTCGACTTACATGTGCATAAAGAAACTATAAACCACTATAGATACAGTTGTAAAAACTTATAAGGATTGATATCATTTACAACAGCTTAAAAATCGTGTTTTTAAAAAGAATCAACATTGTATGTTAAAATATCAAACACTCTATTATGCTTCATAAGAAACAACTGTTTTTAACGCGCTCATTGAATATTTTAATGTTGTGTTTCAATATCAAAGAATACTGTTAAGTCAACTCGTATAGCAAGTAAACAATGCTAAGAGTAACTAGTTAAAAAGCAAACCTTGTTAAATGTACTTAATTAACAAGCGAATAATATTAAGTATTTACATATTACCACAATTACTATCAAGCAAATAATGTTAACTACGTATTACCATAATTACAATAATTAATTTTTAAAGAGGAATTCAATTAATTAATTTCCAAAGAGGAATTCAAAACTTAAAAATAAGTAATTACTGCAGGATTACCTTTAAAACAATGATTTATCGAAAAACACAATCATTTTTGATGTTCATGAAAGATTTGATTAATAATTTTTTTTAACTTTATCTCGCAATTACACATAACAACATATTTCCCTTGCCATTATTTACAACCGAACTCTTCCATTATAACAAATTCTTGGTAATTTGTTATCACTAGCTACTATATTTGGTATTGCTATATTGAGGATAAATATCTTAAATAATACTCTAAGGACTAAATATGACGCAATATTTGTCATGTTCCGCACGGTATAATGAGCAATTTTTTAATCAGTCTTCAAAAAATCACAGCTCGTTAACCGCATATATGGTACCATGTACATTGGCACACAGGCACCCAGCTAAGTACGCCAGTAAAATAGTTAAAAGACTTGACTTTTATTGCGTATGTAATGTTAAACTCAACGGCGAATAAAATTGAAGTTCTTTCCTGTTCCGTACACATAGAAGACTGAATTAGCAAGTCGGTTACATATTTAGGTTCCTAACAATTTCACGTTTTAACTTAGCCTGCCGCGTGAATAAAACTATGTTAATTTTACATATGACGGAAGGATACTAAATTAATACAGAAGTAGATCTCAAGCAGGGCATTATAAAGTGCTATAGGCTGTTCACGATTAAGTGGGCACTTTTGAAATCAACCTTAGAAAAAGTCACTGCCCATGCCTGCATATACTTCAACGGGCGCACTGAGTGACATGCGCCCGGTAAAGTTGGTAACAATATATGGAAAGTAGTTCCATATCTTCACGACAAATAAAAAGTGTCAGGTAACCATTTGCGATCAGTTAAATTATTGATTTCACATTCTGTTTATTTTAATGCATCAGTGTGTAAACATGAGCATGTTTATAAAATGTTTTATTTTCTAATAATTCCACAGTTTCACTTGACCGACGTATGAATAAAGTGATGGGGCCCATAGCAATGTTAATTTTACATAAGGCGGAAGAATACACGACGTGCATACAAGTAGATCTTAAGCAGGGCTTTCAAAAGTGTTAATTTTACCGTGAACAGCATATAAGTTTACCGCTAAGAACATGTAAATCAGTAGTACTCAGGTCTGTGGCGTCCCCTGAGGTAATTGCCAAGTAAAGCTAGTTGGCGATGTGCTCTCTCCTCTCTCCCCGGAGAGCCCGGGGGGGGGGGGATACCGCGAGAGGCGGTCCCTAGAAGATGGAGAAGTTGAGGTACAACTTGGTCCTGCTTCGGGGAGGGACGTTGACAACGTGCAGCAAACAGACCCTCTTTGCTGAGTGGCTAGCATTACACCTCCTCCTCTCCCTCCCACTCTCTCTCTCTCTCTCTCTCTCTACCTGCGGGAAGAGTCTCCTAACTCAATTAATGGCTATTGCTGGTTCTAGTTTGCATTAATTGACAACCTATGCACTCACCTGTAAATTCACCGTCTCGTACATTGATGTAAAAACCAGTAGCCTATATACGCCTGTCGTTTCCTAGGAAACAAATATATTTAAAAACACATAGGTGTAAATTTTTACTTTGAAAGCAGTGTGTTAAGTTTGATGTGCATAGTTCCTTGGTACTGGCTAAGTTTTCATGGCACTACAGATGGCCAGTACCCCTTTTCCCTCAAAATTCTACATTTTCCCTTTAAAAAAAAAAAAAAAAAAAAAAAAAAGCACCTAGCCCCATGTGCAATAACTAGCCCCTGAAAGGCACTTTTCGAGACAGTGGCAGGATTAGGGGGCTCGATTTTCTAGGGCAAAACAGTGGCTGCCATATTAGTTTCATAGGCATAAGATATGCCAAATCGATACACAGGGTCCGGGTACAGAGTCAGAGCTAACGGTCCACCATCTTGTTTCAGACAGCCAACTTGGCCGCCATATTGGATCCAGGTGGCCTTGAATTTGACTTTCGATCTTGAATCCATTGACGTTTAACATTAAACCCAGCCAGTCATATAGAGATTGCTTCCAGAATTTTAAAGATTAACTGCAGATCTGAGTTTAGTTAACGTTTCAGTCGTTATATTAAGATGAGGGTGACCACAATTCACACTTAGATAAATATTTCGCTAAGCACTCTGCTATTCATATGATATGCGACACAATGAGTAATTTTCGTAACAGAACTAATACGTGTTTCAAAACATAGAGATTTTTCTGCTAGTTGTTTACCGATATTATTTTACTCTTTTTACAGGTACGTATACATCAACTACCCCAACTCACTCTGGCATAATTGGTTTGATGTGATGTCGTAGATATGCAGTACTTCCGACCAGCTGAGAACATGAGTCAGGAATTTGGCAATGAGGATCAAACAGACAAAGAAAGACAAGAATGGCTGGGTGAGTTGTTGCCAGTTTTTTTTTTAAATTAATTAATTTCAACATTTTAATTCTGAATTAATTTCTAAAGTAAAAAATTTCAACTTATCTAACACCCTGCAATTAATAAACATTATGTTTAGTAGCTTAATGCAAAAGCACCGATTGCAATATTTGGTCAAATTCCAGTCAGCTCCCCGCAAATTGTTTTTAACCACGTAGCAAATGGGATGGATAAATGAAATAAAATAAGATTCTAGTAACGGTCTACATAACGCAAAATTATATCAAAGTCCTCATGTACCTGCTGTATTTATAAAACTGCCAATGTGCAGACATTTGAGTGCAAGAAAGTGGTATCAATAGAAGACCACATATCATCCGACGTTTACTTCGTTCATTGGTTACCTCATTCCACCCAGGTTCCAGTGCGGTTTGGATGTGTTTAATTCAGCCTTCGAACAGTACTACTTATTTCAGTCCGGTCACAATGTAAACTAATTTTTTTGTAAACTATAGAGATATGATCTCGGTTTATTTATAATTGTATGGACTCGATTTATTCTGAACTCTTTGTCAACAGAAACAAATTTGTCTCTGCGGTGCTTTGTCAACTATTACACTGAGATTTAAAAAAAAAAATTGCTCACTTTTCTTTTTAACATATTTATTGTGGAGTAGAAACTTTCAAATGCTTAGTCATAAATTTAGTAAAGAATATTTATCGCATGGTAATTTTCAAGGGAAGAATCTTCAGAAGCTACCACACGGTGTTGCATATCTCCTACGTGTGAAGGGCGACCTAGCATTTGTTTGCTAATATGAGCACGGCCCAGGCAAATCTCTGTCCAAGTATATTTTTTCAGCGACGGGTGAGACCATTACTATCAAGTGTGTCTATTGTCACTGCAGAAATTGCGGGAAAAGAACATAACGATGAGAAAAGCAAAAGAAAAGTCACCAATGAATGGTTATCCTGCTCTTCGTTTCCACCAGCAGGATTCTTTGAGTTGGCTGTTGGCTTGAATAATGAACCCAGTAGTAAATGCAGGAATAAATAACTAGTTATCAATTGTTGAAGGTACTTTTATATTACATTCAAATAGCAATGAGTGTATTTTATGAGAACTTTGTATCAATGTAGATCATGGTGGTACTGTGATTAATGTGTTAAAATAACCACATAAATTATAGTATATTTATTGCCTTAGCTGATTCCAGAAATTCTGATTTTCGCTGTTTCTACAACAAATGTTATATAATTTCATGACTCTTAGCGTACACACATCTTGACATAAACCAATATGTTTTCTCGCTTCTTTCCAGACGCGACTTTAGTTGATAATTTGTTGGTTAAAATTCTGCTATAACCGGAACTGCCAACCAAAGTGGCCCCATTAAGTGTGCCCCGCTTTAAATATGAACTGCACGTTCTAAGAAATAGCGTGATGGCATACATAATGTCCCATGCAACAATATAGTAGGAGACAATGAAAAGAAACTATAAGACTTCCACAACTCTCTCTCTCTCTCTCTCTCTCTCTCTCTCTCTCTCTCTCTCTCTCTCGCTCTCTCTCTCTCTCTCTCTCTCTCGCTCTCTCTCTCTCTCTCTCTCTCTCTCTCTATATATATATATATATATATATATATATATATATATATATATATAACACTGAGTTAATAGTTTTTATTTTTCCTTTGAGAGCAGTGTTGCACTTCTAGTACAATAAATTTCTCTCTCACCGCAATAATCATTCTGCTGCAATTTACGAAGGAAAAAAAAAATCAAAAATAGCATGCTGTACACCGTAAGGAAGAATAGTGGGACACGCTTTCGATGTGGGAGAAGCGTGATACAGGCCAGAGAAGAAACACAGAGGTTATCGGCTAAGTCTAAGTATAAACTCTCCGTCGGTGATGAACTGTTTTATAAACACATGTAACGTTCCTGATGCAAAAAAAAAAAAAAAACAATTTTCTAAGTTCTTTCTGCTACAAGTACTGATTCACCCATGTTCTATACGTCACACCACGGGGCAAATGTAACCATGCAACATGTCTAGAGTCTATTTCTGGTTACTTCAAACTCTTATGAAGCTCTGTTAATGTTCAGCTTTCAGGGTATTCCTCCGCCTCCAGCAAATAAAGATTATCTAAGTGCAGGAAATTACACCAAAAGACTATGGACTGCATTCATGCACACTCGGTTCAATGCATTAATAATACGTCAATTTTCTCCCCACATTTATCCATATTAATTATAAATTTAATAAATATAAAATACAAGTAAAAGTTAAATTTAATCAAATATGATGTACTTTTATTTCAACAAAGTACTAAAAGCTTGTGATGCATGACATATTTATGAAACAACAAAAACATCATACATGTGGCGATTTTTTATAGGTTTGATTCAAAAAGTGCGAAGGAAATGCGAATAGACTCTATAATGGATAATCTGTTCAATAAATATGATTGTGATAGCGTACATCCTTCTTGGCGTTATAATCTGAATGGCCAATGACTTTTCCACCAAAATCAAGTTAATTTCGAACCGTGCTATTTGTTGAATACAAGACTAGTTTATTCACACTGAACAACGCTTATTTATTTCTTATAATTGCTCGACGCCACTTCAGTTCCTGCCAAACCGCTAAGTTTCGCCTTCAAATATGCTATACATTACAACATTAGAAGGGTTTGTCAACCAAATAAGCTTATAAAGTTTCTCCATCAAATAAAGTAGGTTCAAGAAAGCTCAAATATGTTTGAAAATGTATCACATTAGTATATATATGTTTGGACTTTGTTTTCAAAGCAGAATATTTAGTTACTGCAACCCAGCAAAAGGCGGGACATTTAACTTCCAATGATTTATAGGAAATATTTTCCGAGCTATATATTTAATACCTATGTTTTTAATATTAGTAGTCATTTCCTACTTCCAACAACATGCAAGATTGGACTGCGTTGGTATAAATTAACTATAGTTCATTTCTGAAGTATCGTGTGACTATAAATGTGCATCGATCTGACTAGCTGTACCAAACAAACATAACAATATATCCTATGGCTTGATCTGTATACAACATGGTTGTTGGAAATTTAAGACATAGTATTCTCCAGTCACGTACGGCTGGGCTAGTGATGGTTCTGTGATGATACCACACCTTCCACCCTTGTTCAACCAACTTTGAAATAAGTTTGACGTTGGAGGGAAAAAAGGGGGGGAGAGGGAAGGAGGAGAGAATTCACAGTGTGCTATAGCCTATTTGTGGCTTCTTCGCACTTTTTTAATCAAACTTTAGAAAACCTCACCTTTATATGACGGGTTTCGTTGTTTCTTAAATATAACATGTATCACAAAAGTTTATACTTCTGTTAATGTAAACGTATGCCTTATTTTTAGTTAATTAACACTTTCACTTATATTTTAACTATTAACTTTAATATTTCATTGATATATATAATACGAATAAAATCAGAGAGAAAATAGGTGTTATAATAATGCCTATAGGCTGTTCACGATAAATGAGCACTTTTGAAAGCCCTGCTGAAGATCTACTTGAATGCACGTTATGTATTCTTCCGCCTTATGTAAACTTAACATTGTTATGGGCCTCCTCACTTTATTCATACGTCGGTCAAGAGAAACTGTAAAATTATTTGAAAAGTAAATATTGTACAAAATCTGCTCATTTTTACACTTCGATGCATAAAAAAAAACCCGGAAAGCGAAAGAAATAATTTAAATAATAAAAAATGGTTACCTAACACTTTTTATTCGAATAAGATACGGAACTGCTTCCCATCCATCGTTACCAACTTTACTGTGCGTATGTCACTCAGGGTGCCCGTTGAAATACTTGCAGGCACAGGCAGTTACGTTTTTCTAGGGTTGATTTTAAAAGTGCTCACTTTATCGTGAACAGCCTTACGTATAGTTAGTTCTTATACAAAATATGTATGCATTGAGCACGCTCGAGTGCGATGCGTTGTCCCTTCTGTAATTTTCTAGCCTCGGTTAAGCTTTGTTTGCACGACGCAGAGGGATATCCTAAAAGTATAATTTAGCAGGGCCTTAAAACACTTGGAAGTAACCGTGAATGGCCAACAACTGTTTTACTGTAACGTGAGTATGGGGTAAAGTGCACATGCCCGCTGCGCAGAGGACAATTTCCACGTCCCAACACTGAACCTCTTTACATTTCCCAGAGAACTTGTCAGAAACCAAGTGACTTCGAGTAAGGTTAGAATAATGTTTACGTGAACAATTGCTTTGGTTTTCTAATGCACTGCTTTTGACTTAGCTCTAAATGCAAATGTATTGTAATCGAGCCACCCAGATTGTTATGGAATTCGTTTTCCTAAAAAGAACTTTGCTTTGTTGAAAAACCAAATGTAAACAAACGGCATGATTGAAACGCATGGTTTTGGCCAGTTGTTCTCGGTATTGCTGAAGAGCGTTGGCCGCGGGAAAAACTTGTTACTTTATATCGGGTGTTCGGGAACTCCGTGCCTAAATTTCAGACATAGTTTCCGTGGAACAATCTTAACACAAATTCCCTTTGCCCTTATATCTGGAAAAGTAATATTATATCAACTGATTGTATGCGAAACTGCCAAGTACAACACCTTGAGAACACGGATGTTTGATCACACGTGTACGACAAGTTGCATAAATTGTAGGCGCCGCTTTTACTGATGGGAATAGCGTATTCCAATTGACTGCTCTGAGCGCACACTGAGAACTGGGAAAAGTGTACGTGTCTCGTGATTGCCAGAAACGAGTGTATATTATTCATGTACCAACAATTGGAACTCGCCGCGAAAATAAGTGCAAAAAATTGCCACACCATACCATCTTTTGGAGAAAATACTAGCACTAAGATGTTGGTAAGAGGATTTAAATTTAAATCGACGAAATTTTGTAGATAAATTTTGTTCAAATCTCCCTTTTTTTACCTGTCGGCAAATGTATGTGTGCACGAGTCACTGGGTGAAATTAACCTCATCGCCGCTGTACTGACAAACGATATCGTCAATATACCACGAGCATATTTGTTCCATATTACACTGAGAGAAAACCGAACAAAAATTTTTTTCGTATAGGGCAATATATATATTTAGTTGCCTTAACAAAATATATTGTGAGCAAACAAAATTTGAAAAGCAACAAAATTAGTTTTGTTCATCTAACAAAATACATGTTTGAATAACATAATCTCTGTGTAAAAAAAAAAAAAAAAAAAATTAGACTCTCAAATAAATATGATGTTGAATCAACGGTAAATATTTGTTTGGCAACTCATTTGACAGCCTTCGTTCGAAAATACAGCTCCAGAGTTTGTCTGTATTTTTTTTGTGGCAATTAGGATATTAACCGTGTGATACTGCCGCACCGGCTCCAGACACGGTGCGGGAAACATAGCTCTCAGTGCTGCGTGCTCTTCCAGTGCAACTCGCCGTTGCAACACGAACGTTTAATGTACGACTGCTCTCAGAGCGAGTTCCGGTGATTGGAACACGCGCGCGACACTCGGCCAGTGCGCCGGCACCGAGTGCAGTCCAGAGCAGTAATTAGAATACGCTACAAATTACTATAGGCTGTTCACGGTAGAATGAGCACTTTTGAAAGCCCTGCTTAAGATCTACTTGTATACACGTTTTCTATTATTCCGCCTCATGTAAGATTAGCATTGTAATGGGCCTCATCACTTTATTTATCCGTTAGTCAATGAAACTGTTAAATTATTAGAAAAGTAAATATTTAATAAATCTGATCATTTTTACACTTCGATGCATTAAAAAAAAACATAAAGCACAAAGAAATAATTTAAGTTACCAGAAATGGTTTCCTAACGCTTTTTATTCGACGTTGTGATACGGAACTACTTCCCATCCATCGTCACCAACTTTACTGTGCATATGTCACTCAGGGCGCCAGTTAAAATACATATATGCAGGTAGAGGCAGTTGCTTTTTTCTAAGGTTGATTTCAAAAGTGGTCGCATTATCGTGAACAGCCTGTACCTATGGAGCGTCGCTCTCCTACTTCCTCTATGCAACTTCTCCTAAATGCAAGATCGAACAGCCTCGTTCTGCAGGTGCTGTACACAGCAATTCAGAACCCAATTATTTGACACTAACAGCCCGCCATCGCTTCTCTCAGGTGAGTGATGATATTTGGGCGGTTCTTAACATCGAAGTCTTGAGAGCCGATGAGGGTGATGGAGGTGAGCGTGTAGCAGCGCCGGAATGAAATTGTGGAGGAAACGGGAGATCCCCGAGAAAACCCGCCGACCAACGGCATCGTCCGGCACGATGCCCACATACGAACATCCGGGGTGACCCGGCCGGGAATTGAACCCGGTTCGCCTCGGGGTTATCCCGTTTGCCCCGCCCTTTCATTCCGGCGCAGCTCCATACTTACCTCAATCACCCTCTTCGGCTCTCAAGACCTCGCTGTTACGTGCCGCCACTCTCTTCATGCATTCGGCGGGGACTTCCCTCCTGAATTCCTCCGGGTGCAGGAAGGGTTGTCCTCTCACTAGGCCATGCTATTGCTACCACTGTACCCTTCGTTTGCGACTTAACCGGAAATGGCAGGTCCTAGACAGATGCAACAAGGGGGCTTATTTGCTACTTACGTCGTCCTGCTTCATCACATAGTATCCACAATCAATTTAACCTCACGGTGTACGTATTGCATGCAATCGAATAGTGCCAACCCCTATTATTTGGATGATGGAGTTGTGTACGACGAACCATACCTACCGTGTATCCGAGATCTTGGTTTACTTTCTCCGTATACCAATGTGTGTTTTTCTAACGCACGTACTTTCCCTAGTATCCCACGTAATGTCCTTGTCGCCCACTGCATTTAGAAGCTGCTACAGCCCTTATTATTTGATATGGACCATGGGTGTCCTATATCAATCTTCCTCTTTTCCGGTCATGAATCAAGTGTCCGAGTTTGTACACGTTTCCTATACACGCTGTATATGTCATGTTTCATAAAGTGTTTTATACACCTGTCAACATAAAATAATCTTATTTTTGAAGAACTGGACTTTTACTTATCATTTGTCTATACATATTAATATTTCATTTATAATTAATGTAAATAAAACTTGACCAGAAGAGGTGTGTGTTTGCAATACCTAGTAAGAAATAGTTCTCAAGCAAACTATTAGTAAATTGAGTGCGCTTAAATATGTTGCGTTGTCCATTTACTATACATTTCTAGACTCGGTAATTTTGAGTTCGTTTCTCCGCGTCTCATAACTTCCGCGTAGTATAACTTTTGATAAGGAGAAGCTACGACGATCGTTTAAGTTTCAATCGACCACTCTCGTCAAGATCAATCGATTGCGCGTATAAAAACATTTGTTGTGAGGCGTGGTTATGGGGAATATGAATTAGTTTAATGTAAAAAATTAAGAAAACTCGTCAAAAAGCCCTGTCGAAATACAGAAATCGTATACGATTGGAAAAAGTATCTCAAAAGCAATCCAGTGATACCCATAAAACCCCATATGATCGAGTGAAGCTGGGCCGGGAACGTAAAATAAACACCAAGGCGTCCGAGCGCGTCAACATAGACGTATTCACGCAAAACAAACGGCCGTGTCGCCAACACAGCCGAACCCAATTTTTTTTTTCTTTCGAATGGAGGTTTCGGAGCAGCGCCGCTCGGGGCGCTGCGGTTCGCCGCCGTGTGAGGGGGCAGAGGGGAAGAAGAGCTGGAGGAGAATCTTTGGAAGCAGGACCGCCGAATGCGCGCGTGGTAGGGGAAGGGGACGCCACGCGCGCAGCTGGCAGTAGCGACCGGGCTCGTGTTGCGTCTGCGTGCTTGCGTGCTTGCGTGCGTGTGCGTGCGCGCACAGTTGCGTGACCGCGCTCCACCTGTCGTCCTAAGTCCGCACGTGCCGCTCCAAAACTGCCACGCCACTTGCTTGTCACCCGACTTTCAAAACTACTGCTTGCCTTTGTTACCTCCGCTGCGACGAGCCGAACGCGGTCGCATATCTCCACTGTAAGGTTTGTGCATACTCTAGTCGCGGTTCCTTCACACTTTTCCAATAGATCATTTGAAAAAAAATAATAAGAACACCCCATGTGTGTGTATATATATGTGTGTGTGTCATGTATCACAAGCGTTTTATACTTCGGTTAACATAGAATTACCTTGTTTTTTTTTGTTAACTTTAAATTTCACCTACTTTCTATCAAAAAATAATAATATAATATGAATAACGACAAAGAGAAAATAGGTGTGTTGGCAATGCCTAGTAAGAAATAGTTCTTATGCAAAATATTATTCCTGGAAAAGTCTGAAGTAATCGTGGATGTAGTACAGAGGGTTCGCAGTTCGTTCGCTATTTTTTTTCAAGTCAACCTTCCAAAATAAAAAATTCCTTGTACTTAGCCGAAAATATTTTAAGGTAAACACTGGTCGTCATGTTTACTGTGATGCTGGCGATAATTATTAAGGGTAGCTCCACGTTATACCTACTTCGTTACGTCTCATTAAAAGTGGAAATGTTACACTCTGGTGACAGTTAAAATTGATTCCTTCGTAAGAAAGAAAACTTCACAACAAATACTGTAGTCGTATAGAACATTTTAAGCTGTTAAAAGAATTTCACAGTTTTAACTGCTGAATGCTTGGCGGCTGCTAGTGGTTTAACGTTCTCGACAAGGTGGTAATGTTTACGTGTATTGTGTTCAAAAGTATCAAAATTCCCTCATGCTATCAATAAATTTTCATAAAACTGACTAGCTCTTCTCATTTCAGGATTTCTCACGCCGATCGCGTGTACCTGGTACTCCCTTTTGAGGCACACGATCAAGGAAGCGATACGGGCGAAAATGACACGCGCTTCAAGTGTCCCATCGCCGCTAAGCGCATAACACCGAACTGGGGCGCAGATGTCTTCACCGGGCCTTAAGCGGTAACTTAATCGTTTTATTGATGGGAAGTGTGTAGCAACGTTTAATGGAGGGCAGGTATTTGGGTCGAATTTTTTAACTTTAACGTGCGGCGGTTTAGAAATGCGTTTTTAGCCAATCAAAGGTGTTTCAAAATAAGGAGTACGGTGTTACAAGAATGTCGAACGCTGTATTGTGAAACCGTCTGAAGTATACTGCAGTTCGTTTCGGTATAGAAAAAAAATATTCCTCGCGAGTGCCGCAGTTTCTGTCAAAAATAGAAAACCTGTGCTTGGAGGAAGCAGTAATAACACAATTCACACCCCAAGGTGGTTCGGATGCCTCGATATTTCCCACGTGGTGCGTAATACTCGTGCTAAGGGAATAATGATCTTTACTTATTTTGCAATGTGTTTCCTCTATGGCCTTTGCATCAAACCGCTACCACAGCCAAAAGAGTTGAATTTTAATATTATCGCATTTATTTATAGTTCTTTAAATAATATTTGGTACAACTAAATATCCTGGCATCGATTAACGCCAAAAGCTCTACAGACTAACACGTGTATTTCCAGTGCATATAAAAAACGAGATGTTTACACGCGTTTGCCTACACGTGTTCTGATTACAGACGTGCGTGCAATAGAGTGGTATATATTTGCGTGATAAATTATTGACAAGCATTTCGGGTTTGAAGGCGAATAGGACCACTTTATTTTGTCACGCATCAAATAAAGTGACAATAATTTGAATGATTTTTGTCCTTGTAAATATATACTCCAAGAGCACAACAATATCTGAAAGCTGTAGTCTATTAGCGGTTTGTTTACTCCTTTCTAATCACGCCTTTGAAAAATTACCCCAAGTATTACGATTTTGGCTGTTTCCTATATGTGCTACGTATCCCAAGCGTTTCATTCTTATGTTAAACTATTAGAGTACTTAATTTTTGGTTAAATTAAACTTTTACTTATATTTTGTCTAGATAAATTACAACATTTCGTTTATAATCGATATGAAAAATAGAGAGAGAGAGAGAGAGAGAGAGAGAGAGAGAGAGAGAGAGAGAGAGAGAGAGAGAGAGAGAGAGAGAGAGAGAGAGAGAGAGAGAGAGAGAGAGAGAGAGAGAGAGAGAGAGAGAGAGTGTGTGTATGCGTTAGCTTTGTTTAGATCGGGTGGAGTAATATCTTGCAAATAGAACTTTAGCAAGGCTTCAGAAATGTTGTGAGTAACCGTGACCTACTCACCCAGAAAATGCTTTCAAATATTGTAACCGTGTAGCCTACTTATTAAGTATAGACAAAATTCCTAGCCAGAAATATTTTGTGTGCATTAAACATTTGCAGCACTTACGTATCTTATGCGAGATAGGAGGACAATATTAAATGTGGGAATCCAAGCTTGTTAGTTCCGATTGCCGCTTATTTATCCCGTATCCGTATGCTATTCGCCGTAACTTATTCGTTTATTCGTCTTACAAGAAACAAAGCCGGTACGTTCTTTTAACGCAACCGAAAAAATATTCAGCGTCGGGCGAAAATGTTTCTCGCCACTGAAAAGACAGCGTTGCGCAAAACAATTAACACCTTTGAGATAAATTCTAATGAGCGACTGAGTGGAATACTCGTTATTAAACAGGTTTGTCACAGGTCTGGAAAACAGGAAAATGCCAGGGAATTATGATATATGCATTATATATATATATATATAGCAGTACGTCGTCAACCGCGCACCGCTGCCAGAAACTCATAAATTTATTTTAATAATTGTAGACCAAATGCTTTGGCATTTTTCTTTGCAGTCTATGTGGCGAGCAATTTTGTAAGATCAGAGAAATATTTTTATGTAAAAGTGTGTTATAATACAAAGGTTCCAATCCTTACATGAAAAAAATGTTAGAAAAAGGCAAGGGAAAAAGATTTTTTTTGTCTGAAAATCAGGGGAATATCAGGAAATTTCACAATGTAAAAAAGGTGGCAACCATGTTATATTAAAATGGTATGTTCGTAAAGGACTTAAACCGATGGAAAAATATTTTAGTTTTCACAAGACTTACGTTAGCAGAGAGGGCGTATAAAAACATGCCTTATGTTAAAAAAAATATCAGTAGATTAAAACATACCATAATGGTGATGATTGAGTTTATATGCAGCTTATTATTTCCACTTCCATAAACTATTTTCTTTGAAGCTCATACTTTATTTTTTCTTTGTTAAAGGGCCCACCTGACTTGCACTTCAACAGCGTTGTCGAGGTTTTTTTAATACGCGTTTTATCCACGAAACTGTTAAAGCGCGTCCAATTTGCTGATTTGTGAAAAAAGCACACACTCTACACGAGGACTGTGGGGTACTTTCAAAATGTCACGAACGTTATAAAAACAATTTCAGAGCACTCCAACATAGCTAACGCTGTGCCTCAAAATATGCGCGTCAGATACATTCAAATAAATGCGGTTCACGATAAAGTGAGCACTTTTGAAATCAACATCAGGAAAATGTCACTCTCCCTAACTGCAGCATATATTTGAACGGGCGTACTGAGTGACATGTGCCCAGTAAAGTTGGTAATGATTGATGGAAATTATATATTTATATATTAACGCCGAATAAAAAGTGTTAGGTAACCATTTGTGATCACTTAAATTATTTCTTTCGCTTTCTGTATTTTTTAATGTATCAAAGTGTAAAGAAGGACTAGATTTGTAAAATATTTACTTTTCTAATAATTGCACAGTTTCATTTAACCGACGCATGAATAAAGTTATGAGGCTCGTGGGAATGTTAATTTTACCTATGTTGGAGTAATACACAACGTGAGTACAACTAGGTCTTAAGCAGGGCTTTCAAAAAAATGCTCATTTTAAAGTGAACAGCCTTTAGACATTTCAGAGCCTTGCGCTTAATGGTGATGACGCACTCGATGCGCGTAACACAGTAGCATGTATCGCTCCCGCGCTTCTGTCTCTCAAACGCCGAGAATAGCTCGAGGTAGACAAGCCCCTTAACATAAGAAAGTAATTTTCACTCCTAACATTTTCCTACTTCAGTTAAAACGGATACAAGTGAATCTTATTTAGGGCTCTTTACCTGATAAGTAGCTGGGCGTAACTGCTCATTCATCAATGGCATTTCGCTCCGTTGTCATTAAGACTGACCACTACCACTTGTTAGTTTGCAAGCCTGTGCAGAAGTTATTCTCTGTTAATTCAACAGGAAATTATATTTACTATAACCTGACAGCCCGACAAAATAGCCCCGACACAGACGAAAATTTTTCATCAGCCAATCAGGAACAAAGTCACCCCGACAAACGTAGCCCCGACGAAAGTAGTTTCTATTTCTACTTTCGTCGGACGTCGAACCGGTCGGCCTTGCTTGGTAGTAGAAAAAAAAAACATAAACATAACTATACAAAACAAAATGTCGTGCGGATTTCACTACTGTGGTAAATTCACATTAAACATTTTTTTTTTTTTACATCCTGGTTACCTTGTAACAGAAAGCTAATGAATTAACGAAAATACATATTCGGGGGGGGGGGGGGGGGGGGGTAATGCTCCAAAATCCAAAAATACTTCATTTGCAAAATTATCAAAACGAAATAGCGTACAATGATCTGTGATTTCTTCACACTCCATAGCAAGTTACTGGCCATTCGAGAATTTTGCCGAAAGCCACGCAACACTTGTCGGAAGGAAACTGTCGGGGGTATTGTAAACGTTGAACTAATTTTGGTGGCGGAAATGGTCGGGCTGTAACGTTGTGTCTGACTGTCGGGACGACCTCGTCGTGGCATTGTAAATCCAGCATTATAAGATCCGGGAGAACGTAAATTTCTCATAAAATAATTTGAACGTGCAGCAAGTGATAAGACTAATACATACATATATATAAAATCCTTTTTGCGTGACTAAACCGCATCATCACTGACAAACCACTGGACCAATTGAGACCATAATCACACCATATGTTATTGAGGTGGCGAGTAAGGTTTTTAGTTATGTTTCATTCCGATAGGTTGCGCTGAAGTCTAACTTCTATATTTATGGGCCGATATTGCTCATACTTGCAGGAAATGTTTGTTGATCTAAAAGAGAAAAATGCCAGTGATGCCACGGTCAAACATCGGTCGACGTACCAGACGTAATAGAGAGGACGCATTGAGCAGCCAAAATAGAACGTGAAAGAGGCGGAACAACGTTCGTCGGGATCAGCTAGTATTAGTATAGTGAGAAATTCGCTCATAGCCAAAATAGGGTGATATTGGCGAACACCTCCAAAATGCACGACAGGTCTTGATGTGCCATTTACTAAGTTTGTTCGCGGTGTTACAGTGGGCAGACGACTCTCCTCCCACAGTGACGAGTCTGGTTCGATTCCCGGTGGGGTCCCGCCAAAATTTTCGTGTGTGAGCCACGTGACGGACTTGCCAAGGGCGGGTGGGTTTTCTCAGGGTACTTCAATTTATCCATCCAATTACATCCCATCGCTTCATCCCCATCGAAGTTGAAGAATTCAGTCGCAAAGCACCGCCCAAATTCCTCTCACTCACATTTGGTTTCTTCATTCTGAAAATTATGTTTTCTTGCACCACATGCTTGAATCACCGTTTTCATGAACTTGGCGCTAGTACCAACGGGTCAGTCAAATAATACTGTGAAATTGCGGGAAACTTTATGTTTTCCACATACGCCAGTATACTTGCTTTACTATAGGCCTGTAACTCATTATAATTATCTCAAAGCAAAAGTACCCATACTCCAGCATTAACGAAGTGTATAACCATAATAGTGCAAGTCTTGGAACAATTTTTTACCCTGTTCGTTGCCTTATTTACTATTAATACAGACGTTAGTGCCTACCTTAAAATATTCACGTTTTTTTTTTTTGGCAAATTCTTCTTTCAAAAGTAGGTGATTAGCCCCGAATCAGTTGTAGAAAAAATTTACGGTAGTATTTCATTGCAGCTAGGTCACAAGTGCCAACAATAGATATTAAAACAGCTACCTCAGAATTACCTCAGAGTAACTACCAAGATACTTGAGTGGGCCAGGTCAGTTGATGCGCAGTATGACAAATGCCCTCTTCAGAGGAAATACATGCATTTATTCTATAACTACAAACTACCTGCTTTCGGTCCAGAGCAATTGTTAAGATAAAATTGCTCAGATACTTAACAAGAATATTTAACATCACTAATTTATTGTCAGTTTCATATCAGACTTCGCCTGTTCGTTTTCGTTAGTTTAACTATTTGCATATTTTTTTAAGGCTACGTTTCGCTGAACAGTGTAAGATGTACTAAAAACAACACGTTTTAGGGAAAGTTTTCTAATGTATTGGCAAATAAGAGAATTGGCATCAGTCTTTTGTACGTACTTTAATTTACCATAAATATTACAATATTAATTTTAATGTTATGGTTGTTTTTTTCTCTTTCGAAATTGGCATGTTCTTCGCAAAATGGAGATAAGATCAGGGTGTATTTCTTTTCCCCCATTTCCTTTCTGGCAGGTATGGACAGAAGAATGCAAACGTAGAGTAGTTTTAAATCTAACCAGAAATATGCTTCAATTTTCGTGTTCTCTACTCGTAGTATTATCATTTATCAGGATTCAGCTGATTATAAGGTGATGGAGACATACGAGGAACAGAAGTAAATGTGAACGCTAATCCACGCTCAGGGAAAATCGAAATCCGACTGAAGTGGTTTGCTTGGATGTGAGACTTTCCGGGATAGTTGATGCGAACTTGGGTGGGAGTGCGGACGTCGACAAGATGGCGGAGCCGTGAGGCGAGGAATAAGATGGTGGTGGCAGCGCGGAGCATGCTGGGAGCGGCCTGAGCCCGCCATGTGGAGCGGGCTGGCCGACACGCTCGCCAACTTCACCAGCTTCTGGCGCGGACGCAGCAGCACCATGGCTCGTAAGTCACAACTACTCTCTCTCTCTCTCTCTCTCTCTCTCTCTCTCTCTCTCTCTCTCTCTCTCTCTCTCTCTGTCTCTCTATTTGTATGCATGTGTGCCGTCTGAACAGTTATTTTTTACACCCTACCGGCAATGGCCCAATCGTCGAAAGACGAGCGGGGCATTAAGGCCAGGCATGGGCGTAAGGGACTCAAAGGCTAAATTTGGACAAAGATCTCTCAGTAATTTTTTATGCTAGTATTTTCAACTAAGGTTTTTTTTTAAGATTGAACGCATCTACATTTGTAAACCATTCAAATTTTAAATGCACTTTTTAATTATTTATAAAATATCACAATTTTATAAATATGAAAACGTACATTTGAAATTTAAAAATTAAAATTTGGAAAGTTTACAAATCTAGATGAGTTCAATCTTTAACAAAAAAAAATTTAGTTGAAATCGCTACCACAAAAAACAACCGAGAGATCTTTGCCCAGATTTAGCTGTTGATTCCCTATACGCCCATGCATGGTAAAGCCTGGCCTTAATATAAGATCGTCATACTGTGAAATTGCAGTTCTGCCCCAACTGGCTTGCAGGATGCGGACCCCGAAAGGGGATTCTTGCCTCTGTGGGCTGGGAGGGGAAAATAGCATAATAAGCTGATGTGATGGTAGGTAGTGGGCATTAAAGCCTACATAATAAAATAATACACCAATAGGAGAGTTGGTGTTAAAATCACAGACACATGCCCAGTGGGGCGGAAGTGGATGGAAACAGCGAGGGGTGCAGGGGTGGGAAAATGGCCGGTCACGACCTCCGCATCCAGAGGAGCTTGCATCCATGGTAGCTCCATGAAGCTGTCTGAACTAGTGTTAGTTCAACAATATAAAGTCAAACTGTATTCGATATACCAATGACCCCGAAGTACAGTTCAACAGCTGACAGCGTCAACGTCGAAACTCCAGTAATGGCTTTGCAGCCGGGGACTGGAGCAATACAAGCCTGGTTGCTGTTGTTGACTAGGGCTGTACGATTTTCGCTTTTCCATACCGTTTCGAAATATTCTGGCCATACCGGTATCGGAGTGATAAATCGTTCCCAGAGAGTATTAAAAATCGATGGCGATATATTGCAAATACCGCTCGTATTGGCATTGCAAATGTAGGTCAGATTCATACCTATAATATCGCATTTCGTTAACATCGCGATATGCAATAAGCTATATTGCTCTACAGTGCTGGACCACATCGCAGTGACGATAATTCAGAAATATTGTTTCGTGATCGATATATTGCCATATCGCGCTGCAAGTGTGCACAATGCGTTTTCATCGACGTGTGGTGCCATATTCACACACAAGGCTGTCTTCTACAAACGCTATGTACATTCGTAGATTTTGGCATATCAGTAAAGTAGTTTGTGCAGTCATAGTTTTTAAAACGTCGTGGTGCCTCGCTACAATTGCAACTGCAATGATACATTTTGGCGGGTGAATCGCTGACGTTCGCTGTTGTAGCTAAAGTAATTTCATTCGCCCAGCAGAATTAGGGAATGTATTCACATACAGATGAGAATAAATAACGACGGCAAACATTCAAATATTTACACAGTACAATGGAACTTAACAAGTAGTTACTGTTTCCCGCGACAACATATAATCGCTGTCTCTATGATCAGTGATAATTTTTTATGGCTAAGGCGTTACTCGAGCAATTAGTTTTTTTTTTTCCATTAACTAATGATGAGGTAGATCGATTGTTCGTCTTCCGTGCATTTACCCAAAATTGACCTATCCCAAAGCAATACAACTGTCAAAGTCGCATGGTCCACAGTGATAGGCCCCTTTTGTTTACATATCAGTTTTAAAAATACAAGTACTTTGAGATTAATAAAATATTTTCACCAATTTTAATTTAATCAAGCTGCATTAAAAATTGGTATGAGGATGTATACATACATCTCAAAGTGCTTGTTTACTAATCATCAGTGTTCTAACCCCAAATCCAATACATGCCGTTTTTGATAATCGTGTTGGCAGAAAATCAGTTCAGTGTTGTGCGCAGCCAGCGAGATCGGTATACCTCATCTCTAGTCCATGGTTTTGTATTGTAAACTGGTATTAGCTAGTATATTGCCTTGAACGAAGGAAGCATTCTTTTGATTCTTAGAGCGAATAGTAACCTTTTGCGAGTTCTTTGACCTATAGGCATATGCTAGAATCCGTATCCGTAGTACTCTACACACTCGAGTCTCGCCTATTTTGACGTTGGTTTCTGCCCTGGAGAATAGACAGTTTTACCCCAGACCACGAATCACGGGTCTCTGCTCTTTTTTTTTTTTTTTGCAGGTGTTTAATTGATTCATAGAACCTTAGGGTAACTATTATAAACTGTTATCCAATAGAAACCCTCTCTGAAAATTAAATGTATATGAAGTCAATTTCGTCCTCAGATGAAATGTACAAATGTACAGAATGTACAGATAGATGCTTGGCTGGAACTCGTGGCACGATCGAGGCTTCGGATATCTGCGAACCCGGAGTTTCGATCCAGCCTACAGCAGACTTCACCTCTTGTTAATTGCTTTCTTCTAATAGCATCTTCCCCAGGGTTCAGATCTCGTTCAGATTCTTTGTAAACTACAGTGCGAAATATAAGTTTTAATATAATAGTTTGTCGGGAAAATGTATCCGTGTGCCAAGACCGGATCGAAATATTGCATCCATCATTAAAAATAATTTTATAAGCATTTATCGTGTCAAGTACGTTTCTGAGGTCTGTCTACGAGAGTTCGTAGGATTTTCAACTATCGTTGTGTTAACCTCATGGAGAAAGCTGGCCCAATCGTCGCCTTCCACTGTGATAGCAGACAACCAATGCACAATTGACAAGGACAAATTTGTACATAATACAGTTGAATCTAGCCTGCAGGTCATGAAATTCGCGAATTTTTCAGGTCTCTATTCGTCACAAACGAGCAGTATCAGGACAGTTAGTTACCGCAATCGGGACTTGCATTGCCAAACCTCGGTAAGCAGGCCATGGAATCAGACCATGTTGCGTTATGGCACACCGATATGAGAGCAATGTAGAATTGCGGAAGGCATCTTTCTCTATGTGAAGGGACACCCGAATTTCGCGAAAAAATTTCACGAACAGGTGTACTTCACAGCACTTTAGCTCGGATCCACTTTCGTGATTGGATGGTTTCCATGTTACGCGTCTTAGGTTACTGCGCGCGAATCACAGACGTGCAGTATTGAAGTTACCTAAATATGGTTGACCGCCGAGAAGGAAAATGTCTTTTCACAAAGACGCGCCGCCAATAAGGAAAATAAAACTGCTGGTACGGCCGTAGGGTATTGAAATACATCACAATCTTTTCGCGAAATTCGGGTGTCCCTATCTACGTGACACCAGCCGGGATGGACTTCCAAAGAAGCCTGCTGTGTCGACCGCCAAATCAAGAGATGAATCCTTTAATGAGAACTTTAAAAGATCGTAGATGAATATTCGTGCGGATCTTCTCAAGCAATTATTGTAAATTCGTTTATTGACAGCATTAAGCTGCATTTATTCAAATATGTATTATTTCAGTACAATATCTACAATAACATTGAATTATTTCGATTTTTCGTAGTAATGTTTTAGCAGAGTTTCCAGATAAATTTGCAAAATAAATTTGAATTAATTGAAAATAAGTATGTTTTGTACTCGAAAAATCCGAGCTCCAAAATTAAATAATTAATTGCCATTTACCTAAATGTTTTATTCTGTTTGAGATCCTTTCCACTTTATTTTCCCTGCTCCTCTTTGCAGAAGGAATTTTTTTATAAGATCCACGACTTCGCTTTATCTTTCTCTCCCCGCTGAGACAATTCTCTTTTAACTCGGGTCTATGCGTCATGTTTGTTGTAAACAGTTTCAGAGTTCACTTCCAAATGCTTTGCAAGTATAGCGTCCATTAAGAAAGTACATGTGTGGAAGAGCGTACTCTCACCCCCTTTTAGTAAAAGTGGTGTTGATTATTTCGCGCAAAATTTTAACTCGGTAACATGAAATATGCTGCAAGTTGCTGTTCTCTATGATTAAATCCTGAAAAGGTTCACCCTCCATAGCTTACGTCGCTAAGGCGGAATTACACCAAGAGGTCCGAGGTCCAACTAATGTATAAGTAATTAATGTTTTCAGCTGTTTGGCGTAAACTGTTTAGTTTGGTTACAGCCATGCAAACATGAGTGTTGTTACCTCGGCAGTTTAAACGAAAAGGGGTGTCGTGTGTAACGTGCAATTATTTTGTAAATACTAAGAAAGATAAGTTTAAAAAAAAAGAAAACCCTATAGCGTTTTAATAGCTATAAAATACGAGGTTACTGAAAAATGTATAATTTGTTTCGTCCTGATTCCCTTCATAGGCAAGGTTTTTAGTTTCTCTTGGCCAAAATACATTTATAGGTTTATATGAGCCTGTTTTTTTATTGTAAGTCAGATTAACATTCTTGCCAATATGTTTGTGTGTTTCATGTCTTGGAGTTGTGTGTGTTTGGGGAGGTGTAAATTGGGAATCATATTTTCTGCAGTGTTTTAATGCTACTTATCACTTAGGCGTCTGTTTTCGACTAAACAAAATTAATATTTATAGGAGTTGCTACTAACTGTGCTATGCTTTGTCTAATTGGATGCCACTAACCTCGCTTATGGCCATCATTATTCACACTGTTTTATATTCTTGTTACTAACTCCTATGTTTTGGCGAAGGTACTTACTATGTAATGTTCTAAATAGGAATCCTTGTTCGACAACGTTAACGTGCTACGAGTAAAGTGAAGTGAAATCGGTAGTGTAATTCTCCAGCTTCTGCCGGTTGAAAACAGTGTTACGGATTTGATGTGCAATCCCAAAAACAAAAATTCTTTCAATAAATTAACTGCACATCTGTTTGCAATTCAAGATATCCGTCTAGCATTTCATCCTGGGCCATTAAAAGAGTTGCTAAATATAGCGCCCACCAATTTTGTTGGATACATTCTCGTTAAACGGTGCGTTTCTGAACATGTGCTTCGATACGAAATATAATATTCCCAGTTCGTTTTACAATCCTCAGAGGTTTGAATGAGAAACTCGAGATATTTGTATTATATGCAGAGACCACTTTTGGCAGTTTATATCTCACTCCGCAGGTGTTAATTCGTTATTACTGAGTAGAGACAATTTTTACGGAGAAAATTTCGAGTGCATTTTTTATTTTGGTGTCCGATGCGCACTTATAGGTTGAGACCTGCAAAATTTGCGTTATAATTAGGGGACACATTAAACTTAAAACAGGTAAATTTGCATTAAGTTTGTCATTAGTCTATACTTTATCTGACAAGCCACGAGTAACTCTGCGCCAATAAACGAGCACTTCACAATCCCGTTTAGTCCAATCACGCGCAATCCAGTCGGAAAGGGAGTCACTTCGCATGTATACAGCAGCCAATGGAGAAACGATGCTGGTTCGAGTATATATTACATTGTTAAGCTTAGCCTGATCCCAAATAATAACGCGAATTTTGCACGTCTCTACTTATAGGGCATTTATTTCGTCGCTGTGAGCCGCTTGTGTAAGAAAACATATCATACTTGGACTAGGCCAGTGAACTTTCAGATAGGTGCCCTTTTAACTGCCTCCCGTGACGCGCCTGTGATCAATGATTTGATAAAAAATGTAAACCAATTACAAAACATTTGCGATTCAAGACACTATCTTAACACAAAGCGGATTTGAAATACTGTAATATGGCTCGAAGGGGTGTCTTTGGCTCAGTTATTGGAAGATAGTATTTACATTTGTAATTATTGACAACGGAAATTTTTGTTCGCGTGTAGCTCTCTGATATCTAAGTCACGAAACAAAATAATGCACATTTTTTCCCTAACAGATAACACAGTAAATACACTTACTTAGGTACAAAGTCTCTCCATCTTATGGTATGTAATCACGTCGCTCACGCATAGTTATTGCAAAGCCTTTCCCGATATTGCGATATAATGTCAGACAGCAGCCCTGTGGTCTTTCTCGTACAATAACGCAGGGAAAATGGTACCTTATTCGTTATAGGCTGTTCTCGATTGGTTCAGCAGTTTTCAAATCAACATTTCACAAATGTCACTGCCCCTACCTGCATATATTTTAACGGATACACTGAACTTGTATGCACCCAGTAAAGTTGGTGACCACAGAAGGAAATGCATGTTTTTTAAAGTTGAACTTATATGTTAGGTAAACATTAGTGAACACTGAAATTATTCCTTTACTTTTCTTTTTCTGATGCATACAACTGTAAGAATAAGCAAATTAAAAAAAAAATAACACGCACATTTATAATAATTTTACAGTATCACTTGACGAACGTGTGAATAAAGTGATCAGGCCCATGTCACTGTAAATTTTAAACGTGGTGGAAAAATACTCAATGTGGATATGAGAAGATCTTAAGCAGGGCAAACAAAAGTGCTCAATTTACCATGAACAGCCTTATACCTTCACGAACACTGGCCTCCTGTTCATCCTAACAGAGCGGAGACAGGCTATTATTAAACCCCGATAGTAGTAGGATTTTGGGAAGTCTGGCACAATGTATTTTTAATGGGAGCTGGGCGGCTGGGAAGTTTCGGCTCGTCTCGGACGAGTTCGGCAATATTCGGCTCGACTCAGGGGGTGCTCGGAAGCCGTCGACTCGGGTTTTCCGAACGTACCCGAAGATGCTCGGCAGTTACGCCTGCTAATTCTTCAAGCATATGTTTGTTTCTGGTACCCATATTGGTTTTATAGGCATATGGTATATCAAATCGTAAATCTTTATTATCCGTTTTATAATTATTTTTAATTATAAATTATTTATTTTACACATTGTGCTAACATTATACATAGGGTATGGCGGAAACATGCAAAAGTCTCTCAGTCAATTGCTACAGTTCCAGTCGCATCTCTTGCAGAATTATTAATACAGTATGCCAGAATTAAAGGCTGTTCACGATAAAGTGAGCACTTTTGAAAATAACCTCAGAAAAAAGTCACTGCCCCTGCAAGCATATATTTTAACGGGCGTTCTGAGTGACACGCGCCCAGTGAAGTTGGTAACTATGGATGTGAAAGTAGTTTCATATCTTAACGTTGAATAAATAGTGTTAGGCAATAATTTGTGATATCTTAAATAATTGAAGCATCAAAGCGTTAAAATTAGCAGATTTGTGAAATATAACTTTCTAATAACTTTGGCATTTTCACTTAACCGATGCATGAATAAAGTGACCAGGCCCATGGGATTGTTAATTTTACATAAAGCGGAAGTATACACAACGAGCATACAAGTAGATCTTAAGCAGGGCTTTCAAAAGTGTTCATTTGACCGTGAACAGTCAATAGCAAATAATTCTCTACCTCGACTGTTTTTTAGGCATAAATATGCTACCCAGATTTTTTTTTAATGCATGTCTATAGTCCATTCCCCATTGCAAGCAACGTTCTCGGAGCCCTGCTTAGTATCTACTTGCAGGCCCGTTTCGTATCCTTCCGGCAAATGCAAACAAACATTGCCATGTAACTACCATGTAGCATCTGTCAAAATCCATGTTTACATCCCATTGTGTGTGTACATATGTTCGTATACTTTCGCTATACCTAAAAATAAACATTGAAATGTGACTTCTACTTTTATACCTGTCAAATGTGTTGTTTACTGTTTACAGCTTTTCAAAGAAATCTGCCATATTTCAAAAACCATTCCGTATGAATATTCACAGTTTAGACCTCTAACATTATTTAGGTGAGCTTTATGACGTTTTAAAAATGCCTGAATTGAAGAAAGTTCTTACGGTTATATTACATTAACATATTTGTTTTCCACGATGTAGCTCAATACATGTAATGCACGTTAGTATTTTGCAGCGACTGTGTTTAACACTGTTACAACTGCGAGGTAAAGGGCTGTACTAATTGTAATTATCCTTTTGTTATTGATATGTGTTGGGTCATTTCTCTAAAAGGACGGCCTAAGTTGGAATAAATATTAAAACGAACGAATAACCAGTGAAAAGGCACATTAAATTCAAGCACACAACTCGTGTTGCTCATTTTTGTCATACAAACGTTAAAAGATAGCGGTGAAAATACACACAAATAAGCCTACGATAAGTTTTATCCCGCTCATATTTATATGTATTGCTACTTACTTTTTATTAGGTTTATTGAAATTTATCGGGCTGGGCTTAGTATTTTTCTTCTGGGATTGTGGCAAATTTCGTTACGCGACTGTATTCCAAACCCCTTAGGGCAAAGGTACAACGTTGTGATAAATAAACAGACGTCGATGTAAATAAATAACATCGTCATAAAAACAGTTCACATTTAAAACGTATACATAGTGCTAATCAAATATTTGAAATCACCCACACACAGGGCCAGCGTATCGACCACGATGCACAAAGGCACGCCATTTCACAGACGCAATGATTAACGAAACACACGTCACAGTATATTTATTACTGCCGTGGAAACACAGATTTATCTCAACATCGTAACTTGTCTAGGTAGGTTTAAAAATCACAACGTCTACAAACGTGATGCATTAATTCGAAGTATTTTTCGGAGTAAGAATAATTTACGTTTCGTTTGACAAAAAGCAACACGTCATGTCATGGCTCGCCACATCTGCCAACTTCACTAGGTAACTGCCTCGCCATCATATCTAAATATACTAAAATACGTATTCAAACATTAAAATCTCTTTTCAGTTGTAAATTACAAATTCAAAAATCATTATTTTGCTGTAATAAGTATGAAATATGCTACAATTGGAAATATGTATAATTTCCTTGATTACTAGCGAAGTGAAATTTCCCGAGTGTGAAAGAGACGAAGAAAGAGAAAGAGGGCAACAAGCCTCGCCAGCAGACAGTTTTCCAATTGCTTTCTAGCTCGATAAAACAATACCGTACCATTAAGGCTTACTTACGATATTTTCCGCTGTTATTTTAAACTGTAATAATGTGATATGTTGCTATCGGAGCTACTTAAATATTTAAATATTTCGATAGGCTCCGTTTAATTTACAAATAGTATAATAAAAAACGAGGTTAAAATAATATTTTAACTGTGAACTACTTCTTACCGGTCGTTGCCAACACGTCGCTCCACTCACTATTGTTAATTCATATTTAAAAAGAAATAAATATTACAAGTTATAGAAGATATTAAGGTAAAGGTTCATTTATTCACTAATACAGTACTCTAAAGTTAGCCACAGTGTTAATATTTGTGGAATACAGGTTATTGAAAAAACAGGTGACATGTTATGTCTAGAGTGTTTTTTCAAAGGTTGATTTTCATAAGTCGCTTCCAATCGGGAATGGACTATGTATGATTAAACCAAGTCCATTGTAATAATAGCGACTACATGCACGAGTAAGTTATAATCATGGTATGGATCAGCATCTACCAACACTTTTATAGGCTTAATTGGCCTTAATTTAAATGCCAGTACTGCCAGGCTCTGGAGACCTGGAATGTACGAGGGTGTTAAACAGTATTTACTTTCGTGCTCTTCTTGACCATCAAACCGTCGATCGTCCAATCATTCCATAGATATTTGGATCAATCCATTAATCTTCCAATCTTTCCATCAATCTTTCTCAATCTTTCCATCAATCATTCTCAATCTTTCAGTCAATATTTCACAATCCTCCTTATCAGCAATATTTCCAGAAATTTTTAAGCAATCTAATCATCAATCTTTTGCAGTCCTTCTCCTCACCAATATTTCCATCAATGTTTAGCAATATTTCCATCAAACTATGGCAATATTTCCACCAATCTTTCGCAATATTTCACAATCCTCCTCCTCAGCAATCTTTCCATCAATCTTTAGAAATTTTTCCATCAATTTTTCGCAATCCTCCTCCTCACCAATCTTCCAATCAATATTAGCAAACCTTCCATTACATTTTCGCAATCTTTTCATCGATCTTTCGAAATCTTCTTCCTTCTCATCCATCTTTCCATCAATCTTTAGTAATCTTTCCATCAACCTCTCGCAATATTTCCATCAATGTTTCGTAATCCTCCTCGCCAATCTTTCCATCAATCTTTAGCAATCTTTCCATTTTTCTTTCGCAATCTTTCCAGCAATATTTCGCAATATTTACACCAGTTTTACAAACTTTTAGGCAAATAATTAAATATTTTCATCAATCTTTCAATCACTCTCGCAGTTTCCATCAATCTCACTATTTTTCTCTCAATGTTCCAATCTTCCCAATAATCTATCGTCTAATATTTCGATCAATCATCAATCCATGGGTTTGTCGTCTGTCTCTGTCCATGCATATTTTAAAAAACGATTCACAAACTGCCTCCAAAATTTGTACATGTCGACAGAATTAATGTGTGTATGCAGTCAACTATCCCTGCATTTTTATAGGCCTACCAAAGTCTTTACTATTATATGCTGTTCACGATAAAGTGAGCACTTTTTAAGGTCCTCCCAACAGGCATTAACCGCTAGTAAATATATCTTATCGCAGTCTCGGGCATTAAATTTTGATGGTGGGGAAATGTTTACACTGTGTTTATTTGTCACATTGCAAGGTTTATATTAAAAAGCAATAGAAATATGGAAATATGATGAAAGGAAAAATTTATAAGGGCCTTAAAAAGTGCTCACTTTACCGTGAACAGCCTATATTCTATAGGCAGATCTTTCCGTTAATCTTTGAGTGCTCATAGCATTATTTTAAAGTTGTGAGGAATAAAAGGATATAACGCACAAAAACAAAGAAATAATAAATTTATAATAATATATTATTATTTTTCATTACAATTTCAGAAGAAAGCAGTTTATCACATCATGCGATATATCCCCGTTTCTTTAGTTTGCTAATGATTGAAGATATCTCAACAATGGGTGAGAAATACCCACGTTTTGAAGGTCAATCAAATATCTGATTCTATTAACAAGTTCGTTCAGGCCTTCGGTAAATAGGCAGACATTGTTCTATATACACGTACATTCTCCCATCACTCGGAAAATAGCTAGTTTTTTTTTTCTAAGACCGAGAAAATAAATATTTTTTACGATTTCAGGCTTCAAACTCAGGGCTCTCAGCCATGCATCACCTCTGTAAATTGCTCAAAACTTTGTATCAGTTTCGCGTGAATATTAATGTATGAGAATCACTAAAAAGGCTTCAAAAGCTCGGGTCATTAATCGATTTGCAATCCTATTATCTCACTCTGATTCCTATATCCGATGGCTAAAACTACCATTTCACCTTTAACATAAATCCCTATAATATTCGTCGAACACTTGCAAAAAATACCACTTTTTTCTAAGTCCGATAGAAAATTAGTATTTTTTTTCTTCATCATTTTGGGACTCGAACTCAGGTCCCTACACCATACGTAAACTTTTGATAGTGCAAAAATATTTATATCAGTTACGTATAAACATGTAAACAAACAGGAAATCGCGTACAATGTTCGTTAATAATGATCCGAAACTCGGGTCTGTGTTCGAACTGTGGATCCTTTATCTCATTATAACTCATTTATTCTTCATCCAAAATTGGCCTTTACAACCTACATTATAATTTTTATACACCATGTCCTTATTACAGTATGTTTTTACTAAAGTGTAACTTAGGTGGTCTTACATGTAAACTAGTGGAATGAAATAGGGGAGCTGGGCACTGTTGTGACCCATGTTTGAGGATTGATCTCAAACATTTCACTTCACCTTGCCCATCTTGGGATGCCTTCTGTATTGTACTTGTGAAAAATTGAGGGGGGGGGGGGAATTTTTATAAATAACTATATTAATTCAGAATATAATAATTTCGTTGGTTTTTGTTGGTTAACATGGGCAGGGGGGTCAGGCGGGGTATGACTTAAAGCTGATAAGCAAACGATGGTATGAAGGACGAAGAGGAGTGAGGTGTGATGGGTAAATATGATAGGTTGGCCAACGAGGCGTCGACCCACCTATCATATAAACTTTTATGAACACCGAAATAATTTTCATTTATGTAGAGGAAAGTAGTCTCATTATTTACATTAGTAACTTTTTTATTTTAAACGTTCGTTTGGAAGTCCTACATTTACCGAGAATCAGCTTAATCTGACACAGGATTCAACGAGAGAGTTGATAATTATCTCACGCCCAGTGCTTTTGTTTTATTAAAAATAAAATTATATACACCAGAGATAAATTTCTAGTTCTGATTTGTTAATATGGCGTATGTCGCAGAAAATGGCTGTTTTTTTTTTGTAGTTATCAAATGAGTAAAGTGAACGTAGGAAGCGAATTTCTTTATAGGCTGTTCACCGTAAAGTGAGCATTTTTGGGGTCCTAGTTAATTTCCCCTTTAAGCAATTTTTAAATTTAAACCAACTTTTTAAATGAATATTGACATGCAAGTAATGAACAAAATGTGTATATCCCACCGCACGAGGAAGTTAACGTCTGAGGCTAAAATAAAATATATTTATTAACTATTATTCCAAATGAGAGGGCTTTCAGAAGTGTTCATTTTACCGTGAATCATATATAAGGCAAGGATAATGTAAATTAATTTTTTTAAAGAAAAAAGTAATGTTGTAGTAATGTGAATTATAGGATTTTCAAGGTAAACTGAGCACTTTTGAAAGCCCTGCTTAAGATCTACTTGTACGCACGCTGTATATTCTTACGTATTATGTAAAATTAACATTGTCATGGGCCTTCTCACTTTATTCATGCGTCAGTCAAGTAAAACGGTGAAATTGTTAGGTGAGTAAATATTTTATAAATCTGCTAATTTTTACATTTCGATGCATTAAAAAAATCACTAAGCGAAATAAAGAGTTCTAGCTGTCACAAATGGTTACGTAACACGTTTTATTCAACGTTAATATTTGGAACTACTTATTATCCATCGTTACCAACTTTACTGGGCAAATGTCACTCAGTGCGTCCATTATAATATATGCATTCAGGGGCACTGACTTTTTTCTAAGGTTCGTTTCAAAAGTGCTCACTTTACTGTGAACAGCCTTTACTGTCGAATGCGAAGTATAGATTTTTTTTTTCTCGGTAATACGAATAATTATTAATGACCGCACAATATTCAGATGTAAGTCAACGAGTCGAGATTAGAAAAGAGAGGATGAAACAATCCTGGCAGGATCGCAGCGTGACTGAGTTTTCTGCGCGTGTGCAATTTGTGTTCCGCCTCCGACGCGACGAGTGAATTTCCCGGCCGACGGAAGAGAATGGGCGCCATCAATCTGCCAGTGGCGCTGGGGGCGAATATTTGCCTTCCTTTCGTATTCGTGACAGCCACATACGTCGAGCTGCGGGCGGGAGACAAAACACCGCGGGCGCGCTGCGTCTGCTCGTTAAAATGAAATATTAGTTTGTAGAAACACCGACGACACACACTTATCTCGCTTGCGAACGACGCGGTCGCAGTTGGGGGTCTCCGAGGACTGCAGGCGGAAACTACCACTCTAAGAAATTATTCGCGAATTTACTAATGGCCGTTGAGAATAAAGTGAGCAGTTTAGAAACGAACCTTTGAAAAAATTCACTGACCCTTCATTCACGTATTTTAATGAGCGCACTGAGTGACATTCGCCCAGTAAAGTTGTTAACGATGGAGAGGAAAGTAGTTCCATAAATTAACGCCGAATAAAAAGCGTCAGGTAACTATTTGTGATAATTTAAAATTATTTCCTTCGCTTTCTGTTTTTTTAATGTATCGAAGTGTAAAAATTAGCAGATTTGTAAAGTGTGTCATTTGACTTAGGCACGAATAAAGGGACGAGACCCAAGACAATGTTAATTTTACATACGACAGGGGAATACAAGACGTGTATAAAAGTAGAACTTGAGCAGGGCTTTCAAAAGTGTTCATTTTACCGTGAACAGTCTGTAGAGTTCCTACATTTGCTAAGAAAACAGCCAGATGTGTAGGAAACTTCCTAGCCTTTGTATAACACCAACGCAAAACATTCCGCACGTGTAGAGCCACGGGTATTTCGCTTGTGGTAGACCCCAAATACTTGTTCTTTTCTCTTACTGTTGTGATTGGACGACACTTCTTTAGACACGCCCCGTTTAACTGTGAACCAGTCATGAGCAGGAAGCAGTAGTGTGAGTGAGTGTTCAACAGCCCTATATAGAAGTCTCACTTGATCACAGCAACCAAATAAGCAAACGATAATGTCTCGATTGTATAGAGGGCTGTCCAGCCTAGCTTGCTGCGAACTCGGCCAGATGTGTGGTATTATTTCCATGATATATGGGTTAAAGACTTCCAATTCAATTCAGGAAGTTTATCATAATTTTTTTTTAGAGTGTAGGGTTACAAACTTCTTCAGGTTTCGCCACTTCGGACAACTCGACACGTGGCATTAGAACCTTAGGTGTGCATAGATATTTTCATTAGGGAGGGCCCACAAATTGTCATGTACCTATAGCAAACTGGGATCAAAATTGCATTACGTATACAGTAGAAAGCCAACTATCCGTACTAATAGGCGCCAAAGGTAATTTGGATAATCGAAATTTCGGATAACGGAAATACGTTGAAAACAAAGATAACTGAAATTTGTAAAAAAAATAATTTTCACGAAACGTGAAATTTAGTACAGGCTGTTCACGACAAAGTGGGCACTTTTGAGGCCCTAGTTTCTTTTGTCTCTCAGCCATTTTCAATGCTGTAACCACTTTCGTAAATAAATATAGCCGTGCAAGAAATAATCACAGTGTGTATATTCCACAGCACTTGGAAGTTGATGTCCGAGGCTAAAATAAACTTTATTTATTTACTATTGCTCCAAAATGAGAGGGCCTTCAAACGTGATCACTTTACCGTGAATAGCCTATACACAGCCATTAAACATAGCGAGCTTACCCGAAACAGAAACTGTACATAATATGAAATTTAATCAGGCAACCCCCCCCCCCTTCGGGGGGGGGGGGGGTGTTTACTGTGAATAACACTTGAAAGGGCACATCACAAGAGCCAACCAAATGCTTGTCTCTCCTATGACTAAAGAGACTTCCGTGTTTTTTTTTCTATTCTCTTTATTTTTAAAACGAGTCCGTATAACTGGCCATCCGTACAACCGACGTTCGGATAATCGACCTTCTATACGCACATACTCACATATGCAGAGATTATTTTTTAGTATCATCATGAGTTTTTGAACTCATCTTACTTTCAGCTTAGGTTCCAGTTTTAAAAAATAATAATTTTTTGGAAGTATTCGCACGTTCAGTTTCCTACGCATTGCGTAATATGCGATATGGAAGTATTTCACGTTCCTCAGTCATACACGTCAGTATATCTATATTCCCGGTCGGTCAGTCTGACCACTGTTGTGATCTTTGGTTTGAGGACCATAAGCGTGGAGGATGAAAGTATGGGAAGTGGATTCAGGTGAATATAATGAGAGGAATTACAGAGATCGGCTAGAGCCAAGTTTGCTAGTTTTTAATATCTTACAACAATTTATAATCAGTTCTGAACAGTAATGTGGCCTAAGGAGTGAAAGGAAGAGACGAAAGTAGGAGTTCAGAGTAATTAAGTCAGATCATGTTAGAAGGACTCGCCGGATCTCTCACCCTCGCGCCCTCTGGCTACGCTGCCTCCTTGACCCTTGGCCGCGCTGCTCGCTGTGGCACACCACCAACCGCAGCTTCCCTGGACCTCGTCACTCCATCCACACCCCACCACGTGTGTTAGTGACGTACAAGATTATGATTGGTCCCCGTCGTGCCCTGTGGGTGGAGTTTGCCGGAGGATTGTTGTGCTTACTTCAAAGTTTATTTAGTTTGCCGGACCCACGTATTTCGTCGACCTCGGCGCATTTCTTTGGTAGTTTACGGATTGCGATTTTGGCTGCGCGTTTGGATTTTGCGTTTTATAAACTGACCTGTGTCCTCGTTACCTGCTCGCGGTGTAAGCAGGAGCTATTCGTGACAAGGCGCACGACGGAGCTTTCGCAACACCATTAACTTACAGCGTTTGTAGGTGAAGTGCTTAAATGTGGAGACAAGATTAGTTTACGACTGTCTGTTACGTAAATTATATTTACAAACACGATTTACATATTCACTGCACTGAGTAAAAATGGTGAAATGGTGAGGAGTTGTCTTCAGATAAAAATCTGTCAAAGCAAACATCGGCAACACTAAATAAACGAAATCATGAAATGCCAATTACTTTTATAGATTACATTGTCTCTTGTAAACATACACATTAAATCATTGTCATAATTTTTTTTTCATGCTGTGCTGTACACAAGCATTTTCGACAAATTTCAAATGGGGATGAACTCTAGCAACAAACGCACTTGTTCGAAAGTAGTTTGCACTTGTGTATGACGGCAGTGCTCAGTCGATAGCAAATGTGTTTGCGAAATCGTCATATTGTAAGCCAGTATAAGAGGAGGGGAGGCATGGTCCGCCCAGTACGCTCGCGTATGCATCTGACAAATGAAATACCACCGATCTCTCATGCGCCCTCGGAAGGCAGTGCTGTCACGAGACCAGGAAGCGAGGTTCCTATAACTCGTCTGAGTGGGTTTGCAAACATAGTTGTAGCCAGGCAGACTTGGGTCAAATCATTGAGTCGGCGGGGGGGGGGGGGGGCTCTGCCATGTTTACATTCTAGCTGAGCTCCGGGTCATATTTATACCTGTTAAGAGTCCTACGTACTGAAACGTTTTCTGTGAAATAGTTGTGTAACAACTCGTTTTTCTTTGCTCTGTGTTAAGGTATGATTTAATTTCAATTTTAATATTTTCTTTATTTTTGCAGTATGCTAATTCATGATATTCAGATAGGTATTAAAAGTATTCGAATATTCCTTGGAGATGTTCTAATGTTTTGTTAATCTATTCGTATATGACTGAGCATACATCTTGCTCGCAGGATTTATAAACACTGGTTAATAAGGGCGAATGACGTGACTGTTAAAAAGAAAGTTTGTTTGGAATAAAATATAGAACAGAAGTAAAAAGGTTCGTAAAAGACAAGTTCTTCAAGAATATTGATGTGATATTTCGTTATATAAAATATAATTATTTTGAAAAGGAAAGTTATAAATAATCACTGTCACGTACAAACAAACATTTTATTTCCACAAGAAGAAGATGATTATAAATGCGTGAAATTGTAAGATGATTTAGTTTGCAGATATATTTGGAAGAAGACTCTGCATAATGTTTAAGGATATGCAAGATTGTAAAGAAGAGATTCCTGACGGCGGGAAGTCCCATCTCATCGAGGATTCCAGAGTCAACTGGTGAGCTGCTGTACAACCGGGATCATTCTGCGGCGGATCGACGACGGAGCTCGGCTCGACGCCCGCACACCCGAGAGCAGCAACGACGTGCTTCACGAGGTTCCATCAAGTCGGAAAGAGAGAGAGAGAGAGAGAGAGAGAGAGTCTACAAATCTTTTGCCATTCCTGAAGTTGTAGCGTCAGATAAGCCCTATGCAACCTTATTAATCACTAAAATTGGATCAGCGACGAAGTTGAGCTAATTTTATTGAAGTAAATAGTGTTGTTCGCTCCACTACTAATAATTTCATGTATGAAAGTTAGGGTTATTTGATGTAGGACTTTCATAATTTGCATAGACACTCGATTTAGCTGTAATTTGAAGTTTTGACCTATCTTGAATATTCATTAGAGGAGCATTTAATTTTTAAACAGTAAATATCTTTTGAAGTTAATAATTTTATTTAAAGAAAAACGAATCTTAGAAGACTATTTAATTCAAAACTTTTGCTTATAATATTCACTGGTCATTCAGTATTACATTTTTTTTAATGATATACAATCTTATATTAAATCGGAATACTAAAGAAACAAATATGTTGAACTGCGTTATTTATGAATTAGAATATTTTATATTAACTGTATAACAGCTGATGGTAGAAAATAGAAGCTAGCTGAAACAACTCTTTAAAATAGCATATTTGTTGAATTGAACAGTTTTAAAGCCTACGTATTTAATTTGAAACTAGCTGTTTCATAGTAATTGTCGACCCAACGTGTGTGCCCAAAATAATAATTAACTGATAGAGCCTTGAGAAATGTTTAAAACAGTCAAATGTATATAATTTAGAAGAATACGTAGAGTACACTATTTTGTGTTACTTATTTGAATAGTATGTGAGTAATAACACCAGTCACCTTATTTCCTTAGAGTTAACAAACATACATGTAATAAAATGGCTGGTAATTCCACATATTTATCCATATCCACATCCTGTGAAAATTCTGAGACTGAAATGCAAGCAATTACAAATAACATCATAGATGATAGCATGACTAGAGATACAAATATTAATGAAACTTTGCGTATAAATACAAATGTCTCACATGATGATCAATTGGAAAAATTGTTTCAGTTTATGCGGGTAATGAAAGATGAAATTAGGTAAATGGAGGATCGTTTAATCACTCGTCATGAAAGAAACATGCAGGAGCTGAAAGACGAAATGAACGTGCGACTAGGGCAACTTGATCGCAAATTAGATAGTAGCATAAGCGAAGTGAAAAACAAATTAAATGAAATAAACGCTCGTCAGGAAAACGACACGAGGGAAATAAATGCGCAACTGGATCAAACTTCCGGGGGATTTTAGAAGCAGCTTGCGCGCGCGCACACACACACATACACACACACACACACACAATGAATTGAAGGCAGTTTCCGAAAAGTTCGAACAACGATTCCCCACAGTTGAACATAACTCTGCGGATTTGGATGAAGGAGTAGCAATACAGCTCGAATCACTGGAACACCAAACAGAAAACAGGTTAGATGAGGAGAAGGTCACAACCGAGTCCAAATTGAATAACTTTAGTGAGGAAGTTAACTTGGTATCGGAGAAATTGGACGATGTAATAAAATCAGTAAGGGAAATCCGCATTAATCACCATAATCAGAGCTCGACACATCCGATTACCAATGCGAACCCAGAGGAAGTTTCTTGTTCGTCGGGCAGGTCAAACTCTGTCCAGGCTAGCTACAGCCACGCTCAAGTAATGTGTTCAGTAAGTTCCTTATTACACCACCCTAGTAAATTGTGGGCGGAACAAATGCCATCCTTCGAAGGAAAGACAGGTGAAAACCCAAGCAATTTTTTAAACAAACTGGACGAGTATTGTAACTTATTCAAGTAATTCTGATAAGTTATGTTGTATACGCTTATGTCTCAAATCTACAGCTTATTTTTTTGTGGGGCATCAACAAAGACACCAAAAGTTTCGCAACTCGTATGAAGAGTTTAAGGAGAAATTTTCTAGCTAATTTCTGGAACAAAAAGGTATAAGGTAATCTTCGTGCCCAGTTGCACGCGGAGTGATTCTCGCCGGGGAAAGAAAGGCATTGGAAGCACACATTGCCGAGATGTACGAGAAATATTGATATCTCGAACCCCCCATCACCGATGAGGAATTTATAGCCTTGATCCTCAGACAGCTTCCTTTTAAATATCAGTCACATTGGGTTGGTAGACATGATGCGTACTTAACAAATTTCTTAGAAGAACTCAGCAATACACATTCCAAGTGTTGCCAGCTGGTTTGTGCAATGCGGTGGCTCAGTTCACACAATGTATGAACATAACTCTAGAGAACGAGTGCGCAGACTTTGTACGTTCATACGTGGATGACATTCTTATTATTCCACGTACGTTCTAGTCACACCTAGAACATTTGAATACCGTACTTCAATTACTAGCCACAGCGGATATGACCGTAAAACTGCATAAGTCACTTTTTTGTCGAAAAGAAGTCCCTTTCCTAGGACATATCATTACTCCGGAGGACATCAAAACGGCGCCAGATAAACTAATAGCCATTGCACATTTTCCAGTGCCCAAAAATGTAAAACAGTTGAGAGCATGTTTGGGAGTGGCAGGTTTCTACAGTGCATCAGGCGTTAACTTTTGTGTCCGGTGTAATATACATATATATAATCAGTATAGGACAAGGAAAAGGATGATTTGAGGTGAAATGTCTAGCATTTGCCGACGACTTAGCATTAATTACACAAAACAGAACAGACGCACAAAACATGGTGGAAACATTATACGAAAAATTGGAATTGGCATACAGAATAACACAAAACCACTACAATAAGAAAGCAATATCCATCCATGCCAAAATTAGACACTATAATACAGTCATAAAACCAGAAGCAACATATGGATCAGAATGCCTGACGAAGAACAAGAAAGGAGAACTGCGAGGATTCGAAGTAAGAGAGAGGAAAATCCCGAGAAAAATGTTGGGACAACTCAAAAACATAGACAACACGTGGATCAAGAGGGAAAATGAAGACCTATACATAAATACCGAAACATTACAGACACAATGAGAAAAAAAGACTGAAATGTTATGGACACCTAAAAAGAATGAATGAGAATAGACTCACAGAGAAAATATTCGACTACAGCGCAAAATCGAAATGCACAGCAGGATGCATGGTAGAGGTCAGGAAAGATGCAGAAAAAGTTGGGATAACGGAAGAATTGCTCAACAACAGAGAGGACATCAGGAGCGACTGATCGACAATGCAAGATTTCCGGAGGACCGACCGAAACCAAGACCCAAGAGAGAGTGGACTGAAGAACAGAGACAAGCAGTCAGAGAAAAATTGAGGAAGTTCTGGGAAGAAAGAAAGAAGTGTGTGTGTGTGTGTGTGTGTATATATATATATATATATATATATATATATATATATATATATATATATATATATATACACACACACATATATATATATGTACACACACAGTGTTTACTACTTACATGACAATATTTATTTTAAAAAGTGGCGGAAGGATAAAAAATGGCTTATAATCAAAAGTGAATTAGGGTCTCAAAAGTTCTCACCAATTAACTAATTAACTTACACCTTTTTCGTTCCAGGTGTTGCAAAGCACAAAAAGAAATATCTTGTGGGACAAGTACGTATGGACTCGATGTAGGCCTCTAACAACTTAATATGATCGAAGACGTGAAAAGCGTTTGTTCTGGCATATGACACCGTTAGCATACAATTATAATATTCTGGATTCGTAGCAGCACCCAGTAGCACTAACCAGGAGAAAATCTCTATCCGTGTTGATGACACTTTCTGACCGTGTTCAGCGCAGGCCACGATTTTACCTATTTCGCAACACACCTTATGTGAGCGAGTATAATCGGCATAATAAGTCAAAGGGTTAATGAATTTAAAGGCTGTTCAAGATAAAGTGAGCACTTTTGAAATCAGCTCCCACATGTCCATATTTTAACGTCAAATAAAAAAAGTTTCGCCAACCATTTGTGATAACTTAAATTATTTATTTAGCTTTCTGTATTTTTAATGCGTCGTTGTGTAAAAATGACCACTTTTGTAAAATATTTACTTTTGTAACAATATGACAGATTCACTTGACCTACGAATGAATAAAGTGATGAGGCGCTTGGCAATGTTAATTTTACGCATGGCGGAAGAATACACAAAGTGCATACAAGTAGATCTTAAGCAGGGCTTTCGAAAGTGCTCAGTTAACCGCGAACAGCCTATACGTGTAGTTGTTATCGGCGAGGGAGTGAAGCTCCCAACCAGTGTCCCGACTGGCGTGTTGTAGCGTGTCGTGATGTCTGTAGAACATGTTGTAGTGTCGTTTGCAAATGGCTAGTCAAATTCGTTTGTAGTGTGTCTTGTCAGATTCTACAGCCCGAGTCGTTGCTGATCGACAACCCTGATTGTTCATCATCAGCCCTTTCGGCACTGGCCGGACAGGGTCCGGCCCTCGCTCTTATTCTCCGATCATTTCATCGCGTGGCGTTTGCGAAGATAAGTTACAAGTTATTAGTACACTTTTCTGGTGCCCTATGTACCAGGACTGTTGTCAGCGATGGTAGAAACTGGGGTTAATCCGTGCACATAGTATATTATTATTAAAACCGGCCATAATGCCTTGACTCAAAACATTATTTTGTAATTTTAGAAAAATATAGTATTTTAAAATGTTTATTCAATTTTTGAAATTCTGGAATTTTCTATTTTCTTTTTTCGGGGCCGCGGTGGCTGAGCGATCAGCACGCTCGCCTCCCACCAAAGCCAACCAGGTTCAATCCCCGGTCGGGTCAACGGAATTTCGCAAGTGGGAATCGTACTGGACAATGCCGTTGGTAGGCGGGTTTTCTCGGGGATCTTCCGTTTCCCCCCACCCCCTTGATTCCGGCGCTGCTCCATATTCGCTTCAATAACCCTCATTGGCTCTCAAGACCTCGCTGTTAAGAGCCGCCTAAATCTCTTCACTCGCTTCACTCACTCGCTCTATTTTCTTTTGTGAATTTTCATAACTCTTTCCAATGAAATGATTAAGGGAAAAAATGTTATAACAAAGAAAAATTCTACATAAGATTTGCAATGTGTCGTATCAGTTAACATTTTATATAAACATATGGGCCTACAGCATAATATTTGTTGTAGCTATAGCTATATTTCAGTGTGATTTGAACTTCTGATTGAGCCGGCTTTGAAAAACACGACGCTGACACTCAGTAAGCGTTACTCCCACGACGAACGTACTTGTTGACGTAAGCTAACTTCAGTTGACAGTTGGCACTATCTGTGTGACGTCAGAGTAGAAATACATACACGTGATAGCGGAGTTGGGAAATATCTGGCACTGCTGTGTTTATCAGTAAAGGCTGTTCACGATAAAATGAGCACTTTTGAAATCAACACTAGAAACAGTCACTGCGCCTAGCTGCATACATTTTAGCGGGCGCACTGAGTGGCATGCGTCCAGTAAAGTTGTTAACGATGGAGGGAAAGTAGCTCCCCTGTTTAACGTCGCATAAAAAGTGTTAGTTAACAATTTGAGATAACTTAAATTAGTTATTTCGCTTTCCATTTTTTTTTAATGCATCAAAGAGAAAAATGAGCAGATTTGTAGGATATTACTTATCTAATAAATTTACAGTTTCACGTGACCGACGTATGAATAAAGTGATAAGGCCCATGTCAATGTTAGTTTTACATAAGGAGGGAGGATACACAACTGCAAACAAGTGGATCCTAAGTAGGGCTTTCAAAAGTGCTCAATTTACCGTGAACAGCTTATATTCAGTTTATTTTCGTAGAAGTCTGAGATACGTCCCGTCCTTTGCGGGATAATTCTTAGAGCCCGAGGATACGGGAAATTCCTTTCCAAAACGTGACAGTTGGTAACACCAGCAGAAGCCCATATTTTTTGGGCAATGAGAACATGTACATTTAATTTTACTAACCTCTTTACGTAAACGTTTAAGTGAAAATTTTACCTTTAAACGTGAGCGAGGCACAAAGTGAGTGTTTGTGAGTTATTTTATACAAAGTGGCTTTTAGGCCAATGGATTTTATGCTAGCTATATGATTCTTAATCCACGCAACATTTACGCAAAACGACTTCGAAGGTAGTGTATTGTAGGGTCAAGTGATATTTATAACACGTGACTTTTAGGTAAGGTGACATTTAGAACAAGTAACAAACGGACCATTTGACATTTAGAATAAATATATAACGGACCAAGTGACACTCAGAACAAGTGTTTTTCTGCCCAATTTTATCTTAGATCAAGTTACCATCAGGTCAATTTCTTTCAAATCAATAGACTGTAAGGCCAAGTTCCTTTGGGGTTAAGTAACTAACAGGCTAAGTTTCTTTTATACCTAGTGACTAGTCTAAGTAATATCATTTCGTGCTCCGAATCGCAACCAAATCATTTCCAAGCCAAGCGACATTTCATCCAGGTTTATGTGAGATAGAAAAAGTAATATCACGTGATTTTTAGGCCAGGACAATTAAATGTCGAATGAATTTCAGAGCCGCCATGCCACAAAAAAAAATCTCAAGTGTCTTACAACAATTGATTTTATTCGAAATAAATCGACACCTAATAAAATATAAATTCATTTCTTAAAAAACTGGCGTGGTCGGTGAGTCTGAACATACGAATGTGACTCAGAGTGCACCAATCAATGCCACGTTATACACTGTTTACGGTAAAGTGAGCACTTTTGAAAGCCATCTAACTTGGAATAATAGCCAATAAAGATATTTTATTGTAGTCTTAGAAGTTAACTTCCAAATACGGTGGAATATACACACTGTGTTTATTACTTACATTGCAATATTTATTTTAAAATGTGTTTAAAGGATAAATAATATCTTAAAGGAAAAATTAACTAGGGCCTCAAAAATGCTCACTTTACCGTGGACAGCGTATAACCGCCCTGTATACTAACCTCCTGCAAAACACGGTAGTCGCTCACGACTAAGAAATAAATACGTTCGCAATAGCAAATATAATATTATTTCTTTTTAGTGCTGTTTTTATGTATCAGCTGTACACGGATAGTTACTCGATCCCGAAAGTCGTGCTAGGAACTATACTTCTCTGGATTTTTTAATCTTCAAAACATATGTAAAAATAACTTTCATACGGATCCCATTGCTTTATTTAATTTCTGGGGTGCGAGAGCTTCTCGGTTCGAATCCCAGGTGAGGCATGGGTGTTAATTTAAGTTAGGTCATAAGTTAATTTGTAAGTCGTTCCCTGTTAATCATTCAGGCATAACACCGGCTGACATTAATAAGCCCTTTCCAATACCAGTTTCTTTAATTGTCATTCAAGAGTAGCTGTGAAATGATTAAGAACGTAAATAAGTTACTCACACTATATTTTATATACACATATATATAAAATAAATTTAACAAAAATTAAATCCCGAGTCAACATATTAGAAAGACATGGTTTAAAATATACAACATTAAGACACGAAAATACATGTTAATTTTACACTTTTATTTTACTGGCAGCACTCCAGCCTGCGTCCGTTAAAACGTACTCCGTTAGAAAAAGAGGAATTTTCTTCAATGTTTGGATTCAAAATTGCGTAGTTAATTTCACATCAGCTGCAGCAAACAATTATCAAATTTTTTAGCAACTTAAAAGGCAAAACCCTGTAAATTCCATAAAAAACTTTTACAAACGCGCAATTGTGTGATGGCTTTCTAAAACATGTTGCTGCACAAACACAGCGCTGTCCGACGCAGTTTGCCCAAATCTTCTTCTGTAGAAATAAAAATAACCTTGGGAGTTTTTAACACGAGCGACACGGTCCTTAGACTACGTCAAGACATATCCCCGTTTGTTATCACAAGTCACTAGCAACCCGACGTGTAGTTCTCAGTAATGAGTTTCGCCAACAGTCAGTCGAAATCTTGCTGGTATTTGTAAGATTAAATCGGCAACAGATAACACGAAATGTTAACAAATGTGTAATTTTGTATTTGCAAATAAAATGCGTATTATTGGAGTACCAAAATATTTCCAGGTTCTTTCACTTCAGTTTTTTATGAGAGCACCTAATATAGGATTTACTTTGATATAGGCTGTCCACGGTAAAATGCGAACTTTTGAAAACCTTGCTTAAGATCTACTTGTATGCACGTTGTGTATTCTTCCACCTTATGAAAAATTAACATTTCGATGAGTATCATCACTTAATTGATGCGGCGGTCAAGTGAAATTGTGACATTATTTGAAAACTAAGTAATCTAAAATTTGTTGGTTTTTTATACTTTTAAGCTTTGAAAAAAAAAAACAGAAAGCGAAAGAAGTAATTTAACTTGTCACAAATGTTTACCAACACATTTTTTTTTCGACGTTAACATATGGGACTACTTTCCCCCCATCGTTACCAACTTTACTGGGCGCATGTCACTATGTGCCCCAGTTGAAGTATATGTAAGCAGAGACAGTGACTTTTTTTCTAAGGTTGATTTCATAAGTGCTCACTTTATCGTGAACAGCCTTTACCTGCAGGCTGTATTATCATCCGCGGAAACTGTGCCTTGGCAAGGCGTATTGAACGAGATGGTGCAGTGGTAACTGCCTAACAGACTCACATTCGGGAGGACCTGTGTTCGCTTCCGGTCCGACTAATCTTGATTTCGGTTATCCGAAATCACTCCAGGGAGATGCTGAGATGGTCCCTAACCACAGGACGTACGTGGCCATTTCTTTCACCGATCCTTACTGTCCAACTCATTTTCCGTTTCTAATGGCTTACGGTCGACGAGAAGCTAATGTCTCAACCATCAAAGGGGCCGGCTGAGTGGTTAGCCTGCTCGCCTCCCAAAAAAGGTGAACCGGATTCAATACCCGGCCAGATCGCCGGATTTTCGCATGTGGGAATCGTGACGAACGATGCGCGCATTCTATACACAAAATATATTTAATTACTCCATATTAGTTTAACTAGTTAATATGGCTCAATAGGTTATCAATGGCCGAATTAAAAAAAAAAAAAAAAGGTAGTGATTACCGCGGAACTAGTTCAAGAGAGAGGTGGTCATAATTACAGTTAGGACACTATTTCATTCTAGACTTTCTTAAACATTGACTAAAATTCGTCTAATCCATTATACTCACTGCTCAAGCTGGTTTCTAACAAAAGCTAATAAAATTGTGTTAGTGGAGGAGTAAGACCAGCTTCACCAAGATTGTTGCAGGACTGATTTGAGACCATTGTTGTAGCATTGCCATATGACAGATACCCGTGGACAACGACAATGGAATTAAAGCACTATAATCCAACTACAAGTTCTTCGATATGCAGCTAAGATAAGCTTTAAATAATTTCCAAAGAAATTTGTGTATTCTGAAAATACAGGATGATTCTCAATTAGTCCGACAAACTTCGGGAGGTGAGTCTTTATGAAAAAGTAAAAGGAAAACATATGTGACACATTATATCCAAACCGAAAATTAAGGGAGGCATGATCCCTTAAATATATATATATATATATATATATATATATATATATATATTAAGCCGTATTTGTGCAAAATATCGTCTCTTACGTTGAAGGTCCCCATTATACACAATGATGTTCCTAGAGTTGTCATTGTATTTTACTTCGTTGCCGATATTTTGCACAAATACGATTTAAAACCTCAGGCCCATACCTTCCTTAATATTCGGTTTAGGAAAAAGTGCCGCATATGTTTTCCTTTTACTTTTTCATGAAGAATCACCTCCCGAAGTTTGTCAGTCTAGTTGCAAATCATCCTCTATATTTGATTCCGAAGCATCAGGTCGGTTTTATGCAGTTAAACGCTTGCTGTACTGTGCATGTGTTATTGTGAACGTATTTACGTCTTATTCGTGAATGACTACCTTGTTTTGCAAGAGGCTAGTGTATAGGGCGGTTAACATGAGATTGTTTGGTGCACTGTGGCCCACATTCGTATGTTCAGTCCAACCCACCACGCCAGTTTTTCAGAATTCAATCGTTATTTTTACTACTGCGTACACATTTATTTCACGTGTTATATTTCGTACAAAACATCGAAGTCTGCATCTCAAGCAGGGATGTAGTAAACGTAGTATGTCTTACGTATTATCTCCACACATGTCAATTAATACCACTTCACGTCAGTAATCATTCCCATTCTATTCGAATGATTCGCCCGTCTTTACAACAACCTCTTAACTGACTTTCAGTCACGTATTTCTCTGACTGATGCCGCTGGTTTGGGTTTAGTGTGTGCAGACACAATATATTGTACGCTGTAGGAAAAATTTGTAATTTTTACTGAAAAATTGTTTGTAATTTTACAAAAGCTTGTAATAGTACAAATATTTCTCTTGTAAAACTACAAGGGGCGTGTTTGTAATAGACCTTAAGATATGTTTGTACTATATTGACTTGTATCCACGAGCTTCAGCAAAATCGCAATCACTCAACAACGTAAAATCGTATTTAGCTATTTGTGGAAAATCTATGGGCGATGTAAAGTGTAGTTGCGTGTAAAAAGAAATGTATTACAATTTAGAATGACGTAAAACACTTTAAACAACTCAAATAATCATAACAAAACAATTTCAATAAAACATGACCGTATTACTTATTAACTGTTAATTTTTCCTAGCAACACAAAACTCTTAAAATGAAATTAATACATTCCTCTTGATAAAATATCTTCCTTAATATTATGTGGGTACTTCCAGGTATATGTACTATAGAAATAAGTATTAAGCTTTTAAGTCAAGTTGGTCTTGCAGTTAAGGCTGCGGGTTAAAAATGCAAGTGGTGTAGATTCTAGACCCCGCACTGACAACGTGTCATTTTATTTTGCTCGTAAACTATATTTTGACATATTTTCTTTAAGTTATTCGCTGTTATTAATTCATCAAATTGGTTTTCTAGAAGAAAAAAAATAATTTTATGTTCATTTCTTAATGATGTAAGTTTTAATACGAGGCTATCATTTGTAATATTACAAATATATGATTTGCAGATTTTAGAAGAAAACCGTTTGTAGTTTTACAAAGGAGTTTCTTGGTAACTGGGTTTCCAAAGATTTTACTTGTAAAAGTACAAAAAAAATTCTAATAGTGTACCAGTTCAGCATCTCCGTTTGGGGGTTGGGATTCGAAAGGAGGATTTAATGTACTTCTGAAATATAAATTGCCAACTTAAACTAATGCGACAGTTGAAAACACGCCGATCTCGCCTTAATGTCATGTAGTCAGCCACTTATTCACTATTCTTTGAAGTCTGCACCGATTATCAAAGCGATACGCTGAGGGATGAGGTGGGACAGAAATAACTGCGGAACGTTTGTATAGGCTGTTCACGGTAAAGTGAGCACTTTTGAGGCTTTAGTCACATTTTCTCTTCAGCTATCTAAGTAATAAACACAATGTATGTATTCCACCGCACTCGGAAGTTAACGTCTAAGGCTAAAATTAAATATATTTATTCACTGATATTCAAAATTAGAGGGCTTTCAAAAGTGCCCACTTTACCGTGAATAGCCGATAAGCTTTCAAACTCCACGCAGTACAGCTACTTTACTTGGCAGTATTACATTAAACACACCAGTTTGTGATTTAAGTAAGTAAATGTATTTATGGCTAGCTTTTTTTATAATATTGGTACCAAATACTTTTAGTTACAGTGAACCAGCGGTACTTTACAAGCTTCAGTAAATCGCTGGATCTTCAGCAGTGGCTGTAACCTCGCGTGGGGTGCAGCTAATGACATGTCGCTTAATTGCACTGCCTTCCTTATAGGCTGTTCATGGTAAAGTGAGCACTTTTTTAAGGCCTTCCCAACAGGCATTAATCACTAATAAATATGTCGTATTGCAGCCTCAGGCATTAAATTTTGAGGGCGGTGAAATGTATTCGATGTGTTTATTGGTCACATTGCAATGTTCATATTAAAAATCAGCAAATAGATGGAAATATGATGAAAGGAAACATTCAGAAGGGCCTTAAAAAGTGTTCACTTTACCGTGAACAGCCTATAGGAGCCAAACTCTTAGAACAACTTTTGTCGTAAACGTTTCATTTTAAAAATGCATGATATTCCTGAGTGATATTCTGCGTGCGAGTAGCGTCCAAAGGAACTTTTCGCGTTCGAAGATTCATTTCCATGTTACATTTCCATATTCTAATACCTGGGTCACCACTCCGAGGGTATTAAAGTGGTACAGGGACATGTAGCACACCGATATATTTATTATTACGCCATAAAATGTCAGGGCCAGCGCTGGGAGTCTCGTAAAGGTGAGATACCGACCCGAAGTCTGCAGGTCAGTCCAGAGCCTTGCGCGTAGAGGCGGTGAGGCATCTGGTATGGTCCATTCACGGTATATTCAACTTTTCTGAACCCTTGCTAAAGTTCCACGTCCCAGACATTCCTCCGCCTCATGGAAACAAAACTTAGCGAAGTCCAGAAAAATTTTAACCAAGAGGACAACGCGCCACATTTGTCCTCATTCACTGTAATAAATATTTTGTACAAGGACTATTTCTTAAAGGCTGTTCACGATAAAGTGAGCACTTTTGAAATGAACGTTAGAAAGAAGTTACTGCTCCTACCTGCATTTGTTTTAACGGGCGCACTGAGTGACATACTCCCAGTAAAGTTGGTAACGATTGCTGGAAGTAGTTCCGTATCTTAACGTCGAATAAAAAGTGTTAGGTAATCATTTGTGAAAACTTACATTTACTTTCCCTTTCTGGTTCTTTAATTCACCGAAGTGTAAAAATCAACGCATTTGTAAAATATTTACTTTCATAATAATTGCATAGGTTTACTCGACCAACGCATGGATAAAGTGGTGAGGCCCATGGCAATGTTAATATTACATAAGGTTTGTGAATACGCAACGTGCATTCAAGTAGATCCTAAGCAGGGTTTTCAAAAGTGCTCATTTTACAGCGGAAAGCCAATAGCTAGAGCCCCCGAGTGTTTCGCGGATTGAGTTTGGCAGCAAGTTAGGCTGGACAGCCCTCTACACACTCGAGACATTATCGTCTGCTTATTGGTTACTGTGAACAATTAAGGCCTCTCTACAGTACTATTAAACACTCACTAAAACTACTACTTCCTGATTACTATACTGGCTCACAGTTAAGCACGGCGTGTCTGAAGAACTGTCGCCCAATCACAACAGCAGGAGAAATAAAAAAAGTGTTTGGAGTCTACCTCGCTTCCGAATGAATTCGCGAAATACTCGTGGCTCTACCTATAGCTGGGGCCACGGTGGCTGAGCGGTTAGCAAGCTCCCACCCCCCCCCCCCGACCAAGGCGAACCGGGTTCAATCCCCGGCCGGGTCACCGGATTTACGCAAGTGGGAATCGTGCCGGACGATGCCGTCGGTCGGCGGGTTTTTCTCGGGTATCTCCCGTTTCTCCCGCCCCTTCATTACGGCGCCGCTCCATTTTTACTTCAACCACCCTCGTCGGCTCTCAAGACCTCGCTGTTAAGAGCCGCCCAAATCTCTTCATTCTTCTACCTGTAGCTAGTTTTTAGGTCATACTATGTGCAGAGACCTGCAAAATTCGCGTTATTATCAGGGGACACATTAAACTTAAAACACATGTTAAGTTTGCAGTAAGTTTTTCATTGGTCCATACTTTATCTGACACGCCCCGAGTAGCTCTGCGCCAATAAACGAGCACTTCACAATCGTTTAGTCCAATCACGTGCAATCCAGTCGGAAAGGGAGTGACTTGACATGTATGCAGTAGCCAATGGAGAGACGACGCTGGTTCGAGTATATACGGCACCGTGACGTTCAGCCTGATGCCAAATAATAACGCGAATTTTGTAGGTCTCTAACTATGTGTCACAGTATTCGGTGCTTGTTTCCTTGCAGGTCTGTTACTTGCTCAGAGCTCACCTGGGTGTGTCGATCAACCCGCGATACAATTGCAAATATGACAGAAATATAAATGTGTTTCGAGGTCTAACTTGTCTGAATATGAATCGCGAAGTATTCCAGTCCCTAGTGACGTCACAGTTACATGCAGCAGCAATAGAAAACATTTGAAGCGAAGACGAATACAAAGTTATTCTTTTCGAAAGTGCTATTGGTTGTCACCACTCAACATTTCAGTTGTTGTTGAGTTGCGTTGAGAAATTTGGGCGGATCTTCAACACGAGACCTTGAAAGCCAATGAGGGTGGAATGAGGTCAGAATGGAGCAGCGTGGGAATGCAAGGCGGGGGGCAACGGGAGATCCCCGAGAAAACCCGCCGAGCACGATTCCTACATGCAGAAATCTGGGAGCGACCCAGCCGGGGAATTAACCCGGTTCACAATGGTGGGAGGCTATCAGTCTAACCGCACAGCCACCGTGTCCCCAAAATCTTTCAGTTTTATCTTTTTGCAGACGAAACACGTGAACAATGCGACTCATATTTAAAACATTTAAAACGTAGAGCTAAAATAAAATAAAATAAATTAGCCCTGTGTTAAGCTGTACGTGATCGGCGAAGAAGTGTTGATATAGGCTGTTCACGGTAAAATGAGCACTTTTGAAAGCCCTGTATAATATATACTTTATGCACGTTGTGTATTCTTCCGCCTTATGTAAAATTAACATTGTCATGGGTCTCATCACTTTATTCGTGCGTCGATCGAGTGAAACTGTAAAGTTATTAAGATAGTAAAGAGAAACAAATAATTCTAAGTTATCACAAATAGTTACCAAAAACTTTTTACTCCACGTTAAAATATGGAACTACTTTCCATCCATCATTACCAACAACTACTGGGCGAATGTCACCCAGTGCGCCAATTAAAATACACGCAGAGAGCGGCAGTGAGTTTTTTTTCTAAGGTTCATTTCTAAAGTGCTCACTTCATCGTGAACGGCCTTTGTCGGAAGGAGAGAGGCTGGCAGCGCGAGCGCGTCGTAGCGTGGCGAGCGAAAGGCACGTGCGCCGACAGGAGTTTGGGTCGGCGCGGTTGGCAGCCGTTACGAGCTGGCACTCCTCCACGCACGTCTCCTTTATGGTTGGCAGCTGTGGCCCGAGCGCCACGCTAACCTGTGGGACCACACACGTACCTCGTCTTCAACTGCCGGCCACAAAAGAAATGTCGTGAACTTGGGGTTTTACCGCCATTTGGTTACGCGTTCAGGCGAATGTAGAAGAGACCTCGTACAACTAGGTAAAGACTGTTCACTATAAAGTGAGCACACTTGGAATCAACTTTGGAAAAAAGTTACTACTCCTACCTGCAAACATTTTAACGGGCGCACTGTAGTGACACGCGTCCAGTAAAGTTTGTAACGATGGAGGTACAGTAGTGGCATGACTCAACATAGAATTAAAAGTGTTAGGAAAATATTAGTGAAAACTTAAATTATTTCTTTCATTTTCTGTATTCTCAATGCACCTAAGTGTAAGAATTAGCAGATTAAAGAAATATATATTTTTTAAAATTATTTCACAGTTTCACTTGACCAAAGCACAAATGAAGTGATAAGGCCCAAGGCAGTGAAAAACTTAAAAATATTATAAATGCGAAAATTTGCATGTTTGTTTGTTAGTCAATCACGTCGTAACGGCTCGACGTTTTTTGAACTCCATAGAGTTATCCGGGGTGCCGTCCCACAAACTCGAGCTAAAGGTTGGTGTTCCAGTTCTGCTGATGCGCAACCTTGACGCCCCGAGATTGTGCAATGGTGCCAGATCACGCATCACAGAACTCGGAAGAAATATTTTCAAGGCAACAATTCTTACCGGTGCGCCCAAAGGGCAAGCCGTACTATTTTCTCGCATCCCCATTTTACCCAACAATTTGCCCTTTCAATTTAAAAGACTGCAGTTCCCATTAAAGACCGCCTTTTCAATGACAAATAATAAGTCACAGGACCAAACATTGAAAGTGGCGGGGATACATTTGGACACTCCATGATTTTCCCATTACCAACTTATATGTATCTTGCTCACGGGTATCAAGTTCCCAAAATTTACATATTTTCGCTGATAATAACAAATCACACAATATAGTGTACACTGACATAACAAAAGTACTGGGATAGCACTATGTAACTGAATGACACATGGCGCCACCGCTGCAGAACGACGTTGCACGGCCTAAACCGGTCTCAGTTGTGGACAAGTGGTCGTGTCATACGGATTATCTGTTGTGTACATGCTTATGGCAAGGCGACGTAAGTTATCAGAGTTTGAACGGGTCATGATTGTGGGTGCCAGTAGAATTGGACATTCAATTTCAGAAGTTGCGGAGACTTTCAATATTCCTCGATCCACGGTGTCACGTGTGTACAGAGAATATCAAAATCCAGGCATTACGATCCACCGTGGACAACGCAGTGGCCGTCCAAAGTTACTTGATGATCGTGACCGGCGGAGGTTGGGTAGAACTGTCCGTGCTAACAGAGTAGGAACACTTGCTCAAACCACAGCCACATTCAATGCAGGAGGTGTCAGACTTGTATCTAGCAGACCTGTGCAACGTGCGTCAGCTTCCATGGAATATGGAATCAGAAGACCCACCAGAGTGCCCCTGTAACAGCACGACACTGGGCACAACGTCTCACTTGGGCTCATGAGGTTGTTAATTAGACCCTGCAGGACTGGAAACATGTGGCCTGGTCCGATGAGTCACGATACAGGTTGTTTAGGGCTGATGGCAGGGTTCGGATATAGCGCAAACCCAATGAGGCCATGGATCCCAGTTGTCAGCAAGGCACCGTGCAGGCTAGTGGTGGTTCCGTAATGGCGTTGGGTGTGTTCACACGGCATGGGTTGGGTCCACTTGTCCATGTACCCATAAAACTCAGTGGTAACAGCTACAAAACTCTCCTTGGCGACCACTTGCAGTCGTTCGTGGACTTCAGTTTTTCTGACAACGATGGGATGTTGTAACAGGATAATGCGCCTTCTCATCGGGCTGCAGATGTCCAGGACTGGTTCGGAGAGCATTCTGGAGAGTTCCAGCGAATGGAGTGGCCAGCACATTACCCCGACATACACTGATGTGGTGGATTTGCGAGAAATTTCTTAGAGTGGACACACTGGGAGTGTAATCCTTACCGTAGTCGAGGTATGCTGGTGCCTTGAGAATAGCACCAGCTACCGGGTCCGAAATCGAACCAGCTCTTGGCAAACACGCCGGATTGTGATCACACTCGTTCATGCCAATATGCGGAAGAATTCAGTCAACGAAAGAACAAGATTCCTTTCTTTACCATCAGAACATATTTAGAAACCGAGTTATCACAGAATCCCTAAGCACACAGAAACAAAACTACAATACACGTCGCTAACTATTAACGTCGCCGTCCAGTAAAACGGCTCGACATGCGTTCGACGCGGCAGAACGTCATTCGCCGCCAAGTGCGAAGAGAGAAAACTTGCCGAACCAACTAGGATCTCTCGACCACACGACGTTGCCAATTCCATACATATATAGACTGTTGGCCCGCAAATTGAACACTTTTGAAAGCCCTGCTTGATATCTACTTGTATGCACGTTGTGTACTCATCCGCTTTATTTAAAATTAACGATGTCATGGGCCTTTAGTCATGCGTCAGTCGATTAAAACTGTAAAATTATTAGGAAAAGTAAATATGTTACAAATGTGCTCATTTCTACACTTCGCTGTATAAAAAAAAATTTTAAGCGGAAGAAATAATTATAGTTATCACAAATGGTTACGTAACACTTTTATTAGACGTTAAGATATGGAACTACTTTCCATCCGACGTTATCATCTTACTGGGCGAATATCTTTCAGTGCGCCAGTAAAAAAATATACGGGTAGGCGCAGTTACTTTTTTCTAAGGTTCACTTCAAAAGTGCTCACTTTATCATGAACAGCCTTTATAGGTTTTGACGGTTAATTGAACATTTTTAAAACCAACCTTTGCAAAATGTCGCTGCCCCAACTTGCGTGTATTTTTAACTGGCACACTGAGTGACATGTACCCAGTTAAGTTGGCAACGATACAGGGGAAGTAGTTCAATTGATTAACATCGAATTAAATGTGAACACTGGAACGATTTATTTCTGGTTTTTAATGCAAGCATGTGTAAGAATTAGCGAATTTGTAGAAATAATTACTTTTCTTATAAGTTCACAGTTTGACTTAACCGATGCACGACACGAATAGAGTTATCGGCCTCGTGGCAATGTTAAGTTGAAATATGACGAAAGAAAACGCAATATGCATGGAAACAGATCTAGAGCAATTCTTTCAAAAGTGTTCAGTTTACTATACACAGCCTATACTTCCACGTAAACAAGTCAGAAACATAAATACCAACTACCGCAAGAGGGGTCACTTTGTGACAGGGTGGGTGACATTATGACACTATTGCTTTCACTATTATTCAAACTTTCGTTATTTACATACAGATTATTTCAAATGTTGAGTGGTTAAATTGGCCCCAATTGAATATCTGAAACGTCCAATTCAAACAGCGGGGCATTTAAAAACTCTTTTATATGTCACAAAGCCATCCCCACTTTGTTACAAAGTGGCCCCCGCTTTCGTTAATGTAACCATTTGAATGCATAGCACTTGCATAGTTTTTCAGCTCTCCGTACGATTCTCTCCAAACGTTATTTAAATGGGAGGGAATACATCGGCTCGAGTACAAATCAGCAATTCGTGTGGCCGATAAGGTTGGATCCCGGAGCATCAAGCTGCCATACAGTGAACATACGCTCTCGTCAAGGATACCGACGATTCGTTTCGCTTCTGCGGCCATCTATCTTCCTGTTCTATTTTCATACCTGGCCCGCATTCGTGAAGTCCTCTGTTTAGTTTTAAATTTGGGATCCCTAATAGCTATTGTGGAGTATTTGGTTACACATCCGATTTTGATGCGATTAATTCTGGGTTTGAAACCCATATAAGGCACGAGGATGCGCCATTTTAATCATTACTGTACTGAATACTATAGTCTGTTGACCTGTGCAGTCACGGAAATAGTCTTGAGCATATATTTCTCACTTTTATTTTTTTTAAACCACGTGAAAACGGATCTTGATTTGTCTCCCAGGTGTCGAACAGCTCTCGAAAAAAGTGGAATTCCTAACATCACTGATTAGGATACTATGCGTACAAAGCGAATTGGAACATCTAAAGTGTATAAGCAATTTTGCGAATCTCGCTATTACTGTAAACACATTCTTTTAAAGTTATTCGTTTGCCGAACTTGTAAATGTATTAACATAAAAGAGTTACAAAAATAGTCCTATATGCAGTTATTATTTAGCATAACTTTGCATATCACGAAATAATTATTTCAATTCAACCAACAAATTTGTAATGTGTATTTTAACTTGAAGTGACGAACATAACTTCTTACTTCTGATAATAGCGTAACATAATAAATATTATGACATTCCGTGACGAAAATTTTCTTGCAAATTCTGCATTCTGAAGCATCCGGAATGGAAATATGCTTAAATTTGATTAAAAAGTACAATCTATTTTAATAGATATTTTTTTACATTTAAAAGCAATATTTTACCAAAATATTTTATAATTTTGCAACATGTATACATTCCTCTTTCATATACAGCATAAATCGCACTTTTCTGACAATTTTTTGGTGTCTGTACTACATTTTTTTATGAGTTCTTCACGTTGTATAGTCGGCTGCAGTGCTACATAGGCAGTTGCTTTACTTCAACCTTAAAATACATTTTAACACTTCAGAGGACAGTGGAGATAAAGATGTTGCATGACAACACATCTTGGAATTTCTGCGAACGAATAGCATTTAAGAAATTTTCCGCGTCGAAATTGTAGTCCCCATTTGCTGTTTCATTCTCAAATGTGTATGTGAAAAAAAAATACAAAGGGCTAATACGAGTGTTAAGCAACGAGTTTTACGTATGAAATTTCCAGTACAGGCATATTAACATACCATTGAGACATGCAACTCACCTTTGTCGTTATAGTTGCACTATACAATTATCTGGCCATCAATGAAATGCATGTAGAGAAGAGTCAGCGCGAGAGAGACTGCACGCCAGTTCAGTGCCTTGCACTTAAGGGCGACCACACGCTCGTTGTGAGTACGTTTATCGCCTTTAGCGTTCCCACGTGTTTCGGGCACGCAAAATACTTCCACGCACTTAAAGGGAATGTTGCGCGAAGCAGTATATTAATCAAATTTTCTCCACAAGTTAATTTTTTAGAGGATTTTTCAACATTTTTGGCACGACAAGACGTAAATAATAATTTCCAATGCCATGTTAAGCTATCGGATCATCGCTGGCTTTATTATTCTTGGATCTCTAATGGAAGACATAAAATAATTTTCATTTCTTACACGTCAAGACTTGGAACAATTCTACTATTTTCGCTGCCAACTGAACTGGGGCGCCTGCTTGTCAGTGTGACCCGTGAGTATATGCTGTTAACGACAGAAATATTTTTCTTTCAAATGTTTTTTTTTAATGCTCACTTAACCGTGAACAGCCTTAAACTTTTCTGCTTACCTTATTGTTACGCTAATCCTAGATCGCGCCGCAGGTTTCGTATTTTCATCCTTTCTTAAGGCAAAGAAGTTTCTTTTATTTCTTAATTTTTATCTGTATTTTAATGATGATGTAACCGTTAGGGGTTTCTCCCTCCCCGTGATATGCCAATTGCAAATATATATATATATATATATATATATATATATATATATATATATATATATATATATATATATAAATATATATATATATATATATATATATATATATAATTTTTAACAAAAATATAAATACATTTTAGCAGTCACCGATTTTAACAAGGCATTTATAACACAGCTTTAACACATAGAGCTGCTATTTCTATAGGCTATTCACGGTAAAATTAACACTTTTGAAAGGACCCTTATTTGGAATAATAGTCTATAAATATATTTTATTTTAGCCGTAGACGTTAAATTTCGAGTGCGGTGGAATATAAAGATCGTTTTTATTACTTACATGGCGACCTTTATTTAAAAAGGTAGGCAAAGGACAAAAAAAATGGCTGAAAGGAAAAATTGACTAGGGCTTCAAAGTGCTCACTTTACCGTGAACAGCCTATAACGTGCTGGTAACAATGATGCAAGTATGCAGCACAGTGAGAAAGAACTACAACACTGCGGGCGAGAAATCTACTTGAAATTGTTTCGGCAAGAGTTCGGTTACCCGTGACTCAGCTGTCCCAGGGTTTTTGCCGAGTTCCGTCGGATTGAGTTCAAGGTCCCGCCTCGGTGCTGGCACCTGAGTGGGTGGGAAGGACGACCTACACCAGTGTATCAATAGCCTCCTCGCCTCTATAGCCACCACGTGTTGCTCTATTCCACCGTGATGATTCCTAGTTCCTATGTGGACATCAGAGACCACACGCTTTTGCAGAAGTATTACGCGATACTGCGGAAAATAATAAATGGTAGATAATTACGTATAAATGTGGTGAAAGTACGAACAGCTTGCCCCTGTACAATAATGGACTATATGTATATACAAACTATATATATATATATTCGATCTCGTTAGGCGGATATTTGAGTGCGTACTAAACTATAAACAATCAAGCCAGTAAGTAAACAACATCATTTGTTGCAGCGTCTGAACACGCCTTCAAGTAGAGGGGTAAAGTGCATTCACGGTTACTTCGAACTTTTCTGAAGTCCTGCTAAAGTTCTACTTCCAGGATATTCCTCCGCCTTAAGCAAACAAAGCTTAACGGAGCCTAGAAAATTTCGCAAAGGGTCAACGCATCGCATTCGCGTGCACTCATTGTAGTAGTAGTTTACATAAGAACAATTCATCACTAGACATTGCCAACACACGTATTTTATGGCTGTTTGATTGACATTAGTAATAAATAAAATATTTATAAATACAATTTTAATTGAACCTAAAATAAGAAATAAGGTACTATTGTGTTATTTTATTGTAACAGAAATATAAAACACTTGTGATACATAACATAATTAAGAAACAACTAAACACGTCATACGTAGGGCTAATTCCTAAGGCTTGTTAAAAAAAAATGTGAAGAAATAAGGAATAGACTATACACGTCCAGTCATATAAAATAACTACTTTTACATTTAAGAATATGCATATTTTGAGTTATCTGTATTATTGTTAATTGTTTTAACGGTCACCGTCAGTTACACATGATTTGTACTGACATACAATTGTATTTTAAACACTTTTACTTTGTGGTACTCAAGTTTTTTTATAATTGTGGCTGCTAGGGGGGAGAGTGTGGAGTGAGATTTGGTGGGAAGAACGAAGGTTAGGGTAGGGTAACAATACTATGTTTCTCGATTTTTAGATTTTTTTTTAGCTTATTTACAATTTTTTTTGTTTTTTTGGGAGGGAGGGGTTCTAGGTCTAGGTCAAATTCAAAGTCAAGGTCGTGGGTCAGGGTCAAGGTCACCAAAATCGAATATGGTGGTCGGGTGTCATCACAACATAACCGCCCCAGGCTGCCTCGACAGCCGAGGTGGCTGATGGGTCCGAGATCCGATATGATACTTATATATATATATATATATATATATATATATATATATATATATATATATATATATATATATATATATATATATACACACACACACACACTCGTACGTTGAAGGTGCCGATAACATACAATAATGTTCCGAGAGTTGCCATTGTATTTTACTTCGTTACCGATATTTTGCACGAATATGGTTTAAAACCTCGCTTTCTAAGGGTTCATACCTCCCTTAATATTCGGTTTAGGCATAAAGTGTCACATAGGTTTTCCTTATACGTTTTCTCTATGAATGACCTCCCGAAGTTTGTCGGTCAATTTAATTGCGAATCATCCTGTGTGTGTATATATATATATATATATATATGTATATACATACATACACACACACACACATAAGAAAGCAATGGAGAAACTGAGAACTGTGCAAATGCTCGTCAAATTTCAAATCTTTTTCTCTAGCGTGTTCTTCCATGGGAATGTCCAGTTGTCTTCCAACAAAGGACGGATTCCAAGAGCTGGCTACGCACTCCTCTTCAAGCTGTAGTAAAGCCAGGCCTCTGTCTGCTGGAAAGATCAAAGCCACTTCGAAGAAACATCCATAACCCTTTCCCCGTCCTTCTATTCTGAAGAAGGAGGAGCTGTGTCTCCTGGCTGCTCTTCATCTCTCCGTGCTTTGGCAGTTCTAAAAGAATGCTACTATAAATCCGCTTGTTATCGTCACTATATGAAAGAGTTACCGTGAGTATTTGCGCTACGTGACGTCACTGGCGGTTGCTATGCGATATTCTCTTGGAATACGTAACAAAACGGTAAAATAAAAAAATAAAATGGGCAGCACTGAATAATACAACAATTCTGCTACTTTAAATATCTTGCTATTTCTACGCGTATTAAGAACGAGGTTCAGAAATATTACTTAATTATACATTCTCTAAATGTTTAAACTAGCTGTAGATCATTTCTTAATTTTTTTTTGTCATGTTTGCTCGTGTTTGCTATTTGCAGGCAAGAGAGTAAAAAAAAACGATGCTCAGAAATATTAGCAAATTATTCACTGAACGTATTAAAAACAATACATTTCTTTATTATTCTTGTTTTATGTAATAATGTTTAACTAACAGGGAACGTATTCTAATTATAACGCCTTTGGTGTGAAGCTACCAGTGTATTATATTTCTCAAAATATTTATGTTGTTTAATATAAATTGTGGAAATTAACCAATTAAAAATTTCAAATAATAATTCCATTAAATTTGTTTAATATCATTGAAATCGGTTTTATTTGGACACAAAAATGCAGAAATCGCTTTTATGTGGAGTGCAGAAGCTTCTGTTTAGTCCAAAAAAGCTTTCCTACGCTCCAGCTCAAGCTAACACAGTTAAACACGCACTACAATAATAATGATGTTACTTGAATATTACTTTTTTATGTACTAAAAGTCTATTAAGTTCATACACAAACGTTTACTTCCACGTTGAAACTTCGTGGGCACATAGATCTCTCGCGACAAAGCGTTCACCCAGGTATCTATGCTTTCGTGATCGTCAGGAACCTAATGATGCCAATCAGAGTAGTTTCCAAGACACCGAGTAACACACGAGTTAAACACCGTGGTGTATTAGTACACAGACGCCAGCCACTCTACCAGTGTCTGATTAAGGTCAGGTTGGGCATATTTTGAACTTGTGTGTGGGGCTTACAACCCGAATGTAGTCAATGTATCGAGTAATTATAATTTTTGCTTTTATTGCATTCAAGTCCCTGTAACTCTGAAATGGGGCTGCACAGCCAACTTGTGTATATGACACTTTCTGTTACCAATGATCTGTATACCAATTTTGCGACGCAAAGCGAAGCGGCTCCTTTGAAACCGAAACCTGCGGGAAACCCTATCATTGTGGTTGCATGGCGCGCACACATAAAATCCGATAGACTAGCAATCAGTAAAGTTCTTCTGACAATATAAAATTGTGTAGAAAATAAGGCAACTTAAAGGAGTGAGGGAATGTCTTGAATACACTAAAGTGTTTTACTCTACTTATTGAGGCCCTCTTCATACACAGTGTTTAACAGCATTAAAGACCATAAGTAAAGATAACAATGTAATTTTTTTCCGTAGTCGCTTCCGATAAATTCGTCAAATAAAGTTTGAATGTTATGTCACCAAAACGTCATAAATTCCGCCTATCTAGAGATGTTCGGCGACTCCAGTTTCCACCAACAATTTTGTAAACTGGACCTGTTCTAAAAATTTTTGGAAGCTTGGCAACCTTAGCCCGGTCAGAACCATGCCAATAAAAATTGTTATTCCCGACCCAAATAAACTTTGGATTTGCGAACAATAACTAGAAGCGAAATAATATAATGGGCGTAATTAATTTATATAAGATCTATCGGGGCTTGAATGATGGTTGAAGAGTACAGTGCACCGAAATAGTGCAAAATTTGAAGAAATTGATTATGTCGCGTAGAAAAAGTGCATGATATATAAGTACAGAATGAAGTTTAGAAATGAAAATAAATCACAAGAGTTCTCAGTACTATTGCCTGTAATGGGCTGCGTGGTGAAAACAGAACCACTCCGCTTTGAAAATAATTTTTATTTAAGTAGAATTCAGACACAAAAACTTCAAATTTTTTTATTCCACTGACCAAGTAAAATTCAGACTTGGTCAGTAGAATAAGAAATTTGACGTTGTGATATTTTGACATGCAGTATAGATTATTTGGCGAACTTTCTTTGTTGGGAAAATTCGATGGCTGTATCTCTTCGGTTGTAAGAATTATCTTTCTTTACCTGCCAGAACACTGTTAATAAAGGGCAGTCATAAGGTGAGTTGGTAAATTTTAAATATTGTTAACATAGATAATATCATCGGGCAAAAATTAATAATCTGTGAATAACTGTGATTAGTAAAGACCTGCAAAATTGGCGCGATTATTTGGCATCAGGCTAAGCTTCGCAGCGCTATATATACTGGAACCAGAGTCGTTTCTCCATTCGCTGCGAAGTCACGCCTTTCCGACTGGATTGCTCGTGATTGGACTAAACGATTGTGAAGTGCTCGTTCATTGGCGCAGAGCTACTCAGGGCGTGTCAGATAAAGTATGGACCAATGACAAACGTAATGTAAATTTACATGTGTTTTAAGGTTAACGTGCCCCTTAATTATAACGCGAATTTCGCAGGTCTCTAGTAATTAGATTTGCCATGGAATGGACAGGTGTCCAGATGTAGACAACATCAATTTTCAGAATCAAATAATGGCGCCGTTCGGCCAGATATCGTTAATGTCTTTCTTGGCGTTTTAATAGTTGTTCGAGGTAGCCGCACAGATTTTCAACAGGGTTTTGACCTGGGGATTTGGCGATCCATTCGAATTGTATAAACGCTCCCGAACGTTCATCACGCTAATCAATCAGTCACATTTGCAACACTATAAACAAGAGAATTTTAAAAATTACTTTAGGTTTTCGTATTTTATGTACGTAAGTGTAATAATTTCAATTTAATTAATATATTTAGACCCAAACGCTCAATAATTTGAAATTTTCTCTCAATCGACGTAATAAGAATAAAGTCATCGCGCTCATTACAATGCTAATATTATAGTTTATCCATGGTTACTTCCAACTTTTCTGAAGCCCTGCTACAGGGTCTACTTACAGGATATTCCTCCGCCTCGTGCAAACTAAGCTTAACCGAGACCAGAAAATTACACTAAAGAGACAAGTCACCGCATTCGTTAGCACTCAGTGCGATAACATTTTGCAATATGAACTATTTCTTACTAGGCATTCATTACCTACACACCTATTTTCTCACTGTTTTTATTCACATTATTTATAAATGAAATTTTATAATTTATAGACAAAATATAAATAAACATTTAAGATAATCAAAAAGAAGGTCCTTTTTTTTAAACACCGGTTTATGTATGGAGAATATTTTTACTAATGAAATATAACTGAAGGAGTGCCCTTCCCAGTTTAAAAATAAAAGCCAGGGAAAATGCTCCACTGCAATTAACGGGAGTCTACTGTTTATTTCAGTGGATGGTATTCACAAATGTAACAATTATTTCCGCAGAACTGCATGGCATCCCTCTTTTCTCTAAGCCAGTGTTGTTATCTAGTTATAAGCTGCGATATCCAGTGACTAGTGTTTCACTAACAGCGCCGGTAGTTAGTAGCTTATTAGCTGACATCGAGTGACTAGTATTTCACTACCAGAAGTCACCAATTAACTTTCAGGATGTAGCTTTGTTCCACAACAGAAGGTTGTGCGTTCACAAAGGAGGTTTACGGTAAATTAAGATGTTATATTATTAGACAAATTTACTGTTAAACCAATTTATATCGGTAAATACGACGTACGTGTCCTATATACACTTATGGTTAACTATAAAGGAAGGAGTCTTGAATCCTATGATAATTTATTGTCCACTTCAGGAATTTATCAGCGAAGTTGTAACGTACTCTTCCAAAGCGAGATACTGCACTCTCTCGGAATTCCGAGATAAAGACGCATGTTTACAACTCATTATGTTCAGGGAAGCGGTTGATCCACTGAAGTCGTTATCCTTGGGATATGCGAGTAATCATATGTAATTTACGAGATTCCCGTTATCACCTAGCACTAACCCGATGCAGTAAATCGCTCACATGTTGTAAAGCAAGGGATTGAAGTTGCCGCTGCATCGTCAATATATCAAGAGTAAACGCTCACAGCACTTAATATTATTACGAGTGTATTTTATCACACCACGTGCTATAGCATGCCTAGAGAGTAAAATTTGTTAGCTTTACCGGAAATATTTTTCGAAACTTTTTCCTGTATTTCTTAGTATCGCCAGGGAAAGGTTTTGTAAAAATCGCTACAATGGTAAATTTATTTTACTATGACAGTGGTTGGTAGTCACATTTTTCACATCATGGCCTGGGCAATCGTTATAGTAAATTAGTGCTCTTTAACACTGTCCTTTTAGACAGCGCGAAAATAGATATCAGATCCAAGGAACTATCCGGGTAAGTGAAATGACCTGTTGTTAACAAGAAATTTATATACAGTTCTTAGATGATAATTGTAATTAAAGGCTGTTCACGATAAAGTCAGCACTTTTGAAATAAACTTTTAAAAAATGTCACTGCCCCTGGCTGCATATATTTTAATGGGCACAATGAGTGACATTCGCCCAGTAAAGTTGGTAGCGATGGAGGGAAAGTAGTTCCATATCTGAACGTCGAATAAAAAGGGCTGAGCAACGATTTGTAATAACGCTGACTATTTATTTTTCTTTCTGTTGTTTTTAATGTGTCAAAGTGTAAAAATTAGCAGATTATCCAAATATTTGCGTTGCTTATAATTTCACAATTTCACTTGACCGACGTATAAATAAAGTGATAAGGCCCATGGCAATTTTAATTTTACATAAGGCGGAAGAACACACAACGTGCATACAGATCGATCGTAAGCAGGGCTTTCGAAAGTGGTAATTTTACCGTGAACAGCCTATAGTAGATTTTTATTCTTAAAGCCTCTACTTGTCCATATCTGCACAACTGCCATTCGTGTGAAAGTGGAAACTTGGAAGGATCTCAGAAAACATCTTCTGCAAATTTGCAATAGCAAATGATCTCACAAAGTATTTTTCAGATAAAAAGTCAATCTTGGAAGCAGAATTAACTTTGCAGTGCAGGTTTTTTTTTTCCGGATAACCGAATCCACTTATCGTAAGCAGTTAACAACACATAAAACTCTGCGTTTAATTCAGTTGCTTTAGCAGCCGTACATGTGCGTCAAATTGACCTGTTACTAACGTGAAAATTGACTTTCCACTTCCGTATCAGGTGTGATCACGTACGCCACGTTTCATTTATAAACGTAATTATAGAGCGATGTTCGGCTCGATTGAGGTATTGAACATGTGCAAATCATGGTAAAGGCTGTTCACGATAAAGTGAGCACTTTAGAAATGAACCTTTAAAAAAAATCACTGCCACTGCATGCACATATTTCAATGGCCAAACTGAGTGACATTAGTCCAGCAAAGTTGGTAAAGGCCGTTCACGATAAAGTGAGCACTTTTGAAAGCCCTGCTAAAATTCTACTTCCTTGCCCATTATGTATCCTTCCACCACATGTAAACAAACATTGCCATGTGACTGCCATGTGATTGCCACATGTTAATAAACTCAATGTTTACATTTTAGGACTGCTAACTGTAACATGTATGTTATATATAAAACATTATATATATATGATGTATATAACACATATATAATGTATATATATATGCATATATGTATATATGTATGCATATATATGTATATATATATCACGCAAAATATGCAATATATAATACGTAACATACATAATTGTTTAGGTCATGTCACAGCTCCGATAGACAAAAGCTTTACACAACAAACAATTGGAAAATGAACGCCCTAACGATGAAGTAATGGAAACTGTGAAAAAACAAACATTAAACTTTGGCGGTGAACAAGGACCAACACGACACGTTAAAAAAGGACACAAATTAGTTAAGTCGAAAAATAATTTGGAAGGGCAGCCATATCTAGATTTTGAAATAGATTAGCACTACTGCACACCCAAGGTACAACACCACTTGTCACACAAATTACCAAACATTAAAAAACTGTACCGCAAACTTAATGTTTCCCATCACTCACCATTTTATAAGTGCCCCATCGCTCTGTAGCATGACAAGTAAAACATCAGCTCTAAAACATGGTAGCTGTGTTTGGCCTCAGCTGACTGAAGTTAGGTGCAACTAAGCCATCCGGAAAAATCATACATCCTGCAGGCATAAGGTAGCGGCGTAACATAGCAGATGTCTGACGCTTATAAAGTAGACAGAGCGAGGCCATGCAAGGCCTTAAATAAAAATTGACAAATCAAAAATTAATGACGCACGACCGGGGAAAGGGGAAGGAAGGAGGTAGAACAGCGAGGAAAGACGAGGGGATCTGAACCGAGCAAAAAAAGAGTACACCACTGCACAGAAGTAGATGGTGCTAATAAACTTAACATGATGGCCTGAACGTGGCAGTATATAAAAATATGTAATACATAAAAAAGTAAAATATGTAAAATATGTGCATGTATATGTATATTTTAATGATAGTTTTATATGCACCTTTATAAATGGAGATAAATATATATTCAGTACAGGTCTATTACGAATATATAGAATAAAAATAATTTACACTAATAATATAAGCATATCAACAAATGCAATTGTGTATATATACATATTGTTTTTTTTTTTACAACGTTACTCTGTGTTCGTACCCTTCTGAGACTCTTCAAAGAAGAACTGAACATTTATACTGTGAATTGAAGTGGTAACAGAAGGGTATTCCAGGCATGTTACTCGCACCACCTTCATTTGTACAAAATAATTCCAAAAATAATGTATATTATTTATAGCTAAGTGAAATGCCGATCCGGTGATGGCCACATTTCTGGTGTCTCTTGTGGCCCAAATGGGTGCGACATTTCCTTTTTGTCAAACCCACACAGACCTCAAGAAACCAATTTTACAGCTAAAGTGCATGGACTCTCATCATTGTTGTGGTTCCTTCATTGCAATGACTGCAGCAAAACTGAAAACTTAAATGAGAAAAGTATTTACAGAAAATTACTATACTTAAAATAATGGTTCATGCGTACACACACAAAGCTGAAAGAAATGTCTTATTATTAATGTAAAACCAATACATATCCACAAATGACAGCAAAATTATAATGAAAAGGACAAATTATAAAAGTAATACTTACAGGCAAGTTACTGTGCATAGCGATATGCACTTGGTTTAACTTCCCTTGTTACTATAGCTGTGCGTCAACAAACAGCCAATCAGAAGCCCCGACACTTATACTATGTTATCAATTGAAAAAATGTATTTACAAGTCAAGAAAGTGTGTATTTTGACTTCATTCCTCGGGAAAATATGTTCTTTTGTTTATTTATGGATAATCACAACCACGGAAGTTTTGTAATGCTTTTAGATAACGTTTATATTGTAAAAATTGAAATGTAAATAATCTATAATTTAAAAAATGTCTCAGATCAATTGAAAATATTTATTTTTGAAAAAACCTGCTACCAACTCAATGTTCAGACCTTAATTTCTTCGGTACAAATGTAGCAACATAAACAAACTAATATTGTTATCGTTATATCAATTGTAGCCAGGCTACTGTGCTTTTCTGTTTTGTATGTGCTTATCGCTATAACTGTGAATGTGTTTGGTATGTCAATTGTAGCCCGGCCCTTATTGAAAGCTAGCTCATACAGTTTCTTTAGAAATACTTAATTTATCACATACACTGCGTAATGTAATGTAATCTTTACAAAACATGCACTCGCAAGTAAACAGGAGCTCTGGGAGTCTGGGGTATTGACTATGACGTGTAATTTACAGATACATTAAATTTCAATAACCGCAATATTTTTGCGGCCAAAGTGGCAGATATTACAAGCAATTATGCCTACTCAAAAACGCATACTATCTCAGTTGATATGTCTCAAAAGGTAGCAAGTTGTCTTGTCGAACATCCATTTTGAAATTTAAACATGGAATTATTATATAGGCCTAACTGTTGACAATTAATTGTAAATACTTTCTAATTCTTATTACGGCAAGCATTACCAAATAAAACAATTAGGCCTACACTTGCATCACGAAAGAATGTCGGCAACAAGCACAGCTATAGGTCTATAGTTAACAAATCCAGCTTCAAGATTTTATAGTTTATATGTTTATATGAAAGAAAGGTTAAACAGATGGGCGTAGGTAGATAGGTACAGATAAGTTTTAATATTATTAGTCAAACTTAGGATATAACATGTACTTCGCAAACTCACATGAATATATTAATGTTGCGTTTCTGCTGTCGTTCATTTACTTTCATTATTGTTATTTAACTTTCCATTTATAATATCACGTTTCTAACTGTCGATTTATACTTGTTCTTTTTCAGTTATTTACTTCAATAACGTACTGGGGATAAGCGGTGAAAACACGTCGTAGAAACACATTTACATTTACCTTCGGACAGTTGCAGTTGAAATTTTCATCATTTCTGCAACTCGTTCCATCACCTTGCACAGCTTCATCTCTCGTCGACGAATTAAAGAATAAATCCTTTCGGCGAGATTTATAATGTCCTCCTGACATTGAATATTTGTACGTAGTTTGCTGGAACTCATAACTTTACACAAAATCACTACAACACAATTAAAACTTCCAGTATGCAAATTTGTAGCTTGCCTCGCGACCACTCCACACAAGCAAAGCCAAGCAACAAGCATGAAGGATTCACATCAACGGACCGTTGGTTTTGACCGTTGCGCCGATCACGTGACACAATGTAATTATGAGTTACAGTAAATACATTATCTTTGCGCCTCTAATTACTTTGAAGTGTATAAAATAAACTTCAAACAACTTAAATAGCCATAAATTTAAACATTACACTTGCAATACCACGTTTTTCGTAGAACTACTTTTCACATTTTACTGCCAACATAACTGGGTGTGTTCATCCCCAGCCTGTGCGGTGACACACATTGTTATACATATGCAGTTGCAGGTGGTGGTTTTTTTCAAAGGTTGATTTCTGGAGTGCTCACTAATGCTAAGGCCGCTTAGGTTTTTCTTTTTTCATGTTAAGTGTATTCTAAAAATAGTTAAAATGATAAAAAAAAAGCATCGCATTTTTACAGCTAGCATACACAGTATATTTAAGACACATGGGAAAAATACACTAGTTTGAAGAAACCGCTAATATACTATATATGTGCAAACACTGGTTATATAGGCCGTTCAGAATAAAATGAGCACTTTTGAAGCCCTAGTTATTTTTCTTTCAACCAATTTATATCCTGCCACCACTTGTTAAAGTAAACCTTGCGATGTGATTAATAAACACAGTGTATACATTCACCATACCCAAAACAAAAAGTCCGAGGCAACAATTAAATACATTTATTGGTTATTATGTCTGATGAAACAGCTTCAAAAAGTGATCACTTTACCGTGAACGGTCAATACAGACCATATTCTATAGTGAAGGCCAGACAAGGTTCATCTGTATGGACGGTAGCAGTGCTCTGGCTTTCTGCTTCGCCAGAAGTGTGCGGAAATCCCAGGAATCAGACGCCTGCGATGTTTATCCTCGCCATGTGTTCGAGAATGGCGAGTTTCCAAATACACTGCGCCAACCTTGACCATATGGCAGATTGCCTGAGCGGTAACCCGCATCTCCCAGGGCGCGAACCGTTTATCCTGCCTGGGGTAAATATTCAGGATCAAATCCTCGTTGCAGTCGATACGGAATGAAGAAGAAGAAGAAGAAGAAGAAGGAGAAGAAGCGGACCAGCTCTCAGTTATAAGACGGTCTCCTGATTGGGACTGTTCTCGCACTTAAGACTAAGGCCGCGTCCGAATTCAGGTATATACTGGCGTACTTACAGCCGTGCATACTTCACTTAGCCTTGGCACCAAAATTGATGATTTCGGACAGGCAGTCTTGTTGACTTCGGTAGCAATTATTAGCAAGCGAACCATTTTAATGTACGAGCATTCCGACTAAGAATTCGATAATTGCTGAAAGTTTTAGGGGTCAAATTAAGTATTAAATAATATTTCAATTTTATTAACATAACATTTATCTTGTAATATTGTATGTGAGTGCAATTTGTATTGCTTTTTATTATATTAGCTCTGTAGGTTAGGGATTTAGGTCTAACACGAATTGATTGATTACAGCTTTGTTCGAGGTGAACCTTGCGATAATTATTAACTCGGTTCAAAATTCTATCCCTACGAAGTAGTAATCTTGCCCTATTAAAGTTTAAATACAATAATTTTGTCGGAAAACAATTATAACCTTAAAATCGCTTCTCAAATTGGCGGCATATATTCCGCAAATACGCGAGAAGTATACTTCTTCGTTTATTTGTATATCTGCATACTTAACTTGCCATTCGGACAGCACTTGCGACGTCACTTCCGGGGACAGGTACGCACAAGTATGTACTTCAGGCCAATTCGGACACAGCCCTAAGGAGCTAGAGGCCGGGTTTTCGGCCGAGAAGTGCCGGGGCGATTAGGACGACACTGCCACGCTCAACAAGTGCCCCATCGCCGCTAAGCACAAGGCTCTGAACCAGTGTGCAATCCTTTCTTTGTTCTGCTAGTACCTATGGGTAGAGCCACGAGTATTTCGCGAATTTATTTGGAGGCGAGGTAGACTCCAGACAATTGCTTTTCCCCCTGATGTTGTTATTGGACTACAGTTTTTTTTTTTTTTAGACACGCCCCGTTTAACTGTGAGCCAGTAATAGGCAGAAAGCAACAGTGCGAGTGAGTGTTTAACAGTCCTGCATAGAGGCCTCGCTAGCTCACTTTCTCTTTAATTGGCCTCCAAAGTGAAAGTGAAACACCACAAAAACACAGAGTTACTACCCATAGAGCCTGGTAATAAACAATTATAATAAATAATTATAATAAATAATTGTAATAAACAATTATTACCCATTAAACCAACCTTTTCATATCATTTAATCCATCAGATTTTTATTTTCATTTTTATTCACTTTTTATTATTATTGGCAGTGCTACTTGTGAACTCACAGATAACGCTGTCATCAACATCATCCAGACCTGCCTGGATTCAGTAATTAATCAACCACGCACTGCGCGCAGCCTCTCTGAGCACAGTTTACACCTAACAACCCCCCCCCCCCCCCTCGGCACGGTTGAGAGAGGGGCCAACATAACTAAGCTCCAGGCAACAGTTTTTCTCCAGTGAGACGCTGGTTTTCTGTTGCCTTCCCATATCACTTGCAAAATGGGGCCACCAGGGCGTCCGTCTCCTAGCGCACAGACGCACCAAGCCGAAACAGCGCACCCCCCACTCCACCCCTCAGGAGGATGGAGGAAGCACCGGCAGTTTTTTTTTTCCCGCACATAATGAAAAGCGTAATCACCCGACATGCACTACAGCCCTCCCATTTGTCACCCCGCAATCTATCCGGGGAGTCTCAGTAAGCAGGTTGGAGACTACCGTATGCCGGCGTGGAGAGGCGGCATACTAAATAAAAGTCGCTTGCTCACAGCAACCAATACGTAAACGATAATTTCACGAGTATATAGAAGGATGTCCGTCCTAGCTTACTTCCAACTCAATCCGCGAAATACTCGGGTCTCTGCCTATGGGCAGGGACACCCGAATCTCGCGAATAGATTTCCGCACATGCTGTATTTCAATACCCTACGGCCGTACCAGCAGTTTTATTTTCCTTATTGGCGGCCAACCATATTTAGGTAACTTCAATACTGCACGTCTGTGATTCGCGCGCTGTAACCTAAGACGCGTAACATGGAAACCATCCAATCACTAAAGTGGATCCGAGCTAAAGTGTCGTGAAGTACACCTTCTCCTCGATGCATTTTTTTTCTCGCGAAATTCGGGTGTCCCTGCCTATGGGTAAGCGGTGATCATATGCGTCAAGTATGAGGGAGAGGAGGGGGAGGACAAGCGGGGTGATCGCCCCCCGACTTTTCAACCAGCAGAGGCGTCTCCCTCAGGCGTACAGCCTCTAGTTCTGTTTGCAGTAAATACTAGGTCTACTTATGGTTATCTTCTTGCCTCATTCTTTTCCAAGTATATTTTTGTGTTATTTTTAAATTACAAAAAACATTTCACATATGATTTCGAATGTTTAGTTTTTAGGATGCTATTATAATTTACGCACATTACCTCTGCAAGCAAAATTTCAGCACTGTCTTCTCTTAAATACCCGCGTGGTTTCAAACGTTAGTGTGCATGAAAATAAGTGTTACGTTCGTGCATTACTTCACACACAGGCGTATAACGTAACAAGATTAAAATAAACGTGTGCGTGATTACAGAAAGTAAAGGCTGTTCAAGGTAAAGTGAGCATTTTTTAAAGCCCTGCTAAAGATCTACTTGTATTCACATGCCATTTGCTTCCGCTATATGTAAAATTAACATTGCCATGCGTCTGGTCACATTATTCATGCGTTGGTCAAGTAAAACTAGGCAATTATTAGTAAAGTAAATAATTTACTATTCTGTTCATTCATATTACTAATGTGCATTAAAAATATGTAGAAAGTAAAACCAATTACTTCAGTTTTCGCACATATTTTCCTAATACTTTTAATTCAGAGCTAAGAAAGGGAAGTACTTTCTCTTCGTCGTTACCAACTTTAGATGGTGCATGCCAGTCAGTGTACCCGTGAAAATACATACACGAAGGGGCAGTGACATTTTTTCAATGGTTGATTTCAAAAATGCTCACTTTATCGTGAATAGCCTATATGAAACTTGCCCCCCCCCCCCCTTATGGAAACAATAATTCGGCGCCCATGGCGGCGATCTGTCGTTCTATTCTTGGGAAGTCTGTAGCGAAGTTCAATACAGGCTCACATCGATGTTTCGCTCTTGCCCGGGTCGCGTGTTATAAGACACGGCAGTTTGGAAATGTAGTTATCAGCAATGAAACACGGCTCCTAAATAAAATTTTAGTGGCTATAGCACGCGTGACTGTGTCATTCCGTCCTCGCTTGGCAAATGTTTTCATTTCGTAGATAAACATTAATTTAAGAAAATTTTAGGGCTCGTAACTGGGTATTTTTCTTTGCGCCTATCGGTTGAAAATAAATGGAGCAGCAAAGCAAGAGTCGAAGTGATCTGAAAAACAGAAATCATGTGCGACCTTGCGAGGAGTCGAACCCGGATCGCGTTTCGTAGAAGACGGGTACGCTTGTCACACGATGTCTGGTTCGGTTTCCAGTTTAAAAAATTCAACATTAACTGGAACGTTGACGAAACGTAACGGGATAGATGTATTAACGAAGAAGTTGCGGCAACAAAAATCATAACGTTTATAATTATTGCAGAAACGCATGTAAGGCGTGTTCACGGTAAAGTAAACATTTTTGAAATCAGAATTTTAAAAGAAAAACTTAGGCTGTTCGTGGTCTCTTCACATTCTTTGAATCAAACCTCGGAAAAATCATCCCATGTAGTGATGTGTTGAGTTATTTCCTAAATATGCCACGTATCAAAAGCGTTAAATTGTTTTTCTGTTAACCTAAAAGTATCTTATTTTTCGTTGGATTTAAGTTTTACCTGTATTTTAGGTATACATTTATAATATTTCATTAATCATAAATAAGAATAAAAACAGTGAGAAATCATCTGTGTTGGTAGCGCCTAAGAAATAGTTCTCATGCAAAATATGATTACAACAGAATGTTCACGAATTCGGTGCGTTGTCCTCTGGTGCATTGATTAATTGATTGAACAGATTTGGACGGCTCTTAACATCGAGGTCTTGAGAGCCGATGAGGGTGGTTGAGGTGAGTATGGAGCAGCGCCGGAATGAAAGGGCGTGGGAAACGGGAAATCCCCAAGAAAACCAGCCGACTACCGGCATCGCCCGGCACGATTCGTCCTCTGGTGTAATCGGAGGAATACCCTAGAAGTAGAACTTTATCAGGGCTTCAGAAAAGTGTTCAGTAACTGTGAATGGATTATATAATCCGTGACTACAAGTATGTACGTGGTGACATGCAAAATCAGCGTTATTATTCAAGGACAGACTAAACCCCAAATTACTGTGCGTTTAATTGTCATCAGACATTGACCGGAAATTGTATGTCATGCCTCGGAGATAATATCAGCGGTTGAGTGGCCAATTTCTATTAAGGAGATCGAGCAGGTAGGAGACGTTGATTAAAGTACAGCGGCCAATGAAACCACGAACTGTTCCCTGCTTGTTTATAAGGCAGTGGAGTTTATCCTGTCACCGAATGACAATGCGAATTTAGCACATCTCTACAGGTTCCGAGTTAAGTAGGAGCGAATTGATAAAAATTGTCTTGAGACTTGGCGGTATGTTGAGAGTGTAATGTTAAAATTTATTGCCACTAAAATTAGGTGTTTAACTTATTTTCTACGCATTAAGACTACGAGTTTGTACATTTGTAAAACATTTACATTCTTAACGATTCCATTATTTCAACTGGACGACGGGTGGTTAAAGTGAACAAGCCTATGGAAATGTTAATTTCACACGTTACAAAATTATTAAAAATGAGAAAAATCTGAATTCTATGCAGGGCTTTGAAAAGAGTTCAACTTATAAACGGCCTTGTCAGGATAAGGGAGAATGAAGTAGAGGAACTTGAGTGGTGCTCAACCGCTAATAACTTAAGTGCCAATGGGTCAGATAAGGCGGAATGCTAGAGGAAAACCAAATTTACCAGTACCTTCATCATCACACAAATATTATCAAACCACACAAAATTGTGGAAGTTGCTAACAACCAACACATAATGCATAAATAATGAGCTACGTGGCAAGCCACAGAAGCGAGGTAATGTTCACCAGGAATGTTATTATAGATCAGAAGTTAGTAATCATTGCAAAAGATACACATGTCTTGTTTCCTTTTAGGCAAACAAAAAACAAGTTGCCTAGTCTTATCGACTTAACAGTTCTTCATAGAAAGGTTTGTTCTCACTTTTCAGGCAAGGGAGCATCTGTGCGAGGTCATTCTTCTTTTCTTCAGAGATCCTGGAGTAGCAATTTAATGGGTGTAGCATATTTTTTTATTGCCTCGTTCGTCACATTCTTCTTCAGAATGTGAAAAGATGACCAGCTTTCGAACTCAGACAATGTTGTTCGTTTTCCCTGAGTTCCAGGATAAGCCTTCGTCATGTTGATCCTCTGAACTTTGGAAATCTGTACATTAGATGTGCTTTATCTGCAGCAGTCTTAAAGTCGTAGAAATCATCTGGTTTCATTAGTGTTACCATGAAAGGAATTTTGTGGTTAGCAGTGACCATTACTTTCATTAAGTCTGTAGGTACTTGAGAATGTTCGACACGTTATCATTTCTCTACAAGAGGAAAACCTCTGTCACAACTTAAAAATGAGTGTCCTGAAACTGCGTACTTGTGGTTCGCTTCAGCAACATATCCCTTACATAGCAAATAGCACCACAAGTATAAAAGCATGCGGTTTTTATTCTGCACTACGCAGTTGTCACTCAACACAGTTCCATGTTTTCTTTCTAGTCACGCAAGTTGTGATTGCCTTGAGAATACATGACGTCACTTCGTTACCCTCTTAACACTTCATGCGAAATAAACATGTACCCTATGTTGTTGTCTCCAAAGTGTACGCACAGGCTATAACACAATAACTGACGCAAATAATACATTTGGGAATGTGTTAATGCTGGAAGAGACAGAACTTGCTAAAGGTCCACTGAAATGGTGGTACATTCACTTGATGGAAGCTGTGATCTGGCGTGATCCTCCTTCATTATCTTCATAGCCTTTTCAGCTTTGTGGTGATGAAGCTCGAACTTCTTTAATGCTTGTGTGTTATTGTTACTATTTTATTTCCATGTGCGATCGAGCACATGTCCCGCGTGTGTCAGTTCGTGGATGGTGGAATGCTAACATAGGGAACGTGCTCTTGAATATTTCATAATAGTAACGGTACGTTGCAAAAGAAGTTGGGTACTTTTCTCTGAAGGCAAGGTACAGTTTATAGATGTTCAAACCTGGGCTGAGATATTCTTTCTGACTTTTCACTCTAGAGTAATGACTCTGCTCCCGAGGAAAGCTTTCTATGTGATCGTTAACGACTGCTTCGTCTTCTGCTGAAAATTTCACGTGTGTTGTTTTGCTTCCTCGTTTCTCGGTGTACACTGTTCCGCCATTCTCTTTTACTTTAACTAAGCTCTCAAATGTTCTCTTAATCACACTAAACACTTCCATGAACATTTGTTTACACACTTGCACAATATTTCCTTTGCTGTTAGGTCAAGTGTAGGAAATAGTGGCTTGTCGCCGGCTTACCTTTTCATCATCTCTCTTGCCATGCCTCCTTCGCTGTACTGGGATGATGACAAGTAGACCCATTAAATACGAATTTTGTTTTTCATTGTTCTCCATAGCATAAAAGTCCATGAAAAACTTCAGTTTGTTGTCATGAGCGATATTGTTGCATTTATACTTGCACTTGCAGGTAATCTAAAACAGAACATAAAAGAGTGATTATTGTACCTTCTATATTAGTAGGGAAAATTATATGCGATAGATGCAAACTAGTAAATTTACAATGACATTACTTTAGTAAAAATTGTACCCGACTAATTTGAATGGACTTTTAAACTACTCTAACGGTTCTACTGTGAGTTGTGCCATTAAATATGCTGTCGTTTTGCAACTGCTGTAAAAGTAAAACAAAAATTCAGTGTAGCAATATTGATGGTTAAAATCCATTAGAAATGACTATATTTCGAACCAGCACAGATGCGTGTAATAAGTAGTTCGTTATGGTACAGCTTACCTGTGCTGCAGGCTGTGTTTTAGACGGCACTTCATTTTGCTGGCTATTTACATACACTTCGCCAGATCATCTCCGTTTTTTTCATTTCAGAATGGAACAGTTCCTTTCGCTTTACGTATTTTCCTGCACGAAGAACGCCCTTCCATAATGCGGGATATTAATGTTTGGTTCCTTCAATAACAACAAACAACAACTAACTAACTGAAACAATGACGCAGCTATTTAAACACTCATCTCTGACGCTCTGGCACTTATCCCGGTTTTAATGTACACGCCGGCAGACATGACCATCCGCACCATCTTGTGCTGAACAGTTGCACTACTAAAAAAGGACCTGGAACTTAGACCGTTATTTATGTTATAGGGGCAGGCACACATTTCAACAAAAAAAAATTGGTTTACATTTTGGCACTTAGCCCGGTTTTTATATCGTCATCAATTGGAATCGAACTTGTTTAGTACAGACGTGACCACACCATCGTGGCGTCCTCGGGTTGACAATTTTTACGCTGAGAGAAAAGGTTTTGCTGGATAAAGCAATTTTTTTGCATAACCAAATAATTTTTTGTATAGGGACAATTAAGTAAGTTATTGAAACCAAATTATTTTGTCCCTTTTTTTGTTTGCCAAGATTTTATAAGTGCAACTAATGAATTTGTATTCCTCTAAGTACATTAAATAGTTTTGATTATTATAAATAAGAATAAAGTACGACCGGGTTCCGAACCCGGGACGTCTGGGAGCTGAAGTAACTACTCAACAAATAGGATGGATTAAAATATATGCACTCAAATAAAAGAAAACTTACGTAACTAAATATTTCAAGTCCTGTGGCTCTACTTTTTAATTACTTGCTAAAATAGGACTTTTAATGTATTAATTAAATACCAATAAATGTACTAATAAACACTGTTACATTCCTAATTGTCACAAAAACTTCAAACGCACTCTTGAACTGAATTTTCGAACGAAGGCATTCAAATGAAACCAAGGAAATATATAAAGTTGATTCAACTAAATATTTTGTTGTCAGTCTAAGTATTTATTTTGGCCGAACACAGATGTTTAATTTATTGGAGGTGTATTTTGATAGATGAAACAAATCATTACAGCTGCTTTTCAGTTTTTGTTTTGACAACAAAATATTTTGTTGGACCTATCAAATTTGTGTTTGGCCATATACAAACAAGCATTTTGTTGGTTGACAAGAACCTCGACTCTCCGTGTACGTAGTTCGACAACGAACGATATAGAGCAGCGACGACTTGATCTTCGATATGATTTTCATGAGAACAGCAAACTCGCCTTGTAACATTTGGGCTGTGGCATAGTGATAAATCACCTACCACTGTTCTCGAATGGTGACTAATTGGAGGATTTGGTGCAGCCGTGGTTACACCCGAGACTCGTTTTCGGGACGACCCGTTTCGTATTCCAGGCTTACGCATCCTGATTTACTTCCGTCATGGTTTACGTAAATCGCTCCAGGCGAACGTCGGGGCGGTTCCTTGATACACGCTGTGGCAGACTAATTATTCGCTCCTAATTGCCACGAGTAATTGACCCCTTCTTTAATACCTTAACTGTAAACGAGAAGCTAAGCCATACACGAACAAAAAAAATGCGACTGTCAAGTAGTTAATTTATTTTGTCTTAGCTGAAGCTTACACTTCTAATATTAGAAACATTTACTTGGTAATAATGAACTTTTGATGATTTGTTGTTTAACGAAGCAAGGAATTGTGTCTATTCATCTACCTTGTGTCATTAAATGGTTATTTTTTTCTGGCACATACACACACACACACACAAACACACACACACACACATATATATATATCAAACTACAACCACAATACACCACAAGGGTGTATTATTCCTAATGAGTTCCCTTCAAGAACTGTTATGTCACTGTCAATTTCGTTTTGTCCGTCATGAGTGATTATATTAGTTTTTAAATATTTTCTCCGATTTTTCCTTTATTCGTTTCTAGTGGCTATGATTTTATCCAACGTGCGGAACAGAGCAAGTAAAATTAATTTATGAATTTGGTATTTCTGAATTTGTGTTCGTTTTTCTATTTTGCGATTCCTGTACACTAGCAATGTCAACTGTAATGACAGTCGAAGCGTTGGTAGAAAGAGAAAATTGCGGGGTCATATCTGAAATACAAAATGCGTATTTAACTGCTACAACTTATGCTGCGCTAATCAGAGCCGAAACAAATGATAAATATGCGTTGTTCAGAATAGGTATTGAATGCACTCACCAATTTCGAAATTCTGGTAAAGTAACCCGTACCACCTTTACCACAAATATATGGCTCATTTGAAGAGAAAAAAAAAACTGCAGTTGATACAGTTTGATGGGAGTTCTCTCGTCGAGTTTTAATGCTCAACATATTGCCCCGTTCAGTTAAATTTGAGTTACAGTAAACTCAAAATTATTAAACTGGAATAAAACATGTATTGGAAGTTACTTCAAAAGTTACTACCAAAACGGAATTCAGCCGAATGTAGTGACGACAAATGACTCGGGGCAGTATAATTCACTGTAACTCAGCGGCAATGACAATTAATTTAGTGCAGTTCAGATCTTATTACTGGAATAATTGATAATGGGGTCATTTAAAATATCACGCTTTTTAAGTGTAAACTGTCCTCCTGATGAAGTTCGTTTTATGTGGTAATTACATTAACAGCAGTGAGGGATAGGGTAGTTACTTAGATAACCACATCGAAGCTCAGTCGCCTGTCGGAAGTGTGTGTGTGTGTGTGAGAGAGAGAGAGAGAGAGATGCAATAATTGAACAGCAGTTTGCGTTCAACGTCTCGATAAAGTAATTAGCTTTTAGTTGAATCCGACGCTTGGGGATAAAGTCCACCTGGAACTGTAACGGTGGGAAGTTCTGAGAAGTTGGTAATGGCTCGTCGCAGAGTTGGCAGGTCTGCGACGAGGGAGGAGAAAGTTGAAAGGGAATCAGCTGCATACTGAGTGCCTCTAGTCTGAGAACTGCATGTTCCCTGACACACCTGACATTAATTAAATTAGTGAACGTAACGATATGTAAATGATTGTGGCTCGAACGGAAAGTCTTTTTATTATAATATTGTACGATATCATTAAAGAAAAAAAATCTAACTAAGTAAGTTTCAATGAAAGTATTATCAGTGGAACTGTATACTTCTTATTCTGAGACAATATCATTGAGAGTACTGAAATCGTTGATTAAGTTAACACATGTTCAGTCACAGGCTGAGAAATTTCTTGAGATTTATCTCAGTAGCTTCAGTTAAACACTTTTAGAGTAAAATTTTGGACTGGACCGAACTCGGATTGGAATCGACTTGTAGCGAACTCGGATTCAACTTGTATCGAAAGTAAGCGCTTAAGGTAAAGTTACAAACGTGGACTAAAGTGCAAACAAGACTGAATGCGGATTGAAACGGGACTGAAGCACTCTATTGGCGACTGACAGAACTATTAAACAAACGAATTACGAAAGTCCAGTAAACGTAAAGTATATTTTCCAACATAATATAAAATAAGAATTCTACATATTTCTCCTACCAAATATTTCTCAGTTCCTTCATATCCATCTATTTTTCGCATATAACCTCTTACATAACCAAATAAACAAGTTAATATGGCGGACACTTTTTCTTTGTTCTAATTTCAGTCCGATGAATGTTTAAAATAAACTTTTCAATCCTGAGTCTACATTCCAGTCCACCTCGTCAACTGGACTGGATTATCTTACTCTACTCCTACTTCAATCCAGTGCGGATGTGTTTATACTAACATCTCAATCTGGATCCTTCAGTCCACTCCAGGTTCAATCCAGATTTAAATGTTACTGTAAACGCACTAAAAAAGACTATAAAAGCATTTCGCTGTATTATTATGCGAAACATTTTGGCCCTGAAAGGCAGCTGCGTTGCAAAAGATTTCTCATATGAGTTTTTGTAAACTGAGCCACCCAAGGATGCTTCAAGTTCCTAAATATTATTTCAACCTTTGACTGACAACGAAAATATACTGCAGCTGGAGTTCTCTCTTGCGCATATGCCCAGTGCTGGCTTGACGAATGCCAGCACAATGTCAAACTCTATAAAAACCATGTAATTCCAACAGTGACGTAGACATCTGCTAACGTGCGGGTTATCCTATGTATAGGCTGTTCACGGTAAAATGAGTACTTTTGAAAGCCCTGCTCAAGATCTACTTGTATACACGTGTGATCTTCCGCATTAGGTAAAATTAAAATTAACATGGGCCTCATCACTTTATCTATGCATCGGTAAAGAGAAACTGTGAAATTATTAGAGAAGTAAATATTGTATAAATCCGTTCATTTTTACACTTCAATGCATTACAAAATACAGAAAGCGAGATAAATATTTTAAGTTATCACAAATGGTTACCTAACACTTTTTGTTCGACATTAATATATGGAACCACTTTCCTTTCCATCGTGACCAACTTTACTGGACACATGTCACTCAGTGCGCCCGTTTAAACATATACAGATAGAGGCAGTGACTTTTTTCTAAGGTTGATTTCAAAAATGTTCACTGTATCGTGAACAGTCTTTACCAATGCTTTAATTAAAAAAAAAAAAAAATGCGTACCTTGATCGTGTCAGAGTTGCACTGAAATTCGGTTAGAAAAAGTGTGATAAAATTTCAATGCACGTGCGTTTGTAAACTGCACACAAACAATGAGTCTAAGCTATGTGATCTTTGTCATTTAAAGTGGCAAATAATAGTCGTTCATAGACGGGATTCCTAAAATCAGTCACTGTGCAGTAGGCACGCGCACTCTAAGATTCATCTCTTCTTCGAAGAGATGATGCGACGTAACTGGACTTCAAATGACTCCAGTACCACAGATTCAGACAACTGGTTTAAGGTTGAAGTAAAGCAACTGCCTATGGCGCACTGCACCCGACTTTACAACATGAAAAACTCATAAAAAGTTAGTGCCTACAGACACTATGGAAATTTTCAAAAAATTGCGGTTTATGCTGTATATGAAAGAAGAACTAATTTTTTTTGCAACGCTATAAAATATTTTCCAAATTAAAACTTTTTAAATGTAAAAAAATAATCGATTTGTAGTCCGCATTTTTAGCATAATTTAAGCGCATTTCTGTTTTGGATGCTTCGGAAAACAGAACGTACAAGAACATATTCTTTTAAGAAAGGGCTTCATAATATTTACTATGATTGCATGTAAGGAAATTATAATAATAAATTGTCACAAGCTTTTATGGCTGAAACTGACATAAATAAAGTTAATTATAAAATTGTTATGATACATCATTACTGTGAATTTCTTACATGCAATCACAGTAAATATTATGACGAACTTTCTTCAAGAAGATTTTCTTGTTAATTCAGTTTTCCGGAGCAGCCAAAACGGAAATGCGTTTAAATTTAGTTAAAAATGCGGGCGCTATTGGTCAATTAATTGTTTACACTTAAAAAGTATATTTTAGTAAAATATTTTATAATGTTGCAAAATATATACGTTTTTCTTTCATATGTATCATAAGTTGCAGTTTTATGACAATTTTTATGGTATCTGTATTACATTTCTTATGAGTTCTTCACATTGTATAGTAGGCTGCAGTGCTCCATGGGCAGTTGCTTTACTGCAATTTAAAATACTCCGGGTGGCAGTAATTGCTATCCCAAACACCTGAAGCACTCAAAGTTACTCTTTGTAAAAATGAAAGACTCGTTCCACTTCTGTGGCTGCGGCACACAGTAAACAAGTACGCGGAGACCAAATCGCGTGGCAGTTGCACAGACAGACAAATGCGTACCTATATTTTCTGATTGACTGCGCGAGGCTATCGGAAGGGCTTTGTGCCTGATTGGCTACTGCGTGGTTTGAAAGGTTCACTTTCGGCCGGGCCTGCCGGCTAGCGATTGGCGAACGGTGTCCTGACACGTTGCTGATCAGCGACGCCATTTTGATGGTGTGTGCAGCTGGAGTTCGTTGGATAAGCAGCTGTTTCATCTCTGCATTCTCAACTACTCTGTAGCTGCGGCTCGAAGGTTCTTAAGGTATTCAAACACCCCGAGTATAATGAGAGTTGCAAAATTGTTGTATTTCAAAGGGATTTTTAACGTCCCCAGGTTTTATGTGTGAAAGCTTAGCAGGGGACGACTTACAGACTAACTTATAACCTAACTTAAATTAACACCCACGCCTTACCTGGGATTCGAACCCAGAGAATTCCGCACCCCAGATCGGAAGCGCACCAACCGACTGCGCCACGGGAGGTCGACAGCATTGCAAAATGTTTTATATAAAGTTATTCACGTGTTAACAGTCTGTGTTCTTGAGAAGAAAACAACGTTCTTCACATTTATTCGGAATACGATTTTCAATACATCCCGTTAACTGATAACATTCACTCTAGACCCGGAACAGTGAAAAATCACTGATTCACAGCAAATCCCATCAACACAAATAGGTGAAAATGGCTTCACCGAGAATAAGCGGAAATCTAACTGGTTGTTTCAGAGAAACATTTTCACTGATTATTACAACCAACTGTATGCTGGGAATTAAATATTCTTTTTGTTGATGTTAGCCAAATGATGAGAAATAAACATATTTCTGACAGTCACTGTTGATGTGTAATTTTTTTTATTAAAAAAAGAAATAGAAAAAGTTTTCCTTGGCCGGGATTTGGACCTACAGTATTCTACTACTCGCCGATATTTTACCTATTGAAACACCAAACGGATATTACGTAAGCAAGGACAAATATGTGCATTCTATTCACTATCAGAAAGCATGTAACTTTAATTGTTAAACCATTTCTTTTAATTTTTAGTTTAGTTGGTAACATTAGGTTTCTTTATGCAAACAGTTCGTATGGTAATACTTCACCACTTTTCAAGCATTTTAAATGTCAAAACAAGCGCTATAATGGATACGTGAATACGAAATGAAAGCCCAAGCATTCATGTTGCCTCATGAAATTGTATCATTGAAAACGAAAACGTCATTTTCAAAAGTACATTTTATTGGTGTCATTATTGCATGTGTTGCTTATTTTTTCATCTGTTTGTGAAAATATTTGCCTCCAAATGTAATACGTATGTTAACTAACAGAGCAATCGAAAACTATATGACTAAGGGATCAGTAGCCTGGCTGGTTAACACGTCAGATGAAAATGCCACGTGTACAGTAAGTGAGCGGAGACGGGTTACCAGACACTCTTCCCCAATTGAAAGAGAGACTTAACTAGTGACAAGTTTAGAGTGTTATTTAGAAGTCCTTCAACGTAGCCTATACCATGGTCGCATAGCTATGTCACAAATTTATGCTGCATTAATTGGAATTTGAAAGGTTCTATTGTCGTCCCCGGGTGTTATGCCTGCAGGATTATCAGGGGACGGCTTACAAATTAACTTATGACCTAACTTAAACTGACACCCATGCCGTACCGGGATTCGAACCCAGAACAAACCGGCGGTGCACTAACCGGCTGAGCCACGGGAAGTCAGCTTGCTACGTTAATGTCTACCAAGATTTTGTGTTCACATCAATTCGTACGAAGCACTGCAAAAGACCAGCGCGCCAGTACAGTGCTTTGCACATAGAGGCGTTGAGGCGATATTTGCGTAAGCCAAAGACGCTCTTATCACTCTCGAGTATTTGTGTCTCGATTGCGAAAAGTAGTAGGTGGGTTGACATAGGAGATTGTTACGTTTGTACAAAGTTGTTATCTCTTAAGTCACAGTTGTCCCTCGCCACGTTCTCGGGCTTCTTCCTTAGGCGTGCTCAGTATTCTGCTCAGTATTCTAAGTGTGGCTCGAGGTGATCCTTTACAGTAAAATGTAAATATTTACGTTGTTCCTTTGATGTGGGCGCAGCCACGGGCGTGGAAGACAGGTCTGGACACTAGCTTGAAAAGTCGACGCCCGTATCGACCCATTTAGTTCATGAACCCAGCAACAGAGCGCTGCTGCCGAAGTAGCGCTGTTTGACATGACAAGCGTAGGAGGGAATTGCAATTATTTCGTAAGGGGAATGGTGCACGAAAACCGTATATTTACATAATTTTTGTCACATGTTTCACAGAGGATTTTTCGAAATACGTAAATACATTTTGAACACATTCCTACATTGTTACAAATTCACTGCGTTCGTTATTCTCGGAGCACTGATTGAAGGCAAGAAAAATAATTATTTCTTTTCTTCCATCAGTGGTCTGAGAATAATGAATGCAGTGAATATATAACAACGTAAAAAGGCGTTGGAAATTTGTATTATTTACGTTTTGCCGAGCCAAAAAAATTTGATAAATACTTGGAAAACGACTTGTATCGAAAATCGGGCAAACATACTGCTTTCATGCACCATTCCTCTTAAAATGGGAAAATTACGTTTTTATCTCTATGGTGTTATCCCTATACCAGCAACGCTAAATGCTATTCACGGTAAAATGAGCACTTTTGAAAGCCCTGCTTATGATCTACTTGTATTCACGTTATGTATTATTACGCCTAATGCGTCGGGCAAGTGAAACTGCGAAATTATTTGTAATGTAAATGCTTTACAAATCTGCTCATTCTTACACTCCGATTCATTAAAAAATCAGAAAGCGAAAGAAATAATTTAAATGGTCAGAAATGGTTACCTGACACTTTTTATTCGACGTGAAGATACGGAACTACATCCCATCCATCGCTACCAACTTTACTGTGCGCATGTCACTCAGGAAGCCAGTTAAAATATGTGCAGGTTGTGGCAGTGACATTTTTCTATGGTTGATTTCAAAAGTGCTCACTTTATCTTGAACAGCCTTTACCAATGGTGAACAAAGGTTCTCAGTGTACAAGCAATGAATCCTAGTAATATTATAAATGCGAAAATTTGCATGTTTGTTCGCTACTCAATCACGTCCTAACGACTCGAAGGATTTGGATCCTTTTTGGTACAGGGGTAGATTATATTCTGGATTAGCACATAGAGTGCTTTTCATCCCGGAAAAAACGAAGAGTTTCTTAGGGAATATATAAAGTATGCCACCAACCATTAAGATATAGCACTTGGTCATTATAATTAAGGTTTGAGTTTTACACGCGGGTGAGGCCGCGGGTAGCAGGTAGTTAAAACATACTCATTAAGGCCCTTTTCCTGTTGATTTAAACCATGTCCATGTTCCGAGCACACTTATGCGCATGTACCCAAAACTGACCTAAACAAAAAGAACACAACTGTCGAAGCCGCATGGTCAACAGTGATGAAAGTGTTTGTTTGTATATTAATTTTTAAATGACAAGCCCTATTATATGAATAAAATACGTTTATAATTTTGAATTTAATCAAACTGCATTACAAATTGGTCAGAGGAAGCATACATACATCTCAAAGCATTTGTTTACAAATCAGATTTCTAACCTAACATTCAAACCATGCCGTTTTCACTAGACGTGTTGGCAGAGAAGCAGTTCAATGTTGGGACATTGAGATTGGTTGTGTGCAGCCAGCGAGATCGGTCTACCTCATCTTTAGTGTATGTTTCTAACGAGCTTAAGTACTGACGCATCAGTTAACTCTAATAGAAAGTCCACACGGCTTGAAAATTTCTTCGTGAAAGTACTAAAAATTGGTTGGAGAAATTTGACAAAGTTCTCGTTATTTTTACGGGCACTGATTCTGCTCGGCAACAGTTTCCGTAAATTTTGCTGAAATTTCTGTGAACTCGCGGTACTTTCCGCAAATTAGCTCGTTCGTTCTCCTCTGTCTGCGGTTCATGAAGAAGAACCAAAACAATTGTTTTATTTTCTTTGTGCAAGCGTTTCATTGGGTTTTGAATAGTGTATCTTTTTCCTTTTCTGAAGAGGAATCTGAACTCTAGTCGAAAATACACTGGCTCTTGTAACGTCTGGTTATCTAACACTTGCTATTTGCATTTCAACACATTTTAAGTTAGCATGCAAATTTATAATACTAGTATACGTACGTGTATTTTGAAAACAAATATTATAAATGTCATACGTAATATTAATGTACACGCAGCAGCTGAAATGTTAATTTTCCATATGTGAATTGTTGTAATTTTATTTTGTTTTATCAGGTTTCAAGTAACTTGTTTACTGTGTGCAAGTTGGCAACATTTAGGAGCAGCCTTTGAATAGTCACGGTATTGGAAAGCATTCTGGGTTAAGCCCTATGTACTCTGTATTAATTTGAATATTTAACCGGTGCCTATAATGGATGGTGACGAAATGTTCCATACTCCATCTTGAATTAAGTGGGTCACAACGGCAACAGGCCAGCGAGGCCTTAGTTCTACGTTGAAAGTATAAACTAAATGTTTTAAGATTTAATTAGACCCAAAAAAGTATATTACAATTTGAGTGATTAGCCAACGGTACGCGGTACTACCGTCAGAACAGGTCTATATATAAAATAAGTGTTAGAAACTCTACATTTATATAAGTTATGATCCCACCTTAATGTACAGACTGTTACACATACTTGAGAGTGTTTAATAAACTTTTAAAGTAAGCAGCATCATTTCATGACACTTTTCAGTGGTAACGAAGTGCCTGAGATATAAATAAGTATCTGATTGCTCTACCAACATAAACTGTGCTGGCCAGGAGCATTTTAAATGTGTAATTATACAGGCACGTAATTTATTGTAACGGCCAAGTGTGAGAACATTAGCGACTTTTATTTTGAACTGAATTAAATCTCATCTGCAAAACTTTTAAGTGTGTGCAACAGTCAAGATGTCTAGATAATATATTTTTTTTTTTACTTTCAAATACTCTATTCACTTAATTGTTATTTGTAGCAGGCATATTGAGAGATATCTTCATAGACCTAGTCCAGCTGCAGCGTGCATATCCCTTGTATTTTTAACACTACCAAGGAATTAAACTTTCAGGCAATTTATTTATATGATATTTTCCTCATTAAATTATTGCTTAGAAATATTGGAAGGCTTTCATTGTTTTAAATAAATACATAGTTGGTTCTTATGTCTTCCGCTGTGTTTTGTAGTGTTGTATAGCTATGTCTGATTGTGAGCAGGGCTATCCAGGTAATTGAAACTCTGTTGGTGTGGAATACCAGCAACTTCGACGATGGTTTGCAGTATGCAAAATTACTGCCAGTTGGCTAATGTTTAATGTTAATTTTATTGCTATGGATGTCTCCCAGGTCGTTGCACTTTAATTATGCAGTTCTGCAAGTATACGTTACATTTGACTAGTAAACCATAGCAGGTTTCACCCATTTTCTTACATGGGCTAATACTCATACGTGGGGCATACGTATACTGTATTTCTCTCCAAAGTTTTCCCCCACACAGTATTTCTTACACTCTTGTCCCGTTGAATTAACTGGAAAATTAGAAAATAATTTGAATTGTTGTAAACGTTTTATTTGTTTGTAACTATGCGTTCAATTTTTTTTTTCCCCTTTTTTTTAGTGTTGCCGTTTTATTTACGGCCGGTGGCTGATACCTGTAGAAGCTTGGAGAGATATCTGTAAGTGGTGTGGATGTCTTAGTTTCCTGAGAGGAACGGAAAGTTTTTTTCACATCGGCGAAGAACGTTTCTTGTTTACTCTGAATTTTTTCTTGTCCAGAAACCCACAGCGACTGCGGGGGGGGGGGGGGGGGGGGTTCTGCATTTGTACATGCATGTAGCTCATTTCCGTTTAAAGTCGTTACAGACTTCGATTACGCACTGTAGACTTTTTTTTTTTTTACTAAACTTCCTACAGTGTAATGGAAGTTTTTAAGCTATGCATTGAATGCAAACAATATCACATGCCAAACTGCAAATATACGAATGTTGAACGTCGTTACTATACAAAGTTGAGGACTTCCCTACGAATTTGAGTGTTTCAGGCACTGAGATAAAATCGAACAAAATATTTGTTTGTATAGGGCCATATATATATATATATATATATATATATATATATATATATATATATATATATATATATAACAAAATATATTGTTGAACAAACATAATTTGAAAAGCAATAAAAATAATTTTATTCATCAAACAAAATATATGTTTGAATAAATGAAATCTCTGTTTTGGAACAAAAGAAATTAGAATATCAACAAAATGTTTTGTTGAATCAACTGTATATGTGTATTTGGCCACTCATTTGACTGCCTTGGTTCGAAAATATAGCTCGAGAGTTTGCTTGTATTTTTTGTCACAATTAGAATCGTAACCGTATTTGTTAGTGCATCTATTGATGCTTAACAATCGTATGACACATTAATAAAACAACGCAACAAGAAACTGATAAGTAAAGCTGTAAAACTTGAAATCCCTCTTTGCACACCTTGCTTAATATTTGCTTATATATATATAATATATATATTATATATATTATATCAGAAAGCTTTCACCCATATATATAATATATATATATATATTATATATATTATATCAGAAAGCTTTCACCCATATATATATATATATATATATATATATATATATATATATATATATATATATATATATATATGGGTGAAAGCTTTCTGATATAATCTGTTGTCACATTAGCTTAGATTACTAAGGCGTAGCGCTCGGACGCAGGTGATCCTTGATCGAAACTCAGGCAAACTTCTACAAATATTTTCATATCGGCCCAAACTGTTTAATGTACGTTTAGGCAAACAAATCTTTAATTGCACCAACCAAATATTACAGTTTGGGGCAACCAAATGAGAACAACAAAATAATTTGGTTTCAGCAACGAAATATTTCATTTCCCCTATACAAACAAATAATTTGGTTGCAGCAAACAAATCTTGTTTGATTCATCGAAACCTTTATCTCAGTGTTAGCGAACATAGGATCGCTACCATGGATGTATGGGAAAATAGTTTTGCCATTCGCACTTCCCCACTACTCGTATACATTTTTATTAAAATTTTACGAATATATGCGTTTATTGACTAAAAATTTCCCGTGACTATACCGATGTAAAATCACCTACAGGAATCTGTCGTTGGAACCCTTATAAATGAGAATTGCTACACATTTCTCATGATTTATTTTAGTTTATTCATAAAAGTACCGAACATATTAGAAAACAAACCACTTTCCATGGAATTATCAATGTTTGAACCATAATATTTTACGTCAATTCATACTACAACGGACGATAAAATTATTTTTACAGGCTGTAAAGAATTTAATTCCCTCGCTGCGACCACTCGCAGAAGCGCTGTTTCTTATACAACTTTCATAACTCTTTTAATTTGTTCTGCGTTTTTGAACGCGTTATTCCTGTCATTTTGTAAACATTCAGTCCTGTTTCCAGAATTAATTGCATTCAGTGAGTGCCTCGAAGCCCTTCGATAATTGTGGAACATCATCTGAGCTTCGGAGCGATGTTTTTTGAAAATACTTGTTTTGTAATTTTTCCTCTCAAATTAACGTGATATTAAAATTGCAGCGGGTGTCGCTCCTCTGACGCTGTCCACTAATCAAAATGGAACAGAGTGTGGGAAGTCTTTTTGCCACAGTATTTTATGGTTGTCATCAAATCACTGAAATTTTACTGACTCAGTCAGTTGGGAGATGTCTCGTATGAAGAGGGACTGCCAATAACGAAAGAAAATCATTGATAACACGCACAAAGCAATTGCACGTAAGAGAAGCAAACATTTCTCGCGATGAATGTTTGTAGGCCTGCTATTAAGAGTTCCTACTCATACACTAAATATGAGGTAGATCGATCTCGCTGGCTGCGCACAACCAATCTCCGTGTCCCAACATTGAACTGCTCTTCTGCCAAAACGTCTAGCGAAAGCGGCATGGTTTGGAATTTAGGTTATAAAACTGATTTGTAAACAAGTATTTAAAGCTATTTTTATACTTCCTTTAACCAATTTGTAATGCAGTTTCACTTAATTCAAATTGGTTAAAGTATTTTATTAATATAATAGTAATGGTCGTAGTATCTTAAAATTAAGATATTAACAAACATGTTCAGCACTGCCGACCATGTGACTTTGACATCTGTGCTCTGTTGGGGTAGGTCAATGTCAAGACTAATAAGACGTCTACCTTATCGTTAGTCTATGTTCCTACTAGTGCGAATTTTGTGTGAAAGAGGCACAGAATCAACAGCGTTATGGAAAGGTCTACCAGTCCGCGAAATCCCAAAACCTAAAATCAAGAAGATAATTTAAACTATATAATATATTTTGTAGGGATAGAGTAATTAATATATCTGAATGCTTGTTAACTAACGTATACGACTATATTTAGTAAAGTCTATAGTTTTCGATTTAGAAATTGCCATATTTTTATGCAAAATGGGGATAGAAACCACATCAGTTAGTATGTCAAATTTATTTCCTTAAAATTAACATGATAATATTATCTAAAACTTCGCTATCTACAAATGTTTATATCTTAAATAGAATAGTTAACAAATGTAGAAATTAAATGAAAACTAAGGTTTACAGTGTTTGGCATAGTAAAATTGTATACATTTTTAAGCAATTATGTTCACATTATTAACTGTTTTGTGGTGTTTATACGTTACACTTCGAAAAATATTCAACCATTTTTATTCGCAAACTATACATTGTATTAACTACAGCCGTTGTGCTTTTATTAATTCAGGTTTAATTCCATTGTAGTATTTTCGTCATGAATCTTGCAGCTATGGCACTTTAAGATGTGATCCCGTAATTTTATCGATGGAAAGTACGCATAATTCGGTGCAGTTGTGAATTTTAGTTTCGCATACATAGTCTGTTCGCGGTTTGTTCGCACTTTTTTGAATCAAACCCTTGAAAGATTGCCCCATTTAATTTGACGCGTGTGGATGTTTCCTAAATATGTCACACAGCACAAGCGTTTTATACTTCTGTTAACATAAAGTTATCTTGTTTTTCGTCGAAGGGAATTTACATTTATACTTTATAAATAAGCTAAGAAATAGTTATTATGTCCACGAATGCGGTGAGTTGTTTCTTTGGCATAATTTAAGCTTTGTTTGCATGAGGCGGAGGAATATCCTCGAAGTAAAAAATCAGCAGGGCTTCAGGAAAGTTAGAAGTAACCGCGAACGGACAATATCTCCAGGTAAAGGCTGTTCACGATAAAGTGAGCACTTCAGAAATGAAACTTACAAATATGTCACTGACCATGCATGCGTATAATGCAATGGGCGCACTGTGTGGCATTCGCCCTGTAAAGTTGGTAACGATGGATGGAAAGTAGTTCCATGTATTAATGTTGAGTAAAAATTGTTAGGTAACCATTTGTGATAACTTAGAATTATTTCTTTCTCTTTCTGTTTTTATCAATGCACCGAAGTGTAAACATGAGCAGATTTGTAACGTATTAAGTTTCTTAATGATTTTACAGTTTAATTTGACCGTCACGTGATTTAAGTGATGAGGTCCGTGGTGATGTTAATTTTACGTAAGGCGGAAGAATACACAACGTGTAGATCTTAAGCAGGGCTTTCAAAGGAGTTCATTTTACCGGGAACAGAATATAGTGCACGCTCTTTTTCTCCTGCATGTTCAAGGCTTCCATACAGCGTCTTTAATTTGCGCAATGTCGTAAAATATCGTTCCTGAGCCATCCGAGGCGTGTGTTGCTGGGAGCTTGCTGACTTAAATCTCGTTGTAAGAGACGGACTTGGCACGTAAAGCGGCGCAGTTAGATGCGCAGTGTAGTTAGCGAATGCACACGCGCGACTCGCTGGTTGTCCAACGCCTCACCGCGTAGGGCGTGTTACGGCTGCTCGGCGCGGTGTCGGCACTCAGGTGTGGCGAGGGCACGGAATAATGAACATTATGTATATTCACAACCCCCGGGCAGGCACACATGAATTGCAAATCTTCGTCCTCGCCTTCCGTTGAGATTCGAAATTTGCGTCTAGGGCGTACCTATTTCAGGCTCTTCTCCCGCCAAATGAAATGCTAACAACGGGTTAGAGGCGTTTGTGTCCCGAGAAAGCCAGGGACATGCAAATCAGACAGTTTTGTATCCTTTTCACACACAAAGTGTACGTCACTCATCACCACGAAATTTAAACAAGCAGCCAATTAAAAACGACTCTGTTAACAAATTTCTTCTAAATCCTTCGTTACAGTATTTGAAATAACTATTATCATTTTTATGTGATTATAGACGTACATTTCAGGTCGTCTGTAGAACTAATTGAAATTAAATGTGTTATAATTATATAAAAGTATTAAAACAGCTGAATTTTAAATAATCTTTTTAAGTGTAACACATAGCTTATGTCATCCGTAATTCCTTTGATTGTTCGTAAAATCTTAACTTTTCGGAAATATTATTTGTCTTTATATCACATGCATAGCTTTATTCTATAACGAAATATTTAACGAGCTTGCTTTAGAATATATTTTTGAGATAACTAATTTCAGTTCTTTAGGACGTCAGCTTTTCATTACGCGCACTAATACATGTTACTCTAAATACTTTAATTTACTTTACTCTTTTTATGAAAGACTGGGTATCAGCTATTTAACAGAATCAAAGTGTTCATTAAAACCCTTAATTCGACTTCCAGTCAAATCGTTTCGAAAATTTCTTGAAACCAAACGAAAGTTATTTCCGCATTTTAGATTTAAGTTTATTATATGAAATTCACTGCATCAGTTGCGATAATTCGTATTCAAGTCTGTCGTACGCGTTCCGGGCTTTCAGAAGAGAGATTTTTTTATAGTTAAAAATGCACTTCATTAAAACAAAACAGCCCTTAAGGTGGCCGCCTTGTTATGCACCCGAACGGTGTGCAGAGTTCCAGGAGAAAATGTTTTATTAAAAAACCGTCCAACGTGTCTGAGTAAGGTCTGCTTGCGAATAACATTTAAGAAACGTTACGGGTCTGTATATGTTTTTCTATTCCCCTATTTCTCTCTAAAGCATGTTTTTGTGACAGCGAAAATGGCTCAAACGGGCGTTTTCGCGGTCATCTTTAGGTATGAACATTCCGATACACATTATTAAAAAGGGAATAGGGACGTGCTTCAAATATTCGTTTTTATTGTTAAGTCATAAAATGGTAGACGCTTTATCGACGGCAAGACTGCACGCCAGTTCATTGCTTTGCGCTTAGAGGCGATGAGAGAGCTGATGAGCATGTCTCGGTCGCCCCTAGCGCTCCCGCGCTTTTAGGCCTCAGACGTGCAAAATTCCTTCAACCAGGCGGCCACCTTAACTAAAGTTCATTCCAGAAATTACTTTTCCTCGGAGTATGATTTCGCTATCTGCAATTTATGTGGCGTTGTAGGCGTTGATGAACATTCGTCAAATAAAATTCTAGATTAGAGATAAAGATTTCGCAGTGGGATTGAAGGGTTGTAACGTTGAAGAAGGAAAAAACCATGTTCCTTCGTGACGTTTACACCTGTAGCTGGCTTGAGAATGCATCAGTAACGGATAATACAGCAGGGAAGGTCCGTAGACTCCCGAAATAGCTCATAGATGTTGAAGGTGTCTTTTTTTTTTATCGATAATACGTCTTTTATCCTCCCGCTCAACAGGAAAGACGTTGTGTTCCATTAGGAGCAATATTACAAGTCGAAGGAATAACGCCAGCCTTCTGTGACATGATGTATTTTATCAGTAACAGACACATAAGAGAAATACACCCCAATTCTAAAGAATTACTACATCGATTTTTATGAGTTATATTATTCAGACGCACTAACCTTTGTCATTTTCGGACAAAATATCGTTAGTATGTCTAATTCTACAATAAAACCTTTCGAAGATGAAATATTAGTGTAGTAGAAAACAATAAATATAAAAATGTTTCCTCGCTAAGGCAGGTAAAGTTAGGTAACTCGGTGATATCAAGTAACTCCACGATAGACAGAATTCTCTTTGTCACGCCGTAGCTTGAACTCCAAACGGTTTCAAGATTTTTCCGGCTGATGGCAAAAGCATCCAGGAGTCTTTAAGTCTACGAACTCCATGTCTAAATAACTGCACTAAGTTCTACGAATTTATTTGCTGCGCCGAGTAGCGCGGGCGGGAAAGTTACTGGCCATGATAACAGTAGTGGACAATTTTATTTCTCAGAAACAATCTTTCGGGTGTACAATTTTCATATTAACACCAGTTAGAGGTAAGAAACATATAATTAATGGGTACAATTAACATGGGCGTAGTGTGATGTGTTTAAGGTGTGTGAGCTTAGCAATGTGATGGTTTTTCTTAGGTTTTGGGATTGTTTCCTTCACACTTCGTGTTGACATGCCGCCGAAGCGAAATAAACCAGGACGCTCCTACACGTCTGAAAGCCTGAAAGAAGCGTTGAGGTTGGTTAAGGATGAACTGAAGTGAAGATAGCTTTGAATTCCAGATTCGAATTTGTCTTGCCAACTTTTTTATAGGAATACGAACATCGCACTTTGTACCCAAAACCAGTAATATAGTTGCATGTTTAAAGCCTCTTAAAAATCCTTAATTGCACATTTTATAGAACTATAGCACGATAATAAAACCTCACTGGAGTAATAAAATACCCATCTACATTGAAAGGACTCCCATGAATTCCATGATAAAGCCATTGAAACATCGAACTTTGTATCCCAAACTGTAATAAAGTTGCATGTGTAAAGGGCTTCAAATTAAAAACCCTTAATTGCACATGTTATAAAACTATAGCACGATAGTAAAACCTTGCTGTAGTAATAAAATATGGATCTATATTAAAAGGACGGCTGATGAAATCCATGATAAAGCCATTGAAACATGGCACTTTGTACCCCAAATCTATAATAAAGTTGCATGTGTAAAGCCTCTTAAATTAGAAATCCTTAATTATACATGTTATAGAACATTAGTACGTTAGTAAAACCTTGCTGGAGTAAAGAAAATGCAGTCAGTAGACTTTGGGCTTACAGTTAACCAGGTCAGACGCGGGGGTATTAGGTTACTGAAACTGCAGGACTCAGAAACCCTTTCTCTTCAGATAAGTGCAAAAAGTTTGTTTGTGTAAATTTATTTTGAAAATGTGAATATTTTTACCATTTGTGAATTATGTTGTGCAATGTGATTTCTTGTTATAGTCTGTCAGATATACAAGGCCTTCATTAATATGTTATGTACACTTTCATTGCATAAAAAAATATTTTTCACAATCAAATAATACATTTAGTAATAAACACCGTAATATCACAGAGTAACTTGAATACTATCACGGAGTTACCTACTTTTATTACCAAATTTTGTTAATCAATAACTGCGGAATAAACATCGCTATTTTCAATATGTTTATATGGAATTGTACATAAAGAATCCCTCTATCTCACGCAAAAAATATAAATAACCATTGCCTAATATTTTCTAAACAGTAACAGAAATGTCTTAGTATCGCGGAATTACCTAACTTCACGTACACATTTCGGGCTACAAATAATTAGAAATTTCAGAATAAATTGAAAACTAACCACTTCGAGATATTTGATAAGCACAGTGATAAATAATGACGCTTAGACTTCCTGACTTCAGGAAAACCTGACATAATAGCCTCTCAAAGGCAAGGCTGCTGCAAAAATGAATGATCCGGCTCCTAGCGCGGTCTCTGCACACCGACGTTTGCAACTCATCTCAACACTAAGCAGCATTTTTTTAAAAACTTTAACACAAACATTTTAATTATAAGTGCATTGGCTATTACTAATACAGCAATTAGTTACCCTGCAGCTCATTCACCATTCTGATCTTTGGGAACTGTGCAATATATTTGTACATCGTGGACCTATATGGCAGAAATTTCATAACGGAAAGTAAATTTTCACTAATAACAATAATAATTCATTTTACGCACACAGATAAAACCAGAACCTTACTCCATTTGGAGGGGGGGCACGGTGGAAGAGTGGTTATCCCGCTCGCCTCCCACCAATGCGAACCGGGTTCAATCCCCGGCCAGGTCACCGGATTTTCGCTAGTGGGAATTGTGCCGGACGATGCCGCTGGTCGGCGGGTTTTCTCGGGGAGCACACGTTTCTCCCCGCCCCTTCATTCCGGCGCCGCTCCATATTCACTTCAATCACCCTCATCGGCTCTCAAGACCTCGCTGTTAAGAGCCTCCCAAATCTCTTCTCTCACTCACTCACTCTTGGGGAAATCGTTTCCCGATACAACCGACTGGAATAACAGGTCAACCACTCGGGTACTACAGCCAGCTGCATCAAACGTCAGCCCACTTTCGCAAACGCTGACTGTGCATCAGGCTTTAACACGTTCAGTTCCCGTGTCCACGTTCAAACCCATGTTGCACGTGAAGCATAGTTATGCACTTCGCTGTACGCGGCGAGGAATCAGCGGCCGGCGTTTCCCGATACAACCGACTGGAATAACAGGTCAACCACTCGGGTACTACAGCCAGCTGCATCAAACGTCAGCCCACTTTCGCAAACGCTGACTGTGCATCAGGCTTTAACACGTTCAGTTCCCGCGTCCACGTTCAAACCCATGTTGCACGTGAAGCATAGTTATGCACTTCGCTGTACGTGGCGAGGAATCAGCGGCCGGCGTTTCCCGATACAACCGACTGGAATAACAGGTCAACCACTCGGGTACTACAGCCAGCTGCATCAAACGTCAGCCCACTTTCGCAAACGCTGACTGTGCATCAGGCTTTAACACGTTCAGTTCCCGCGTCCACGTTCAAACCCATGTTGCACGTGAAGCATAGTTATGCAGTTCGCTGTACGCGGCGAGGAATCAGCGGCCGGCGTTTCCCGATACAACCGACTGGAATAACAGGTCAACCACTCGGGTACTACAGCCAGCTGCATCAAACGTCAGCCCACTTTCGCAAACGCTGACTGTGCATCAGGCTTTAACACGTTCAGTTCCCGCGTCCACGTTCAAACCCATGTTGCACGTGAAGCATAGTTATGCAGTTCGCTGTACGCGGCGAGGAATCAGCGGCCGGCGTTTCGAATTTCTTCCTTCCGTCTTATCTGATTTGTTGAAGTTTCTGTACCGCTCATTCGTGAATAGCAGGCTTAGCTCAGCAGCCGTATAACTAGAGTCCTGCAAAATTCGCCTTATTATTAAGGGACACATTAAACTTAAAACGCAACATAAATTTTCATTAAGCTTGTCATTGGTCTATACTTTATCTCTAGGAATAGGTTAATTTTGCGAGTTCATTTCGGTACAAGATAGACGTCAAACACCTATACTGTGAAGTCACCTTCGCAATTGGATCACAGTTTATTAGACCCGCCCTGCACGCCTCTGAGCCAATAGCAGACTTGCAAGGAAACACCTTGCGTATCCCATAACCGCCAGGTGTGGGGCAACAGCCAATGAACACACAGCTGAGACTCCAGTATGCAGAGGACTGAGGAGTCTAGCCTACAGTTCATTGAACTCGCGAAATTTTCCTATCCCTATTTATCTGACACGCCCTGATTAGCTCTGCGCCAATAAACAAGCACTTCACAATTGATTAGTCCAGTCACGTGCAATCCAGGAAGGGAGTGACTTCACATCTATGCAGCAGCCAATCGAGAAAAGACGCTGGCTCGAGCATATATGGCACCGTGAAGTTTAGCCTGATGCCAAATAATAACGCGAACTTTGCAGGTCTCTACGTATAACATCTGCGTTTGTGTGTGGGCAAGCGCTCACGCCATAAATGGGAGTAAAAACGGAATAATAACGTCAGTGTAGTACTACAGTTTACTACACTAAGATGTAAGTCTCTTCGAGTCATCAGCTTACAGCATTTCTGTGCATCTCCAACAACACTAGTGAGTGCAGTCCGCTCGTTCTCGAATGATTGCTCGAAAACTTCCACATTGGCGATGGAGGACAAAGCGACAAAGTTTCTTGTTAATAACGGAATGTTGGCCCTGTTAGGAGGGAATAGAGATTTGTTCGCGATGGTTACCTTTAACCCGTTCGATCATACATTAGTTCCCCTAGTTGAAGTGTTGCATTCACGTAATTTTTTTTGGTATGAACTGTACTTGTGCTCAGCAAAATTTTTTTCAACCAATGACCAACGTGTTGCTTGTTCGATGATATTGGCATTAACCATTCATGTCAAAGACGCATGTAGAAAAGTCCACAGATAACATTAGCCTTGCTGTGTACAGTTCCGGTCATAACTTCCATTCGTTCGCAACGTGTCCACAACTGTGGACACATTGACTGAATGGGTTAAAACCATTTCAAAATGGTCCGAAAACTGCATTATCATTTGCAGTTTTTATAAAATTATCAATTAATCTTCCAACAATGTTGAACACTATGTACCTTCATTAACACCTTACCTCCTTAACTGTTCGATCAGAAATGATCTACATGCAATAATGCCTACATAATCCTCAAAGTGCCGACAGACCGCACCACTGATTCGAATGGCATGTAATGCACGCTCTTTAGCAGCAGTAGCCTACGTTTTTTTTTATTGCTGGTGAGAATCACTCTCGATACAGTGACGTGTAGTGAATTTTTTTTACAGGGTAAGTAATTTCTACTAACAAACGCAACTTCCAACTTTGCTTACCCTCCACATGTATTTACAATTTTATAATACCTAACATTAGTATTAAACTGGAAACGAAATTAATGTAATAATAATTAAACTGATTATTATTTCGAGAGATATTAGGCTACAAATTATAGGAAAACTCCCGTTTTCCCGAACACTTTAATCCACTTTCTAAGGGGAAATGTAGGACTGGAGGACGCAAACAGAACGATGCTTACCTTGCCGAAGGAACGCTCTCGAGCATGTGGCATGTTGCTTGCGAGTTCGATTCATCGCTAGTCGCTCCCGTTTGTGAAAATGAATCTAGATGGCAGCACTGTGTGTGAACAGTACGGGAGCTACGAAAACTCTGTTTTTCGAATCGGAAACGGGAAACTCAGAATTAACCGTGTTTAAAGTTACGGCGAAAAGTATAAGGGGTCAAAAATGTCTACTATGTATAGAAGAATTCTTGAATTCATTTTGGGACTAGCTAGAACTTAAAACACGTGCGTTTATATAACTGTAGCCATTGGTCAGCGTGGTGTTTGACACCTCCTGGAGAACGGTGTCCAATTGTCGCCTTCCACTGTGACAGCAGACAACCAATGTGCAGTTGCCTACAGGTAATTGAACTCGCGAATTTTTCAGGTCTCTATGTATAGGGTAAGCATTGCTTATCTTGCGTTTATGGAATAAACGTAAATTAATCTGGGACTGTACGGATTAATGAGCGCGACAATGCGCGAATGTATTTATCTACTTATCGCGACTTGGTAAGTTCAGTGTTTGTTGAGATAATTCTCATGGCAGACGATGCTAGGTAAAAACGGGAAAAATGATCTACGTATATAAAGCGCAGATATGATATATATATATATATATATATATATATATATATATATATATATATATATATCCTGCTTACTATTTATTTGAGCGTTTTCAATCCGCAGTATAAACGCCACTGCCACTCCCCACATTGAAGCTAAAGGTCGCGCAGAGGTTTTGAATTGCTGTTCCCCAGAGGCAGAGTTTTTTTTTCTTTTTGCCCAACTCTCCATGTACTGGTGCACACGTCATGTCACAGAACTCTCAACTGGCAAGCTAATTATAATTTACACTGTCCGAGAAACTTGAAAATTCACAATTTTGTTTAAAATAAAAATGAAAATTGATTTCGTATCCTATGATTACATGGTTTATAAATGTAAAATCATCTGAACCATTGGTGAAAAACGCGGAAAGCAAAACAGTGAACACATTTTCTTTGGGGAATAATAAGACCGCTGGGTCACAAACACACACACACAACATTACAATCGCTCAATCGCAATTGCAAATGCTTGGTATAATAATAATAATTAATAATAATAATTAATGATAATAATAATAATAAATGCGTATGGGGACTGAACCGAGGGCGAGGCATCACCCTCCGAGCTTTCCAGCCGTGACCCGTAGGTGCCTGTCGTCCCTGAACATGACATGAAATGAGACCCTAGAATGGAGCGGCGCTGGAATGCAAGGGCGGGGGGAACGGGAGCCCCCCGAGAAAACCCGCCGACAAGAGGCATCGTCCAGCATGATTCCCACATGCGAAATATAATAATTAAAATAGACTTCTATACCTTTTGGGCATTCCCTTACCAATTGATTGTGATTTCAGTTTTTTTTATAAATTATTTTATAGTGACATCCATGTAAATGCTTTTGTTATCTGCCGTGTGGAATGTTAGTCTTTGATTAGTGGCAATAGAGAACACACCAAAGTTATTCTGCAGATTTTGTATTATTAAGACTTTTACGTTTTACCTCCTTGTTATTTTTTGTTCCCGAGCTGCAGACGTAAGAATAATTTTATGCAGTTTCTCAAACTTAATAATATTTGAAAGGTAACATATTATAAGTTATATCGTAATATCCCTCGTTTCATTTCGTAAGAGCGCTGGGGCTATAAACGCCTAAGCAGTTTACCGTAGTCGAATAGTAATTAAAAATCACGTATGTGGCACTTGCGTCATGCTGCTTAACATGGCCCCTTGAAGTCTAGGAGAGAGTGGAATATTTAGTATCATTACAATCACGCTATATATTGCTTTAATAAAACAGTACAAAGGAAAATTTTCGAAAGCGGACGTTCGTCATTATCTTCTTGTACGCTGGCGTACTGCATTTCTAAACGGACCGAAGAAATGCTGATCTGCGTATGTTATCCTTCACCCAGTTCACCGCAACACACCTGTAGATACTAAGACTAAAGGTCGGCCCGGCTCAGTATTACCACCTGTAGTCGGATTAGGCTGTATGTACCCTAATTTTAAGCCATATAACTTGAAGTATAATGGGTGTAGCTGAATGTCGAATCGTAACCAAATTGAGATAGGGACTATTGACCATTATTTCGTATCTTAAGTACTGCTACGTAAAACTAATAACAAAAATTAGTCCAGGTTAATTGCCTCAAACATTTAATACATATAAGACATTGTGTGAAAATGGGCTGGTGGGCTTAAACTTTTTGTAGGTACTATATGTTTACAACGTTTTGATAAAGTCTTGAATTACTTCTACGAAGTAATACTACCTGACTAGGTCACTAATAACTTAGTGTTAAGCATTTACTCTACATTAACGGTAGGAATTATTAATATTCTATTATGAATAGTAGTGTACAAATCCTTCAGATTTGGAAAAAGACTATAGCCAAATTTCCGAGAGTAGGGTCTATATAAAGTCAACTTGCTTGTCTCTAGGTTGGTAACACTGGTCTGGGTGATGGGGTTTCTGGGATCGGGAGAAGCACAACAAATACAGATGGCAAAGACTCGACGCCTGGCATTTTGTGCCACAGAGGAATATACGTGGTAAAAGTTAACACAGGATGCACCCAAAAAATATATATTTACAATTTTTTAATGTATTTTTTATTTCTAAGGAACTCCAGGCATCTGGGCGTCTTGTGAAACTACACCGCTGGTATGTTATATGTCCGAGGTCCAGAATCATGGAAGTTCCAACTATGGGCCCGCATATCATACGCTTCATTGCCTCGACGCGTAAAGCAGGTTTTGCACACGACGCGAAATTCATGCAGAATTCGTACAAGATAGCACACCCGTATAGGCTATTCGCGTTAAAGTGAGCACTTTTATAAGGCCCTTCCAAATTTTTCCTTGTAGCCAATTTTTGTCTTTTTGCCACATTTTAAAATCGACATTGCTATGTGACTGATTTTATATATATATATACGGTATATACATTCAACACTCTCAGAAGGTAATGTCTGAGTCTGCAATGCAACATACTTTTTAATGACTAATAGCTGGTGAAAGATCCTTAAAACGTGCTCACTTTACCGGGAACAGCCTATACTAAATATCACGAGAGAATATATCATGCAAGGCAGATCTGGTATACGGAATCAGGAGTTAGAGCATTCTATTCTATTTTCAGGATAGTTTGCACAAAACGAATGCTTTCTGAAGCATGCAGAATGTAAATGCGCTTAAATTTTCATTACAAAAGATATATTCGACCGATTTTTTTTAAAATTATTAAAGAGATAAATTCTGGCAAAATATTTAACAGTGTTACAAGATATGTTCATTATTTTTTTCATATGCAACATACATCTTACCGCTCTGATAATTTTGGTAGAGTGTGTAGGGCCTACTACTTTTTAATGAATTCTGCACGATGTACATTCGCGTGCAGAGCTTCGTTGGTACACTCTAAGAAATTATTCGGAAATTTACCATACCAGTATATACACTTAGTGAGAAAGCAGGAATGGTAATGTTTTCCTACTATACATTCATTGTAGCGCTCCTACATTTGCTCAGGAAACAGTCAAATACATAGGGAAGTTCCCAACTTTGTATAGTAGCGCTGCTAAACATTCCTATATCTGCAGCTTGATGTGTAGTATTATTTCTTTACAGCATATAGAACAAAAACTTTCATTACACTTTAGAAAGTTTTCCAGAAAGTTTAATTTATAATTAGTATGTATAAAACATGAAAAAATAGTTATGTTGGTAAGTTGGTAATGCTTAAACGCTGTTCACGTTAAAGTGAGCACTTTTGAAATCAACCTTAGAAAAAGTCACTGCCCTTACATGCATCTATCTTAACGGGGGGCAATGAGTGACATGTGCCCAGTAATGCTGGTAACGATGGAGGGGAAAGTAGTTCCATATATTAACGTCGAATAAAAAGTGTTAGGCAACCATTTGTTATAACTGAAATTAATTCGCTCGATTTTTTCTGCCTTTTTTTTTAAATAGGTACATCGAAATGTAAAAGTTATCCGATTTGTACAATATTTATTTTTCTAATAATTTCACGGATCCACTTCACCGACGTATGAACAAAGTGATGAAGCCCATTGCAATGTTAATTTTATGAGGCGGAAGAACACACATCGTGTATAAAAGTAGATCTTAAGCAAGGCCTTTTAAAGTGCTCATTTTTACCATGAACAGTCTATAGTAAGAAATAGCTCTTATTGAAATTTTTATTTCACTAAGTGCGCACAAAAGCGGCGCGCTGTCCCTTAGGTGAAATTTCCTAGACTGGGGTAAGCTTCGTTTGCATGAGGCGGAGGAATATCCTGAAAGTTGAACTTTGGCAGGGCTTCAGGAAATGTGTGAAGTAATAACGAATTGAGTATAACAGCTAACCTCTCCTCTGTTAGTCAAGTCCCAAGGATTCAATGCCAGCGCGACAGCAGCGCTTCCCCGCGCTTCTTCGCTGGCTCGCCGCCTCGTGCGCTGCTGGAAATTCCCGCATACAAATAGAAATTTTTACGGAAATGTGCATTAAATATACGGGAAACTTGGTGCATAGAGACGAGAAAAGGAACGAATCTCCATAATAAAAAGAACAATAAAGTCACCGAACCTCTTTGTGTTTATTTTAGCTTCCGGTGTGTGGGACGAACCACGGCGTAGCTACATCGCAGAATAGATTAGTACACAGAGATGAAATGGCGCGGGTGTTTATTTAATGTGGGCATACCATTCCTCTGATTGGCTACACGAGGCTCTGGGACAGGTAATTTTGTCTCATTGGCTACTGCGTGCTGCAAAACTAATCCTTTCGTCTGGGCTGATGCCTGCCGAGTAGATTAACAGGCGTTGATTGGCGAACGTCGTTCGAACAGTTTCCAAAGAAAAGACTTCTCAGAATAAAAAAAAGGTCAAACTAATAATAATACACTGCTGGTCATTAAAATTGAGACACCAAGAAGGATACACCTAAAGGTGCTCACATTGAGGGAATGTGTAAGGCAGGGTAGGACAATGAAGTGATTAGTTTTTCAGCCGAGTAGTGTAGCACGGGCACCAGTGACGACACTAATAAGCGGTTTGTTAAGTGGTTGGTCGGGGAGCCGCTGAGAAGCAGGGTCATCGTGTTTCCCCGCCGTTTCTGTGCATAGACGGTGTTTGTGGCGTTGAAGAACACGACAATAATACGAACTGGTTTCCACCGTGGCCTATCGGGACTGCGGATCATCCTAACGCCGAGTTGGTCCTAGCGTTGGAAGAAATGCAATTACAATGAAGCAGATATGAGTGCTGTGGTTCGAGTAATGGTGGGCTCAGCTATGTGAAGGAAGTTAGCAGCACCGTCCCACCGAGTGCGAGGACTGGCGTCTGGTGTGCACAGCGACTACGGGCTGCGCAATCGCATCAAACACCTTCGCTTAGGAGTTCAGGCAAGTGGCGCAGCATCAGGGTATCTCGCCCAGGTGCCCGGGTACCACGGCTGCCACCGTCTGCTCACCACGGACCCATGCGCCAGGGGTGGTGCGTCCCAAGTAGCAAAATATAGTTGGCCCACGTGTGCAGATCTGATTGTGAACAAGCAGCCCACATGCGGCATTCACAGACATTCAAGAAGTGGAATGCGCCCGCAGAGGCATGTGGCACACATGATTAATGATGACTGTGTTATGATGTGTTTACATGTGGGACATATATGGATATTTAACTGTCAGCAGGTGTCTGGCAAAACCAGAGTTCCCCCGTACGTTAATCACAAGCGGGCCACTTCTGGATGTACTGTCGGCTGATGTCTGGCAAACCAAGTGTTGCCCATAATTCAACCACAAGCGGGCAACTTCTTGATGAATTGTCGACTGATGTCTGGCAAAACAAGAGTTGCCCATCAGTCAACCACAAGCGGGCCACTTCTGGCTTTCTGCTTCTGGCCTGCAATAAGTAAACCACATGTCGTTAGCCAACAGTTGGTAAGCCACTTGTGGTCCAGCTATTAGTCACTTGTGGTCTACATAGGCGCTGCTTGCCAGGCATGTTCAAAACCAAAAGATAATTATGTCTAACCCAAATCAAACTTATGTATACCGTGTTCACGTGTGTTATCTTCAGCTGTATTTCATAATTAGTAAATTTATTTGGCTAAACCTGAAATCGATCTCACAAACCTTTAGTCTACAGTTAAGTATGCTATCAACTACTCTACTATGTATTCATATACGACTTTAGAAGTGAATCTGGATACTTACTTCACATACATAATGCATTATTAGCTTTGCTATATAGACAATGTTAGTATCGCGAGTCAATACTGTGATTTATGTGTCTTGTTTAAAAATATAGTATTTTAGTTTTGGACTATTTTAAGGTAGAATTAAATATACAAGATAACGATATTTTTGCGTGTTATACTTTGCAGGTATCTGGTCTAAAATCTATTTTTACTATTACTAGCAATGTCATGTGATTATTTTTCTTCATATATACATGAAATAAAAAAAATCAATAGAAAACGCACATGCTATTTGTTACTACACAGTAACATATAGTCGGTATGCCATAAATGGAACATAAGCTTGCTGATCATTTTTCCTCAGTAATAAGGAACAGTAGGCATACAACTAAAGGTGGCATGTACTCTTTGGCATACATCACCCACACATTCTCTACATACTCTTAAGATGTCTGTGGGTATTTCAGACATTTACTTGTGCGCCATATATGAAATTCGTTAGTCGTTTTGTGTTAAATGGCCCACAATTTCCCACATGATGATGTCCAACTATCAGAAATGAACCATTCTACCATGCGAGGGCTTTATGCGCAAACATGATCTTATAATCATACTCTTTCGCATACATCAGCCACACATTATTTACATACTTTAAGATGCCTGTGGGTGTTTCTCTGGTGTTTGTGGGCCACATATGAAATTCTGTCAGTCATTTTGTGATAAGTGGCCCGTAATTGGCCTCATGATGATGCCAAACTATCAGAATTGAACCTGTCTACCACATGAGGGTTTTATATGGAAAAATGATCTTATTTTCATACTCTTTGGCATACATCAGCCACATGTTTTCCACATGTTCTAATATGTCAGTGAGTGATTCACTGATGTTTGCTTGTGGGCCATACATTAAATTCTGTCAATCATTTTGTGATTAATGGCCCACATCAAAAATACTTACCGAGCAAAAACAGTCACCATTGTTCTCGTGGTCTTATTGTGTACCACATAGGAAAACACTTACAGCCATTTGGGAGAACATGTACCACCTGTGCCAACAGTCGGCCAACTGTTATCTTGTTGTTTGCTACTTGGGGTGGGACGTCGAGCCTGGAGGGTCGTATGGCATGCCTTCGTCTTCGCCGACGTATCCCGCTTCCGCTTGCAGCGCCACGACGGTTCGCACTAGTGTCTGGCGGAACCGTTGTGCGTTGCGCCCCTGGTCGAATACCCATTTCCCACCGTCACACCGGCTTGTCACCGGGAGTTATAGTGTAGAGTGCCATCTGATTTCACTCCCGCCTGTGCCTAGCCCGCATTTCCTGGACCAAGCACAACTTCTTGGCAGCTCCGTGCCAGCCTATCAGCGAGCAGCACCAAGCCCTGTCGCCACATTTGTCAAGCACCTGTCCCTTTATAAAACATAGGTAGAGACCTGAGAAATTCGCGAGTTTAATGACCTGCAGGCTAGATTCTACAGTCTTGTGTACAAATTTGTCGATGTCAACTGTACATTGGTTGTCTGCTGTCACAGCGGAAGGCGACAATTGGGCCAGCGTTCTCCAGGAGTTGTCAAACACCGCGTGGACCGATGGCAAATGTTATATAAACACACATGTTTTGAATTCTAACTTGTCCCAAAATTAATCCGCGAACTCTTCAGGTCTCTAAACATGTGTCATGAAATCTGAATTGTAGTAATATAAATTTCAACTATGTACATAAAGAGGCACATTCTCGTACAATAAAACGAGACACCGATAAAGCATACATACATACAAAAAAGTTCACATTTATTACGAAACTCCTTGAGCAGACGAACTGCTTCGATTTTACGTTCGTAGTGAAAACACTCCGCGACACTTAGATGATAAGCTTTTAGTACATGTAGATTTAATAATTGACTTGATATTGGGAGTAGCAAAGAAAAAAATTCATATTTGTGTTGTAACTTGTAATAGTAGCATAAACTCGTCCCTTTCCACGCAGTTGTAAGGTCATTTCTTTCCAATACAAACTTCCACCCGTCATTTGTTTTCTTATAACAAAAATCGGCACTCTGCAAGAAATCAACTTAATTTCTTACGCATAGCTGTTGTAATTTTTGTCGGGATTCCCTCTCCCTTGTATTAAACCCAAACTTCTCTGCTCTTGGAAGCTAAAAACATTAAAATCTAACTCGCTTCCCGACAGTTTTTTTCTATAGGTGACACGAATATTGCTTTTGAAGTATTTAGATGAAATACTGCTCTTCCATTCCTTGCATATCAACCGTACTGTATGTTCACCGACATCACACTCTCTTGCTGCCAGACTGTTAATTTGTTTAAAATTCGCACTTTCACAAAAATTTATTTCTAATTGTTTAGTTGAAAAGTAAAGAAGAACGCACTCCAAACATAGATGGACCTTGTTTGTGAACGAAATCCCTTTTGCGATAACTGGGGGTAGCATCGTTCAAAGCCCACCGTGGTCCTGGCTGTAGCAGACATCAGATCGGTGTGTGGAGTGAGGAACCTGTTGTGCTTCGCATTATCTTGTGTTGACTAAGCACGAATCAAGACTTTGTTACCATTTACTTATAAAGCAAACAGGCAACGTTTAGACACACCTAAGAAATATGATTTCCTGTATTATGGGAAATAACGTATAGTATCCTTTATTCTGAAAAAAAAAAAAAAATTAGTCGTGAGTTCATGCCAGCTGTCATGCACACTCCGTTACAGCGTAAAACACGAATGGATAAAGATGCAGTCTTCGGATTTTCTCGTACTTATTCAGAAAAAAGAGCATCTTGCAAAAAGTGACGAATTTTAATTAAATCTTTCATGGCGAGCGCATCTGGAAAAAAAAAACCATTTTGCTTGACTCGCTGTAGCGCCCGTAACATTGTGACGTTTGTTTCAACCAACAAAATTTCTATTTGTTTGTATATAGCCAAAAAAAAATAAGGAGTCCCCTCTAACAAAATATTTTGTTGACAAAGCAGTATCTGAAAGGCAACAAAACATATTTTGTTCACCTAACAAACTGACAGGTATGACCCTTGACAACCTTTAGCTAGGCATGGTAAGTTTTAATATGTTAGTTAATTGAAGTTAATTTCAGGTTAGTGTTCCAAAACGTTTACCAAGTTAAAAGTTAATGCCTAGAAAAATTTTACTGAATAATTATACACTTGAACTGACCAAACCATTTGGTTGGGCAAACGGGATCTGCCTGGCAACCAAATATTTGTCAGAATCAACTCTATACATTTGTAATATATTGTTGGCTCTTGCAAACATTTCTCTCGGTGTGATAGGCTACTGGCACCAGCTAGTGGGAGGAGCACTGCTGCTGATTGACTCTCCTTGAGCGGCCAAGAAGTTCTGTGCCTTGTATGGTATGCTGACCTGCAACTATTACATCACGGAGGTGTTGGACCCTCTCGTCCCATATCTTCAGGGGCAGCCTGAGGCCATGTACCAACATGACTATGCGCGACTGCACATGGCACACGTCATTTCGACGGTGTCTGTATGAGCATGTCACACTTCTCACTTGGCCTGCGCGCTAGCCCGGATATCTCGCCCAACGAAAAAAGTGTTGCCCATGGTAGGATGACGACATTGTATCACACAAAATAACTAAACATTTCGTTACAATACGGAGATTTGAACTCTAACACCAACAGCTTTGTGGAACAAACCCGAGCACTAACCCACTGTGCTACACACAACTTGCAGATGCATTGTGTAAAATCTTAATGTAGCAGGAGTGATGTTAACGCCCACACACGAAAACTTTATTAATAGTATTGTGATAGTTCCCCCTTCTTTTAGTCTCCTAACCTTATAAACTTGTTTAATTACGGAAAGCACAAGATTGATTATTATGTTTTTTAAAGAAACATTTTTAAATAATTTAATAGTGTTTTAATTAGTCGCGTAAACGTCCGTTGTGCATAAATGTGAAAATAGTACCTTGTTTTTTGTACATAAGCAGTGCCGTTACTAACATTATTTTCCATACATTAATAGCCTAGTACTTGCACTCATAAACTTAAATAAATACAGTCTTTAGGGAAAATAATTAGTCGTCGTGCTTTTTAGATGTACCACAAAGCTCTTACATATAGTATTTTATTGCATTTGTAGCCCTGCCAACTGCGGATTGTCTGTCATTTGCTAGTTGTTTTTACCTGCCATTTACAATTTTCTGTTAGCACTTTAGGTAACGTGTGGGTATAAACTGATGCATTCTTTCTTCTCTTCTGATAGCCGATAGAAATTGTTATGCCTGCTGTTGTGCCCATGGGTATAACAGAAGGGAGCAGAAATTGGGTATTGTGTAGGCCCGGCTTTAGCTCCTGTACGGCCGCCCGTGGTGGGGCCACATATGCCTGATCTTTCCCCATGTTTTGTTCATCATAACCGAGTTGACAGAGTAATCTTGTAACATTCTGTATAGTGGGTATTCTGTCCAATAAATCTGGGTTAGATAGTTCGAGTCCTTATTATGTTGCAATTATAATGTCCAGTAGTGTAAAGTTGAATATCATAGTAAAAAACTACGTATGTCAGTAAATGAACTGTTAACAACATGATAGCTTGGTTATACACACTAGTGCTATATTTCCTTTGCGTTTCCATTACTCGCGCGTTTCCTTCAAATACCGTTACCGTGGCATGGCTGGCAAGGTGTGTTGTAGCAAGTAACACACTTTGACATATCAGCTGACGACGTACGCCCAAAGCTGATACGGCTTATCGCCTCCTGCAGGGAACCCACCTGTCAGATAACGGCTGCCCTATTACCTCACGCTATTACCGCGCAGTTCCGCTGCGCTGCCTGCTGTCCAGTCGTCACGTTCCGCGGCTTATTTGGTCGAAACTGGTCCAAAACCTGGCGCATTTTTGCGTAAGACTGTGTTCGATTACGTATTTCAAGGCCGCGCCCACACGTCTTGCTTATCTCCCCATCTTATACACGTTGTTTAAAATAGAATATGGGAACTGCTTAAAGGATGGATATAACGTAACATGTGAAGGATAAAATGCTATTAAACACATGACCTATTCAGCTTCCCTTTCACGTAATCGCCGTCCAAACCTAGGTGGCCTTGCTACGACGGACGGAATATACATGATAGGTACACTACCCAGAGTGTGTGACGTGCTACAAGACATGTTCAAAATGTACACCATGGATGTCGATATAGCCCTGCAGACGTCTTCCAATGAATGACCGTAAGAAGGCTAATTCTTATTCGGAACCTTGAATTCACAAACAAAGACGGGCTGCAGTGCACAAAAATTCAGTAATGCGTACAAATAAATTTTATTTTTGTTTCCTTGAATCCGTTTCTAAATATATGTGTGTGTGTGTGTGTGTGTGTGTTTCTACAGTTGTAGATAAAGTGCATTTACGCATTGCAACTTCCCAGGGAACAAATTAAGGTTTTTGTCACCTTGCATTTAAACGCAAACATGGCTGATGCCCGCGGTAAAATAAATACATTAATTAATTTTTATTTGTCAAGAGTTTTGAGAATTTCCTTCAAAATAACAACCAACGACACACGCTCAGTAGAATGGTACGGAGATATCTGCGCGGCCCTTAACACCGAGGTCTTGGGAGCCGATAAGGGTGAAACGAGGTGCGTGCGGAGCAGCGCCGGAACGCAAGAGAGATAGAGAGCGCGGGAGGAAACTGGAGTTCCCCGAGAAAACCCGCTGGCCAGCGGCATCGTCCGGCACGATTCTCAATATCCGGGAGATACTCGGGCGGGAAACGAGCCCGGTTCGCCTAGGTGGGAGGAGAGTAGTTTAACCACCACGCACCGGGGGCCCGACACCCATTCAGTTTACCATTTGTGCACGGAAACCTAGAGGTAAAAAGTAATCGTGTGCGTAGTAATTATCCCAGATAGCAACGTGACTGAAACTACGTCGTAACTAAATTGCCCAGTTTAGTTTGGAAGTAAGGAATTGTGCCTGAACCGGGTAGCTATATCAAGCCTAAAATAGCATACACTCTTAAAATTTTTTTTTGTAATTTTTACTGAGAAATTCTTTGTAGTTTTACAAATGCTTGTAACAGTACAAAGATTTTTGTTGTAAAACTACAAGGTCCATGTTTGTAACAGACCTTAGGAAATGTTTGTACTATACTGAGCTGTACCCACGAGCTTCAGCAAAATGGCGGACGCTCAACAACGTAAAACCGTATAAAGCTGTTTGTGCAAAAACTATGGGTGCAAAAAGAAATGTATTGCAATTTTGAATCACGTAAAACACTTTAAACACCTCAAATAATCATAATAAAACGAAAAGTTCAATAAGGATTGAATTATTTATTATCTATTAGTGTTTCCTGGCTAAACATAACTCTTAAATCGACTCTTATTACTCCGTTGTTAAGAGGCGTCCAAATCTCTTAACTCAACACATGAAATCTTAAAATAATAATAATAATAATAAATGTACCCATTCTTCTTAACCGTATAACTTAAATATTATTTAGTATGTACTTGTACGTTGTACGTATATTTACAGTAAAAATAAGCATTGATATCGTAAGTCAAGTTGATATTGTGGATAACGGTGCGGGCTAGTAATGGGCCTGCATTGGGTATGAGTTATATTCCCCGTGCCAGCGAGGTGTAACTTTTTTTTTGTAAATTAAATGTGTATATTTTTTTTTTAGTTGTTCTCTATTACTAATTCATTACATTTGTTTTCTAGAAAAATAAATTATTTACACTTCTCAATAATGTCGGTTGTGATACAAGGCTACCATTTGTTATATTACAAGGCAATATTTTGCAGATTTTACAAGAAAGCTCTTTGTAGCTTTACAAAGGATTTTCTTGGCAACTGGGTTTCCAGATTTTTTTAAAAATACAAAACAATTTTTAGAGTATACAGATATAGGCTGTTCACGATAAAATGAGCGATTTTGAAAGCTCTGCTTAAGATCTACTTGTATGCACATTGTATATTTTTCCGCCTTATGTAAAATTAACATTGCCATGGGCCGCATCACTTTATTAATACGTCGGTAAAATAGAACTGTGGAATTATTGGGAACGTAAATATCACACAAATCTGCTCATTTTTGCACTTCTTCGGCGCATTAAAAAAAAAAACAGAAAGCAAAAGAAATAATTTAAGTTGTCACAACTGGTTACCTAACACTTTTTATTCAACGTAAAGATATGGAGCTATTTTTCGTACATTCTTACCAACTTTACTAAGCAAATGTTACTCAGTGAGCCCATTAAAATATATACATCCATGAGCAGTAACCTTTTTCTAGGGTTCATTTCAACAGTGCTCGCTTGATCGTGAACTAACAGCCTTTACCTATTATCCTACGTAGGCCTATACACACAACGAAACAACAAGTCCTCGTTATAAACACCCCCCCCCCCATTTTTTTTTCTTCAAAAGCTCCACAATTTTACCAAACAACATGTGTGTACCATATAATATCTTTATACAGTTTTCTTCAGAAATATTAATAGTTTCATAAGCAAACAAAAGAAATAAAAAGTATTTACACATCCCCTTGTAAACTTAAAATTGCTTCAAAAATAATCATTATACTATGCGAAGCAATTATTTAACATTATATCGTACGTCAAAACCGGCAAGTTTTACGGATTTCCAAATAATAAATTTAAAAATTAAAAACATTTTTAATGTGCTGTTTTTTTTTATGTCGAAGGATATTTACTTACTAACTTCCAAATGCTTAAACACGTAAGAAAGACAAGACAGCTGTGTTCCCATGTTCGCCGTTTTTATTTTAACGAGATCTTTTTATTTATTTTGCGAACTTAGTAGGGCTATTCATGCAGATGGAATTGAGAAAGAAAAAGTAAATATTTCAAAGTTCTCGTATTATATATCACATGTAAGTTATCAAGTCCGATATATTTTAATATGCATGTAGGTTCCTATACTGTTAATGAATATTGTGGATGCAATAAACCAAACCACGTACAACAGCGAGCAACACTCGCGATGGAGGGTACATATAAACATACCAAGAAGAAGAGAAATAATTCCAGTGTAGTACGGGCGCCCGTGGCACTGAAGAAAAGATAAGATAAATTTTTCCCATCATTGGTAATCCTGGTTTTCAGATTATTGTGGCTGAATTGTTAGTGCTAAACAAAATACAATTTCGCGTACAATTTCTGAAGTTTTTGCTGTAATTTAAACTGGAACTAATTACATGATAAAGTTTCGTACGGCAGTGAAAATCCTACAGGATGCAATAGTATAATGACAGTAAACGTGTAATTTCCTTCATGCATCATGGTCTGATGATTGAAAATAAATACAACGCGTGGGCATGGTGGTTGACTTATCAGTTGGAAACGGGAAGCTGATATAAACGTTTAAGCAAAATGGAATGCTATTTAAGAGTTTACAATTGTGTATAAAACCTGGTTGAGATCTGTTCACGATTCCCGAATTTGGAGCAACTACGACTTTTTTTTTTCTCGAATGAATGGTCAATCGCCCACAGAATGACGGGAAATCGGGCGAGTCACTTTGTCTCAGGTACGCAGGTTTTTCTTCAAGTTGACGTGCCTGGCTAAAATTCTGAAACCACAAAACGATGATCGAACGGGGCGGAGAAGTGTTAAACTTTTGAAATCGAATTGGGAAGCACGTGGGTTCGATTTCCGGTCCGGCCATCCTGATCTCAGTATTCCATGGTTTCCCGAAACCAGTTCATCCTAAATCACGGACGGTTCCTTACTCCAAGCGACAGATGTTTCCGTCTCCCTTCCTATTTATCTGGGCAAATTGCTCCGGCTCTAATGACCTCGCTATCGACTAGACATCAAGGCCAACATACATATACATATTTTTAAATAATTTTTAATAATATTTTTCTTTTGGAATTTTTAAAAAATATCCGAGGGTTTTGGGGTCAAAGGTTATGAGTCAGGGGTCAAGGGTCAAAGGTTATGTGTCAGGGGTCAAGGGTCAATGGCTTCCAATATGGCGGACGGTGACGTCACAACGTGGCGGCAGGCTCCGGCTCCGATGCCAGATGGCGATGTCTCTCAACAGGCCAAACTCACAGAGCAAAGAAATGTCTCCACGAATCCGATCATAATTATCCTAATGTAGTTCGTCTATGTAGCATATATGAAGAAACGGAACAAAGTGATAATGAGCGGTGTTCCTCGTACGACTGGAAGGAACGAAATAGCGAGATTAACATGTGCATTTTAATGATACGTTAGGAACTACTATGTTGATAACTCTCAAGTGTTATATCAATAAACTTTTTAATATGTATGATACTATTGCATATTATTTTAAACATCACTCGCAAAATAATGATGATAAACAAATTATTTCCCTGAGTAAAGATGGCGCCGGTCAAAAACTTTTTTTAATATGTCAAATGAAAATCCATTGCCAACTTTGTGAGCTACACTGAGATAAAGTTTGTCAAGCCGACAAAATATTTGTTTGCATAGGACCAAAAAATATATTTAATTGCATCAACAAAATAATTTGTTGACTAAACAACAACATTAATTTTGTTCGTCAAACCAAATTATTCTTTTTTTCTTTAGCCACTCATTTGATTGCCGTCGTTAAAAAATACTTCTGGAAAGATTTTATTTCTGAATTTTTGTGACAATTTGAATAGTAAGAATGTTTTGTGTGTATTTGTTGAGATTTAAATATGGTATAAACATATTAATGAAACACTTTCAACAGGAATCTAGAAAATAATGTTATAAAACTTGAAATATTTATTTACACATGTCCAGTATTCTAAATGAATGCATTAAAAAACATTATCATTTTATCAATAGCCCCTTTAGCTGAGGTTTTTAGGGCGTAGTGATCGGGCGCACTCGGTCTAGATCCGATTTTGTTTATATCAACTCAGCCTGTTTAATGTTTTTTAGAGCGACAGAAATCTTAATTCACACCAAAAAAAAACCTTTGTTTGTAGCAACCAAGTAATAACCACGAAATAATTTAGTTTCAACAACAAACTATTTCATTGCCCCTATACAAACAATTTATTTCTTTGCGCCAAACAAAGTTTGTTTGATTCAACAAAACCATTTTCGCACTGCGCTATTTTAGCATAACACGGATAATAACACGAAAAGTTAAACACATTCGAGATATGACAGCAAGAACAAGCCATACTGGTAATGTTTCTGCTCGCGCAGTAAGAACAATTGTTTGAGAACAATCTTTCTTAGATTTTCTATATTGACTACCATTGAACTATAAAACAAAATTCACCTCCGCGGTATTAATTTATAATACACGCACTTTTAACCCCGCAGGTAAAACTAGAAAACCTACCGTAGTTTTTATAAAGAATTTATGCTAACCTTTATGGACACATCTGACGTTTGCAGAGTTGAGATTTATTCCCGTTAACTTCTCTCCTGTCCCAGTGACATCTCTTCCTCTTTCAGTTCCAATATTCTCAACTATTTAACGAGCACACGTTTTCGCAACTCCGTAACTCTGCAGACTACAGGTCCGCTTCAGCTATTCTTCTTTCTGCATTGCTGCACCATCATTTATATTTTCTCTCCTTTCTGCATCGCAGCTGCTTTGCTGGGCCATGCCAATGACACTAATTCAGTATGCGAGGGTGGTTGAAGTGGAGAACTTGAGGATGTAATTAAAGGAATATAATTCCCAATCCCTATTGACATTCCTTCGAAAATATTACTGGCAAATGTCTAATAGGACAGCAGGGTGTGTTTGTGGACAAGTGGTTAGCCTGTAACTTGGAGTTGCGGGCATCCGACGGTGATACCCTGGATTTTTTTTCGTGAGGGAAACGTGGCAGACGTTGTGATCTGATGATAGTTTCCTCTGGGTGCTACCGTTTCCACAATCCGTTCATTTCGCCATAGCTGCATTTTAAGATCCCACCCCACCCAAGGAAGATGGCCAGCAAATTGTCCGCTTCCCCCACACACACCCCTGATTACAATAAACGTACTCATTTAAAAGCTCTGTTTAAAGTCTATTACTGTATATTAAATTAGATATGACAAAACATAACTTTCTATCAAAATTTACCGAAATACAATTTTGTTTTAATGATGCCTAGTGTGTGTGTGTGTGTGTGTGTGTGTGTGTGTGTGTATATATATATATGTGTGTGTGTGTGTGTGTGTGTGTGTATATATATACACACTATATATATAGTGTATATATATATATATATATATATACACACACACACACACACGCACGCGCGCAACGTTGTGTTTTGCCAGGGATAACATCAGATCCAACGATAACCAGCATCCTCAAACGAATAAGTTGGCATTACATCAGAAAACCAAAAACATGCCCCAATTAAAGTTTTCAACACGTTACTAGCATAAATAAAATTATTTTGTAAGGGCGATATTAGAAACATAAAACAATCTATAGAAATGTATTTCAGTTGCAAATTAATTTTCTTTTTATAAATAAGTGGTTCATGTTATGGTGTATCCATGTATCTGCATCATGTTTTATTTGTATTATATTAAATATAAATACCTAACGTATTTTATCTTAATGATATTTAGTCCATGTCTGGAGATTTGTCTGAAAATGAAGGTCTAGGAAAGCCTATATAAATGAATAAATAAATTTGTGAGGAACTGGTTTCTTTTCATCTATTTACATCTCTGACTTTTATTGTATTATACTTTTTAATATTCGCAATTATCTCGACAGTTGTCTATACGTGAATCCCGTTCTAAGTAGACTTGTAATTTCTTGAATGACTTACATTCCTGCCTCGCTTTTTCCAGTACCCCGTTTTAAACGTGATTCTAGTTGATTTTTAGTTTTTCAACGAAACCCGCCTGGAATTTTTAACTCTCTTTATCTTCTACGACAGAAAGTGTACAGTTTTGAGAAGAAACTGTCGCGGTGGTGAAATGCGTGCCTGAGTACTTCACCTGTCTGCTTCTGGCTTCTGACAGCTGTTTGCTCACTTGCGCGTTAGTCGTCACTCATATAGCTGAGTGAATATTGGTACAGCGCCGCAAGTTATTATGCATACCGCTTGTTAGTCACGGGTTCCTCTCTCACACTCTCGAGAGAATAGGAACAAGGAGTAATCACTACGCGTATAAGCCATTGTATTTTTTTTTTACTAAGTAATTAGAATATCTGTAGAGAATGTCTGTGAAAATATGCATGAAGTTCATACACAAACATAAGTATTTAGAATAACTTCGACGCAAATGTAAACAACAATGCGACATTCATTCTCACGTGTTGTATTACCTGACGATAAATAATTTCGTGACAAAGAAATAGATGTGTTAGTAAAAGTTATTACATTTATTTCGTAAGTTTCAGTTGGTATTTCGCAATAGCTGGTAGTCACGACGAACTGGAAGAACTCGAAAGTTACTATCAGTAGTATCTATACTGAAGTTACGCAACTGATTATAAAAAGCTAGAGTTTATGTTTGGAATGTATTCCAGAACGTAAAGACTGGTATCAGTCAGAGATGGGATTGCATTAATACCGTTCGCTTAATCCGATAAATTAGATCAGCTCTCTTGGCCAAAAAATTCAGTGGCTATCTGATATGCTCTGTGGGAGTCTTTGTCAGCAGAAACCAAATAAATTTCACTTTTCATGCTCAGGCGTACATTATTTATTTTGAAAAAGTGTTAAGCGGTTGATTAAAAAGTGATATATATTTTGTTACGGGGTATTAAATCATCGAACCTTGATTCAGTTCACTAACTTGTTCTCCTAAATTCCGGGTTTATAAGTTAAAATTTACGTATGCCTTGCAAGAAATTGAGTGATTTTTACTGAATAACATTCATTCCTATACAGAAAAATCTCTGCAAACATATTAAACTAGTATAATTAGCGAACTTAGCTGAACTTTTCGTATCCATAACTGTAAATATATGCTGACAACATCAAAATACTAAAAATATCCAAAAACCAGTAACAAGCAACAACGAAATGGTTGAGACTAATTACTAATAAGAAGTTATGAAAATTAAATTCCTTCCTACACGAAGCAGCGCTAATGAAAAAGGTTTCCAAACTTTGCCATGGAAAAAAGGCAAAGTGTTTCGTATTTGGGTATAATATATTTACTTCTACCGCTGTGGACATAATTCACCATATTGTCTGGCAGTGAACATAAGAGTACTGTACAATGGCAACAGTATACGCACACGAAAAGTGACAAAGCTTAAATATGGCTTATGTTCGTTAGCGAATGGGCGTATTTTCTTGGTAATGCAGAATTTATCTTAAATCACTGTGGGAATTATTGTCATGGAGCATTAATGTCGATTATATTGAAACGATCGTCATCGATTTCATCGAAAAAAAGCGATTTTAATTTTCTAAGTAAGTTTTCATAAGACCATACCTGCAAAGCTAAGACATAGAAAGGTGTAAAAGAAATCACAGAAAACAAATGCAGCAACATTGTAAACCTCCAGTGTGGCCAGTGAAAGTCTGTGCTGTGGGATCACTCATATGCAGAGCTCTTTTTGTTACAGCCTGCATGACATAGAAATTTGGTCTTACCGCGATTGTTAATGTGTGCGACATCCGGTACACTTTGATTTTATCTATGTAAACTGTATAATATTGCTTAACGGAAGTTGCCTCATTACCCTGCGGTACTCGGTAACCAACTTACGCTAGATGGAAGTAACTTTGGTAGAAATACGCAAAATTACAAACGTATGTCGCACCACTGGTCTTTGCAATAGTTAAGGAATTATTGGTTGAATGAATGTAAACATGTTTTATGAATTACGCACGTAATTTTTCACAATTTCTAACCTTCAAAAGAACGCTGCTTCATGTTCACCTCGCTTGACCCACATTGGCACTTAGATGCTAAGCGTCACACAAGTATCTCTCACGGAATGAGCAATCGGCGATCATGCAGTCGGCTACCTGCTGTTGGCAGCTGTGTATGTACCTTCTTAAGTTGCTTCAATTGGCAGTTGTGCAGTTGTACGTCGTCAGTTGAGCATTCGGTGAGGAACAAGCCTGGTCTTAGACTGTTGGCTGTAGCCAATCAGAACTCGTTCTTGCAACGTCATTTCCTAGGTCATACTTGAAATAAACCTGTAAGAAAAATACATACAAACCTTATTGCACAGCAATACATGAAAGGCAATAAACTAGTGGTTGGTTTAGTTCCGACTTTACAAAAATATTGAACAAATTTTATATAAAAGATTTGAAATATTTCTGTTATTAATTTACGACACAAACCACAATAAAACCATAAATATGTTTACGGTTTATACACACACGTGCTTTAAACTGCGGTAAATAGTCTCCACTTCCTTTTAGCCTACTTTCCGTAGGAAATAATGGCTTATGAGACCACTTTTCTGTCTGTGTACCTGTGTATATGTGTACGGGTGCTTTTGGCGGTGTGTGTGTGTGTGTGTGGGCGCGTGTACCTTCTTCAATTTTTGAACGCGTGAACCGAATTTCACCAAACTCGGTACACGTATATTACTAAGTAAGGATACCTGACTTTTATAGTTTTCGACCATGCTGGGCACATTCTTTCAAAATGGCGGCTATTTTAGAGTTTAGGATGTTATGTCATATCTCGGAAACCATTAAACCTATTTAAAGAAAATTTCATATACTGGCAATGCATTCTGTAAGAATCGAATTCAGTGGTGAAGATTCTTGTCGGTTCGCCATTTTGGAAGATAGCGCTACATGAAAGAAAAGCCTTTACATTATATCTCGAAAACTACACAACCGATTTTTCGGCAGATTTAACACGTAAGTAAACATAAGTAATTAAACATTTTTAGGCACTTTTTTTTCAAAATGGTGGCCACACAAATATTTTATGTTTATTTGGTATAACTACGATGCCGTTTGACCAATTTCGACCAAATTGTGTGCGCTGACAGTATCTATTTACAGCATCATAATGTTAAAAAAAAAATCACTTTTGTCCACCATTTGTAAGATAGCGCTACATGAATTAATAAAGATTTTGTGTTATATCATGAGGAAACAATTGACCGATTCCTACCAAATATGGAAAACAAATAGTATTGCGGTAGGTAATGCTAACTGACATGTTTCAAGTATATCAGTCACATATTTTCAAAATGGTGGTTATATAGTTATTTTAGTTTCATGTGTTAAGTCGTCAGAACCATGTAATGAATTCCAATGAGAATTTCTATACTGGCTGTATATAACAACCATAAAATGTGTCCACACAAATCTCTTGCCCGCCAATTTGTAAAATAGTATCACATGAAAAATTAGAATTATGCGATTTCTCCGAGAAAAAAAACCGAATTCTACTAAACTTGGAAATAATGTAGTACTATGGCAGGAAAAGTAAACTATAAACGTTGAGAGAGATAGACACTTATCTTTTAAAAATGGCAGCCATATTCAAATTTGGCGAAGCGAATATAATGTGCTATGTCATATTAATTTATATGTTTTAAGTGTGTATGTCTCTCATTTTCTGAATGGCGCCTACATAATCATCTTAGCTTAGTGTGCTATGTAAACGAAACTGAGAAACATATCTTAAATTAACGTAGAATTTTGCGTCTATTACAATCATAGAACGTGCTAATATATGAACTTTTTGCCTTCCGTTTATGAAGCTCGTCACACAAAAAATGGAAGTTTTATGCCATATCTCGCGGGTCAATAAACCGATTAATACCAAAATTTGACTTAAATTAACATGTGTTAAGTGCGGCAAGCATGTTTTAATGAGGAATTATATTAATAATTTATAGATTAATTTGTTATATCTACGAAAAGTTTCAACAAAACTCAACCAGATTTTGTATGTGAACAGTATTAATTAGAATCATCATTTATTAATACAGAGATCTTTTGCCGGATTTGTGCATAGTAGATCCAGGTGAGTAAAATAAACATTTTGCCACATTTCAGGATTAATTAAAATAATTTCCTCCAAATTTTTCACACAAGTAGCGTTATGGTAGGCCGTGTAAACTTAGGTGTTTTTAGTGTCTCAAACACTTATTTTAAAAAAATGATGGCCAGGTAAATATTTCAGGTTAGGGAACGCTATCATTCAAAACACTACACCGACTACATCCGAAGTTGATGCTCCGAATCCTACCTCCGTGATGCAGTTGTTTGCAAGTTAGCTTAATTTTATGAGTGTTTCTGAATTCGAATCCCGGATTCGTGTATCTTAATTGTCTTGGTACTGTTTAACATGTTTCTGTTTCGTCTCGAATGATACTGTTGTTAATGAGCATCAGCGCCTACTTATCTATATTTTTAAGAACTTCACTAAAATTTATTTGCATCCATATAGAGGAAAGTATGCTCATTATTTATCAGTAACTTCTTGTTGCATCTATTTTCACAGAAAATAAAATTATATTAGTAGTAGACCTACTTTTTTATTTTGCAGCAATTGCATTTATATTAAAATCGGTTTACTCGACGGCTCATTGTGAACAACACTTAGTCATCTGCCAAATGAAGACTGCCAACTGCTGACTACTAACTCTGTTGAGTGTAGGGAGATAGGTACGTTCGACAGCCCGAGTGGAATTTCCATCAGCCGGCAATCAGCAGCCTCGAACGGCACCTCTTATTGACACAGCGAACTCACCCGCCTGAGGGCAGCTGGGCTCGCTTCCACCATTGCCACGGCGGACATAAACAGTTTGATATATTGATAATTACACATGCAGATTAGCCATTAACGTGCTAACTCCTCACAGCGACCTAATATTCATTAGCGCAACGTGTGATACTTATACGGCACAGTTCATTCAATGTGGCTGTGCGTGCCATCCGTAGAACTGTCCCTTTACAAGAAAGCACACAATTATTTGTGAAAATTGCAACACCCAGAAAGAATGGCCCGAATGAATACAGACTTCGAAGATGTGTAGAACAGCGTACCAACATTAACGGGTTACTAGCGACACCCAAATTTCGCGAAAAGATTTCACGACCAATTCTATTTCATAACACTTTAGCTCAGATCCCCTTCCTTGATTGGCTGATCTAGGTGTTACTTGTGTAAGGCGTGGTCACGAATCTCAGACGTACAGGATCGGAGTTACCTAATTCTGATTGGCCCATCAAGTAAGAAAATGTCTTCTCACAAGAACTTGTGGCCAATAAGCGAATGAAATCTGCTGGTACGGCTACTGAAATCTAGCACGTGCAGAAATATTTCCGCGATATTCGGGTGTCCGTACTGATTACGATTGCAGAGAGATGGCGCACACGTCGGCCCAGCACCGCCCTAACGTGTGTGACCGGAAATGTCAGTGTTACGCCAAGCTCAGTCGGTGAAGAGCCATCAAACGAAGTGTGAAAGCAAGTACCAGTATGCCTCGTCGATGTCAAAGGGTGCCATATTAGCACGAGAGTGAGTTCGAACGGGGCAGAATCATCGGTCTCCGGGAAACGGCTTTGTCATACCGTGACATTTCGGCTCGTACAGGGCATGCTGCTACGACAGTGATGCTCGTGTGGAACCAGTGGATAGGAGAGGGTCGTACGCAGCGACGAGCGGGTACTGGACCACGCAATGTGACCACAGCACGGGATGACCGCCATCTTGTCCGCATGGCCGTAACGGATCGAACAGCCTCGTCCACGGTGGTGGCTCGATACTAGAGCACCGCAACGGGTGTGGACATGCCTAACCTGCCTACGTATCATGTCAAATAAAACTGCAAAGTATTACCATGGGAATAAATATATTTACTCCTTATCTCTCCGATGTGAGTTTTGTCCAAGAGCATTTTGTATTAGTACAAGTGAGAGTTTCCTGAAATAAAATTAAGTATTAAGTAATATTTTAAGGGCGTCTCTTTGTTGCGAGTGTTACATCTATGAAGATAATAAGCGAGAGCATAAATTATAATTACGGACCTAACCATCGGCCGTGAGATACACAAATGTGAAGTCCAATCTCCTTGGAAGATGATGGAGCTGAAGATCAACAATGTCTGGATCGTCGCTCTCATGGAGAGACACTGAGGAGAATGGTCTGTGTTGTGCATTTTTTAAAGTTATATATCTGAGTTCGACTAAGTAAAAAAGCTCAGTTCGATTTCGATTTATTGGAGAAATTATTTATCCCTGTATGATTTCTCATTCATCATGAAGACCAGTAAGTTTGGCAAAATTTATTTATAATCTTTATCCAATCGTTTTATGATCTTTTGTTTTAAGAGCCCATGGCAATACTGAGATACTCCCGTTTATAAAATTACGATTAAAATAATTAATTTAAAGTGAACCGTTTTACTTTACTGCATACTCTCTAAATCCGAGTCAGTCAGAATTCTACTGTTTCAATCAGTTAACAGTATCTGACTGATTCAACAGACCCTTGTGAATTTAAGTTATGAATCAGTGAAAAATGCTAGTTTTACTTCAGTAATTCATTCAGTGACATTTTTCACAGATTCATCAGTCATTTTTTTTTCCCACTGTTTTTCAGTGATTTGAATTTCTTACTGATGGATCAGTTAAACAGTGTGCAAAAAATTGCCTGTAAATAACGTGTATTTAGTGAAATAACAAACCATAAACTAATGAACCAATAAAAATACTTTCTAAAATGCGTTTCGTATTTCAAAACACAGTTTTATTATGTAACATGAACATTCAGTTTTTCATTCCGTTTTACGTCTTTCATTTCGTTAATGTCATGCAATAATCACAGGGCGCTGTTTGAAGGTTTAAACGGCATGTAATGTGGCGAAGAGAGTGCACTCATATACACTATTCGGTTTAACAATCCTAACGGTACCAATCAAACATAAACGACAAGTAAGGACATACAATTGAAAAATACACGCGTTCGATGAGGAAATATAACACCTATACTTTCCTCATCTTTGTTAACTTAACTTGATAGCTCTGATAAGTAGAAAGCTATCGTAAATATGTTTAATTCCCGTAATTATTTGGATAAATTCAATAAAAACAATATCTGATTCGCCGCTGGAGTAGACCGTCACATACTTTATCAATTAAATAGTTTCATGTCATTAATTCAATCATTGAAACGTTTCACTGAAACAATCAGTGGTTTCCCACTGATTCCAAGTAGAGCCATTTCCACTGATTCGAGTAGTTGAATTTCACTGCGAATCAGTGGCTTTCCACTGATCCGGATTTAGAGTGTAGAAGGGAGACAATAGTTTGTTTCATATTCGTATCATGACACAGGAATACTGCGATATGTCTGTTCCCGCTGTTGTATTCCATCCAGAGAGGAGAAGCAGTGTTTGTTTTCATCAAACTCGAATTCTGAATCAGTGAAAATTTCACTGTTTAAATCAGTTAACTACATCTAACTTTTTCAACAATCACTTCATCAATTTAACAAATGCATTAGTGAAAAATGGCAGTAGTTTTCCTTCAATTACTGATTCAGTGACATTTCCCAATTATTTATCAAACATTCCATTCTCTGCTTTTCAGTGATTTTTTTTTTTTACTGATGGATAAGTTAAACACCGTGTATCAAACGAAATATCAACGCATAAACTAGTAAAAACCACAAAAATACTTTTTAAATATGAGTTAATTTTTTTGTAATATCGCTTTATGAGGCAACTTAAACAATTCAGTCTTTCATTCAGTTTTAACGTCTTTAATTTCGTTTTCACGTAATTATCACAACGCTCGGTTTGAAGGCTTAAATTACTTTAAATGTGTCGAAGTGAGTGCATTCATACGTAATATTGGTTTTAAAAATCCTAAAAGTTTCTAATTGAACTAGAAACGAAAATAAAGGGCATGCAATTTAAAGCGACGCATTTTCGCTAACCCTTTCGAACCTACTTTAATTTATGGTTTTAGGTGTTGCAAACAAATTTTTTTTATGATGAGTGCTGTACTTACGTCTACACAACACTTGTTTTGTTGTCGCAGCCAACGGGCTGCTGGCTCTATGTTCGGCTACATTTATATGCAGAATAATGATCTAGACCAGTAATGTCCAGTTGCACCATCGTGGTTCGAAACTCGATCCTAGATCGGACGTAAGATTTTCACAGAAAACTGTTGCAGCCTCTTCTAACATATTTGGTTGCACCACTCGAGTTCAAGCTTCCAACCAAAGAGGCTGCAACAGTTTTCTGTGAAAATCTTACATCCGATCTGGGATCGATGGTGCAACTGGGCATAAGACGGTTTGGGAATAATTTACCCACCCTTAAGATCATTGGTCACTGCGCTTCGCAGTATGCAATACAGACCAAAAATTACCTACACGTGAGTAATGTACACAACTGTGTACAATGGGTCTGAATAGGTAAAATAAATACAATTCTTATACTTTCCCTCTTGTGGTCAGCGATGGCTTGGTAATTCGATTGTTAACGGTATAGAAGCTGGATGCTGTAGGTTGAAATCGTGGAAACCGAGATGAATTTTTTTTCCTTCAGAATTACGTAAAATTGCACATTATAAACAGTGCAATCGGAAATATGTTTAGTATTCGTAATTATTTAGCTAAATTCATTAAAATAATATTTGATTCGCCGCACGCGCAGTTGGCTGTCACTTACTCAATCAGTGGAATTGTTTCACTGAAACATACCAGTTGTATTCCACCGATCCTAAGTGGAGCCAATTTCACTGATTCGAGTCGTATAATTTCACTGCGGATCAGTGGCTTTCAACTGATTAGAATTTAGAGTGCAGAAAGACAAGAAGCGAAAAGGCTGATGATAGTTACTGGTCTGTACGAGCTGTATTAAGCCACGAAATTAGCGTAGAAAGGTGCAAAGTGGTGAAAGAGACTGGCATACTTGTGCATCGTCGTTGTCTCACCTGTGTTTACCGTATCGCTAGTTACATCGATCTTTCACGCCGTGTAATAAGTCCTCCTAGACAGTAGACACAAAACAATCACACCACGCGAATCTCGTTTAACCTACGCGGCCGCGGTGGCCGAGCGGTTAGCCCGCTCGCCTTCCATCGAGGCGAACCGGGTCATCGAATTTTTGCATCTGGGAACTGTGCCGGACGATGCCGTTGGTCGGAGGGTTTTCTCTGGGATCTTCCTTTCCCCCTCCCTTTCATTCCGGCGCTGCTCCATATTCACCTCAGTCACCCTCATCGGCTCTCAAGACCTCGCTGCCGAAATCTCTTCACTCACTCGTTTAACCTACAGACATTAAGTCTTATGCTGCACTAAATAAATTCCACAAAAGCAGTCTAAGTTCTACTAACTGACACCCAGGAAATATTTGTTAAACTCTAGGAAATATTTTTTGTTGTTATTTCGAAGCCTGGCACAATATAAACGTATAATGAAGTACTGGTTATACAGCCCAGCCAAGAATATATGGCGTGTGCATGCGAAAAATGATAAACAATGTTACTGTAACCAAATAGGTTGATGATTGTACGAAATAATGAATAAAAGTAACATTTCATAGACCAAAAAATGTTTTCTAAGGACATCAAAAATGAGTTAAAACCAGTTATTCTATTGAAACACCGGCCTCTGTTTGCTAGCAAACACACAGATATAATTTTTGTAAAAACAAACTAATACTTTTCTTATAAACAAGAAGGCGACTTTACACCCTGAGTCGTTGCGTTGAGTAATCAACGAGCATGGACCAGAAATAATTTGCGCCCAAACTTCGGTGTGAGTGAGTTAGGAGCTCGAAGTCTGTACAGGCTGTTCGCAGCCAAGAATATTTATGAGGCGGCATCGTCTCTGTTCTGTTTTTGCACAACCCTTCGACGTAAGACACAGACGTAAAATTTCTCACTGCAGACAGAGAAGACCTCTTGGACCACAGGTCGCTACGGCGTTTTTTTTCTGACCACGAAATTTCGATTTCACTTTCTAAGGGAAGCCATACACATGTGTGAAGTCTGATACGTAATTTTACGTTATTACAAAGCTGCAAATAGTTTGCCTTACAGTAATCTAATCGGGCAAGTACAGTATATGAGGCAATGGGGAAGTGTAATTGCAGAGGAAATTTAGGACATATTGAGGACATAAGCCGCGCAGAGACCATCTTTCGCGCCACAACTTAGGAATTATTATTTCTCTCTCTCTCTCTCTCTCTCTCTCTCTCTCTCTCTCTCTCTCTCTCTCTCTCTCTCTCTCTCTCTCTCTCTCTCTCTCTCGCTTTTTCTCTGTCTCGTGAAAAACTTTCAAAACCATGTGGTTTAGACAAAGCTTAGCGAACTGTTAACGAAAACAGTGTTCCGAAATGTTACACATTTCCTCTGGCCAAGTTTCAAAGTTACTTGAATATTAAGTGTTGAACTTGTTGTAAAAATAAATGTAAAGGAAAGTATACATGAACACATGATTTATAGAAGTTTTACGGACAGTTCGCGAATTTGTTATGAGTATATGTGTACCTTATATTAAGTATAGGTGTCGCGTATGCTATAGGCTGTTCACGGTAAAGTGAGCACTTTTTAAGGCCCTGCATAATTTTTCCTTTCAGCGAATTTTCATCTTTCTTCCACTTTTTAGAACAAACATTCCTGTGTGTCTAATAAACACCGTGTATTATGTACATTTCATTACTCTCAAAATTTTACCTGTGAGGCTGCAATAAAATACATTTATTAGTGGTTAATGGCTGTTTGGCTGTTAAAAAGTGATAACTTTACCATGAACAGCCTATAACGGTCTAATTCATAGATATCATATTAACATATTGCTTGACAAGCTATTTCTTATTATTATTTAATAGTCTCAAAATTAGTTTTGCTTATTTGTCAAGTATTCACAAACAAATAGATGTTGTTTAGTTGTGCGTGTAAGTATTATTACATCTCAAGTCTGTTTCACTGTTAAATTAAGTATTGATTATTGATATTATTTTATTTGTTCGCTGAATATTTTAATTTAGAATATTTTTTACCAATAAACCATATAAGCACGTGAGAATTATTTTGAAATATTATCTGCAATGCGGAAACAAAAAAATACTACACATTTCTATGTAACACATTACCCGTTTTCTCATTTTTAAGATACTGTGCATTTGGGTGATTGGAATGAATTGAATAGATTTGTGTTCGAAGTGTTTGAATATGAATTTGATAATATTTATGCGTGAGCACCAAATATCTTTGGATTTTATTTTGATTCTGAAGTTCCGGATAAATAATCTATTACGGCGTGAAATTATGATACGAAAAGCGACATAATCAATAGGCTAAACATTGCTGTGGAATTCTTTCTAAAATCTTCGTTACGGCGATACCAGCTCTTACGTATAAGAACATGCTGTGCCACGGAAATCAGTTAATAACAAAATTCTGATAAGTATTCTGCCATAGAGTATAGAAATAATGCATCGATTTTATGCACAAAGCTGGGTCACTTAGGAGTTAGTTGGAGCTGCGCATCCAAGGTCAAGAAGCGAGGGAGCAATACGGGCGACATTAACACGCACGCCTAGTGTCCCATCGCTCTTACGAACAAGGCGTGCAGTGTTTCCGCCGTGACGCTGTGTAAATTGTATCTGTAACATAGGGGTTATATTACACGCGACGTAAGAAGAGTAAACTGCGTCCGTATCTTCGTACTTTTCTCTTGCCGCTTAAGGAAACTGCATATGCAAGCTTTAGAAATGCGATATTTGACAATCTTCACTAATATTTTTCTCCAATAATATACTAAATATGACAAAGGTAAAATAATAAATTACATAGATAATTGTTTTTTTTTTTTTTCTGACAGAAAGTTGTAGTTGCAGGACATTTATTGACCGAGATACGAGTATTCGCAGACAACTATTTCACAAAAAAGGCTGTAGGTCCATATAACTCTTAACCAAGACGCCCAGCAAAATTACGCCCACCTCCAGCGAGATTGGGATAGGCTTTGTTTACCACTTGGAATCGAGGTTATCTTACAGCGTGGTCCCATGTAAGCCGAGATTATTTGGCTTGTGATGTAGAGCGGCAGAGAGATAAACAACGAGGCTCTGTGATCACATTTGTGAGCACGTGTTCCATTATGTCGCTTGCAGAACTGCGGGGATGAGCGTCAGCACTAGGTATTTTATGGTTACGAACTGTCAGAAGTTGATAATGAAGACATTTTTAAACTATGGGTACGTCATCTAGTACAAATAATGTATTTTAAGGCTGATGATGTTATTCACCGTTCGTTGTAGTTTTCCTAGCAATCTTTGGAACATAAAGCATATAGATTGAGATACTGTACAAAAATTTTTATCGCGTGTAATTTGTAAAATGCTGTTCACGATAAAGTGAGCACTTTAGAAATGAACCTTACAAAAAAAGGCACTGCCTCTGCATCAATATATTTGAATGGGCGCACTGAGTGACACTCGCCCACTAAAGTTGGTAACTATGGATGGAAAGTAGTTCCATAACTTAACGTCGAATAAAAAGTGATAGGTAACCTTTTGTAATAAATTAAAATTATTTCTTTCACTTTCTGTTTTTTAAATGCACGGAAGTGTAAAAATGAGCATATTTGTAACGTATTTACTTTCTTAATAATTGCACAGTTTCTTTTGACCGACGCATGCATAAAGTGATGAGGCCTATAGCCACGTTAATTTTACATAATTAGGAAGAATATACAATGTGTATACAAGTAGATCTTAAGCAAGGCTTTCAAAAGTGCCCATTTTATCGTAATTGGCCTATAACATATTCTTAAACGTGTGTTACTGTAATATTTGGTTGCAAATTAAAAATTAGATGTATGTATTTTTTTTTTAACGGCGTGGAGAGTGGAGAGATTTGGGAGGCTCTTAACATCGAGTTCTTGAGAGCTGATGGGGTGAGTGTGGACCAGCGCCGGAATGCAAGGGTGGAGGAAACGAATTATGTCTCGGGGAAAACCCGCGGACCAGCGGCGCTGTCTGGCACGATTCCCATGTGCTCCCATGCAGGAGCGACCACGCAGGGAATCTAACCCGGGTAACCTAGGTCAGGGCCAAGAAATATGACCACTACACCACCACGGCGCTTTTAAATGGGAAATGTTATTCCAACCAGATAAAAAATTGTAGGTGAAATGTTAAATGAATATGCATTATATTGGTACAGATATACATCTGCTTTCTTAGATACGTCACCAAGTACAATTTAAAACTTCGTCCAAAAAAGTAGACCTATTGGTTTTCTAAAAAACTATATTTTCATTTATTTGTTTATGAATTTGTTACTCAAATTAGTAGTGCTTGAAGAAAAAGGAATGCTTCGTGCAGTATAGCTTATTTCCTCAAATAGCCTCGTATCGAGTTCCAACCCAGAAATGTTCCCAATCCGCTAATAACTGTGAATCCCGTATCCATGTCCTTAAAAAGGTTATTGTGGGCGTAAAGTTTCTTAAGTTGTATTATTTGCGCAGAATTATGTAATTATACCAAACCTTATTTATAAAAAAGCAGATGTATGCTATATTTCTACATTAGTTTTATGGTTAATTAAGCACTTTGACAACTGATTTAAAAAAAAGTGTAAATAACTGGTAATTTAACGTCAGAGTATTACCATATACCTTAATAAATATCGGCGTTAATTTACAGTAAGTAGTCCTCTATAAATGTATTAGCATATTATTAAACGCTTATGGAAACTGAATCTGTTTTTTTTTTTTTTGTGTGAGATTTTCAACCTGCACCCTCTCTGTCGCAGAAAACTTCGGCAATACGCTTTCCGGCCAGGAGTTTTCTGAATCGTTTGAGAAGGCATAGCACAAATCTTAAGTTAGGTTACATTAAATGTATTTAGTAACGTGATTCCGAGGGGTGAGTCCAAGAGAGCTCTTTAAGCCTGTACGGCTGGACCAGTAAACGGGCAGCTAGATTCTCAGTCACGCATTTTCAAGAAAACTATTTTCGCCCAGCTCAACACTATCGCACGTAATGTGCTCGGTTGGCTACAATGTTATATTTGTTAGCATAAAGAGGACTTTTCTGTCGTGTTAAACTATTGTTACATGGGACGCCTGAGGGGCGTATCCAAGTTTGTAAGGGATGGAGGTCTTAATAAAAATATAAGAACTAAATTAAAAAATGGTATTTATTCACAATACTACAAACATTCAAACATATGTTATTTACCAGTCTGACCGTCCTATTAACTCTTACTCAATTAAAGTATTTATCTCAGTCTTTACTATTGCCAATGTCCCTTAAACTGCTCCAATTATTTCCACTCGTTTAGTTAAAACTGTCTTTTTATATCGTTCCGAATGTCTTCACAGTCACACATCCAGTCCACAGTCCCGCAGATCAGTCCCACTCTTCACTGCACATCAGCTCGCCGACGCATGCTCGCAGATCGCCGCTCCGGAATCGCCCGACAGTCGCTCAAGGTCACACGGAACGCCAAACTCTCGGCTCTTCATCACTCTCGTCTCAGAGGCCCGCATGTGGTATTTGTACTTGAGGTAGGTGCCGTCTAGAACGTTCTCAACATTCCAAGTTGTTCTAGGAAAGGTAACGACGACATTCCTGCGTGATAAATGGAGAAATGTGAGCTCCTCAAGGTCAGCGAGGCGCAAGCTGAGATATGTTTACCAGTGTGTGCAGCGGCGTCCTTTGTGATAGGCCGCTCTATTTCCGTAACAGATACGCGGCTACGGCCCTATCGCTCGCCTGTTCTTTCGTAACAATCCTCTGACTTGCTGCCGCCTCTACCATATGACTGCTGTCCTTCACTTCCACTCGCTCGCGCGGTATGCGAATCAGCGAGCGCGTAGCACTATTACTTCACGTTTATTAAGATCAAAGTTTCTGGTAAACCTCCTTTCGTTCTCTAGTTGTTCTCCTTCACGTTTTCTACTGCATAGCCAAATGTAGTCAATTCAAGGGCATTTCCAACTTTTTTTAAGCCCTGCTATAGTTTTACTTTCAGGATATTCCTCCATCTCGCGCAAACCAAGATTATCCAAGTCTATAAAACAACACCAGTGAAACAACGCATGACATTTGTATATGCTGTTCAAGGTAAAATGAGCACTTTTTAAAGCCCTGTTTAAGATATACTTGCTTGCACGGTGTGCATTCATCCGTCTTATGTAAAATTAACATTGCCACGGGTCTCATCACTTGAGTCGTGCGTCGGTCAAGTGAAACTGTGAAATTATTAAGAAAGTAAATTCTTTACAATTCTGCTAATTTTTACACTTCCGTGCATTAAAATAAACGGAAAGCGAAAGAAATAATTTTAAGTTATCACAAAGGGTTATCTAACACTTTTTTTTATCGACGTTAAGATATATAACTACTGTACTTTCCATCCATTGTTACCAACTTTACTGGGCCAGTGTCACTTAGTGCGCCTATTAAAACATATGCATGCAGAGGCAGCGACTTTTTTCTGATGTTCATTTCTAAAGTGCTCACTTTATCGTGAATAGCCTTTATGCACTCAGTTTAATAATATTTAGCATGATAATTATTTCGTACTAGACTTCACCAACACACATGTTTTCTCTCTTAATAATAAACTAAATGTTATAATTTATAGATAATATAATAAAAGTTTAATTTGCCAAATTAAGATATTTCTATGGTAATATTTTTAATGTCCATGACACGTAACATATTTAGGAATCGCCTAAACACGTCATGCAAGGGGTGACTTTTCAACGGTTTGTTTCAAAACGAGTGAAAATACCTCGAACAGACTATAAAAAGAAATCGTCAAGATCAGAACTACACGTGCTATGAATAGGTTTAACAACTGAAGAGAAGTGTACGTACATGATCATAATAACAAAAGATCAGCTGTGAAAAAGTTGGAAGAGATAAATTAAGTAAATAATATCACTACCGACCAGGCCCGGCTTCGCCCGGGTACAATTTAGTTTTTTTCAGCGATACACTAATACATAAAATGGGGAAAGACTTAAGACTTAACACATAAGACTTAAGACTTAATGTTTTAGTAGGGGAAGTTGCCTGTGGCCCCACTGTCCATAGCTGTATGAAACAATGTAGCTTGTTAACAATAAAATAATTATAATAATCGTCCGTGCAGTTTTGGTAGAGCATCGTTAGAAAGTAGCGAAATAACTAATTTTCCCCGACTTGATTCACTAATACCGTTAGCGCTCAGCTCCTATAAGTGCTACGGCAATTTTCAATACACATAAACCTTCCACGATAAATGCAGATCTTAACAATAAAAACCTCATCCAAATCCTTTCAGTGGTTCTCTCGAGATTAGCGCAGCCATACAGCCAGGCGCGCGCCAGGGACTTCCTTTTATACTATTCAGACCGACTGTACTCTACGTTAGGAAACTGATTCGTAAACCGTGTTACTGGTCCACGTTAATGACCTGGTTCATGTTACTACAGCCTGGACGATGCCGCTGGTGTCGGCGGGGTTTTCTCGGGGATTTCCCGTTTCCCCCGCCCCTTCATTCCGGCGCTGCTCCACACTCCCCTCAGTCTGATGTTAAGAGCCTCACGAATATCCCCACTCCACTCTCCAAATTACTACAGCTGAACACAAAGCCTACAGCTCTCTGTTTGTGACGACACAAGTGTTGGGTTGACTCAAGTACAGCACGTGTCGTAAACTTTCTTGTTTGCAACGCCTGGAACCTTAAATTAAAGTTGGCTTCTCACTTGGGGGCGGGAGGTTCTGCGCGAAAGTACACGACACTTCACTGCAGTGGTGCTGGAGTATTTTTATAGGCTATTCACGGTAAAGTGAGCACTCTTTAAGGTCCTCCCAACAGGCATTTACCACTAATAAATATATCTTTATTGCAGCCTTAGGTTTTAAATTCTGAGAGTTGTGAAATGTATACACTGTTTTTATTGGTCACACTGCAAGGTATATATTAAAAAGCACCAGGAAGATAGAAATTGGGCTACAGGCAAAATTCTGAAGGACCTTAAAAAGTGCTCACTTTACCGTGACCAGCCTATAAGTTGGAGGAGGCATGTAGAGATTAGAGTCAAAGAAAAGTGCAGGCTATATTTTGAAAATACGACTGGAAGTCGGCAGTCGACTGAAAGAATAGTCAGGAAATCTCTCTTCGTAAATGATTCATTCAAATGATCAACATTTTATTATCAACGTATTTTTTATTAGAAAACTATTTGCTTCACCATGCCGTAAATTAATGACATAATTAACATTGATATAGCTATTTAATATATTGAGTAACTAAAGAACATGACAATTAGGCAATTAGAAGGGTGAGAATGTTATGTTCTACCCCATCCGTAAAATATGGAGGGGGTTCTATGTACTCCTGTTACCCTCGATTCCTGTTGCCTTGCCTCGCACATTTCATATTTGACTAAGTAGTTGCATTTTTTCAACATATCTGTGTTTCTGAGAATTTCGTCGTGTCACTTAACGCACGGATAGTAGTCAAAAAATTCCATCGCAGCGTAGGCAGTATATGGACTTTATATTATATGGCCAAACATATATTTTCCCCGGACTTTTCATTGATAATTTCTTATGAGATCATGAAAAACTCTAGACGAAGGTTCATTCGTTTCTTAGAAACAAATATCAATGAACTTAATAGAAATTTTTGACATACAAAGCAATTTTTCTAAAATATATTTTAAAAAATTACTGTGAAATTAATGAAATTCGTTAACAATATTTTGCATTCGTTAAAACTGAACTATCTTCTTCAAATGTAAGTGTGAACCATGAGTATACTTAATGAGATTCTAAAATAAATTAACTTAAATTTCATGTTGTGTTTACGTGCATTTACGGTTGCGGAGCAACCAGGATTCCAGCTCCCATTCTCCTTAAGGGAGGATGCTTTTTATTGGCTGTTCACGATAATATGAGCACTTTTGTAATCAACCCTTAAAAAAAAGTCACTGCTCCTATCTGCATGTATTTTAACAGGCACACTGAGTGACATGCGCCCTGTTAAGTTGGTAACTATGGATGGAATGTAGTTCCATAGCTCCACGTCGAGTAAAAAGTGATGAGATAGCAATTTGTGATTACTTAATTTTTTTCTTTGGATTCGGTTTTTTGATTCATCGAATTGTAAATATGAGCAGATTTTCAATATATTGATGCTACTTTTCAAATAATTACACAGTTTCACTTGATCGACTTACGAATAAAGTGAGGAGACCCATGGCAATGTTAATTCTAAATGAGGCGGAAGAATACACAACATGCACACAAGCAGATCGTAAGCGAGGCTTTCAAAAGTACTCAATTTTCCGCGAATAGCCCATAACGTGAATTGTGCCGTGGATCGCCCTACATAGGGGCCTCAGGCCATGTCGTGTGAATTACTCCTCTGGGAGAAGGGTACGCGTCAATACTTAAGATCACCTTCTAGAAGCGTTAACGTACTTCACAATAAATGCTCGAGCGAAAAACAAAGGTGGTCGTGGGAGACACATTTTTTTTAACCCTACCTCTAACCATTCTGAACCGTCAATACAGGGACACCAGAATGGGTTGCTGATGATTTCGAAATATTGTTTATGGTAAAGGCTGTTCACGATAAAGTGAGCCCTTTAGAAATAAAACCTTCGAAAAAGTCACTTCTCCTACCCGCACATATTTTAACGGACACACTGAGTAACATTCGTACAGTAAAGTTGGCAACGATGGATGGAAAGTAGTACCATATCTTAAAGTCGAATAAAAATTGTTAGGTGACCATTCGTGTTAACTTAAATTATTTCTTACGCTCTCTGTTTTCTTTTAATGCATCGAAGTATAAAAATGAGCACGTTCGTGAAATATTTATTTTTCTTATAATTTCACAGTTTCACTCAACCCACGCATGGATAAAGTGATGATGCCCTTGCCAGAGTAAATTATACATAGGGCGGAAGATTACACGACGTGCATACAAGTAGATTTCAAGCAGGGCTTCCAAAAGTGATCATTTTACCGTGAACAGCATATAAACAGTAATGCCCACAGAACTGTCACTTGTGATGATGTAATCATATTGTACTTGCATCTTTAATTCCCACACCAGAGCGCTGGCGTTCACTACAATGGCAAATATGCTTTACCATATGAGTCTTTCCGTACCAAAGCTCGCTAACTCCACTTGAGGAAAATCTTCAGGAAACACAAAAAAAGAAAACTGTTTTCAGGATTCTATGATATTTACCAGCAGTACAAATGGCTCGTGCCTGTTAAGATGGCATTGCTGGCGTGTCTGTACTAATCCTATATAAATACATGTAAGGAATAATGTGAAAAGTGGAAAAAAGTTATTGAGTTAATTGTGTTTTGGAACGACTGAATTGAGAAAGAAAGATTTTGAATTACAGTTGTGCACAAGGGCAGTCTAGGAATGACCACTCAAGTAAAGTTAATCGTGATTGCTCCCCAGTTGCAAACAAATTGTTAAACATATGCTAAATAATGATCAACATGAAAAGGAAATAATTTTGAAAATAACTAAATGTATTGAATTCATAATACAATATTTAATCTACAGAAAAACACATAAAATGATATTATAGAATATTCACACAAATTGTTCTGCTACATCAAACCATTTATCGGTACTTCAATTTCTGAAAATAGGAAAATGCATTGAATGGTGGAAAACAAACACCTTAGATTCTTAAATCATGAACTTGAGAAACATCAGTGTGTTCCCAAAACAAACTATCTTCGCCGTCAAAAGCGCCAATTTGTGTTGAAAATCCAACATGATTGAAACGATTTTTAAAAAACTGACAACGTTCATCTTCAGACCATTTATGGTAGCAGCTCTCATACTTACCTTTCCATTTTCCGTATTGTTTTATCTCATTTACTCGCATCGTCGTTCTTTATAGCCCTTCCGCTTCACGGGATAGTGTTACCGTTCTGGCGCTGTTCATTTTTTAATAGGTTGTTTTAATCACATCAGTAACATAAATAATAACACAAAACATTCAGCACAACAGTAATTCACTTTGCATGACAGGCCGTAGAATATCACGTCACATGACTTCAATGCATTACATCCATAGGCTACTCGGATATAGTAGGTTTTGGAATGATATCGGCGATGGAATTAGCGAGTTCTGGCATGATGACAGAATTTCTAATCACTATTTCAATCGGTATTGGCAACTTACGGAACAGTATTTTTACTTTATTAGTTAGACTTGTTGAAGATGTGCCAAATGTAGTAGGTAACTTAATTTCACAAAAAATTGGAGTTAAAAAGTTCTGGAATGGGAGGCCTCAAATGCTCCACGTATTTACTGGAAACAGTGCTGTGTACTCCGACCACGTTCCATTTCAATTTCGATCCATGTACGTTATTTTTATTTAGTTATTGTTGTTGCGCTGCCCCATTCTTCTCCTCTTCCTCGCGACACTGCCGCATTTGACTGAACAACACACATCCCTTCCTACTGGCCACACTTCCTCGTCCGACCGTCTATCGTCACCAACTGAAACATCGTGGCTCCATCAATTAAGGTGGGTTTACGATTGATTTAACAGAATAAGTGTGCCATGTGCTTAAGATATGAATCAATTCGTTCAAGGGTATTATATTATGACTGTCGTGTGCGGGTCTTGACGGGTCGTATAAGTCAAGACGAAGTAGCCAATCAGATAACAGTGGCATTTGTTGTTGGCGGGAAACTGTATTTACATCTTGGATTCAGGTTATGTCGTATTGTGAAATCGTATGAAAATAATTATTTTAATCGAGAGATAGTATCCTCTGAATTTAAAGAACAGTTCATGATCATGATTTATTTCTTGGAATAGGTTATTGAATTCACTTTAATTAAACGTTTCAGGTGTATTGATGCAAATGCCCAATATTGGCCTCGGCTTTCCCTTCTATAAGATATCATGAGTTTTTCAAAACGTTTACACACACAGTAACCACAAATAATTAAATATAAGTAACTAACCTTCACTCTTGTCCATATTTCCAGGTTATGTCGGCTGCTTTCGTCTTCTACGTTTCTGATTGGTTAGACTTAAGAGTTGCTAATTCAATCGTAAACTGCAAATCTTATTATTATTAATTTCCTGTGTGCTTTTCGAGTCATTAACTGCAATTCTTAATTCTTCAGTCTTTAATCTTAAACCCACCCTCACGATTCTGATGTTCCAGCAGTGTTGTCACTGTTTTTTATCCAACTAATGTATTTTCACTAACGCAATAACTAAAATAGTCCCTTCCTGCAACAACTATAATAGTAATACACAAATCAGTGCTGCAAGGGCCACTCTAAACATTATGTTTATGCTACCCTGAAACCCAGTTACAGTACATACCTGTTATTAAGGTTTTTTTTTGCGCTAAAGGGAGCACTTTTATAAGTCATCCCAAGGGGAATTAACGACTAAGAAATATATTTTTTTGCAGCCTCAGACGTTAGCTTTTAACATTGGTCAAATTTGCGCAGTATGATTATTAGTGGAGAGATTTGTGCGGCTCTTAACATCGAGGTTTTGAGAGCCGAGGATGGTTAAGCGAGGTGCGTATACCGCAGAGCCAGAATGCAAGGGCGGGGGAATTGGGGAGAACCCCGAGAAAAATCCGCCTATCAGTGGCATCGTCCAGCACGATTCCCAAATGCGAAAATTCGGGACCCACCGCAGGGAATCGAACCAAACTTATTAGTCACGTGGCAATGTTCATATTAAAAAGTGGCGGGAAGAAAGTTTTAGCAGGTCATTAAAACTCAGTTTCATCCTTATTTGCGGAAATTCTTAGTTTTCGTGATAATTCCCGTTTCAGACGTATTGTTGAGAAAATACTTGATTACAAAAAATGCACATTTTACTAGTTGTTTTAATACTTTTGTGCCACAGAAATTCTTATTATCTGTTACAATTTCCAGTTTTTCTATAATTTGTTTGTGTGCAAAAAAAACACTCTGTTTCACCACTTTTGCTCTATTAACTACTTTTTTCTCAACTCCCATCAGATAAACCATTTCTCAGTATTTTGCTTAGACTGCTTGCAAAAAGACAGGAACTTATTAATGAAATATTATTATGTTCTCGACATTTTACAACTAGCAGATAACACACAATTAGAATTCAGCACAGAAAAAAACCAAACTCTTAAGAGTTATATGGACCTGCAGGTTATTTTTTGTGAAATAGTTGTTTGCGCGAATACGCGTATCTCGGTAAGTAAAAATATTCTGCAAATACGACTTTTTGTCAGAAAAGATAAAAAAAAAAAAAAACCATTATCTATGTTCATATTATTTTATTTATGTCTTATTTACTATATTCTCGGAGAAGAAATTTCGTGAAGTTGGTCAAATATCGCATTTATAAAGCTTGCCTGTGCATTTTCCTTAAACGTCGAGAGAAATGTGCAAAGATACGGACGTAGTTTAATCCTAGGGCCTTCGCCGCACGCAATAAAACCCAAATGTTACAGATCTGATTTACACAGTACAGCAACACGGCGTAAACACCGCACGCCGTGCGCGTAGGAGCGACGAGGCACTAAGCGTGCGAGTTAGTGTCGCCCGTATCGTTCCCTCGCTTCTTGACCTGGGACATTGCCAGTAATTACTGCGAATCTGAAATCATTACGCGAAAACGAAGAATTTCTGCAAATGGTGTGAAGCTGGTCCTTAAACAGAGCTCTCTTCGCCGTGAACAGATTGTACTATATAATCCATTCACGGTTACTTCAGCCTTTTCTGAAGCCCTGGTAAAGTTCTACTTCCAGGATATTCCTCCGCCTCGTGTAAAGTAAGCTAAACTAAGCCTGGAGAAATACACCAGAAGGATGACGCACCACACTCGTGCGCACTAACTGTATATGCTATTCACGGTGAAGTGAGCACTTTTGAAAGGCTTCTCATTTGGAATAATAGTCAATAAATAGATTTTATTTTAACCTTATGCGTTTACTTCCTAGTGCGGTGGAATATACACACTTTGTTTATTAATTGCATGGCAGTATTTCTTTAAAAAGGTGGTTAAATGATAAAATATGACTGGAAGGAAAAAGTAACTAGGGTTTCAAAAGTGCTCACTTTACCGTGAACAGCCTATAACAGTATTTTGTATAAGGACTATTTCTTACTAGGCGCTACCAACAGACCTATTTTATTCCTGTTTTTTATTTAAATTGTTTATAAATGAAGCATTATAATTTATAGATCATATATAAATATCATTTCAATTTAACAGGAAAAAAATTTACTTTTATTAACACAAGTATAAAACGCTTGTGATAGATGGCGGATTTAGGAAATAACTAAACACGTCATACATAGGGAGGTTTTTCAAAGGTTTGATTCACTAAGGCCGAAGAAACCGTGAATGGACTATATCTGTTGGTAAACTTTTTCCCCGGCCGGCGGTGTGTAGGCGGGAGAGTGATCCTTGACCCGGCCGGGCTCTGGGGAGCGGAGAGGCCACGGCACTCTACCCGAGCCTCGTCGCATCACCGCGGGTGCCCCGCCCTTATTCACGCGATAGCTCGCTGAACCCTCGTTGCGAACTGTCTATGCCTCATGTAGCCCGCGACCTTCGACCCGGCTGCACGGTGAAATAGCGCTCCTGCCGTCAAGCGTCTCTTTGAGAGGCGCCTAGGAGGAATCCCTACGATGTTAAAATTGTTCCGTATATTTACGGAATGTTTTACGGAAATGTACAGCGTATATACGGAAAGGCAATCCGTAATGACGAAAAACGGAGTTAAGTCCGTAAATACAAGATACGTTAAGTCTCCGTATTCCCTTTGGCTTCGAGTTACGGGGACGAACAATGCCGATTCTACACGAAGCATTCTTCGCCACTGTAACAAGAAAATTATCGTTTCTGCTGCAGTTAAGGTTATCCACGCGACTATGACCTATGCTTTCAAACATTCAAAAATAGCATCAGGTGTCTGTAACGTTTGGCAACACTAAAAATATACTAAATTTAATAGAAACGGAATTTTTGTTTTTGTATTTTAAATATAAATAAGATAATTATACCACACTTTTCAAGTGAGAGTTGTAAGTGAATGGTTAGTGCAGAACACCTACATAACGAAAATTAAAGATATTTTCACTATCTCTTTTTATTTTAAACGTAAATTACAGTAAACTAACTTGGAAATTAACGGAGAGGTTCCGTCAAATTTACGGAAAGTCCGTTTCTAAAAATCAATGTGTCCGTAATTCACGGAGAGAGTTTACGGACACTTCTGTATAAATTTTTACCAGCATTTTTCCATAATATGAAGGATTATTTTTTTAACAGTGTAGTAATTCATATTAAATTTCTCGAGGTCACATCCTGCCGTAAAAAAGAAAACATTGCGATGGCGATGGGAGATAGCATAGGCCAGCTCCGCGTGCGTTCTGTTTGTACAGAATTGAAGCGGTGGCTATACGGTTTAACATCTTTGTCGCTGTAGTTTACAACACAGTTCTACAGAAGAATGGGTACCGTATAAACACAGGTCTACTTACAGCCTTTTTCGCTGACTTTGGCACTTAACCAACGGCCACATTAAGATCGAACTAAATCGACTGCATATGGAGCAGTGCACCCGGCTATATAACGAGAAGAACTCATCAAAAAAGTGGGGCCGCGGTGGCTGAGCGGTTAGCCTGTCCGTCCCCCCACCAAGGCGATCAGGGCTCAATCTCCGGCCAGGCCACTCCGGATTTTCGCATGTAGGAATCGTGCCGGACGATGCCATTGGTCGGCGGGTCTTCTCGGGGATCTCCCGCTTCCCCCGTCCCTTCATTCCGGGACTCCTCCACACTCGCCTTAATCACCCTCATCGGCTCTCAAGATCTCGATGTTAAAAACCGTCCAAATATCTTCACTCACTCATCATAAAATTAAAAAAAACAAATCGATTTGTAGAGTCCGCATCTTTAACCAAATTTAAGCGCATTTCTGTTTTGGATGTTTCGGAAAGCCGCAAATATCCTTCAAGAATGATCGTCATAATATTTACTGTGATCGTGTGTAATGAAATCATAGTAATTACGTATCATATCAATTTTATAATTAACTTTTTTACGTCAGTTTCAGCCATAAATGTCTGAGACAAATAAACGCACATAAAATCAATTATAATTATTTCCTACATTATTATTACAATTTTCTTACACACAATCATAGTAAACATTATGACGATATTCCATGACTAAGATTTTCTTGCAAATTCCGCTTTATGAAGCATCCAGAATGGAAATAAGCCTAAATTTGGTTAAATATGCAGACTATTTTAATCGATTATTTTTTTTACATTTAAAAAGTGTATTTAAATGAAATATTTTATAGTGTTGCAAAATATGCATTTTCTTCTTTCACCTACAGCATAAATCGCACTTTTCTGACAATTTTTATGGTGTCTGTACTACTTTTTTTATGAGTTCCTTCACGTTGTATAGTCGAATGCAGTGCCCCATAGGTAGTTGATTTACTTCAACCTTAACGTTTCAATAATTAAATTTATGAATTGGGAAGAAATATATACTTTCATTTCTGCCCTGAAGGAATTAAAACGCATTGACATATTAGATACTTTATTATAATGAAAATAGACACAACTGATTACTGTGATAACCATATTAAGAGAAAGGAAGTCCGTTAAACGCGACAAAGAACTCCGTATATGTGGGCGCCTTAACAGCTAGGTTCTATGGGACCAAGTAGGAAAATGAGATGAATATTAAATTAGTTTTGGAGTGCAGAGGCGAGGGAAAAGAAACCCTGATGGCAACGTCTGCCACGTTTCCCGCATGTGGTAATCGGACGCTACCGCCTCGGGAATGCAACCAAGTTAAACATGACGTGTGGCCAGCACGTGCTCTTTACGGATCTTCTACAATTGCACCACTGTATCAAAACAACGATTTGGTGACTGACACACTCGTCTTGGCGTGGCGACGTGTGAATCTCCCCTGTCTTACGAGAAGCAGTCTCTTGACTGTAATACTCGCCACCTTGTTAATTTTGTGCAGTATTATATGTAAATCACTGGACTGTGATGGATGAAAGCTCCAGTGACCACATACTCATTGTATATTATACATATGGTAGAAGGAAGGAGAGACCTCCAATAATGGATTATGACTAGAGATGATGGAAAATTGCAAAAATGTTCTGAGCCAACATATCCTCTATGACACTCTAACTAGTTTATTCTTTCGTTATTGGATTAATAAGGTTCTGACTCGGCTAAGTCGTTTGCAGATCAATCACGAACGTCATGCCTTAGAGAATCAAAATCCTCATTGGCCCAGTGAAATCGGGTAGTATCTTCATGCATGCATGAGAGCCAATGATGAAAGAAACCCGTCGGACATATGTGCAGCACGTATAATTTTAGCAAGCAGTCAACTTTTCCCGCGATAAACCACCATCTATAATTATGAGGTCAGATATGTTGACAGGACAGCCGATCGATTGTCCGACTTTGGAACGGGCCCTGTCGGGTATGCTACAAGGGAGTCCTGAGCTTCAACATGAAGCATGGAGAGAAAAGTTGCAGCACTCACAAAAATCATACAGGACATCAGTGAAGAAAACCTCGAGAGGATTTCACATGGACTTCCAAACCTTTCACAGTGGAACAGGGATCTGGAAAGGAAAGTTCTTAGGAGAGAGAAGGAAGTTTCACAGCCTGCGGGGCGAAGAGAGAGAGCAGTTATTATTGCTTACAGACTAACTTATAACCAAACTTAAATTAACGCCCATGCCTCGCCCGGGATTCGTACCCAGAGCCTCTCGCACCCCAGATCGGTGGCGCACCAACCGACTGCGCCACGGGAGGTCGGCCCGTAGTTATAAAGCAAAGAAACAATATTACTTCAGCAGGGTCTGTAGGAAGAAGGTAAAGTCATGGGAAGAGTTGATAACACTGGCTGGAAATGAAGATCCATCTGATCCAATGTACAAACTTGCGGCTGACAATATGAAAAGGACTGCTCCTACACCATGTATGCAGGTCAATGGAGGAAACAATAACTGACCCGCGTAGGTCAATGGCGGCGCTGTTCCACACGCTTCTGCTAGATGACTCCCTGGATGAATAAGAGGAGCAAGATGCCGAGAAGACAGTCAATGAATATAGTCCCGGATGTCCAAGATGCTCCGGAATTCGACCTGGAAGATCTAACTGCAGCGTATGTTCGTTCAAAAACCTGGTAAATATTGTTATAGGCTGTTCACGTTAAAGAGAGCACTTTTAAAATCAACCTTAGAACAATGTTACTGCCCCTCCTGGCATATATTTTAAAGAGCGCAATGAGTGACATTTTTCCGGTAAAGTTGGTAATGACGGAGGGGAAAGTAGTTCCCTATATTAACGTCGAACAAAAAGTGTTAAGTAACAATTTGTGATAACTTAAAATATTTCTCTTCTTTTCTGTATTTTTTTAATGCATCGAAGTGTAAAAATGAGCAGATTCGTACAATGTTTACTTTTCTAATAACTTCACAGTTCCGCTTGATCGACGAATGAATAAAGTGATGAGGCCCATGGCAATGTCAATTTAACATAAGGCGGAAGAACACACAACGTGTATACACGTAGATCTTAAGTAGGGCTGTCAAAAGTGCTCATCTTACCGTGAACAGCCGGTAGTGTGATTGTCTTTTCTTTTATCTCCGTCCTGACTCAGGGACACCTTCGTACTTAACTGACTTTTTCAGCTTTAATCTACGTCCTACTATCTTTCACGATAAATAATACAATAGTCATATTTAGTTTGTAGGCGTGAACACAGCCTGCTTTGCTATAGGATGTTTACAGTAAAGCAAGCATTTTTTAAACCGACCTTTGAAATAAAAACTGCCTATGACTACATATAGGCAACCGATCATGCTGGCGCACATGAGTAAAGTCATTACACCATCGAAAGTGTTAATGTTACGTTTCGATATAGGCTGTTCACGGTAACGTGAGCACTTTGGAAAGCCTTCTCATTTGGAACAATAGTTAATAAATATATTTTATATTAGTCGTTGACGTTAAAATTTGAGTGGAGTGAAAATACGCACTTTGTTTATTACTTGCGTGGCAATATTTATTTTAAAAAGATGGATAAAGGATACAAAATGACTGAAAGGAAAAAAGTAACTAGGGCGTCAAAAGTGCTCACTTTACCTCAGTACAATAGAAGTATTACAACCCGAAATACTACACTGTTTTTCAGGAGTAACAGTTATGTATTAACTGTATGCCTTACTGCAACGCATTGTCATGCTACGTAATCTGACGCAAAAGCATAAATTGTTAGTATTTAAGTTTTAGTCATTTTACTTGTAACAGAGCTTTGTGTACTGCATATTGTAAGATAATTAATTAAAAACATCAAAGTTCCTTGAGTTGAAACACTTTTGTACTGAGGTGTGGATATGGTAAAATGATACAAACTGATGAGAAATGTAGATCTCGAGCAGGGCTCTCAAAAGCGTTCAGTTAAACGTGAACAGCCTATAGATTCCTCAAGTCTTCTGCGCAAAGTATGGCCGGCGTCCTCTATAGGCTGTTCACGGAAAAATGAGCACTTTTGAAAGCCCTGCTTAAGATACACTTGTATGAACGTTGTATCTTCTTCTGCCTTATGTAAAATTAACATTGCCACGGACCTCAGCACTTAATTCATGCGTCGGTCAAGTGAAATTGTAGAATTTTTATGAAGCAAATGTTCTATAAATCTGTTCATGTTTACGCTTTCATGCATTAGAAAAGCAGAAAGGGAAATCAATAATTTAAATTATCACAAGGTTGCTTCGTTTTATTCGACGTCAAGATATGGAACTACTTTCCGCCTTCGTTACCAATTTTACTGGGCGATTGTCACTTAGTGCACCCGTTAATATACAGAATGGTCCTCAATTAGACCCACAAACTTCGGGAGGTGATTCGTCATGAAAAAGTATAAGGAAAATAACGTGACACTTTATACCTAAACCGAATATTAAGGAAGGTATGAGTCCTTAAAAAACGTGGCTTTAAATCGTATTTGTGCAAAATATCGGTAACGAAATAAAATACAATGACAACTCTCTGAACATTATTGTATGCTATCAGGACCTTAAACGTAAGAGTCGATATTTTGCACAAATACGGCTTAAAATTTCGTTTTTTTTTTAAAGGGCTCATACCTTCCTTAATATTCGGTTTAGGTATAAAGTGTCACATATGTTTTCCTTTTACTTTTTCATGGCGAATCACCTCCCGAAGTTTGTCGGTCTAATTGCGAATCAACGTGCATATGCCGGCTATGCCTGTGACTTTTTTCTATGTTTATTTCAAAAGTGCTCACTTCATTGTGAACAGGCTTTAATGGCACTGCAGTGTAAATGTAATCACCGCTGCTATTTATTACGCGGCAGACAAGTTAGATCGGCTGCTCACATATAGAGGACTGGAGATTCGAGGGCTGCAACTCCAGCGAGGCGTACACAAGGCTGGTTATGCGTTCACGCCTCAGCCCCCCCCCCCCCCACCGTAGCACCAACAACCCATACACATACACCTAACGTTTGGACTGGCACGACTAGTCTTATATTGGTTTCTTCGCACTTTTAGAATAAAAGCTTAAAAAAAAATCACATCATGCATGACGCGTTTAGTTATTTACTAAATCTACCATCTATCACAAGCGTTTTATATCACTGGTAACATAAAAGTATCCTATTTTTTGTAAAAAAAAAAATTGAATTTCACCTGTATTAAATTTATAAATTGTAGTATTTCATTTATTAAAAAATATGAATAAACCATTGAGAAAACATGCGTGTTGAAATCGCCCAGTAAGAAATATTTTTCATGCAAAATGTTATTACAACTGAGTGCGCACGAATACGGTGCGTTGTCCTTCGGTGTAAATTTTTATAATCATGGCTGCATACCGGTTACCCAGAATGGGAAATATTTTTTATCTTAAATATAATTTAGGAAGTAGCCACGATCGGATACAGGCTACTCAGGATGGAAAATTTAGAAGGAAATCGCAATGCGAATTTATTTTACTTTAAATGTTTGGTCTATTTATTAAATATTTTGCACTAAACAGCTCAGTAATTAGTTAACAATCACCCAGCGATGCAGTCTCCTGTTGCATCGCCCGCCGTAGCAGGGGAATGATTTTCGGGCAGGGATTTTCATATGGGGAGGGTGGCAGTAACCGATGTAGCGCAAATTGTTTTTTTTTTTTTTATGTAGGTGGAAATTGCCGTGGCTCGGAGCTATTTTACGATTGAAGATAAGAAAGACGGATCTTAGTCTCCTACACATGTCCTCACCCATTGCCAATACGACTGTCAAAGACACATGGCCGACAGTGATGAATTTATTTGTTTACGTTCGAATTTTAAAAAGGCCCACACTTCTATGTCAGTTAAATGTCCGGACTAACTTCAATATATTCTAACTGCAGTAAAACATAGTCAGGTGCCTAATAAATTCAATGTTGTAACGCGGAATATTTCGCAGCTCGCGTGCGCACTCGAACCCAATTTACCTCTACGGATTTTTATCGGGTTTTTCAGGTTTCCTCCGCCCTTCTCTCCAAACCGCTGCTCCATCTGCGCCTCATCTCATAAATTCTTTCCGCTGTACGATAAAGACAAGAATGTCCCTTGCGTGAGGTAGCCGTGTCCATGCATACAGGACCACCCTCAATTCGTCCATGTCGTTGACACACAGACCTACGATATTTACGTATCCCGGGCATGACCCTGAAACCGACATCTCGAGTAACTCGATTGCATCGTGTTTGCATTACGATTGAGTCGAAAGTAGTGTACCGGCATATCAAAGAGCTCGCTGACGTGTGTTCTTTCAACTACACCAGCCTTAGGAGATGTCCCAGAAGGGTACCAAAGCATGGATGTGCCGACCGCCGCGAATCAGCCCTTAGCTTCGAGAATATGTGATATAGACTGTTCACGGTAAATTGAGCGCTTTGGAAAGCCCTGCTTCATATCTGCTTGTATGCACGTTGCGTGTTCTTCCGTCTTATGTAAAATAACATTGCCATGGGCCTCATCACTTTATTCATGCGTCGGTCAAACGAAACTGTGAAATTATGAAAAAAGTAAAAATGTTACAAATCTACTCATTTTTACACTTCGAAGTATAAAAAAAAAAAAAAACAGAAAGTGAAAGAAATAATGTAAGTTATCACAAATGCTTACAAAACACTTTTATTTCTAAAGTTGATTTTAAAAGTGCTCACTTTATGGTGAACAGCCTTTAGTTACCAAACTACAACGTTTAACAAAGTTACGAAGCGTGGCTCTTTTTGGATACTTTTTGTCAATCCATTAGTAGGTCTAGATGAAATCTCCTCCCATCAACACCCTGCAATTGTTATAAATTCTGTCTACGTCTTATTATATATTTATATTATTTACTCTCTTTAAAAAAACAATCTACGACTATAGACTGCAGGCTGTAATAATATATGATCGTATAAGCTATTTATAACACTTTCGGCGACGGGACATAACGAGAGGCTGTCAGTTGACCCGGCGAACTGGCGGTGGGTATCCGAGCTTCTTTCTCGTAACAGTCCCTACGATGCCATCAATAGGGAAGAACTTCATATAGGCTGTTCACGGTAAAGTGATCACTTTTGAGGCCTAAGTTATTTTTCTCCTAAAGACTATTCACGATGGGTGCAAAATAGTTCCATATCTTAACGCCGAATAAAATGTTTTAGGTAATATTTTGTGATAACTTAAATTAATTATTTCGCTTTCTGTTTTTTTTTTATACGCCGAAGTGTGAAAATGAGCAAATTTGTATAATATTTACTTTCCTAAAAAGTTCACAGTTTTACTTGACCTACGCATGAACAGAGTGATGAGGCCCATGAAAATGTTAATTTTACATAAGGCGGAAGAATACATAACGTGTATACAACTAGATCTTAGTCAAGGAATTTCAAAAGTGCACATTTTACCGTGAATAGCTTATATCAGCCATTTTTTAAAATCCTTTGGCAACCTTTTAAATAAAAAATGCCATGTAAGTAATAAACACAGTGTGTTTATTACACCGCACTCGGAAGATAACGCCTAAGGCTACAATAAAAAATATATAAATGAGAGGGATTTCGAAAGTGCTCATTTCACCATGATTAGCCTATAGTAAGGAACATTTCGACGGACGCAGTAGAAAACCGGACACAATGCCCGTTCCCAGAGCCTCCTGAAGCCAATCAGAGCATGGCATTGTCCAAATCAGAGGAATCACCACGCAATTCCTTCTCTGTGATCTTATCTAGTCTCCGTTTAAGTCTTACAAGGACTATAGCTCACAAGCGCTCGCGACATACATTTTTTGTACCTCCCTAGATGTTATTTGCGGGTCTCATTGTAAGTAGTTCTGTCTTCTCTGTTCTAACATAAATTAATATTGTAGAATAATTTAGCTGATATTCTTTCAGGTCAGAAATGAAAGTCGACATGTCATTGCCAAATTATTAATTTGTTTATTGAAACGCAGACCTTAACGCTGTCGTCGAAAAATTTTAAAGTCTGGAAAAATGACTGTAAGTATAGGCTATTCACGATAAAGTAGGCAACTTTTGAAATCAACCTTTCAAAAATGTCACTGCTCCTACCTGTATATTTCAACGGGTGCACTGAGTGGCATGTGCCCAGTAAAGCTGGCAACAATGGTGGGCTAGTAGTTCCATATCTCAACGTCCAAGAAAAAAAGTTATGTAACCATTTGTGAAAACTTAAAAACTTGACTTATTTTATTTCGCTTTCGGTTTTTTTTATGCATTGGAGTGCAAAAATAAGCAGATTTGTAAAATATTTACTTTCCTAATAATTTCACAGTTTTACTTGAACGGCCCATGAATAAAGCGATGAGGCTCATGACAATGTTAATTTTACATGAGGCAGAAGAATACACGAAGTGCATACAAAGAGATCTTAAGCAGGGCTTTCAAAAGGGCTCACTTTACTGTGAATAAATTATAGATATCAGTATACTATGTATATATGTGTGTATGTATGTGTGTGTATATATATATATATATATATATATATATATATATATATATATATGTGTATATATATATATATATATATATATATATATATATATATACACACACACACACATACTTCTATAAAATAATATTTAAAAACATTGAGACAATGCTGTAACATTTCTGAACACATTGCTGTATTACAACTCTATAGCCACCGCTTAAAATTCTGAGGAAATGGAGGACACGCGATGCTTCCAATCGCCGTCTCAATGCTTATAGGTTGTTCGCGATAAAGTGAGCACTTTTTAAGGCTCTCCCAACACGCATTAACCACTAATAAATATACCGTATTGCCACCTTGGGCATTAATTTAGGATGGTGGTGAAATGTATACGCTGTGTTTATTGGTCACATTGCAATGTTTATATTAAAAAGCACCAGTAAGATGGACATTGGATGAAAGGAAAAATTTCTAAGGGCGTTAAAAAATGTTCATTTTACCGTGAACACCCTGTATGAGTCGTATGTACTGAAACGTTTTCTGTGAAATTTTTGTTTGTGCGTAAACGCGTATCTCGGTAAATAAAAGTTCTGGAAATATGACTTTTTGTCAGAAAAGTTAAAAAAAAAAACTCATCTATGTCCCTATTTTTTTTTTTTTTTTTTACTTTTATCATATTAAGTGTATTCTCGGAGAAAAAAACCGTGAAAGTGGTCAAACATAGCATTTTTAATGCTTGCCCATGTAGTTTCCTTAAGCGGCAAGATAAAAGTAAGATGATACGGGCGTAGTTTGATCTGTGTAGTTCCATCGCGTGTAATAAAGTCCCACAGTTACAGATCTAATATACACAGTAAAGAGTTACGACGGAAACACTGTACGTCTTGAGCGTAGGAGCGATGGGGCACTAGGCGTGCGTGTAACTGTCGCCCGTATCGCTCCCTCGCTTCTTGATCGACCTCGAGGCGTCAGAAATATTTTCTAGGAGGCCCTTAAAAAAAAAAAAATGCCGTGGAGGTCTGCTGGGCAAAATACTTAAACCAACAATCGTCGTTAACCACAGGAAATTTTTAATGCGTGATACAGTAGATAAATATTACTATAGAAAACATTTTAAGGCAAATTCCTTTTTATCTTCCTCACTTAAGTGAGACTGCACTACCTATATGCCGGTCGCCTAGTTTCGTATTGACGCAACACGGTTGCGCTAATGTATCGATCCTCCGAATTCAAAATCGCGCGTATGGCGCCGAAATCCGGTCCCCCCCCCCCCCCCTTCGTCGCTCTACACTATGAACCTAATTTCCGCTGTAATCTACTTAACGCGGATTTCGAAATGCGGGACTTGGGTTGAGGGCAGCGTGAGATGGTACCGACGAACCCAGGAGAGAGCGAATCCCGGGGGATAAGCTGCTATTGGATTTTTTTCGCCCGTGCGCTCACCAATGGTAACCGGGGGGGGGGGGGGGGAATAATCAACGGCCTAAACCAATTAGCCGCACCGCGTCTTCCGAGAGACTAGAAGTGCAACCCCTGTCGCAATTTGTCCTTCTTTTCCGCTCCATTCTCGTACATCCCGTACACACGAGTAAAAAAAAAAAAAAATAATAATTGCATCCGTCTGTCGTGATGGATTGAGTTCTCCGCTCTTTTAACGAATACGAAATACCTGCAGCTGGGTTTACGCATAGACTAAAGCTGAGGTAGACCGATCTCGCAGGCTGCGCACAGCCAATCCCCGTGTCCCGACGTTGAACTACTCTTCTGCCTATACGTCTAGCAAAAATGGCGTGGTTTGTGCTTGAGGTTAGAACACTGTTTAGTAAACAAGAGCTTTTCAGATGTTTTTATACTTCCTCTAATCAATTTATAATGCTTTTTTATTACATTCAAACTGGTGAAAGTATTTTATTAATATAATACTGTTTGTCATTTAAAAATTAAGACGTAAACAAAGACGTTCATCACTGTTGACCATGTGACTTTGACAGTTGTGTAGGAGTGGGGTAGGTTAGTGTCGGGTACATGCGCAGAAGACGAATAAGCGGTCTACCTCATCTTTAGTCTATGGGTTTAAGAGGAGAGAAAACTACGAAAGAATCCCGCTGTAGTCCATTCACGGTTACTTCCAACTTTCCTGAAAGTCCTGTTAAAGTTCTACTTTCAGTATATTCCTCCGCCTCATGCAAACAAAGCTTAGCCAAGTATAGAAAATTACGCCAAAGGGACAGTGCACTCGCTGTAATAACATAAGAACTATTTCTTACTAGGCAATACCAACACACTTATATTATCCCTGTTTATAATCATATTGATTATAAATTAAATGTTGTAAGTTATGTATAGAATATATGTGGAATTTAAATTTAACAAAAAATAATGCATTTTCATGTTAGAGCAAGTATAAAACGTTTTTGAATGATATGTCTTCAGGAAACAACCAAGTTCGTCTTACATGGAGTGATTTTTAAAACATTTTATTCTAAAAGTGTGAAGAAATTGCGATTAAACTATACCATGCTTTTCCGTCGTACTGTATTTACTAAGAGACTTTACAAGTGGAAAGTCTTTAGCGAAGTTCACAGGAAGTTACTATATCCCACTTTTTATACGTACCCGACTTACCTATGATGCATATAAGACAGTATGTAAAAAACCTGCTTTAAATGTGTTTTACGGCTCCGAAACAGTGATTCTGATGTAGCATTCCTACCTCGTCTAAAGTGCGCTATCTATTCGTACATCAGTAACTCGAAAACTCGTTAAGTACTTTCGTAAAACAAGTATTCCGAACACTTCGCTATCAAGTTTCAAGTAGGAGATTGCGTTAAGTTTTAAAGAGTACGTCACACGGAGAAAACTTTATTTGTTCAACGTCTCTGTGTATGCCTTGTTCTAGGACTTCGAAACTACGGTAGTTATCAGTCTCTCTCTCTCTCTCTCTCTCTCTCTCTCTCTCTCTCTCTCTCTCTCTATCTCTCTCTCTCCTGCTCTTTCTTCTTTGGCTCACTTCACGTTTCTCTTGCACTGTCACGTTGCATTATTTATCAACACTGCGATGGAAAAAATACGGTTGAAGAAACCACTATTCTCTTAATATGGAGACAGCTATCAGGCTTGCCTGCTGGTGCCAATTAAATGTAAACATAGATTGTAACAATAGACGTAACATTCATGAGCCTGTTTAGTTTGTTTCCTTTAATTGCGAATTTTATTCTTACTACATAAGTAACAATTTCTTAAAAGAGACAAGTTAAGTAAGCATTATTTGGATTTTCCTACAGCAACAAGAACTGCGATGGCCTAACAGATGACTTAATCACGAATACTGAAGTTCAGTTCCTGCTACTCTTAAAACGTATAGTCAAATGGTTTTTGGGGTCATTCATCTGCTGATTTTTCTCAGTGCACTATCAAAGGATAAAGACCGTGGGACTTCCTGATAGGTTCCAAACAGCTGGGTATATCTATGCTCAGGAGCATTTTAGTTGTCGTATTTCTTTTCGAACTACCACCTCGTGAGCATTAGTAATAATTTATTTTTCGAAATTTAGACAATAATGTTGTAAAGATAATGCTAAGTGTACCAAAAATTAATTAATTTCAGTATGCACTCAAAATAATACTCATAAAAAAATCAAATTTGTACTTGAAATGTAAATTTGTAAATTTCGTGTTTAACAGTTGTCGAGAAATTTTTTCGTGCAGTAAGTGAGAGCCTACAGTGCAGACTTTAGCTTTAGGTGGCAGAGAAAATTTATTTTAAGGAGGCGCGCCTTGGATTGATTTTGTTTTCTATGTGCCGAGGGTCAAATGAGGCTTAGGGCGACATAGGCACAGTCATCAAATGCCTCATCGCCTCTGTGTGCAAGACAGCGAACGGGTGACTAAGCAGCGTCGATACCATTATGAACACCGTATCGTCAATGTCCTTATACTACGTTAGGTTTCCATTACAATAATGTTTCTGCTATAATTCAAACGTAAAACATATTATATGCCGTTCACGATAAAATGAGCACTTTTGAAGCCCTAGTTACTTTTTTATTTCAACCAATTTATATCTTCCCCCCACTTGTTAATGTAAACCCTGCCATGTGAGTAATAAATACAATGTATACATTCACCATACCCAGAACCAAAAGTCCGAGGTCAAAATGAAACGTATTTATTGGTTATTATGTCTGACGAAATAGCTTCAAAAAGTGGTCACTCTACCGTGAACGGCCTATAGCCACTTTTCCACTGTGAAGAAAAGAGATTTTGTGGAGAGGAAGCAAAAAACTGTGACTTTTAAAAAACGGAAAATTATTTTTGAAACGTTGTCCGTAAATCATATGAAATAAAGACCGCCCTATACTTTGTTTGTACCTAAATTTGACTATTTGCTACATGTGCCGCCTCGAATAAAATACGGATGTATTTATTACATACATATAATTGAGGAAGTTCTATATGAGAATGGATTTCGTGAATATGTAACTTAGTTACATAAACTGATAATAATAAAGAAGTATTGTATATTAACACTCGTATATGGCAATGACTAGGTTACGGCTTCAGATGCTAAGAAACACATTACTAATAACACTTATAGATACTAATTAAACGAAAATTATTTGCAAATATAACTGAAATATTATAAAATTTATTAATACCATTTCAAGGATACTACAATTTAACATACAAGCTCGTAATAACTAATAAAGCAATCGAACCTCAAATAAAGTAAAATAATTAGTCACCGTGAGCTATCAAGAAAGAAATATTTTTTAAGTATGTAGAAATATAAAGAGAACATTAAAAAATTGATTCAATAATGAACAATGACAAAGTTCTTTAAAGCCCAGTCCAGTCTGACAGCCATAGTGTCTTGGGAGATTTTTGATTATGACAAATAAAAACCAAAATAAATTGCAAGCAGTAGAAATGAAATTGAGAGATTAGTTCAAGAAGTATTAAAGTAAGAGAAACTAAAAAAATTTAAATAAGTTACATTTTACAGTTACACGGACAAAAAAAGTCTAAGATACTTAGAAATGATACACCAAAAACGACACAAGCTAAACACAAACTAAATTTATATTTCTCACCTACAGGAAGCGAGAAATTAGACGAAAAAATAAATAGGTGGGATTAGCAGACAGACAATTATAGCTAGTCTCAAATCACCAACAGCTGAATGCATAGAGACAAAGGAAATTACTCCCGTTAAAAGGAAACTGTTGAGTGTTGCAGTAATTTCCTTCTAAACAAGGTAATTTTTACATACGCTTCCACCAGAATGTTAAGATATCAAGTAGACTCAAGTACGAAATTGTGGTCGCAGGTATGGAAATTTTACTACTGAAGAAAACGTTAACTTTCTACAAAAACCACGCCGTTAATGTTGAACGAAAATTTGTAAAAGAATTAATTAGTTGAACGAAAATTTGTAAAAGAATTTATTATTTATGGGCACAAAAATAATTTCTTGACGTAGTTATGGATAAAAGATAATTTTTTCTACTTTTTATTTTGAAAATACATATTCCTTGGCAGCTGAAAGAGCAATAGTAATAAACATATGTTAACATACTATGTTTCGTAAAAAATATATTGCCACAATGTTAAGTGGGCTACAGGGGATTTGAAATTAGGAAGGAATTGAAAATTCGCTTCCAAAATATACGTGATAATGAAATTACCTTGATAACGTTATTTAACTTTTTCCCCACAGGAATGTTAAGAATTAACTAAATGCAGTTTCCATTATTGGTAAATTTTTCTTAATGGCTGTACTTCGAGTACGGATCAGGGTTTTAAATCTGTTTCGTCAATAACTTCTATAAATTCGGTAACTTCGAATTTCTCAGCCAGCGAATAACTTTACTTGTTTCATCCTGACTGTCTATAAATCGATGTAATCGATGTAATTCAGCGGCGGGTCTGCGATACTTGGCCACAGATGCATCCACTGGCTCTCACTGCTTTAACCGTGAGGGAGCTTTGTTTTCGAGAACAAATGTTTAAACAAACACGTAAATTTGTTTTAACCCTGAATCCTATCAATCGGACAGATTATTTTTAACTTAAAGGCGTTTTCGTCAGCCCAAAAACATATTTTAAAAAATAAATAAAATCTACTTTTTCTTCATTTAAATTATGTTATGTCAACAAAATTGTTTTGGTGGAGCTGGAACATGTTTCTTTGGACGTGTACAAACACATAATTTGTTGGCTAAATCCTAGATTTATCTCAGAATATAGTGTCTTGGATGGATTGTATGATACCAGCTGAGTAAACGAAAATTTGCGTAAGCGTATAGAAGGAACTGAACTTGTATTTGCACTGTATTGGAGATGCAAAGCAACAATTAAGAATGAAATGACCCTTATGCAACTTGTCTTCACTGCCGACGTGGGTAACGCTCATACACAATCTTCCAACGGCCACGCTGCTGACGTATGCTGCGTATATCTACTAGAATTCTTGTAGCCTGAGCAGATGTTGCGTCCATCAGCAGCGTATATAAAGAAAGCGAAAGCGATCTGTGTAAGTTCACAGAACTTCGTGCAGGCTGCCACGTTACGATACATTTCAAAATCGTGTGATTGTTCAAAAGTTAATTATTTGAATCGCAGAGTTAAGCAGTGCCAACGAAGTTCGGATTTTCACGGTCAACCAATTCGAGGACGTGCTTTGGCTACTTGGAAAGCTACCGAGACATTCTCAAGATGCAGGCTTTCACTCTAACTTGCGTGTGCTGTCAACCAAGTCTAGTATAAAGTTTTTCCCGGACTGAAGGTTTCAATGAATCAGGTTTTCTTAATGGACGTGAGTAAAACCAATAATTGAAAACATTTTTACAAAATTTATTAATGACGTTTATCGCATAAAATCATAGAAATCTAGGTAATCTTGCTAGAAGAAGATTTTTTTTCCAAAATGTGATTTTTAAAGCACCCGAAATGGGATACCTTAAATTGTTATTTTAATATAGACTTACAAATCGATTTAAAAAAAAATCTACATAAGTGAATTCTAGCAAAACATTCTTAAATTTACGCATTATTCGTTCATTATAAATATAAAGCGTTATACTTTCTGACAATTTTGGTAGGGTGTGTACTAGTTTTTATTGAGCTGTACTAGATGTACAGTCAGGAAAAGTGTTCCTTTGGAATCCACACTCCTACCTTGAGAAGGTATAAAATGGTAAATACAGCATGAGCTACGCTCGGGTATAGAGCGCAGAGAGCTCCTATCTCGCGCGGTTATGCACAGTAAGGCCACAGAGTACGTACAAATACAGAGGTGAAACGGCCTTCAACTCCAGCCGCACACGCTAGCAAAATGGCGTTGCCAGCGAGAAAAATTTTGGAACTCCATTCACCAATCAATGCCTGGCAAAAGATCCCTAGCCGGCCGCCTAACTAGCAGGGAACCTTTCGCGGCATGTAGTAGCCAATCAGACACAAGAAGACCGCGCCCAGAGCCTCGCACAGCCAATCAATCAAAGTATGGCAAGATGATGCCTTTACCTCACTCTAGAAAAACTTAGCGAAACTCCAGTGAGCTTCTATAGGGGAAATTCCAAAATTTATGAAATTATTTAAGATCATTTAAATATGTTTCAATATTATTTATTTAATGTTTCCCATCCCTTTGTCAGCATTTTTGAGGGTTAGGGTGGTTTTTTTAGGGGTCGGGTCGGTAAGCAGCAATAACGGCAAGCACCTAAAGCTACGGGGCACTGCCGCGGAGTTTGCTTTGGCAGGGCTACCAACTTAGTTTTTTTGAGGTTATGTCCACCATCTTGTGACGTCTCTGCGTACCTACTTGATCCGCTCTGGGAACTCCACAAGACTGGCAGAGTTGCACGTTTGCCGCACCGGTCGATCTCCATAACGTAGAGACAGACAGTACATGTTGTAGGCTTGGAAACATTGCCGGCCTCGAATCCTCCTAGCATGCCCGGCTATACTCCAAATCTTAATCTGTGAGAATTTCACTCTTTCAGTCAGTTAACAGTATCTGACAGATTCGACAGTCACTTCAGTGAATTTAACTGATGAATCAGTGAAAAAATGCAAGTTTCCCTTCGCTTATTGATTCAATGACATATTCCACTGACTTATCAATCATTTTTTAAACTGTTTTCAGTGATTTGTTTTTTGACTGATGGATTAGTTAAACAACGTCTAAAAATGGCCGTTAAAATGTGTACAGATGGACCTTAAACAACGTGTATCAAGTGAAATAACATCGCTTAAACTAATTAAATCAATACAAAATACTTTCTAAAATGTGTTTCGTATTTCAAAACACCATTTTATGAAGTAACATGAAGATTCAGTCTTTCATTCTGTTCTTACGTCCTTTAATATAGTTGATGTCATGTATCATCACAGGGCTTCTGTTTGAAGGTTTAAACTTCATATAATGTGGTGAAGAGATTGAACCATATGTACTACTCGTTTCAAAAATCCTAACGATACCAATCAAACCAAAAACGAAAATTAAGGGCATACAATTTAAACTACATGCTTTTGATAATATAAGACATATATTTCCCTCTTTTGATCTACTTGGCTTGGTAGCTCAGATTGTAAGGTAATGTTCTAAAGGTGAATTGGAGGAGTTGTGTGTGTTCAATCCCGGCCACCAGTAAAAAAGTTTTATTTTTTTAAATTACAGTAAATTTTGCAATATAAGTATTCAAATATCGTAAATATGTTTATTTCTCGTAATTATTTGGCTTAATTCAATAAAAACAATATTTAATTCGCCGCTGCAGTTGGTCGTCACTTATTCAATCAGTGAAATTGTTTCACGTCACTAATTCAGTCAGTGAATTCAATCAGTGGTATTCCACTGATTCTGAGTGGAGCCGTTTTCACTGATTCGAGTAGTTGAATTTCACTGCGAATCAGCGGTTTTCCACTGATTTGAATTTAGATTGTATCAAAGATCCTGGAGCGGATGGTATGTAGGAAGGGGAGAGGGGGGGAGGGGAGAAATCCGGGGTCTGATCTCGCCCTTCCTCCCCAGTCAACACTCCAGCGATCTCGCTGGAGCCTCCAGGCACCATCCCGCGGCAGCTCAATGTATGCACACGTGTGCATCGATCCTACCGTTGAATCCCTACGACGACACACCAGCAGACGTCGCTCGGGGATTCGGTAACGTAGCTTTCGGCCTGCTGCCATGCCACTGTCCCGCCCGACTCAAGGAAAATACGCAGAGTCCCGCGTAGGTCTCGATTACTTCCCTTAGTAATGTAAACTCCAAAGCACTTACTAGGGTGTGTAAAAATATTTGAATACCTGTATTTTTACCTTACAGCTTACTTAATGGAAACTATAGACAGGTACATACAATTTTTCGTCAGATTCTTTCCCATGTCGCACATTATACTTTCATTCTGGGATGAATTTCGATGGTTTTTTCCCTCGTCGCTACAATAGGCTGTTTACTGCAAACTAGACAGTTTTGGAAACGCTGCTTAACATATTCTTGCACACTCATTGTTTATTTTTTCACCATACGTAAAATTACCATTGTCATGGGCATGATCGCTTTGTCCATGTCTCTGTTATGTGAAACTGTGAAATTATAAGGGAAGCAAATATTTCACAAATATCCTTGTTCTTAGACTTATGTGCATTAAAAACCAAAAGAAAAGAAATAGTTTCAGTATTCACAAATATTTACCTAGTATTTTTAATTTAATTTCAAGACATTGAACTTCTTTCCCTTTATCGTTGCTAATCTTTCTGAGCGCATGTCGGTCCAGTGTGCAAATATATGCAGGTAGGGACAGTGACAATTTTCAAACGGTGATATCAAAATTTCTCTATTTATAGTGAACAACCTATGGAAATAAATATGGAACTTCGCTTCCTGCTTGGCGCATGTTGGCTATGAAGCCGCCATATTGGTAACAGTGGCGCCTCGTTTTGCACACAAGCGTTGTTCTGCTACTTGCTGTGTGTACGTCACTCTGTGCTCCCTTTCTCGTACTACCTTGCAGGATACTCCAATGGCGTTATCGAAACTCAATATATTCACTTGGCTCACCCTCATAATACACTGCTGGGCCATTGAAAAAGCGCACCATGAGGTAGGTAGGTAAATAGGACTTAACGTCTTGTTGAAAGCGAGGTCATGAGAGACGATGGAAGTTGGACAGGAAAGAGGGATTGGGGAAGGACTGAGAAGGAATTGGCCATGGCCTTTGTTTGGAATCCATCCCAGCATTCGCCTGGAGTCATTTCGGAAAACCACGGATAGCTGAAATCAGGATGGCCGGACCGGGAATCGAACCCGTGTCCTCCCGAATGTCACCACTGCTCCACCTCGCTCGGTCGCACCATGAGGAAACTACGTAACAACCACGGAAGGAATGTAAATAACCAGAGTAAGGGCTGGCATGCACATGATCCTGAGAGTCGTTACGTTTGCATTTGACAGCATACTTGGCAGTGGTGTTGCAAGAACCGACCAGAGGTCGTAGACATCGGAGTGTAGTCGAAGCCGCATGAACGCGAAAACCACCAGACGATACCAAGCAGGCGTACAGAGAGAAGAATAATGCCGGGGGGACGCCGAAAACGCCATTGACGAACTTTGAGAGAGGACTCATAATCGGGCTAGAAACCGTAGTGGTCGTATCGGCGTTTAGCCCAACGTGCGAATCGCTCGGACCGTACTACCCGATGCCATTGGGAGCATTGGAGACACTTGAAGGCAACCGCGCACGCAGGATCGACTTAGGACGGTCGAGGTCGACTACCAGTCGAGAGGATCGATAGACCGTGCGCAAGACGCGGGGGGATTTAAAAGGTGACCTGGTCCACGATACTGGCCAGTGTTGGGGATCATGTGTGCTGTTTGCAGTGGCGCCAGGCCAGAAGAATGTGCAACGGCACAGACTGGCGATGTGTGGTGTTTAGTAATGAGTGCTGCTTCCTCATGGGGGCTGATGATAATCGCTCATGGGTTTGGAGGGCCCCTGGCGAATGTCACAATTCTTATCTCGCAATACAGTGGCACACTTCCCTCACTACAGGCATTATGGTCTGGAGAGCCATAGTCTACGTCAATCGATCCTCTCTAGTCGTGTTACGTGGAACATTGAGAGCCCAGTGGTATGTGGATGAGATCTTACTCCTCCATCTGCTCCCATTTCTGGCGGGATTCCAGGCGCAATATTCCAGCAGGATAATGAGCGAGCGCACACGGCGCGGTTCACCGAGTACAGGTTCCGTTATGACCTAGGACTATCATGGCCTGCCCGCTCCCCTGACTTGTCGCCAAATGAGTTGCAGTGTGTATCGTGGTGCAATGAGTGATTTGTGGATGGAGAGGTGGAGGGGTCGCATTTTTGAATATGACTGAATGGCACACCACAGATCCATGTGTAACTGTCCTTCTGTTCTATTTTTGTGATCATGCGAATTACTGATCTCCGTCGCTACCTCTGTAGATTTTCCGTACCATCTGATGCACCATTCTGGGTGCACAATTTTTAATGTCCGGCAGTGCATTAACAGTATTTCGTACTTATTTTGTTCACATTCTCACTCACAGGTCACGGGTATTGTTGTTGCTAACAGACACAGGGCAATACTTAATTGTATTTGGTAGTTTTTCTGCTGGTTGTCTGAGCTCAAGCGTTATGTGAGAAGAGTGACAGAACAGCTGTGAGTTTTACGAGAAAATTTTGGGCATCAAGTTTTACTGGACTTTGGCAATGTAATAATATGTATAAACGTGGAACGTCTCGAAGTTTAAAGTTTTATAGCAACGTAAGTTTCCAACGCGGTCGCCGCGATACTTCTTCCGTCGCCCTTTAATGAAACGTAGCCCGCGGTTCACCGCGTCTCTCGTGCAAGAGCTTCCCAGCTGACAAAGTTTCTCGCGACGCAAAACTTTGCCAGAGGAGTCGCTTCGTTTCGGTTCGGAGAAATGCGCAACTCAAGCCAGCCAACGACAGCATTTTCCTTCTGTGTTTCTTAAACACCCTCGCCTCTTGCGTGGGTCTTCACACACACGAGTACTGTTCTTAGTGATGTGAAAACGTATTTGAAAATCAGACCTACGTGTAGGACACCAGTACGGTAATGATGATGTAAAGTTTGCATTTTACAAGATGTTGCAATATTGCATGTCAATACTTAGGGGAAACGTTCCTCACATCTCGAGGATGAAAAAATGTTATTATGAACATAGGTCCGCAAACGCTTCATCTCTTCACTACAGCCCGTAATACATAACGTACAGTGTATGTATGGCCCGCTGGCTGGATCATGTTACTGTGGAATACCATCGCAGAGTTCGTTTGCATGATACATGACACCTCACACCACGACACCACACCTAGAACAGTAGAATCTGCACATGAACTAGTTACACATGTGATAAAAAGCTTATCGCCGGCACTAAAGGAAATGTTCAAAATGTCCTCCATCAGCACGAACACGTGCATCAACCTGCCGTTGCATGGAACCAGGATGAGTTGATGAATCCCTGGAAAATTCCTGATTATTTTGCAACCCACCACAATGCGGTTACGGAGGGTGCCCACATCGTCCACTGGGGCTGCATACACAAGTGCCTTTGAATGTCCCCACAAATAACATTCTAGTGGATTCAAATCAGTGCTCCTCGGGGGCATTCCACAGTAACATGATCCAGCCTACCGGCCATACACTGTACGCCATGTATTACGGGCTGTAGAGAAGAAACGAAGCGTTTGCAGACCTATGTTCATATAACATTTTTTCATCTTCCCTATGTGAGGTATGTTTCCCCGAAGTATTGAAATGCAATTGTGCAACATCCTGTATTGTATAGGGCTTACTAACGTCCCCTTGTGTTATGCCCAAAGGCTTATCAGGGGATGGCTTACAAACTAACTTCTTATACTAACACCCATGCCTTACCTGGGATTGACTTTGTGACTAATAAAAGGATTGGAATACTTGTGGTCTTGTTTAATCGGGTATACGATTACAATGCGAGCATGACCTTGAGTTGGCGCCTTGTCATGAGCAAGGCATGGGTGCGAGTCCGAGTCGACTGACGGGAATTCTGTGCCAGTAGGCCTATATCTCGCGAGATGCAGTCGGCTAGCGCGGTGAGTTTAATGTCAAACCAAAGATTTAGTCTAGATCTGTCGACTTCAGCCATAAAATCCACGTATCCATTTCGTTTTATTATTTCATGCCCGCATGCCAAATTACCCACTAACTCAGTTGGGTTCGTGTAAATCCCACGGCCATGTTCTCAACACAGCCTCACCCCGTACATTTTTTTTGCGATAGACTTAGACTAAGTTACATTTTAATTTGACTTCAACCTACATAAAGTTGGCATACGTATTTCTAATGCCCGTATCGCTCCCTCGATTCTGAGCCTTGAACACGCAAAACAGCTTCAGGTACACAGGAGCTGGATTCACAGTATTGTAAGCATGACAGTGACCATGGGACATAGGTTGTGTGCACACGGATTGACCACAATATTTCGTACTTGTTGATCCACAACCGAGTATAACAGGTTACAGTGGCATTGATGCAAGGTAAGCAATGCTTACCCTATACATATTGGAAATGTTTGACCCTTTGTAGTTTTCGCCGTAACTTTGACACATGTATTTTTGAGTTTCCCGTTTCCGTTTTATAGTTTTCGTAACTCCCGTACTGTACACGCACAGTGCTACTATCTAGTATATTTTCATAAACGGTAGCGACTAGCGATGAATCGAACTCGCAAGCAACAACACGCCACATGCTCGAGAGTGTTCCTTCAGCAAGGTAAGCAGTCGTTCTGTTTGCGTCCTCCAGTCCTACATTTTCCCTTGGAAAGTGGATGAAAGTGTTCCGAAAAACGGGAATTTTCCTATTATTTTAGTATCTCTCAATATAATATTCAGTTTAATTACTATTACACTCATTTCGTTTCCGTTTTTATAAAACAATGTTAGGTATTATAAAATGATAAATACATGTAGAGGGTAAACAAACTTGGAAGTTGCGTTTGTTAGTAGAAATTGCTTATCCTGTAGAAAAAAGTCACTACACGCCAGTGACAGTTTGTGTACATAAGAGTTCCTCGCATAGAGCATAAAGTGACTGGTTTTACTTCGTTTACTATACATTTTTATGGGGCAACAGACAATCATAACAGATTAAGAAATTTTTGCCGAGGTTGTATGTTTAGCTGTGGAAATGGAGGAACCTAGTTAGGAAGCAGAAACGGACCAGGATTTATCGCAACAAATTTCGCAATACATAAATTTAATGGAGAGAATAGTTAACAATGTACTAGCAGAAAATTTTGGTCATCCACACATTTACGAAAGAAAGAGAAAATATTTAAAAGACAAGCAAACATGCCAACTGTTGTTAAGATCATTCCATTTTCAATACTATATCATGCTAAATTTGGTACTATATCCACTTTATATATGTCACGAGTGCCTAAACGTAATAATAAAAAAAAAAAAAAAACCACCGCTGCCAAATAACGTCAGATTAGCAGGTAAATTTCATTGGTTAATAATAATAGGTAGATCTTAATATTGGACAAGGTTTCTGGTTGTCTGCAATGTTCTACTGTTATGCCCTACGCTCTATACCATTGTTTTTTTAATTGTAAATCCATCATTACTCGCGCGGGGTTCCTTCATTCAAGGGAAATTCTGCCACAATTCTATGGTACATTGTTTTAAATTCCATACAATTCAAATAAATTTGAAGTTGCAAATTTACCCAAATTTGATCCTTTGTATATCACTGCTGTAAAAATGGTGCTCGAGAGCCACGCTGTTACTGAAGTGTCAAATTAAAATTACGTTTAATTACATTTTTAATCGCCAATCTCCATATTCAGGGAAAAAAGAGGAGGCCTACTAAAGAGAAAAAATGGTTTCAAATATCAGGAAGAAAGTCGTTTTTTTTTTTTGTAACTTACGCCGAATAATAAACCGGAATATTTATCTAAGGCTCCTCTGCTTAAATGAAAAGCCTAACACCCTGTTATTGCCCTAGTTAGGCAATAGCTAGGCAGATAGTTTTACTATCTGAAAGAGATTTATGTAAGGGCTACATAAATGCAAATATTTGTAGTCAAATGGTTATAAAGTTTCTACGCTCCTAATTAACTTTGACAAATAGATCACGTGATCTGCATCGTATAAACATGTTAATTAAGTATCGATGATAATTAACAATCGGTATTCGGGTGACTGGTATGGCGAATCTCTTTCAAAAAAGTCATTGATGGTTTTGCCCATACATTTTCATTCGTTCAAGATAAACTAATAAATATTAATATTATTTTCTCTCCGGTGAATAAAAATGTGCTGGGAAAAAACGTCAATACCTAATAATACATTCAGGATGCCAGTACCCGAGTACCGATTGTTAAATATCTTCGATAATTAATATTTTGTGTACATTATATGGATCACATGGCATCTGATTTAGTTGTCAAAGGTAATTACGAACATAGAAACTTGGTCTCCCATATTCCGAAATCTTCGATTTTTTGGTGCTATAATTTGAAAACTATACTGAATTTACTACACATATTTATATTTATGTGGTCCTCATTAACATATATTTCAGATAATGAAATGAACATTATCATGAAATATGTCCTTAAGATAGGCACTGAGCATGTTCCATAATAAGATGGCGCGTCTGACTCATATTCGGCAGGACGCATATTCTCTCTCCACCTGAAGCACGAGGTGGGAAATTACGTGGTTTTCTGTATTCATTCCAAACAGTGCCACTGTCGTTCCATAAATTTTAACGTTTCCAACTCCTCATATAAAATATTAAGAACACGATTAGCTGAACTTCATAATGGCAAAGACAAACTACAATTACTATAATAAATAAGAATATACGAAAAACCCTCTTTGCCCCAGAATTACTATTTGCATGTTTGGAATTCTGTCATAAGCTATGGACAGTAAAGTGATCACATTTTAAGGCCCCCTCAACAGGAATTACCCGCTAATAAATATATTCTTTTACATCATCAGACGTTAACTTTTGTGAGTGGTGAAATGTGTGAACTGTGTTTACTGGTCACATAGCAATGTTTATATTAAAACGTGACAGAAAGACAGACACTGGCTGAAAAGAAAAAATTTAGCAGGGCCTTAAAAAGTGCTCACTTTACCGTGAACAGACTATAATGGTATTGCAGCCTGGGAAGCGCAGCACGGAAATTATGGTAGGGCATTTTCTAATTGGAGGTCTCTTGCCGTGACTGTGTACTCGAGATACAAATGGTATCACACATCCTTATATAATATTTATTATAATTACTTTCGTGTCCGATGATTTTTTTTTTTTTTGGTAAAAGTGACGCCTTTTATACCGTACGGTGGCTGGCGAAACTGTACATCGATCTCTTATGTTTAACCTACATGTCAATATCATAAAATTTTATTGTTTTCGTTATTTATCTGTAAACCTGTTTGTGCAAAGCAAAGTAAAGTGAAGATCGGCTGGGTTTAAGTACGGTGCTCGCCGCCGAGCGCCGAATACTACAGAACATTTTCCCTGCAGCCATGAACTCCACAGCCGCGTTGGTTCCCCCGACTTCGAAGATCCCGAAACTTAGCGCAGGCCTCGCTGATTCCAGCGCCTCTTCCTTGCTTCAGCTGTGTGGGAACCCTTTCATTATAATCACTCCAAAGTTCCCAACGAAACTTTTTACCACACAGGCTTGGTTTTTACCCTACCTTAGGAAGTGTGCTGTCTCACCTCTTGTTTCTTGCACGTGATGAGGTTTCCCTGAAACGTAATTTATATCTCAATATTTCGAGAATCAAGTAAAGTTTTAATTATTTCTTTTTTCCATATCGGAAAACTTTTTTTAAGCTAATTTTTTAACCCGAGAGTGAGTGAGTAAAGAGATTTGGGCGGTTCTTAAGAGCGAGGTCTTGAGAGCCTGTAAGGGTGAAGTTCCGTAAGTATGGAGCCGCGCATGAATGCAAGGGTGGGGGGAAACGGGAGCTCCCCGAGAAATTCCGCCCGACCAGCGGCATCGTCAGTCACGATTCCCACAGGCGAAAATCCGGGCGGGACCCCACCAGGAACTGAACCCGGTTCGCATATGTGAGACGCAAGTAGTCTAACCACTACACCACCGCGGCACTTTGCTAACAGAAATTGAGCGCCCATCGTCCAATGGCTCCTGGAAGACCTCCATCTTTACCTGCTTCCTTGGCCTGGACGTTCACCGGATCTCTAGCCCATCGAAAACGCGTGGACGACGAGTGCGGCCACAGCGAATGAACTTTGTGAACTTCGGGCACTCAACATAACAGCCTGGGCGGAGATAACCCCGTTGGACATCCAAAGTCTCTTCCTATAAATGCCACGTCGTGTAGCAGAGGTTATTGTCGCCAGTGGTGGGGACACACATAGAATAAATATGAGGTAGGCCGCTTATTCGTCTTCTGCGCATGTACCCAACATTGACCTGCCCCAAAGGAACACAATTGTCAAAGTCACATGGTCAACAATGTTGAACGTGTTTGTTTACATCTTAATTTTTAAATAACAAGCGCTATTATATGAATAAAATAATTTTACCAGTTTCAATTTAATCAAAATACATTACAAATTGACTAGACGAAGTATAAATTCATCTTGGAATGGTGCACGCAAACCGTATATTTATATAATTTTTGTCATAAATAGTTTTACAGCGGATTTTTCACAATTTTTGGCTCGACAAGATGTAAATAACAATTTTGAACACTTGCTTGCATTGTTATAAATTCACTGTGTCCGTTATTCTTGGAGCACTGAATGAAGAAAATAAAACAAAAATTCTTTTTTTTCTTCCATCTGTGCTCCGAGAATAATGACGGCAGTGAATATCTAACTACGTAGGCGTTGAAAATTATTCTTTGCGTCTTTTTGAGTCAAAAATTTTGACAAACCCTTTGGAAAATGACTTATATCGAAAATCGGGCAAATGTATTGCTTTCATGCATCATTCCCCTCAAATCATTTGTTTACATATCAGTTTTCTAACCTTGATTTCAAACCATTCCGTTTTGCTAGACGTGTTGGCAGAAAACCAGTTCAAAGTTGGGACATGGAGCTTGGTTGTGCGCAGCCAGCGAGATCGGTCTACCTCATCTGTAGTCTATGAGGACACGCAGTAGTGATTCCCCCATATTCTGTACGTCATTAGTGATTCCCCCATATTCTGTACGTCATAGCGAGCTGTGAGAGTAACTATGCCATCTCTGTGTGATGGACTTCTCTCCGATAAGTCTAACTGTGATAACTAACGTCCTTATTGGTTTCGCAATTTTAATGGCCAGCAGTGTAGCAATATTACTGAAACTGTAGATTTCCTTGAAATATAAACTGTAATCAAATAGATCCACAATGAATCGCGGTCCTTATTTAGTATCGCAGGTAATAATAAGAAGAAGTGATTCCAGAGCGTTTATTCTGCTTCCATTGGCTGCACCCGAGACATCATCAGATAATATTATACAATAATCATTAAATGTGTTGCTGACGTGTAGATTATAGTCTGTGTTCAAAACGTCTGCAAGCCAATGATAATGCAGCTTATACTCTAGTATAGTACTAGCAAAAATGTACAAGTTTCAAGAAGCTTTGGTGTACCAGAGTGTACATTTATTTACAAGAAACGATATTGGTACGAAATGCGAAGGATAAAAAGGCTATCCATATCAGTTTTATTTTGTTATTTAGAACCTCTTTCTTTTGTGCTCAATTGTACACGGAGGGTGGAATCACAATTTTAAAAATAAAATAAAACTATTAGATATCATATTTGGAACTGAACATTTTCATCACGTGGTATGCTTGGAAAAAAATATTATTTAAAGCCTTTAACAGTTTGCCATTAATTAAATAACTCCAATAAGTACATCACTTACTTCTATGAAATTGCATTTCCAAAATAACGTGTTATTTCTTGAAAGTGGTCATCAGAGTTTTAACGAAGTGGACCTACTCTAGAGAGTATGTATCGACCTACTATGCTCATGATGACTTTCTCACATTCTTAAAAAACACCAAAGAGAAACTCGCATATCTAAATCAATTGATATAATCCTTTATTAGCTAGCTTGTAATGAACTAGTAGCCTGAGTTTCTGACGAGATAGAATTCTATATAATTTACACAATATACCTTAGTAATTAATTGAACTGGGTGAAAATTTGGGAAATATTTATCGATATTAAAATCCGCATCTTAATTCTGCTATAAAAATATGCGTCGTAGTCAAATTTATGTTAGAATATCATACTCAAGTTTTTCATTTGCACTTATGAAATTAAAATTTTATTGAAAGGACAGGAATAATTTTACTAGTTACTAAAATTATTGATAGGTAAAGTTGTGTTACTATTTTCGGCCCTACTCCTCACTGAGCGAAGTTACGTAAAATAAGTTTGTTATGTCTCTGTTAAAAAAAAGAAATTGCAATAGTAGTGCAAAATAGGATATACATTTGGCAAAACATTACCATCCCCTACTTTCTACTGGCGTTTTAAAAAAAAATTGCATTTATGATTCTTCTGCTACGTTAAAAATCTAAACAATTACAACTCACAGAAGTAAAAAAAAAAAAAGCGACGTTCATAAAATACGAAATCTGATTTTCATATTTTAATTTATTTCGCTCTGTGATTATTCATTCAAAAAACAAAAACAGCTAGTAACAAAATTAAATCCTTCCTAAAGGAAATACAAAATGCCGCGAGAGCCATCCTTCGCTGGAAGAGATCTAAACCTTTTTTTTTTGCCTTCGAGTGAACATGAAACTTGTTAAATGTCAAAGCAGTCCTTTTTCAGATCGCTCTTTGAGAACAAAGCATAGTAGTTGACGTAGTTAACTTGTTTACAAGCCCAGTGTTCTTCATTTCTCCAGCACTTTTCATAAATAGAGTCTGTTCGAGCAAGAGAGGAAACGAGGTTAAGATAACGTTTTCATATTATATTTTCCTTTTCTACTGTGACTATTCATTTATGATTGCGTTGTTAGATACGTGTATACATATTTTCCTTTCTGCTTGTTTTCCAATACTGCGTATACTGAAATGTTGTTTTTTTTTTTCTCTTTGCTATGGCGTTATTGAAGTTTGACAATTCGTGCACCAGAGAAATCTATTTCAGATATTTTTTACTTTGTTAAATTCACGTATGAGTATGTTTCTACACACACGTGCACACTTTGCAGGATAGAGGAACTGAATAACCGAGAAAAAAGTGGTCCAATTCGGCGATCTGCTGTCGTTAGGTAGTAACTAATGAGCAGGGATCTGCAAAATTCGCGTTATTTTTTAACTGCAGACTAAACTCCAAGACCTTTTATGTTTGCTTGTCTTCTGCCATTGGCCGAAAACACTTGTGTAGCATGCTACAGCGACGCTTTCAGCCAATAGTGAAGACTCGATTTTTGAGCAACCAACCTACACTGGAGTGGTTACACAGGTACATGACGCCGTATAGTCGCCAATAACAAATAAAACACAAATTGTTATCGTGTAGATAGAGGGCAGTGCAGTATACCGTGGTACCAAATAAACAGGTGAATTGTGAATCTTTCTACTAATGAGGTATGCAACATCTGCTTTGCTTCACTTAAAACGTGATGTGTTCTTTTTTTTTGGGGGGGGGGGGAAGGGGGTAGTTTTCGCTCCGGTGGAGATAAATTATTCTTAATACGAGCGAGGGCTCAGTACCCATTATAGTGGAGTACATCCAACCTCACAGTATGCCGAGATTTCGAGAACGAGTAGCATATTAAGAGTTTGCTGTGGCTTCTCAAAGTGAAGAGGCCACGCACTCAAATAGGGGTTAAGCGTAGACAAAGAGAAGTAGAGCACTTTCATACAAAACACAACTTTTATACAACTAAGTAATTACAGACTCTGACGCATAAAGGGCGTCTCGAATAAGGCATTGCTCCAAATATTAAGCTGTGACTCTAGATATCAAGACATAGGAACAAGATGGATAGATTATATCATTCTAGCTCTTAAGGAGCTCTTAATGTCAGCCTTCGCTTATCCTGTCGCCTCACGCAAACTACGGCGCCCAAACGGGAATTATATTTAACCTGAGGTACGTCGACGGCAGCATGGAGTTTCTCTCGACGTCGGCGTTCATCAGGCGTCGACCCAGGACAGCATGGATGGTCCTCCTGGCAGCAGCATCTCGGGTAGGGCCTCCGGCGGTGACGGAACAAGATGGCCGCTAGCTACCTCCGCTCGTGGCTTATATACGCAGGGGCCCTACCTTGTTTGGATACCATTTCCCGGCTGTTGTCATAACTTGGCGGCTGGTTGCCGAGGCCGCGTTCCCTCCAGCGTCAGCACTTGGCCTGGCAACCCCTTGCCGGTGTCGATCACAGCCTAAAGCCCCTGGCATAATAGGGGGTTGGTGTTGATGGTTGGTATTGACGGCTGTTGAAGGACATGGCAGTGTATGTGGGATGGCATAATTTCCGGTTTGTCATTGGTTTGTGGTATTGATGGTTGGTGGTTGTCCTAAAATAATTTCTACTCGCGGTTGGTAGTTGGTGATAATCAGCAACCAGTAATATTTAAATATTAAAAACTCCATGTTTAAACAACATAAAAACTAAAACGAATCATACGAGTCGGTTGTATTTGAGGGAACACCTAGTGAGTACAAATCATATATTTGCAGGTATTTTTGGAGCGATTGCAAGATTATTGGCTAATTTGAGTTAGTTAAGTGAATATTATTGTTTTATAAAATGCAGTTTATGTATTTTTCAACTTAAGGAAATAACTTATAATGTTTTTAATATGGCTAATTTTAGTGTATTTTCCTAGAAATTTTATAATCTCAGCACTAAAACTCTCCACCAGTAAAATAAAAAAGTCATATCCCAGCAATAGCCAATGAAAAAAATTGTAGGCCTTTCTGATGAATTTATTGTTATAGGCTGTTCACGATAAAACGAGCACTTTTGTAAGCCCTGCTTAAGATCTACTTGTATGCACGTTGTGTATTCTCCCATCATATGTAAAATTAACATTGCCATGGGTCTCATCACTTTATACATGCGTCCGTCAGGTAAAACTGTGAAAATATTAGAAAAATAAATATCTTACAAATATGGTCATTTTTACGATTCAATGAATTAAAAAAAAAAAAAAAAAACAGAAAGCGAAAGAAATAATTTACGTTATTACAAATGGTCACCTAACACCTTTTATTTGACGTTAAGATAATGGAACTACTTTCCATCTACTGCTACCAACTTTACTGGGCGCATGTCACTCAGTGCTCCTGTTAAAATATGTGCAGGCAGGGGCAGTGACTTTTCTTAAGGTTTATTTAAAAAGGTGCTTATTTTATCGTGAACAGCCTTTATCTGTTCGCACAGCCACGAGACAGTTTACACCTACGCCAACATTGATCATTGTGCCATAGAACTCATCGTACATCAACCAAAAAGCACAAAGACCAACTACAACCAACCACTCAACCAACCGCTTATTGTACCAGGTCGTTTTTACTTGGACTGTGTGGAGACTCTCGTGTGGTCCACACCATGAGAGCTGTACAACGTTGTCATTGGTGCGTGTATACCATGGAGGTATTAGTCTATGGAGTAGAAGCCGAGACACAAAAGTGAAGCTGAAAATGAAAGACAAGGGCAGGGCTAGTAGAGGCAAACAGGCGCATGTTCTACATTGCCTACTAAGTAACTTTTGCCACTCATAATATGGCGGCTGACGTAAACAATCGGTCTGCACGTGCGCAGTTGAAAGAAGTCAGGCAACGCATCGGCTTCACTTTATAAGCGTGGCGAAGATAGGCTTCTGCCACTCCATCATTTATTACCTCCATGGTGGACCCGCGCACACCGTGCATCGCACAGGGATTGGCTTGGCACGCCGAACTGCAGAAAATGAGCACACTATCACCCGAAGAAGTGCAGCATCCGAACCTACTGCAACGTCATTCTGAGATCCTGGCCTTTGCGAGGCCTACAGTACACTACGATGTCCAGTGTCCCCGGAGAACTATCCGCCTGACGAGTGAATGAGCGTGGACTGCAGTCACGAAGTCCCCTGCGCCAAACTGCCTTTCACTTTTCGCCACCAAGCGGCAAATTAGCAGCGGTACACCGAACTTTGGTGATTGGTGCAGGAATGACATCGTGGGTGCTTTTCTGACGAATCGCGCTTCGCCCTGGTCGCGTCTAGACCTGGTTCCACAGAGGTGGGCGTCTGCATTAGGTGCATATTTGTGTACACTGTAGGGCTTCTGCGCTTGGAATTACGATCTTGGCTAAGATTTGAGGACAACTCTCGCGTTTGTGTAGGGTGCACTGTCAGGCCACCGATATATTTGCTATCGAGGTTGAACCTCGTACGACACTATTTCACACCGTTTTTATACGGAGTACCGCCAGCAGTATGCACTCTAAATTCGAATCAGTGGTTTCCCACTGATTCGCAGCGAAATTCAACTACTCGAATCAGTGAAAATGGCTTCACATAGAATCAGCGGAAAACCACTGATTGTTTCAGTGAGAAAAATTTGCTGACTGAATTAGTAACGGTCGACTGCAGTGGCGAATACTATTCATACTGTGCAAATTTAATGTAATTAATAAAAGTAAAAACATTTTGCAGGAGGCCAGTATCGAACTCACACACCGCAGTTACTGTAAAATATGCTTCATAGTTTAGCCTATGAGATTACTTGAGCTCTCGCCGAGTGAGCATACCAGCTACGCATTAACTACTCTCCGCGTTATAACATCAGACTGCTTTTCTGCCAGTAGCGTAAGTGATTAGAGATGTTTGTACACTTCCTCTAACGGAGGTTTAATGCAACTAATACATACTTAACTCGATCGACGTATTTCATTCACATTATAGGGAGGTTCTGCTGAAATTCCAAATGTAAACAACACACGTTCATCAATGTTAGCCATGTGATCGTAACAGTTATGCTGGGGAGAATGCACAGGAAACGAACATCGGTTTTTCCTCGTCTTTAGTCTATGGTTAGCACCCGAGAACGCGGAAGAGGGAATCCCCCATAGGACTCGTTTATGTCCGCTAATCGAGGGGAGGTCGCTTGTTGCCGTTGTACTGACACACACTTGGGTAACGGTCACCCATTCTTCCCTCCCCCCCCCCCCAACTTGTTTACAGCAGTAGTTGCGTAGCGAGCAGCTCTCAGCGTGATTGCTACGTAACTCACTTTCTCCGCGGCCGCGTGCACGCGAAGATGGGAACGTAGTGCAGAGTGCGCATTCCAACTGCCGGGTATCACATTCCCGAGTTCCAAACTGATCAGCGATATCGCCAATAGACCCGGAAAACTTTCAAAATTTATTTGAATACTCTTCTTATGACCGAGCTTTAATATAATGTAACAAATTGCTTAAGGCATGTCCTAGTTCGTGAGGGATGAAGTGGAGAGATTTAGGCGACTCTTAACGTCAAGGTCTTGAGAGCCGATGAGGGTTAAGTGAGGTGGGTACGGAGCAGTATCAGAGTGCAAGGACGGGGTAAATGGGAGACCCCGATAAAAACCCACCCACCAGCGGTATCCTCCGGAACGATTCCCACATGTGACAGTTTTTGAGCCAGGGGCGTATGCACGGCGGGGGGGGGGGGGGGTTGAGGGGGCTGCAGCCCCCTCGAAATGATTTATGTATTTGTTATTACCCACATGACATATTTTTTCCATCCTATATTAAAATGGCAAACATTATATTTATTAATTTGTTAATAACCACACATATGATTACATCTTTTACATCAAAACTTCGTTTTCTGAATCAATTGGGCCGGGGGGGGGGGGGGGTTAGTCAAGCACATAGTTCCTAAAATGAACGCCAAGGGTTCTACTGAGTCATGCGACAGCGGTGATTAGCTTAGATATACGAAACTTTTAATGCTTTATTTTCAGATTTAAAATGCAAGATATTTAAATAACACGGTGATGCAATTTACACATGACTATCGTGTTGACATATTGTAAATGTGTGTATATGTGAGCGAGTTTGAATACATAGTTTCTATCCTGAGTTCATTTTCTATCCTTCCACTGTGAATTGTGAACGCTGTACTACTAGTGACAATACTAATACTCATCACCCCCCCCCCCCCCCCGAAAAACATTTGTGGATACGCCCCTGCCGGGAGTGACCCTGTCTGGAATCGAACCCTGCACGCGCAGTGGGAACGCTATGAAAACAAGCGCAGCTATTATTACGAAATTCCTTAATGCTGTGTTTATACTAACTACAGTCACTTAGTCTTCACTATTGGTTACACACATACGATCACAATGTCTACCGCCATGCATTTATACATTTACATCATTGCAAATGTACGCCACTGAAGTATCAACAACACAAACAACAAAGAAATTACAAATTTGATCAGTGCTCGGCCATTGGCCATAACAGAACTCTATTATATATATATATTTAAATTAAAGTTAATTAATGTGCATCCTATATAACGTTATTTATTTATATTATCGGGTAGTAGCAAGAAAGGGAATCGTTGGAAATCTTTTTAATCCTCTCTCCCCCACATCGACCCCAATTAAGAGTCGTGAACTCTGTTACACAATCAGTTAAATTAAATTTAAATTTAGTTTTATTTGGGGGGAGGGGGTTCAATTTTGAAGGAAGTTATTTAAGAATTTATTACTAATTTAAACCTATCTACCTTTTATGGGAATATATTTTTTTAAGAGATATGAAAGAAAATACATTTTTGATATAATTAAAATGATTGAGAAACCACTGTCAAGAGAACATGACAACAGAGGGCATTGGGATGATGACTGATGGGTTAACGTCATATAAATGGGATAGTATCGTTTGTATGGGCTTCTAATGGGTCCTGAACTGCGACGTGGTGAGTTCAGGAAGGCGGCTGTTCGACCCGGCACCGATGATTTTTGTTTTAATATACTATCGAAACTACTAGCTAATGTCTCTACCGAATCTCTCCGCTGAAGCATCAACGCCCACTTTCCTACAGTTCAGCCGGCCGACCTCGGCCTCTGCTCCACTGACGATCGCTGCTCACCGCGCTGTGCCTCGTCAGCCATTCAAGACTGCCAACACAGACGGACACTAAGATGACCTTGACCGGAAGATTTCTTGCACCCAGAGTCGCTCCGGGGGTGACCGGAAAATTCGCCCCCGAGTGGCTCCCAGTTATTCCATTCTTCCAGATATGAGGGTGACGTCAGTTCCGTTGGCGTCGTCACGGCCTTCGTGGTTTCTCAGTTTCCTTCAAAGACTTAAAATAACCTAGACCGATTATTAGGGACATGCAAAATTCACGTTATTATTTAGCATCAAGCTGAACTTCATAGTACTGTATGCACTAGAGCCGGCGTCGTTTCTCCATTGGCTGCAGCATGGATGTGAATTAACTCCCTCTCGGACTGAACTACACGTGATTGGGGCACACAACTGTGAATTGTTCATTTATTGGTGCAGAGTCACCCAGGGCGTGTCACAGAATGTATGGTCGAATGAAAAACGTATTGAAAGGGTATATGTGTTTCAAGATCAACATGCTCCCAAATAATAACGCGAATTTTGCATGTCTCTACCGATGATTCGTATTCTGCGCATGTGCCCTACGTTAACCTACCCCACAGGCCCCCCTTCTCCACTGGTGGTTCCAAAACTAATGGCTGAAGTTGAAATATATATATAATCTTAGTAGTAGTAATTTAGTGCCGCAATATAGGCATAATAGAATCATCAATAGAATAGAATGTCAAGGAATTGACCCGCAAGCTGCTAGAGGAGTCAGGGTGGAATGCAGGAAAACCGCGGCATTCTCACCTTCCAGGCAACTTGGTGTAGATAGTTGCAATATTATAAAAATTGTAATCCATGAAGACTGTAATTGGAAAATAAAAGAGCAATTAAAAGCAAACAAAAATAAAAAAGGAACGTCCTACACGCCTGTATTACCCAGAAAGAGCACAGATACGGGGGTGGTAAGAAAAAATGCGTGACCGGTCTCTGGCTGGCCACGGAAAAAAACAGACAACACTATTGTCAAAGTAACATGGTCAACAGCGATGAATGTGTTTTCAGCCTTAATTTTCGAAAGACAAGCACTTTTATATTAATAACACAATTATATCAATTTTAATTTGATCAAACTGCCTTACAAATCGACTGGAGTAAGTATACAAAGATCCCAAGTCACTTGTTTACTAAACAGTGTTATAACCTCAAATTAAATCCACGCCGTTTTTGCTATTCGCGTTGTCAGAAGAGCAGTTCAATGCTGGGACACGGAGGCTGGTCGTGTGCAGTCAGCGAGATCAGTCCACCTCACATTCACTCTAAGGTTTCCTCTGCTCTGTGTATCGAAGATGTCATCCTGAAGATGACGGTGCTCGGCCTGTCCGAGGGTGTGGGTCTGGTGCCATGGAAAATGAGTGGGAGCACAGGCTTATCGGTTCAGCCCCATCAGAGATTCCCTCTGGTGTTCCGATCACATTGAGGTTCGACTCGTGCTGGCAGTGGTTAAATCCGCATGCTGAAGGAGGTCTGGAGAGATTCCCGCTCTTAAGGAGAATGGGGCATGAAAGCAATATATCTACCCGATTTTCGTTATAAGTCGTTTTCCAAAGGGCTTATCGAAATTTTTGACTCGACAAGACGTAAATAATAATTTTCTACGCCTTTTTACTTTGTTATATATTCACTGTCTTCTTTATTCTCGGAGCACTGATGGGAGAAAAGAGTTATATTTTTCTTATCTTTAATAAGTGCTCCGAGAACAACGAACTCAGTGAATTCGTAATAATGTAAGAAGGTGTTTAAAACTGTTATTTGCGTCTTGTCGAGCTACAAATTTCGAAAAATCCTCTGTGAAACAAGTTGTTACCAAAAATTGTGTAAATATACGGTTTTCGTGCACCAATCCCCTTAAAGAAGGACCGTACGGTGAGCGGCAACCCGCTCCGGTTATCTCCTGGAGAGACACTATGGATAGAACCCTGGCCAGACCACACGCTTTGTCTCTGAGCACGAGGGTCTCCGAACCTTGTGGTAGGTTGTTCTCTGCTGTACTTGTGAATCAGGTTGAGACTTTCGATCCGGTTAACTCAAGTACTAAACTGGGACACCTGCGATGATAGAGCGTGGTCCCTCTCTCGCTCCGTTTGGCGACGTAATGGCCTTTGTGACTAACAACGCTACGTAAAAATGCAAAAGTACAAAGGCTCAGAAGCCCTAACTGTATGTCCGAGGGGGAGGGTAAAGGTACAGAGGTTGGGTAGCCGCGCGTAAAAATAATGAATACGTATTCGATAACACAATTATTTTTCCAAAGGGCGTGGACCTGTTGTAAAAATTAATATAAATGAAAGTCACACGACATGATTTTGCCAGAACTGCGGATAAGTCGTGATCCAGTGTTGGGAGCATGCAAATAATCAGTCTACCACGCGTTTGTTGCATATCCGCACACCACAAGACCGAGTGGGGTCCACCATCTGGTATTTATTTTACATTTCATCGTAACCATAGACGTGGAGGGTGACCTTCCGTAGCAGAAATCGCTCTTTCCCTGTTGGCCATTGAGGAGACTTGAAGATGCCAATGACTTTACAGATAACTGCATTCTCAACTTTTTTTCTATATTTACCTATAAATGTTAATGTCGGCGTTTCAAGCTCCTTTGCCGAACAATGTCCGACTGTAATTTAGGTCCATACCTTGCGTTTAGAGTCGAAGAGGCATTTAATTAAAGTACTGTGGCGCTCTTACTATTTCCTTGCTTCAGCGGGTTAAACGCGCCAAATATTTCCTTGAAGAATAGTTTTATTAGGGGCAAGAAAGTACTGGACGGCGCATGGTAAAATACATACCTTTTTTACTAGCTTTTCCCAAATACTTGCGTTTTCTAGACAAGGTTTGAAGTAGATAAATAATATCATTCAACATAATAGAACATTTAAGTGATAAAAAAACTATTATTGATTTTAAAAATGCCTAAAAAAGAAAATATTTAATTTTATCAAATTTGCATAGACTTTGTCAATATATACAAGATTTTATTCGGCTGAAACAAATATATCTTTAAGTGGTTACCGAATACTTCATATTTATGTGCGTCAGTGCAAAGTGTAGTATAGTACTGAGTTGTTATGGGCCGTTCACTGTAAAGTGAGCATTTCTGAAAGCCCATACGTTTAGAATAATAGTCAATAAATATGTTTTATTTTAGCCTTACACGTTAAATGCCGAGTGCACTGAAATATACACACTGTGTTTATTACTTACATAGCAATACTTATTTTAAAATGTGGCTAAATGATTAAAAATAGCTGACAAGAAAAAGTTATTTGGGCCGCAAAATTACTCACATTACCGTGAACAGCTTATACCTGCGTAACCGCTCATTCACGATCATCACTGAGCAGTAGAGTGATTTCTTTTTTTCGGGGCGATGGTGGTGTAGTGGTTAGACTACTCGCCTCCCACTTAAGCGAACCTGGCTCGATTCCCGATGGGGTCGCTCCCAGGTTTTCACACGTGGGAATCGTGCCGCGGGCTTTCTCGGGGTTCTCCTATTCCCCTGCAATTGCATTCCGGCGCTGCTTCATACTCACCTCACTTCACCCTCATCGGCTCTCAAGACCTCGAGGTCAAGACCCGTCCAAATTTCTTCACTCCACGTCCCGCAGTCTTTTGTTTTTCTTATTTAGATGAATACCGTTTTCGTCCGGCCTGTTCGCAAATTACTTAGCAGTTAATATGTTCAAACATTTAGTTATTAATAATTTACCTGGAGGCTACAATTCATAGTTGGATACTTTAGTCACAGCTTTATGTTCATTGGGAAATACCCGGTTGAGTAGCCAGTTCTATCCCAGACCAGACAGCATAGGATTCCGTCCTTTCTTGCTTGCGGGTTTGTTAGTAACTCAGAGCTTCGCAAGTCGTGTCTTACAAACTGTGGAACATTAACAAAAGTTACCTAAATATATGTGTTTCTGAAATACAGCGTGTACTCAAACTATGCCAAAATCGTGTGGCCCGTATCAGTTTTTAACCCTTTCACGCCCATTTTAATGTACGGCTTCAGGTGTTACAAATAAAAATATTTTGTGACGTGTTCTGTACTTAAGTCGACACAGAACTTCTTTCATTGCCACACTCAATCCTCAGCTGTAGGATATATTTTCGGCTACAGTTATAGCAAATAATCATGACTTGGACCAGTGAGATGGTTTGCTAATAATTTACCCACAAGTAAGATCATTGGTCTTCGAGCTTCGCAGTGTGCAGTACAGACAAAAATTACCTATAGGCTGTTCGCGGTAAAATGAGCACTTTTGAAAGCCCTGCTTAAGATCTACTTGTATGCCCGTTGTGTATTCCTCCGCCTTATGTAAAATGAACATTGCCAGGGCCTCATCACTTTTTTAATGCGTCGATCATATGAAACTGTTAAATTATTATCAAATATAAATTTTTTTTACAAATATGGTCATTTTTACACTTCGATAATTAAAAAAAAAAAAAAGCAGAATGCGGAAGTAATTTAAATTATCACAAATGGTTCCCTAAGACGTTTTATTCGACTTTAAGATATGGAACTACTTTCCCTCCATCATTACCAACTTTACTGGGCGCATGTCACTCAGTGCGCTAGTTAAATTATATGCATGCAGGGGCAGTGACTTTTTTCTAAGGTGGATTTCAAAAGTGCTCGCTTAATCATGAACAACATTTACACGTGTGTAATGTACACAACTGTGTACAGTGGGTTAGAATGGTTTAGCAGAGCCAGTGATTTCTCGGCAAACACTAGGTAGACTTCAGTCACAGAGTAGATACAAACACAGAGGCGAAACGGCATGGCGGTTGCTTTGACGTAGACGTACCCATTATCCAGCTGGCTGTACGAGGCTCTGGGAACGGGTCTCGTGTCTGATTGGCTGCTGCGTGCTGTCGAAGATTACCTACACTGTAAAAATTTGTCTGATAAACGTCCTAACTTGTAATGGACTTTCTTAACCTATACACAGTATGGTAAAGTTTGTTCACGATAAAGTGCGTCTTTTTTAAATCAACCTCAGAAGAAAAGAACGGCCCCCTACCTGCATATATTTTAACGGGCGCACTGAGTGACATGCGCCCAGTAAGTTGGTAACGGTGGATGGATAGCAGTTTCATATGTTAATGTCGGATAAAAAGTGTTATGTGACATTTGTGATCAATTAAATTTCTTTTTCCGTTTTTTGAATTCATTGGAGTGTAAAAATGAGCAGATTTGTAAAATATTCACTTTTGTATAATAATTTCACAGTTTCACTTGATCAACGCATGAATAAAGTGGCGAGGCTAATGTCAATGCTAATTTTACATAGGGCGGAGGAATACACAACGTGCATGCAAGTAGATCTTAAGCAGGGCTTTCAAAAGTGCTTATTTTACCGTGAACAGCCTATAGTAATACCACACATCAAGCTGCAGATACAGGAATGTTTAGCAGCGCTACTATACAAAGTACTTCCCTACGCATTTGACTGTAGGAGCGCTACAATGAATGTATAGGGGAAAACATTACCATTCCTGCTCTCTCACTAAGCGTACACACTGGTACGGTAAGTTTCCGAATAATTTCTTAGAGCGTATTGTCTTGGCTGCTGGCTGGCAAGCAGATTTCTAGGCGCATGATTATCAAAGGCATTCCCGCATGTTTCTGGCCGGTGATATTTCACTGGCGTATGCAGCTGGAGTCCATGGAACAAGTGGCTGTTTCGCATCTGTGTTTATAACTACTCTGTGACTTACTGCTAGATGCCCGTACCAGCACACTTAATTCTTTCTGCAGTGCCTACTATCCGGATGAGGAGTCGTTCCTGTATTGAAATGTCAGGCGGGATTTACAACAACCCGTCACTTCTGTCCGTCCATCATCCTCCCATCATTCACGTGACCAACAGCCAGTCAGAGGTGTCCATTAATTCTATCCGTCCGTCCGTCCGTGAAAACCTTGGCAAGCTTTTACTTTTGAAGGGCGGATAAAGTTACAGCATTCTAAACAATTATTTTTCGATACCCGTTCGTTCCAATTTCATTAGATCGCTGTGTAGAGTGTGCAGTGTTTTGTTATGCTTGTTTTTTGTTTTAATATGTTGGTTTATGTAGTTTGAAACTCAATTAAGTAACAATTTTTCTGAAGAAATGTAGTTAATCACGTAGGGGAACACGAGTTCCTTCTGGGCAATAGTAAATGTAATAAAATTATTCTTATGTTATTAAAACAAAAGTTTTCTAACTCCCGCCAATTTTTGTTATTTACGGGTACTTGCGTTTTGTGTATTTATACACACACAATACCGCCGTTAATTTTCACTTATAATGGAGAATCTTTCCCACGTCTAAACAGATTTGTTCGTATTAGTTTGCAGCAATGAGCTTACGACGGACGTACGAAGTTTGGTTCGGAATCGCTCGGCTTAGGAGAAGGATGAATGTATGACGGACGGACGCGCAGAGGCTATTGGAAATCCTGCCTAACTCCCGGCCGGTACTCAGAATTGCATAACAATGACGTTGAACCATCGCGGTTACTGTGCGAACTTTAAATACGTGTTAGACAATAATTCAAGCCAACTACATAGATTACTAACCAAAGCTATTCGTTATACTACTTTACCTCGAAATCCTTTAAATAAATATTACTGTCAATAGTTATTTAGTCTGTTGACTAAGATCTCAGCAAACACGGGAAATATGGGTCGGAATCGGGCCGGTAAATACTAGCCGACAAACTCCGGCCAGCCTATACCGGCCCGCTGTCTTATGCCGGAAGCAGCCCGATGGAAATATGGACTGGCGGCTGACTGTTGGCAGACAGTGTCGGGCCTGCGACTGCTGGATGTCGTTACGATGTCGGGCCTGCGACTGCTGGATGTCGTTACGATGCCGGGCCTGTGACTGCTGGATGTCGTTACGATGTCGGGCCTCCGACTGCTGGGTGTCGTTACGATGACGGGCCTGAGACTGCTGGATGTCGTTACGATGCCGGCCTGTGACTGCTGGATGTCGTTAGGATGTCGGGCCTCCGGCTGCTGGGTGTCGTTACGATGCCGGGCCTACGATGGCTGGGTGTCGTTACGATGCCAGGCCTGCGATGGCTGGATTCCGTTACGATGCCGGGCCTCCGATGGCTGGGTGTCGTTACGATGCCGGGCCTCCGATGGCTGGGTGTCGTTACGATGACGGGCCTGAGACTGCTGGATGTCGTTACGATGCCGGCCTGTGACTGCTGGATGTCGTTAGGATGTCGGGCCTCCGGCTGCTGGGTGTCGTTACGATGCCGGGCCTACGATGGCTGGGTGTCGTTACGATGCCAGGCCTGCGATGGCTGGATTCCGTTACGATGCCGGGCCTCCGATGGCTGGGTGTCGTTACGATGCCGGGCCTCCGATGGCTGGGTGTCGTTACGATGCCGAGCCTGCGATGGCTGGATGCCGTTACGATGCCGGGCCTGCGATGGATGGGTGTCGTTACGATTCCAGGCCCGCAGTTGTATGATGTCCAGAAATAAGCAGTATAACCATGTAAAAAACCTTAACTTTTCGATAAAAAAAAACTTTTGTAATTGTTATATCCTCTTTACGTATATTTAGTTTATTCACTTCACATCACGCTGTATGATATGAAAATATTTTGCTTGCCGAGTGTGGGATTCGAACCTAATAGCCTTGAATTGACAGTCAAGCATGCCAACCTATACACGACGGAGTAAGATGCTGATCATCTCCAGTAATTAAAAATATATCATGACACTAATTACTATAAAGGAATGTATAAATTCCATGACAATATAACAAAGCATTTTAAACCATGGATTATTTTAAAACTATTTCTTCAGAGGCTTGCAAACAAAGTAGTTTTTGTTAGTTTTTAATATATCTGTCGACTGGTTGTACAAATGAAAAAAATTTCAAAGTATACAAATGCCATGGCTAACACATGACACACATATAATCACGAAAAAAACCATGCTAATCGTTAACACGCGGTTTCAAAAAAGACATCATGCCATTAACAGCAAGGTAACATATTTACCTATTCTAAACACTTACCAAAAGGCTGTAGGCAAAAAGACATAATATTTATATCTTTATTGTGATAAAGAACCTTGTCTCGAAAACGTTACCGGGCCGGAATAAAGAATCATCTATTGTTATCATATACTGTTCACAGAATTTGTGTGTAAAAGTGTTAATGTTAAACGTTATTGCACAAAATAAATTTCTTATTGCAAGAATGTTGCAATATAGATTTCTTTTAGCAGTGATTGCTTTATTTTCGGGACAAATAGAGGCATGTTGGAAATGCACATTAAGAGCATTTCATTCCTAAATATTTAATAATTACTTATTGTGAAATCTTTTAATATATAAAAAAAAAAATCATGCGGCGCACGCGTGAATGAATTCGTGCTTCGTACGTCAAGAGAGTGCAAACATCTTGAATGAAATGTTCTCAAATTTACTTCAGAAGAAAAGAGTTACCAAAACACAAAAGAGAAAAACTAAATTGCGTGAATGAACGCGGACCAGTCCAGACAGCCGCAGCCGCTTCAAGATATGTGTCAAGGTTAACAACTGGCAGTTAACACCAATCATTGTTGATTAACTGCGAATGGCTTTCCGCCTGTCATAAATATTTCAAGCTAAGGTTATAGCATATTATATATATATATATATATATATATATATATATATATATATATATATATATATATATAGCAGAAAATATAGCTTTGTAACCTTATCTGTACGAAGTATTGTTATCGAAGCTGTAAGTTAAACCGAGAATTCAACTGAGCCTTACTGGTTGACAGTTTTTTTACACCATCTTTTGTTTACATAAAACACACAAACTGGATACAAGAACGCCCCAGTTCAAATGTCCCGTAATTAAATATTGCTTAGTTTGATCTAAATCGTGACGATTTGATTCTGAAATCATTTGGGACGTATTAGTTATAGTCTAAGAGAATATATTATGCACAACAGTGTTCCCGATATTGCAGTTTGACGACTGGTCATAGGGTTGACATATAAACAATTCACTCAGAGATACTGTTTTCTAGCGTGTACCCATGACATGTATTAAGAGTCATTATTCACTGTCCGCTTCTACCTGCGTTGTATTTTGCATACACTTTGTATAGTTTGGTGCCTCATCACTTTCTCCGATACCAATAATGCCTATCTACATCGGGAAGAACATCTCCTATTAGTGTTTTATATAAACGCACTAACGTTATGTGTATGTATAAACATTTTTTATGTTCTTTATGTATATATAGACACGTTCTTTGTATATGTATATACACGAATATATATATAAACACACACATTCTTTGTTTATGTGAGTGTGCCAGTAGCATGAGCTACAACCATACAAATAATTCTTTTTACAACGAGACTTACAATGCCTTCTCCGCAAATCTGGAATATGCAACTAATTAAAATAAATTGGTGTTTAATTAGATATTTCTTTGCTCTGCCAATGAATCGACATTGTATGTTGTTGTAGCGTAGAAGGGAAAGGTAACTTAATAAATAAAATGAACTGTAATTATATTATAGAAGTGAATTTAGATTTAAAATACCTAAACTTAAGGAATTAAAAATTTCAGTTAAAAAATTACTAAATTTAATTGAGTTACTAAATATGAAACTGTGTTCACAAAGAAACTATAAATTTTACTGCACTATACAACTAAAACTTTTCGAATGCATGAGCAACTATTAATATTGACATTCATGGCACTATGCTGACAATGCAAACATTTGTTGATAGTGGTTAGAACCAACCTGGCGAAATAAGCAGTGCAGTATACAAACTAGTCTTCATTGCCTTGGTACAGTGCAGAATAAATACGTTAGGTGTTAAAACCACCAATGTTTGGTTTCCAATGCAAGGATAGTTGAAAAATAGTCGTCGGAATTTGCGGATATTCAACATAAAAATTTAAAGGGAAATCTATGTACAAAAATAAACAACATTTCTTAGCAAACTTATAAGACTGTTTCCTCTGCCATTCATTTTTTTCAGAACATTTTGTTGAATTTCTCTGTGGTTCAGCAGAAATTTATATTTTGATAGCAGAGAATAAATAACTTAAACTGATTTTCAACAATAAAATATGTTTGCAAATGAGAAAAAAATAAAGCCATCGTATAGCACAAAACTTTCAGAGTATGGTAAATAATTTAACAATTTCCTATGTATTCACTTACGGTCGAATTAAACCTCTAGAATTTGTCGACCTCTCTTGAATAAAAAATTCGAACAAGATTTTCGTAAAATATTGTAATAAAAACTCATACAGAAACCGTTAATCATCGAACCATTTTGAAGAACATGTAGACAAAAATAAAGCCGATCTTACAAACTTCCTTTGTTGATTAAAAGGCCAATAAGCTGACATTTATTTCAGTAATTTCATAAACACAAATTAATAAAATGAATATTTAATGTATATTTTTGTTTTGCGTTGTGGGTTATTTTTGTGGTTAATTCACTAACGCATGTTATTATGTTTGCAACATAAGTCGAACAACATATCTATAAGAGAAAAAGAACATAGTGATATAACCACCTAAACTTAGCATTGTCCCTCGAAACACAGAGCTGATTGTGGGAAAATACGAGAAACTTCCTCCTACTATTATGGCTGATTTTAATGTTACTCAAGTTTGAGAGAAACCCGGCTGAAAGTAATTCATTATAATTGCACGTGAAAGATTTCTCGCACGTGTGTACTGGCAACTTTTATTTCCAGCCTTGTCAGTTCTGGAACATGGAAAGATTTCTACAAGCACTTACTTCCAGAATAAATAAATTACGGGGACTTCATTAAACGCTGTGGTTGCACGTCATACTGTATGCTACTTGATAGGACTTGATAGCTTACTCGACAGAAGAAAAAACTTGCGAAACTCTGTACATGCAAGTTTGTTGTACACTGATGTTGGGTTCTTCTGCTACTTTCGACAATTTATAATTGTCGAGGCCAGTGGGAGAAGGGAAATTACGCCAATAGCTCAGGCTATGTCCGAATTCGCCTGAAGTGCATACTTGTGCGTACCTGTCCCCGAAAGTGACGTCGTAAATGCTGTCCAAACTGCAAGTGAAGTATGAAAGTATATAAGTAAACGAAGTCATAAACTTCTCACATACTTGCGGAATATGTGTCGCGTTTTGGAGATACAATTTGTAGGTTACACTTGATTTCCGACATAATTATTTGATTTAAATTTTAATAGGGCAACATTACTGCTTCGTAGACTAGAATTTTGAACTGAGTAAATAATTATCGCAAGTTTCACCTTAAAAAAATTGTCTAAGCAATAAATTCGTACTAGGCTTATGTTCCTAACCTACAGAAGCTAAGTTAAAAATCACTATCCAAAGTGCAACTACATTCAATAATGCAAGACACTAAAAGATAATGTAAATTAAAAATTATATATTATATAATACTTTATTTGACCCCAACCTTCGGCAATTATAATGAACATTTATGGTGGTTAGCTGGCTAATAACTGGCACCGAAGGCTAATAACTGGCACCGAAGGCAACAAGACCGTCTGACCGAATTCATCAAGTTTGGTGCCAAGGATAAGTGAAGTATGCAAGGATGCAAGTACGCAAGTATATACCTGAATTAAGACACGGCCTTGGAGTAACGCTGCACAATCGATAACGCTTAGCCATGACAAAGTATTGTTACGTGCTGCAGCTGGCGCCGACTCAGCTGCCCGCGCCGTAATCGGAGACCTTCCCTCTCCCTAGAACGATGCACTCGCGGCCTCCTGACTCACCGTTCTGGGAATCCCGTGAATGCCGACAGCGGCGAGACTTGCTGGAGTCACAGACATCCTCTCGCCTGCTAGAGTTTCCGATACGTTTAGCGATGACGCAAGAATGTTCTGGCGAGACTGGCTGGCGCCTCAGTCCTCCGCGACGCATCGCGCGAGTTGGGGAAGATTCTAGGTGGCGGCCTAAGACACTATATATACTGCCGCAACCCAGCGGCCGGCAGTCTTTGACGAAGGCCGCCTGGCGAGTGTGCGCGAGTGAAGTAGAGTGTGGATGACGACTGGAGATTGCGGGACGACGGCGAGTGAGATGTTCGTGGCGCGAATGGACGAGAGGGTGTGAAACCGACGAGTGAAGCCTACTGTGCGTGAGGGCGCTTGGAGGACTCTAGAACATTGCGACTGGCGGGACATGGACTGAACTGAGGTGGAACTGAATGAAAGTGTAATACTGATTTTATTGTAAATATTCGAACTGTCAAATATGGACGTATTAATTATAAAATAATTGAATAGGTTGATACACTGTATATTGGGACTGATCTTTAATTGTTTAATTTAATTGATTTCTTTGTCGTAATTTTAAATTTATTAATGGTGTCAATTGTGAACAGTTAGTGATATCCATTTATTGTGAGATTTTGAGTTCAGAGAGTTTTCTATAGTTACTGTAAATAAAATAAGGAAATTTTAATTAAATCTTTTATTTGATTGAGATTTCCATCCCTTAGCGAACTTGGTATAGCCCACTCAATTTCTAGAGAGAGAAATTGTAACAGTAAAAACAGGTTCACAGAAGCGGAATAATATGCCGATCTCTTGGGTTCTAGGATGCACGAGTAATCGCCGTTTATGACTGTTCGTACCGTCGTGGAAGAGGTCCCCTGTGTTCGACTCTCTTCATCGTTCCACAGAGCACGCACTTAAAAATACAGAGGTGCAACAGCAGCTTGATATTGACTCACAACCATCCGTCGCACCCGTCAAACGTCCGTCCGTCCGTCAGCCATCCGTATGTGTTTTCGTCCGTCACTTGAAAGCGATTCACAACAACCCATCGTCCGTTAATCCTTCTGTACGATAACATTTCAGACCCAGTGTACACAACTGTGTACATTACGCACGTGTATGTAATTTTTGGTGTGTACTGCACACTGCAAAGCTCAATGGCTAATGATCTTACATGTGGGTAAATGATTCGCAAACCCTCTTACTGGTCTAGGTTATAACTGGTTCCTATTACTGTAGCCGAACATATAGCCTACAGCTTATTGGCTGTGACAACGAAACAAGTGTTATGTCGATTCAGTACATCGATACAGCATCATAAAATGTTTTGTTTGCAACGCCTGAAACCGTAAATTAAAGTAGGTCTGAAAGGGTTAACATCGTGATATTTCTTTAGCTGGAGATATATTTTGGTAGGAAATACATTTTCCATTTTTGGGAAATATTTTCTTTCACGTAAAAAGTGTTTACACGGAATATTTTTTTTACATTTACAATTCCAGAATTTACCACCAAAGAAACGTAAACACAGATCCACCGCCTTGCATTTTATCTCAAAGTGCGTATTCACTTCTAAGGAATTTCGTCAGAATGCGGAGGCTAATTTGTCCGTCCGTTGAAAGTAAAAGTTTGGCAAATATTTGACGGATGGACGGATAGAAAAAAAAAAGTCACCTTGTGATTGGTTGAAGATCACGTGACTGCCTGGCGAACGACTGGCGGTTGTGACGTGTGGCTGTGAATCCAGCCGTATACTGTGATTTCACAGGTCAGCAAAATATTGGAACAACGTTCTCCAATGAGCTCCCGGTAACCTACACGCAGCCGGCTTCACCATGATACAACTGTGGGGAAATAACTTGTTACTGAAGTGTTTTTGGATTACTTCGTTAAAAGGAAGGCCTCAGTTGGAATAAATATCAAAACGAAGGCGCAACCAGTCCATCGAAGAAAGACAGTAAAATCAAACACGCAATTCGTGTCGCTAATTTTTTGTACGTAGCAACGACAAACTTTAAAGACAGCGGTGAACATGCACACAAAAAAGTCTACCGTAACTTTTATTCCTCTCATATTTCTTTCCACAGGTACTTAGTTTTTGCTAGGTTTGTTTTGCTGGCTGAGCTTAAGTAATTTGTTGGGATTGTGTCACGGCTAGGCCGCCAGCTGGCGGGTAGGTAACCAGGGGCATTCAACTAAAAATAGAACAACAAGGGAAGTGAACTGCACACACATGTGTGCGGAACTATTCAAGTGTAAACTGCAGTTAGATTATTTGTCAATTCTGCGGGAACCGTCCAAATAACTATCGTGCATGTAATTTAGAATCCCCAGGTCAAAACACAGGAAATAACAAGCAGAGATGCGAAACATTCAAAACAATGCTGTTTCTGCACGATCGTGTTTTTCCTCTTAGAAACTGTCGACATGATCAACGGCCACGTACACGCGACACATTCGCTTTCATCACAATAGAGAAACTACAATGGAAGTGATCTGCACATATAGGTATGTACAACTATGCAATATGGAACCTTCCGCAGAATGCAGTAGCCAATCTGAAACATGGCCCCTCTCCCAGAGTCCAACGCAACCAATTAGCGAATTGCAACGCCCACATGAAGGGAACCGCCACAACACGTCTTCTCTGTTGACATATATATATATAGGTTATTCACGGTAAAATGAGAACTTTTGAAAGCACTGCTTGATACCTACTAGTATACACATTGTGTGCTCTTCCTTATGTAAAATTAACATTGCCGTGGGCCTTATCCCTTTATTTATGCGTCGGTCAAGTGAAACTGTGAAATTATTATAAAAGTAAATATTGTACAAATCTCCTCATTTTTACACTTCGGTGCATTAAAAGCACGTTTTGTTCGACGTCAATGTATAGAACTACTTTCCCCTCCATCGTTACCAACTTTACCAGGCGCATGCCACTCAGTGTGCCCGTTAAAATATATGCAGTTAGGGGCAGTGACATATTTCTAATGTCGATTTCTAAAGTGCTCACTTTATCGTGAACAGCCTTAGCTGTGTCGTCGCTGTACCACGGGCGGAGAACCCGCTATTGGGGCGGCCAACGTCTGCTTTGTACGCATCAGCGCGCCGACAGATTCTGCTCCTGTTCCACCTAGTTTTTTTCCTTCATAAAATAAAAATAGTGTAGACTGATGTTCCTTTTTTCTTTCTTTCTTTCTGTATTCCGCCAACGTTACCTCATGATTTTTCAGCGACATTAACAAAATCACACCATCAAAGAATTGTGTGACATTTGTTTCAGGTTTGCTCATCAACACAACTACCTAATCTTATATTTTAAAATATACAATTTTACACATTCAAATACATCCTTGTTAAATTACGTGACGTATGCATAGATCTGTGTGATAACTTTTCGACAACATTGCACTGAAAATTGACAACTGTGTACGTGTTTAGCATACCGAATTGTTAAAAGAGGAATACAAGTTATTCTCAGAGGTCAGAGGAAGTGTACATTCCCACATTTCTTACAAAAAATTTGTTATTTAAAGGATATTGATTTAGTCCTTTCACCCTACGATGTATTTTTCCTATCCAAAACTAAAAGAATCCCTTTTTTTTATTGGGAACATGTCCTTTTTACCAACCGTTTCAAAAATACATGGAGCTGTAGTACTGTAGTTAAAAACCAAAAGTTGTGATACATTTATTATTATAAATAATCCTCAGTTTAAATTGAGGAAAAATCACCTCACAGTCAGCGCAATACATAAAGTATTCATTGATATCTTAAATTTCCATGGAAATGGTAATAAAACTGCTATGGCCTGTTCTGCGATTTAACAAACGCGTATGATTGTGTAGAACACGCGATATTAATATCTCAAAATCTTAATATTTGAATTTAAATCTTAAAGAACTTACTTAACAAGTGTTCTAACATCAAATACCACCTGCGTTGTTTCTAATGATGCTATTCGCAGAGAAGCGGCCCACTGTTGGAACACGGAGAGTGACTTCTGTGCAGCTAGCATGCTCGCTCTACCCTGTATCCCTCTATAGCTGGACTCACAATAGTCCACCGCATCCGTCCGTTGTCCGTCCGTCCGGCAGTAATCCGTCTGTCATTTTCATCTGGCAGTTAGATCGATTCACAACAATCCGTCGCCCGTCGATCGTCCTGCACGTCAAGTTATCAGTGTGACAATTGAACATCGCAATGTCCTTGGTCAAATATAGATTTTCAGGGGAGAAATATTTTGGGGAAATGAGTTTTCCTGAATAGCAGTGTAAATAAACATCGGGCACTTGAGCCAATGAAGAATTAGCGATGGCCGTGTTTGTAATATACCGCAATACATGTCTTTACTACACTGACCCATTTCCACGAGCTTCAGCAAAATGGCCGACAGTGGACACTCAACGAAAAACCGTATATGTTTGCGCAAAAACTATGGGTGATGTAAAGTGTAGCTGTGTGCAAAAATAAATATATTGCAAGTTTGAATAACGTAAAACATTAAAAATAACTCAAATAATCATATTGATACGTGACCGCATTTTCATTAACTGTAAATGTTTCCTAGCTACACAGAAATCTTAAAATGAAATAAACGTACCTATTCTTCTTAACCTAATAACTTCACTAATACTTTGCAGGTACTTGCCGTTATATTTCTTGTACAACAAATAATTAAAATTTTAAGTCAAGTTGGTCTAGTGGTTAGAGATACCAGCTAATAATGTAAGGGTGTGGGTTGTAGTCTCCGTGTTGACAAAGTGAATTTTTTTCCCGTAAATAATATTCAGAAATTTTTTTGAAAATTATTCTGTTATTTATTAATTTATCAAATTTTTTTTCTAGAAGTAAACATTTAATTTTATGTAAACTTCTCGATAATGTCAATTGTAATACAAGGTGCATATTTTACAACAAATAGTTTTACAAAGGATTTTCTTGGCAAAGTGAAAATAAATTTTTTGGAGTCCACAGTAATTGAACACAGTAGCTATTGCAAATCCATGCATTTTCCTTCATGATATTAATATTATTTCGTGTAAATATCGTACAAATAATCAAAATTCTTTAACGTGATAAGCATTTATTAAAAAAAAAATTCATTCCGAATTCCTAAATTTACCTCCAATGATAAACACTGATCGACCGCCTCGCATTTTATTTCAAAGTCCATACACACGTCCAAACATTGTCGTCAGAAGGCGGTGGCTCATCCGTCCGTTCGTCAGTCAAAAGATAAAGTTTGGCAAATATTTCACGGGCGGATAGGAAAATAATAAGTTGCTGATATAACTAATGGGCCTTGTTTCTTCAACATCGCTGCAATTAATTTTGAAATAATTTCTTGAAAGCTGAGTTGATGGGTAGGCCTTTGTCGTCTTGTTGAAAGCAATTTCATTAGAGATGAAACCAGAAACATATGCAACAGTAGTGAGACACTTACAAATACCCGGGACTTGAACCGAGAAATCGTTGTACCATAAGCTAGTGTGCAATCAACTGCATTACGTAGGTCGAATTCAAGAATCAACTTCTAATTTAATCAGTATAATGTTTAGAATGATAGGAGCTACTAACAAAATATTTACAGGGCCGTCATTTCGAAAATAAGTGACTGAGTAACTTAAAACACGTAAGTTTATAGGCCTCCCATAGCGCTACTTTTGTGAAGAATTTGGTGAAAATCGGTGTATTGGTCTCTGAGATATGGTATAAAACCTCCATATTTTAAACGTGATAATCTTCATAAATGGAGAACAAGAAATGTATAGGCTATATAAGCACATTCGATGACTGTGTACCACCACTATACAAAGTAAAGCAAAATACAATTACATATTTTCTTAGATATAGCACGATAAGTTAAAATTATTTTAAAGCCACCATTCTGAAAATAAATGTCAGTCACACATAAAAGTACATATTATAGTTAAATGGCCTACAATAAAACAATTCTTTCACCGAATTAGGTAACAATGGGTTAATTGTTTCCCGAGATATGACATAAAAACTTAACTTTTACTATAGAGCTAACTTAGGCTACAAAATGTCAGATAAATGAGGTTCGGTATAAATAAATTTGATGGTTGTAATTGATACTGTTAGCATACAAAGTTAAGTTGTATTTTATTTCATTCATAAAAGATACTGAGATAAAATATTTATAACACTATCATTTTGAAAATAAGTGCCTCACCTACGTAAAAATTAGCAGACTACACCTCGTCCTGCAGTGCAAATGTTTTGCCAAATTTGGTAGCAATCTGTCAATTGTTTCCGGAGATGTGACATAGAAATGTATTTATGGTTTCGACCTTTTTGAAATTAATAATCTTATCAGGCCTGTCATAGTATTACTAACATGCCAATTTGGTTCAGAATTGCTTTTATAGTTTTCGAGATATAATCTAAAATTTATTTTTTTTGTGCTTGGTGATATTTTCCAAAATAATGTACTAAAAACAATATCAATCTAACAATTTAATGTTTATACGGTACTCTGCCAGCACATAAAATTTTGTTTTTAAAAAATCGGTTGGAATAGTTCCCGAGATATGGCATATCATCTTATATTAAATGTTAAAATTGTTCCCATTTCAAAAGTATCATTCCGGCGTTGTGAAAAACTGTAAAAGCTACTAAGTTTTATATATATATATATATATATATACACACACACACACACATACACACACACTGAGTTTGGTGAAATTCAGTTGACGCGATCAAAAATTTAAAGAGGGTGGTATGCTCTCTTTCCTTGGGAAACTAGGCTAAAAAGTGGCCCAGCGATTGGCCGAAGATCACGTGACCGTCAGACAGACGGACGACTAACGGGTGGGGTGGACTACTATGAGCATTGACTAGAAACGAGGTAGTCCGGTTTTTCGTCTTATGCGCGAGTATTATACGTTGACATACTCATGTCTGTTTGTAACATAATTTTCAAAAGACAAGCACTTTCATGCGTACAAAATACTTTGACCAATTAAAATTTATTCAAACTGCATTAGAAATGGATTACAAGAAATATACTTGAGCACTTGTTTACTAGGCAGTGTTCAAACTTCAAATCATTTCTACGACGTTCACTCAATCACATGGGATTTCGCGGGTATCACTGGATTGCCTTTGAGATGCTCTTTCCAACCGTATACGATTGATGTATCTCTACTTGGCTTTTTGACGAGTATAGGCCGACATTGTGTTACGTTTTATGAATTTTTTACATTAAACGCATACAATTTCACCATAACCACGCCACACAAATGTTTTTATGCGCGCAATCGTTTGATCTTAACGAGAGCTGTCGATTGAAAGTTAAACGAGCGCCGTAGCTTCTCCTAGACAAAGTTATATTACGCGTAAGTTATGAGACGTGGCGAAACGAACTCAAAATTGCGGTAGCCCCCCGCCCCTTCCCGCGACCTAGTGGGTGTGCGAAGCTTCGCAGTCCTCACTCAACGTAACATATTCTTTGATCCTTTGGCAATCCAGTGGTGTAAATGAATTTTGAATGTAGACAACAGATTCGGAGCAGCAATGGCAAACTGTGTCCTCCGATTTTGTTATCGGATTTTCTGGATTGCCTCCCACTATGAACGAAAATTTAAAGACGTATTCACATGAAAAAGTTAAACCATGTTATACTGGAAAAGACAAAAGACTAACTATACCCGAATGTTAATTCATGGCTAGAACACAAAAAATCGTTAGCATAGAGCAAACAAAAACGGTGTTCCACTGAAGGGCACTCTGCAATATAAGAATAAATGAAAAAAATAAAAATTAATATTGTCTCATTTTAACACTTTAACAATATTTTGGTTACAGAACTTTAGATATTGGCAATATACAAATGTTTCATGTAATGCCATGTTGAATGGTATTTGCAAAACCAAATGTAAAAAATGAATGAACCGTATCATATACATTTTTTTTCTAAGACCACTGTGGTTTGACACCTGTGAGACTGAATTGTGTAGTGAAATATCTATTTGTTGCATAATTATAATGTTTTCTATTTTATGCAAAGCAGTGTGTTGAAAAAATAATATTTTAAAGATATTATTTATGTGTTTATATTATAGGAGTTTTACCAAAGTGTGGAGTGGATTTATAGACTAGGGGGTGGCTTTAAAAGGATTCCTTACGGCGTTAGAAAGTATTTTTTTTTTGATGTGGTGATATTTTTCATGAGGAAATGGTTTCGGCCCACAATGGTTGCACGAAATTATGTTATTTTGCAATGATTCGTATAGAAATAATGAAAGGTAGTGGTGATAACACTACGCCATATTTACTCTAATATTGAGCCTAGGGGCCGCGGTAATGTAGTGGACAGACTACTCGCCATCCACCTAGGCGAACCTGGTTCGATTCCCGGTGAGGTCGCATCCGGATTTTTGCACGTGTGAATCACGCCGGACGATGCCTCTGTTTGGCGGGTTTTCTCGGGGACCTGCCGTTTCCTCCGCCCTCGTATTCCGGTGATGCTCCATACTCACCTCACTTCACCCTCGCCGGCTCTCAAGAGCTCGATTTTAATGTTATTGGTGCATGAAAGCAGTATATTTATATAATTTTTTCATAACATGTTTCACAGCGGATTTTTCAAAATTTTTGGCTCGACAAGTTGTAAATAAACAACTTTTAGCACCTTCTTATATTGTTACAAATTAACTATGTTCATTATTCTCGGAGCACTGATTGCAGTTAAGAAAACAAAAATTCTTCTTTTCTTCCATCAGCGCTCCGAGAATAATGACGACAGTGAATATCTAACAACATAAGATGGTGCTGGAAGTTATTAGATACGTCTTCACGAGCCAAAAATTTCGACAAACCCTTGAAAAACAAGTTATTACAAAAATTATACAAATACACTGGTTTCATGCACCAATGGCCTTAAGAGCCACTCAGATCTGTCCACTATACTCCAAGCTATGTATGCCATACCCGGGGACCGAGTCAAGGACTCTTCGCGCTGCGACCACGCACAGCAAAGCTGGATTTACAATAACCCGAAAGTCAGACAAAACAACCCCGACACAGAGGGAAATTTTTCATCAACCAATCAGGAGCAAAGTCAGTCTGACAAACGCAGCCCCGACAAAAGTTAATTGTATGTCTAGTTTCGTCGGGCGTCGGGCCGGTTCGCGTCGCTTAGCAGTAAAAATGAAACAAAAACACAACATTACAAAACAAAATGTCTTACGGATTTCACTACTGTGGTAAATTCCTCATTAAACACATGTTATTTTTACGTGAACATCCTGGTTTTCTTGTAACAGAATTCTAATGAATTGAAAAAAAAAAAAAAAAAAAAAAAATTGTGGAAAAATAACTGCTCCAAAATCGAAAAATAAATCGTTCACAAAGTTGTCAGAACAAAATAGTGTACAATGAACTGTGATTTCTTCGCACTCCATGTTAAGTTACTGGCCATTCCAGGATTTTGCCGAAAGAGACGCAACACTTGTCGGAAGGAAACTGTCGGGGGGTATTGTAAACATCGAACTAATTTTGGTGGCGGGAATGGTCGGGCTGTAACGTCGTGCCTGACTGTCGGGACGACCTCGTCGTGGCATTGTAAGAGTCCAGCATAGCGCGACGTGGGAGGGGACGGCAGTCGTACGTGCGAAGGTTGGCTGATGACGAAGACGCGACGCGAGGTGGGAAACATCTGCAGTTAAGCAACTACGAGATCGGCGTCGCGGGACGACACACCGTTTCCAAGGTCACGCGCCGCCTTGCCGAACTGCGACCACGCCATTCCTGGTCACTCCCACTCCGCTGCACTGCTGTAAACACTATTCACGATAAAGTGAGCACTTTTGAAATCAACCTTTAAAAAAAAATTTCTCTACCACCATAGGCTGTTCATAGTAAAATGAGCGCTTTTGAATCCTGCTTAAGGTCTACTTCTATGAACGTTGTGTATTCTTCCGCTTCATCGTTAAATGAAGGATTTTTTTTTTTAACAGCGTAGAAGCGACGGAGTGCAAGACACCCAAGGATGCGCGACACCTACATCGTCATCGCGTTGAACGGCGTCGAACTGACGCGTAACATCTTCGTCGATGTCTTGTCCTCGTGGTACTTGGACGGTTTGACGCATGTCACTGTACTATACTCCATTCACGGATACTCCAACATTTTCTGAAGCCCTGCTAAAGTTCTATTTCCACGATATTCCTCCGCCCCATGCAAACAGAGCTCGCGTGTCTAAAAAAAAATTACACAAGACAGAGAACGCATCGCATTCGTCCACACTCCGTTCAATATAATTTTGCGTGGGAACTATTTCTTATTGGACATTACCAACACACCTTTTTTCTCCTCGTTTTTTTATCATATTCATTATAAATGAAGCATTACAATTTAATATAACATATTATTTAAAGTTCAATTCAATCAATAAACTTCCTTTAAGTTAACAGAAATATTAAACGCTTGTGATACAAGACATACTGTATTTAGCAAACAACTAAGCACGTAAAACATGGGATGATTTTGAAAAACGTTTCATTCAAAAAGTGTGATGAAGTCGCGAATAAAACATAGTTTAAACTATCTTGAGAAATACGCATGCTTAAAACCCGCTGTGACGCTTTTAGCTCATTTCTATTTAAATGCATATTACTAAAAACTGATACTAGTGTTTGCACGCAAAATGTTTCTTACGTTATACGTAAGCAGGCCTGACTTAAAAACATTCAATACTTTCTTAATATACTTTCCTTGTCCTGAAATTCTATTCAATATCTTACCGCCTCGTTTAGGCTCTGCCAGTATTCGTAACACTCGTGTAATGTACAAAATGTTCAAATTATTTCTTATGTACGCATACCTACGATGAGAACTCAGAAAAGCCATTAAAATGCCTCCTCCCAAATGGTCACACAATCTGCTGAAGTATTTTCCTTGATATAAAATGACGACTAAAAGTAAGTAACACCAAGACGACCTCCGCTAGCCTGCCCGATAATGACCTCCGCTAGCCTGCCCGATAATGACCTTCGTTTACTTACCAGCTCATGAGCATCAGCTGGTTCGCTAGGAATTCAGTCTGATTTATTACTTAGGTAATTACGGGAATCTGTTTCCTCGAGGGAAATAAAGAAACGATTCTTTAGAGGACTAGCTGCACTGTAAATATTAGCACAGAAAAAAAATAACAGTTCTGTTATCAGATTTCAAAGTTACAGGTGCAAAACTTTTATCTACTGTCATCAGGATGATCAGCTAGAATTTTACAATTCAGTTGTAAGGGAAATAAGTTAATATTTGAAGTGCTATTTTTAATAAACTGTTTGTTGTGTAACAGGAACAGACGTTCTACTGTTGGAATTGCAATTACCGTCACGTATAATAAAACGACGAGCCATTTTGGTATCATTGTAAAGGTTAGCAAAATTTAAACGGTAGGAACAATCAATCAAAGTGCTATATTTATACGCATATTAACAGTCTAGACGTGTTGTAGACACATATGCAGAAATTTGGCCTGGAATGATAAAGTTTAAGGTGTGTGCTCACCTATCACTGAATAAGAAACTTTTCGTCTCTAATCAGTATTTGCTTCTCAGTGTATATCGGCCTGAGTGCGATATTTGTACGCCATTGACGACACTACCTGGTGATTTTTGTCATGTATTATCATTAGGGTCACCTGTTTTTGGCGAAAAGATTTCAGGACCACTTGTACTCCAAAACATTAGGTCTCAGATCCACTTTCGTGATTGGATGATATCAACTGTCACGAATTACAGGTGCCTGCCGGCGAATCACGGACACTCAGTGTCGGAGTTGCCTAGCTCTGATTGGCCCAGTCAGGTGAGGAACTGTCTCCGGACAAAGATATGTGGTCAATAACCAAAGGAATATTGTACTATGCGATAGGACATTTGAGTATATCCTTCACAGGTGGTCCTAAGTATCGTATCCGACCCAGATTCGGAAGAACGTTGACTCCATCCGACTACACGCCCTCGCGGTGGATATTCCCAAACTCGTTTCCCATCACAGTTTAAATCGACCGTTGTTGCGGTTTTTCAACGTGACCCTTCCCACTAATCACCAATTAGTAGAGATAGGGAAAAAAAATTCGCGACTTCATTTCAGGACAAGGAAGATTTCAAACGCGTGTACACTGAAGCCACCTTTGCAATTGGATCAGAGTTTATAAGAGACACCTTGGACGACTCCACGGCAATAGCCGACTTGCAATGGAACACGAAGCGAATCCCGTGCTCGTAAACGCGGGGTAACACTGGGGCAACAGCCAATGAACAAACATCTGAGGCTCTAGTACACAGAACTGTGGAGTCTAGCATACAGGACATTGAACTCGCGAAATTTTCCTATCAATCAGGCGAAGCCCATTATTACCTTTCGTGCAAAAGAAAGGATATTATGATTATGTCACTCTTTAAGACTACTGAGGAGGAATGCTCTGCATTCGCGTTCTGACGGGTTTGCATAGCCTCATTTGAATATCAGGTACTGACATTCCCCCGTGACCAGATTTAAATCGATTTCTGACTTTTCCCATTTTGTTAGGGGAGATCCAAGGCCGGAATTGTAAACTATGCATCGTCGAAATTTTTTTTCTAACATTAGAGTTTTAAGCGACTGTTTCAATTGATTTAAGGTGTATTTGTACTCTGTTTAATGCTCGCAGTGAGATGCTATTACTACTGCCTGTGTATTCATGTTAGGTACGTGTGTAGTTTTAGGACGCATGCCTAGGTAAGGTCAAACGGCACTCTTCACTGGTAAGCCTTATATACGAAATGTAACTATACAAGTTGTGAGATTATCTGTTCTAGAATAGCAACTGGATATAGTTAATATTTTCATAACCATACAGGACTTCTATTTAGTGTGTATATTAAGTGTTAATTTAACCTGAGTATATTTTAGTTCAAAAGAACTGAAAATTTTGTAAAGCCCCAAATTTTGTATAAACTGTCAATTAAAATCAGTGACAAATACGTTTAGTAAGGGAAAAAAATGTGTTTGTTTAGAACAAATTTATATACTTTTTGTCCTACCAATATTTTTCAAGCAACTATGGCACACATCATTCATAAATAGAGACCTGAAAGTTTCGTGGATTCATTTCGGGACACGCCAGAATTGAAAAACTCGTACGTTCATTTTACTTTTGTAACTGGTCCATGCACTGTTTGACACTTCATGTCGAATCCCGAGCCAATAGTAAATACGCAACCAAATTTAGGCCCCTCTGCCGCCTTCCACTGTGATAACAAGCAACCAATGGGTAATAGATATCTGCATGATCGTATACAAGACTGTGGAGTCTAGTCTACATGTCAGTGAACTCGCGAATTCTTCAGGTCTCTGTTCAGAAATAAGTAAAGTGCTGGTTTATTTGCAACAGGGTTTGGGCAAAATTTCTACTCTGCGTTACGAAAATTGCGTTGGAAAATTACAAAACTCCAGACCCGCGATAGGGAGGCTCGCCTCTGATTGTGTGGGAGATCTGGCTCGGCCCAGAAGATTTGAAAACCCTGGTAAAAGTATATTAAAAGTACTTGGTGTTACAGTACATTTTAATTTTTATTGCTACGCATGTCGTTGGTTTGCTATATGTGCTCAGGCTATCATTTTGAGTTATAATATAGTAAAACTGTAAGCGTAAGAAATCATACTCTATTCTCATATACTAAACAGGAATTACGCCCATCCGACATTTTTGGGGGATTTTTTCGCTATGGTTAAGTGTGGCAGGGAAATGGGTTCTGAATGAGGCAGCATACAACAAAGAAATGACCTCTGTTTGAGTTATGTATAGAGCTACGAAGTCTAGCGTGATGGAAATTGCATGATGCGCAATTGCTAGGTTTCCATTGACGACCTCTTAAAGGGGTCTCCGTTACAGAGTCTTTACAATACTCGTTTTCCCAGCTATTGAACCTGCATCCAGTGTGCTATTTACGAAAAAACACACACTTTAGACGAGGCCTATTGAGAAACACCACACTGAGAGAAAAATCGAACAAAATATTTGTTTGTATAGGACCAAATAAATATTTAGTTGCCCTAACAAAACATATTGTTGAGCAAACGAAATCTGAATAGCACACAAGTTTACTTTTGCTCGTCTAACAAATTATATGTTTGAAAAAAATAATCTCTACATTGCGCCAAAAAATATATTGTCAACTAAATAGTTTATCGAATCAACTGTATATATTTGTTTGGCCACTCATTTGACTGCCTTCGTTCGAATATATAGCTCGGGAGTTTGTTTGTATTTTTGTGATAATTAGGATAGTAACCGTATTTGTTATTGCATCTATTCATGCTTTACAATCATATAAACACATTAATAAAACAATGCAACAAGAAATTGACAAGTAAAGCTGTAAACTTGAAAATATTTGTTTGCGCACGTTGGCCAGTATTTTCAATATATCTATTTAAACGCATTCCCGGGTCATGCGTTGTCGTATTAGCGCAGGTCGCTAACGCGTAGCGTTCCGACGCAGGTTATCTATGCTCGATACTCGGTCGAACTTGTAAATGTGTTTTATATCGGCCTGAACCGTTTAATGTACGTGCAGCCAAGCAAATCTTTAATTGCACCATCTAAATCTTACAGTTAGGGGCAACCAAATGAGAGAACAACAAAATGATTTGGGTTTCAGCAACATTGCCCCTATACAAACAAATAATTTGGTTGAGCCAAACAAAACCTTTTTCTCAGTGAATTTCAGGACATTCCAGCATAGGTAAAAACGGCTTTATCGAAGCACTGTATCCCAATATTTTTGCCGCAGGCTTTCCGTCTACGCAGAAAAAAAAAGTAGGTGTCACTGCTGGAAGTATCCAGTTGCACACAGTACAATAAGAACACTGCTCGCCAGTTCAGAGTCTTGCGCGTAGCAGAGTCGCCCTTATTGCATCCAAGCTTCTCGTTCTAAAACGCGGGAAAATGCTTTGGGTAAACGGCATCATTAAAGTAGTATTTGTCCCTTTTTTTAACGTGAATACATTTTTTAATTTGCAACCATAGTGAGAGGCAATCCAGAAAATCCGATGATAACAAAATCGGGGGATAAAGTTTGGCATTGCAGCTCTGAATCTATCGTCTACATTCGAAATTCAATTACACCACCCGATTGCTAAAGGAGCAAAGAATATGTTATGTTGAGTGAGGACTGCGAAGCACCGCACGTGGTCGGAAGGGGAAGGGGGGGGGGGGCACATTTATGAGTTCGTTTCGCCGCGTCTCATAACTTCCGCGTGGTATAACTTTTGACTAGGAGAAGCTACGACGCTCGTTTAGGTTTCAATCGACAGCTCTCGTCAAGGTCAATCGATTTCGAGTACAAAAACATTTGCGTGGCGTGATTATGGTGAAATTATGCGAGTTTAATGTAAAAAGTTAAAAAAAAATTAACACAATGTTGGCCTTTACTAGTCAAAAAGCCAAGTCGAAATACAGAAATCGTATACGGTTGGAAAGTGCATCTCAAAAGCAATCCAGTGATACCCATAAAACCCTATATGATCGAGTAAAGCGGTACCAGGAACTTACACAAAATATCGAGGCATCAGAGCGCGTCAACGTAGACGTATTCACGCAAAACAAACGGCCGTGTCCCCAACACAGCCGCACGTTATCCCCCCCCCCTTCCCGATGTTATCCGAAGAGTGATGGCGTGTGCTGCAGTTACTTGTGCAGTGCCTGAAGGCCGAGGTGTATGCAACACGCGAAGTGTGACGAGCTGTCGACGTTGCATAAGCGGCAGGCGCAAATCGCTGCCCTGTAGGCTGCACGCGTCGTGCCGAGGTTCGTGCGTCGAGTGGCAATCACGCAGGTGTGCGTGTCGTAAGCTGACTTCCTCGTCTCCCCCGCAGGTGCGAACGCTCGCAACACCTGGGCTGGGTCGCGCGTTGCCACCCAGCCCAGGTGGGTGTGTGTACATATATATGTTTATTTATTTGAATGACGTGTAGATGAGTTATTATTATCAAAGGAATTTTATAACCTACTTGTTAGAGACAACAGTTGAAGTCGAATAGAGTGAATATAATTAGAAGTTACACCAAGGACCTCTGGTAGACTAAAATAGTTCTGCTGACAGAGAAAATTATATCACTGAGGTGCGTAATTCACGAGTGAAAATTCCACTGACGCTTGGAAGTTCTCCGCCCGCTTGCTGCATCGATAGAACAACTTGCTGCCCGGCCAGATGTCACGCTCGTATATATTCAGTAACGTAATACAGAAAATTAATATTATATGTCCATAAACTACAAAATTAACCTCTACGTCACCCGCGATCGGTTCGAACTGGGCATTTCCTTCTTCCGTCGACAAAAGGCAACCGGAACGTCAAGTCTTGCAGCAGACGTCTGGCGGCGTGTAACGGTCGAACGAGAGCACTTTTCCACGGAAATCAAACCGAATTTAATAGACGTATATACACACAACATTTTAGAACCTATCAAACTGGAATATGTCGCGGATTACCTGCGGACAGCACAGGGCAGAGATCATCATTCTGTATTGGCAGCTCACAGTAAAATGAGCACTTTTGAAAGCCGCGCTTAAGATCTACTTGTATGCACGTTGTGTATTCTTCCGCCGTATGTAAAATTAACATTGTCATAGTCCTCATCGCTTTATTCATGCGTCGGCCAGGTGAGACACTGAAATTATTAGAAAAGGTAATATGTTACAATTCTGGTAATTTTTATACTTCGATGCATAAAAAAAAAAGAAAGTATAATAAATGGTTACCTAGTTTCTTTTATTTGGCGTTAAGTATTGGAACTAATTTCTATCTATTATTGCCAACTTTACTAGGCAAGCAAGAACAGTGACTTTTTTCCAATGTTGATTTCAAAAGTGCTCACTTTATCGTGAACAGCCTTAAACAGAAAAATAGCAGTCGTAGAGAAAATGCACATATTACACGAAAATATTATTTCTTGAATCTCGGGTGCTGTTAAGGGGAAACCATAGTATATCAATTTTAAGGCCCCAAGGCCGCGTCTGGAAGCATTGTGACAGGCCCTCCCAAGTCTGCGCAATGAATTCTCGGGTATAAGTCTATTCGCGGTTTCTTCAAACGTTTTGAATCAAACCTTTGAGAAATCACCCAATGGAAGACATTTTTGACGGTTTCTTAAATTTTTCATGTATCGCATACTATTTCTAATTCTTTTAATGTAAAATCTTTTACATCTAGTCAAAAAGAAATGTTACTTTTATGTTGCTTATACATTAAAATATTTCATTTATAATATTCAGATATGAATAAAAACAGTGAGAAAATATGCGTGTTGGTAATGCCTATCAAGAAATAGTTCTCATGCAATACTAGTACTCTGAGTGAGCAGGAGGCCACGGTGGCTGGGCGGTTAGCCTGCCCGCCTCCCACCTATGCGAACCGGGTACAATCCCCGGCCGGGTCACTCCCGGATTTCCGCGTGTGGGAATCGAGCTGGACGATACCGCTGGTCGGCGGGTCTCCCGTTTCCCCCGCCCCTTCGCCAAGGCGCTGCTCCACACTCACCTCAATCACCCTCATTGGCTCTGGAGACCTCGCCGTTAAGAACCGCACATACCTCTTCACCCTCTTACTGAGTGCCCACTAATGCGGTACGTTGTCCCTTTGGTGCGATTCCCTTTAACTTGGTGAAGCTTAATTTTCGTGAGGCAGAGGAATAGTCTGAAAGTAAAACTTCAGCAGGGCTTCAGGAAAGTTTGAAGTGACCGTGAAAGGACTATAGCTGAATTGATTGCAAATTAGATATGTAACTGTAGGATATTTTTACATGCGATAAAAACCAATGTGTTAAACTACAGAGAACACGTTGTTCTTTCTTACTTGCCGTTGTGGTAACTCCGTAGTAAAACCCCAAATATGCTGCTTTCAGCAGTTTTTCTCCATTTTTTCCTTCATGAATATTCTGAACTAGCAGCCCGCCATCGCTTCGCTCAGGTGTTATGGAATTATTAAAATATATACTGCGACTACCCGCTACCACTTTTCACTACCCGCGACTACCCGTGACTACCCATGACTACCTGCAACTACCCGTGACTATTTGCGACTACCTACGAATAATGGTTTTGTTATCGTATGCTTATAAAGCAGTTAAGTAGCCCTTTTATTCCGACGTGGTTTAACATTTTGACATTTCTCAAGGATTATTTTTATTTAGTTAGACATAGCCTATGACCATCTGGAAAAAAGTAGCTTTCTAATAGTGAAAGAATTATAAGAATCGTCCGTGTAGTTTCCGAGATTACCCAAGACATATAAACATACAAATAAATAAACTCACATTGCCGCTTTATAATATTAGTATAGATAGTATTAAAGTAAAAAGTAACGTTGTAAGATATTAGTTTCTATCTCATCCGTTTAAAAATAGTATTGTCAGACAATTTATTTTATAACGAGCGTATACGCTCAAACGCGGATTTACAGATAAATATTTGACTAGGGGCCGCCCTTAGCGAGTGATGGCCGCTTGCAGCATTGTAGCGTTACACTGAAGAAGAGCCTGATGTGACGTTCTTGCTGCTCGGATAATGGTCAACAGAGTTCACACTTCGATACTCACAGTAGCTTTCACGCATGGCAGCAGTGGCAAATAATTTCAGTTAACAAAAAGCGCGTGTAGCATAGCTTTATCTTCCTTATCGCGCCACGAGTTGGCCGGGTCGTAACTTGAACGTCTCATAAAGGCGAGTGATTAACTGGAAGTCTGCACCCAGGTTTGTAGTGTTTCGCGCATAGAGACGATGTGGCGTCTGCTGCAAGTGTTTGGGTCTCCTGTCCTCCGATTGACTGTCGTCTGACCACGACACATCTCTCCGCCAATTGGCAATGGCGAGACGAGAGATAAGCAGCATCGTTTTATTTCGTACTTTTGTATAATAAATATTTAATGCTGACCACCCTCTAGGAATGAAATGAAAAAGAACAAACAAAATATTAATTCTGAATACTGTGCAAATATCACTGGCACAGTCACCACAGAAATATCACCAAAAACCCGGAAATGTAATAAAACAATAAATTATACTACTAAGTTTTAAAAATAACATTAACATGTCAAATTAAACAGTGTTCTCAATGTCCTTGAATGAATTTACGTGATCATCATCGGGTTTGGGCTAGCAACGAAATAGCGCTTTCAGAGTAAAGATAAATTTTAACACTATCTTTTCAGATGTGGGCTTGTATGTGTCTGCGTTAAAGGCGTGGATAATGACTTAATGATTACTCAATTTGCAGTCGGCAAGCCTGAACTCACAATCTCTAAAATGCCAGCCAGATGCGCTAAAGCATAAATGGGCGAGATCGGATTGCTGAATTAATTAAGTTTGTATTTACGACCTACTTTTACAGGACGAGTTTAGCATTGTTCAAACGGTGTATGTCACAGTTCATTTACTTTGTTGAAGAATGCTTTAATTTCCGGAACACATTTCAGTGACCTATTATTGGTCCTGGTACACGTATACACAGAGTGCATCGAGAATGACACGGAATTTTTTTCCGTTCGTGTGACGATTATTCATTTTAAACATGGCACCACTGGGACACTATTAACTGCACCACAGAGAACATGGTAAACAGTCGGGATCTATATATTCATCGCTAAATGTTTAACATCAGCATGAAAGATATTTGCGTTTTAAATCACGCTTAAAACGCTCCAGTAATCTAGACGGAAACGAAGTGAAATATCACGAATTTTTTTCTATGCTGTTAACTTTAGTTATTTCAGCAACTCAATTAATTCACTAGGCTTAGTCACGTATATATTTTTAACCGTAACTGTCAAAATATTTAAAAAATAATGTTATTGCTTTGTAGGTTAAATAATTATTGTAACAAATTACATTTAATGTGACATTATTTTACTATGTATTTACTACAACATTGAAATATTTTTCCTAAGGCAAACGAGACAGCTGCTTCAAGATAATCTTTTTTTTTTTCTTTGAAGCTGCTTGAGATTGATGATTGATATGCGCGTTTCATATTTACGTTTTTACACAATTTCCGTGAAAATGAAATAAAAGTAGTTTGCAAGAATAATATATCGGTATGTCATTATACTCAGTTAACCTTAAGGAGCTCGGGCGTTTGTACATTAGATATTTCGTTCAAAAGCATCGTGTAGTTTTGAGTGGATACAGACACTGGATTGAATATGTTGGGTTTGTAATTCCTGAAACCGTTGTCGTCAGCAGAAATTTTAGTAACACGAAACATACGAGACTTATTTTTTTTTTCTTCCCCCACGTCCCCTTATTTTTGTAACCCTGGCTCGACCCGCTGGGCATTTCTTGTGAACACACGCTGACTCGGGGTCGGGCCATTAGGGCCCCTCCCACTTGCCAGAAAAACCGCTTGTTTCCGCTTTGGAGGCCGCTGAGTTTGCCTGCGCTGCAAATAGGTGGAAGGATGAATGCAAAAATAAAAAGAGTTGCAGCGTGCTACCTCAGGCTTGCTTTACGCGATTCCACGAGTGAACGCCTGGTCACTCCGCAACCCGCAACACGTACTGGTGTAAAAAAAAAAAATTTAGTAATTTTACGGAGCACTGGCTATAAGTAGAGATGATGGAAAATCGCGAAAAATATTTGATCCAACGTATCATCTACAACGCCAGTTTATTCTTTCATGATTGGATGAACACGGTTTTGACTCGGCTTAGTTGTTTGCAGACCAATCACGAACGTTCTGCCTCATAGTATCCAAATCCTCATTGGCCCAGTGAAATAGGATAGTAGCTTCATACATGCATGACAGCCAATAAGGAAAGAAAACTTTCGGATATGTGTACAGTACGTTGGATCTTAACAAAAAGTCAACTTTTCCCGCGATAAAACATAATCTCTAACTATAAGGAATGCTGCACAAGAAACCAAGTAACTATAGACTATTCACGGTAAAGTGAGTACTTTTGATAGCCCTCTCATTTGGAAAATTGTCAATAAATATATTATATTTTAGGCTTAGATGTTAACTGTCTAGTGCGGTGGACTATACGCACCGTGTTTATTACTCACATGGTAATTTTTATTTAGAAAGTTTTAAATTATAAAAAATAGCTGAAAGAAAAAAGTAACTATGGCCTCAAAAAAGTGCTCACTTCATTGTGAACAGTCTAAAAAATCACCCGAGGTTTTCGGAGCTATCTGGCTCACTCATTTATTTGTTTGCTTTTTATCCCCAGTATTTGTCTACGTTCAGAACCAACTCCGTAGTTTAAGCATTTTTATTTGGGTTACCTGGTCGGAGGCCGCGGTGGTGTAGTGGTTAGACTACCCGCCTCCCTCTAAGGCGAACCTGGTTCGATTTCCGGCGGGGTTGCCCCAGGATTTTCGCATGTGGGAATCGTGTCGGACGATGTCGCTGGTCGGCGGGTCTTCTTGGGGATCTCCCGTTTCCTCCGCCCTTGCATTCCGGAGCCGCTCCGCACTCGCCTCGCTTCGCCCTCATCGGCTCGCTAAACCTAGATATAAAGAGCCGTCCAAATCTCTTCACTCACTCACACACCTGGTCGAAGCAACTTTTATATCCTTCCTGTGGGAACTAGAATGTAAGTTTATTTTATATTCTTATTGTTTTGTTTTCCTTGATCGTCATCCTAATAAAATTATTCTATCCATACTCTATGCTATGCATTTGTAAGGATGGTGCCATTTTAATAATTATTCATTATAAATACTTTGTTAATATTGTGTAAAAGATTTTTGTAACAGTTGCACGCAAATGAATGTTTGTAAAACATGTTCACCGTAAAGTGAGCACTTTTGAGGCCCTAGTTACTTTTTTCTTTCAGCCATTTTTTTTGTCGTTAAACCATCTTTTTAAATAAATATGACCATGTAAGTAATAAACACAATGTGTATATTTAACCGCACTCTGAAGTTAACGTCCAAGGCTAAAGTAATATATATTTATTGACTATTATTCAAAATAAAAGGACTTTAAAAAGTGCTCAATTTACCGCGAATGGCCTATAATGTACATACCTAGTCCTATATTTGCTCACTCAACACGAAGAAGAACTGAATTCGCTCCCGTATACTGTGACGCCATTGTGCAACCAAAGAAGCTGGCCCTCGTTTTATTTTAAGTTGAAAAATGAAGTCATATTGTTCTGCTCGGGGGAGGCGGTTAGTGTTCGTTTCAATTCTGGCTGTTCGCTGAATAATTGAGCAGTTTTGAAAGCCGTGCTTAACATCCACCTTCTCCTAATTTTGTTAGCTTTGCCGTATGCAAAACTCACGTTGTCGTGGACTTGATGATTTTATTCATGCGTTAGCCACACGAAAAAGTGAAGTTCGTGCTTTAAATTTTATGGAGCAGAAAATTACCATATTGTTTCTGGCAAAAAAAAAACGTGGAACATCACACAAGGAACCAAGCCATCACGGAATCTCTCCACGGTCTTCGGAATTAGTTTCCTGTCTCGGAACAAGTGAGCTCTGAAATAGCTTCCGCATGGTTGTTACACCATTGCGTGTTTCAAGATAATACATCTCGTCTCTTAGTGTAGACAAAGGAGCTGCAATGGTCTGCTGCGGGGAAAACCAAAATAAGGAGTACGAACTAGCGTGTTTCGCTCTAGTGGAAATAAAGCTATCAATAGCGGAAGGTAGTCAGTTGTCTGCCACGCACAACGGTTTTACCAAAATACGGGGTTGATTACACAGCCATATTGTTTCGTGGCAGGAGCATTTGAAAAAAATTGTAATGGCACTATACCTTAGATATTTTGCCTATTAAAGACCCTCTTAGAATCGAAGCGGATTTCACTGCATGCTTATGTAAAGACTAGTCACTATGCTTAGTGTACGTATTTGAGATAGGATTCCTGGCATATAAAATTTACCTGGACGCCTTACTCCGGTACACTAATTCAGAGTGCTTCTGACTGCAGGAAATTGCAATGTAAATCGGTATTCTCCGATTATAGAATAGGTGAACAAGAGCTCCAAAATACTGTACGCCGTTCCCTAAAGGGTCCCGGGGAACTTAAGCTTGAACTAAATTCATATAATACGAATTGCTCAGCTAGGTGACAGTAACGCACATGTTTTACGAGTTAAGTTGAGAGAAAAATACACCTTTCGAACTGAAATATCAGATTAAGCCAACGCAGATCACCTGAAAATGTACCGGCAAAGCAATTGCTTTTATTGGAAAATTCCCTGTCACTTTTTTCCAGCTGAAATTTAGACTGTGAAATGGAATTCACACGGGCCTATTAAGCTATTTGTATATTATTGTTGTTGTTGTAAAACTGCTGACTTGTGCAGTTGATGTGAAATATAATTTGCTACTCCCTAGTGAGGGCTTTTTACGTGCCAACATTCAAACAAGCTAACAACTCTCCACGCCTTGTATATAGCTTCGGCCGTGAGTAAAAGTTTCATATATTTAATTAACTCTGCGTTTTATTTTGTAAATTATTCTGGTAATCGCCATCGCCACGGGAATAAGCACATAATACGATAGTTTAGAGCTCTAGTGATTCGAAAAGGTTCATTGTAAAAAATAAATGTAAATTCTCAAATGCAGATATTTGACGATTATAAACTTTTGTGTGTATTTTTGCGAAAACAACTAGAGTATGTATAATTTCACAGTAATATTTTCTTAGAATGCACAGAGTATTATAAGTCTTTGATGAAAATACGTGAATGTGTGCCTTTTTAAACATTATCTTTAACTGTATAATTTCACAATGACCAGCTATGTGTAACATTATATCCTGGAGTATCCTTTAGTGTAGAGCTACAAATAAAAAATTTTGGTTACCTTACGTTTTTGTGTGCAATTTTCGAACACAATGAGAATATTTGTAACTTGCGTCAATGTGAGTCTTGTCCGTAAATTACCCTAGTAAAAATAACTGTAAATTATTTTTAAAATCAAGTATTTATTTATAAGTGCAGTAAAAAGAGAAAAATAATTATATTAGTATCACAATTTGTAGAACTTGTATGATGTGGTCGAACGGCCGTAATAAACATTACTACAAATTGATATGTTTGTATCAATTTATATTAAGCATATAAAAGCTTGGCGCAATATAGAACTTATACCTCATTTGCATAAGCGTAGTAAGTCCATATCTTGCGTAAGGCTATTGACTATTTGCGACAAGCTTTAATATACTAATCATAAATTGATACAAACATATTAATTTGTAGTAAAGTTTATTGCGGCTGTTCGACCACATCTTACAAATTCTACAAATTGTGTGACTACTATAACAATTTTTCTCTTTTTAGTGCATTTATAAATAAAAATTTGGTTTTTAAAGTTTTTTTTTACAGTTATTTTATTTTTCACTTTTTAGTTTCGCCAATTTTTATTTATAATTCATGACTCCTAGTGTCTTGTTGGATACTGCTTAAGTTACATAAAAGCCTGTAACTTCTGGCTCCATCATCAGATCAGCTCAGTGGTACCCTCACATTGTGTTGTCACCGGAACTACACATGTATGCATAATTTCAGCTCGATTGGATAACGGTACATGGTTTAAAATCGACTTACGAGATTTGAACTAAACACACACACACACGCACATTGGAGTTTAAAAAACCGTAGCAAAACACACTAAATTATCGTGGTGTTTCAGTTCGACACACTATTAACCGTTGAGGAGTTCCCTCGTGAGGAGATGATCCTGGCTGCAGCACCAGGTCGCTGTCACCATATTATTGCATTGCCATCGGGTTTCTATATGTATATCAAGTTTCAGCTCGATTGAATACCTAGAAGTGGGTCAAAAATTCACTTGCAGGACTTCGCCCGAACGTACAAACAAACTAACAAGGCAAGATAAATAAAATCTTGTAATAAGTGTTACGCGTGCGTTCGAGGCACGGGCGTATATTCAGGAAATTAACTATCAGCCCTAGTAACAAGTCACCTGCCAGTGTGTGTTCGATGTCCACGCTGCCTCTATCTCTCTCTCTCTCTCTCTCTCTCTCTCTCTCTCTCTCTCTCACCCATGCAGTCTCCGACCTACGAAGAGGACGTAGTCACGTGTGTGTGGGGAAGGGGTTGGAGAACAACACGGACGTGCTAACACACGCAAGCATCTCCATCGAAGAGGAAGAACGCATGGCGTGCTGAGCCACAGACAGAACTGGAAAGCAGCTGGTGATCAATACACACCCCCGTGCGTAGAGATCCTCGCGGCGTGAAGGACACCCTCAGGAGCGCCATTTCGTGCGCCCCCCCCCCCCCCCGTCCATTCCTCCACCAGTTATATCGGAGCGAGTTGAACTCCCCAGACGACCATCATTATCCTCCCCGCACTCCATCGTGCCCAGACCGCGACCTTTGCAGGAGGCCAAAGGTCACACCCATTTCGTTTAAGAGGGAATATCTGACGCTGTCTTGAATTTTTAAAATCCTTTCGCTTTTTTTTTTAAAGACACACCCGCATTTTTTGTTTTCATAATCTGTAAAATCTATCTATAGTCTGTTCACGGCAAACTGAGCGCTTTCGAAAGCCCTGCTTAAGATATACTTGTATACACGTTGTGCATTCTTCCGCATTATGTAAAATTAATATTGCCATGGACCTCGTCAGTTTATTCATGTGAAATGATTAGAAAAGTAAATATTCTACAAATCTGCTCATTTTAACCTTCAATGCATAAAAAAAAACAGAAAGCGAAAAAAATAATTTATATTATAAGAAATGTTTACCTAACACTTTTTATTCGACGTTAAGATACGGAACTGCTTCCCACCCATCGTTACCAACTTTACTGGGTGCATGTCACTCAGTGCGCCAGTTAAAATATTTTCAGTTAGGGCCAGTGACTTTTCTCTATGGTTGATTTCAAAAGTGCTCACCTTATTGTGAACAGCCTCTATGCTGTAGAAATTTAACTATTGTCAATTCGTGGTTTCTTCAAACTTTTTTTTTTTTTTTTAATAAAACGTTTGAACAATCACTCCGTATGTATGGCATTCTCTGTTGTTTCCTAAACATGCCGTGTATCACAAGAGTTTTATACTTTTGTTAACAAAAACCGTATCTTCTTTTTGGCTAAGCTGACATTTAACTTATATTTCATATATTAACTGCACAATTTCATTTATAATTAATACGAATAAAAAAAGGGAAGAAACAGGTGTGTTGGTAACGCCTAGCAAAAATAGTTCTTATGCAAATTATTATTACACTGAATGGGCACTAATTCGGTGGGCTGTCCCTGTGGTGTAATTCCTTCGATGCAGCTAAGCTTTATTTGCACGAGGCGGAGGAATATTCTCGAAGAAGAATTCAGCAAGGCTTCAGAAAATGCGCGAGTAACCGTGAACGGACTGTATCCGGCTCACACCGCAGTGCATGCGTGAAATCCGAACTGTCGACGCAGTTTTTTTTTCCACGGATTGTATTGTATTGTATGAACTTTAAAAACACACACACACCCACCCAAGAAAGTTTCGTACCATCGGAATTTCTGAGTTTCGAGGTGGGTTCCTCACGCACAGAAATACCACGCCACACTTGACAAACGTATCTCTGTAATCTGCCTACTGTCTCAGGCCAAGTCGGAACTGAAAGATTTTGGTCACTAAATGATCACGTGACCATATTCTGTGTACAAAAATGGCGACGCATTTGGTAATTTGGTATTCCGCATTTTCTATCTAGCGGTTGTTAGCAAACATACAAAATGTCAAGATCAGTGCCATGTTGGTTTTGATCTTCAAAATATATACGCGAATGCGCAATTAAAACACCTTTTAAAACAAATAAGTGTTCATAAAATACTCTAGACATGTTTTAAAAAGCAAGTAAGTGTTGTTCTTTGTGTGTGTGTGTGTGTGTGTATATATATATATATATATATATATATATATATATATATATATATATATATATATATATATATGTATATATATATATATGTATATATATATATATATGTGTATATATATATATATATATATATATATATATATATATATATATATATAGCAACAATTTCTGTAAGACATTATTCCAGGGATATTTTCTTATTTATTAACATATTAGCAGCATACCAGTGATGATTGTAGAAATACCACGTCCGTTTAAACCATTAAATTAAGTTGAACATAATTTTCACTTTTGATGTAAAACCACGTGGCCGCGTGTGCTAAACAATTGACTGTCGACAACTCCAAATCGAAAGTTACGAAATTACAAATTCGAAAATAACTAATTTTTCAATCCGGACTCGGCCTCAGCGAACATCATTCATGCGTGAAACTTTTTTTTTAGGTTTGTATGAATACATCCCTCTCTTTATACAACTACCTAATAGCGCGTAGAAAAATTCAGTACATGTGTTTCAAAAACTCGTATGTAAATATTATTATTACTCGGAAACTTATATTATTACATGAAAACGAAGAATTTCCAATTAAGAGGTGAAGTCGAACCTCGACCGGTACAGCGTTTTTTTCTCTCTCTCATCAAAACCATTGAGCTGTAGTTTTAGTGTTCAGCTACAAAAATAAAAACAATTCATTTCCAGTAGCATGGTTTTCGAATTTGCTGTCAACGATGACTATGATTGGACATTAAGTCTCCCAGTGGAGAGTGGTAGCCAAGAATAATCTTTTTGTACGATTTATATAGTCTTTTCATGGTATCTTCACAATTTTCGAATCAGACCTTTGAAAAATCACTCCATGGATGATCCGTCAGATTTTTTTCTTAAACATGCCATGTATCACAAATTATAACATAAAAATCTATTATGTTTGGTTAAATTGAACATTTACCTATATTTTACCTATAAATATTAATATTCATTTTATAATTAATATTAATTAAAACTAAGAATTCAAAATGCCTTGAGGACGGTTTTATCGCAGCTCGCACGTACTTAAGTAAATGTTGCCAACAGATGAAACTAACGTTTATTCTATTAAGGTTGGGAAAATCAATGTTTTTAATTTGGCAACCAAAAATTTTCGCCGCTAGGTAAGCGCTAGTGTCACATGTGTAGGTTTTCTTTCTCCTTTATACGTTAAAAAAAAAAAACTAAATAATTCCAATAATCATTAATCAAATATAAAATAACTACTTAACTAAGTAAAATATTTCTCTTTTATTATTCATATAGAATAAATTTGTAATTAAAAGTGACCTCTTTGGAACACTGCGCACCTAGAGGCGAAAATTGCCTCTATGCCAAACTCTCCCATAAGAAAGCTCGTTTTGATCCTAACGTTAACGAAACTTAGCATGGCTTTCGACGGTTCTTACCAACCGGCGATCACCGTATAAAAGTGAGTAGCTCGCATCCATCATTAGAAGAACATCACTAGTAGTTTAGGTGTCCGTGTTCCCGTTGACACTGTCCTGTCCCACGTTCTGCTCATACACTTATTTATTGTGTAAAGCGTTCATTACCGGCTGGCTGCCAAGACAGCATTGTGCTTGGCTGACTGTCGTATTTGACAGTTCCTTCCTATGTTGCGTTACATACGATCCGTAGTCTTTACGTCATTAATTTTATAAAAACGACAAATTCTTTTAAAATTATTATTATTTTTTATTATGTAGTATTATTGCGAGATCCTTTAAAAACAGCGAAACACCGTCTTTATATTCTTGCCAGTTTCATCTTCATACGTACAGAAATTTCGAAACTAGCGTAACTAGAGGTGTTCCCGTGTAGTGTTGTCTCTTGTGCAAAAAAAAAAAACTGTTGCTTTCTGGTACTATTTTTGGGGGATATTGGAACTAAACGCATTGCTAAAATGAAACGCTTTATGTTTATCCTTCACCCTGTGTATTGGTCTTCTTTGCTTTATGTACTATTATTTAGGTGTCAATAATGTACAATACGATACAGGCTTACTTTTATTTTCAAATAGAACTAATATCACTGAATGATATTAAGGAAAATATACGGATACAATTTTAGGAAAAAAAATGTCGCATTTCATAGAAAAAGTCAATCCCCTCACAACGACACCGAGAAATGAATAGTGGTGTTGTATGCACAAGTGGGGCAGACTGGAAACCACAGAATGCTTGCGTAAGGAAAAGTAGCTGGAATTGCATATCCCTGGGAACTACGAGTAAGTTGTGAATGTTTGGCACAGGCCAAACCTACGGTAGCAGCCTGTAGGATCCAGTAGTTTCGTAAAAGAAAAGTAGCTGGAATTGCATATCCCTGGGAACTACGAGTAAGTTGTGAATGTTTGGCACAGGCCAAACCTACGGTAGCAGCCTGTAGGATCCAGTAGTTTCGTAAAAGAAAAGTAGCTGGAATTGCATATCCCTGGGAACTACGAGTAAGTTGTTGAATGTTTGGCACAGGCCAAACCTACGGTAGCAGCCTGTAGGATCCAGTAGTTTCGTAAAAGAAAAGTAGCTGGAATTGCATATCCCTGGGAACTACGAGTAAGTTGTGAATGTTTGGCACAGGCCAAACCTACGGTAGCAGCCTGTAGGATCCAGTAGTTTCGTAAAAGTCAGAAATGTTACATACCATGATCCTGCTATAACACACCAGTGCTCAAGGACTACAACTGGCGTGAAGTGTACTCTATATGGCCTGTTATTCTCCGTATCTGGTGGAGCAGACAGGCGCTTCGCAGACATGCCACTCGTAGTACGTTTTTTTTTTTTTTTATTAAAACAAAAATTCCCTTCTGGAGGTCTTTCAAAACTTCGTAAATAAATTTTATTTAAAATGTGTTCCTAATATAGCGATAAAACTAACATTAAACGCTCGATATATTACGCGCAGTCTGCAAATGATTAGAAGCGAAGATTTATATACTGATGAAAGTCGTTCTTACCAAAATGTATTGTGTTTTCGTCAGCAATAATTATATCTTAACAATAACGCATTCGCATGCAGCTATTTCTTAAGCATAAATTTGAAGGTTAATCTATTGTTTAGGATATTATCCTAATGGAATATTGTCAGACACAAAATACAGAAATATTAGATAATATCTTAATTCTTGTCTCATGGCCACCTTAAGAGTTACTCTTGTGTCTATGTATTCCAAGTCCACAGTATGTTAAACACGTTGCATCGAAACAAATCATGGCTCTATATTTTGACAGCACAGCAGTCTGTGACGTAAGTATATATGAACAATTAGGGTTTTCTGATTTACTGGCAATATCTTCCTTACGAGTCTAAACGTTGACGACTTTTCTTCAACTTAGTGAAACTAAAATAACTACAGATTTAAGATCTCTTTGCCAAATTAAATCTCAGCAACCTAAGTTTTTTATAAATAAATAAATAAATAAAAATAAAAAAATCTAAAACTGAAACTGAAGAATTTTTTGTCGTTACTTATTTTATTTTGTCAGATACGAAAATTTATGGGAACAATAATATTTAAGTTATGTACGCTAACCTGCAGATGTAAAGTAACATAACACTTATATTTATATTAACATAACATTTATATTTATATAATTTCGCCTTTACCCAGAAACATTAAAAAATTAACAATGATTAAATATTTTAACTGTCAAGCTTAGCACTACATAAAATCTTGAAAGTATCATTGGAAAAAATAATACATTCTCAGTAATAATCGTTTAAAAGAATTACGTATGAAGCAAAAAGTAAACCCTCGAAATAATGGTGAACACACGAGAATTCATTAAAAGCAGAAACATTTTGGAATTTCTACCTCTGTTCTGTAAAGGATTGCAAACAGCTTGCGAATATCGTGTTCATTTACACACAACGGCACACGGCACACAATCGCGCACAACACAAAATTAAAAAATTAATGCTAAAATGAATCGTTATCATGTCAGTCAAGCAATTATAAAATCTGGTCTAACAAAATCCGTAGACTGTTATACCATCACATTATCCAAGTAACGATGCATCAGTTATAAGAAAATCTCTCGCGTTAACGGGGGGGGGGGGGGGGGGGAATTCAAAATTGCTAACACCGTTTTCACATCACTACAGGAAAAATATTTCAGTGCTCCATGTAAAGCCTGTTTACCAAGTGTCAATTCTGGTCCTCTATTCTGTAGAATTATGTCTTATATCATCAAAAAGACATTTCATTTGTCGAAATACCCATAAGGAGATGCGAGAACACATTAACGAAGGCACAGGGTAATGGACGAATTGGTAAAACTGCTAGTATTTTATTGGATGTTTGAATAACGAAACCCTTAAACCTTACATCGAATGTTTTAACGTATCTACGCGTTAGGATCTAGACTTGCGCGCGATGTTTTTCCGTACGCCAACATCTCTGTACGACTTCCGGAGGAAACTGCATAGTTTCAGGATGTATTTTCAAAGACAGTGATATGCTGCAGGTCCCTGTATTTCTTTGCATACTCTGTATTTCTTTGGGGGTAAAAATAATCATAAGCACGCTATTTTAGATATTTCTATTTCAAAAATACATACGAGAAACGGAAATAGAAAGCGAAAACTCATCGTCTCCTTAAAAAGATTTTTAAATGACATTCCTAAGCACAAAGCCATTGAGACACGTTAACTTTTTAAATGAAGTGAGTTCGTGGCAGGATATTTCAGATCTCAAAATAATTTTTGTCAGGGATGTTTCGCACAGTGATATTTATATCAAATAGTATAATTTGGAAAAGAAAGTAGAGGGACTCCATTTGAATTAAAAGAAAGCCCACACATATTGCTACATCAGTTGGGAAAAAATTAGCAATCATTCAAAAGATAGCATTTCAAAAAATCTAAATATGTAAGCGTATTGTTTCAAATTTGCGTGAGAAGTGGATATATGATTTTATCTATGATATACGTCATGGGTATATTCGAAAAATGTGTTAATAAATGTTTGGAAGAGTGTTTCGCTAATCGAGACTTGTGGTCCCATCTTCAGGAGAATTATTTCCCTTAATACTAGATTTTATTGATTTTATTTAAAACCTAGCAGTGCACATTCTGTGTTAAGTTCTGTTGGCTGCCAGCACATAGTGTTTGGTTTGATGCACTTTCTGAAGTATACAAGGCCTGTAGAGACTCAAAATGCTCCACAGTTAACCCGTTTGGCTCGCTGCTGCAATATGCTGGACACTATTATGTAGAATTGTTATGGTAAGTACCACATAGGCCTACATTAATAACTCATTTATTCTTTGCTGTGATCTGATAGGAAATAACAAAGAAAGTAAAGTTCTGATTTCAGAATGATTAAGAAGCTCTTATTTATCTCCTGGCATGCCAACAGATTCGGTAAACCTTCTGAAATTGATCGCGTGGCTAACCATTTATAAATAAAAAGTACATCTTAAGAAACCAGATTCCTGAACTGGACCAGACGCATAGACGTGAAAATAATTCTTCCTTCAATAATTTATGCATTGTTTTGAATAGTCCAAAGTGGTTATGTGTTAAAGTACAGCTAAGGCTGTTCACAGTATATTAGCACTTTTGAAAGCCCTGCTTACGATATACTTGTACGCACGTCGTGTATTCTTCCGCATTATATAAGATTAACATTACCATGGGCCTCATTTCTTTATTCATGCGCCGGTGAAGTAGAACTGTGAAATTATTAGGAAAGAAAATATTTCTTTCAAATCTGCTCATTTCTACGTTTCTATGCATGAGGAAAAACAGAAAGCGAAATAAATAATTTAAGTTACATAAATTGTTACTTAACATTTTTATTCGATGTTAAGATAGGAACTACGTTCTATCCATCGTTACCAACTTTACTGGGCGAGTGTCACTCGGTCCGTCAGTTAAAATATATGCAGGCAGGGGCAGTGACTTTTTTCTAAGGTTCATTTCAAAAGTGCTGAATTTATTGTGAAAAGCCTTTAAACATTAACTGCGCATATTTGTTCAAAAAGTAATTTTAACCAAACAAATCTATAATTTTAAAATATGTTTCATAATGGCGACTTAAACCAATAAATGAAATGAACATAAGTAATTCCATTTAGTTTTCATACAAATAGAATGCAAAGTAAATTTGCTTCACAAAAAATTATTTTGGAACCTACCCACAATCATAACCAAACACAAAAATAAACTCAGTTATACCCTGGACTTGGCGTGTAAATAATAGGAGAATTACACTGGAGCCGCAAACAAATGGGCGGTCATTTAATTAAAAGTTCATTGCCACAAGAATATATCAAACGATAACATATAGTATATCACGGTCTCTCTCTGTTGAATCAGAACCAAACTTTATATTGCACGAGGCGAAATTAAAAGAGGGTTAAGGAAAGTAATATAACGGGAGCTCACTCGCCGACAAATAAACCTGAAAACTAGAAATTCTCCCGTAAGCGTGAAAGAGGGAAAAAATTTCTTTTAGTATTAAAATTCTGCTGCATTTGGGATATTCTTCTACACAACGTTAAACGAAAATGTAAATTAACTGATAACTTTACGGAAGTTGCGCAGTTAGTACACTGAGACTCGGTCTACGGTAATAAAAAGAAAAAAAAAAGAAATGTAATTATTAAATATTAAAGCTCTCTTGATTTCGTGTAACTTCGAGATTTGAGCACGAACTATATCTAAAATGCCAAATTCATTATTCGCTTTCTGCAGCTAGGGTATTCACGCAACTTACAGCTATAATGTACCTTCAAAAATGCAAAAAAATAGCACAAGTAATTTGCAATCACTTAAGATAATTTATCAGTGTGGGGAAAATGAAATCATACGCGTTCGATTGGGTATGGTTGTTTATTTTAACTTATCAACGCTTAAGTGGGCTAGTGTACAGTATTTCTTGGTTCTTTTATAATGGTTGAAACAAAACAAAGGAGTGCAATTATAAACGTGAAATTTAGGACTTGAAATAACTATTTGGTTCTCTATTCACTGGGCTATGGCGGCCCCACTATATGGTTTCTGTACCCACTGGGCTACAGCAGCCACACTATTTGGTTCTCTACCCACTGGGCTACTGTGGCCCCACTATCGAGTTCACTACCCACTGGGATACTGTGGCCCCACTATAGGGTTCTCTACCCACTGAGCTACTGTGGCCCCACTATCGAGTTCACTACCCACTGGGATACTGTGGCCCCACTATAGGGTTCTCTACCCACTGGCCTACTGTGGCCCCACTATCGAGTTCACTACCCACTGGGCTACTGCAGCCACACTATTTGGTTCTCTACCCACTGAGCTACTGCGGCCCCACTATAGGGTTCACTACACTACCCACTTGGCTACTGTAGCCCCACTATAAGGTTCTCTACCTACTGGGCTACTGCGGCCCCACTATAGGGTTCTCTACCCACTGAGCTACTGCGGCCCCACTATCGGATACTCTACCAATTGGGCTACTACGGCCCCACTATCGGGTTCACTACCCACTGGGATACTGTGGCCCCACTATAGGGTTCTCTACCCACTGGGCTACTGTGGCCCCACTATAAGGTTCTCTACCCACTGGGCTACTGCGGCCCCACTATAGGGTTCTCTACCCACTGAGCTATTGCGGCTCTTGGGAAGGAATGGAAGACAGCTCATAGAAAAAAAAAGAAAGGAGAAATGTTTTACAATGTTTTCTTTTGTGCAGCAATCCTAAAAAAAGTTCAATCTAATACCTATGTACATCCCTGATAATATTTTAGGAACCGATTGGTATATTTTCCTGAAATAAAAAGTAGCCTATGTCCCTCTCCGGCTCTCCAACTATATCTATGCAAAGATCACGTAGGTCCGTTACTCCGTTTTGACGTGAAAGTAGGACAAACAAACAAACAAACACACATACACACTTTCCCATTTATATAGTAGTAAGGATGAAGACAGATGCATTATCTTGTAAGACATTTCCAAAATCACGAAAAGAAAAATCATTAAAATTTTTTACGTAAATTCACTAAAGTGACGTAAAATTGACGGGAAGTTTGCATTCGTAATTCACAAATATTTGAATATTATTTTTCCCAGTATTTTCACGAAATGTTGTGGCTGTCTACATGCCTTAACGTTAAATGAACATATTGCCTTGCTATAATACTATTTTTCGATTATTTTATTCTACAGCTTATCACTTCACGGATCGAATGAAGCCTTTGTCTGACAATGCGGAATATATAAGACCAAGCAATTATGTACTTACGCCTGTTATTACGACAGTGTGCATACAAAAAGGAAATTGATTAAACGGCCATGTGTTAAAAACTTATATTTTGTTAAGATGTTCACATTTAAGTATTTGTAGTATGTGAAGTGGAATTTCTAAAGTTTTAATAAGATACACGAAAACAAACTCGCTTCAGACTCAAGAAACCAGAAAGCGAACTAACATAATTCACAAATGTTTCGTGTACCAAGCAAAAAAAAAAAAATTGTGTAAGTAAACGCGAACAATAAAATGTGGTCGGAAGAAAAAAATGCATTTGTCTGTAACCATCTAAACATTACCTGCTTCATTTTTATGCTGGAAATTTCTTACAGGCCTGTTTAAAGTTGTATACTAGTATATTTCGTAAAATATTTATTTTATTTTCAAGAACCACTGACGAGCGTACACCAAATCTGCTTTGTAGATAGTCGATAAATACATGCTGTGTTTCCTTAGCATGTGTCCATATTTCATAGAAATATCCAAGTATATGTTTTAGTCCATGTTTCTCATAAGATATAAAGCTATATCAAGAAACAAACCTTCAGGGCATATAGTATTGCTAATGTGTTTTCAAATTTATACAAAGTGTTATAGGGACATATACCTCTTCCACATACTAATCAGTTAAGTATTCTCTAAATTTAAATAGGGGCCGCGGGGTAACAGAGGCTAAAGCGCTCGCGTCCCATCATGGCGAAATGGGCTCAATTACGGGCACGTGGGAATCGTGCCAGAAAAATGCCACTGGTCGGCGGGTTTTCTCAGGGATCTTTCTTTTCCCCCTGCCCTTGCATTCAGGCGCTGCTCCGCACTCCTCGCATCCGTTCTCAGGACTTCGATGTCAAGAGCCGCCGAAAGCTGCCGACTTCACACATCACTCTATGGCACTGCGAATCTCGAGGCGTGAAATGGGGAAGTAATGAAAGATGACAAAGATAGGAAAATGTCTGCCCAAGCACGGATATTTATAACAGAACGAAATTTCGGCGAAATATTTGGAAAATTTCAGTGATTATAATTCTCGTAACTGGAAAACATGGAAATGTTTCATGCTTGTGTCTGGTACCGGCCTTTAAGTAAACATGAGAATTGCAGACTACATATGTTTGTTTACCTTCACGTGTTTGTTATGGCAACACGGAAACAAATATAATATTCAACAGGAACCTGTATATTATAGCACTCCGTTTCACACAACCCTGTGGAAAATTTAATAGTCAACAGTGTTTACTTAATTCTTGTTTTAATTACAACTTTGTTGAATGTTATTTACGTCGTTGTTTGGCACTGTATTAAATGTAATAATTATTCAATGTAAAATATTTCATTATTTGTATGGGCCATGTTTGTAACAAATATACGGACCATCTGGATTTCAGGTACAGTTGGGTTGTAATGCGCAGTAAGAATGCATACCTAATGGCACCCGGAAAATAAATAATTTTTATTTACCACAAGAGTAAAGCAAATGAGAAGAAAAGGTTTTTTTTTTAAGACGTGCCAGTAAATTTGCATACAAAATTGTTCGCCCGTCGGCGCGTGTGAACTTAAATGTAGTAATTTTGTCCCATCAGGAGCAACGGGTTCTGCTAATACTGTATTTGATTAATAAGTAGCAATGCGATACAGCATTCCGTTTCTTTGTGTGTAGTACAGTGAATTGCAATAGTTTAAAGTTGCAATAATGAATCGGCCCCGGAAATAAATTGAAGCAACTCATTTCCCCGTGTATAAACTGCCCTGTGTCATCTATAGTCTTTGTCATTGAAGAGATTCCATTGTTAGCTGCTATTGTTGAAATGACTTTGTCATCCAGATTTTTTTGTAAAATAGATTGTATCAGATAAGTGATAACGATCTTTCATTATGGACCAATTTGAAGATAAGTCGATTTTTCTCGTTTTAAATCCTGCGATGTTTATTAACGGTTCTTCGGGTGAACGTTTATGAACTTATGTTTAGTTAGTTATCAAAAGGAATGTCATTTTAGAATATAAATAGACGAAACATTCAAACACTCGTTTTCAGAATATCAACAATATACTTCAACACTCTGAGTGCAGTGCATAGGTACTGACAGTTAAGACAAGCTAGAATCGAGTCGCCCATATTCGTAACTGCATGACCACTAGTTCTGTTATCGGCTCTCAAGACCTCGGAGCCGCCCAAATCTCTTCTCTTCCCCCCTCATTAGTTCTTGTTGGTCTCTGCATTCTCATTTACTACCACCCTATTGGTTCACACGACACTGGACACGCCTACCATACTGTACGACGTCCATTACTGGCCGGCTCTCTGCCAATAAGCTGCAACACCGCTCTTAAGGTTGAAGTAAAGCAACTGTCTACGGAGCACTGCACCCGACTATACAACGTGAAGAACTCATGAAAAATGTAGCACAGACAACAAAAAAAAATTTCATAAATGTGTGATTTATGCTGTATATGAAAAAAGAATGTATATATTTTGCAACGTTATAAAATATTTTATTAAAATATACTTTTTAAAAGTAAAATAAAAGTCTATTAAAATAGTATTTTTAACTAAATTTAAGCATATTTCCATTCTGGAAGCTTCAGAAAGCGGAATTTTCAAGAAAATCTCCGTCATGGAATATCGTCATACTATTTACTATAATTGCGTGTAAGAAAATTGTAATAATAATGTGGGGAAATAATTTTTATAGTTGATTTTATGTGCGTCGATTTGTCACCAACATTTATGGCTGCAACTGACGCAAATAAAGTTAATTATAAAATAAATATGATACATTATTAGTATGATTTCATTACACATGCTTACAGTAAATATTATGATAATCTTTCTTGAAGAAGATTTTCTTGTAAATACTGCTTTACGAAGCATCCAAAACGGAAATGCAATTGCCTCTACCCATCAGATGTTCTTACCCACGTCGAATAATTAACAATCCATTATGTTCATTCGCTTAATTTTTACTTTGAGTGTTGCTTACATAATGTTACCAGGCAGGGAACATTATGAAACCTGCAGGCGAAGTAATATTTCAGTTTTGTTTTCAAAATCAGGTAAATTTTCATTTTAGAGCAGACCAATTTGCATTAGCGGTTGATAAAGCAAAGAATTATGTATCGATTATTTCTTTGTGCGTGTGATGAGAGTGGCGTAAATGTAGTGTGGAGATGGGGTAGCGTGCGCATGCCAGATGCACAGTAGCCACACTCCATGTTTCAACACTGGATTGCTTTTACGCCAACAGAACTGTCGGAACAAACGTGGGTATGATCTGAGTTTAAAACTCTTTTAATATAAGTAAAGGCTGTTCACAGAATAGCAAGCATTTTAAAACCAAAACCTTTGAAAAAGAAATCCTTGCCCATATTTACATAATACGTTACAGTACACTTCAGCATTCAGGCTGCCACTTAATTTGGTACCGAAGTAGTTCTTAAGAATTTACTTTATTAGTGAGCGTATCGTTTAAATTAGTGGTCACTGAAGTTAGTCTTTCTTGTTTTACACTCGTTTAGAGTCTTAATTCGCATGTTAGTGAGCGGTTAGCCTGCTCGCCTCCCACAAAGGCGAACCGGGTTCAATGCTCGGCTGGGTCACTACCAGAGATTTTCGCACGTGGGAATCGTGCCGGACGATGCCGCTGGTCGGCGGGTTTTCTCGATGATCTCCCGTTTCTCCCGCCCTTTCATTCCGGCGCTGCAACATCCTCACCTCGCTTCACCCTCATCGGCTCTTCAGACCTCGCTGTTAAGAACCGCCCAAATCTCTTCACTCACTCTCCCTGTGGTAATGTCAAGTTTCCGTTTGTCAGACGGACACGAAATTAGCAGAGAGTTAGATCCTAAGCAGGATTTTCAAAATAGCTTACTCTGTCCGCTCACCCTCTATTTATTTAACCCGGATATAAAACCAAAAATTTATATTACCTATTGTCTATACGCGGTTTCTTCGCACTTTTTGAATCAAACCTTCGAAAATGCACCTCCTTTATGACGTGTTTGGCTGTTTCCATGCCAGGTTTTATATTTTTTTAACATAAAACCTCCCTTATTTTTGGATAGTAGAAATTTGATTTAAAATGGTGAGCATTGAGGTATATTGATAATGCCTAGTAAGGAATAGTTCTCATGCAAAATACTACACTTGGTGCGTACGAATGCGTTGTTTTGCCTATTCTAGTAAATTACACCAAACAGGCAAAGTTTTGTGTGTACAAAGCGGAGGAATATCCTGGAAGTAAACTTAGGCAGGACTTCAGAAACGTGTGAAGTAACTGTGAATGAACAGCAGTCAAATTATATTATTCATTAAAATGGTGGGTGTTTTGAAAATTCTGGAGTAAACAAACACGTTCACCACTGTTGGCCAGGTAATTTTGACAGTTGTATTGGCTACTGGCGATTCAATCTTGGAGATATGTGTGATGGGCAAAAATTTGTCTACCCGATATTTAATTTGTAAAATAATATTACACTGACTGCGCACGAATCCGGTGCTTCGTCCCTTTGGTGTCATTTTATAGACTCGTTTAGGCTTCATTTGCATGAGGCGGAGGAATATCCTGGAAGTATAACTTCAGCAGGTCTTCAGAAAAGTTGGAAGTAACCGCGAATGGACTATAACAGTGACTTGTGTATTGTTGCAGGAGCCAGTGGGCAGCAGGCCGTGAACGGACTATAACAGTGACTTGTGTATTGTTGCAGGAGCCAGTGGGCAGCAGGCCGTGAACGGACTATAACAGTGACTTGTGTATTGTTGCAGGAGCCAGTGGGCAGCAGGCCGTGAACGGACTATAACAGTGACTTGTGTATTGTTGCAGGAGCCAGTGGGCAGCAGGCCGTGAACGGACTATAACAGTGACTTGTGTATTGTTGCAGGAGCCAGTGGGCAGCAGGCCGTGAACGGACTATAACAGTGACTTGTGTATTGTTGCAGGAGCCAGTGGGCAGCAGGCCGTGAACGGACTATAACAGTGACTTGTGTATTGTTGCAGGAGCCAGTGGGCAGCAGGCCGTGAACGGACTATAACAGTGACTTGTGTATTGTTGCAGGAGCCAGTGGGCAGCAGGCCGTGAACGGACTATAACAGTGACTTGTGTATTGTTGCAGGAGCCAGTGGGCAGCAGGCCGTGAACGGGGATGTTTCAACCGTTGACCAGCAGGGTTCGCCAGGCGCCGCAGATTTCACAGGTGAGTAGCTTGCCTATAGGCTGTTCACTGTAACGCGAGCGCTTTCGAAAGCCCTCTCGTTTAAATTAATAGTCAATAAATATATTTTATTTTAGCCTTAGGCGCTAACTTCCGAGTATGATAGGAAATACACACTGTGTTTATTACTTACGTGGCAGTATTTATTTAAAAAGGTGGTTAAAGGACAAAAATTACCTGAAAGGAAAAAGCAACTAGGGCCTCAAAAGTTCTCACTTTACTTGGAACAGCCTGTACGTCCCCCATATCATTCTGGAGTCACTTGTACTATAAAACAAAATATCTGGCGAACTTCCTCAACTGCGAAGGAAATTTTTTAACCCATAAATTGTATGGAAATAATTCCACGTAACAGGTTGAAAACATACAAATGTTGAGCATCGCTCATATGCAGGGTGAAACGGTCTGAATCGGGTCATTCGTGTATTTCGCGTTTGTACCAGTATACGAAGAGGAGCGCGGTTATCTAACATTGGAAAGCTCGGCTGGAAGGTTAGGGTGACCATGTTTGCAAAGCGACGCGTGCGACAATTTTTGTTGCACACATAAATAATTCAAATTACAATATTCAAGTTCAACGAATCATGCACAGAAGTAACATACAGTGACGTCGTATGATACTCTATTTTTGTTTCGTCGCCAGTTGCAGTCAGTGTTGCCAATTTAATTTTTTTTTTTAATGTTGAGTGTCGATCGGGTGAATTAGGTCGGTGTTCCTAGGGCGACGAGGGTCATTCATTTAAACGTAATTTATTTTGTGAAATACTTATGTCGTATTTTTTTTTCGTTAATATATGGGCCGTACAAGTGGAAAAGATTGCAAACATGGAGTGAGGAGAATATGCCAATTGCAGTGGATGCTGTGAACAACAAAACAGGCTTCTTAGTAAACTGACATAAGCTAAGACGTATGGTGTACCATTTTCACGCATCAGATGGCGTTCTGCTCGTGGTGTGGTAGTGGAACCGAAGAAGAGGTGTGGTCGAACTACTTTTTTTAATGTACGGGAACTTGGATTTAAAAATATTTCTAGATCTTATTTAATTTTTGTGATTATTTTCCAGTGTTTTCTGGCCCGATTCACCATATTCGGTGACCCTATTCGCCACCAACATAGGGCGACCAGAGTCAGTTGCTGTGTTTGATATCATTCCCTAGAAAGTGCATGCATCAAATCACACGAGTGAATGCAAATTGTACCGAATAGATTTAATTTTCAATTCGAATCACTATTATCTAAACTTTATACTGTTGTTAGTTATGGATGGGTTTGCATATTATGACCCGATTCAGACCGTTTTACCTTATATAAAATTGGGAAATTCGCTTCGTATTTGACTCTTTCGTGGACAAGTCTAGGAACACTGCCATGAATGTATGGAAAAAGAACTTACCATTTTTGCTTTCTCACTAAATTTTTTCCTTCAGTTCCGTCTATTGCGTATAGCGAATTAATCCATGCACAAAATAAAAAAATAAATTAGCACACACGAAGAAAGTAATACACTTCTTGACATATTTGTTTAATGGGATACAAAATTGTTACAAAATGTCGTTTAACTAATTTCTCCTCTTTGAACACTCGTGTCTAAAGAAAAATAAATATTTTCTTGTTACATATACTTAACAAGTATACATAATCTTCCACCTGAATGTCGTAGCATCCAATTATACTGTGATACCTTATTTCATCACTAAAGTGAATCCAGTAAATTGTATTTTCCAATCCTATATTATATTAAATTAAAAATAAGAATTTGTTTAAACATGTGGATTTTAACCATTAACCTACGTTTCCGTGATTTTATCATCTCTTTTTCTGTTTAAATAATTTCGGGGAATATGGGAGTGAAGATATTTTGGCGGCAGTTAACAACGAGGTCTTGTGAGCCAATGAGGATTAAACCAGGAGGAAATAGAGCAGCGCTGGAATGCAAGGGCGGGGGAAATGGGAGATCCCTGAGAAAACCCGCCGATCAGTGGCATCGTCTGGCGGGATTCACACGTACGAAATTCCGGGAGCAGTCCAATCGGGAATTGAACCCGATTCGCCTTAATGGGAGGCAAGCGCTCTAACCTCTATAACACTATAACAATAATATTTATTGAGAATTAATTTGTAATATCGTGGTAATTGCACCTTTCCCATTTTTTCCTTCTTCGCAGTAGAAAATATAGGCTACAACATTTGTTCAGCGTTTGGAACTTTAGGTCAACACCAAAACATGTTCTAAGGTACTGTTTGATCGGTTTATGAATTTGGGGTTTTTAAAATAAATAAAACCGCAGAATATTTCTGCACTATGTGAATAAGAAACGAAATTTCATTTCAGAGATAAGAAAACACAATTAGTAACATTATTTTTAAATTTTAGATTCGGCTGTTATATCCTTAATGCTCAGTCAGGTTTGTCAGGCTCCTGATTATCTAACATAAAAAAGTAAAATGCTTTTTTTAAATAAGTCACGCATTGAGGAAGACTTCCATGCTTATAGTAGGGGCGGGGGCGTTCTAGATACAAAGGGATACCGCCTTTATTGATATGAAAGGGTTAAATGGATTTCAAAGGGTTAATTAAATAGATCGAAATGGTTAATCAAAAAAATGTTAAAGTTAATGAAAAGGGTTGAATTTAATGGAAGGGTAAAATTGATTGAAAGGGTTAAATGGGTTGAAGGGGTTAATTTTTAATCGGATCAAAGTTCATTTTTTCTATTTTCTTCCTTTCTTTCTTTTTGGGTGGGGGTAGCAAGAGCTCTGTACGATGTTGACGGTGTGGTGTTCTAGAGGCGACTGATCAGAGTGGTGGGTTGCAATTATTATATAGGTGTAGAGTTGATTGCAAGAGTGGGCTAAGGGAATTTTTTTTCTATTTTTCTCTAATTTCGATGTGTTTGGAGGGATGTTACTGGTAGATAGGTGATTTTTACGAATATATTTAACACATGAAAGAATTTCAGAGTGTTTAAATAATTTCCAAGAGTGACCTAAGTGTAAATGTTATGTTTTTTTTTTTTTTGTGGGGGATATTGCTCGTACACAGTTGTGGGAGATAGGCGACTTCGAAAGATGCAATTTACGTGCCAGCAATGAAAAATAATCTGTTTTCCGAATGCAATTAAACATGAGATAAATTCAGAGTGGTCTTCATATGAATAAACTACATCCATCGGATCGCAAATTTCAAACGACTAAGTGAGTAATAAGTGCAATTACGTGAGTCTTAAACATAATGTGAGTCTCGAGCATAGAAATGAAACTAACACGAGAAAGAATTTCAACATCTGGTGTCGACAAGTGCAAACTCACTAAACTAAATCCGGCTGGCCAGTATGAAATTACACAAGGCAGAGTCTTTAAACAAGTTCTATGTAAGAATGAATAACACAAGATACAAGTATAATGAGCAACTAATGCCTTTAAACGAAATCCAGCTTAGTCAGTATGAATAAATAACACACGAATTACACGATTCAGCCAGGAGAATGATATCTTATGGCAAAAAAAAACTACGAAGACGATTGAAACAAGGCACAATACTGTGCGCCTATTCTGATAAGTACAATATATATTGATAGAGAATCTTACCCCAACTGATTTGTATCAAAATAACCAACTCGCATAGAGCGTAATCCCACATCACTTTATATATATAAATAAATAAATAAATATATATATATATATATATATATATATATATATATATATATATATATATATAACGGAAAAATGCACAGACATCCTCGAAACGAAATTTTTTTAAAAATATATCGAATGTACTAAAAATTTCTGTAAATAGAGCACACTTGTTAATTTAAACGGTATTTGAGGAATTTTCATCTAGTGAACACAGAAATTGAAAATCTTATAGTAATATTGACTTAACGCACAAAAATTTATATTTTCCCGATAACATACTTTTATAATAAAACGTTAATCGCAGCTATCACTAGAGATGGTCGCCGGTCCATAGTTGAGGTAACGCCCGATCGTAAGCTCGTCGGCCGCCAAGTTCTAGAGGTGCGGTCAAGATGATAGAGAAAGAGAGAGAGAGAGAGAGAGAGAGAGAGAGAGAGAGAAAGAGAGAGAGAGAGCTGTACACGCCTGTCTAGTCCAAGCTTCTATCATCAACTGAAGATGATGGAAACTGGGTAGGTGAGGTCACTTCACACCAGAGCTCCATACACCCCATCCCTCCCCTCGTCAGAATGCGACCACGGGCTGCTCGCGAATTTCAATTTTTTCGGCACTAAGGCAATGTGGCGTCAACTGCCTAGTTGCATTCCAATCAGGAGGACCCTGCCTACCACCCCCTACCACCCCAACCTCCCACCCCTACCCTGCGTCTCTCGCCCTCAGAACCGGCCCGATTCCAGGGTAGCAGTGCCAGCCACCCCCACACCCTTGCTCCCAAGCCATATTATCGCAACGTACCAATGTAACGTGTCAACATAACATATAATAACACTTATTACCTATTGTCTATTATGTTTGAACCCTTAGGAGGGAAACTAGATTACATTCGTACCTAACTCGAGACCCAAACACAGAATCTATGCATTACAATCGTAGCTACCCAACACTGAAAGTCAGAAACTAGATTAAATTTGTACATGACCTAACCCAGACTAGAACCTAGTTTATGTCAACCAAGCCTTATCCAGGATGGTATATTATATTGTTAGTTATGGAAAATCAGTTAGAGTGCTCACTTCCAGAAATTTCTCTCTGGTTTTTTTTCAGTACAACAGTATTTCGAGTTAGTAAGAACATAGCTTGTTTTTGATGTAACTCATAGACTTTTAACTCGTTGCAACATACTTTTAATAGAAAATGCAAGAATCTCTCTCTGTTACAGCATTTTAATTGCTTTCCTCTCACACACGCTTTCTCTCTCTCTCTCTGTCGAGAAAATATGTTTCTTACTAAAACAAGTTCACTTTTAATAAGGAGTATATTAAATAAAAATAAAAATTCATTTTAAAGCATTAATTTATTTACAAAATTACAGGATGTTACAAAACATAGAACATATTAGACAATTGTTTAAAATATATACAAATACAGGATGATCCAAAAATTTATTTACAACATTTTAACACAACCAAGTAGAGGGGGTTACAAAATCATAGCATCAGTAAGTATAGGGCACTTCACAAACATAGATGCCAAAAATTTTAATACTGATTATATGTTATAGGTTGTTTGTCAGTTTCTTATTCTTCAAAATCATTCCTCGAAACATAATTTATTCCTCAAATAATATTGTTTAGCACTCAAATAATGCTTTTTTATTCCACATACCATACTTTATTCCTCAAATAAGTCTGCTTAGTACTCAAATAAGGCTTTTTTATTCCTAAAATAGGACGGTTTATTCCACAAACCTAATTAACACTCCAAACAAATTCAAATGACTTAATTGGGAGTGAGGGAGGCATAATATTTCAAATTGAAACATATTCTTACCACACAATGTTTACTTGAAATAATTACTTTTTTCGGTTATGTGATAGGGTTAACTAAAATGTATTATTATACTTCTCTGGTGTTTGCAGATATTATTTCATTCGATATAACCTCATTCCTTAAGTGTAGTTAAAATGAAAACCATCTCTTTAATTCAATAATATTCATCATGTTTTTTAAACTGCAATAAATATGTAAGTTTATTAACAAGTTCATTCTGGTGTTTGCGAAATATGTAACGAGCATTGTTGACACCTTCTGCCTTCTTCTTCAAAGCATTTGTTGAATGAATGTTTTCAACAGTATCACTGACACCCTCACTACTGTTTTCATCTGATGTTTTATCATAAATATCGACTTTACTTTGTTTAGAAAGATTAGGTGTATCATCGCCAACACTGCTCTTCGCAGCTGATTGTGGTAATTTATGTCGAAAATCTTTACATTCACATGTTATTGTATATTTCATACAATATAATTGTATGGTCATTTCTTGTAATTATGTTATTTGCTTCTCCTTCTGTTATATTATGTAGTATAGTCGGTACATTTGCTTTCTCAGGAGGAAAATTAATTTTTTTACAGATCTTAACATGACGACTCGAGTTATCAGTTCGAGCGAACTGGCGAAAACAGTATTTGCAATTAAGAATCATACGAGATGAATTCTTCGAACATTCGCTCCTCTTATTCTGTGAACATTGTATGCGAAAGTGAAAATTATTCCTGCAGCATTTGCAGTATACTTTATTTGGCAATGTCTCCATTTTCATTAATGTAGATTAAGTGAATAAATTTGGTGTAAGGAGAAAGTTTACTTTCGAATAGATGTTCACCTCACAATGTCAGAATGGCAACTAACTTGTTTCTGTATTAATGTACTGTTTTAAACTGTATCTGGTTTCATTAATGATGATAAAATGTCTTACGTTCTAATATTTGTATGTTAATTGCTGGGGTATGTGTACTAATGCACCATGTGATTAAATCTATGTATGTTATACAGAATACATCTTTACTTGATATTGGATTAAAATGAATAAATAATAATTTAATTTCAGGAATGTAGAAGGGAGAGATGGGTTTAGAAGTACTTTGTAGGAAATATTTTAAGACTTTGTTTACCAAATGATAGTATTAGTAGGAGGTTAGTTTGTCGAGTGAACCATTTTAAGTTGTAATTGTCATAACGGTCTTCTGTTTTAACCATGAATATGTAATACAAATTTGGTTTTTTCACTAACTTTTGTGTTATAATTCATTATGTCGATTTCTAAGTTGTATGGAATAAAGTTATTTGTCTCGGATATCTCTTTATGGTGTAAATAATTTGTTGATAGTTGGAATGTATTATCCTAAAAGATGGGTTATGATATTACAAAATGGCTACCATTTTCCTTTACATGTTTCTTAAATGTATTGAAATATTGTGAAAATTGATCTATTCCAGCTCTGATAGAAGTCATTTCTAGTTGGATATGTGTTATTTCAGTAATATCATATCCAAAATTTGGTTTCTAGGGAAATCAATTTGTAAATAAGTTCGAGTATATACAAATTTGATCTTAGATAGTGTATCTAAAATTATCGTTTGGGAAGTTTTTGAATTGAAACTTTGGTTATAAGTAAATTTTAGTGTCTAAGAGACAAGTCTACACATCAAATATGTATTTTTCTTCGCTATACATTTATTAAAAAAAAAAACTGGCTGAAGGTTGGAATATGTATGCATGTGTCGTGTATTCCATCATCATAGTTGAAACTTAGGTAAATGGAATGATACATGTTTGAAAAATGGCAATCTTTCAATGTTAAAAACAAAAAAAAATTAGCATGTGAAATTATCTCTTGTATGAAAAATATACTTAGTTTCCTTGAAACAGTTGAATAAGTTTGCTGGAAACAGGATAAAGTTTGTTGGATTAAAATACATTTCTTGGATTAAGATACATAAAATTTGTTGGAATTTAATCTGGGGATTAAGATTTTGGGTAATATTTAGCTTTTTAGGGATATAAATTTTGATTGGCGGGACTTGTGAAATTTTATTTTGCTGCAAGTAAGACAGGTTAACGCATTCGGAAGCGTCCAAACTTCGCTTCACAAGGGGAGGAAGTCAGTTAGGCTGGCAGGCAGTCTTTGTCTCGGGAAAAGACACGGGCTCTGGTGGGGGCTGGTAGTGGGTGGTGGGGCAGGGGAGCAGGGACCTCGGGAGCCATCTGCACCCCTGAATCCAGTCGTCGCCATCTTCCCTCTGTGACGAAAAATGACAATCGGAGAATACTGGTGAATGACCCTCAGGATCTTACAAACAGGGCTGGTGTGGAGGGGTGAAGGGGGTGGCTGGCACCGCTACACTGGACTCTGGCCGCTTTTGAGAGCGAGGGTTGCAGGGTAGGGGTGAGTGATTGGGGTGGTTATGGGCGGTAAGTAGGGTCCTCTCGATCGGAATGCAACTAGGAGTTGATTCATGCATTTTTCCATTACATATATAAAGTGAAGTGTAATTAATTATTCTCTCTGCAAGTTGGTTATTTTGATGAAACAAATCATTTTGGGTAAGATTTCCTATCGTATATTTTACCTATCAGAATAGATGCACACTATTGTGTCTGGTTTAAATCGTATTCAGAGTTTTTTTGCCGTATGATATAATTCTCCAGGCTGAATCGTGTAATTTGTATGTGTTATTTATTTATTCTGACTAGCTGGATTTCGTTTCAAGGCAGTAGTTATTCGTTATACTTGTCTCCTGTGTTATTCATTCATACATAGAACTCGTTTAAAGACTCTGCCTTGTGTAATTTCTTACTGGCTAGCTGGATTTCGTTTAGTGAGTTTGCACTTGTCGACACCAGATATTGAGATTCTCTCTCATGTCAATTATATTTCTAAGCTCGAGACACACGTTATGTTTAATACTCATGTAATTGCACTTATTATTCACTTAGTCGTTTGAAATTTGCGATTCGTTGCATGTGATTTATTCATAAATAGAACACTCTGGATTTCTCTAACGTTTAATTGTATTTGGAAAACAGATCGCTTTTCATTACTAACACGTAAATCGCATCTTTCAAAGTCGCCTATCTCTCACCACCGTCTACGAGCAATATACCCCCCCTCCCCCCTCAAAAAAAATTACACTTAGGTCACTCTTATAAATTGTTTAAATACACTGAAATTCTCTCGTGTGTTAAGTATATTCGTAAGAATCACCTATCTTCCACAAACATCCCTCCAAACACCTCGAAATTAGAAAAATGAGAAAAAAAATACCCTTAGCCCAGTCTTGCACTCAACTCTACACCTGTATAAGACATTGCAACCCACCACTCTGGTAAGTCGCCTCCAGGACATCACACTGTCTACATCGTACAGAGCTCCTGCTACCTCCACCCAAATGGAAAGAAAGAAATAAAATCAAGAAAAAAAATTGGCCCTATTAAAAACTAACCCTTTCAATCCATTTTAACCCTTTCAATCAACGCAACTCTCCCTCAATCAATTTAACCCTTTCAATTTAATTCACCCTTTCACTAGATTTAACCTTTTTATTAACTATTTCCATCAATTTAATTAACCCTTTGATATCAATTCAAGCCTTTGATATCAATAAAGACGGCATCCCTTTGTATCTAGAATACCTCGCCCCTACTACTCATGTTCTTAAACTGAAGTCTTGAAAGTGATGGCATTTCTGTGCTTGGGTTTCCTGCTAATACCGTTTTACATGATGGTGATGACAATCATTGACAAGTTGGTTTTCGCTACTACATTTTCGTATAACCTAATGAATAACACTCTAAAATCTAATCAGTGGAAAACCACTGATTAACAGAGAAATTCAACTATTCAAATCAGTGAAAATGGCTCCACTTAGAATAAGTGGAAAACCACTGATTGTTTGAGTGAAAAATTCACTGATTCAATAAGTGACGGCCAACAGCAGCGTCGAATTATATGTATTAATTTTATAGAATTTAAACAAATAATTACGAGAAATAAATATATATACGAGAGTTTAATATTTATATTGCGCAATTTACAGTAATTTAGAAAGGAAAAACATTATCACTGGTGGCCGGGTTTGAACTCACACACCGCTTTCAATCCACTTATGGACCATTATCTAACCGTCTTTTACATATATTTTTTTAATTTGACTTTTATAAGAATGCACTTGTGTACTTTACTATGTGTTAGAAGAGGCGACAGGTGTGTAGGGTATTTATGCATCATGCAGGCAGTGTTAGCAAAATATACACCTAAAAATAAAAGTGTAGAGTGCGAAATGTGTGAAAGTCGGTCTAAACTTGCATTATATGACCACATGTAATAACCAGGAAAACCAGTGTAGTATAGGTCTCACACCTAATTTGCATTGCTGCAGGGCTAATTAACATACAGAACTCACACTGCAATATGCTGAAAACAACCACAACACACAAACAGACCTGCAGAATGCCTGTATGTCACCTCGATATCCAGGCTTAGTTCAGCTTCAGCATGGTAATACATATGTTACACTCCAAATACAAATGGGAGAAAACAAGGAAGTGTTTTACTACAGTCAAAGACGTCCAATGGTGAAGTGAATTTTAATGCAAAAAAAATTCCTTTTCTTAATTTAAATAAAATTTCCAACCTTATATTGTGATACCATGATATGTGAGAATTAGCACGCAGCAGCTGGACAAGAAAAGTGTGTTTATTCCTCTTTATGTCTGTTAAAATGACAATTATGCGTGTAGTGTTTGGCAACCATAATAAAATAATTTGCAGTGCTTTAAGATTACTCAAAATTTTAAATATTCTGACGTGTAGAAAGTTCAGTTCAAGTTAAATCGTAATCACTCTCACACTTAACAGTTGCAATTATCTTCCTACAAGTTTGCACTTTTAAATTATCCCTGGCTAACAATATTAAAACGGATAGAGCAAATAAGAGTGATTTTTCTCAGGCACTCTGTGACGAGCTAGAAAGCACGTTGGTTGGGGTCAAACTCACTTAAATGATAATTATCACACCTTTTTAAGCGGAGCTCAGGCCTACCTGACCTGTTACCTTTAAAACCCATATGAAACAAGATGGAGACCACAACATTCCATCGATACCTCATGTCGGTGTCAGTTACCAGATTAAAATTAACATGTGTGACATAGGGTGCATTTCTTATTACATTTAAAACGGTGTTATGAAACATTGCCAACTTAGTATCTTAATAAACATATGAAATGAAATAAAATAAAATTTCTGAATAACAAATTTACATGTGGATGAGAGCAGAGCATCGCCTGAGCCACCGAGTTGAGTTGTTAAGAAAGAGGAAAATATACAAATGTCTAATAGTTCCTCATCGAAAGCATGTAGTTTTAAATTGTATGCACTTACTTTTCGTTTTTGGTTTGATTTGTACTGTTAAGATCGTTAAAGCGGATATTACATATAAGTGCACTCTCTTCGTCACATTATATGCTGTTTAAACCTTCAAACAGAGCGCTACGATGATTACATGACATCAACGAAATGAAAGACGTAAAAACCGGAATGAAAGACTGAATATTCCTGTTACCTCATAACACGGTGTTTTGAAATACGAAACACATTTTAGAAAGAATTTTCTATTGGTTTTATTAGTTTATGTGTTGTTATTTCACTCGACACACGTTGTTTAATGGCTATTTTTACACGCTGTTTTAACTGATCCATCAATCAAAAAACGAATTATTGAAAAACAGTAAAAAAATGATTGACGAGTCAGTGTAAAATGTCACTGAAAAATTAAACGAAGGAAAACTGGCATTTTTTTCACTGATTCAACAGTTAAATCCACTGAAATGACTGCTGAATCAGCCAGAAACTGTTAACCGATTGAAACATTGAAATTCTCATTTATTCAGATTTATAGTGAAAGAGATTGTTAAAATTTGATATAGGAAAAAGCCCTGCAAATTTTTTCGTAAACAGGCAAATGGATTTTACCGACATCGGAAAGACTGAAATTGTGGCAGAAAAAATTAGTAAACAGATATCTCATATTTTGCAACTCTGCGTGGTGCAATGTTTGGGAAGCGAATTCTGCATTAGTGGAATGCGAACAATTTTCACTGATTTAGAGAGGCCAGGACTTTTAGTTATAGGCTGTTCGCGGTAAAATGAGCACTTTTGAATGCCCTGCTTAAGATCTACGTGTATGCATGTTATGCACTGTTTCACCTTATGTAAAGTTAACATTGCCAAGGGCCTCGGCATTTTATTCATACGTCGGCGAAGTGAAACTGTAACATTTTTAGGATAGAAAAAATATTTTAAAAATTTGCTCATATTTACACTTATATGCGTTAAAAAATCAGAAAGGGAAATAAATAATTTAAGTTATCACAAATGGTTACCTAACATTTATATTCGACGTTAAGATATGGAATGACATTCCATTCTTCGTTACCAACTTCACTGGGCGTATGCCACTCAGTGCGCCCGTGAAAATATCTGCAGGTAGGAGCAGTAACCTTATTATAAGGTTGATTTCAAAAGTGCTCGCTTGATCGTGAACAGACTTTAGCAAGCAGGCTGACAGAGATCTCGTCGCTTCTCAGTGAACGACCGTCTGAAACAAACGTTCAGGTAAGTCGCATCACATCCCTGGCATCTCTAACCGGTGCGTGAAGTGTTAGCCAAAGCCAGTTACAAAACATTTTCTGAGGCGATGCCAAAGAAACACTATTTTAATCGTCAGAACCGTTATTTAAAACCAGACCTGCGTGTCATCTACGTGGGCGGATGTTGGCAAATCGTTAAAGAAAAGAATTATTCATAGCCTCTCACAAACCTCTGCACCAGTTTTCCTCAGTGCACACGCATGCTTCTTGCAATATATCGCCTTGCATTTTCTGCATAGGCTTGTGTAAGTTCTGCCATGCGCAACTACAGGCTACCATTTAATTTGTATTTCTGTTCTCATTTCAGCTGCTGCAGTATAAAGAGTTTTCAGTACGTGCACTTAAGACAAGAAGTTACTAATATAAATTATTGGCCTACTTTCGTTTACATATATAAATATTCGAGTAAATTAAACGAAGTAGGCCCTAGTCGAAGCCTTAGATAAAATGAACACATGCGTTAAAATAACATATTTATATTAAAGTGTCTGACTCACGTAAAACATAACTTATACTTTTAGTGGGAATGGATTTAAGAACAAGAGGTAGGATTGCACATATTTGCCGCAATGTTGGTACACAAGGAGAAGAAAGTGGTGTGCGGGACTGATGCAAACATAAAAGTCCGCGGGACATCCAGTACACACAGCAGACACCTTAAGGGTCCTATGTACTGAAAAGTTTGAGCGTAAACGCGTATTTCGGCAAATGAAAGTTCTGAGAATACAAAGTCTTGCCAGAAAAGATTAAAAAAAAAAAAACTATTGTCTATGTCCCTATCTTTTTACTTTTATATACGAAGTTTATTAACTGAGAAAAAAATCGTGTAGGTGGTCAAATATCGCATTTTTAAAGCTTGCCTATGCAGTTTCCTTAAGTGGCAAGAGAAAAGTACGATTACACGCAGGTAGTTTGATCTGTGGACTTTCATCGCGTGTTATAAAACCCCTATGTTACATATCTAATTAGCACAGTGCAGCGTTACGACGGAAACACTGCACGCCTCGCGAGTAGGAGCGATGAGGCGCTAGGCGTGCGTGTTAGTGTCGCCCGTATCGCCCCCTCGCTTCTTGGCCTTGGACGCGCAGCTACATAGTCCCCTTAATGGGGAGCGTAACTACCCTGAAAGGCCACACATGGAGCCATCCAGGCATGTAACCTGCCGTACAAATGCTAAATATCTCTCTGGGCTGGTATGCCACGCTCGCTGTGCTTGTTGGCGTAACTGGAGGATGGTCGTTGACTGTGCAGGGCTGGACGTCAGGTGCCGTCCCATCATGCGCCATTCGTGCTCGATGGGACTGAGGTCTGGAGATGTAGCAGGCCAGGGTAGCGTGCGTGCACTGTATAGAGCACGATGTGTTGCCTCGGCGACATATGGACGCGCGTTATCGTCCTGGAAGACTGCTTCCTGCGGAGTGTCGAGTTCGGTCATGCTCCTCAGAATGAATACCAGCAATATGTAGCTGACGGCTCCCTATACCATAATCCCATGTGTGGGTCCGGCATGTCGAGTGCGAATACACGGCGGATTGTCCAGCTCGCCCACCCGCACATCTACGACCGCGAACGCGGGGAATCATTTTGTCCGAGATAGTAACGACTTCCACTCACCCAATTGCTCTCCATTTCCGTCTCCAACACAATTCCTCTCTACACCACTGTAATCCATCTGATCAAAATTTACTAGCGCGAGACTGGCGAACCTCCCACTCCAGGTGTTTAGCCCTTATTCAGAACGGAAGATGGAGTGTAAAGAACAAGTTTAGTTTTCCAACAATTTCAGATTCCAGACTAAGTGTCGATGAAACAGTTTGTTTAGATCATTACGTTTGCGTGTTTGCTAGTTAAAGGCTTTTCGCGATAAAGTGAGCACTTTTGAAATCAACCTTAGAAAAAAAGACACTGCCCATGCATACATATACTTCAATGGGCGCACTGAGTGTTATGCGCCTTGTACAGTTGGTAATGATGGATGAAATGTAGTTCCATATCTTCCATTTGTGGTAATTGAAATTACTTATTTCGCTTTCTGTTTTTTAATGTACCAGTGTGTAAAAATTTGCAGATTTATAAAATGTTCATTTTTCTAATAATTTCACAGTTGCACTTTACCAACGCATGAATAAAGTAATAAGGCTCATGTCAATGTTGATTTGACACAAGGCGGAAGAATACACAACGTGAATACAAGTAGATCTGAAGCTGGGTTTTCTAAAGTGCGCAGTTTACCGTGAACATCCTATAGTCGTATAGTATTGCAACAACATCTTTGGACGATCTGTGGAATATAAAGTGGAATATCTGCGTGATTGATGTTCAGAGCTCATGGATATAATAATTAAGTAACTAAGTATAAACATATAGCAACCACAATTCTATATTCTACCTTGGGCATGAAAATATCGCCCCTCCCTTTTGTTACTTAGGTTTCCGCATGAGGGGATTTTTTTTTCTTATTTTTCCAATGACAGTAAAACATCGGGTCTAGTAGTAGTTTAAGTCCCGTGATGTCCACAATCAACACATTGTTATTATTGGGAAAAATTGCATATATTTTTGTGTTGTGAAAGAAACTTTGATTCAGAGTTCAAGTTCATTTCGGCAATGTAATTTTAACTTCATTTGGTGAGTTAATACTTAATTTATAGTTTTATTGTTTGGCTAAATTGCCTTACAGGTGAATCTGCCAAGCATTTATTATTATATTTATGGTAAAAATCAATTGGTTAGCCTAAACTGATTATTTTTATTTTAAATTATATTTTGTATAGGTTTAGAGAAGTTCTTTCTTATTTTTCCTAAATGTATTCACGAGTGAATTATCCTTGTTGTAGAACAGTAGAAAGTTTTTTACTTTTTAAAACTCCGAAGAGGGGATGTCGGAGATGGTGATACACGAACCAGTTAATATGAAACTTAATAATACATTTAAATGTGAACTCTATCAGGGTTAGTATAGACATGTTTTCAACTTAGTACAATACGTACTTCAAAATGTTGTTGAACTTGTGGTTTTTAAGTTGATAACCTACTGGAAGAATTTTTTACTTTCATAATTTCGTACAAACTGCAGTAAGTATTTGGCGAAGTAGTAACATAAGCTAAGAAACCAGTAATGACTATTTATTGATCACTACGCCAATATAGTCTTTGTGTACGTCGGAAGTATACACAAAGCACACAAATGGAATCAAATGAGGTTTTCAAGCGTGAGACGTAAGTCAGCCAACGTGGTAGTTAACCGCATGGCTATGCGTACTGGGCTTAGAAATTGGACTGGCAATACGTTATGCCCCGGGGTCTCGTTCTAACCACTGGAAGGTTTGTTCGAGCCAACAAAACACTTGTTTATTTTTTAAATCCAAAAATATATTTAGTTGCTCCAAGAAATAATTTTGGTGTGCAAACAAAAACTTCGAAATCAGCAAAATTTATTTTGTTAATCTAGCAAACTACACACTTGAATAAACAAAACCACTGTATTTTGGCACCCAAAAAAATGCAGACTGCCAACAAAATATTTAGTTGACTCAACTACATATATTTGCTCGGCCACTCATTTGAATGACTTCGAGAATGCAGCTCGAGAGTTGTTTGAAGCTATTGTGGCATTTAAGACAGTAACAGTTTTTGATGGCGTAGTTATTGATGTTTATTAATGTTATGAAAACACCAATACAATATGCTATGGTGGTGCAGTAGTAAGCCTACTCGCCTCCCACTAAGGCGAACCAGGTTCAATTCAGGGTGGGGTCGCTGCTGGATTTTCACCTGTGGGAATTTGTTTTCTTGGGGATCTCCCTTCACTCCACTTTTCTTGTGGACAATAACAGAAATACGCTAGCAATGGTAGTCAAGTAATAATTATTGTCAAGTTGAACAGGAAACCAAAATCATGACTGTTAAATATTACATATTTATTTAATAGGTTGTCCTTTATCTGAACTGTATGTCGTTAAACATCTCCACTTAGTAAATGCTCATTTCAGGGGACGTCGCTATGGCGTATTATTCGGTTGCAAATGGTCTGGGTTAGAAATTCGGCTGTGGGTTCACTTTTTTTAAATACAATAACCGAAACTGTTTAATGTACCTAAAGCGAAACAAATATTTAGTTTAACCAACCAAATCCTACAGTTTGCGGCAACCAAATAAGAACAACAATATAATTCGGTTCATAACAATTTCATAGTCAGATTTGATCGCCACAGAAATGAAGTTACTCTGTCAACGACAATGTTTATAGCCTATTCGCCGTATCTTGACAATTTTTTTTAATCAAACCTTTGAAAAATCCCCCCGTGTGTGACGTGAATGGTTGTCATCTAAGTATGTCATGCTTTCAGGCGCTTTATAATCCTGCCAACATAAGAGTATATTACGTTTGGTCAAACTGAAAGTAGCTATGACACTAACGTGTTTATTATTGCTGTTGCCTACGTAAAACACAGAGAAACAAATTAAAATTAATTCAGTGTCCACAATTATTGTCACCTTTTTTTAACATGGCAAAATATTTCCTACAGTGTTGTTCTATTCTCGGCACTATTGCCGGCCGGCGCGTCCTTAAGATATACGCAGATTCTTATTTTAAAATTTTGGGTTTCGTGCCGTTGTACGTTTAGGCGCGTACGACGATTGTGCTCGACGCTAGCGTGCTGACGATTGTCGTGTAACAAGGACTTCCACGCCAGCTGTGCGGAAACAAGCATCGTGTAATACCGGCTTCGAGCTTCCGCCTCCCTTGAGCGGCTGCCCGAGCGCGGGATAGACGAAGCGGGGGGGAAGATAAGGGCGAAGCTTGGAAACGAGTCTTATGCCCCGCCACGAGGCGAGAAAGTTCACTGTGAGCTCCGCGGATGCTGGCGTAGAATGTTCTATCTCATACACTGTTTAAAATTCCCTAATATTCATGGGAATGTTTACGGAAAAATAAAAGTTAATGTACGGAAACGTGATCGGGAATAGAGAAAAGGGTTTCCGTAAGTACAAAATACGGATACAGACTGTTCACGGTAAAATTAACGCTTTTGAAAGCCCTGCTTAAGATCTACTTGTATGCAGTATTCTTCCGCCATATGTAAAATGAACATTGCCATCGTCCTCATCACTTCATTCACGCGTCGGTCAAATTAAAATGCGAAATTGTTATAAAGATAAATATTTTACTAATCTTCTAATTTTCACAGTTCGATGCATTAAAAAACAATAGAAAGCAAAAGAAATAATTTAAATTATCACAGATGGTTACCGAACACCTTTTTATTTGACGTTAAGATACAGAACTACTTTCCATCCATCCATCGTTACCAACTTTACCGGGCGCATGTCACTCAGTGCGCCCGTTAAAATATATGCATGTAAGTGCGGTGACTTTTTCCTAATGTTGTTTTCAAAAGAGCTCGCTTTAGCGTGAACAGCCTTTATAATCTATTCTATTCGCGGCTTCTTCATACTTTTGAAATCAAACATTTGAAAAATGACACTTTGTAAGACGTGTTAGTTGTTTCCTAATTTCGTTTTGTATCACAAGCGATTTATATTTGTATCAACATTAAAGCCTCCTACTATGGGTTAAATTCAAATCTTACATATAAATTAGAGTATTTAATTTATAATTGTTATGAACTTAAACTGTGAGAAAAAAAGGTGTGTTGGTAAGACTGCCTAGTAAGAAATAGTTCTCAGGAAAATATTATTACACTAAGTGCGCACGAATGCCGTGCGTGCCCCTGTGATGTGATTTATATACTCTGTTTAAGCTTTGTTTGCCTGAGGCGGAGGAATATCTTTCGCAGTAGAACTTCAGCGGGTCTTAAGAAAGTTGGAAGTAACCGTGAATGGACTATATCATCCGTATTTCATATACACTCTAAGAAATTATTCGGAAATTTACCATACCAGTGTATACGGTTAGTGAGAAAGCGGAGATGGTAATATTTTCCCTTATATATACATAAAATTATATAACGTTATTATATAAATTATATAATATTAAATTACATAATATAACGTTCCTATATTTGCTCAGGAAAAAGTCAAATGCGTAGGGAAGTTCCCAACTTTGTATAGTAGCGATACTAGATATTCTTATATTTGCAGCTTCATGTGTGATATTATTTGCATACAACGTATAGGTTTAAAACTCCCATTACAGTTCAGGAAGTTTATCAGGAATTGTTTTACATTGTAGCTTCGCGTTTCGGGTTTACACGAAGCGTTCTTCGTCACTGCATAACCAGAATGTTTTCACTTCTGGGGCAGTTAGTATATCAAATTCACTTAGACACATCAGTTCAAACAACATAGGCTAAATAACATCAGGCTAGTAGTACTTGAAACACTCAAATATCACAAGGAACTGAAAATATATGTCACATTTACAAAGATGAACTCTTTATGCCTTGCCTTGTTACAATAAATTAGTAGGTTACTGGTAAGACGTAACACTTTGATTCGTGAAAAACTTCGATCCTAAATACAATATTTAAATTTTTAAAACTAGCTTTTATTCATTTTAAAACACTCGCACAACGAAAATTTAAGTATTTTCCATATTAGTTTCCTTTTTTGTTTTAAACTGTAAGTACATAAAAGCGTCTAGCAAATTTACGTAGAATTTCTGTGAATTCAGGTGGGTGGGGGGGGGGGGGGGGGAAAGAAAAAAAAAAAAAAAAATCCGTAGTTCTACGGATAGTATTGAGAAATTTTTCACCAGCATTTTTCCGAAAAATTACGAAAAAAAATTTTCAACTGTAACAGGCAAACCGAATATACAAGTTCTCGCTGTGTTCAAGAACTCCAAAATACATATTGTTTAAATAAGAATTTTTTTTGAAAGTTATGTATCGGACTTAGAACATAGTACACAGTAACGAAAATTCACCACGTGTTATGCTGCCGCCACTAACCAAATTTAAGGAACTTCACCTCGCATTTTGAAAACTACCGTGGATTGAATTAACAAAATATAATGTGTATTCACTGCTAAGCAAATATACCAACATTTTCGTACAGTACAATCGTATCTATTACATCGTCGCCTAAAAGCTATTTCGTGCCACAAATACAGTCCACAGAGCACGAATTTCAAACACGGCTGCTGAAGCTCTACCTGATAACAATTTCAAGCGAATATTCATCACAACAAAAAACGTTGCACGCACATTAATAACATATGTAATAGTCAGGCAAAAAAAAAAGGGGGTTTGTGCTCTCTTCATCAGAATTTCATCACGTTAAACGGAAGACGTGTGCATACATTATTTACACAAAAGTTTAACTACAGTGCCATGGGATGTATATTTTTGAAAGTCGCAAGCTGTAAATTCTTTATTTTAATATTCTAACTTTTTTTTTTTTCAAATGCATAATTTATAGAACGGTAGAACCACCACTTCCTTCGTCAATAATTCATTTTCGCAACTCGAATTACGGTGTTCTGGTATTGCACTCTCCCCAAATCTCATCAGAACGCACGCGAACCGGGCTAGGCCATTGATTTACGAACAATGATTCGGTCCGCAATCTGTTGCGATGCCACTGTTACGGATTTTATGCATAATACTGTAACGCGAAGCAAAACCAATATGGTATGCAAACGAGGTCATGTGAATCATCGACAAAATATTTATCAAACACACTAAAGCATTGAAGCACCACTTTGAAACACAATTACAGAGAATTGTAATAACTGTACAGAAATCGTGTCGAGTTTATGCGCGCCCGCTATTGTGATTAACTGAAATTTCTGGTAAACTTACGGTCTAACATAAACATAAAACAATTTTTGTCCTGTATTTTTCGTTAACATGTGTAACTAAATGCCACAACAGTTCATATGAAATGTATTCCGGACACACATACAGTGACACATAAGTCTAACCGCACCAGTGCATTAAAACTAATCCACGCAGAGATATCTATTCACACATTTTATTTCACTCGCTTTTAGTAAAGACATAACTTAACTACAATGAGGAAAAGGTTTTTTTTTGTATGAAACAATTTTTTTTTGGCGCAATCAATTTAATTGTTTGGATAGGGACAGTGAAATATTTTGTTGTTGAAACCAAATTATTTCGTTGTTCTTATTACGTTGCCCCAAAACAAAGATTTGGTCGGGTAAGTAAAGATTTGTTTGGCTCTACGTACATTTAAAAGGTTCGGTTAATATATTTAAAAATTAAAGAAAAAAAAGAAAGTGTTAATTTTGGCCGATATTCAAACCTACATCATTTGCGGCCTCATGCTACACACCATCAATCTCAGCTAAAACAACTCCATATCGAAGAAAGGAATACATGCATACATTTCGAATACTGAACAACGTGCATAAGATAAATAGTTCAAGTTTTACAGCTCTACGGCTTAGTTACCTGTTGAAACTGATTTATTACGATCTTTATATTACAGTATTATTAAATATCAATCCAACAAACACTCTCAACTGCATTACTATCATAATTGTCACAAGAATTACAAACAAACTCTCGAGCAGAATTTCAGAACGAGGATCGTCAATTGAGCGGTCAAACAAATATATCCAGTTGATTCAACTGAATATTTTGTCTACAGTTTATTTTCTTTCGGCCCAAAATAGGGATTCTGTTAATTCACGCGTGTCGTTTGTTAGATGAACAAAATTAATTTTGTTGCTCTAAAGTTTTGTTTACCCAACAAAATATTTTATTTTGGCAACTAAATATATTTTTGGCCCTATACAAACAAAAATTTAGTTGGCTGGAGTTCTCACTCAGTGGAGTGTTATAGTGATTGCCATTGCAAAAATAAATTATTAAAATTGGTTTTGGACCGCGATGATTAACTGGTTAGTGTAACCGCATCCCATTACGGCGCACCTGGCTTCAGATTTCGGCAACGTGGCAGAAGCCGTTGGCTGGTGGTTTTCTCGGGGTACTTCCGTTTCCCCCACTGCTGCATTGTTTTCCGGCACCATTTCCATCTCACTTCGCCCTTATCTGCACTGGTACACCTCAGCTATTAAACGCCGCTAAAAACTCCCTTTTTAAATTGATGTCTGTTGGTAGAGGCTGTTCACGGTAAAGTGAGCACTTTTGTCGCCCTAGTTACTATTTTTCCTTTCAGCCATTTGCTATCTTTAACCACCATTTAAAATAAATGTTGGCATGCAAGTAATAAATACAGTGTGTATATTCCACTGCACTCGGAAGTTAACGTCTAAGACTAAGATAAAATATATTTATTAACTATCATTCCAAATGAGAAAACTTTCCAAAGTGCCCACTTTACGGTGAACAGTCTATAAGCAACAAGTTGGTCCAAATGTCACGTGTGCAGTCGTTTTCCACATGGAACAACACGTATTCGTGTTTCTTCACACGATTACAGATTGAAAGAGCGAATGGTTATTGAAGTATGATAAATTTTCTCTACGCTTTCAATTTCAAAATAAGAGTGACTTATGAGTACTCAATTTGGCAGAAACGATTTCAGTAAAAAGTTAAATAGTTAGGCCTTTGCGAAACGATTTTACAAGAAATTTTGCTATGTGTACACAACTCTGTAGGTTGCTATAACCACTTCTGCGAATTGCACTTGCCCATCACTCTCTAGTGGTCTAAGCATAGATACACGCGAAGCTTGTACTAAAAAATATGCCTTTTTTATTCGGGAATATATAAGAAGTAAAATATAACGAAAATATTACCAGGATGTATAAAATGTTCTAAGAAATGTAGTACATGTTTTATGGCAGTACATGTCAGAGATAAGTAAAAGTATTTGTTACAAAATATTTAAATGTGACATAGAAGAAAATATCGACTGAAGCAAGGGGGGAACAATGTGTGTCATGCAGTGAAAGAATACGGGCTCAATAATTCTCTAAATTAATTGAGGTCCATGGAATTATCACATATAGCACTGCACTGAACCTTCAGTTATGAACGCACAACGAAATAGATACAGAACTGTAACATATTTATGCATACTACAAGAGGTCATGAAGTAATCGTAATGAGAACTTAGCGAGTGCATAAAAGAAAAGAACGCACGTGCGACGGGCCTTTTGATATTGGGGCGAACGGAGGCCGCCAAACAGTTGAGCACAGTTTCTGTAACGTTCGTTTTGTTGTAGATTGATCGAACGTTTCGAGCGATGTTTACTTACGAAAAGTGTTTGGGAAGATTTACAGGTTCTGAAATTTGATTCTTCTTTTTCTCTAATGGGTGCATAGAGTCGACAAAATTATCCCATGCTTGTGCGTTGGTCGTCCTTATGGCTATCGTACTTCTGGGCGTCGGGCATGCGGAATGCATCCTTCATACGGAGCTAGTTTGTAGCGAGGTCAAAGAATACTTAGGTAAACACATGTGATACTTCCACGAAAGCTTGAATTCCGACCAAACGTCCCTAACCTAATGATTTCACAGTCTGGCAACTTGTCATGGGAGGCCATCCACCAATACGGCCCAGACGTAAATCTGTCAATCGCCATTCCAACAAAGTGGAAACGCTAGACAATACAGTTCAGCGAGACCCACGGTTTGCTCAGCATTTTACCTCTGGCCTTTCATACCCGAGGTCCCTGGTTCTTTCACTGATATGACAGTGGCGAATTTTTTCATAGACCAAATATGAGGTAGATGTAGTATTCTACGCTTGTTCCCGACATTAGCCCTCCCATCTTCAATAGAACTGTCAAACTCACATGGTTGAACAGCGATTTACAGATTTGTTTACATTTGATTTTTCTACAAAATATATTAACTATCGACAACGCATATCTAGTAGAGTGAAAACTACGCCAGAGGAATTGTTCTCACCTCAAATCCTATTCACTTTTTTTTGGCAGTACTATTGCCAATAATGTACCGCGGAGAGTGGTTACTACGCAGCTTTGTTGCATACTCTACTTCATATTCCCTCTACAAACTTCCAGGGCTGGATTTTGCATGCGAGGAGTATGGCGGGTACTGCTTTGAGTGGGGTTTTCTCTTGGCACTTTTATTAAGATCCCCTTCCTTCATTCCATCGTGCTCCACCTATATCACATCTCACATTGTTCATTCTAAGCGATAGTCTGTACGGCAGATGTGTCCCTCGGGAAGGGACGTTGTCTCCAACTAGTGCCAGCCTCCGTCCTTCCGCCATCTATATCGACCCTTACAGGGAGCGGAAAATACATATGGACTTCCACGTAGTACGGTTGAAGCAAATGCGAGGTTTCTTCCACGACAGCATACAGCCAATCAGGGCCACAGCACGCTCTCATAAGACATTGAAGCTTCCAACTCAAAAGCAGGGATCGCAAACGTGCCTCACTCTTCACGCAATATATTTTCGAGTTATTGACGTGAATACGTGTTTAGATTTGCGACCATAGTGGGAGGTAATCCAGAAAATCCGATGATAACAAAATCGGGGGGATACAGTTTGGCATTGCAGCTCCGAATCTATCGTCTACATTCGAAATTCAATTACACTACTCGATTGCCGCGTTTCATAACTTCCGCGCAGTATAACTTTTTACTAGGAGAAGCTACGACGCCCGTTTAAGTTTCAATCGACAGCTCTCGTCAAGATCAATCGATTGCGCGTATAACAACGCGTGATTATGGTGAAATTGTATGGGTTAAATGTAAAAAAATTAAGAAAACTTAACATAATTTCAGCCTATGCCCGTCAAAAAGCCAAGTAGAAATACAAAAATTGTATACAGTTGGAAAGAGCATCTCAAAAGCAATCCAGCGAAACCCATAAAACTCCATATGATCGAGTGAAGCAGTGCCGGGAACGTAAAATAAACATCAAGGTGTCCGAGCGGGTCAACGTATATGTATTCACGCAAAACATACGGCCGTGTCCCCAACACAGCCAAACCCAATTTTTTCCTCCCAAAGTACCTTGGCTCGGACAAGCCTTGTATTTTTAAAACAAATAATGCATTAAACTTAAGGGGTTTATGTTTATTTGAAATTAATACCATGTCGTTGAATTTGCGAAGCATCATCTTCATGCCGGACTTCAAGAATACAAAGATTCTCCATATTGCAATATAACATGACATTTCTCGATAAGGGGATAGCAGACGGTCAACGTTTCGAAATGACCTCTCTTGAATGCGGTCATTACTTGTAGCGCAAAAATCCCGACCCAGGCGAGTTGCAAGTTAACTACTGCGTCTCTCAGCCGAAGTTAGTAAACATAATTTCAGATGCAGGAGAATCATGAATGACAGGAAACACAACTGGTTTACAAACACGCTCTCGACGGTCCCAAGTACGTCGCGTCGGTATCTGCAGTTTTGCAGGACGCAGTGTGGACTGGGCTTACGACGCGCAGACTCGCACCGAAACTACAGTTCAACAGAAGCGCTGACACGGGGCTCGCCACAGCCTCGTGGCACACTAGGTAAAGCCTGTTCACGTGGAAGTGAGTACTCTCGAAAGCCCTGCTTAAGATCTACTTGTATACACGTTGTCTTTTCTTTCGCCTTATATAAAATTAACATTGTCATGGGCCTCATCACTTTATTCATTCGTCGATCAAGTGAAACTGTGAAATTATCAGCTCAATTTTACACTTCGATGCATTAAAAAATACGGGAAGCAAGAGAAATAATTTAAGTTATAACAACTGACTGCATAACACTTTTTGTTCGACATTAACAAATATTGTTGAGTAAACAAAATTTGAAAAGCAACAAAATTACTTTTATTCGTCTAACAAAATATATGTTTGAATATAAAAAATCTCTATATTGGGGAAAAAAAAAAAAAAAAAAAATTAGACTCTCCTCTAAACATTTTGTTGAATCGACTGTATATATTTGTATGGCCACTCGTTTGACAGCCTTCGTTCAAAAATACTGCTCGAGAGTTTGTTTGTATTTTTTGTGACAATTAGGATAGTAACCGTGTTTGTTAGTGCGTCTTTTCATGCATATTAAAAGTATAAACACATTAATGAAACAATGAAACAAGAAACGGACAAGTAAAGCTGTAAAACTTGAAATATTTGTTTACCCACGGTGCCCAGTATTTGCGGTATATGTAATTAAAAGTTTTCCGAACACATCGGTTGTCACCTTAGCTGAGATTGCTAGGGTGTAGCGCTCGGACGCAGGAGATCCATGTTCGAAACTCCGTCGAACTTGTAAAGTTTTTTTTTGTATCGGCCCAAACTGTTTAATGTACGTGTAGCCAAACAAATCTTCAGTTGCACCAACCAAATCTTACAGTTTGGGGCAATCAAATGAGACCAACGTAATAATTTGGTTTCAGCGACAAAGTATTTCATTGCCCCATATACAAAATTATTTGGTTGTACCAAACAAATCTTGTTTAATTCAACAAAACCTTATTCTCAGTGTACACGAACGGCCGCAGAAATCCCCCACGTACTGTATATTCTGCCGTCGTGAGGAGAACAGCTATTGCGGTAACCCATCGCCAGAAACACGCCGAACTGTGTTTGGGCCCGCAAAACCGCAAAAATATCACAGTCGTGCAGCCTGCCGTGCGAATACGAACACACTCAAAACTGTACGTTCGTCATACTCCAGAACACGGCCAGTTCAAAGAGTCGATTCCGATAACAATATAGGACCAACTGTGTGCACACGCCCGCTTCGTGTACTGTAATAAGTCTTAATGGTCGTATTCACACACGATAGGGGTTAGGCGCTTAGCTGAATGATAAATGAGATGGTAGAGCATAACTGTTACTGAGGAGGTTTAATTAGGTTATGAGGCACAGGCAATACAAGACACTATAAAATTAAATGTCGGGGGAGCCACTAGAAATGATATTAATTCAAGTTAGAATAATGTTATCACAAGCGAGTTTAATTACAGTTACTATGGGCAGTCCCCACCTTAGGCTTGATGCCGCAGGCTGTATCATCTTGTAGAGAGATTAGCGGCGACCGGATATACCCATACTGCGGTCTTCCCCTGAAGCTGGATGGACGTGAAAAGGCGCCGCATCCTGGCTCCTGCTGGCCTATATCGGCACGTTGTATAGACATAGCTGTCCTCCCCGATTGCCGGCACTTTGTCGTTTAATATTGCATTATCCAGAAACTCAGATGTTGATATTTCATTCTGTCTGTGTCACTAACAATAAACGTCAATTTCACGTGCACTTGCAAGGGTTGTTACACCCTACCGGAATATACTTAGACTATAGGTCGTATAAATTTGACCAGTTTTTTAATGATGAATCACCTGCTGAAGTTTGCCGGTAAAGATTATATTCATCGCGTATACCTTATGATGGAGTTCATATGGAACTTATCGAAGTATCCATACAAAATTAGATTGCTTGGCATTGTAAATCATAGTAAGACTGTTTACTGGGTGCAGCCATTGTAAATAGAACTCCACCATCTCCAAACATTCTAAACAGCTCTACTCATATTATATTTGAGTGTCTATCTCTCTCTCTATCTGCCCTCTCTCTCTCTCTCTCTCTCTCTCTCTCTCTCTCTCTCTCTCTCTCTCTCTATGAAATACGTTATTTACAGCAGGGGAATATGATCAATATTTGCACAGAAAATGTAACAGAATATAATGAACGGTTCAAAGTAGGTAAATGCAATTCTTAATCATCGAACAACGTTAATTCAGTTGAATTATGAGCGCATGCCTCGTTTTTATCGACAAATCAGGCTGCGTAAAAGAGACGGTAAACGAATTCCGTTAAAATTACGAAGCTTACATGAACGTAAAGAGCATTTACGTTTTCATCTAATAACACAGCAGCGCTGTTCAAACATTTCACTACACATGACAGCAAAAAGGTCTTAATTTAAATACGGCGACAGCACAGTTTAAAACTGCACGCGGGAAATAACGCTTGAAATTGGATGAAAATAACAACATATTGTTCTCCCTGAGGGACGAAGGTAAAACATTAACGTACTCCAACATTTCGGAGGGCCAAAAGCGGCTAATCAAAATTGAAGTATTCAATGTGATCTCCAAAACCCTCGCCAATATTAACGAATGCTTAACAGCTACTTAAAATATGAATGCACATTTGTTGCAGTAATGCCCATTTGTCTTCCGTTTGTCATGGTGAACTACGTGCTTCACGTAAATGCATGAATGGCAAGCATTGGTTAGAGGAACATTGCAAGTTCTTAAACGTGCAGGAGGCTACAATATCAAAATTTAATTCCCATTGTAGCACACTCGTAACTTTTAAAATCTGATATTTAATAACTTTAAAATATCTCAAGTCATCTATAAACGGTCACTTGGTTTTATGAAAAACAAATCAGCGTCTCGCCATGTGCCTGTTCTGTAAATAGGAATAAAATTGGCTTAAAAAAACATTCCTTAAACGTAAGTTGGAGTTGAGTAGTGAAATATGCATAATTTTCATTCCTGTTGCTCAACATCTAATTCCGTAAGCTATTTTTTTTTAAACTGATGCTTACACAGATATACCACATACCTTCAATTCACACATAACTTTACGGTTGTAATTCTAAATCAGTTCCCTAAACATTTAATCAGATATAAAACTATTCTGTATGCATAATTGTGTTTTAACACCGTGGGACATGAAATATATAAACTTCAGTACGCAGCGTGTGTTTCATTTTAATCCGTCTGATTTCATTATGTAATTGTGTAAAGAAATTAAAACTCTTTTAGGCCATCAATGACGTGTATAATTTCGATTCCTATCAGCACCTTTATCACATGTGGTATCATACAAGAATTATTTTACTACTTTGAGAACAGTTAACATATAATTTCAATATTTAATATTATTTACATTTTTAAGCCTGTTCAAGGCTGACTAAGAAATTCGAAAATATCGGAAACTATATGGGCCTATATCAGTATCCACGTGGTAAGGATGCGCTGTAACGAGTGCACTGTGTCGACAATTCACTTTAAAAGTATAAAACGAAGTACCGGTACAATCACGGGATATATTACTGTGTAATGAGTACGTATGTAGCTTTACTTCAAAAAATCGTATAATACAAAATCCTTGAGACTTCGCTATTTTTCAATACGTGTTGTATTTTACAGAATGCACAAGAATGCTCTTACATAATGTAACAATACTTGTCCTGTTGCCTTCTACATCCTATGATTCTGTTGGTATAGAGCGAATCCGTACCGAATCCACAAAAAGCTACCCGACACCTTAATGTGTCGAGAGCCGTTGCTAACAACTGCCCACGCGAGTCGTGTAGAAGTAAACATGTGTCAAAATTTAACTAGGAAACTGGATCTACCACGTCTAGTTTTCCTACTTTTGTGGCGTTTACTGCGAAAGCCAAGAAGCCAAGAACTACAAATAATTTTTCAATATTAATATTATTTTACCTATTGCCAATGTTTTGATAAATCAATGATACAATTTAGCATTACATTTCACTTATTAATATGAAATTATTTCACAGTTAATTGAGTAGTTGTTCATATCGAGTAATCAGTGGTCTGGGTGTTATCAGATGATTGAAAACTGATTTGTGCTATTACCTCAATAATTTTATGCTGATTCCAGAACTGTTTTTAGTCTTCTTCCATAACGTATAGTGTTTTTCACACTGGACCAAAGTCGAATTCAAATATTTATCACCGAAAGTAATATTTACCATATTCCAGTATTTTCCATTGTTTACGACATGGGTGAATATATTTTTCAATATCCCTCAACTCTGATTTATAATCCCAGTATTTTGCGGTATCAGCGTAACAAATGCCTGATCGTTGTCTCAATTGAAGTGGTATTGCATGTCTTATGAGCCAGTAGATAATGAGTAATTATTGTTGAAGTGATATTTTGTAATACAGATCAGTAAGCTTTAACGTTGGCACAACTGATGCTGCTAGTTATTATTTTCTAAGATTGTAATGTTGTGAATCTTAGACGCTTGAATTTATAAAGCTGTTCTCACTTTGTATTTCTTTATTGTGTTCGCATTTCGAGAACTGTCCTTAATTTATTGCTCTATGACCGCATTGTTTTACGTCTACAGTCTGTTGCACTTGTGGACATTATGACGTACTTAATAAAATAATACGCATAACATACTTTGTCAAGAAAGGTTATTATACTTATTTCGGAGTAAAACTTGATGACCTGGTTAAGGCATGGGCACCAAAGAACGTTTACCACTACTGTGTCGAGAGGTTAACGATGTGGACAAAAGAGAATAAAATGTGGATGCCGTTTGCAGTTCTTATGGTGTCAAATGGAGCTTAAAGGCAGCACTTTAATGGCTGTATTTCTGTTTAGTTAACGTTAAGGAATGCAATTTGAAGAAAAAAAATAGGAATCAAATTGTGTATCAAAAAATGTATTCAGCCATTATGTCAGTTCCACATGGAGAAGGCCTACCTGCCCGTCATCCTCCAGCTGTTTCAGTGAAACATGGCGGAAGATGATGTTGAAAGTGAACGTCAGGCAATCTCGGAAGACGGTAGTGCTGTCTACAACGGTTCTCTCATACTAAATTTAATTATCTAGTACGTGATCTGAATTTGCGAAAGGAATCTGCAGAATTACTTGGCTCTCGGCTTAAAAAATAATAGTATTCTGGCACCAGGAACACACTTTTGAAATTACACACACAGAGAAAAGAACAACTTCCTTTATTCTCATGCAACGATCCCTTAGTTTGCTGCAATGGCATCAACAAGTTAATGCACTTCTGTGACATTGAACATGGCACTACTCAGAGGAGATTTACTCATCCAAGAGCAGCGTGAAAGGGAGTGTTACTCCACAATGGTAACGTGTATGTCTCCATCCCCGACGCCGATTCAGTTGAAATGAACGAGACATTAGAGAGCGTGAAGGTACGGTTAACAAGTATTCAGTATGTGGAACACAGATAGCTAATATGTTGTGACTCTGAAGATATGGGAATGCTATCAGGACAACAAGCTGGGCACGCGAAAATACCTTGCGTTCTATGTGAGTAGGGCAGTCGGGCGAAGCAAAGGCTTTAGAGTGTGGCAGTTTGGCGAGAGCGAACAAATTTTTGCTCCTGCAAGTAAAAACATCAAGCATAAACTGCTTGTAGACCTCCAGTCGACCTCCTGTGGCGCAGTCGGTTGGTGCGCCTCCGGTCTGGGATGCGGGAGGCTCTGGGTTCGAATCCCGGGCGAGGCATGGGTGCTTGTTTAAGGTAGTTTATAAGCCGTCCCCTGATAAGTCTTCAGACATAACAGCAGGGGACGTGAATAAGCCAATTCAAATCCAGTTGTAGACCTCCAAATAGTCTTGCTCCTATCACTACACATGAAATTTGGTTTAATGACGCATTAGACAACGCCTGCTTGATGTACATTGCAATTTACTTCTTCGTCATCGCACAAGAAAAATTTGAAGCTAGAATTTTTGTGGGTCCTCAAATCCCCAAACAGGTGAAGGAAGAAGATTCTTAGGAAACAATAAAAGAGAGAAAAGGATGCATGGACCTACTTCCTATCTGTCACCGAAAACTATCTAGGTAGTTACAAAAATCAAAATTACAGGAACATCGTTGAAACAATGTTGGTAAACTCCAATAAGCTGGTCTATAACATGAAAGTAAAAGTACATTTTCTACACTGCCATATGGACAACTTTACGGAAATTCTGGGCCAATTTAGTGATGAGCACGGAGAATTATTTCACCAGGATATTAAAGAAATGGAGAAGAGGTTCCTGGGGAGATGGAATAAAAATGTGACAGCTGACTGTTGTTGTAAGTTGAAGTAGGATGGTAAATATGGAGGAATTGCAAAAAAGAAAAAAAGACAAAGTTTGAAAATAAAGCGAACACTGTTTACTTTATGTTTTGCTTCACAGTAGTAACGAATTTATTAGGACAGTTCTTTACAGTGTCTCAAACGTAAGTTTCTAAACAAAGTAATCTTTGTGTAAAATCGCGTTTGAAAATACATTGTTCTACAATAGCTAGAATATTGACAACATAACTTCCTATTTCGTGCAAAAAATGGAAATATTTCTAGAATCAGCATAAAAACTTTATTGAAGAACTTTATTAATATTAGTTATATTAATAAATCATACGAGAAGAAAACTTATAATGCAGACTGGTGTAATTTGCCAATTTTTTACTTCCTCTAAAATCTAGTTTTTATGGCATTTTACTATGAAGCATTTCTATATGATGGCTATTACAAATTATATTTTGGTATTATTCTAGAAAATACAAATATATTTGAAAGGATAGGGCTCAAACATTTTTGTAATTAGTGGCATATGTTCATTTAGTTGAGGAAATTTTCTTGGCTCTCCACTGTAGGGACATTTACTATTTTTTGCTTATTTAATTACATGGTGCTAAAGAAGAGCACTGTTAAAAATATAAAAATTTGCTCATGTATGTGAGTTTAGCGATACGGCACTGAAAAAGAATCAAGGCCGCGGATGAATTTCGTATATTGCAGAGTGCCTTCCGCCCATGATCTTTAAAACTCGTGTGCAAGCTGGCCGAGGAGGAATTCTATATACAGCCAAAGGAATAAAAGTTACTGTCGGAACCTTGGAAAGCATTTGAAAAATGCGGTTGGATGTTGCAAGCGGAGGAGCAGTGAAATATCTCTGTCTCCAACATGATACGGTAAAACAAGTTATGGTAAAAGAGAAGATTCCCTTGACATGAAATTCTTGAGTGCAAGACTCCGGAAAGAATAGCTGAGATTTACGAAGCTTAAAACTAGCAGGAATTTTCACAGGTATGGTGAAGTACACGTTGTTATAGGCTGTTCACGGCAAAGTGAGCACTTTTGAAATCAACCTTTGAAAAAAATCACTGCCTGTAACTGCATATATATTACATAGCACATTAGTATGCGGGATCACTGTTAAGTTGGTAGCGAAGAAACTAAATTTGTTTTTAAGACTGCGTTTTATTGTGAGTGTATTGTTTCGGGTAAATCGAACTTTCGCTTGTTGTATTTTAATTGACATGGATTGATTGGAGTTGAGTTGAGAGATTTGGATGGCTTTCAACGAGGTCTCGAGAGCCGATGAGGGTGAAATCAGGTGAGAATGGAGCAGTGTCGGAATAACGCAGATAGTCGGGTAGGTGTTAATTGAATTCTGTCTACTGTTTTGCATATGTACAGCATTTGAAAACATAGTCACGTCTAGGTGCTAGCTACCTTCGTACTGTATGTCTCCGTCGTTAAGACTTATTTAAGAAGTGAAAGTGTCTAAAGAAGGTGTTTTCACAGACAATTTTTGATGCACGAAAAAATGTGGTGCAGGATATTTAGAGCAGTACTGTGCTTGGGACATCCTTAGCACTCACGCGCTCCAGAACCTTGTACAAGCAGAATATCTGGAGTTAGAAATCACACATACGTGGCTGAAAGAAAATCTGATACATCCCAAATTCAAAGAATGCGAGGTCAGGCCGTTTTGGTGAATTAAGTTATTGCAAGTTACACAGTAGTTAAAGATCCAATATTTAATTAACAATTGTGAAGTAAAGTTTTTGGTTTTCTTGTAAAATAGTATAAAATACTAGAACTTCTTGTTTCAGAACAATTATTCAATTTCCGCCGTTGGAATATTCCAGCTTGCCAATATGTATCTAACGGTTAATAGGGCAGAAACTATTATAGTATGTACGTGAAGTATAAACTCAATATGAGTATTTTGTTGATGATGATTTGTGAAACACATGAGTGAGAACTTAACTTTAAAACATGAGAAATAAACTGGGGAAAAAAACACACATCCATAAACACACACAAAGGAAATATATTACCGTGTCAAGAATTTTGTTGGAGATTTTTATAAGTAGGTGCAAAAATTTCCAGTGTAATTTCTCCGAAAACAATTTTTAATTTGTTGTAATTTTATTTAATATTTCTAAATCAGAAATTGCACTATTTACAGATATAAGTGAATATCCAGTGTCTCCTCACTAATAAATGACTACACTATTTTTCATGACTGAAATAAGTTATTCGTATTTACGGATTGAATTCATAAATATACTTCGTATGACACACAACGTTTGACAAAATCTAGACAGGTCTATTGACTTATGGTAAACACACTCAAAGAACACTAACAAATTACTGGAAATTGAAATACTGACCTGAGGAATTACTACTGCGTCTCTTGGATTGTGGTGTATACAATACCTCTAAAGCAGACCAATCCATCCATACTACATAAGCGATGTTGTTTTTTTCTCCCAAAATTTCGAATGAAGCAATATTCGTGTTGTTCCCACAGCAGCTAGAGATTTAATAAACCGACAGAAAATTTCTGTGCTAATGCTGATTTTCGGTTGTCCGTTTTTCCTTCCGTGCTGACTTTTTTTTCCATCCAGCTCTGCACCACTGAGCTCTTCAGCTTTAGTCCGAGGCCCTGCGGGCAAGGAATTGCTTGATTGAGAATAATCGTGTTTGTGGTTTGGTGGGCAGCACGTGGTGTGGATGTTTTATCGGTGTGTTCCTGTCTCCCCCTATTGCTTGTCCTCGTTCAGTCCCTTGCCAGTACCCAACCTTAACCACCCAAGCCATTATCTGTGCTGACAGGATGGATATTCCTGTCCTTTACAGCTGCCTGCATAGCTCCCTCTACTCTCACTCTTGTTCAACCTGGCCCGAACAGGGAAAATCGTGCGGATGCAGTGTCACATACATATTTCCTATTTTTCAAGTAATCGTCCTATACCTCTCTTTCCTCCCATCCTCTGACCTGATATTCTCTCCTGCTCTTTCGCGTTCTCGAGCGTCTTCGTCCAATCTGCTACCCACGTTTGAAGTCAAAAGGTACCTCTTACTACTTCTCACATATCATATTTATATTTTTAGGCAGTACTACTATACTTTGCAAATTAGTATGGTCAGCCAAATAAAGCTATATGAAAGACACTTTAGTTTAATCTGTTACATGAATTTAGAATTTGTTTCACTGCCTAAATTTTCTTCCTGAACTGTTACCTTCCATATAAGAGGCATCTTATTTTGAGGATAAATTATTTACTAATTGCTACTAAGCAGCGGAAAATGGCGAATTGCCTTTTATCACACGTGCGTGTGTGTATAGTATGCATACATATTGAAGCATCCCGCACATACAGATACCGAAAATGAACTTCGTTTTAGTGCAGTTTTATGTATTTCTAGATATTCTCTAAATCTATTCGCTACATTTATCATCTCAGATAAACTAAATACGATACAATATTAAAAGTTCTTTTTTTTCTTTCACGCTTACACATCCGATAGGTTGCTCTTTTTTTTTTTTTTTTTGAGGTTTGGCAACTTAATTTGTCCAAGTAGGAATATGTAGAAAATAATTTTATATCAATTTTGGCATTCGGCTGCGCTTTATATTCAGGAAGTGAGTTGCAGTGAATATAAGGAAGTTCTGTAATTGTCTACCGGATACGCAAAGGAGAAGCCCGAAGGAATCTCTCTGGAAAACATGTTATTTTAAGGGTATTAGAAATTAGACGTCTGTCCCTATACTGTAAAATATTTTCTGGTAAACTTCCTAAACTGTAATGGAAGTTTTTAACCTATACACTGTATGGTAATACCACACAACAAGTTGCAGATATAGGAATGTTTAGCAGAGGCACTATACAAAGTTGGGAAACTTCCCTATGCATTTGACTGTTTCCTGAGCAAATGTAGGAAAGCTACAATGAATGTAATGGGGGGAAACATTACCATTACTGCTTTCTCACTAAGTGTATACACTAGTATGGTAAATTTCGGAATAATTTCTTAGAGTGTACTTACAGCTTGAAAGTGGTTTGCATCGCGTGCGGCGTGCACTAAGGTGGGGGTTGTTGGTGAGTGAGTGAATATATTTTAGCGGCTCTTAACAGCGAGATCTTGAGAGCCGATGAGGGTGGTTGAAACGAAGATGGAGCGGCGCCAGAATGAAGGGACGGGGTAAAGGGAGAGCCCCGAAAAAACCCGCCGACCAACGGCATCGTCCGGCACGATTCCCACTTGCGAAAATCCGGTGACCCGGCCGGGTATTGAACCCGGTTCGCCTTGGTGGGAGGCGAGCGTGCTAACCTTGTCCCCAGGGTCGTTGGCGAGAAACCAAATGCTGGGTGCAGAGCTACAATGATCCCTCTCAGCATGCTGGTGACAGGAGACGTCCGCACTTGCCCGGGGCAGATTCCTGGCGAACCAGACGCCAGCTAAGTGATGCCGTCATCAGCATGCTGGTGACAGGAGACGTCCGCACTTGCCCGGGGCAGATTCCTGGCGAACCAGACGCCAGCTAAGTGATGCCGTCATCAGCATGCTGGTGACAGGAGACGTCCGCACTTGCCCGGGGCAGATTCCTGGCGAACCAGACGCCAGCTAAGTGATGCCGTCATCAGCATGCTGGTGAGATGAGACGTCCGCATTTGCCCGGGGCAGATTCCTGGCGAACCAAACGCCAGCTAAGTGATGCCGTCATCAGCATGCACGTCATAGTTTCCCCTGGCGTCGGCCGTGAGTACCTACGCATCTCTGACGTGTAAACTTACTTGGGAAGCGGAATTCTTGCCCGACAAGGGCCCCTTCCCTCTGTACGTGCGTTCTGTTGCCAACCATTCAATCAGGCTATTTCAGAAGTCAGCCGGCAAGTCTCGTCGTTAACCTCGCAAGTGTACTGGGGGGGGGGGGGGATAAACGTATTTTACCTACTGTGAGAGTAGTTTTAAATTCAAAATTGGGTTGAATTTTCACCTCTACTAGTACATGAGTAAGTATGAAGTTACAGCGCACATTTATGTATTTCTTTTCTTGACGCTAAATGAGCGTGCAGTATGTGGGATCATAGTACCAACCTTATTATAACACGCATCCGAAATTTAATAAATCACCAGATTAATATATGCATACCAGGAATATCTTGTTTCATATTATCTAATTTCAATACAAGTCTATTTCACTACAAGTCTACTTCAATACAAGTCTACGTCAATACAAGTCTACTTCACAAACAAGAGAGACAGAAAAATTATATCTAAATCCTACTCTAGCGTATTTGTGAACGAAGACCACAGGAATGATTAAGTTTTGCCAATAAATGGTAATCTGTGAAATTGCGGAAGTTTTGATGGATCCACAACATTAAAAATTAATGATTAGTTTTGGGAAAACTTTCTCATCAATGATCTCCGCCTCTTGAGTTATAATCTCCACACTCTGGTATCTACTGGATTAATTATAATTTTAACTTTAACTTTAAGTTTAACTTTAAGCATACAATTACCATTCATTGTAAGCGTGGTTAGCTTAAAAGAAAACATATGTGAGATTTAACATTATACGCTGTTCACGGTAAAGTGAGCACTTTTGAAAGACGCCTCACTTGGAATAATAGTCAATAAATATATTTTACTGTAGCCTTAGGTGCAAACCTCCGAGTATGGTGGAATATACACACTGCGTTTATTACTTACAAGGCAATAATTATTTTAAAAATTCGCTATAGGTAATAAAATGGCTGAAAGGAAAAAGTAACTAGGGCCTCAAAAGTGCTCACTTTACCGTGAACAGCCTATACCACCATGTAATCAACACAAAATTTTATCATCTTCATCTCTAATACAAAATATTTATTGTGGTAATATTTAAATTATGCAGGATTCATATATAAGAGCAAAAGCCTCTCCGGAATAGCCTAATCATTATTTCTTGTCCCGCACATTCTCTTTACAAAACACATTTCTTCTAGAATGGATTTGAATAATAGGAATGTTAAATTATAAAACAGCTAATTATTGAAACTAGTCCTCCTGAAAAGCACAAGCTGGAGAATTAATATTTCCTTTTTGCAAAACTTTTAATACACAACAATCAGTCGCACCTAGTATTCAAACATTAAAACAACATACTATTACCTTACTCTTAGCGCTTACATTGATTAAAGAAAATAAATCAACAACAAATATAAATTTAAAGTGTAGGATTCCATTTCACTCTGCCTCGTTATTTGGAATTAAAATAATATGTTAATAATCTTTTCCCTCTAGGTATACATATAATAAAAATCTAATACCAATTTAAATAGCAAATTTCTTAGGCTGCTTTGCATACGGGCACATATACAACTTTTAATATAGGTCTGTAGGAGATAATATAGGCCTATATCTTATTTCGCTCCTTACAGTACGAACCAAATTTGGTTATCTGTTACACTTCTAAACTCCTAATACAGTGATAGTAACAATATGAGTTGTCGATGCTTTTGAATATTATTATTGTCGACCGGAATATCATAGGAATTGTCTGTTAGTAGCGGTCTGCGATTTGATCTGCTACTAAATGTGTAGTTCATATAACACGACACACTGATCATTTTACTGAACAAACAACTCCTTCTATAGATAAATAATGGTAACAAATTAACCGAATATTCTTCTGCTATTCGTGTATATTTGCCGCTGCTTCCCGAAGAAAAGTGTCTACAGAACCGCTTAGTAACCATGTGACTGTTGACTTTTCAGTACGCTGTGGAAAATTAAATAGTATCACCTGGCGATCGTTTGGCTCTATTTGAGGTCGTGCAAGGTGACCAAACAATGAAGATTGGACTAGCGGTGGAAGGTGGCTGAAAACTGGTATGCTTCAGGAGGTCCAGAAGGTAACCCCAATCCCGATAATGGTTCGGAGCAGCTAACGGCGACAGAGATCCGGCACTTTCATTGACAGTTAGAGACGAGGATAGCACTCAAGCAAGACTATAGAGTTTCAAAGGGCAGAGCGTTTCAGACAAGCATCCTGTCTAGCGTAGCCATTTTTTTTAGAGACCACGAGTTTGGCGGTCATACAAGAACAGTATTGGGTTAAGATATATAATTTTGTATCGAAAGTACTTCAATAATCTAAGACTTCCCTGTAAACTAGTTGCTCGGAGTTCTCTAGGGACGCTCATACAAAATAACTGACTGGAGGCCTTTCTTCGATGTTAAAATTACATATTAAAGTTGGAGTTGCGTACTAGGGACAGACGTAAGAACGGCTGAGTGACAGAATTCAAAATTGATAACCACTTACACAGTAAAAAGACAATAAATTGGAAACCACTTTGATATAGAGTATGTTTGTGTGCGTTAGTTTTCTAATACTATATTGCAGTGAAACAACTTACTGTTGAAAAAGTACAATTCGCAGTTTGTTTCTCCGCATATATATTATAGAAAATGGTTAAAAATTTGAAATAACAGAGTAATAAAAGGGTTTCAAGATTCTGTGGTGCAGTGTAAACATAAATGAGAGTTTTGACGTTTTGTTTCTTTGTAAGATGCATAGAGAGGAATGCCTTATGCGATCGCAGGTTTAAAACTCTTCTCTAAACTAAGCGGTCAAGAAAGAAGTCTGTTTTATGATCTTCGAGGAGAGATATTTTAGAAATGTTTGTACCAATATGGCATTTCATTGCTTTCTACAAGCAACAGGCTGTTCGTGGCGGATATACGGCAATCCCGTGATTTCTAGCCCAGACCTGTGTCCTTCTAAGTTCGTCGTCTGAGGGCTAAGGTGACAATCACGGGAAAGTTAGCACTGTCCTATGTGTGTGCACATTCCACTCAACCCGTACATAAATATCACTTTGGCGGTAACAGCTCGAGTTCTATATATATTCATATGACTGCATTAATTAACTTACGCAATGCTCTTACTTGTTAATTATAACGAGTAACCTGAAGTATTCCTCGCACACCGTTCGTTTCCATTACACAAACTGTGGAATCCGTTCAGTAATTTATTTTACTTACTCTACATGGTACATTTTCTCGTTGCTTTAAATGGCAAGCCTTAAATATTACTCGCACAGCTTACACTTTCATTCTACAACGGAGTGTAATAAATTGTAGTGTTTGGCAATGGAATCATGCTGATGTGTGAAAAAGAACGTTGGTATGGCGACAGTTTATGTCCGGCATAGCTCAATTTATCGGCGACGTATATTAACACTACTACGAGGGTTGTTGTGAAAATTCGTGGTCTGAGATAAATTTTCTTGGTAAATTAATTGTTTTTTAAATAGCGATCTTTACACTCTCTGTGCCGAGCATCCCAGGCACACGTTGCAGACAATTATCTGAGAGCCGGTGTGAAAATAGCGGATGTGCAAGCTTTCACTTCCTGTTCAACCAAACCACTTCCTTCTTAACTCTTCCCTACGTGTTGGGAAATTTCAAAAATCGGAATGGTGCGATGTCTGTACTGAATGAAATATTGTATAGGCCCTTCCCAAAATCTTTATTCAAAGTTTCCATAATCTATCATGCCATATGTAGCTTACTGTTATTCTTCAAAAACAAAACACGGTTCGCGAAGTAACTCAGGTCTTTTGTTGCGAATTGCAATCCTCAACCGAACTCGTAGTATGGGCGGGTGGTGTTTCACCCCGCCTTCGCCCTTATCGACATCGACATGCGTAGTGTCATAAGGTTTAACCTGGGGAGAGAGTGTCGGAGGCGAGCTTGACATAGGGAATTTGGCTGCATCGCCCCTATCGACAATCGTCTAAAAAGGGAGGCTAGGTTCGGTAATTTTTGGGGTTGGGGTTATCATAATTTTTTAGAAAAGTAATGAGTTTAAATTAAATACAACGCATCGCCTACGTTACAACAAGGCATTTTTTTACTTATGCCCTTTCTGACAAGGTCATTTTTTAGTTAAGCCCTTTTTATAAATGTACTCATAATTTCCGAACCGTTGATGCTATAAGGATAGAATCCATTACATAGACACCGTATCCGATATCCATCACGGTGGTAAGGCCATTTAGCCCCTAAGACCTTTCAATCGTAGTCCCATAAGATTAACCTGGGAAACTAGCGATCCGGCCCGGCTTCGTCCGGGTACAATTTAGTTTGTTCTGCGGTCGCGGCGTGCGGGGTTGCGCACTCGCCTCATACACCTCCCCCCCCCCCCTTACAAACCATCTTGTCTTCCGTATAACCCACACCCCGCGCCGACAACTCACGTCAACATGTAGGTCCGTGCACGCATGTCTCGAGTTTAGAAGTCATTTTTTACAAAACTTTCTATGACTTTTAAATTATTGGCGATAATTGAATGATGTAAAGGGCATTTCTTATCTACATTAAACAATTTTTTTGTGAACTAATTAATTTTTTATAAGGACAAAGTTCTTTATGGTTGCATAAGACAGTGAATTTAACGTTTGTTTTTATTGCGTAATTTAAATTGTAAATACGCTTTTTACTGCTTATATATTAAAGATAGATATATGTTGCCGCAGACTTGTTTTGTAGATCACTTAATTCTACACAAATCTTTCGTACATGACTTTGTTATATCTCTAAAGGATCAGACAACTTATTCCATGAGAGCGTGCAGGCTGCAAACTTTTTTCCCCGACTTGATACACTAATACCGTTAATGCTCAGCTCCTATAAGTGCCAGGGCAATTTTTAATACACACAAACCTTCCTCAATAAATGCAGGTCATAACAGTAAAAACTGCATTCATATCTGTTCAGTGGTTCTCGAGATTAGCGCAGCCATACAGACAGACAGACGCACACCAGGGACTTCCTTTTATAACATGTATTGAAGAGTCACTGTGTTTCCACACATTGAATACTGCAATCCTCTTTCTGTTTATCAGCAGTGCTTATCTGCAACCATCACTGCAGTACCCGCTGCAGTTCAGGGTTTTAATGCGACCAACAGCGCGATGGCTTTAGTCAAATAAAAAAAAAAAAATGTAATCCACGCAGATAGAATATGAGGTAGAGTGATGACGTTAGCTGCGCAAAACCAGTCTCCGTGTCCAAAAATTGAACAGCTTTTATATCAATACGACTGGCATAAACTATGAGTGTAGGATTTGAGGTAAGAAAACTTTTTAGTAAGCAAGTATTTTGATTAAATTAAAATTCATAAAATTCTTTCATTCTCATAAAAGTTACCGTTTGAAAATTAAGATATAAAAAATTACATTCATCACAGTTGACCATGACTATGACAGTTATATTGCCATGGGAGAGGTCGATATTGGGTACATGAGCACAAGACGAAACACATGTCTACCCCATCTTTAGTGTATAGAATGCCATAGAATTGCTTCCGTAGAATCGGCGCAGTGTTGCCAGTTCACGAACTTTCGGAACATCACTCATATTTGTAGCACACTATAGTCAGGAGGCCTCTTCTTATAAGTATATTTTTGGTCATAACTAGACGTGGCATTATCCAAGTGGTATTAATAGTTTTAACAACTGTTAAAAAGCGCGCCTCACTCTCGCATAAAGGCTGTTCATGATAAAGTGAGCACTTTTGAAATCAACCTAAAAAAAATCCACTGCTAATAAACTCATATATTTTAACGGGCGCACAGCGTGACAGGCGCCCATTAAAGTTGGTAATAGTGGAGGGAATGTAGTTCCATATCTTAACATCAAATAGATAGTGATAGGTAACCATTTATGATAACTTACATTTTTTCTCTCACTTCCTGTTATTTTTAATATATTGAAATTCAAAAACGAGCAGATGTGTAAAGTATTTACTTTTCTAATAATTTCACAGTTTCACCTGACCGACGCATGAATTAAGTGATGAAGCACATGGCAATGTTAATTTTACATAAGGCGGAAAAATACACAACGGGCATACAAGTAGATCTTAAGCAGGGCTTTCAAAAGTGCTCACTTAATTGTGAACAGCCTTTATCAGAGGAATACACACCTGAATAATTTGATTGTTCGTGAAGGATGTTCGCTGGGACACAAAGAGGATCGGAATGATATGCGAGGTTATCTGTGTTCAGACAGTGTGTATTTTCATCCTACATCTTCTCTTTAGCCGTGAGAAGCCGAGTAAATTCAGTAGACATGAGGGGACATTTTTTTTTTTGAGGTGTGTATATTTTCGTCGCACATCCTAAAACTCGTAGCATTATGAATTTGCCGTCAGTAATAGTTTATTCCTAAAATGTAGCCACAAGCTTAGATAAACTTAAATTCACCATGGTACGAATTAACAAAGCAAGAGAGAAACCCATTCCAATGGAGGAGACTCTAGAAAATTCTTTATAAAATGACCTTGAACAACATTAGCCAAGGAATTAACGTAAATGTAGGCTGTACAACTCGAATTTGAACGAATCGTGGCAGTTTCAGCATTTGGCCGGCGTTGAGCGTATAATAGTGTTAATATGCAGAATGCCATTCGTCACGAAAATACAAGGCGAAAATATATGTAAATACTCGTTTCTCCTTACGTGATTTTTAAGGGAGCTCTGCGCGCCCATAAAATTCTATTCCGAAATGCCTTCCTGTGTATAGTGCGTTGCCTACTTGACATGCAGCACACATTCTGTATTGAGAGTAACGCGTGGGTTTCTCTAGAATGTTTCAACCAGACTGTTGCGACAAGATGGTTGGTAGCTTTGTTAATTATACCGTGCTGAATCATAAGATGTTTTAAAAAATTGTGTTTCTCTAAGGGTTACAAAATTTACATCCAGTAATATGATGCTTTCTCCCCCCCCCCCCCCCCTACCAGTTTCACCAACCGCTGTTTTCAGAGGTGTAAAATTTCCGTTTAATGAAACACCATTCACCGAGTTGGTGCTAAATCGCAAGTAGTTTATGATATTTCGAATTAAAGATATTTAAAATTCAATTTTTGGGTGTGCGAAATTACCTTACTAAACTCTTATATGAGGAAACGTGATACATATATTTTCGGTATGTTTTTTTTTTTTTTCCCCGCAAGAAATAACTCCCAGAGTTTGTCGACGTTTAAAAAACAAAAAAAAAAAAAAAAAACAACAACCTCCTCCCAGTATTAACTTCACAAACCGCAGCTCTCTCAGGACAGCCTGGTCTTTTGGGACAATGTTGTCTCACTCTAGGACGGTATACCTGCTGTGTCATTTTGCTACACCCCTTGTGCGTCGTTGGATACATCCGGAATTTAACATTTGGCCTACCGCCGAGGGGTTGGGAACAAAAAATAATAATTTTGTTTTCTTTTTTTTTTTTTTTTTTTTTTTTTTTTTCCTCCTGGGCAAACTACAATATTTAACTATTGGGGACGTAATTTTCCCGGAGACATGGCTGGAACAATACTCAGGAAATATTATTTTCCATAGCAGTCGATTAACTAAAAGTGTGTGCCTTTTGTACGTATGGCTAGGTAATTTACGAAGACTGCGATCTAAATCACATGATCAGAGATTGCAATAACATTTATATGCAGTTTTCCAACATACATGCATGTTATGAAAGGATCATCGTCCAGCGTAGCCTTATTATAACTCCTAGTTGCATTTGAAATCGGGGTGTGGCTGCGTTCGAAACATAGCTGTGGATTCTACGTGAATACTTCTGTGCTATCGGGTAATATTTCATATGGAATATGGGCATGGAATTAAAATAACGAAATTGATACTTGTATTTTACAACTTAAATCGACAGATATAGACGATACCTTACGTCCGGCACAAAAACCAGTGCGCTAGCACACCGGAGTCGCGAGATAACTGCCCGTGAATTTTCTCCCGAAAGTTAACAATATGCATGTTCCCGATCGAACGAGGCCTAATTTATTTTAATTGTTTTACTATACGCTATTCACGGGAAAGTGAGCCCTTTTGAAATCCCTCCCATTTGGAATATTAGTCAATTAATATATTTTATTTTAGCCCCCATGCAGGTAAAGGTAGCTCACGGTAAAATAAGCACTTTTGAAATCGTTACTTAAGATCTACCTCTATGCACTTAGTGTATTCTTCCACCTTTTGTAAAATAAACATTGTCATGGGCCTCATCACTTTATTCATGCGTGGGTCAAGTGAAACTGTGAAATTATTAAAAACAGAAAATATTTTACATATCCGCTCATTTTTATAATTAGACTCATTTAAAAAAACCAGAAAGCGAAAGAAATAATTTAAGTCATCGCAAATTGTTACCTAACATTTTTTATTCGACGTTAAGTTATGGAACTACTTTCCGTCCATCGTTACCAAATTTACTGGGCGCATGTCACTCAGTGCTCCAGTTAAAATACATGCAGGTAAGAGAAATGACGTTTTTCCAAGGTTGATTTCAGAAGTGCTCACTTTATCATGAACAGGCTTTAACTTCCGAGTGCGGTGGAATATACACATTGTGTTTATTAGTTACATGCTAGTATTTATGTTAAGAGGTGGCGCAAGGATACAAAATTGCTGAAAGGAAAAAATAACTAGGGTCTCAAAAGTACCCACTTTATCGTGAACAGTCTATAGTCAAGAGGTTATGGTGTCGGAGCGGGGCACCATGGAAACGTTATATTGCCGTTCCCATCTTGCTACGCCACGTGTTGGTTTCATTTTAAATATATACGCACGTCAAACAATCGGCCAGAGGAATTGTGTTGGAATTTAGAAGTACCTGTGTACTTAAAATAATTACATGACATCTGTCAATCCTAGGTACATTTCACAGTTAAAGTGGGAAAAATTCGTTCAGTGCAGGGACCTGGGAATTGTTAATAGTTACAAAATACGCCTTCTGGCCGTACTTGTAACTAAGGGCTAGGGGGGGAGGGTATAACTGAGAATCAGTTGGGGACTGTATCCAGAGGTAGAGCACTGAGTGGGTAAATTGACGGAAGGCTATCCGGAATAAAGCCGGGTTATTATTCACAGTGCCGTATATACTCGAACCAGCATCGTTTCTCCATTGGCTGCTGCATAGATGTGGAGTCACTTCCTTTCCGACTGGATTGCACGTGATCGGACTAAACAATTGTGAAGTGCTCGTTTATTGGCGCAGAGCTACTCAGGGCGTGTCAGATAAAGCACAGACCAATGAGAAACAGATTTACATGTGTTTTAAGTTTAATGTGTCCCTTAATAATAACGCAAATTTTGCAGGTCTCTAACAATGACTCTCAACCTAACATAGATTGGTTTTTAAATCGTGTCATTGTAGTTGAGGCGAGTGCGAAAGAAGGCCAGCGATTAAGGATGAAAAGTTTGATGCACCAGAGGTGATTAGTATTTCGTCAGACCGTTCCAATTCTTCAGTTAGTATATCTTAGTTATTTGGGGAGCCTGCATCATCTGCGCTTAGTAATGGCTGGACCTTTTGGGATAAATTTCCCTTTGAATTCCTCAAGCACTGCTGGCCGACCAGGTGAATATATTGTTTGAAAGAGCCCTCGAATTCGATAGTGACTCGGGTTTCGAGGAATGTCCATCACACATATTATGAGGATCTAGTAGCGTTTTATGTATCCCTTGGAATAAATTTATAATATTTTACGTATATTTAAGCAGTAAATTTCCAGAGCGTTCCTGGTACACAAATATGACAATTAACAGTCATTATTCTGCTGTTTCCTTCCCAGCTTTTGATATGGAATGACACATGTTTTATGGGTCCAAAACAACGCCAAGGTCTTTTAAATGCCGGTTTAATAATCACCCAATTTCCAAAGTAGCCCTTGCCCACAAACATTAATTACAATTTATTTTATTTTAAGGGGAATGCTTGGTTTCAGAGGGCTCTAATGTGTACAGACAATGTTCGTGACCAACAGTAATATCCACACCAAAGTTAATACAGCCACATTAAGAAATACCCTCCATAATATATTTCTCGCTGTTTCACGACATTCCATGTACACGGACAAGGTACCATTTGTAAATGGATCACTCATTCGATCGATAAATTATAAACTTATAATTAATACACATATAAACAGAGAGTAAATAGGTGTGTTGGTAAAGCATAGTACGAAATAGTTGTCATGCAAAATATTTTTGAAGTGAGTGCGCAGGAATGCTGTGTGTTGTCCCTTTGGTGTAATTTCCCAGACTCTGTAAAGCTTTGTTTGCAGAGGCAGAGGAATATCCTGGACGTAGAACTTCAGCACGGCTCCAGGAAAGTTAGAAGTAACAGCGAATGGGCTGTATACTCCATTCACGGGTACTTACAACTTTTCTGAAGCCCTGCTGAAGTTCTACGTCCAGGATATTTCTCCTTCTCATACAACCAAAGCTTAGAAAATTACACCACAAGGCCAACGGACTGTATTTATGCTCACTCAGTGTATTTTGCATCATAATTATTTCTTACTATAGGCTGTTCATGGTAAAATGAGCACTTTTGAAAGCCCTGCTTAAGATCTACTTGTAAGCACGCTGTGTATTCTTTTAGCTTATGTAAAATTAACATTGTCGTGGGCCTCATCACTTTATTCGTGCATCGGTCAAGTGGAACTGAGCAATTATTAGAAAAGTAAATATATATCAAATCTGCACATTTTTACAGTTCGGGGCGTTAAAAAAAAAAACAGAAAGCTAAACAAAAATGTTGTGTTGTCACAAATGGTTACCAAACACTTTTAATTCGACGTTAAGACATGGAAATAATTCCCCTCCATCGTTACCAACTTTACAAGGCGCATATCACTCATTGCCCCGGATTTAAATATTTGCATGTAGGGGTAGTGACTTTTATCTACGGTTGATTTCAAAAGTGCTCATTTGATCGTGAACAGCCTTTAGGCATTACCATCAAACATATTTTCCCTTTGTTTATTATATTAGTTACAAAATAAATACTATAACTTGTTAAATTTAACAAGAAATAAGGTACTTTCATGTTCACAGAAATATAAAACGCTTGTAATACATGGCTAGAGATGATGGAAAATCGCGAACACTTTTTGTGCCGACATACCATCTATAACACTCTAACTAGTTTATTCTTTTATGATTGGATGATCAAGGGTTTGACTCCGCTAAGTTTGTTTGCAGACCAATCACGAAAGTTCTGCCTCGTAGTATCAGAATCCTCATTGACCCAGTGAAATGGGATAGTAGCTTTGTACATGCATGACAGCCAATAAAGAAAGAAAACGGTCGGACAAATGTACGGCACGTTGAATCCTAGCAAATAACCAACTTTTCCTGCGACAAACCATCATCTCTATACATGGCTTAACAAAGCACGTCATACATGGGGTATTTTTCCAAAGGTTCGGCTCGAAAAGTGTGGCAGAAAGAGCGGATAGACCAGAGTCTAGGTGCGTCAACCAGGTCGGGCGTGTCGGTGGTCTGGGAGCTTATTCTACGTTTATTCATTTCGTTTCCTCTCGACAAAATTTTTTTTTCATGATTCCTCGAATTTTCGTTTCCTAACGAAAGGAGCTATTCTAACCGCATTTTAGTGTTCGTTTGACGCCACTATGTTCGTTCAGAAACTCTAAACGAAAACGAAGCCGTTCGGGCCTTCGTTACCGAGATTTATTATAAAAACTTGGCTGGTGTGTGTAACATATTTTTTTTTTGGGAAATAAGATGATGTAATGTATGTGCCTTTATGCATTACAGGAACATAAAAATACATATTTCTGAAAGAAAAATTTTAAAGCACCTGTCAACCTTTTTGTTTTAATTTGTGAACTATCTAAGCAGCAGCGTAGGCTGGCTATTGTGAAGGAATTTATTAGATTATTACAAATGTTTATAATGAAATAAGAGAACATAAACACAATGGTTTTATTTAAAAAAAATTTGCTTTCAAAATGTAGTTCGTTAATCACAAGATAGGCAGCGCTAAACAGTAGATAATTCTTGGTGGTTTACAACCAAAATATTTTCTCTTGAAAATAATCGAGTGAAAAGTCATGTATTGATATTAATACAGTCCACAAGAAACACGACAGTGTCTTGTTTCTTGCCAATCGCGTATTTTATAATCTTGGTATTATAAATAACCGAGGGAAATGCTTGTTCGTAAATAGCTTGCAGCCAAACAGCAAAATAGTCACTGAGAAAAATATTCGGACATGTAACAACCAAAGTTCTGTCTGCTCTGTCTTATCAGCGTACATGCGAGTCTGTTTCAACTTAGTGCAAATGAAATTAAAGCGCATTTGTGTGTAATAGATCACATGTATAGCTGAGTTACAAGATAGTACGAGATCGTCAGCAAATTTGACACGCTTGACAAACGAAATATTCCTTTTTCTTATAACACATTATGTATTTAATACTAATATTTAAAACACGCCAAAAGCAAACAAAATATATTAGTTATTCATAATTTACGAACAAAGTCTCCTAAAACAGGTAACAGTTAGTTGGAGCTGCGCGTCCAAGGTCAAGAAGCGAGTGAGTGATACGGGCGACACTAACACGCACGCCTAGCGCCTCATCTCTCCTACGCGCAAGGCGTGTATAGTTTCCGTCGTGACGCTGTACTGTGTAAATTAGATCTGTGACATAGATGTTATATTACACGCGATGAAAGACCACAGATTAAACTACACCCGTATCTTTGTACTTTTCTCTTGCCACTTAAGGAAATTGTATAGGCATATTCACTAATTTTTTTTTCTCCAAGAATATACTAAATATGAGACACGTAAAATACTAGGGACGTAGATAAATATTGTTTATCTTTTTCTGACAAGAAGTCGTATTTGCAGAACATTTATTTACCGAGATACGCGTATCCGCGTAAACAACTATTTCACAAAAAAAAAAAAAAAAAAAAAAAACCTGCAGGCCCATATAACTCTTAATGTTCATGTGCGCAGTGTTGCCACCCTGCTTTCGCTAACGAAAACCCGAACATTGGCGAAGCCTCGGAGGGCTGTGACGAATTATGACTTTCTCGAAGGTTTTATTCGTTTCGAGAGCTTTCGAAACTCAACGAAAACGTGAAATTAGCGAATAACTGAGGATAAACCCGTGGCGTGGTGTTCTGTGTTGCAGCGACGTCGGCCGGCGGCAACGAAGGGGAGGCTCTGGCGAGCGAGGTCCTGGTGCGGAGGTTCCTGTCTGCGCGGCCGGACTTCCTGGAGCAGTGGGTGCTGGAGGAGGTGCCGCTGGAGCAGCTGGAGCGCTGGATGATCCGCAGCATGCAGCGCGCCAAGAAGCGCCCCGACTCAACCGGCGCCCCAGGTATAGGCCGTTCATCGTAAAGTGAGCACTTCTCAGGTCCTTGTTACTTTTTTCTTTCAGCCATTTTTTTTTTATCCTTTAACCACATTTTTAAAATAAATGTTGATATGTAGGTAACATACGCAGTGCGTATATCCCATCGCACTCTGAAATTAACCTTTAATGGTAAAATAAAAAATATCTATTGAATATTATTCCAAAGGAGAGGCTTTCAAAAGTGATCACTTTACCGTGAATAGCCTATAAAGGCTGCTCACGATCAACTGAGCTCTTTTCTAATCAACCTTAGAAAAAAAAGTCACTGTCCTACTCTCGCAAAAGAATATTCCACACGGTACATACTTTTAAAAATTAAACAGATCATTTCCACATCGAGCTTAAGGTTCCTTTTGTTAAAACATAAAGCCAGTAAAATTTGCTGAACAATATGTATTCGAATATTTGTCAGCAAGTATAAAAAGTTTATGTGTGGATACCAAGCGAATTTGCCACATTTACATCAAAATTTGACATCTTTCTACCTTAACAAGAGTAGTAAAGTTACACTCTAAAATTTTTTTGTAATTTTTACTGAGAATTTGTTTGTAATTTAATAAATGTTTGTAACAGTACAGAGATTATTCTTGTAAAACTACTCGTTTGTAAAACTACAAGGTCCATGTTCGTAATAGACCTTAGGAAATATTTGTACTATACTGAGCCGTATCCACTAGCTTCAACAAAATGGCGGACACTCAACAATGTAAAATCGTATAAAGCTGTTTTTGCAAAAACTACGGGTGAAAAAAGAAATGCATTGCAAGTTTGAATTACGTAAAACACTTGAAACAACTCAAATAATCATAATAAAACGACAAGTTCAATAAAACGTGACCGTATTATTTATTATTTATTAGTGTTTCCTAGTTAAACATAACTCTTAAATCGACTCTTAATATCCCGTTGTTAAGAGGCGTCCAATTCCCTTAACTCAAAAAAAAAAAGGCACCTATTCTTCTTAACCGTATAACTTAAATATGCGAGTTCTAATCACCGTGCCGGCGAGGTATGATATTTTTTTTTGTAAATTATGTTTTAAATGCTTTTTTTTAGTTCTGTTACTAATTTATTACATTTTTTAGAGGAAAAAATATATAATTTACACTTCTCAATGTCAGTTGTAATACATCGTAACCATTTGTAATATTACAAAGAAATGTTTTGCAGATTTTACAAGAAAACTATTTTCAGTTTTTAAAAAAGGATTTTCTTGGCTACTGGGTTTCCAAGGGTTTTTCTTGTAAAAGCACAAAGACATTTTGTAGAGTGTTCTATAGGAGAAGGGGAAAATACCATACATACTATCCGCACTTTATTATTACGCTTATCCTTTGACGTGGCAAATCTGTGACCAACGTTCTTAACACTTAATGTAACATTTTATAAGCCGTGCTCATGTTATGCAGTCGTTTCTGTTTAGTAACCTTCAGCCATGTACAGAAATAACTACCTGATGCCCGCGGCTTCACCCGCGTGTAAAACTCAAACCTTAATTATAATGACCAAGTGGTCTACTTAATGGTTGGTGGCCTACTTCCTACATTCCCTAAGAAACTGTTCGTTTTTCCGGGATGAAAAGTGCCCTTTGTACTAGTCCAGAATATAATCTTCCCATGTACCAAATTTCATCCAAATCCGTCGAGCCGTTAGGACGTGATTGAGTAGCGAACAAACATACAAACGTTCGCATATATAATATTATTAAGATTAAAATTAAGATTATTAAGATGTTGCCAGGGACATGGTATCTTTATTCATGCCCTGATCTAGTTTAACTGACGAGTTCGTAAGGACGTGAACATGATATATTAATGTGATATTTCTTTTTATTTTATGCATAAAACAAAATTATACAAACTGAAATTAAATCATTGTAGAGAAAATTAAACGCCACATTTTTTTTAACCGACGTTAATATAACTATTTTTCCTGTGTCGCTGCCAACTTAACGGGCAGCATGCCAGTTAATGCGATTGTTAGAATAGCCTATACATAGTACTGGGCAGAATTTGTTTTAGGTTGCTATCAAAACTACCAAATTATTTATCTACGAGATACACAATGTTGTTTGTATTGCGGGCTGTCACATGTCCGTGGCGTACAGATACGCGAACAGGTTTCGTAACAAACTTTTTAAAACATTGATAAATTAGTGAGAATTTCTCCTGAAGCATTCCGTTATTCAACCCCGTTATTCAACGCAAAAGTTCGCGTTGAATAACGGGGTCAATTGTGATAGGGCGCAGACGCGTCTCGTGTTTATAAAACTGTGCAAACAGAGGAACGTTTATGACCTAACACGAAGTTTCTTGCGCGTCTTTCCGTTAGAACACGGCACTTTAAAAAACACCGTGAATATTCCATTTGCTTTGTTCCTCAATCACTATACTAGCTGAATGCATCGTGAGATGACAGTTACCTAACAGAATAGAAATTTCTTCCTGATCGTGTTGAAATTTTCGCCGACAGCAACTTCTGTAATATTGAAACCTTAGTCCACAGTGCTGGTTGCGTAACTTATATTAAAACAACTATTTTATTTTGATAAATGCCTACATTTAAAAATAATTTTCATTATGCATTCATGAAATCAACATTACAACCTTAGAAAAGAAAACTTGCACGACAAATATATATTAATATAAGTTTTGATAATGAAAATCAGTGACACGTGTTGGCACGAATATAACGTAATATTAGTCACTTTTGGTTTTCCCAGTTATTACTACAATATTATTAATTGGCTCAAATAAGCATTATAACTCTGTTGATTAACGGAATGATTGACAGATTAAATGAATAATTTTTAATTGCATGCCAACATAAGATTTCTTAAACCTTAATGTGTATTACTCATAGTGTTAAGTAGTATTCTGATAACATACCACCCAATATGTTGCAAGAACATATTAATGTTTTCAAAAGCAAACATAGAGGCCTATATGTATATATTTCAAAAGTTTTGTTGTACGAGTCAAAAAAAAAAAAAATTACTAGCTCAAAAACTTATCTTTGAATTATCGACGTATTTTGTTATTATGTCAAATACATCAAGTTTTCTATATTTTAAAAATTATATAGTGCATCATTGACACATTCTTGTCCAAATCGATTTGTCTGTAGATCGTTTCCATTATAATGACTTATTCACACATTTTAATAATAATTTTCGTATGATTTGCAGACACGCAATTTTCCTCTATATAACTTCATCACGCGCAATCTTGAGACACCATTAAATTTTAATCTCTTGAAGAGTTTAAGAAGAAAAGGAGCTTACTCCTCTTGTTCAATGCAATGTCAAATTTCGCGTCAAAGTTTCATATTAAGCAAAGAAAAGCCGCCTGATGCGCATGAATATGCAAACAAATTTCTGTTCATAAAGACCACTCACTCAATGCGTGGAAATAAGTCGTAACTCTAAATATAACATAACTTCAAAGTAAAACTTCCTGTAAAACGATCTCTCAGTTAGGTTCGTAACTCAAACCCTCTGATTGGCTTCAGCACTGTGGTGACCTCATACAGCGGTTCATCGGACTATTCAGTTCAGCAACAAGTCGCCTTTTTTAACTTCCAACTTAAAAAAAATTCTCACATTAAATTAATACGCAAGTTCCCTGACAAACAGCCTGCACGCTTCAAATTACCGGCATTTATAAGTTACACAATTTTACTTATTAGAAAGCTTTGAAGTTGTAATAATCATCACTGGCCTAGCTAAAAGTGTTTTTTTTTTTAACGAGGATAGTATGTAATGCGTGTCTGTTTACAAACTGCCTAGAAAACGTGTTGCATGTGATATCTCATTTTTTAAATTGGTTACCTATGTCGAAGTTTTAAATGAAAGTAATTTTTTTTTTCTCTTACAGCTAAAAACGGCCGCAAGACGAGTTTATCCCGCTGGAAGGTAAGTCTTATGGAACAACAATTTGCAAAGATACAAAAATAAGGTTGGCATAGGAGGGTTGATTAAATGAGAACAATCGTCAGCAAGCTGAAGGAGACTTCAGCTGTTAGCTGTAATCTTCACAAGCGTTAAGCATAAATCAGTATAAAGCTCGTCTCTCTCGTGAGATGCCCAGAGTGGCTGTACTGCTTAGATGTCTCCGGTTGTATCACGTCATCCTCCTATACTAATTCACTTCAAAATAATTATAGCTAAGTTATGATAGAAATCCGAAAACAGAAATTTGTGTGTGTACGTATATGTGCATGTGTTTCAGATGATTTGCGCGCTGTGTAGCCACTTCGTTTTCATTAATTATTTCGGTCAGTCTTTATTTATGATGATACTCATGCTACAATGCTGAATTCTTGCCTATTTTGGAAGAACTTATTCACTAAACTGCTTCCTCCAATGAAATATCATCAGAAATGGAAAGTAATAATGGACTATGCTGACTAGGTTTGACTGCATGTTGCCATTTTAACTTTTCTCTAGCGAAAAAATTATAACTAAAAATGGGCTACTAAAATGCAGTTCCGTGATTTGGCATGCTCCTGCGGTTGTATGGGACGCTCCTAGGGTGACACTTGGATGATTTAACCCCATTCGCCATCCTTCTCTGACACTGAAAAACACTTGTTTTTAGTATGTCCCTCAGCTACACTTTGGCGAAAGAAAGATCAAATAATGGTAGGTGTGCTCAACGGTGCATGTTGCGCAGGCAAGAGGGATTGGAGAATAATTGGACCTGACAAAGGCCATGGCAGATTCCTTTTGTCAGGGACCCATCCCAGCATTCATCTGGAGTGATTTCGGAAAACCATGGAAGGCCGAAATCAGAATGGCCGGGCCGGGAATCGAATACGGGTCCAGTGCGTTACCGCTGCGCCACCTCGCCCGGTAAAGATCAAATAAACAACAGCAGCAAGAGTAAAATGTGTTTAGCGGATCAGAAACAGAAAATAAATATATATTTCAACATTTTCAATTAAAACTAAAGACACTGAAATAAAGTGTACGCTTTCTGAATTTACGCCGTAAATATTTGCAAATAGAGAGATATCGATAAAGAAAAAACGAACCTTTAATACAAATACATTCGTCCGTGTATCAATTATACATATTTACATATAAATATATACATGTTTCCTCAATTTCACCGAATTTACAATAATCTTGATATTACAAATTAGGGCGCTACAGCGTTTGGCAAAATGAAAAGTTGTTTCTTTAGTATTGCACGAGAATTACGACGTATAGGTTTCTCGTGATCTATATTACACCAAACGAAAATGTTCATTAAAAATGGGGTTTTTATATCTTTATAAACGACAGAACTTGTTTGACTCCCCAAGCAACCCTTTCCCTTCCGATAAAAGCTCCAACTAAAATTAATTAACTCTTGGGAAGGGTTTGTTGAAAGTAAATATAAACGATAATTTCAGAGTAAGTAATGAAAAATGTGAACTTTTTTTATTATTTGTGTTTTAATGGTCGGGCAGGAAAGTTATCGGGAATTGTTTAATGTATAATACTTAAACGCGCACGTCAGTTTTGAGTTCATCGAATATAGGGCTACACTCAATGGTTATTTATATACTTGGAAAAATAACTGAATAAAGGCCTACATCTGAAACTTACATTGAAAGAAGTTGAAATATTAATAAAAGTACTTTCATTTCAGTCCCTGTCGTTATGAATGTTATTTTCGCATTCCTTGCCATTTGTTGGCAGTATTGGTCTACCCGAATCTTAGCGGCTGTAGCAAGTGCCTGGCCTCCTTACCTCAATTGTTCAATGTACACGAATCACACGAAGACCTATTCGTGTCAGAAAAAGGAGGGGAAGATTTTACCTAATTAACTACCTGGACAAACGAAAAAATTGAAGGTTTTGTTGCGCGAAGTTTTTGACGTGACATCTTACAGATCAGCCCTTACGGTCAGAAAGTGAGAGTCACAAAATTTTTCTCTCGTTGTGTAAGCGTTGAGAATGAGCAGTACGTTAAATGTTAATGCACGATACTACTTGCAGGTCGGTCCTTCGGCTTCATGCTTCACACACAAACTTATCGTTCTGACGTCATCAAGCCGCGGTGGGAGCCACGCTGCGAAACTGATCGGAGAAATTCTCGTGTCAATCAGTGCGTAAAAAAAAAGTGTAACTAAACAATAATCATAAATAGTAAACAGACGTAGTTACTTCCTAACCAATATTAATTTTCATTTGCAGATTACAAACCAAAATTGTTAAATTACGAGCTAAGCGAAAAAAAGACACTGCAGATATTAATAACACGAATAGTGCTCGTCAAGACAAATCTAATACTGGAAGGATGACTCGGCTACCTCAATCCATTCCGGAGTTACATGAAGAAGAAGTTGACAATTCTACGCAGTGGCGAGATGCGGACGTGGCGATTGCGTCATCATCACGTGCCACGTCACGTGACGAGATGCGTGCTAATAAGAAATAAATTTATTTAAACAAACCTACACAGTCTTATCATTATTTTTCCTCTCACCACCCATAGACGGCCGTGTAGACGACTCAGCCCATTAATTATGTTTTTTACCGAAATAATATTGCTGAATTCTGACAGTAACAGTATCAAGCAAATTAAAATATAAATTGTATTAAATATATTACTTATTAACTCAGTAACACTAAATATGTAATTCGGTTATGTTATTTTAAGAAATGATCAATTTTCTGAGGTTTAGTCTCGTTGGGAAAAATACCCATAAATGACGATGTTACAAATTTTCGCATTTTCTAAAACCACAAACATAGTACGTAATTAATGATAAAGTAATTGTTTCTTACGTTTTAAAATATTTTTACAAATAAAACTTGCGTCTTGCTCGTTTAATACCTTTTCAATGGCCGCAACGAGTATGTTTACACACACATTGAGTGTCCACTGGTTACTAGTTAGGTATTATACACGTCTAACTCAACTAAAATAAGTGTGGCAGGGAATGAAAACGCGTTTCGCAAATGGCGTGGAAACAACAATAATAGTGTAAACCACGGAAAACAAAGTAATTGTTCATTGCTATGTACTATGGATCCTATACACCGTTATGTAGGTTATAATTCACACTTCTTTGCTCATTCGAGTTAGTTGTAATGTAGCGCTGAAAACGTCCGCTTGGTGTGACAAAGGTCGGAGTTTCAAGCTGATTAGATATGGCCAGAGATTTTTCAGGCTCGTTAATTTTGCAAGCGGATGTCGCCGAGAACTACAGAGTGCATTTCCAAACACGCAGCGAAAGAGACTGACTCAATTATATATATATATATATATATATATATATATATATATATATATATATATATATATATACATACCGAACTTGCACTTAAATTAGTGTTTATGATTTTTCTTCTAAGGGCAAAAAAAGTATTTACAATTTTGTGTATGTGTGTGTGTGTGTGTATATATATATATATATATATATATATATATATATATATATATATATATATATATATATATATATTCTTTTCATTTAGACTTTGATGAAAAAAACTAAGATGATAATAACAATAGCATATTTATCATGTATATTGCAAGGGTTATATTTATACCCATGCAAATCACATATGTGTGTAGGAATCGATATGAGAGATTTGAGTAAAGAAGGTATTTAATGCGTGCTTTGGGCGAGTGAGGCATACATGTAATTGCACTTTGATACCTCAATTTTACCTTATCTAGGTACTCTTGTTGACTCAGGAACTCTGAAATATATTCACAAATTACCCTCATGCACATGCCACTTGCAAACTACTAATAAGTGGAAGATATAGGTGAAATAAAATATTTTATTCATACTGAAAATTGAAAAGAAAATATTCATGAGTGCTTGAAATATCTTGGTTGCAAACATAAATACTTGATCGTGTAGAAACAAATTAAACTTTAAGGTTAGGTTAGGTAGGAAAAATCAATTGACTTTACTGCAAGTAGGTTCGTTGGAATAAAAAAAAAACACCATCCTTACAGTAGGTAACTTAAAGGGCATTAAGAAATCAATTAAACAAATTTAATTAGTGTTGCTGAGATAAATTGAATTTTGAAATAAAAATTAATTAAAATATTTAAACCAAGAAATATTTCTGAACGATTGTCTGTAAAGCCTGTGCAGAGGTAACCGAGCTTCATTATAAACTTAGTGCAAATGAGTTCTCTCTTCTCAAAAACAAATGAAATATGTACTTCCATCTCACTAAATCTCAGAGAATTGAAGTTATTCTTAATAAGAGTCAAAATATTTCAAATAAAATTATTTCGGGTTCTTTAAAAGTTTTCTCCGGCGATTCACTCAGCGGTAAAGATAAACTTCTGGTTTTTACCCTAATATTCCTGGCAATAACTCATTAAGATATTCTTTAAACATATATTCCATTAACTGGACGCTTTGGTGTATGCAGACATCTGACTGAATATGTATCAAACGTGACTCAAACTCTAAAATGAAGTTGGCGTCACCTGGATGTACGCCTAAACCGTACTCTTAATCATGGTGTCGGCGTCTCGCTGGACGGCGTCTCTTCTCCAGCTGGAACTACTAATGCATTCTAACTAAAGAACTGAGTTTCAACTCTATTATTTACGTGACTGGCTCAGAAAACCTTACCATAACTTCTGGAGTCTAAATGCTAATCTAATAATACGTCGATGCTGGGGATTTCTAAAATTGACATTCCAGTGGAAACTCTCGTTGCTGGACCCTTAAAAAGTCCCTCTCCAGAAGCACTGACTTCCGGCAACTATTTAATTATCTGAGATGATAGGGGGGAGGTACTTCCGGCGAAAGAAATAAAAATCTGAATGAAAATACTAACCATAATTAAAAATAATACAAGAAAGAAATAATTCCATTTTGAAAATTGAAAAATAATTTCTGAGAAATAAATATAGCATAGAAATCAAAATGTACATATTTAGGAAAATAATATGTAATATCTCAGAATACTACGCAAAATATCATGGAGTAAGAAAATAAAAAATGGATGTGTAGTTTACAATGTAAAAATTACGTGTTCATACTGTAATACGAATCCATCAAACAATATGTAAATAAACATGTGTTAGAGTCCAAAAAACATATATGCAGCTAATTAGCATACCTGTAAACAAACATAACTCTGTGCTATATATTAAACCCTGACAATATTCTTTGTAATTTGACACAACGGCATGCATGTTTAGTAGTATCATTCTGGCACTAAGTGAAAACACTTGAATACAATATCAGGTAAAATACGCTTACACGTGTATCTCTGTAGCGCACTCATTTACTACGCCAGATTATGATGAATTATATCATGGTTTTGAATCCCTGGTAGGGCTAATACATATGTCTGCTACTAATGGGCGTAATTAAAGGTTTACATTGATATGTGAATCCCAATCTCATCGCACAAGCACATTTTATCCTTGTGAGAGTTATGAATTAATAAGTAACAATACTGCAATAGTATCATGTGGGTAACGGCTAATTCATACGCAGATAACGGATTGTAATGAATGCTGGCTTTGTAACAGATACCAGCGCGATGATCGTATTACTCTCGTAGTTATTCAGCTGACTGAATTATTCGTGGGCTGTGCAGCGTTGCCTGGCTTATCTGACACTTTCTGACACCTGATCGCGTTGTTACTGTGATAGATGTAAATTCACAGAGCCCCAGACATAACTGCCCGTTCGCTGGTCGTGCTCTACGTGCATCATCTCATGCATTATAAGATCAACTTTTCCTATTATTTTAAAACTGCAATATCTTTGGCGTTGTCAGTTTTAAATCAGAATGAATCATGCTGAAAGCAAGTGAAAAGTTTTGTATGATAGAGCACACACGCATTCTATTTCAGGTGGCCCCATGTCCCGAATATAGAAAGGGAAAATGTTAAGCTCTCATAGTATATCTACGTGGACCATTTTTGTACTAGGATTCCAAATACATCGCTCACCAACCTTACACTTTTAAAAACAAGCAATAAATCCTGAATCCTGGGTCGGAAAATGGATTACTAGAACTCTCCATGCAATAACAATCTGGAAAAAAAAAAAATCTTTGAGAAAAGGAATTAATGTTTTTTTTTTTTTCTTTCATTACGTGAATACCAAATTCAAATTTATTATTTAGACTTAGGATATCCAAACTTCTCACGTCATATACTTGGCCAATACATATATATTTTTTCAGTGATATTGAATTGTGATCGCTCATTTCTTTATATGTATCTAATGAAGTTGTTCGGGAACCAACAGCTGTTTTCGTACCTCATGCACATGCTCACTTCGGGAAGAGTAAATATATCGGCACCGTTCAAAATAGTCTCCGTTTCCAACAAACACAAAAAATATCTCAGACAATGATTCAAAATCCTTTTCCTAAAAAAAAAAAAGTTATCTCGTGACACAAGTAAGTCCTGAAATGCACTCACCACGCTATCACGAGTTTTTCAACACTCTTTACTAGGAAGTGCCGTACATGCTTAGCCATGAGGTAGTCTGAAAGTGCTAGGAATAGAGGGAAATAGTCGGTTCTGGCACAGGAGTCAGGAGGCGGCTTGGGCTCCGACCGCTGCCATTTTGAATTACGTCATTTCCGGCTGCCATCTTGCTAGCCATGCTCCGCCATATTGTTAGCCAGTACTTAGACATCCTGGTAGCCAGTATGTCAATTTCCATGCTCTATCATTCCATGTTGCCTCTATAATTCCGAGTGTTTTCTCCGAGTGCTCCCATTTTCTCATTCTCTTGCATTCCAGTCATGCGACCACCACCTTGTTCTGCACTTCAGGCTCTATCATTCAATTCATGTGTATTCCATCTTTGATTCAGCCATTTTGTTTTTGCACTTCATGCTCTATTATTCCATTCATGCGACTTCCATCTATGATTAACAGATTTCCTGCTCTATCATTCCACCTCGGCATCCACGATCTTGGATTACATTTCTTCTTGCACTATCATTCCACCTTGGCATTCACTATCTTGGATTCCTGGACTTCTTGCTCTATCATTCCAGTCACACGACCACCATGTTGGATTAAATCATTTTGGATTCTGCCATCATGTAATCCGCCATGTCCGCCGGATTTACATTAAATCCGCTAGTTAACTTTGTATTGAAAGTTTTTAATATCAGTCAAAGTGCTTTTAAAGTATCAAATGAATTTAATACTACTTTATAGTTAAAAAAACCTAGATATATATATTTATATATATTCCGATCGACCTTATGAGTATCAGCTCGCTATTTGCAAAGTTATGTTTGGAACTAGCAGGATTCGGACCCAGCCTTGCGATTAGATATTATATACTTTACCATTAAGCTATGGCCCCAAATACACAAACACAATAATTGATATGCTATATGAACCTTTGTTACCAAGTCATTCAAACACTAGATACATGTCCGCCCATACTCCACTCGGTACAGGTCCATACTATATTTGTTCAAAAAATATGTAAAAGTAACCAGGATGCTATAAGGGTGATTTTCCAAAATCTTTGATCCTTTCAGACCTGGTGGCATCAATTGCCATACATACACACACAGATGATATCGCCATCTTCATTTCTCCAGTCGTCCGCTAAAGTGCACAACTATAATCTGCTAGGGTCGCAAATGTCTCGGACCATCTTCGTTACCCTTGTCAGTGGGGGATGCCAACAACGATTATGTTAGCGATGATGTTTACTAGGAGCACTCGTGTCGACGCACATGACCAAAAGTCGACAAACACTATGCAGATGCACGATATTTCGTATCAGTGTTTCTATTGCGTTGTGAACTTCGGTACAAAAAGCTGGAATGTCCGTTAATGAGAGAAAATGAACTTAAATCACCAGGACCAAACTCACAAAAAAATTCTCTATTATGTCACGTACAGTAAATTATTTACCAGCGGTGATAATTTGAAGACTCACATTACACAGTCTTGTAAAGGTTTACATTTAAACCAGTGGCCATGTAGAAGACGACTACACTGCTGTAAATGCCCACCAAGAAACGCGAGTTGTACAAGCAACAAGCACTGTACATCACATCAGTCATTCTTATACAAGATCTGATATCGGAAAACTGATGTGGTAGTCTTGGTTAGTACAGCAGAAATATCAAACGATTTTCCCACGTACAGCCTCCGACCGAGTTTGGCTACAGTACAGAGACATACCAATTCCACTACCAAACAACTCAAAATGTGCAAGTATCGAGCAATGTACGTCTCATTAGAGTAAAATAAAAATATTATTACAGAGTCGAGAAGTAGTCTGTGCGACAAGGTCGTCACCGCTACATACCCTTGCAAACAAAATATAAAGGAAACTATTTATAAACACTTTCCAACCAATGCATATTACACAGGCTAATCAAGAACAGACAGTCCTGGCTAGTACGGTAGAATAGCAAATGCTTTCCCTGAGAACCTATCATAATGAAACCATCAAAATCAGATTACAGCCAACACTCACTGTACTAGTGGTGGAATGCATCAACCCTGTGAGATCAAATAACTATCAACATGTGAATCTGAAAAGTAGATGTGTGGTTGACCAATGGCCTAGGCATCGTGCAGGTCTCCACGAGTCAAAGGGATGGTACATACACAAGTCGAGAATCGAGGCAGGCTCCAGGGTGACACACCGACCGAGTCACTCATGCACTTATCTATACAAGAGATTTGCTAGAGATGTGTGTGCGATCTCTCTGGTGTTTTTAAACTATACTATATGTTTACCTGGGTATATTCATGGGTTGACTTGTTTGGTGGTGTGTCTTGACTGTATGGTCTATCAAAACGGTAGTAGCGATGTCTGAAATGTGTGATTGGGACATTTTTGTAATTTGGGTTGATGATAGGAGCGAGCTTTTTTTATGGACCTGCTTTGTCTTTGAGTGTGACATGCCTGTATGGCTGTTAAACAGGAGGGCAGGAGGTGTGATGACAGGTGTGATGGTTAGTAAAGAAAGTCGAAATGTATGGCTTGAATTATGTTGGTCAGTCTGATAATATGAATTTTAAGTAGGGTTATCATTGGTAGAGGTGTTTTAGAATGTTTGTGCTGTATGGCCTCTCTGCATGGATGTTATAGGTAGATTGTTTTGGTAATACGTTTTGGTAGTATAACTAACTAGTGTGATTTTTTTGGTTGGTATGGTATCTTTGAATAACTGAAATGGATGGAGGAACATGATTGTATTGTCTACTGATGTAGGCTGCCTGTATGGTTTGGTTTTTTTATGGCTGGTACATCTTGATAGTATAACCTATCGGTATGACTTGATTGTACAGTTAGTTTCTTGTGTGTTTGGTATAGCCATTATGTTGATTGGTATGCCTTTATCACATGTTTGGTTGTTTTGGAAGTATGCTAAAAGTGTAGCTTAGATGGTGTGTGGGGAGAATAGCTTGATCGTGCGATTAGTTTGTAAGGGCGGAATGGTTTGATAAGTTAGCTTGAGAGGGCAGAATGCTTAGCTGATATGGTAGGTTAGTATAGTTGGATGATATTGTAGAATTATGAGTGTATAGATGTCATTGACACTTAAATTATTAGTACTGATCTTATTATAGCATGGTTGGAGCTTATGATTGGAATATTTTGATTGGCTCAGGTGCTGGTATGGCTTGTTGATATGTGTAACTGGTGAAGTTAGATGGGTCGAAATGGTAGTCAATCTAGTTGACTGTTATGATTGATTAGTAAGGCTGAGGTATGGTGGTTGATATGGCCTGTATCATTAACAGCATGTATGAGGTACGCTTGTAGTTAGAGTGAATGATATGGTTTGGGGCTGTATGTTTTGGTTGGCATGGTTGCCTGTTGTGGTGATTCGGTGATATAATGAGATGGCATAGTCTGTAGGTATGCTCGGTTGTAAGCCATTCGACGATGCATGGGTGAGGCAAGCTAATGACATGTTGAAAGGTATTATATCTGTTTTGGTATTCAGTACCAATAGGTTATCGATAATGTTGTTCGATATGCTGGAGGTATGTTAACTGGTATGATATAGTTGGTAGTGGTTAGTGGATGGTGTGTGGTGGTATGAAATAGGTCGTTCATATGTTGCATATACAATGTGATATGTGTGGTATGACTGAAGTATTCTGGGTTATGGTTGATATAGTACCCAATACTCCTGGACAGCAGGGTTACTGATATTCGGTTTTTGTATGCCCGAGGTGTGATGGTCAGCATTCTTTGTTGGTATGGATGGTTGATTGAGCGATTTATATCAATGTCTGGAATGATATTTTGGCTGGTGTCTTATACTATGACAAACATTTTGGAAATATAATTTTGGACAGTTTAGTGAGTGTGGGGTAAGGTATGCTTGAATTCTGGTTTGACTGTTATGTATATTTCATCTGATGATGGTTGGTAGAGCAGATGGTATGGGTGGTATGGTTGAATTGAGATTTTCTTTGGTTATAGGTGATGGTAAGTTAGTTTTGTCTGGCATCAGTCAGTAATGACTGTTTGGTCTGGACTATAAATTTGCTTGGTACGCGTAAGATATCAAGAATGGTGTGTTGGGTGATATGTTTTACAATATAACTGTCTTGTGATTGCTGGTACATGAATGTTGTGGATAGTATGTGTGTGCTGGTAAGTCCTTTAAGCTAATGTATACTTGAGTAAAATATTGTTCAATATGGTTGATCTGTGTATTTTGATAGGTGTCAGTCAGCATGGTGGATGGTATGAGAAGTTGATTGTGTCACTGGAATGGGCCTTAAGATTGCTTTATATGGCCTGTGTGGACGAATGATTGAGATATGCTAGAGTTATAGAAGGTGGTATAGTCAGAAGGTTTTAAGTTGTGTTGGTTGGTAGATTTTGTAAAATGGGTGTTAGATTGTGGGCTAGTGTCAGCTGTATAGTTGGTTGGGTTATGATGGATATTGAGCTTGGTGTATTTGGTGGAAGGGCGAATTGATTTTTTTTTCGGTTATAGGAGATGGAATGTTGGGTGGTCTGGTATGACTTAGGTTATAATGGTTTGTATGGTGGTATAGTGACTAGTATATATTTTGGCTGGTGTTGACCAGTAGAGTACAAAGTATGACCAGTAGGTAATTTTTAAAAATTATTTAGTCTGGTGTTAATTGGTAGGGCAGATGGCAGGGATATTTGTGTTTTGGATATTTGTGATGGTGTGTTTGTTTGGTCTGGTATTGGTAAGTAATAACGGTTTTAAAGATATTTAGATTGCTTTTGTTACAGGTTAGTCTGGTCTATAAATTTGCTTTGTATGCTTGGGTTATTATATATGGTATGCTGCATAGTATATTTTCTAGTATATATGTCTTATGATTGCTTATATATATTAAATGGTGTGGATAGTAAGTGTGTGTCGATGAGTCCTATAAAGGTAAGGTGTGCTTGAGTTATAAACGTGTTTGGTATGGGTGGTCAGAGCATTTTGACAAGTGTCAGTAAGCATGGTGGAAGGTATAAGAAGAGGTTGATTGTGTCACTGGTATGGACTGTATGTTTGCTTTGTATGGCTTGTATGGATGAATGGTTGAAGTCTGCTATATTTACAGTGGGTGGTGTGGCTGTTAGGTATAGGTGGTGTATATTAGTAGAGCATGTATAATGGGTATTAGGTTATTGGCTGGTCTCAGCTGTAGAGTTGCTCGAGTTACGATAGATTTTATGATTGGTGTCTTGAGTGGTGGGGTAGGATTGAGTTTTTCTTTGGTTATAGGTGATGGTATGTTGGTTGGTCTGGTATCAGTCTAATGGTGGTTTGACAGATGGTAAGAATGGACTATAGAATATGCTTGGTTTAACATGGATGGTATGTTGGCTTATATATTTTCCCATATATATTTAACTGGTATCTGATGGCAATTACAGGCATGTTAATGTTACGATTTTGGTATAATTTAGTAAGTGTGGGCCAAGGTATGCTTAAATTCTAATATGAATGATGAGTATATTTAGTCTGGTATTATTTGGTAGAGCAGGTGGTGTTAATGAGTTACATAGGCTGGTGTGGTACCTATGTTAGCAGCTAGGTTCCAGTTAGGAAGCTTAGTTTGACAGTGGCCCTTGTGAAACTTTGTCGTGAAGAAGAATATATGGTCAAAGGTTCAGGTTGGGCACTTGCTAGCATAGATTGTCTTGAGCTGCATATAAGTAGATTATATTCCCCAAGTGAAAAGTGTGCATGCTGGTGTAAAGACACTACATGAAAGGGGTGGGAAAATTTAAGGTTTCTGTTTTTATGTTTGTCGTGTGAAATATGTGATTATATATACACTGGTGACTGAATATAAGTCCTCTTTTCAAATAAGGATATGTATGAGACCCAAGGACATGAAAGACACAACTCACTGCTAAAAACAGTGTATAAAGTTAAAAATGTTTTGGATCCTCGCAAACCAAAAGCTGAATTTGGTGATGATGTGTGCATAAACAGACGTAAATGTGTATTTACCAAGTGATATGCAGGGAAGTGGTCTACAAAGCTCTATCATGCTGTTCACATATGACATCACTATCATCGCGTATATTATTTGGAAGATATTGATAGTGCGCCTATACGTGGAGCCTTCTACTCAGAGGAAATGAAGGTCACGACAATTCCTTATATAGATTTGGTTGAGAAAGTCCTACGTCGCAAGAAAGGAAAAAATACTAGCAAGATGGTTGGGGCTACCGAAATCCAAAGACAGCTGGGTGAATATGAATGACTTGAGGGACAAGTAGCTTTGTCATCTCTATGTTTGACCTTTAGGTTTACATGTATAAATATCATGGGTTGTTATTTCACATCATTTGTGTGTTTGTAACAATACGAGGTATTTGATAGAGCTGACTCAGTACTTAAGCCATGTGGTTCGCAGCAGAGTCACCAGTGATATCACCTTCAACATTTGAACCATTGCCTTAGGATAGACTACATACACCCAAATACCTACCCACTGTAGATTCGGCATTGGGGACACCACCATCGAGCAATGGTGCTGTATGCGGTAAGTGAGACTCACCACACCTGTCAACACCAAGAAGTCCTGCCAAGTACAACCCGGAAATATATTACATACAGTATGTGATGGAAGAATAAGTTATTATGATGGATGGTGTTCTACAGGAGCTGTGTGGGCTCCAACAGACACTTACTACATTAATGATACAAAATGAACATCAAAGACATGTGTTGTTTTGCAAATAATATTATATGTGGTGAACATGAACCACAGCAATAGATATAATAGATATGTGTTTGTAATTTACATAATATAAAAACTTTTTTTGGTTCCTCATACTTTGTTTGATTATGTTGTAGATCATATGATGTACATAAGGTCGATCGGAATATATATATATATATATATATATATATATATATATATATATATATATATATATATATATATATATATATTTACTCCCATGCTTTTTAAATTGTGCTTATGTTTTTAAAAACTGTAAAGTGGATATTAAAAACCTTTCATACCCTTTAAAATTACTTTCATTGATATAAAAAACTTTCAATACACATTAAGAACACATTTACGGCCTTTAAAGATTTTGGAAAATCGTCCTTATAGGCAGGCATCCTGGTTACTTTTACATATATTTTTTCAACAACTATGGTATGTACCTGTACCGAGTGGCATACAGGCTGACATTTATCTAGTGTTTGGATGACTTGGTAGCAAAGGTTCATATAGCATTTCAATAATTGAGTTTGTGTGTTTGGGGCTGTAGCTTAATGGTAAAGTATCTAGCCGCAAGGCTGGGTCCAAATCCTGCCATTTCCAAACATAATTCTGCAAATAGCGAGCTGATGCTCATAAGGTCGATCGGAATATATATATATATATATATATATATATATATATATATACACACTGGGTGACGATTTTGGTTTTAAAATATATTGTTTGTGAATATTTTGCTACAATATAATATTGAATATATTGTTTTAAGAATTTTGGTTTTAAAATAATTACTCTCAGGATTTATTTAATTGTGTTTGGGTTTTTAAAAGCTTTAAAGTTGATATTAAAAACCTTCGATACTCTTTAAAAGCACTTTGGCTTATATAAAAACCTTTCAATACACATCAAAAGCACATTTACGACCTTCAAAGATTAAAAAAAAGTTCTTATAAGCATTCTGGTTAATAATTAATATTTTTTGAACAAGTAGGATTGAAACTTTGGGGCCTGTACCAAGAGGTGTATGGAGCGACATGCAAGTATCATTAGGCTGGTGGCGATAGCAAGTCTGGACCGTGACGATCTGTCCAAACCTGCATGCCCCATCGATAAAGAGTCGGACGAAAGAGGTGGAGCAGGAAAAAATGACTACAAATTTAACTAGCATAATTAATATAAATCCAGTATGTCGTCACTGGAATTTTCTTTGGTGGTAAATTTGCAAGATGGCTGTATAGCGACTTATCGAACAAAGGCGAGAGGAAAGAAAGATAAAGGAATAAGAGGAAAGAAAGAGAAAGAATGCAAGAGAGTAAAATGGAACACTCGGAGGAAACCCTTTGAATGCAAGGAAGGAAACTTGGAATGATAGAACATGAAGTAAAAAACAAAATTACTGCATACTGGCTGCCATAATGGTGGAATCCTACGCGACAGAATCTAAGTCGGTGGAATATAAAATGGCTGAATCCAACATGGCAGTCGATTGACAGGAATGATAGCGCAGAAAGTCCAGAAATCCGAAATGGTGTATGCCGAGGTGGAATGATAGAGCATGAAGAAATGTATTTCTAGATGGTGAATACCGAGGTGGAATGATACTGTAGGAAGTCTGTGAATTAAAGATGCAAGTCGCATGAATGGAATGATAGAGCATGAAATGCAAAAACAAAATGGCTGAATCAAAGATTGAATTCGCATGAATGGAATGATAGAGCATGAAGTGCAAAAACACGATGGAGGTCGCATGACTGTAATGCAAGAGCATGAAAAAATGGGAGCACTCAGAGAAAACACTTGGAATTATATAGGCAACATGGAATGATATAAAGTGGAATTCGACATACTGGCTACCAATATGGTGGCACACTGGCTTGCAATATGGCGGCCTTAAACGACGTAATACAATATGGCGGAGCACTGGCTAACATGATGGCAGCCGGAAAATATGTAATCCAAGTTGGCGGCGGTCGGAGCCGGAGCCGCCTCCTGTCTCCTGTGCCAGAACCGACTAATTCCCTCTACTGCTACGTCCAGGAGACATAGTGGATGTGAGGTTATTACATAGCCTTGGCCAGTCTTTGTTTCGTAATTTTTTCCACATGGACTTGGGTATTGGCTGTCAAGATCAAAAGACACATCCCATAATAAAAAATGGCTGTTTTTTTTTATCAACTACAGGTACATTTCGTGCAATTCTTCACAGTACTAGAGAGCGTTGATTGTTTTATCAAAAGATAATAATTAGAGACTAATATTAATGATCTCCACTGCACTAACAGCGACAGTTTATTGTGTCGCTCAGCCTTGGTATTAGAAACTGTTTGAAATTTTCTTCAACTTCCAATTATTATCACATTTGATTACGATTATCATATATAATACTCTATTCATGATATGTCGCGATACGATCTATTAGGGGCTAATTGTGTTGACGAAACACGAAGCTTATTTCAGATGTCTAGGCGCAGCCGTTTATGTTGCTCAGGTGGTACCCAAATTCTCATTAATTTTCACTTTCCCAATTCGCTGCAGACACTTGTAAATAGTTGAGCTGGAAACATTGAATGATCCGGCACGTTTTCCGACGGTCGTATACGGATTCTATCCCAAGCATGGCTTTAAAACGTCGTTATACTCGTGTGATCTACATATTTTACACTCCTCATCTTGAAGACTCTTGCAACGACATGAAAACGTTTAATCCGTTTACGCTCCTTACTTTCTGAAGTTCACTGTACACCTCATGCACTCGGCACATAAAAATACGTTTCCCGCCTGGAATATCTCAGTTTGATCTCGCGAAACTAAACGACCTGTTAATCATGCTGCTCCGACTTGCTACAAAGCGTACTGTGGAACGTCTTACGTCATATTCATCTACACTGTAAAAAAAAACATGAAGGCTTCCTCCTTTTATGGCATTTAGAGGATATTATTCACGTTTCCGTCAGTTCTATCAGCAGCGAAGGTTGTATGTAAAACGTGTGCATTGCAGCAATTTACCTCCGAATAACTTCGTATAATTAAGTTTTTAGCACGAACTAATGGAAAGACATGACGGCGTAACGTAAGAGTCCCGAATGTCTAAACTCGAAAACCTCCGTATAAGTTAAAGTTTTACGAACCTTGTAACATCTACTGGAATTACACAGGTGGAAAAAAATACACGTGAGAATGTAAACAAGAATTAAAATTAGTGCAAAATGTGACGAAAGGATATGTTAATTTGGCGCCAAGAAGAAATAATAAACCATGCAGGTCCAATATATAAGCACGCGAAGATTGTATCACAGTGTTGAACTACATGAAATAAATATTTTGGAAAGAGAAATCCTCACAGATTGGGCAGTGTTGCGAGGCAACTAGCCCAACCTGTCTCACTGCTTCTCACAAGTAAAAAAGTGAAACGTTTTGTAAAGTAGAGCATGCTCGCACTTAACTTCTGATGGCTCTTGCCCCGAAAATAGTAAAGTAAAATGTTAAGCTCTCATAAGTTATGATTTGTACCCTAATATCGGTGCACTCTCGTATAAGGGTTCCAGAGATATCTCTCATGAAACTTACAGTTTTAAAAATAAACATAACGCCTACTGAATTCTGAGCCAGAAACGGTTTACTAATCTAACTGCTACTAGTCCTCTCCGTGCAATAACAATCTAAGACGCACCTTAAAAGAAAATGCTCAATTAAGTTTGTATTCAATTTTATTATTACTTTTACGTGGATTCCTTGTTCCATTCGACTCGAACTGCCTCACTGATTCTCCAGGTTGATACAGAGATTGATACTAAACATATCGTGAATAGAAACTTAGCACGTGACCGACGAATAATTTTCGAATGCTCTCGCAAAGAAACAAAAACAAGAATATTTCTACGGAACGCTAGAGCACGGCCAAGCACTTTCGAAATGACCCGAAGCATTAAAACCTCATTTAAATTATTTTTCTCCCTGTCAACGATATATGCGGTTTTTTTTTTTTACTATGGGCTGCTCGAAGACAAATATTTATTTGCTCGTAACTGCAAGTTTACTAAACATTCTGATTCCAACTGATCGCGTGAGAGTTTGTCATAAATTACAACTCTGTCTGTCCGTGCTCATTAACGGTTTGATATTTTTTTTGGCAACAACTGCAATATTAAACAGATTAATACACCGCTAAGTCGCGCTAAATATGTTTTGTAAACTTTTGGTTACCAGCTGTTCGTAAAATTTAAGTAATTTTAAGGGAGCGACTTTTCTTCGACTTCAGTAACATTTTACATAGGCCTAACAGTTTTTATGTGTCCTACTTACGGGTAGGTAATCTAGGCATTTAGTTCAATTTTTCTCTGTTGTAGTATTTTTTTTGCAGTAGTAACGAATTATCACCAACAAAAAAGGTAAGGCAAAGAACTAAAACTAAAAAAAATAGCGTTTTGAACATTTTTTTTTTTTTTTTTTAGAATATAATCAGTAAGGAATGAAATTATCCGCTATAGTCGGTTAGACATGACCTTTATAGACTGAAGGAATGTGTACTTAACCATGCGGCACTCGTGAAAGCAAACACGAAGCTGGCAGAATTGTCTCACACGTGACCTTGGTCGTTGGAAGTGGATGGAATGTTGGTGGATGGGGTGTTCTATAGCCCAGACTGCCAGGTCGTTTCATTTAGGATTGTCGATGTGGTTGATATTTGCTCGCCGACCATTTGCGATCGAGGCGTTTGTTCGAATTGCGCCGTTGGCTCTGCGAGTGGATTAAATGTAAGTGCGGGTTATCGGTGAACCCATAAAGCCGATTGCTTTTTAAAGCTTGCATTTTTTATTTATTTATTGGAATCGGAAACCAGTGGCGTGGTTATTTAATGGGCCAGAAATGTCTTTTTTTTTTTTTCTCCAGATCTCTGATAGGCAGTGAAATTTTTATTGTTGGTCATGATGCTTTGAGGACCACATCTGACTGTAGCTAACTTTTTTAAAACAAAACCCGCAGTATATATTTTCATTATTTCGCTAGTGTTCATTGTGATAATACAAGAACAAAACGGCAACATTCCTGAACGACATTCATATTTCACAGGATGATGCTCAAGTAGCTTTACAACTTTTAACCTGAATAAATATCGTAGTCCTTTCAATGATTTCGTATTCATATTCTAAGCCGTGAAGTTACTTTATAATCATCCGGCATACACACGAAATTAAATCAAAAGGTTACATAAACTGTTAAATTATGTGCGCGGTTAACTCAGTAAATGGAATCTTTTTTTTCATATCTACTTCTCTATTAATTTCGTATACTATCGCCACGTTGGAATTAACATTACCATGCAACCACCCTCTATATTCATGGTTAGATCACATTATGTGTGAGATATTTATGTCTGTAAAACGTTTACTATATTCTAATTGTAATGCCGGAATCACATAGCCCCGACCAGCACGACACTGCAAGCACACCACGACAAAAACTAAACAACCAATTAAATACAAGATAGATCTGACGTAAGCCCGACAATTCTGTCGTACGACCAGCAGCTCTTTGGATGAGAAATTATTTCTATTCTTCGTCGTGTCGTGTGGCACGACACACACCGTGTGCACAACCTTGCAAAATTAAATTGTGTGATAAGCTTTCCTTACAATGGGAAATACCTAGCTCAAAAGAAAATAAATGATGAGAATTATTGTATTTAATTCTTATGAATAATAATTTTACCTCTGTATTCATTAGCTATAAAACTTTGTCACCATCATGTATTCCAAATTTCCCGTCTGCCCACCGCCTTTGAACCTAGCGTAGTTAATCAGCGCCTTCTAAATGGATCCGAAATATTCTACTCGTTGTGTTGCGTCAGTAAATTTTCGGGCTGTATATTCGAGCCGGCACATTGAAAATGGTCGTGGTTGCGGTTTTTCTCGTGTCCTGCTGTGCTCATCGGGGCTATATGGTTCCGGCATTTCTCCTATAAGCATAAAGCGAAAATTAACAAAACCTAATGTAATTCCGAATGCACAAATTTAAACGTCACGTTTTAAATACGACGTTGCAGTATACAGAGTAGGTAGGCACACACGGACGAAATAGCATTACGGATCATTTGATGTGATTGGCTACGCGAGGCTCTGTGAACGGACCTTGTGTCTGATTGGTTACCGTGCGCTGCGAAAGGCTTCCTATTGGCTTGGCTACTGACTGGCAAGTAGGTTACTAGGCGCTGACTTGTGAACGGTATTCCAAGGTGTTGCAGGCTGGTGACGCAATTTTGTTAGCGTGTGCGACTGGATATCGCGATATATGTGGCGGTGTGACTTGTGTAGTCTCAGTGCGCTCTGTCATTGCAGCGTGTCGCTACTTTTTCTCTATCGCTGCCAACTACCGGGTGTTCACGGACAAATGATAATAAACACCTGTTTGGAGTAGATAAATACAAATTGAGCACATTTCATCAAGGAACCAATAGTTTAACGTCCATAGTTAACCTGCTAATGGAAGCGGGAGTGTGCAGGGGCGGGTATGCAACCTTGTGTACGCGGCATTGTAACCAGCGTGTGCGCAGGTCTGCGTACCTGATAACACCGCTCGGAGGTGCTACGTATCTGCAGTTCCTGCAGGACGTGTTACCGGAATACTTGGAGGAAGTTCCTTCAGATGCTCGTGAGGCGACGTGGTTTGCAGCAGGACGGGGCCTCAGTTCGCCATTGCAGTTCGCCGGCACCTCGACATGCACTTCCCAAACCGGTGGATAGGTAGGGGAGTCCCCGTAGCATGGCCACCACGCTCGCCTGACATCACACCACCTGTGTGGACGACGGTGGCGGACAGTTTGGACAGAGGCATTGGACAGACACACTGCGTCCTAATGCCTTCATCCCAAATGTGTAAATAAAATGTCATCTGATTGCACTGCGTGTAGCCTTGTTATTGTGATTGCCTACCCGCCCTGCACATATCTACTGCTATTACCGGGTTAACTATGAACTTTAGGCTATTATTGGTTCCTTGATGAAATGTGCTCCGGTTGTACATCCACCCCACTCTGGTGTTTAATATAATTTGTTTATAAAAATCTGGCATACAAGGGACATACCACTCAATCTTCTTCTTCTCCTCAACCTTCAAGTTGGCGGGTAACATGAATGTCTCCCAAGCGTTTCCTTTGTTTGGCTAACAGTTTCAAGTGAAAATAAGTGTGCTTGCCTTTAATGCCGTCTATAAAATTTGCTCTTGGTCTTCCTTTGCACCTTCTACCTTCCAGCTTCCCCTCAAACAAGATGGTCCACCAGATAGAATGACGAAGCAAGTGGCAAAGGAAGCTATTTCTTCTCTTGTTTAAGGTTTCAACAATGATGCGTGTTTCAGTTGCTCTTTCTAGAACACTCTCGTTTGTGACTTTATAGGTCCAAGGCATTCTTAGAAGTTGTTGCCAGCACCACATCTCAAATGACCTGAGTTTCGGTACTTTCGCTTTTCGCAGGGTCCATGCTTCTGACCCATAACTTACAACACTCCACACAAAGATTTTCACGAAATGTTTCTGTACCTCCATGTTGATTGTCTTAGTAAGAGGCTCTTATTTGTTGAGGAAGCTTCCTTCGCTTGTGCAATTCGGACATTTACTTCTCTTGTACATTTTCCATCAGCTGTGATTACACTTCCCAGATATTTGAATTCCTTTACTTGGTCTAGTTTTTCTCCATCCATCAGCACAGTGGCAATTTGATCACCAGCCCTAGTGCACGTCATTATTTTTGTCTTCAGTGTGGCCCTTAAATTATGCAAATTTATTGGCACATATATTTTTCTCAAGTGTTGGTTAAAAATATGTTGAACAGCGAACCAGCGAGTTATGAAATTACATTTGAGTGGGACAATATCAACTCGGCACTCCGTTGACTGACAACAAATAATAAATGCTGTACATTGTGGCGTATCTTGTTTAGTGGGAACCAGTAGAACGGATCTTAAGTGGGGGAAACGGAGAGCCACAGAAATGCTGTTACTTTAATGGTAGATACAAGTGACTTGCTTTCAGATTTGTTATTACAATTTCAGTAACTTTGTGTGGACGTCAAGATGTTAAGTATTTATGTTCTTTTTTCAGCAGCCTCACAACGAAGGTATAATTATTGTCAAATAACACATTATAACGCAGAATACATTTAACTATAGAATAGCTAACCTCATCAAAATGTCTATAATATTCCAAGATCTACTTTCCGCAGTGTTACGGAATAAGTGGAGACTTAAAGAAGTTATTGCATCAACATGGAATGAAGTGTCCTATATTTTACTAAGAGTCTGAAATATTATTTTGCAACTAGATACCCATACTATATGGAATACTTTTAAGTGTTCTTTAGTATAAATATTTGGAGATCGTGTTGTCATCCTCGCGTACAAAGGTCGCTGAACTTATAGCTTTGTCGCTACATTATGACATAATTAGTCTCGGTTATATGTTGGTGTTTTTATCTATTTTTTCGGATAACTAGGATCTTTCCACATTCTCTTAACAACTCAAATAATGTAAGATATTTTCAGTACGAAGTCAGTAGGACTATAATGTAATGATTAAAATATATATGTGATATAAACTCTGAGGTCATAACTCCATATATGAAAAGAACAAAAGCTTGCACTACAAATCATTTATTACTACATCGAACCATCTATTAAAATAGTTAACACATCGTGAACTGGGGTTCACATACAATTTTATTGATAGATATAGCAATACTTTAACTATGATAAATGCTGTTTAATATTTTACGATATCTTAATTTCATTTTCGGCCATGTATTTATGTTCACGCAGAGAAAATATTTCGATTTTAGTTCACATAAATGTTCTACGTATAATTAATATCTGTTAAAAAGTATGTACAATTATCACATATTGATTTTGCAGAAATTGAAGGAAGATGCATGAAAAAATTAGTTAAAATTTTCAAAGTCGGAAATTTTTGACACAAGAAAAAGTGATATGCAAGATTAAAAGAAAATGTAATCTATATTATTAATTTTAATTAGTATTTAATTTCTATGTAGGTTCACCATGACATATTTTTTCTGCTACGTAGCTCTGGTTCTCTAAGTAGCTTGAAAATGTTTCTATTAAAGCAATATGGAAAGTGTTTTTGTAATTGGTGGTATAATTTGATTAGTCCTGGGACAAAGATACGGGGATGTGAATTGCGGACCAAGTAAGTCACATATCCACACGCTTTCATTCCAGTCGGACAGTGGCACGTTGAGTGCGACGGCAGAAATGTTGAATGTTTGTGACCATGATGGTGAGCAACTAATTGTTTTCGCAAGACAGTGGTGTTACTAATTTGAAAAGCACAGGATATGCCAAATAGAAACCATATATTTTCGACCGATAAAATTCTTCTCCGTTCAGCAGAGAAGACGTTAACCTATAACCAACTATAACCAACTATAACTACTAATGTTATCGATTGTTTTATTTATTTTAAAAATTCAGTATCGTCTTGAAACAATATTCTTTTCAAATTAGTGATATATCGCATGTATATAATATCGAAAAAGTTTTTATAAAGCAATGTATCTTTAGTAGAAACTAAATTTTAAACAAACGCCAAGCAGCCAACTTCATGGTTTCGACAGCACTGTTGTTATAAGCTATTCGCGTTTCTTCACTCTTTTTGAATCTAACCTTTGAAAAATCACCCCCCCCCCCCTGGATGAGGTGTTTGGTTGTCCTATCTATGCCATGCATCACATGCGTCTTATACATCTGTTCACACAAAAGTACCTTATTTTTTGTTTACACAGAACTTATGTTTTATCTATAAATTGTAATATTTAATGTACATAAAATCGGTGTGATAACAGGTGTGTTGGTAATACTTAGTAATAAATAATTATTATGCAAAGTATAATTACACTGGGTGCGCGTGAATTTGGTGCGATGTCCCTTTGGTGTATTTTCCTAGACTCGGGTAAGCTTTGTTTGCATGAGGCGTAGGAATACCCTGGAAGTAGAACTTTGCCAGGGCTTCAGAGCAGCTGGAAGTAACTGTGAATGGACAATAGGCTGTGAGTGAAAGTTGATGGCATGCGCGGAAGAAGGAAACTAACTTTCCTTCAACGTTAACCTTGTATGTACATGTGTGTGCGTGTGTTGCAGTTCTGCGTGCACGCGGACAAGCGGCATATGCTGCAGGAGCTGACGCGCTCCCTGCAGAGGAATCCCAGCCAGGGTAACGTGCTGTGGGAGCTGGCGGGTTGCATCTCATCCGCCGTGGGCGCCGAGGGACACCGCCTCTACCTGGCAGAGCAGGGCGATCCTGAGCAGCTGGGGCTCTATCTACCCCACGATAACAGGTTCGTCACTCTATCTTAACTTCTTCTTTACGGCTGCCTGTTTGGATGACATATGAGTGCATATTTGTTCATAAAGTTAGTGTGGGGGGGGGGGGGAGGGCCTCCACTCTTTACATAAAAAATTTCCGTGAATAATAACGTTGTCCTTATATACCTACATACATTTATTACAAAATATTTTCTGTCACCACTGTTTTCTATTATGTGGCGTGGAATAAAGAGAATACATATGTACAATAGTAGTCAAAATATGAGTTTACTTACTGTGATAAAAACTGCAGCTTTGCAAATAAATGTAGCTTTAACGAAACACTGCATTGTTGGATATTCAAATGTATGAAAGGGAACATCAGTCTTCCTGCTATGCCTTTAACATTCGTTTATCGTTTACCAAATATGTGATAAAAGGAAGTAAATGCTGCATAGAATAGCGCAACTGCAGTTAGAGAATGTCAAAAAAGTTCCGAGGGGGGGGGGGGGTTGACCTCTCACAAATGTGGGTGGGAGTCCATGTTCCCCCTGCCCCCCCCCCATATTTTATGCCCCAGGGGTGACAATGTGTGGGTAGCTCTACTTACTTCACATAAACAGTTATTCTTTTACTTATAGTTGAGGACTTTGGCTACCTCTTACATAAGCCTCAGCAAAATGTGGACACTTCTATCTTTCTCTCGTACCCAGATACTTTTTTTATACTTACTTAACAGCTGACTTCTAGGCGGCTGCCTCTGTGACAAACAGCTGTGGGTAGACCTGCTTATGTTCAGTAAATAGTTTTCCTTTTATATCTAGTTCGGGAATGACTTTAGAAAGCCGCCTTCGTGAGCCACAGCAGAATATGGGAAGCTCTACCTATATCTCATACTCTTTCTCCCCTTATATTTACTTCACAACTGGCTTTAGGATGACTGCCTGTCTGGGTAACAGCAGGTGGATGGCTCTAGTATTTCTCAATGCTCAGTTATAATTTTACTTTTATTAAGTAATTTGGAATGGTCTCTTGTCCGAGCCTCAGTAATAGGTAATCAGTCCTGCCTCTCTCCTACATAATCACTTTCTTTACACTGATTTCACTACTGACTTTAGGGTGGCTGCCTCTTTGAGAAACAGCTGATAGTCTTCTTATATCCAGTATGTAGTTCTTCTTATACTTCTAGTATAGGAATATTTTTAAGATGACCTCTTATATGAGCTACAGCAGGAAAAAAGCAAGTCTACCTCTCTCTCTCTCTCTCTCTCTCTCTCTCTCTCTACCCGGTTAATTCCATTTTTCCATGGCTGCCAGTTTGGGTATGAAGAACGTATGGTTAGGTACCTCCATCTATTTCTCGTACATCGTTCATTCCTTTTAGTTTAATTAAGGAGTTGGCCACATTTCCCTGCCATGATATAGGGGTAGTTTTCCTCATATCTTGTATACAATCCTTCCTTTCTTATTTCATTACTGGTTTAGTGGCAGCGACTTGACTGAGCCGTATCAATATGATGGCACGTCCATGGTTTTTACAAACACTGGTCCTCTTTCCTCTACACCACAACTGCCTTCGTGTCTGCAATCTACACGTTTCCGTGTGCGCAAATTCCTTGTTTTTACTGATTATACTTTAATTCAGTTAAAAATAATTAATTTGAAATGCACAAGACAAAATTTGTCACATTATATGGAGCTGAAGAGTTTACGCGAATGTTCAAATAAAAGACAGACAATTTTTGGTGAGCGTATTTGAGTTTTATTTTATTTTGTCGCATAGTTTTAAATAACCTAAATTTTCTGCATTTACATTCCTTAAGTGAAGTATTGTTTGTTAGTTACTAAAGTTATAAATAGCTTAAACAATTGTTGTTTGTTAGTTACTAAAGTAGCTTAAACAATTGTAGGCAGCACAGGGAAATACCAAGCAACCGCGCGTGTATTAACGCGGAGAGGACACAAACTACCGCATGTGTAAACTCACCCATTGTAGCTCGCCAGAATCGATTCAATAATTCTGTAAAAACATGCCAGGCAGTGATGGCGTAATGATGAATTATTCAAAGGGATCCGAGGAACATTGTGGAAATCCTGCTGAATGATGATTATAGAAGCATTTACATATCTGGACAACATTTATGATAATGTTGTTTGATAGCTTGTTTGATACATATGAAAGATGCAATGCTAACCGAATTATCTAAATATAATGGGATATAAAACGCCAGGTAAGGAGCCTGCAACTAGATGAGTTAGAATATCTTCATTATCTTCGATGTGCATGAGGTTCAGGTAACATAAGAGCAAGATACACTGTATTCTACTGGGTTTTCAAGTACAAGAGAAGCAACACTTTGCGCTCAGAATCAGACACAAATAGAAAATAATATAACCCCAGTGGAAAACTTCCAAAATAATTTGAGCTGTCTATAGCATTATTCATTAACTGCAAGGCTATGAAAGAACGTTAACGGACGAGCACAGGAAAGAAGAAAATTCCCATAGCAGAAATTGAGGTACCGCCCACACTCTGCACACATTTAAACGACCAAATAACATAAAATAAACAATTTTTTTAAAAACACTTTTTTGCAATATGTGAAAAAATACCATGTTTCTATATTATTTATTAGCCTAGGTATACGTGTACTTAAATTAATAAGTAACTCTGTTAATATTCTTGGATATTCACATAAAAAGGTTTTGGTTTAAGACATAGATTCTGCACAGAGAATTTTCTTCTAAACTATAGCGTGTGTCTTATTATCACAATACTTTTACAGTAAATATACTTACCTGAAAACTGAAATTTATTAAGTAGTTAATTGGTGATTCTCAAGTTCTAAATTATTGCTTATTGAGTTACTTTTAACACACTTTGAAAAAAAAAAAAACTATTTATACGATTGCTTCGAGATAAGTACAGTGCCAACCGAATTGACAGAATAAACACAAAGATGATTTCATAGTGATTTTTTTCGAAAACTATAGTATTATAACTTCTTCCACTGGTAGATATAGTATTCTAACCAAAATTATGCTACCAGCATTTAAATGGCTTTAGATGTATGGTAGTATATCATCCAAAAAAATTTTTTTAGGCATGCGTAACTTTTTTTCCAATGTCACATGCACTATTAACGAAACTCAACATAATGATTACACTCTATTAAATTACTTGCTCATTTAATTAATTGGTAATACGCTCCAAATCTTAAAAAAATTTCAAAATGTTTAAATTATTTACGCACTAGACGCATTAGCCGTCTGCCAACGGCTAATGAAAATAAATGGCACCTTTTGTATGTGATTCTATTGGCACTGTCACCATGTAATGATCCCAGAACTGAGAGGAACGTTAAGAGCTTATTTTTCATAATAAATGTCTCACGCATAATTTTCTGGATAGCAATATATGGGCCTCCATTGTTCAGGCGGCACTATCTCCCAAAATAAATGATGAATCGAATTTGACATTTATGATGCTGTCATAGTTACAGCCCTCGTACCAAGTTTCGTAATATACCTGGTTTTTTTTCCTTACATAAATGTGCAATATAACGTGAAAAATCTTAAGAGCTACCGTATTCAATATAAGCAACTCATAAAGTTTAAAACTGTTAAAATCACATGCCCTGTTCAGAGTATATCGGTTTTGATTAAGTGAAATATTTTGAAATATTTCGTTAACGTTCTGTGAAAGGGGTCAAGAATTTTGCACAGCCGAAAGAAAATCCCACTTACATAAAATTGCGAAATACTCTTATTTGCTTCGTAGGCGGTTCGAGTGCTCGAAGCAATGCTAATTAACGCGTCAAAGGGCGGGTTACCAACAGAAAAATCTGCGATTGTTTAATCGATCCCATGTCCCAGCACGATACGGAATTCGTGACGATCTAGATATTTCTCGAGAGTTTTGTAACGCATTAAAAGTGTAGGTCCCGTGTCAAAATCATACGCTATTAAAGTGAAAAAAGTGTTACTGTATAACGATACGCACAAAGAGAACGGGTAAATTGGACTGATTTCTGTGCTGTTGAGAAAATACTTCACATACTTGATTTCATACACGACTGTGAGGAATTAACTGCGTGGAATTTTTACCTTCGGCCTTTATTATTGAAAATAAGCAGCATAACATTTTTTCCGCTATATAATACGATTCTTTTTTGTAGTAGAATAAATAATTCCTTTGGAATTATCTGCCAAATTGTTGTAATGAAACTGCTTGTCAAACAAAAATTCTTTTCAACACTCGTTAATTTGGTTTCCCATGTTTTGTGATTAGCGAGATGAACTTATTATTTTTCCAAAAAAAAAAAAAAAAAAAAAATTACATCACAGAAAATTGAACACATGCATGTGCCACTAACTTCATGATTTAGCCAGAGAGTTGTGCTTATATATGGTTGGTTCTAATTAAAACTTCAATCGGAATAACAAAAAAAATATTTATTTTTATATATGTCAAGCCTACAACACTTTCTTTGTATTGCCATTTCAAAAAGAAAAACTACAATAATAAATGAGAAATTTACGAAATATATCATTAAATTACGACAAGGTCCGTGAGGTTTAGTGAATTTCGTTACATACAAAACGACGCGTCTGTCCTTTTACGGAGATTTATGACTTTTTTTTTTTTTTTTAAGCAGTGCACTTGCGTAATTTCACAGACACGTTTTCCAACAGTGTACTAAGGGGGGATTTTTCCGGGAAATTGTGATTGGTTTTCGGTGTTGCCGCCGGTATCTGTATCGAAGAGATTTTTTTTTTGTCGGTTGGTGGTAGTGGAGGAGGGAGGGGGTGTACTATATTGGCCGTCTATCAGGCTCGTACATACATTTCCCCACGACGCAGGGTGGCACGTGGCCCCGTAATTTATCCAGGTATCGCCCAGGCCAATATCTGATAGCACAGGTGGATGGTAGAGAAGGGGGGAGGGCATACTTTAGCGCGCGTGAACACAGCTGCGTGCTCCCGATGACACAGGTACTGGATAGGTGCGCCTAACCGCATTACCCCCGCTGCTAGGCAGAAAATATTCTGCAAGGGAATTTTCACAGAAAATTGTTTGTAAACAATTCTCAGGGTAACACCGACCAGACTCCAGTAGCAGTATTAAAGGCCGTTCACGATAAAGTTAGCACTTTCGAAACCAACCTTAGAAAAAAGTCACTGTTCCGACCTGCAGATATTTTAACGGTGCCATGAGTGATATGGGCCCAGTAAAGTTGGTAACGATGGATGGGAAAGTAGTTCCGAATCTTAACGTCGAATAAAAAGTGTTGGGTAACTGTTTACTTAAATTATTTCTTTAACTTTCTGGTTTTTTAACGCATCGGAGTGTAATCTTGAGCATATTTGTAAAATATTTACTTTTCTAATAATTTCACCGTTTCACTTCACCGACGCATGAATAAAGTAATGAGACCCATGAAAATCTTAATCTTACATAAGGTGGAATGATACACAACGTGCATAAAAGTAAATCTTTAGCAGGGCTTTCAACAGTGCTCATTTTAGCATGAATAGCCTATATCAGTATATTCTGTTAGTTATAGCTTTGTGGGGACAAAGGTCCAAGTATCGCAAAAGTTGTTTTGTTGACATAATTATCCTCCTTGTATTTCAGAGTACGCGCCCTAGAGCGTTGAGCACAGATAACATCGTGTAACACGTGTGCTGGGATCGTTCTAAAACAAAAAGAAAAAAATTCTGTTGCACATATATTGAATATATGTATTTCCAATACAACCTAAATCACAAGTTTCAGCAACTGATTCGTGAAATCGGACCCGTTACTTTTACCTAAATGTTCTTATCATGTTTTTACCAAGTATTAATGCAACATTAACATTAGCAAGTGTGCTGCACGCAATTGAAGAATCGCACACGCATTATTCGGTTCTCTAAATAATTATGTAATAAAAATTATCCCAGTGTCACTATGGACGTGAGAACTGTCGAGATTATGAAATAAGTAATGATTCCCTAATTCACGCAAAATAGAACGATAAAAGTTCATCAATAAAAAATATATAACACATAAAACTAAATTAAAACACCAAGGTTTCCAACCGATGGGTTGTCTAATGCTCAGTTGCACCATCGTGGTTCGAAATCGATCCTAGATCGGATGTAAGATTTTCACAGAAAACTGTTGCACGCTCTTATAATATCTTTGGTTGGAAGCTTGAACCCTGATGGTGTAACCAAAGATGTTAGAAGAGGCTGCAACAGTTCTCTGTGAAAATCTTACATCCGATCTGGGATCGAGTGTCGAACCACGATGGTGCAACTGGGCATTAGTCACACATGAAGTAAATTCCGATACGTTCCCAGGGCATTTAATGTCATGTATTATATCGTTTGCACGTATTTCCCGCAGTTACAGCATAGTCAGGTACGCAGGCATGAAACATGTGAAGCATATCCATATCTTCCGTGTTCGATGCTTACTAAGAGAAAGCCAGTTATTCAGGTGGAAGTGAGAACCTGTGTGCTGGATGAGCCGCGACGAAAATAATTTCCCACCCATCGGGAACATTCGCATTCCATTCGATTCGCTGTTACGTTGCACCCTCTTTGCGAACTATAGTGACGAGCTCAATCCCCCAGCGTCTTTACGCCCTTAAGTGAACGCGCCTTAGGTACATTTAAGGAACTGATTACATACAGTTTATTAATTTGCTTAAGCATTTTGACTATCAGAAAAAAAATTCATCGAGTGTTTATTTCCCCATTTAGTTATGCTGATTATTTATATTTTAAGCTGAAATAAGTTTTTATTAAATTGTATTTTTGAAATTCTATATATTTTATTAGAAATTAAATGCTGGTGGGTAATTTTATATAAACACTTTGAATAATATTTATAATTAATTTTTCCAAAGCTTTTCGTAAAAAGAAAACGCAGTTTGGGCAATGAGAAAATTAATATATTAATTAAAATAATAAAATAATTTATAACAAACAAAACGACAGTGATGCGGAGCTAAAGTGTTCACTGTACATGTCAGAGGACGTGACTGTCAAACACGTGGCAGTGGAAGTGAGGAGAGGCAAATCAATCATCTCTGCGTGTATTCGGATGCCAACCAAGGATGATGACGTCCTTTGTAGGCGATTCCTTCGCAAATAATTATTTTACGGGACTATTAAGAAAGAGGAATAATATTTTTCCTGCTATTCTACTGCGCCAAAAAAAAAAAAGTGGAGGGCTGTTACATATCAGTCTGCAGGTTGCAACTCTTGGAATTTCATTCATAAAGTGGGAGAATACAAGTTTGCGAAACTTTATTTTGACTCTCAAACGAGGTTGCTGGAAATACAAATCTTTGATGGGGCTCAATCAGTTCAGTTGGGTTGACCTTATTTCACCAGTAATTATTCTCATATTTCTAGTTGAGTAAAATGCAACCATACACACTATTAACCTTTTCGTGCCAAATAGAATAACTATTTTCAAGTGTCAGATATTCTAGGCTCATTGCAGAAAGTCGTCTAGCCAATGCTCAAAAGACCAACGTAATACTATCAAGCTCTGATGTCATTTCTGGTCTTTTATTTGACCTCTATGTTGGACAAGTGTTCATTATGTGTTACGATATGTAGCAGTATTACATCCAGACGTTTTCTGTTCGGATTACTTAGTATGATGCAGTTTCGGAGAATCGCATTTCAGGTAGTCTGTGCTAATATGTTGCTCAGATGGCAGGATTTTGGAGAGCTTGTGTGAAGCGCCCCTACTGAAAGAAGCACCTTAATAAAGAAAGATTTTCTGTCAAACGTTTTTCGGACATGTTGAAGTAAATATATTCCATTATACAGGTTTCAGATTATATGAATTATGTGATGCTCTAGTATTATCCATATTGTTTTCAAATTTTGTATGCAATGATGTTTCTCCACATTGTCGAAAATGGAAGTGAGATCAACGATCACTGCACCGGTCTATAAGCATGTTGGCAAGTATAATCTTTAATATTACTGGCATTGGACAGAATTCCAGTAGCTCCAGCAAGCTGGGAAGCTACTCTTATTAATATTATTAATCCAAAGCTCTCAGCGACATTGTCTTGTTGACCAGTTATCCTAAACATTTTAAAGGATTGTTACAATTTCTCTCTCTAGAAATTAAGTGGGCTATACCAAGTTTGTTAAGGGATGGAGGTCTTAATCAATTAAAATAATTTATTATAATTTTCTTATTTTATTTACAATAACTACAGCAAAATTCTCTGAATTCAAAATCTCACAATAGATTTATACCACTTACTGTTCACAACTAATGACTCCAATTTAATACAATTTATAACTACCACAAAGCAATCAATTAAATAATTAAAGATAAGTCCCAATATATAGTGTATCAACCTGTTTAAATATTCTGTAAAATATTTTTCCAGTTCGAATATTTACAATAAAACCCGTATTACACTTCCATTCAGTCCCACCTCAGTTCAGTTCATGTCCCGCCAGTCGCAATGTTCTAGAGACCTCCAAGCGCCCTCACGCACAGTAGGCTTCACTCGTCGGTTTCACACCCTCTCGTCCATTCACGCCACGAACACCTCGCCCGCCGTCGTCCCGCAATCTCCAGTCGTCGTCCACACTTCACTCGCGCACACACGGCCAGGCGGCCTCCGTCAAAGACTGCCAGCCGCTGGGTTGCGGCAGTATATATAGTGTCTTAGGCCGCCTACTAGAATCTTCCCCAACACCGGTGATGTATCGCGGAGGGCCGAGGCGCCAGCCAATCTCACCAGAACATTCTTGCGTCGTCGCCAGACTCGTCGAAACCTCCAGCAGGGGAGAGGGGCAGTGACGCATCCAAGGCGCCGAGCAGCGCGACAGCCCGCTGTCCATTATTCACAGGTTTCCCAGAAAGGGGCGTCAGGAGATCACCCGGGGGGGGGGGGGGTGGATCCAACGCCACAGTGCCGGGTAAAAGAACGTAACACTATAAAGCTATAGTGCGAGACATCCAAAATATCAATCAGGTATTTACTTTAGTATTTGTTTGAATGTACCTAAAAAAAAGTAATGGTACTACGGAAACGTGTTACTTTTCATTATTTGTAACATTTAAATCTACAGAAGCCCTCCACTACAGTGAAAAACATCGTTAGATATATGCTGACAAACAATATTTTTTCAAGGTGTCTAAGGTATACAGTTTCACAGACCTGCGATGTTAAACCTATTTTGATCATTTTCCTCCTCTACCTATAAGTATTTTGGTGTGCAGAATTCGAAAATGGGACTCAAATTCGAATATCACGCAAGGTTTCTCCGAAAAATGAGGTTATGTAACTGACTAATGTAAGATGCGCGTTTTTCATATTTAAGGAACTTCTTTACTTCATACATACTCGTTTTGAAAAAAATGAAGGAAAAAAAAGTCCCAAATACTTGTTAATGTTTACTTCTTGTTGCGTTATTCCCTGCGCCAATGCGAGCTCTGCGCACAAGCGGGAAAACTAAACCAGCTCCTTCATGACTAAGAGAAAAATGACTATATCAATATCGAATTAAATTAAATACTAATTTTAAGCATTTTGTGAATGTTCTAATAAAATATCGATATACAAAAATGCTTTCTTCAATAATATACCCCCCCCCCCCCCAATAATTTAGCAACAGTGCATAGACTTGCAGTAAAAAGGTGGATTGCAAACAATTAGTACTTGATAGCGGAAAACTGAAGTCAGTTTCGCATTTAGCATTCCAAAAAACATGTTAGGAAAGCATAAATTTTGAAAAAAGTTTTCAATGGCCTAATATTTGCAGGCCTGTGTTATTTTGGAATGCAATTGAACTGATTTCGCTCTAGAAATATGAACAATATTTTTTGTAATTCTATTAGTTTTCACACTCTAAATTCGAATCAGTGGGGAACCATTGATTCGCAGTGAAATTCAACTCCTCTAATCAGTGAAAATGGCTACACTTAGAACCAGTGGAAAACCACTGATTGTTTCAGTGAAGAAATTTCACTGATTGAATAAGTGTCCGCCGACTGCAGCGGCGAATTAAATATTGCCTTTACTGAGTGTAGGTAAATATTTACGTGATATAAACATATTTACGACAGTTTACTATTGTAATGTGCAATTTACAGTAATTTAAAAAAGTGAAACAATTTCGCAGGTGGCCGAGATGAACGCACGCATCTTACGACTCTAGCTAGACTGTTGCCTTGCCATCTGAGCTACAACACCACATTGAAATTCTGAGAGGAAAATAGATTTGTTGTAGTATCACGGCGAAATCGTGTAGTTTGAAGTTGTATGCTCGTATTTTTCGTTTTTGGTTTGATTTGTACCGTTAGGATTCTTAAAACGAATAGTATACATGAGTGCACTCTCTTCACCAGATTAAATTAAGTTTAAACCTTAAAACATAGCGCTGTGACGAATAAATGGAAAATAAATGAATGAAAGTCTGTGTGTTCATATTACCTAGTAAAATTACGTTTTGAAAGACAAAACGCATTTGAGGAAGTATTTTGTATTAGTTTTATTCGTTTATTCGTTGTTACGGCACTTCACTTGATACACGTCGTTTAACGGCCATTTCCAAATGATGTTCGACGGCCATTTTTACACGTAGTTTCACTGACACATAAGTCAAAAATAAGACGGAGCAAGTTGCTCAGATGTTTCACTTGTCCACCAGTCAAAAAATAAACCACTGAAAAAACAGTGGAAAAAATTACTGGCGAATCAGTGGGAAATGTCACTGAATCAATCATTGAAGGAAATGTGGTATTTTTTCACTGGTTCGTCAGTTAAATTCACCGAAGTGACTGTTATTTCAGTCAGATACGTTGAGTGATTGAAACAGTGGATTTCTCACTGATTCAGATGTAGAGCGCATTTCTAAACGTGCCTGAGGTTTTCTATATTCGCCTTCTAACTTCTTTCAAAAGCTCCAAGTAATTCTTCTCTAGTGATTTGAAGCGCGTGCTTTTATCAGTTCTAACCCATGCTTCTATTTTGTTCTCTTATTCCTTATGCAGGCTGCGTATGAGGTCATTAGTTATTTATGTGCAATTACGTTTAAGAAATCACTGAACTTATTACTCTCAGTCCTTCTGGGAATGTTGCTCGTTATTGGAAGGTGAGATCACCATATGAGAAAATCTGCGATTGTTGATGGACGTGGGTAAACTCCAGTGAATGCCACAGTTAGGATCATGAACAAACTTCTCACAACTATGCATTTTTTTGTAGAATTCCACCGTGGGTTTTGCAAAATTTAACTAACTGGCACTTACGTCCCAAAATGTAAAATAACGTGTAGGAACTGGTTGTGTGGAAAAGTCTGTAGACAGGGTGTCACAGAGCGTAGGAAAACTTGTTTCTTCATTTGTGACCAAGCACAAGTCAGAATTAGTTTCATGCTTCATTATTTAACCTGGCTCATCTAAATGAGAACTTGTTTTGGGATAGGGCGTTAGCTATAGATTGTGCTTCCGCTCAATTTATCACTTCAGAAACAAGAACATTTTCTTGTTGGTATCCCCATAGAAGAAGGTGGCCATCAGTGACACCAAAGAAAACAATTGGCTGCGTAGTGATACAGCCCGTCCTATTGTTCATCGCTGTCTTTGTACACATTCCACTCAATTTATCACTTCAGAAACAAGAACATTTTCTTGTTGGTATCCCCATAGAAGAAGGTGGCCATCAGTGACACCAAAGAAAACAATTGGCTGCGTAGTGATACAGCCCGTCCTATTGTTCATCGCTGTCTTTGTACACATTCCACTACTGCTAGTGGAAGAAGAAAAATATTGTTGTAAGTTTCCCATGAAATGTTGCAAACAGGAAACATGGGAGTAGTGCGCAGTACAGTACAAAAAAACTGCAGTAGTATAAAAGTATTTATTCTTTTGGATAGCTCGTTCAATTTTTCTTTAAATAGCTTCAAGAAATTCACTGTACATTTTCTTGTAATACATCAGTAAGTACAATTTTTGCTTTATTCAGTTCCATAACCTGTCCATCAGAAACTCAAAATTCTGCACATTTTCTTCCGCAAAACATATTTCAAATTTTACTGATGTTCAAGAACTTATCTGAAATACGAATGACACATGTTCTATAATTTTAATTCATTTAAGAACTTTCTAAAAATATTTAATTACAATTTCTTATGTATAGGAATTTGCCAATAAAATGTATATGTAGTATTAAACTATAATCAGAAAAGTAGATCGGTATTATTACACATTTACCAAAATTTGTTCAGAAAATTGTTCAATTTTGAAACGTATGCAACTGATAAAATGTCAAGACGCTGAGAAATACGGTACTCGTTTAGCACTAGAATGATTATCGTATTACAAGAGAATGTTAGTTTGATAAATAAGCTACTTTAAATATTTATTATACTGTCTGTTGCTCCTAACAACGGATTATGACTTAAACATTTCTACCTAATTTAGGTTTAGTGAGCTTTTCCGATGGCATAAGAATTCAATGGATGCCCAGTAGTTTAATGGTCACTTAAAAATTTATCGTAATACACTTGCGATAAACTACTGGAAGTTCATTCTCTCATACGTGCAAATGTTACCAATACGCAGCTAGAGTCCATTCCATATAAGTGGTCTCAAATTTGACAGACAATGTGACCAACCTACGCACTATGTAAACAGTAAATGCTCTCGCTCCTACACTACTGTATCAGCTGATGAACTGCTGCGGGATCCGTGTTGTTAGGTTGGCTATTTTGATGATGTTTTTGGAAGAAAATAGTACTCGGACTTAAAAGTTGTAATTTAAAATCTTAACTATACTTATAACATATAAGGTTTAAATTATGTTTCTAAAACAATATTCAATTTTCTTGGCTATTAGTAACGGGACTTTTAAAACATGTTCAGCATTAATGACAGAGTATGTCGACACATAGGAACAGTAAACGTTTCCAGCCAATGGCTAGCCATGTTTATGTTTCCAGCCAGGTGAAGGCAGTTGTGCGTGCACTTTTTTTCTCATCGTGTTTATTATACGAATATCAAATTAGTGTTGTCTGAATATTTAATCTGTAGTTAATTATTTTTTATTTGCCTTTTTTCAAACATAGCTGGTTGTAGGTACCGTTGTAGTGCATTTTGTTGAGTGAAATGTAATATGGATCGGCACGTCGTTAAAACTGCTCGTTCCGCCATTTCCCTAACCGCCTTCCACAATGAAGCGACACGAATATAATTTCTGTATATAAGTTTAAGTTTTTTTGTATCAGGAAACGTTCACAGTGTTGATTTTACTGAATTATTTTGCAAATAAATTATTTAATGCTATTGACGAACAAACGTGATTTTAGTGAAATATATTCGTAAGGATTACCATAGAAAAACACGTGTTCAAGAGGTTACAACAGTAAGTTTGTGTGTTTTTTAAATGTTTGTAGACCGTTAATATAATTATTGAAATGCACGTGGCCTGAAAAATTCCGCAATTTTCCACACTTTTGTAGTGAGTGAACAATATTTGTTTGTCTACATCGTAAATTCGAGTGTAAGTTTAACCTTCGGTCAAAGTGTGTGCGTGTATATGTTGCTGCATCTGTACGAATACGAACAGCAACGTATGTATAGCGTTTTTTATTTTCATTAAAATTATAATTTTCGAAGTTAAATAATTTAAATGTTACTTCCATACGAGCAAAATTTTCCACTGCGCCATCAAAACAATATGCAACTCAAAATGCCACACACTCATTCCGGAATCACATAGCCCCGACCAACACAGCACGACACGACCAAAAACGCAACCACGACACATTTCAATGTGACTACTTGAATTTACAGCACGACCGACACCACACTCTGGACATTTAACCTGACTATTTAGAAGGCGCTGATAGGCTACATTAGTCTCAAAGGTGGTGAACAAGAGGGAAATTTGTAATATATAGTGGTGACCAATTGGTATCGCTAATGCATACAAAAGTAAAAATTATTATTTCTAAGAGTTAAATACAGTAGTTTTCAATATATTTTTCTTTTAAACTGCGTATTTACCATTGTAGGGAAAGCTTTCAATATAATTTGGTTTTGCAATGTTGTACATTCTGTGCGTCGTGCCGCACGACATGACGAAGAATAAAAATAATTTCTAATCCAAAATTGCTGATCGGATGACAGAATCGGTCGGGCTTACGACGATATATCTTGTATTACATTGGTTGTTGTCCGTCATGTCGGGCACGTTGTGGCTATGTGATTCCGGCATCGCAAGAACATTGAAATAATCCAGTCTCACGAAAGACGATAAACTAAAGTCCTCCCCGGGCGCTCTGCTCTTTTTTTCCTTTTTCCCTAGAAATAAAATAAAGATGATACCCTAATTGAGCCCACATTTCATTGCTATGAACATATCTCTGTGTTATTATTGATTGGAACTCTAACACTCTGGTTCTGGAGGGTTTCAAAATGTAAAGCTTACTGGCCATACAAACTTGTAAGTTGTATCACTTGTATTTTTTGAACGTATATAAAATTTGTCAAGCTTTTTACGCAAGGATACTTGTTAGCAAATAAATTTAAAAGTTATTCCTGTTTTTAAAAGCTGTATTTGAAAGTAACATAATGGCATTTAGGTTTCAACGTTGGAGTCTTTCATAAACGTTTTGAGCATTTTTGTTTTGCAAATTAAAAACGCTTATATGTTTTTAACATATGTTGTTAAGAATACTGTAAGAGTAGCAGAAGAATAATTCACATAAACAGTCTTTATATTGGTAAGAAAATTTTTTGATATCAAGTAAATTACAACATGCTTATCAAACAAAATTATTTCAATTTAAGCACCCAGCAAAGGTGCTCCTACATCATAAAGAAGTGCCTCATGCATCAGCAGGAACTTCGATATTCCAAAATTATCGCTAAGGAAAATTAACTTTATGATGTCTTCAATCTTGGGTAGGTGGAACATCTTTTTAGTGTGTAAGTAACATGTTCGTTAGGTATATTGTTGCTGTAGGTCACATCTGCTTCTCTAGAGCGCTTTGTAACATATCTGAACTTAATTACAGTTTTTAATTAGGTACCCGAGAAAAAGCCTAGGGCTGTATTCACAATTTGAGGAGGGAGGTTGTGCGACTGAACTTCAGTGTAAATATCAACACTGAGACAGAAATAAGTTTTTATTTGTAGCATGACAATTTGAACACAGGTATTTAAGAAAAGTTATTAAAGTATGTTGTATGGAGGCCTGCAATACTTAACATTTGAGTTACTAAATGAGAGTTATTAAAATTACTGAAATTATGGAACATTTGCTTAAATATTATTTTGGCTACCTACATTCTGCGAATAATAACCACTATAAAAGTATCAGGCTGTACAGAGTTTGTTGTCATATCATACCACAAAGCTGAATTATGTACTTTTAATGCAATATTAGGCATAGCCTGTATATAAGAATGTATACTGTCTTTGAAAAGAAGTTGGGGTGTGAAATAAGGGGGGGGGGTGGTATTTCGGTATTTGTTCATTCCTTGGGGTGGGGGGGGAGGGATCTTGGTATTTGGTGTTTGTGGAAACCATGCTAAATTTTTATGTTTACAAGAACTTACTTCAGGTAAGTGGGACAAGCTTAGTCATTAATATATCTAGAGTGTATTCAGAAACAGTAAAATATCTTTTATTCATTTGACAGTCAAAATACAATTTCATTTTCGTGCATCCTGATTACAAATTTCTTGCAAGATAAAACATTATCAATTTATAGACTTATTACATGGGCTGTTAGTCATTTACATAAAATATTTATAAACTAAAAAAAATGGGATTTTTGGCCAACCTGCAACTGTTTGAACAGCCCTTCACAGCTTCTAAAAGTCATTTGGAAGGAGGCACATGCAGTTTGTTTACAAAAAAAACAGGCAGTCATATGTTGTTTGTTTACAAATACTGGTAATTACATGGTGTTTGTTTTCAAACAGTCACGTCAACGACAGTTCAGCTGTGGCGTAAGGATACATAGCCGCTCAGACGCCATTGGCACTACTTTCCTAGAACTGTCAAATTTGAGACCATTTATATGAAATGGACTATATAAGAGTAGCACAGAGTCAAACTGACCCTCAGGGTTAAATCCCATTTATCATCGTTGAATAGTTCGTATATTTCCGTGCCTATTAGAAGCTGCTATTTTTAGCGCTCGCTTTTTACAATACTATTAATGTTCCTCTGAAGGCAGTCTGCGCATTGACTTAAGTTAATTTTAAATCGGACCTTGTCCCAGATGGCTAATTCAGTACACGGTTGAAGCAGAAGTGTGTAGTTTGCTGTACCCATTCATTCGCGGGCATATACACTGATGCACAATGAAGCGAAACTCGAAACTAGACAAAACTACATGCATAGATAGCAGAACCGTTGCAGGGCAAACTATTATATTTTCACACTAGCGATCCGGCCCGACTTCACCCGGGTACAATTTAGTTTTCATAACTTTTAAATTATTGGCGATAATTGTATGACTTAAAGGACATTTCTTATATACATTAAAAAGTTTTAATTATGAATTCATTAATTTTGATAATGATTAAGTTCTTTGTGGCTAGAAAAGACAGTGAATTTTACGTTTGTTTTATTGCGTAATCTAAATTGTAAATACCCTTATTACTACTTATCTATTAAGGATAGATATATGCTACCGCTGACTTTTTGTAGATCATTTAATTACACACAATTCTTTCTTACATAATTTTGTTATAACTCTAAAGTATTAGACTGCGTATTCCATGAGAGCGCACTGGCGGCAAGCTTTTTTCCCGACATGATTCACTAATATCATTAATGCTTAGCTCCTATCAGTTCTAGGGAAATTTTTAATACACACAAACCTTCCTCAATAAATGCAGGTCATAACAGTAGAAACCGCGTCCAAATCCATTCAGTGGTTGTGGAGATTAACGCAGTCAAACAGATAGAGAGACGCGCGTCAGGAACTTCCTTTTATACTATGTATTGATACAGACAAGGTTCCAGTGGTCTCAAATACCGAGTGAACAGTGAGTAGGGGGATTATACAGGTTGGGCGATACTTAGCTGAACCCGACGTGGCATCGACGCGATGGGTGTCCGAGTAATGTTCTGAGATAACGCGGATCATGCATTTTTGATCGGAGTCAATAGCCCATCTTCATTTCATGAGGGCGGGAGGGTGTTCAACAGACGTCCACCCATGTCCCACAGAGTCTCAATCGGTGAGAGATATGGAGATAGTGCCGATCTATGAAGCACCTCCGAGCCTTGCAAAGCATTGCGGCTGACCTGAGCTGTCTGTGGCTGGACGTTGTCCTGTTGATAACATGCATTTGAAATGACTTTTAGGTGTTGAATTGTTACGGACCGCAGAACCTCATCAACACAGCGGTGTGAGGTTAATGTGGCTGTAATGCGTACATCAGCAGAGGTGAGCGGCTATTGGTGATGATTGCTGGCGCTGACGGGCTGCATGGGGCTCCACAGCATCAAAGGAATCTGCCGATGGCCACAATGTAAAAAAATAATGGGAAAATTACCTGACAAGTGTAAGGTAATATTCGCAAACTTGTGGGGGAAACACAGTTTTCCTTACAGGTGAGGTAAAATTACCGCACTCTGGAGCAAAATTCACGTACATGGTAGTGGAAAATCCCATACATGGATGGGAAAATTACTTTACGAAGCGTGCATCTCTTCGGCATTCTCAACAGCTAAGTCCGCGGACGGGCTGAAGAAACAATATTTAAGACAATAATATTCACTGAGGTGTTTCGTTGCCTTCGTGGTGTAATAGATAGCGCATCGGCCTGTCGGGACAGAGGGGCATGGTTCGCGCCCACCCGTCAGCAATTGTAACGGATTTTTAGCGTTGATGTTTCGGTTATTATTAGTCAGAAAATGTAGATAATATCAAAGTTGGCAGTGCCTTTATTACAGGGCATTTTTAAATGTAATTTTATTGTACAATATAGGTAATTTTCCCCTTACTAGCTTGGGATTATTCCCCACTTTTGTCAAGTACTTTTTCCGTACTATTAGGGAATAATACTTTACTTGTGATGTAGTTTTACTCTACATTTAAAAGGTAATCTTACTTTACACGTAGAGGCATTTAGCTTCTCTTACATGTAAGGGAATTTTATCTCAAATTATTTTTACTGTGCACATCACCGCCAGAGACCTGGCCAAGGAATTTGAATAGTGGAGTGACAGAAACGGAATTCGTCGTTGAAGAAAACACTGTTCCATTCACAACAAACCTGCCTCCGCCTCTAGGCGAAACACCGCCCGGCACACTTGGGAACATGTCGCCAGCCGTGGACTGTGGGTGAGCCACACCGTGCATCATCTGATGCGACGATCTTCATTCTCTCTCGCCTGTCTCCAAGCTCCGGACCCGCTACGACGATGCTTATTTCCTTCCTGGAACCACTGTCGCCAAATGTGACCGACGACTGTGGTATCACGTTTTGTTTACTACGCAATACGGGGAAAAGACCAGCCGGTAATATGGAGACCTACAATGAAATCTCTGGTGGGCTCATCCGTTTCACGGAACTGCCTACGGCGGCCCCTTAAAGGTATTTCATCGCCTTGATTTTTCTCCGGACGCAATGACAGCCAAAACACTTCGCGCGGCCGTGAACACGTCTTGAATTACTGCTTCATGTGCTGCTTGTCTGCCTTATATCACAAACGCCTGTTGAATTACTGGCCAGAAATCGTATTCAGATGCTTATCCAGGTATGTGTACACCCGCTCTACTAGTTTCACGGTACTACATTCACGCCTTTTTGGTGTAGCATTTTCTCTGTCGGGCAGTTTACGAGTACACAAATGCACACACAAAGAGATGAGGGTTGCCTACTTTTGAAATTTCAGGCGTTTCTAAGAATTAATAGTATGCCTGTTAAACATAATCTGTATTGTCAGCCACCTTTCGAGACTGCTAAACACTGTGCAGAGCTTGAGTAAAGTATATCATATTTACAAGTAGTCAACAATATTTCGTAAGGCATTACCTAAGTACTGTAAACATTTTATTTCCTGTTACAAGGTTGGCAAACATTACATATTTTATCTGTGTCAAGTACGGTAAATTTATTTCGTAAATTTTATAAAAAAATATTATTCGTATTTCGTTCCCAATGTCCTTGCATAATTCTATGCCGAAGTCAAATTTTACTGTATCTGTTTATAAAATGCTTTTGTGGATGGAGAAAGGAACGTATTGTATTACATATGTATGACAAGTAAACCGAAAAGCTTATACTTAATTAAATTGAAAACTTGTTCAACGGAAATTACGTTCAGTAATAATGACTACAATTTATGAAAATCATAATTTTACTCTAAAATAATTATATTAAAACATTTCTTGGTTTTGTGATTTCATGCATTTATTGTGATAGTCACTGTGACTCTGAATTAATTCAATTAACCGCTTATTTCTGCACTTTGGTTGGAGTTAAAATGTGTGTAGTATGTAAGCGGTCCACCGATTAGCTTTCTAAGTGTCAAACGTGGACGTAAAAAAAAATGGCGAATGTAATATGCTATTTTAATCTAAATACATATGTCGGTTTGTAATAAATGAACAAGTTAAACTAAATTTTAAACAAATACTAAGCGCGCAGGAAGCCGAATAACAATAATACGAATATTCCTCTGATATTGTCACTCATCATTGACATATTGTATTAGCTGTTTGTTGTTAGTTTTAAGCTGTGTATCTTCCCTCACGCATTTCAAAAGATGAAACAATAAGTTATGGACCGCTATAATAAATCTGGTAAATAAATTATATATTGCTAGTTAGTTTTAGAAGTAACGTTTATAATATTTTATTAATTTTTATATGTGTATTTTTTCTCCAAGAATCATATAAAAAGTTGTTTATTAATGTTTTTGTTTAAATTGTATCCTTGAATGCATACTTATTTAGAAAATTGTTAAAATATGAAATATTATTTCCATAAAAATCTTAAAATTTTATAAAATATTTCTCTCAATTAAATTTTTTATGAGCAAATATTTATTCATTTGCAGTCTATGTGCATTGTTAATACCAATATTCTGTAAAAAATAATATAACCAGAATTAATGTTTTCAAAAAATCATATTCTACTTTAGCCTATGGTTCTAACTTCGAGAAACTTCTTGTTTGAATCCCTCTTCTGTAACTATGTGCATGTAATCTTGTTCCACTTTGTCGCACTGTATCAACATGTGTTCTCGTTGTTTCAGTTACTTTTAATAATGCAGCGCAAAAAGCGACTGGCGTTATCAGCCAAACCTTTTCAGCCAGTATATATCACAAACTCGAAAAATCACCAAAACGATCAATCTGAGAAATTCTGAACATTAAAAAATAATGACGAAGCTCGACATCAAACAAATATGACATTGCAGTACACAAAATAAACTACACACGGTGGCAGTGTGTCTATTTACGGTATATTCACCTTTTTGAATCAAACCTTTGAAAAATCACGCCATGTATCAGATATGTGTTTGTCTCCTTCAATATTTCATGTATCACTAGCGTTTTGTACTTATGTTACTGTAAAAGTGTCTTATTTTTGGTTAGAGTGAACTTCAGCTTATATTTATATGAAACAATAATATTTCACTTATAGTTAATACAAATAAAAACAGAGAGAAATAAGATGTGTTGGTAACGCCTAGTAAGAAATAGTTCTTATGGAAAATATAATTGCACTAAGTGCTGAAGAATGAGATGTGCTGTCCCTTTCCTGTAAATTTCAAGACTGGGTTAAGCTTCGTTTGTATGAGGCGGAGGAATATCCTGGAAGTAGAACTTAAGCAGTGCTTCAGAAAAGTATTAAGTAATGTGAATGGATATACTAACTATTTCCGTCCGTAACTGTAAAGGCTGTTCACGATAAAGTGAGCACTTTTGAAATCAACCTTAGAAAAATGTCAATTCCCCCTGCCTGCGTATATTTTAACGGGCGCCCTGAGTGACACGGGCCAAGTAAAGTAGGTAACTATGGATGGGAAATAGTTCCGCATTTTAACTTCGAATAAAAAGTGTTAGGTAACCATTTCTGATCATTTAAATTATTTATTTTGATTTCTTTTTCTTTTTTGTTAATGCATCGATGTGTAAATATGAGCATATTTGTAAAATATTCACTTTTGTAATAATTTCACAGTTTCACTTGACACAACGCATGAATAAAGTGATGAGGCCCATGGCGATGTTAATCTTACCCGCTGCGCATTCGGAGAAGGTCGTTAGGTCACACCACCCTCCCCCTTACCCCCCCCCCCCCCCCCAACCCATCACCGCCGCGCTTGTCAATCCCGTCGCAAACCAGCTTTTCAAACAGGAAGTTTGGCAAACTTCTGCTCCTTGCATCTTTCATAGCTCCCGACGTCCTCTTGACACTGTAGGCAAACACGACTCGACTACGCCCTCACATCGCGAAACCACATTTTCAATAATCCTCGCGACTTATGCATGGAAGGGTAAATACGGGGGGTCGAAGCTCTATAGTGATTTCGTGGGCCACTAAATTATAGGGTCGAATGACTTCGCCAACTGTTGAAAAAATAAAAATAATGCTAATTCATAAAGAAAGTTATATATTTTGTAAACAAAATGATTGTATTTTTAAATATACTTAACTCAAAAGTAAAATAAGTTCAATTATTCTCATCATCATTAATAAAATATATAATTTTTATGCAGGCATTCACTGTCAGCGCATGAGCGTGGAGTTGTATTGTTTCCGTTGTTATGTTCGTTGCTGGAGAAGATGGAGTTGGTGTTTGTTATCAACTGCAGGAATTGGAATTGAGCTTTATTGAATTTCTAAATGCTGATTGCCTAAGAATAAATGGTACAAGATTGACTGATATCAGTGACATTGCCTTCTTAAGAGAAAGAAATATGTACAATTAATATTTTATCAAACTATTGTGCAGTTAACAGATTAGCCAACCTATGTATTCTCTACCATCAATTGTTAAACACATATTTAGTTCCATGTTACCGTTTGTAAATACAGCATCTAACTATAACATCTTTACCAAATTGTTATTAGAAGTAACTAAAAGTCTGAATGAAAATTGAAATAATTATATTTAAGAGTTGAATGGTTGGCAGCAAATTCAACCTAATAGCCCAAACATAGAGGAAAATAAGAGCCCACCAAGATAGCATTGAGCTTCGTCTCTTTTATCTAGTTTGCTTTGTGGAGCAGTACTTCCCTGTCTATACTCGGTTTGCTGTAAAACTCGAATTCTTCCGTAAATAGCCACTTGTAACAAAGATCCCTAGGCGGAAAAGAAATTAAACTCTAGTACGGTTTTACATCCTACGATTATGCACAGAGTAGGGATCCAACGGAATCTCTTAATAATCTCTGAACCACTAGACGCCTGATTACTGATTAGGCGCTCAAAAATTTTAATTCACGCTGGCGGTTATTCTCGAGCCGTCACTTACCCACCCGTCTCACCAAGTAAGAGTAGTGGCTTTACAATCAAGGTCACCGAACACCCTTAATTACATAAACATGCTAACTATAGTCCATTCGCTGTTACTTCACACTTTCATGAAGCCCTGCTAAAGTTCTACTTCCAAGATATTCCTCCGCCTCGTGCAAACAAAGCTTAACCAAGTATACAGAATTACACCAAAGGGACAACACACCGCATTCGTGTGGATCCGGTGTAATAATATTTTATATGCGAATTGTTTTTCACTACGTCTTACCAACATACATGGCTTCTCACTGTTTTTATTTATATTAATTATAAAGTAAATACTATGATTTATAATTGAAATAAAAACATTTCAATTTAACCAAAAATGAGATAATTTTATGTGAACAGAAGTACAACACGCTTGTGATGATGACGTATTTAGGAAGCAACTAAACACGTCATAACACATATGGGGTAATTTTTCAAAGGTTTGATTAAATAAGTGCAAGGAAACGGCTAATAGACTACACTCAATGTCAATGTGGTGACCAACAGAAACTGAAATTCACGCAAATTTTTTCTCTAAAATATTTAGTAAGTTCTACTCTTATCTACATCGTACACAATTCAATGGTTACCTTTTTAAATGCTCAAATTAACTTAAGACGTTAATATAGACCTGCACAACGTTACTGTCAGTGGAGACCGACTCATTTGAGAAATCCTACCATGGACCACATTTTGAAGTGAATACGTCTTTAAATTTTGCGACCATAGTGGGAGGCAATCCAGAAAATCCGATGATAAAATCGGAGGATAGAGTTTGGCATTGCAGCTCCGAATCTATCGTCTACATTCAAAATTCAGTCACTCCACTCGATTGCCAAAGGATCAAAGAATATATTACGTTGAGAGTGGACTGTGAAGCATCACGCGTGGAGGAGGGTTTTTTTTGGTGGAAAAGGGGGGGGGGGTGCAATTTTGAGTTCGTTTCGTCGCGTCTCATAACTTCCGCGTAGTATAACTTATGATTAGGCGAAGCTACGACGCTCGTTTAGGTTTAAATCGACAGCTCTCGTCAAGATCAATAGACTGCGTGTATAAAAACATTTGTGTGGCGTGGTCATGGCAGAATTGCACGAGTTTAATGTAAAAAATGAAGAAAACTTAACACAATGTCGGCCTATACTCGTCAAAAAGCCAAGTCGAAACACGGAAATCGTATACGGCTGGAAAGAGCATCTCAAAAGCAATCCAGTGATACCCATAAAACCCCATATGATCGAGTGAAGCGGTGCCGGGAACGTAAAATAAACACCAAGGCGTCCGACCGCGTCAACGCAGACGTATTCACCCAAAACAAACGGCCGTGTCCCCAACACAGACAAATCTAATTTTTTTGGGGACTTCGCGTCGGCCTGTACTATCGACTACGGTCCAAGCTCTTTGAAGGCGTTGCTTGTTTTTCTTTCTGACAGTCATGTGCACAACTGACAAGTATGCATGGATGGAGAGGCACTGTGGAAACATATTATACAAATAGACTAATAATGACGCGCTTTTTCAATTTCCACTACAGAGTGTGTGAAACCAGTAGTATCAATACCAGCGGAAACCACTTCAAATATAATTCTCTCAGCATACGTTAACAAGCCAAACAGCCTTCTTGGTTTGCTGCCGACGATATTAAATTGCAACATAATATTGCCTTATTTTAAACATCTGTAACCATAAATTGACGAGGGTCTAAAATGGTTATTACATATTAATCTTTAAAAGATATTTAGAAAAACTAATAGTAAGCAGAAAGATAAATAATATATATAAACTGATGAAATAATGGAATAAAATAATTGTTAATATATCTGAGAATATTTTAACACCTTGAGTATCGGCCAACGATAGACTGACGGCTTCTCTGCGCTTGAAGACAAAACTTGCACGAGTTGAGTGGAGTGGAGGTATTAGGGTGGCACTTACCATCGAGATATCTTAAGAGCTGATGAGGGTGAAGCGTGGTGAGTGGATATAGTGTAGCACTGGAATGCAAGGGGGCGAATATGGGAGGGCATCGCGTGGCACGATTCCCACATGCGAAAATCCGAGAGGGCCCCTGCCAGGAATCGAACCCTGTTCGCTTAGGTGAGATGCTAGTAGTCCTACCACTGCATCACCAGGGGGTCCCCGTAAAACTCGCACGAATATTTTTTCACTGTTTCGCTGGTTTTCATGTCGGTCTGCTATGAACACAAAGATTAAATGTGTTTTAATTTTCGTGAACGAATAATTTAGTTTAGATCTTATAACCGAAATGAACTTGATTGACACTTGGCAAGTCTCTGTAATTAGGGCACCGTCAGTTTGTCTACTCACTGGCTGACGTCTAGCCAATGATGGGACTTGTAACTATTGTAAGCGTCCCCTGGGTAATTACAGACCAATAAGACGCTGGTTAGTGGAGTGTAAAGACGACTCACCTTTGGCTTCTCGTAACCGCCAATAAATATTAGCAGACCTCAAAATGTTTACAAGTAGTGATAAAGTCGATGCAGCCTCACATACCGGAGATATAAGTAAACGTATAATCGAATATAAACAAAATTGTCCTCTGTGTCCCATAAAACAAAACAAAGGCAGTTCACGATAAAGCGAACACTTTTGAAATCCCTGCTCAGCATCCACTCATATGCCCATTGTGTATTATTCCGCCATATGTGAAATTAAATTTGCCAGGGGCCTGATCACTTAATTCATGCGCCAGTCATGTGAAACTGTGAAATTATTTGAAAAGTAAATATATTACAAATTTCAGAATTTTGACACATAAAGGCATCACAAAGACAGAAAGTAAAATTGATAAATTGATAGTATTCACAAATTTTAAACTAACACGTATAATTCAACGTTAAGGCATGGAACTACTTTTTTTTCCCCTGCCGTTACAAACTTTACTGGGCTCATGTCACTCAGTGTACCCGTTAAAATACCTACGTAGGGAAGGGCAGTGAAATTTTACAAAGGTTGAGTTTCAACCAGCTTATATACCCATCAACGTCCTATAAATAGAGCCAGTGACGGAAAAACACACTTAACATCGAAATAAATGTAGGAGGGAAATTATTAGAATGCAAAAATGTGTACTAATAAATAACGTATAAGAATGTTGATTGTGGTATGAGATATGTGTGTCCGATGATGGACTTAAGCCCCTGTCACAATGTCAAATTTTTCCGTCAAACTGCTTCCAATAAGTTTGGTCAAATAAAGTTGGACAGTTATGACGTCATCGAAACGTCATAAACGCCGCCATTTTTGTCTGAGAAATTTGGATGGCTTCAGTTTCCACCAAACATTTTAAAATTGTTCCGGTTGTAAAATTTATTTGATGTTTGACGGTCTCAGCCAATCAGAATCGCGCACTACAAAAACGGACGTCAAATTAATTGCGCTGGAAACATACCTGATAAATAAAATTCTAATTTAATAAAGAAACTAAAATAATTTACAATATTACTTACATTTCTTCGTGTAATATACCGAATGAAAAAACAAAAGTAATATCGCACGACGAAAATAGTTTTAGAATAATATTCAAATTAGTCTCCTAGTAAAAAAATTTGACAGTGTAACACATTCAAACACATTCAAAATTATTTGATAAAATTTGTGGAAGGAAAATTTTTATAGCCGTTTTTTTTTTCCTCAAATTTCGTTGTCAGATATAGTTGAACGTAAATACTTGATGGTGGAACAGGGGCTCAACACAAGCACGTGCTGCTCGTAGGTCGGAAGGCGGAGAGTCGAAGGTGCAGACGCTGGGTTCAGGTCTGGCTGTACCTCAGTACGTGGCGAGAACCAAGGAACCTCTCAGATTGTCCAGGACACAGCCCGACCCCAGGTTCCTCGATTGGCTTCCCATACAGGTGAGTACACACAACAAAACACCACAGTTTTGAAAAAAAAAACTTAATTTAATGGAAAAGTGATGGTAGACAAAATGTTTAGAATTTTCCATCAAATTAACGGACATGTTGATTTTACAATAAACAGTCTTAATGTAAATTCGCCAGAACTTTCCGTGGATTCTAGGAAAATGTTTCGTAAATTCACTATATAGTTTTTCAAATCTTCCTTATGCAGGTGTTTTGCTATTTTTTAGACAAATTTATTCTTTAGCGAAATTTTGACAAGCTATGGAACCCAGAGCAATTCTTTACTTTCTTCCCACTGTCGATTTTAACGAAAATTAGAGGAATTATCACACAGACGGCAACCAGTACAGGCGTGTAGGGGTAGTGAAATTTCGCGAAAAGATTTCAAGAAAATTTACATTTCAAATCACTGTAGGGTCGTTCACGTATCTTGATTGGATGAATTACTTTTTGACGCATGTTAGCCATCTGGACACGAAGCACGTAGGAGCCATGCCGTTGTTGTCGAATATGAAAACGCCTTCTCGAGCGTTCAGCAACCAATTGCAATGTACTAACTGCGGTTGGGCACTAATAGCATTTAAGCTTCCCACGTACTCATTTTTTTTTTTCCTCGAAAACTCACTAGCTCTATAGATGCCCTATCCAGGTCTCGAACCCGGAACCCCTTCGCCTCGTGTGCCGGCGTGTAGCCAACTATGCACCGGAGGTTGGTTAAGAATATTTGTTAATTTGTTACGTATTTTTCATCTTCCGGAACAGCAACAAGGCCTCAGTAGGGGAACAATAGACATTCAGGAACGGGGAGAGAATCGGCAAGGGCCTGTGTAGGACCATTCTAGAGCGATTACTGAAAACAATGGATAACTGAAATCTGGTTGGCCGGGCTGGGGATCTTCCTATTGTGAGTCCACTCACACACGAACGTCTTGTTGCACCTGAGTTATATACAGTACTTCTAGATGTGTGACATACTTAACTCTTCCAGCTTGCAGTCATGTTTGAACGTCTTAAGTGTTGCAAACTGTTAGAGGTGGTGCCTGATGCTACTTATGCTGTTTGAAGGAATACGTTTAAAGGGGCCTGGGTAGCAAGCCGGCGGCCGCGAACTTCAAGTGGGGAATCAATATTAAACTAAATTTCTTCTCATTGCGTCAATTTTAAAGATAACTATTTTAAACAAAAAATATTCTACGTGAAATGTCTTAAGGAATGTTACTATGTTACGAGATCTTACCGATTGTTTCGTTTAGTATATTATTTTCTAAAATGTAATATTAAAATTCACATATAACCGAAAATATATATATACATCATTAATTTTTTCAGATGTTTTTATATAGCAATATTTTCGTTACCAACTTTACTGGGCGAATGTCACTCAGTACTCCCATTGAAATACGCGGATTCATGGTTAGTGACTTTTTTCTAAGGTTCGTTTCTGAAGTGCTCACTTGATCGTGGACGGACTTGGTTGCAGGGGGACGCGAGCCACGTGCTGTGGCAGCCTGTGGTCCAGCCAGACGGGCAAGTGGCGGCGGTGGTAGAGCTGTGGCGCCGGGACAGCTCGCCGCCGTTCCACGAGGAGGACGAGGAGATAGCCAGCAGCTACCTGGTGTGGGGCGGCATCGCTCTGCACTACGCCCACCTCTACGTCTCCATCAACAAGCAGCGCCGCCTGGCGGACTTCCTGCTCACCGTCGTCAAGTTAGTCGGGGGGGAATTGGCCCGCCGCCTGGGTGGGTAGGCCGCCCAACTAGCTCCGGCAGAAAAACGTTTCATTGTAAAAACGTGTCTGAGCGAGGTCTCCTTACGAATAGCGTTTGAGGGTGGGATGCAACCCCGTGGGAACCCCGCGTCCGAGGTCAAGAAGCGAGAGAGCTATACGGGCGACACTAACACGCACTTCTAGCGCCTCATCGCTCCTACGCGCAAGGCGTGCAGTGTTTCCGTCGGTGACGCTGTACTGTGTAAATTAGATCTGTAACATAGGGGTTTTATTACAGCGATGAAATCCCACAGATTAAACTACTTTCCTTTTGCCACTTAAAGACATTGCATAGGCAAGCTTTAAAATTGCTATATTTGACCAGTTTCACGATTTCTTCCCTCGAAGAATTTTTGCAAAAAAAATGCGCCCCTAGCTTTATATATATATAAAGCTAGGGGTGCATTTTTTTTTGCAAAAATTCGTATTTACAGAACATTTATTTACAGATATACGGGTGTTCGCGCAATTCTCTATAAAGCATTTTTTGTGATAGTGTAAAATGACTGAAACTGGCGTTTTCACTGTCAATTCAAGGTATTAACATTCCGGTACAAAATGTTAAAAAAGGACTAGGGATGTGTAACAAACCTTTATTTTTATTATTACATCATAAAATGGTAGGGTCGCTGCTGAAATTCTCATAGAGGCTTGTTATCGACGATAAGACTGCACGCCAGTTCATTGCTTTGCAGAGGCGATGAGAGAGTAGTTGATGGGCACGTCTCGGTCGCTCCTAGCGCTCCCACGCTTTTACGTCTCAGTTGTACGAAATTCGTTCAACCAGACGGCCACCTTAACATCGGGGTCTCAACAGCCGATGAGGATGAAGTGAGGTGAGTATGGAGCAGCGCCGGGATACAAGGGCGATTCCCAAATGTGAAAATCCGGGTGCGACCCCGCCAGGAATCCAACATGGTTCGCTTATGTGAGAGGCGAGTAGTCTAGCCACTACAACACCGTGGCCCCCTGTTCAGAAACGAATGAAGTTTATTTATTATGGCGTAATAAATTCAAACATAATATTTCGACATGGTGAGTTTGCACACGTCATTAAGTAGAAGTTTAAATTAATCTAATGGAAAGTCATCAGTTTTACAAAACACTGCAACATGTGGCTAACTGAAAAAACGTAATCGCAGATGGAAGCTCACAGTGTTAAATATGTTAATGAAGGTTACGTACCCACACTTTTAATGACACTAGTTTGTTGTCTGAACTGTTCCACCTTAACTTTGTAATCCATTGTTGAAATAATTTTGTGGCACACGTTGGTCGACTTGTCTATGTTTCGGCTTCTGGCAGGTACAGTATATCGTGCTGGCTTGGTGTTATGTCGACGACAGGTATCAGTCTACGCAAAACCATCTATGGCTTGCACCTGGCGGATCTCATGCCCCGATTTGCAAATGTCGGGGAGTGGCGAAATGCTGCGTTTGTGCTTCCGGCGTAATATTCCGGGGCCGCGGTGGCTGAGCGGTTAGCCTGCTTTCCTCCCAACAAGGCGGACCGGATTAGATCCCCGCGGCCGGGTCACTTCGGATTTTTGCAAGTGGGAATCATGCCGGATGATGCCGCTGGTCCGCGGGTTTTCTCGGGGATCTCCCGTTTACTCCCCCCACTTCATTTCGGCGATGCTCCATACTCACCTCGCTCTCAATAGTGGGCACCAAATACTTCACGAAGGCGAGTGTCGAATGAAAACACTCTTGGGTAGGTTTCATTCTTTCCATGTAGTTTAAAATATGTGGATGAATAAAAATATTACATAGCAAGGTTTGTAATGGTATAGGTAGTTTGTGTCCAGTTATGCTAGTAGGAAGCAATGTGTGTGGATGTGTATGTGGCTGGCTTTCCTTACAACGAACTCCAACGCAATGAACTTCGGCTCGTTCCTTAGCTAAGTAGAATAAACATATTTTAATTTATTTACGTTCTATTATATTATCACATTGGACTACATCGTACATGTAATATCGGAATTTGTCAAGTAGGACTCTTAAGCCTGGGGTCAATTGTACACTTGACAATCTATTACACGTGAACCAATCGGGGCATTGTTACAATCCTCATTCAACTTATTAAAATTTTATAGGCCATTCACGGTAAAGTGAGCACTTTTGAAAGCACTCTCATTTAGAATAATAGTCAATAAATATATTTAATTTTAGCCTAATACGTTAACTTCCGAGTGCGGTGGAATATAAATACTGTGTTTATTACTTACACGGCAATATTTATTTTAAAAAGTGGCTATAGGATAAAAAAATCGTTGACAGGAAAAGGTAACTAGGACCTCAAAAGTTCTCACTTTACCGTGAACAGCTTATACCTGCAAACACTTATTGGATACTACTACAAGTAAAAGTCAACTAGAAAAAAAATTCTAAAAATGATGCTGGTATTTTATTGCAAATATAGTCTTTGGTGTACAAAGAATCAATAAACAATATATAAATCATTAATAATTGAAAATTGCCCTGAATAATATTATTTATAAGATAGCCCTCTGTTAAAGGCTGTTCACGTTAAAGTTAGCACTTTTGAGGCCTTAGTTACTTTTTCCTTCCGGGCATAATTTTATCTTTTAAGTACCTTTTTTAATATTGTCATGTAAGTAATAAATTCAGTGCGTCTATTCCACCGGACTCGAAAGTTAACGTCTAAAGTTACAATAAAATATATTTATTGACTATTATTCTAAATGAGAGGACTTTCAGAAGTGCTCACTTCACCGTGAATGGCCTATTCAAGATACTGCTGCGGTTTCATCTCAGCGCCATGAAATGATTGCAGTGAATAAGTTCAGTGACCTTGATAAAATGTGTTTCAGTTTCTGTTTGTAAATATTTGCAGGTTTGTCAGTTTCGAGGTTGGCTGGCAATACATTGTATACAGAATGATTCACTAGGAGTTACCGCCACTGACAGGGCTTATTCCTTACAACATTTGGAGCAAAATATGTCACATAATGTGGGTCCTGTTCCCAATATTTAACAGAGTAATTCGAAACATTTGAAAAATTACGAATAAAATAATAACCCTTTCAGAGGAAAATACAGTGATGTATTATCAGCCTGTATTGTTTACAGTTGAGCATCACAATTGCGTCTAACAGGCTCACAAAAAAAATGCAAAAATGTGTTTCCGTCCACTTCCATGCATTTCTCCGCACGCTTATGATCCGCACGTGTAGAAGTGCACACGGATAAATTTGATTCCTGTGGTGGCATACATGATACGCCCAAGTAGTTCCTCGCGTGTTTGTGCAGTCCTTTGGTAAGCAACGAGTAGGGATAGGGAAATTTCGCGAATTAATTTCGAGACAAGATAGACTTGGATCACAGTTTATTAGATCCGCCCTGCACGCCTCTGAGCCAATAGCAGACTTGCAAGGAAACACCTTGCGAATCCCATAACTGCCAGGTGTGAGGCAACATGCAATGAACACACAGCTGAGGCTCCGCTATGCAAAGGACTGAGGAGAAATTTTCCTATCCCTAACAATAAGTCACGAGCTGTTCATTGTATGGCATTTCCAATTTTTCGAGTTACTATGTATTGTATTGTAAAGGGCTTTTTTAACGTCCCCTGGTTTTATTTTTGATAGCTTAGCAGGGGATGACTTACAGACTAACTTATAACTTATAACCTAACTTAAATTAACACCCGGGATTCGAACCCAGAGCCTCCCGCACCCCAGCTCGGTGGAGCTCCAACAGACTGCGCCACGGAACGTCGGAGAATTACTCTGTAAATAGTAGGAATAGAACTGACGTTTAATTGTCATATCTTGCTCCAAATGATGTAAGGAATAAGTAGAGACCTGAAAAATTCGTGAGTTTAATGACTTGGAGGCTCTATTCTGCCGTCATATGTACAAATTTGTCGACGTAAACTGTGCATTGGTTGTCTGCCGTCACAGTGGAAGGCAACGATTGGGCCAGAGTTCTTCAGGAGGTGTCAAACACCGTGTGAACCAATGGCTAATGTTATATAAACACACGTGTTTTGAGTTCTAGCTTGTCCCAAAATGAATCCGCGAATTCTTCAGGTCTCTAGGAATAAGCCCTGTGAGTGGCGGGAACTGCTCGTAAATCACCATGTATTTGTGCAGCTGGTGTCAGAGGCGGCCTTCTGCATAAAGATGAGCTTGTGTGAGCGAGGCGGTTGCGTGGTTTGCAGGTCAATCTTCCAGGACATGGTGAGCATGGACGCCCTCGTCATCAAGATCATGAACTTCGCGCAGAGGCTGGTGGACGCGGACAGGGCGTCGCTGTTCCTCGTCGACTCCAAGAGCCAGGAGCTGTACGCGCGCGTCTTCGACGTCGGCGTGTCCAGCTCGGACGAGGACGGCGACAACCCCTCGTCCGACGACGTGCTGCAGTCCGTCGTGCCCACGCCCAAGGAGATCAGGTGAGGCCGTGGTCCAACCTCGCTCTGTTCGCCCCGTCAGAGCGTTCATGTACACTGCAAAAATAATTGTAAATTTACCTGACAAGCGTAAGGTAATATATTCGCAAACTTGTGTGGGAAACATAGTTTTCCTTTCATGTAAGGTAAAATTAGCGCACTCTGGAGTCAAAGTGGCATACATGGTATAGTCCATTCACTGTTACTTCAGCCTTTTCTGAAGCCCTGCTAAAGTTCTACTTCCAGGATATTACTCCGCCTCGCACAAGCTAAACTTATCTAAGCCTGATAAATTACACCAGAGGGACACCGCACCCACATTCGTGCGCACTCAGTGTAACAGTATTTTATATAATGACTATTTACCATTAACCATTACCAACATGCCAATTTTCTCCCTGTTTTTCATTCAGATTATTTATAAATGAAGCATTATAAAATATGAATAACATTTCAATTTAACAGAAAAAAAGTGACTTTTACGAACACAAGTATAAAACGCTTGTGATACACGGCGTATTTAGGAAATAACTAAACACTTCAAACATGGGGAGATTTTTCAAAGGTTTTATTCAAAAAGGTCGAAGAAACCGTGAATGGACTATAGAGAAAAATCCCATACATGGATGGGAAAATTACTTTACGACGTGTACATCTCTTCAGCATTATCTCAACAGCAAAGTGATAGGACGGGCGGAAGAAAGAATCGTAACACACTTATATTCACTTGTGCTGTCGTGTCACCGTCGTGATGTAATGAATGGCGCATCGGCCTGTCGTGATTAAGGTCCATGGTTCGCGCCCGCCCACTAGCAAGTGTCGAGCATTTTAGTAATGAGGCTTCTCTTACCCTTCGTAAGAGGGCATTGGTAATAAAAAAAAAATTAACAGTACTAATACTCCGTGTAATTTCAAATATAAATTCGTTATACAGAATGAGTCGTTTAAAAGAGGCCCCGTGGTCTCTATTTCCTCATTCCCTCGCTCCTTTACACACATGTCCCAGGGGCCTCTGTACAATATTTTTAATGTTTTTGTCAGGTACTTTTTCCGTACGTTATGTAAATATACTCCACATTTGACAGGTAATTTTACCTCAATTTTTTTGCAGTGTAGCACACTGTTTTATTACCCTTTCCTACTACAAAGGGTTCTAGGAAATAGACTAGAGGCATAGCTATAATTTACTTTTGAGCTCCTGCCAACTGGACTTGTAGTCCTGACTCACAACACACTTGACAAATACTCTATTGATCAGGAATACTCTTTACATAAATAACTCTCCTGTGATTAAGTAAAATATTATTTATTTTGTTGAATCTATTGCAATAAATTGTTATCAAACCTCAATAGTAAATGCTCCTCAATTAAACTGCTACTGGAGCATTCTAACAATCCATTCGATATCCACAGCTATCCAAATCACTCACCACTGGAATATTATATTGGCGGGGCGTTTAGGCCCGCACCGCGGAGAAGACCTCTCAGGATCCCCTCGTAGTGGATCTTCTCCCCTCGCGTGGTCACTGGAGCTCGAAGTCTGTCAGCGGCGCCAGCACCCTGCGCTGTCAGTGATCCGAGGTCCGGAGAGGGATAAATATGGCCGACACTCTGGCGACCCCGTTTATATAGTCTGGCCGCGCCCCGCATTCCCTTCTTCTCGTCGGTGATTGAGTGACACCGTGCCGCTCGTGTCGAGGTTGGGACCCCAGCAACACCTCGTTTGCCATTACGACGCGTGGAGGGAAAGTAGGCGAGTGAGTGGGTGAAGAGATTCCGGCGGCTCTTAACACCGAGGTCTTGAGAGCCGACAATTGCGATGGAGGTGAGTATGGAGCAGCGCGTGAATGAATGGTCGGGGGGGGGGGGGAGATCGCCAAGAAAACTCGCCGTCTAGCTGCATCGTCCGGCACATTTCCCACATGTGCGAAAATCCGCGAGTGACCCACCCTACATATTTGTCTGTGAAAGTTGGATAGCTTCAGTTCTCATTAAACATTTGAAGATTGGACCGGTATTGAAATTTATTTGATGTTTGACGGTCTCAGCCAATCAGAATGGTGCACGACAAAAATTGACGCCAAGGCACTTTAAAATAACGGACAACTTCTGGAAACGAAGTAGGTTATGAAGATAATTAATTTATGTAGAGCTGTCTTGGGCGTAAATGTTATTTTAAGTAAATATTACACATTACGATTTCAGAGGCATTAAATAACATTGTGCAGAAAACGTATCTGATAAATAAAATTTTAATTTAGTAAAGAAATGAAAATAAATTTCAACATTCCCTACATTTCTTCTTGTAATGGACTGCATGGAAAAACAAAAGCAATGTTTAACTATGAAAATTATTTTTAAATAATATTTATAATCTGATTCTCCCAGTAAAATAATTTGACAGTGTGACACATTTTCAAACGCATTCAAAATTATTTGATAAAATTCATTGTGAGGAAAAATTTTATGGCAATATTTTGTCTTCAAATTTTATTGTCAAATACAATCGACGGCGCCGACCTCCCGTGGCGCCGTCAAGGCTCTGGGTTCGAGTCCCGGGCAAGGCATGGATGTTAATTTAAGTTAGGTTAAAAAGTAGGGATAGGATAATTTCGCGAGTTCAGTGGCCTGTAGGCTAGACTCCTCAGTCCTCTGTATACTGGAGCCTCAGCTGTGTGTCCATTGGTTGTTGCCCCGCACCTGGCAGTTATGGGATTCGCAAGGTGTTTCCTTGCAAGTCTGCTATTGGCTCAGCGGCGTGATCCTATCGAGAAGGTGACTTCACTATAGATAGTGTTTAACTACTATCTTGCCCCGAAATGAACTCGCGAAATGTTCCTATCCCTAGTTATAAGTCAGTGTGTAAGCCATCCCCTGCTAAGCTTCCAAGTATACAACCGGGGGGGGGGGAAGTTAAAAAGCCCTTCACGATACAATACAATTGTCGAAGGCGCGACAGGGGCGCTCAACTCCTAGCCTCAAGTCGCACTGGACGCCAGAGAAGCTGTGAGTGAGTGGCAAGTGGTGTTGTGCGTGCGCAGGTTCCCGCTGGGCACGGGCATCGCCGGCCAAGTGGCGCTGACGGGCGACGTCCTCAACATCTCCGACGCGTACTGCGACCCGCGCTTCAACCGCGCCGTGGACCAGCTCACCGGCTACCGCACGCACTCCATCCTCTGCATGCCCATCTTCATAGGCGACGGCGTCATCGGCGTGGTGCAGATGGTCAACAAGCACTCGGGCCGCTTCCTCAAGGTAACGACGCTACTTGACTAGTTCACCGTAAAACGAGCACTTTTGGAAGCCCTGCTTAGGATCTAATTGCGTACACGTTGTGTATTCCTTCGCCTTACGTAAAATTAACATTGCCATGGGCCTCATCTCTTTCTTCATGCGTCAGTCAAGTCAAACTGTTAAATCATAACAGAAGTAAGCATTTAAAAAAAAACTGCTAATGCATTTAAAAAATCCGAGAGCGAAATAAATGATTTAATTGATCACAAATGGTTACCTAACACTTTTTATTCGATGTAAAGTTGTGTAACTATTTTCCGTCTATCATTACCAACTTCACTGGGCGCATGTCACTCAGTGCGCCCGTTAAAAATATATGCATGCAGGAGCAGTAACTTTTTTCTAAGGTTGATTTCAAAAGTGCTCACTTTATCGTGAACGGCCTTTACTTAAGTACTCGGTCACTTGGAAAATTCCCGAGTTCAATTACCTGCAGGCTAGACTCCACAGTCCTATGTACAAACAATCAGATATCAACGTCTCATTCGTTGCTTGCTACCAGGGTGGATGGCATTGATTGGTTGAGTTAGTGATTTTTCGCGAACAAGTATGAGTACACGGTAGACTTCAATGCTATAAGCACACAAGAGTAGTTCGTCTATTGGCGTTGGTTTGCTGTATGCTCGAGAAGCAGTTGTCATATTTGACCGGGCCAATCAGAATTCGACAACATTGGCACGGTTCTTACGTGATTCGTGTCCAGACAGTTAACACGTGTCAAAAAGTAATTCAGCCAATCAAGGTAGGTAGACGACCCTACAGTGTTTTGAAACATATCGTGTCTCGGAATACTTTCGCGAAATCTCACTACCGCTATTGATTGGACATGCGTTTTGTTGTAAGTTTGTTATTGGCCCAGAAATCTCAAGGACGTGTCAAAAAAACGCGTGGACCAGTTGCAAAAGTGACAAATATGTACACGCTCATGATTTCTAACTTGTTGCGAAATGAATCCGCGAATTTCTCACGTCTCTACCTGCAGGCTAGACTCTACAGTCTTATGTACAAATATGCCCGTATCAAAAACACGTTGATTGTCTGCTGCTAGAGCGGAAGGAAACGATTGGTCACCGTTCTCCAGGAGGTGTCAAACACCGTGTGGACCAATGGCTAAAGTTATATAAAACGCGCTTGTTTAGAATTCTTGCTTGTCCCGAAATGAATCCGCGAATTCTTCAGGTCTCTACTTATACTGCAGCTTGCGAAGATCAATGTTAACCCTTCGAGGATAGCAAAAAATTACTGGCAATGAGGACAAGGTTCAAGTGAGCTGCCTATGTTCTCCACTACGTACACCCAGTGGTGTGTGGTGAAGTGTTGCGAGGTAAGCTGGTGCTTGCTCGGTGCTGTACACACTCGGCGCACGCAGCAGGAACCAGTAACCAGGGTGGAGCCGGGAGAAACTGAATGTACTGCGGCCACTCACGAGAGAGCGGCGAGGCACCCGTTGCAAACTTGCCGTGACGTCAAGCACACTACTGTGTTTAAGGTTGAAGTAAAGCAGCTGCCTGTGGAGCACTGCACCTGACTATACAATGTGAAGAACTCATTAAATTTTAGTGCAGACACCATAGAAATATTCAGAAAGTGCCATTTATTATGTGTATGAAAGAAGAATGTATATATTTTGAAACATTATAAAATATTTTACTAAACTATACTTTTTAAATGTAATAAATAAACGTTTCAAATAGTCTGTGTTATTAACTAAATTTAAGCATATTTCCATTCTGGATACTTCAGAAAGCAGAGTTTGCAAGGGATTCTTCGTCATAGAATATCGTCATAATGTTTACTATTATAGTACGTAAGAAAGCTGTGGCAATATTGTAGGAAATAATTTTTTGTAATTGATTATATGTGCGTCCATTTGTCACAAACATTTATGGTTGAAAATGATGCAAATAAAGCTAATCATACAATTAATATGATATATTATTACTATTATTTTATTAAATACTAGCGGACCCGACAGACGTCCTGTACATATGTCTTAAATCCGAAATTTTCAAACTTTTTTTAATAAGTTGTAACAATCTGGACCGTTTTGATGAAAATTTTTATAAAAAAAGTTATTACAATACCTGACGTCATCACATGTACAGTTACCACAATTCGACCTATCGATTGCGTGTGAATATGTATTATACTATGAGCTAAGTTGAATATAGAAGCTATGTTGAATAGAAACTTAAATTTGCACAATGTATAGTTTTTATCTACACTTCAAAACCCTTCACACACTAATTACATCTGAATGTAATATTTCAATTAGCACGCGATTTATTTTAACACAATAACAACACAAAGTTACGAAATTCTCCTGAATCTGATCGCAGCGCCACTATCGGGACAAACTGGAAGTAAAATGAAATATTTTTGGATATTCGACACCGCGATCACAGCGCTGTCTGCCGGATACAATGTGAAACATTCCAAGATCAACAATAACTTATAAATAAAAAATTTATTAAAAAAACATTTTGTAGTGGACCGAATTGTGAATCTAAACCATTCTCGAATCCACTTGAACACACACAAAAAATTTCATCAAAATCGGTCCAGCCGTTTAGGAGGAGTTTAGTGACATACACACGCACAGAAGAATTATATATATATATATATATATATATAAAGATGATCACAGTAAATTTTATGACGATCTTTCTTGAAGAAAATTTTCTTGTAAACTCTGCTTTCCGAAGCATCCAAATCTAAAACGCGCATAAATTTTGTTATAAATATGGACTCAATCGATCGATTAACTGTTTACATTTAAAAGTATATTTTACTAAAAAAGTTGCAAAATATATACATTCTTTTTTCATATGCAACATAAATCACACTGTTCTGACCATTTTTAAGGTGTCTATACTACTTTTTTAATGCGTTCCACACGTCGTATTGTCGGGTGCAGTTCTCCATAGGCAGTTGCTTTACTTCAACCTTAAGTGGACGGTGCGTAAACTAGCAAACGATTAGGTACAGCGCTGAGCAAAAACAGCTTACCTTGCAACACTTCACCACACGCCGCTGACTGCAGCAATATCTATTGCATTGGTCCCTGAATTTACACTTACGATCGTCCTATTGGTCCTGGCTACACCGCACACGCCTACTGCACTCTGTAGCGTTTGTTATTGGCTACCCGTCGGCCAATAAAGTCACGCGTTTACTGCGTACCAATAAATGTGTCGCGACAGGTGTAACAGATCTAACAAACCTATCGCATTCATTTGAGAAATTACTATAAAAGAACAGTTTTCTTCTTACGAAATCAAATGTTCACTCTCTGTAATTTCTTACTTAGATTCCGATCGAGTCCAGCGAAGCGGTAAAGTTATAAAAGTGTAAGTTTTTGTTAAAAGAAAAAAATGTTTTTTCTTTTAAAATTTAATAGTAATTTACAATAATCTTAATGTACATAACAAGAAAAAGACTATAATCTATTATACTGTTACAATTTCTCTCTCTAGACACTAAGTGGGTTATACCAAGTTCGTTAAGGGATGGAGGTATTAATCAAATAAAATAATTAATTATAATGTCCTTATTTTATTTACAATAACTACAGCAAAATTCTCTAAACTCAAATTCTCATAATAAATTAAAATTACGTACTGTTCACAATTGAAACCAATTAATAAAATTTATAATTACGACAGAGAAATCAATGAAATTAAATAATAAAAAATCAGTCCCAATAGACAGTGTATGAACCTATTCAATTATTTTATAATTTATGCCTCCATATTTGTCAGTTCGAATATTTACAATAAAATCAGTATTACACTTCCATTAAGTCCCACCTCAGTTCAGTCCATGTCCCGCCAGTCGCAATGTTCTAGAGTCCTCCAAGCGCCCTCACGCACAGTAGGCTTCACTCGTTGGTTTCACACACTCTCGTCCATTCAAACCACGAACACCTCGCTCGCGGTGTCTTAGGCCACCATCTAGATTCTTCCCCAACTCGCGTGATGCGTCGCGGAGGGCTGAGGGGCCAGCCAGTCTCACCAGAATATTCTTGCGTCGTCGCTAAACGTATAGGAAACTCTAGCAGGCGAGTATAGGTCTGTGACGCCAGCAAGTCTTACGCTGTCGGCATTCACGGGATTCTAAGAGGAGGGGGGAGGCAGAGGAGGCTGCGAGCAGCATCGTTCCAGGAAGAGGGGAGGGCGAGGTGGGTCTCCGATTACGGCGCGGGGTAGCTGAGTCGGCGCCAGTTGCAGCACGCAACAATACTGTGTGATGAATTTAAAATAAAAGTATACGTTTTGTAAATATAAATATATTGTACCCAGCAACTTTGGTATAGAAAACGTGTATATAAAATATCTTGGCCCTATATTTTGTTTTGATTATTTCCATTCAAAAGTGATGCTCTCGGTAATGTGGTGTGTTTTTTTCCTGTTCGTATAAACAAATCACATTATTCATTACATTAACGTCACTTTATTCATTTTACCCTTGTTTTATGACTGTATCATATATGGCAATACTGCAGAATGGAGAACGATAAAATTAATATATCATACTATTCCATATTGGTTTGTTACATTTTCATAGCACACCCCAATGCACTGGTTTCATTTTATTACGTCAATAGTGTCTGTATAATGATTTTAAATGAGTATTCTAATGTTAAATACAATACAAAAACACATTATAAACTGGTTAAAATTCGGTCTCCGAGAAGAGATTCGAACTTGCATTTTTCTGCGACCGATCCCACAATGTTACCATTGAGCTACCAATTAATTCTAGTAACGAATTTATACTTTCATATATATACATATAACCAACGTTAGATTTTTATTAGAATTCTCCGTGGGTGTATTAATATAATGTCTCCTAAGAATCTCTTTTCAGAAAAGGCATTTGATTGACACACAAATTGAAAGGCATTGCTGTAGCTAAAAACTGATGTATTATTAAGCTTATAAGGTATATTTCCTATCAATTATTATCAAGGAACATTTCATTCGTTAGGCCGGCATATTTTTGCATAAAGATTGACAGAACCGGCCTTAAACGTAATTTTTTATGCTTCGTAAACTTTATCTAGCTTTCACTGGCATGTAATATTAACGAAACTGTCGTATTTTATGTTCACCATGATTATTTTTGACCTTAATTCTTCGTTAATCCTACCCTCAGTCCGGACTAAGAGTTAAGCTGTACTAAAGCAAGATGATCCTCGGACTAGAAATAAAAAATGCTCTCTGAATACGAAAACATTTTGGTCGGAGTATGATGTTTCCTTAGTCCGGACTGAAAACGACTACGAATAAGGGCCATAGAGTGTGTGCGTACTTGAGTGCTGATCTGGGCAGCGGCGGAGGTTGGGGTGTATGTTACGAGGACACTCGTCGGTTGCAGGAGGACGAAGAGGCGTTCGAGATGTTCGCGGTGTACTGCGGGCTGGCCCTGCACCACGCGCAGCTCTACGACAAGATCGCCCGCTCCGAGCAGAAGTATCGCGTCGCTCTGGACGTGCTCAGCTACCACAACACGTGCTCCGAGGAGGAGGTCGGCCGAATTCTGCGGGCCGGCGTGCCCGAATGCGTCCCGGGGCTCGACCAGTGAGTAGCCTCTCATACCCTACCCTTCCTGTTCACAGTGGGCACTTTTTCAATATGAACCTTAGAAAAAGCTCACTGCCCGCATATACTTAAGGGCCGCATTGAGTGACATGCACCCAGTAAAGTTGGTAACGATTCATGGCAAGTAGTTCCATATCTTAACGTCGAACAAAAGTGCTATGTAACCATTTGCGATAACTCAAAATTATTTCTTTCGCTCACTGTTTTATTTTAATCCCCCGAAGTGTAAAAACGAGGAGATTTGTTAAATATTTATGTTTCTGATAATTTCAAAGTTTCACTTGACCGACGCATGAATAAAGTGATGACCATGACATTGTTGATCTTACATAAGGCGGAAGAATACACAACGTGCATACAAGTAGATCTTAAGCAGGGCTTTCAAAAGTGCTCGTTTTACAGCGAATAGCCCGTAACCCTCATTTAGCAGAATTTTCTCCCGCTAGCCTGTTAGGCCGTAGGATTGTTTGGCCAAGCACATGTTCTGTCCTATGCCTGTCCTGTCACACTCTTGTTCTTGTTCTGCCAAACGACTATTCGCTCAAACGTCCGAGGGTCTAGCATAGAGGATGTTCGACAGGCGGTGATGAAAATTGATGCCAAACGCCTGTTCAGCTGCTAAATCACTGACCGGCTAAACGCCAGTCTACAGAACGTCTCTCGTGCCACGTGACTGTTCTTTCTAATTAATCTTACACCATAAGCATGTTCTGTCAAACGACTGTTCGGCAAAACGCCGCCCCATGCGACGAGAACAAGAATTTCAAGACGCTTCTTCACGGCGTCTTTCCCCACTTGCAGCCCATATGCGGGTTCCAGTTTGATTACGAGCGAATTTCCCCGGCGGGAAATATTTCAATATTCTCGCCGCTCTTCGCCGTGAGCACCCTTCTTATAGGCTATTCACAGTAAAGTCAGAATTTTCAAGGCCCTTCCAATAGGCATCAACCACTAATAAAGATATTTTATGGCAGCTTGCGTTAAATTTAGGAAGTGATGGAATTTATAGGCTCTACGCTCTGTTAATTGGCCACGTGGCAATGTTTATATTAAAAAGGGTCGGATAGATAGAAACTAGCTAAAAGATATATTTTAGCAGGGCTTTAAAAAGTGCTCACTTGACCGTGGACAGACTATGCGACGTAGAGAACAGCTTGTACCTGCGCAGGAATAGCTACCCAGTCCCAGCACTAGGTATGTAGTATGGTTAGCACTGCAGTCTAAGAAGACAAATTTGGACCCTAGCGTAAAAATCTCACCCTATTCGTTTCAATGTCACTCGTTTTGGACGCAACATCTACCTCCTACTTGTTCTCTTCTTTGGGAATTTTTATATGTGAGAAAACAGCAAAAATAATTAAATGTGTGTTACACATAATCATAATAAATCAGAAAATACAAGTAGAAACAATAAATTACAAGAATTTTATAAAAATTATTGACGCTATATTTTTAAATTACCAATGGTGTTTAGGTTACTGTCTTGAAATAGCTATGTGGAATTACACTGCTCAGTGTGATTTGTCTACCAAGCGCTAGAAATACAACCTCCTTTCCAAAGACACACTAGAAACTACTTGTTCATTTCGGCTGCAGACCTGTCGGCATGTTGTTGCGTGTAGAAAAAGCCGCATAGCTACCAGTTCACCACTGGGAGCAAGAAGGCAGTTTGCCAGACCGGTACGGGGATAGCTCAGTCGAAATTCCATGGGCAAGTTTCCGTACGAACCTATGTCTCGATGCAACATCTGGCATAACTGCTGGAAAAATGATGTTTTTTTGCAGGCACTACAGAAAGCCGGACGGCATGAAAGAGGCCTGGAATGTTGACATATATTGTTTAATTAGTAACTGATTGGTAGAAAAATTATTGATTAATTTTGGTACCTTGAAGTATAACTATTTATCTTCCTTGCTTTAAATTTTTCAAATTTCCTTTGACTATAACGTTGGCTTTTCGAGAAATATTATATCATTTTAGAATGATTTCATTTGGTTAAGCAAAGTGGCCTTGTCTTTCCATCAGTGCATGTTAAATCAAGGCTTAGGGAGTCTCCCTAGTAAAATTTTTTAATGCCTCAAGGTTTTTGGTTTAATTGGTACCGTTAGGATTGTTAATAAGAATAGTATACATGAATGTACTCTCTTCATCACGTTATATGCAGGTTAAACCTTCAAATATAGCGCTGTGATAATTACATGAAAATGAAATGAAAGACGTAAAAACGGAATGAAAGTGTGAATGTTCATACTACCTCGTAAAATCGGTATTTCGAAAGACGAGCCTCATTTTAAAAAGTATCTTGTATTGCGTTTTAATAGTTTATTCGTTGTTATTCCACTTTGCACACATTGTTTGGCGGCTATTATTTAACGCTGTTTAACTGATCCATCAGTCAAAAAATAAACCACTGGAAAACAGAGAAAAAAATAACTGATGTATCGGTGGAAAATGTCACTAAATGAATACGTGAAGGAAATCTGTCGTTTTTTCACTGATTGATCAGTTAGATTCACTGAAGTGACTGTTCTAATCATAGACTAAAGATAACGTAGACTGCTTATTCGTCTTCTGCGCATGTTCCAACATTAACGTACCCCAATCCTACACAACTACTAACGTCACATAGTCAACAGCGATGAACGTATTAGTTTATATCTTAATTTCTAAGTGACAACCACTATTATATTAAGGAAATACATTTACCAGTTGAAATTTAATCAAACTGCATTACGAATTGGCTAGAGCAAGTATACAAACATTACAAAGCTCTTGTTTACTAAACACTGTTCTACCCTCAAACCCAATCCACGCCGTATTTGCTAGACGTGTAGGCAGGTGAGCAGTTCAATGTTGGGACACGGAGATTGGTTGTGCGCAGCCAGCGAGATCTGTCTACCTCGTCTTTAGTCTATGGTTTCAATCAGTCAGGTACTATTGACTGACTGAAACAGTGAAATTCTCACGGATTCAGATTAAAGAGCGAGGAAGTAACCACGAGTGGACTATAAATGTGTAAAGGCTGTTCACGATAAAGTGAGCATTTTTTAAAGCAACCTTACAAAGAAAAAGTCACTGCCCGTGCCTGCATATATTTTAACGCGCGCACTGAGTGACATGCCCCCGGTAAAGTTGGTAATAATGGATGGAAAGTAGTTTATATATGTTAACGTCGAATAAAAAGTATTAGATAATCATTTGTGAACCCTTAAATTATTTCTTTCAATTTCAGTTTTTTTTTTTTCCCCCAAGGCTTTGAAGTAGCTATAAAAATGACCAGATTTGTAACATATTTGCTTTTATAATAATTCCACAGTTTCACTTGACCGACGCACGAATAAAGTGATGATGCCCATAGTAGTGTTAATTTTGCATGAGGCGGAATAATACACGACGGGCATACAAGTAGATCTTAAGCAGGGGCTTTCAAAAGTGCTCATTTGACCGTGAACAGTCTATACGTGTGAGCAAGGCGGGTATGGCGTTCTCCAGTGTGTGGGGGCCGCGGTTGGTGGGAATTGTTTCTTTTCTGCCTAAGACATAGTGAACAGCTGATACTTCTTCGTCATATGGGTGTGGCATGCAAACAATGCTCCAGCTCATCCCAAAGAAATTCTATCCGGTTTACATTCAAGCTTTGAGCAGGCTAGTTAAACAGTCCCAACTGATTTTTTTTTTAACCACAACCATGCTGATACAATAAAAGGCCTATTCCATGACATTGTCCAAAATGGCGTGGTACATGTCAAGAGTTCATCAATATACTGTGACACATTACTTTTTTGAATAATGGTAATTTTAATGACTTCAGCTCCAGCGATTAGCACGCTCGCCTCCCACCACGGCGAACCGGGTTCAATCCCCGGCCGGGTCACCGGACCTTCGCAAGTGGGAATCTTGCCGGCGGCGGGTTTTCTCGGGGATGTCCCGTCCCCCCCTTCATTCCGGCGCCGCTCCATATTCACTCCAATCACCCTCGTCGGCTCTTCAAGAACCTCGCTGTTATGAGCCGCCCAAATCTCTTCACTCAGTCACTCACTCCAGTGTGTTGGGGGGCGGGCCGTTGTTTTTCCAGCTACTACCTGGACGTGTTCTCGCTGGAGGACCTGGAGAAGGCGCGCCTCGCCGTCTACATGTTCAAGGACATGTTCGGGCTGTCGCGGTTCGACCGGGACAGCGTGGTGCGCTTCACGCTGACGGTGAGGAAGAACTACCGTCGCGTGCCCTACCACAACTGGACCCACGGCTTCTCAGTCGCCAACACCACCTACAGCATCATCAAGCACAGCCCGGGCATCTTCACCACCTTGGAGGTATGTCCGCCACCTTCCGCCTGAATGCTCACCGTCAACTGAAATCCCTCTCAGTCCATTCACGGTTTCTTCGGCCTTTTTGAATCAAACCTATGAAAAATCTCCCCACGTATGACGTGTTTAGTTATTTCCTAAAGACAGCCCTGTATCACAAGCGTTTTATACTTGTGTTCATAAAAGTTACTTTTTTTCCCTGTTGGATTGAAATATTATTAATATATTATCTCTTCATTGATAAATGCTTCATTGATAAATAATTCGAATAAAAAATAGGGAGAAAATTGGTATGTTGGTAACGTCTGGTAAGAAATAGTTCTTATACAAGATATCATTACAACTGAGTGCGCACGAATGTGGCGCGTTGTCCCTCTGGTGTAATTCTCCAGACTTGTTAAGCTTGGTTTGCGCGAGGCGGAGGAATATCCTGGAAGTAGAACTTTAGCAGGGCTTCATAAAAGGCTGAAGTAACCGTGAATGGATTATATCCAATAGATATACTTTAGCCTTAAGGCCCTTACACAATTGAAAACTTTAACATTTGACATTACGTTTGCTTTCCGACATGTTTCTTGTGGAACTTGACACAATGGAACTGTCACATACAAAGTCAAGCACTCTTGACTTTTCGATTTCGAAAAGTTGAAATTTAAAGTCAAAGTCAAACAGCCGTTTTGCCGGGAATTTAACAGAAGTTATGTGGAAAGTGCGTTATTTTATTGTAGGGCGATTCTAATCGCGGCATATTAAATAAATCTCTTCTTAAATTAAATAAATTGCAAAGAAATATAATGCGAAGAAGAAATATATGAATTGACATATTTTATTAAAGTAAACAAATGAGCTTTTTGTTTTGAAATAAACTTTTACATAAATGTTATGCTTATTTTCTTAAAAGGTACGTAAAATGCATTCCTGGATAAAATCATAATTATTTTCATAACAAGATACACATTTTTACGAAGCTCGCAGAACCGATGTTCAATTGTCTGAACTCTGACTTTACAATATTGTATTGTGTATTGGTGGTTTCGTCAGGGGAAAGGAAACGTAAAGTCAAATGCTAAAGTTTTCTATTGTGTAAGGAGCTTAAGGTAAGGTTTACAACGACCCGTCGCGTCCGTTCGTCCGCAAATCACGTGACCAACAGCCAATCAGAGGTGGACATTAATTCTAGCCGTCCGTCGAAACCTTGGCGAGCTTTAACTTTTGACGGACGGACGGATGAAATGAAAGCCTTCTAGACTTGCACGTTTTGATACTCTTTCATCGCGTGTTTTTGACAAGGTCGTGTAGAATGTGCAATGTTTTGTTTTGGCTGTCTTTTGTTTTCTTATGTTTGTTTATGTTAAGTTACATTTTTCCTGAAGGCTAATTGATAATTACGTTTGGAAACACGCGCTCCTTTTGTGCAACAGTAAAAGTAATAAAATAATTATTTATATGCTATTGAAATTTCTTTTACGTCGATTAATTTTCCGTTACGTACGCCTACGTATATGTGCGTTTTGGGTACTTAGAAACACAATACAGCCAAAAATGTTCACTTTAAATCGAATTTTTTTTTCCTATTTGTAAACAGATTTGTTATTATTAGTTTTTAGCAATGGACTTACGACGGACGTACGAAGTTTGGTTGTATAAATCGCTCTGCTGTGAGACGGACGAACGTATGACGGACGGACGCGACGGGCTGTTGTAAATCCTGCCATAGACGTCAACTTCCGAGTGCGGTGGAATATACGCCCTGCGTTTATTACTTATAAAGGAGGTTAAAGGATAAAAAAAACTGAAATAATAAAATAACTAGGGACTAAAAAATGCTCACTTTACCTTGAACAGCCTATACATGCAAGTATTTTTAACGGGTACACGGGGAGGTATGCACCCACTAAAGTTGGTAACGGTGGAGGGAAAATAGTTCCATGCCTGAACGTTGAATAAGACGTGTTCGGTAAACATTGTCAATATTAAAATTATTTATTTTCCTTTCCTATTTTTTTAATGCATATATATCTGAGGATTAAAAATTTCGGGAAATATTTCCTTCTATAACAATTTACCAGTTTCCCTTTACTGGCACATGAATAAAGTGATCAGGTCCACAGCAATTTGGGTGCCACATATTGCGGAAGGATACACAATGTGCTTACAAGTAGATCTTAAGCAGGAATTCCAAAAGTGGTCATTTTATCGTGAACAATCTATACCAGCATTTACCATTGTTACGCCCGGAATTACGTTAACGTCACGTTAAGCGTAACACATATTACGCTACACTTCATCACGTTTTCGTAAGGTATTTCTGGGTTATACATCGTGACGCTTCACGTAAGCGGGATAATCTTATTGCGTACTGAATCAGTATGTCCTGTACAAATTTTAATGACTTTGAGGATGAAAACTCTGGAAATTTAAGTTACCCGAGTGTATTCGTGCTTTAAGGCCCCCGTCTTCCTGCGATTCTTTCCGCGTTTGAGGCCGAGAAGCGCGGGAGCGATAAGGGCGACACTGCCACGAGCTTGAAGTGTGACTTCGCCATTAAGAGCAAGGCTCTCAACTGGCGCGCAATGTTCTCGTCACACTGCGTGTGCCTGTAGGACTTTCCGCGGTGACCCTATTATTGTATTGTTAGAAAGTATGTAGAAAGGTTAGAGGAGGACACGATAGAGTGGGCACTTAAGAAATGAACCTTAGAAAAAAGTCACTGCCCTGCATGCATATATTTTAATGGTTGCACTGAGTGATATTCGCCAGTAAAGTTGGTAACGATGGATGGAAAGTAGTTCCATATTTTAACGTCGAGTAAGAAGTGTTAGGCAACCATTTGCGATAACTTAAAATTATTTCTCCCGTTTTCTGGGGTTTTTTTTATGCATCGTAGTGTAAAAATGAGCATATTAGTAAAGTATGTACTTTCTTAATAATTTCAGTTTCATTTGACCGACGGATGAATAAAGTGATGAGGCCCACAGGAATGATAATTTTACATAAGGTGGAGGAATAGACAACGTGTATAAAAGTATATCTCAAGTAGGGCTTTCAAAAGTGTTCGTTTTACCGTGAACAGCCTATAGTTCTGTGTGTATCTGAGACGTTTGCTTTGAGATACAGCACTTTGAAAAAGAAGTTTTTATGTACGTTGGAGTGTTTTTGAAACGTGGTTTCTAACGTGCATGATGTCGTGAAAGCAGTCAGCAGGCCTCGTCTGATCTGATGTGTGCTGTTGTTTTTTTTTTTCGTAGATCAGTGCATTGGATGCACGTTTAATAGTTTTGTAGAAAAAAAAAAACGAGTATTTCAAACACTCTGCTGCCCAGTCGGCGGGAGCCCTGACCTTGACCTGGAAGGAACAGATTGCGATAGTATAGCGTTCGTGATTTATACAAATATTGAAAATAACTATATTACTACTATACACTGTAAGAAATTATTTGGAAATTTTCCCTACCAGTGTGCACGCTTAGTGAGAGAGCTGGAAAGGTGATGTTTTCCCCTATACATCCATTGTAGCGTTCCTACATTTGCTGAGGAAACAGTCAAATGCTTAGGGAAGTTCGCAACTTTGTACGGTAGCGCTGCTAAACATTCCTTTGTATGCAGCTTGTTGTGTGGTATCATTACCATACAGTGTGTAGGTTAAAAAATTTCCATTACAGTTTAGGAAGTTTAACAAAAAAAAAAAAAATTAACAGTATAACCTCCATAACGAAATATCCCTGAGTGATGTAGGCATGTTTTTCGTGCACGTGGGAATAACAGTATGTAATTAACATTGAACTTCTCAAGGAAATTTAATTGTGTTTCCTGAAGCACTAGCCATTGCAAAATGAATGGTAAACATTGTGTATTTCATGCGAGAATATTCAGACCTTCGAGAAACGTACTGCGGTAATGTAAAGCAAATACCACGCGAAGCTACCTGAATATTTATGAATTAAAAAATATAAAAAAGAAATAATCCTAGCAGCGCTTTCGTCCTCTTTTCCGGGAGAGTAGAGTATTGTATGCGCGGTAACTAAATTAAAAACGGAAGCAGAAAACACTTGCAAAAAAAATAAAAATTAAATCCCATGAAAAGTAGAGATAACACAACGTCGTCCGTACTGTGAGTGGCCAGCGAGATCACGTGGTACAGAGTCACGTATCACGTGCCACTCAAAATATTGACATTGACAAGCTTCTCTTGACGCGTGAAACGATCGTGATAGGTGTCATTTAAAATGCAGATGGCTTACGTAAACGTGTTACGTGAAACGTAAAGTCATCGTGATCCTAGTCTAATCAGAAAAGTGTACAGAAATTTTTGCTCGCGGCTGCGCAGTCTGCACAGAATACTACGCTACACTTTACCAATGCCTTATAATAATGCGTCCAAAGGCCAGGCGGCCTTCTTTCATGTGGAAACATTTACAAGTGATGTAAAACTATTTTTAGGTATAAAACGTGCAAATATAGAAATATTGAGCTCCACTATAGGCTGTTCACTATAAAATGGACACTTTTGAAAGTCCTGCTTAATATCTACTTATATACAAGTTGCGTATTCTTCCGCCTTATGTAAAATTAGCATTGTCATGTAACTCATTACTTTATTCTTGCGTTGGTTCCAATGAGACTGTGAAATTATTAAGAAAGTAAATAATTATCAAACCTGCTCATTTTTACACTTCGATGAATTAAAATAGAACAAAATGCGAAAGAAATAATTTTAAGTTATCACAAATGGTTACCTAACACTTTTTATTTGACGTTAAGATATGGAACTACTTCCCATCCATCGTTACCAACTTTACTGGGCGAATGTCACTCAGTGCGTCCATTAAAATATATGCATACAGTGACAGTGACTTTTTTCTAAGGTTCATTTCTAAAGTTCTCTTTTTATCGTGAACAGCTTTTACTATAGTCTATTCGTGGTTTCTTCGCACTTTTTTAAAATCAAACCTTAGAAAAATCACCCCATATATGCAGTGTTTAGTTACTTTCTAAATATGCCATGTTTCACAAGCGTTTTATACCTCTGTTGATATAAAATTATCATATTTTCCTTTAAAGTTAATTTTGACAAATAGTTTATTTATAAATTGTAGTGTTTCATTTTTAATAAATATGTATAACACCAGTGAAGAAACGTGTGTATTGGTAACGCCTAATAATAAATAGTTCTCATGCAAAACATTATTACAACTGAGTGCGCACGAATTCGGTGCCTTGTCCTTTCGTGTACTTATCTAAACTTATTTTAGCTTAGTTTGTACAAGGCAGAGGAATAATCTGTAAATATATTTTAAGAAGGGCTTCAGAAAAGTGTGAAGTAACCGTGATTGGATTATATACAAAGTTTTAGAATTTCACTATGGATTTGACACTTTCCTGAACAGATGTAGGGGAGCTGCCATAAGTGTATGGCAAAGAGCACTTGCCATCTGTGCTTTCTCACTATACATATACACTTATGTGGTGTGTTTGCAAACTTTTTTTTGACTGAACTTTGTTATTTACCAGTTGTTGTTCAGTATGGTATTTTTCACTCTTTTCTTGCACTCCAACAATACAAAGCCTATAAACCGAAGAGGGCACTATTTTGGGGTTATATAATTGATGGGACACACGTTAAAGATCTATGCCAAAATTTTCGTGGAAAAGGGAAGGAATAAACGATTTGCGAAAAACCAGAATTCCACTGCATTACAAATAACCTGTTGACAAATCGCTTTCGGCAATACACCACCACTGTTTGTTTTTGTAAAACTATACAACGCACGACAGAATAAAAATATTCTCCTTACCATATGCAAATACATATCTTGTAAACAAGCAGACATGCCATTTTCATAAGACACTTTCGTAGATTCGCAAAAATTTCAGCCCAACTGTTAGTGTCATTCAAAGAACATAAGACTATAACTGGTTATAAAATTATACAAGCACTACCCAATTGCCTCGTGTTAATACATAAAATTTACCTATATTTCCTCTAGATTAATTGCCAAAGATATTCTGATTAGAGCTTCTACAGTTAAGAGGTGGCTAAAATCGTTCAAGTTTGAAGAGGACGTACATGCTCTTCCCGGTCGCGGTTTGCGAAATTTAAGAGCATAATATGAGACTAATTGGAGGTCAGCAATCAAGATTTGCTCTGGAAACTGATTCATTCGTACGTAAATAATAGATTGGCCAATTTCAATGTTTGTGTTTTCGTATAATATAATCCAGAGCTTCGAACTGTAAGTTACGAACTGGTTTCCAGAGGTTATCTGTATACATTGTCTATAAAGTCAACAACACGACGGCTCACTTTTTCTTAACTCCCTGGACGCACGGCAGAATTATCTAATTTGAAGTATTCATGAACACATCTCTTAAATAAAGAGAGAGCTGTGAAACGAACACTCTTTATTTAGTTATTTGAACTGGAATAAACTTCATGATAAATTTTTGGTTGTTTTAATTTTTTTTTGTAATTTCAGAATATTGATAACGGGAGCTTAAATAGCATTCAAAACAGTCGATGTCTTCTGCTAAAAGTACCCGGTAAATAAAGAGGGGGAATTTCTGCTTAAATATTCAACTACAAATAAATATATAGCGTTACAACTTTTAGAAGTTCGGTGTTGGCCCCGGAAAAATCTGTTATTTTTAGTTTGTACCGCATACTTCTGAAATTTTAAACATTATAAGTAATTATTCTTTCCTCGCAAAAAAAAATCACAATTTTACTGTTTTAGAATCGTACAAACACTGAAATACGTACAGAAATGAGATAATTCACACTGAAATCAGATGCAAAAAGTTACTTCAAAAATCTATAAAATTCTACAAGGAAATGTTTTTGCTATTTTAACGATTCAACCTCGGTATTGAGGTGCCTCAGTAATGTTACTACTGCAGTATGGCTGGCAAGGTAAAGTGAGCCAGCACTGCATACTGGTAGCATTTCGTCAAATAAACTTGACATTTGACAAACGAGCATCAAAAGATATTGCAAAATATTGTGGGGAATGTTTTGCTCAGTACACTCTGCGTGTGGTTAAAAACCTTAGTTTTAATTTTAAAGCTCCCATCTTACGTCCGTCTGTCCAAAAACAACATTGCTAAATTAACTGTACTCGAACAGACTGGTTCCAGTTTAATGTCAGCCAGCCATTGATCTTGACCTAAATATATGAAATGGTACGAACACATCACACAGCTACCTTCAAAGTAATAAGTCCATCTGCTAACTAGTATCGTAAAATATTTTTGCCAAGATTAACAAGTCAAACTTTCAGACTGTGAAGCATACTTCATTGACTTGTTAACGACAAAACAACACCTGTTTCATGTATTTCAGGGAGGGGGGGGGATGGGGTATGGCTGTGTTGGGGACACGGCCGATTGTTTTGCGTGAATACGTCTACGTTGACGCGCTCGGACACCTTGACGTATTTTTTACGTTCCCGGCGCCGCTTCACTCTATCATATGGAGTTTTATATGTATCACTGGATTGTTTTTGAGATGCTCTTTCCAGCCGTATACGATTTCCGAGTTTCGACTTGGCTTTTTGACGAGTATAGGCCGACACTGTGTTAAGTTTTCTTCATTTTCTACATTAAACTCGTGCAATTCTGCCATGACCACGCCACACAAATGTTTTTATACGCGCAGTCTATTGATCTTGATGAGAGCTGTCGATTTAAACCTAAACGAGCGTCGTAGCTTCGCATAGTAAAAAGTTATACTACGCGGAAGTTATGAAACGCGGCAAAACGAACTGAAAGTTGCTGTGCCTCCCCCCCCCCCCCTTTCACCCAAACACCCCGTTCTTCAACACGCGATGCTTCGCGGTCCTAACTCGACGTAACATATTCTTTGATCCTTTGGTAATCGAGTGGTGTAATTGCATTTTGAATGTAGACGATAGATTCGGAGCTGCAATGCCAAACTCTATCCCCAGATTTTATCATCGGATTTTCTGGTTTGCCTCCCACTATGGTCGCAAATTTAAAGACGTATTCGCGTCAAAAGAAACTTTAGTTGCAGTGGCACGTGCAATTTATGTAGTTCTGTAGAAATTATGGATCCATGTTAAGTAGCTATCTTTTTTTTTTTTTTTTTTTTTTAATTTCTTTGGGATGGTTCTCTTAAAGTAATATTTTTTTTCCAACTCGGACTATGTTATTTATATTCCACTTTGTGCAGGCTCTGGCTCTATATGTGGCATCCCTGTGTCACGACTTGGACCACAGAGGGAAGAACAACAAGTTCATGTTAGAGACAGAGTCGCCATTGGCTGCCATTTACAGCACATCCACCATGGAGCACCATCACTTCAACCAGACGGTTACCATCCTTCAACAGGTAGGTAGATACACACGCTGAAATTATTTCACTCGCTTCAAGTATGTCGTTGGTTCCTACTTCACGCAGTATTACGTATCACATGTGGGAGAGTGGGGTGTGTTACAACCATCCATAAGCAATACTGCCTACTTCCTTTCGGTATGTAATAAATTATTAAACTGCAAAATTTAACGTATTACTATTAATAATAGAACAAATATTGTACGTGCTGACATAACAGTGTATAAGCAGATAATACAAAACTGCAAAGATATTATACGCTCTTCCTTTTATAATATATTTGAGGAAAAAATAAATTATCTGCTAAACCTAACAAAACATTTAAAAATTTCAAAATAAATCCATCTAAAAGACTCAAATATGTATGTGAACCTAGTGTGTGTAATACCAGTTTTAAAAAATTTGCTAAAGAAATGCATGTTTATATGCAAATAACAATATTGCGTTTTTATATGAGTGATCCTATATTTTAATAACTATACTATGTTGTATTTTAATAACTTCGAGTGTTTATTAATATGTGAACCAAGACATTCGTACTTCGTTTAGTACAACCACCAGAGACTCCTCTGAAAATCATCAGAGATAATAATGTGAATAAGGAAGATGCAAACTTGCATGGTTATTTTACGACTCATAGTTTACCTATAACGAAATATAGAAAAACTCGTAATAGACATTCATGTGCACAATTAGTGCTTATGTGTGACATTGCGAGAAAATGATTTGAATGTACACATTAGGTCAAACGCCACAGAACAAATAGTGATGTCTGTTCAAGAGGTGCTAGCCATGTGACAAATATAAATTTGGAGCTCCTTTTGCTATTATTGCAGCTTTAACTTCTGGGAATACACATTTAGTAAGTTATGGCATATATTTGGTGGGATTCGTTTTTCTTTTCCCTGTAACATGGCGAATAGTAGACTTTTGACTGTGGTCGCGTGGGTCTGGAACGCAAACAATATTTCACCTCATCTGAAAAACTTTCTTTTGGGTTGATTAAGCCAGTTTAGTAACTTAATCTGATTTTCTTCAAACCTTGAACTGACTGGTCTTACTTGGTGGACAGGAGAAATGTTGTACTGAAGAAGGAAATGTTATATTTCTAACTGTTGCCAAAGAGTGAGAATTGTGATATAGTTTAAGATGTTTGGCTACGTGCCAGATTTCATCGATCTACCAATTAAAATGAATGGGTCAAGCATGCACCAAGATAAACAGCAGCAGCTTATTGCACTACCACCACCACCAAAATTCAGTTTCGACAGAGCATCCTCGTGATAATACCATGTGCCGGGCCATACACCAGGTCCAAGTGTATTCATCCGATTGTCACATCATGTTCTCTCACTTATCACTCCATGTGACTTCATTCTCTTGCTCCAGTGACAAGTGATGCCATTGTCACCACTTAAGAAACGGTTTTAGGCATTGGTATACATGATAAATTGTTTTTGCCAGTGGCATTATCGAGGAAAACAATTAATGTTTCTTCACATGGGAGAGATCTATCTGTAGTCGCTGTGCCTTATCTACGATGTAATTTATTTGCGATTGCCGATATGTCCATATGAGTGTAGTCCGCTCAGCATCCTTCAGAGTTTGCTTATCTCAGTTAATGAATTTCTTGGGCTTGCTAAAACTATGCTTAGGATGTTTTCACTTGAACGTGATGGGATGTTTCCACTTGAATGTGATGGGATGTTTCCACTTGAATGTGACGGGATGTTTCCACTTGAATGTAATGGGATGTTTCCACTTGAATGTGACGGGATGTTCAAAGTGTTGATTCCTGTTTGCTCACCAAAACTATTTTGTTTTCCAACCTTTCCCTCAAAAGATTACACGCGACTCCATAGTTCTGTGCAGATATTCCCAACTACCAAATAACATCTGCCGCATCACGTTACATTGATGATCTGAAACAGTGAAATAATTTTTACGTCACTGAGTGATGTGTTGCTGTGCATTAAGGATTGAAGATGATTGAAATGTGTATAAAAACAAATCCGTTCATCGCACTGGTCATCAAATGTTCGGATATTGAAAGCAGGTAGCTAAATTGCTGGAACAAATGCTGGGTTAATCTTGCGCACTGTGATATCTAAGGCTGCTGTTTATGCTCCTGCTATAGCATGATTTCGAATGTATATTTAAATTGTAGCGACTACATCAAAATATATGTTTTTTAATTCTTCTCTTGTGCTTATTTGAGCTTGTGAAACACCAAAATGCTGACTCAAACGTGCATTGTGTTCTGATACATGCAAAATGACGAAATCAGGCTGATTGCTACGATGTCTCTTGCTGTTCGCTACATCTTCTAAATTGTCTACCGAGAACCGATTGGCGCATCCACTCCCAAAACTTGCTACCCGCCAGTTTTCTACGCACAACATGACATTGTGACATAGTGTCCCCCTTGCCATATTCCTTCGATGGTTGTCACCAAAGGAAGTTCACCCGAAGGCGGGAGAGAAAAATCCACTCGAGACCTGGAGCTCACGAGCACAAACACTGTATTCGGTGCTGTCTGGTGAAAGATATATGGCAATTCGTACAAAGGAAATTGTTTACTGCTGAGTGATCGCAGCAGATAATTACAATGAATGATGACTGTAGTCATAAGTGCAGGGTGCTGGCACTCTTCGAGCTCGACAGAATATGTAGTAATGGGCAACGTACAGTACCACAATAATGACGTTCTTATTAGTATACCAGATTTATAATGTTATTGTACCTAACTTCATCAGCAATTTATGGATACGAAATGCATGTCCTAAATTTCTAAAGAACAGAAAACGGTTCCATGATTGTTGTTTGTTTTCAGAATTTAGAGCCTATGCAACCAAAATGGTTTAGATAAATAAGTGAAGATGTCAGTATTTGTACCTTAGGCAAGGATGCTAAGAGGACAAAAGTATTTGAGTATTTATTTGATTACGAAGATAGCAGAAACTGAAATTTCTAAAACTCTTTGTTTCTCACGAAAAAGATACTAAATAATAAAATTTAAACCAATTACTCAATTCCATTTTCCTTAGAAAATTATCACACTTCTGCCGATGTGGAGCTTTCTGTTGTTTGCAATGTTATTGATCTATGTTGTTTTAACTGTTGCAGAAAGGACACAACATCTTCAGCAAGCTAACCAACTCTGAATACAAGCAGGTACTGGACTTTGTGAAACATTGCATACTCGCCACTGATCTGGCAGTCTTCTTCCCCAACAGAGCTCAACTTTTCGAACTGGTTAGCACAAACCAGTTCGTTTGGACTAGTTACAGACACAGGTGAAGTAAAATATCTATGACATCGTCAACATGTTGAATTTAAAACTAGTAATTCACGACAAACAGCTATTTAACACATTTAAATGCTAGGTATAGGCTGTTCACGGTAAAATGAACAATTTTGAAAGCCCTGCTTAGGATCCACATATAAACACGTTGTGTATTCTTCCGCCTTATGTAAAATTAACATTGCCATGGGCCTCATCACTTTATTCGTGCGTCGGTCAAATGAAACTTTAAATTATTAAGAAAGTAAATACTTTACAAATATGCTCATTTTTACACTTCCTTGCATTAAGAAAAAAACAGAAAGCGAAAGAAATAATTTTTAAGTTATCACAAATGGTTACCTAACACTTTTTATTTGACGTTAAGATATGGAACTACTTTCCATCCATCGTTACCAACTTTACTGGGCGAATGTCACTCGCTTTCACCCATTAAAATATACGAATGCAGGGGCAGTGACTTTTTTCTAAGGTTCATTTCTAAAGTGCTCACTTTGTCGTGAACAGCCTTTAGTATGTATTGCAGAAGTATTTCTCACATAAACACGAATAATTATCTCAAGACATTACGTTAGCAACCCATTAATTCGTTTGCACTAATAGAGTTCTCAAATTCTGAACGTGCTTGACAACTGAGATTCAGACTCATGTGGCGAGGGTCTAGAAAGAGAAAATAGCATACCTAATTGCATCACTAAAGACGTCCTCAGGACTGATCCTTAGTTTAGTTTAACCGTGGAACCCCGTCTCATTACTATATTCCATAGTACTTTCAGCAGTATAAACACACACTACTGTTGTATACACATACTAATTTCTTTCCTTCGTTACAAATACATCTTCTTGTGAAAAACTTATTTTCTCTACACCATTCGTAAAATGATTGAATTATCATAAATGTACTGTTTAGACCAACATGATTAAACTTAAAAGTCATTAATAACTTGCTTAAAATTCACGTTAGCAATATTGATGAAAGAGAGTTTCAAAAGGCGTCAAATATTTCCTAATTTCCTATGGTTCAGCTCTTGGTTTTTTTTGGCGATTATGATATTACATTTCATTAATATACTATAGGAGACATTAGTTGATGAACGGTTTATCTTATTGCTGGAAACTTTCAACATAAAATATAATATCAAAGTGCTGTCAGATTGGTTCTGGGAACAAGAGAGGACATATATATTATATTATCGACTGAATTGGAAAATTCCATCTAGTATGCCAGTGCAGCACTGCTGTGATATACCGTGGCATCTCTTCACTTTACCCACCACTTGATATTTGTGGAGATACCTGAAAAAAAGTAGCTACTTTGAGGTTGGTATAACTGTCGTAAAAGTCAAAGTTTGTATGTACGTTTATAAGTTTGTTCTTTATACATTCTACGCTATTAGATGGATCTGGAACAAATTTGGCAGGGATATCCTGCAGTGCATAATTTCAAAATACAGTGTAGGCCACATTAGGCTCCGATCCTCTAGGTCCAAAATGTCAAACAAACTGGGTCCGGTATCCCTCATTCACAACTTACATCTCTCCTCGGTGCTAAATGCAAAGGTCCATTGTTTATTTGCTGTCCTCTAGGCAGATGTACGGTCTGAATGAACTGTTCCTGTTTCTTTCTGGGCTTATCATACGGTTTGGAATATTTCGTGTTTTGAAGTTATAAATTCGTTGTGTGCTTTCTAACGCACTGTGAAATTCCTTCACATGCAATGAATGTAATAATCCATACGGAGTCCAACAAATGTATGCTACTGCTTGCCACTACAAACTTAGTTAATGTGCAACAATTGCAATTTAAGCACGACAAATTTAGTTTGCTTTATCATGCTTAAAAATTGCATTTCTATGGTTACATTAACAATTTGCTTTGTCATTATTGCATTGTTGAATTTTATACTGTCATTGAGACGTTTCAAATCTGATTATATAATCGTTACATTATATTAAGTAAAATTCACTGCCACAGAACAGGTTCAACAAAATTAGATTACTTTATTTAATAATGTAAATTTATTTTTTATGATTAAAAATATGCCTTTGCGGCAGGAACCATGTTTCAGGGACTGTTAGGGTATCTTAATCAAAGAATAAACATCACCTAATTGTCGTGGTTAGAAAAATGCTTATCCTCTTTTTGATAACATGGCTTGAATGTTGTGTCATAGGTAGTGACCGAGTTATTACTATTTACCGAAAAACCTAGATTTGTAGATTATCAAAAGACAAATAATATCCGGGCAACGTCGGGTTGTCCCTTTGGTGTTTTATATATCATATATTAAGGATCAGGCAACACAGTGGTTGGCAGTAATGAGAGACTCACACAATAGCTATAGGGAAATAATAACTTGTACATAAAGTACTAGTAAAGAATACAGGATTGAACAAGCAATGATATCTTGTTAACAAAAATAAGTTTGAGAACTCAAGACACGCGAAGAAGGCAGTCTTTTTTTTTTCATGTGTATATTCATTGAATTCGTCACTGATTATAATAATATGTCATGATAAATTTTTACGTTGTAAAATAATTAAAAACTCATTTCCCCATCTCAGACAGTATTCTCCTCAGGACACTGTAAGAAGTATAAGTCAATAAACTTTAATTTGATAAAAATTTGGATTTTAATTTATAGAATGGACTCTCATAGTGTTCAGTCAAACTCATCAGTCTTGGTTATTGTGTACGAAATTTCCTGTTTCACATCACGGTTATCTTATTCTCTCACAGGTTGCTGCTGCAGGCCATAACAATGACCGCCAGTGATCTGTCTGCTAGCGCCAAGCCATGGGACCTGCAAGTCAAGACAGTCCAGGTCATATTTCAAGAGTTCTACGAACAGGTAAATCATTCTGTTTATATGTCATTATACGTAGTAACATATAAAATATATTCGTAAGTAACTGAAAAAAAAATTGAACTTTGTAAAAATTGAGTTTGGGTCAAATATTGTTATTGATATTTTTTACAAATTTTCATAATTAAACAAACGTAGAGCTTCGAATTTTTCATAACCTACTTTATGTCAATGAAGAATAAAAATAAAAAAACACGAATTTCCATAAAATTACAAATTATTTTCTTGGTACTAAGGCTGATTCGTAAGTATGAGACCAGATGATTACGCTGTAGTCTTAAAAGTGTCTTCTAAGTTGGATCTTATAGAGATGCTGCTGGATACCTTCACCTTCATACGATGAGACTATCTTCTAGGTAACCCGAGTGTACCATTCTCAGACTACAAGCCTTGTGCTTGGAAGTCTATATCCAGTAGTTCAGTTTATAACGATGCCAAAGTGCACCCACATGCCACAGTGCAGCATTAACAACTGGTTGATGTACGTAGCTTGACAAACGACTGCTGGTGTTCGCCGCTTCATCCACCAGCATGTCCACCTTGAGGTTTTGACTGTCTGCATGAATTTTGGCAGGTGTCTATGATTTATTTTCTGCGACAATGAACAGGAAAACTCACAATTGTGTGTCATTGGGGAGTATATATTATGGCTACTGTGGTACCCCCTCATATTCATGATTTACAGAAGTGCAAAAGTCAGTTTGTGTAAGACAAAATGTGTCTTTTCAACACGTCTCTGTGTTTAAATAATACATATTTATGGCATAAGCATTCCACTAAAATTCAATACAAACACACTGTCTAGCTGCATTAAAATTATGTCATATATAGCGTAATGGCTATCTTAATAGTGGCAAGTGCATCAAGGAGCTACTTGTTTGTATGGGTTGAAGTTCGGGAAGCACTGTTGAGTGTCTTGGCGAAGAAAGTAGTTTCTAACCAACTGTGACGCACTGTTGAGTGTTGCTCCTAATGTTGTGTTGGGTGTATCTGCATTGATGAGTACTGTAGCCTATTTCATGAGTGCTGCAACACACCACGTGATCCAAAACCACACCGGTAACGCTTAGTATGTTGCGCGGGATGGAAAACCGTTCATTTTTCAGGAGAGGACCCATGTCCCGAAAAACATGATTCGGGTGCCGCATCAAAGTTTGCCAATACTTCGGATATCGTGATGGTTGTGCATTCCATTTTGTGTCACGAAACCACAACAATGCCTGACATAAGGAGAGATATTTGGCTGAAAAAAGACGTATAAGGATGCTGTGATCCGTATGCCAAAACTTAGAAGCATCCCACGTACTACAGAACCATTCTCTGGGAAAATGGACTGGGCGCATTTCCATGTGTGTATCTGGAAAGATGGTGACAAACCTAGCCCACCAAATGTGTATCCATTACTATTTGGATGGTATCGTGACGACATGAATGAAGTACTATAACGTACTACTTTGCCACTTGGAACTGAGAAAGTCTCATCTGCATTGTGAAGATGATATGCTGTGTGGTTGCTCCTCGGATAAAATGTGTTTGGGAAGATGTGGATGTGCTTCAGCTCATGTCAGATATACCAAGTTTTTCAACTGTAAAGGTACAAGTGAATGTTAGAACACACTTACATTCCACTTTGACTTAGGTGAAGAAGACGAGTGTATGGCTACTTCCTCTGATGAAGATGTATTACAATAATCTAGACAAAATCATTATATTTTGTTCTCTAACGTAGATTGTACTCAACCATTTTAGGTACCCAAAAATTTTTGTTTATTCAAAATTTCAGTACCATTATATGTATAAATAATATTACTGAAATTATATATATATATAGTTTTCCAGCAAAATTTCCATAAAGTTGTTTCTTTATTAATTCTGTCTTACATATTTATCTTGAATAACTACAGTACTCTTATCCACTATTTTCTGGTATTACAAATTGTAAATAACCAATGTTAACAATTTGTTTGGAAACTACACCCAATAAGATAAATGTCTACGCCCAACATGCAGGTAACATACGAGCTATTTTTATTTTGGCAGACGTATTGGATGCCATACTGGCCATAGTAATAAGTATTAATGTCACATTTATTTCAACATTATTTTCTTGTTCGTTGACCCCCAAAAATATATTAGTTGAGAACAACAACTATAGGTTATTAAAATATATACATATTTTAATTTCGGAAGCCACAGTGGACACCTTCTTTAATATCTCGAAATGCTTCGGAGTTAAGTTAGTATATCCAACCGACTAGGATTCACACTAGAGGCGCATAACACTATTTTCGGTCAAGCACTGGCTAGTTTTCCACTTAAAAAATCAAACTTGTCAGGTTCCCCATTGCAGTGACAGCTATAAATGTATCCACGAGAGGTAAAACGGCGTAAACTTGAACAACTACATTCATTTTGATTATGGTATGGAGATGCCTGAGGGCAGCTGAGAATTGACTAACACGTCATAAGATAGAAAGACTCTCTTCCAAAACAATAACAAGAAGGGGCACAGCTTACTTCCAATTCAGAGTATTGCCACTTGTGAGTTCATAACACACGTCTGACGCGCCCCGTGACTAAAACACACTTCATTAATTTGATAGCAAGTGTGAAATCTTGTCTAGATAAAACTGTAAAATTTTTAGGGATGTGCTTGCCCATGACTATTCAATGATAAGAGTCCTCCTATCCTTCCTTCTGATCAATCGCCAATTTTGAACAAGGGAATTAGATCCTTGTCTTTCAGAGATTAAAATTTTGTGCTCTGAGGTCTTATTAACTTACAGGGTGATGCCGAGAGAGCAACTGGCAGGATACCTATTCCAATGATGGACCGCAACCAACCAGACCAGCAAGCTGCTTCACAGGTACGCTATGGATGACAAGATCATTTGCCCATTTTACCTTGACGTAACCCCTGAAGCTGCTAACTTTTTTATACAGACTGTTCGCTGTAAAATGAGCACTTTTGAAAGCCCTGCTTAAGATCTGTTTGTGTACATGCTGTGCATTCCACCACCTGATGTAAAATTAACATTGCTATGGGCCATAACTTTATTCATGCGCCGGTCAAATGGAACTGTGAAATTATTAAGAAAGTAAATACTCACCAGTCTGCTAATTTTTACACTTGTGTGCATTAAAAAAAACATAAAGCAAAAGAAATAATTTTAAATTATCACAAATGGTTACCTAACACTTTTTACTCGACTTTAATGTATAGAACTACTTTACATCTATCGTTGACGACTTTACTGAGCGAATGTCACTCAGTGCGCCAGTTAAAATAGATACATGCAGGGGCAGTGACTTTTTTCTAAGGTTCATTTCTATAGTGGTTACTTTATAGTGAACAGCCTTTATGGCCATTCGTAATGGACGACATTTGATCGTAATTTGGATCGTGATGTTAAACTTCCTATTTCTGGGTTTTCGTCTGTGCAGAGACATTGTCAGCGTAAGTTTAGGTTTGGTTTAAAATATGAATCTTCTGTCCCAATCGCCCTCCCTCGCCATCTGATACTGTAAATTTTTAGGCAGGAAAACAATTACCAATTAATTATAATAAATCAGTTCCGATAATACATTGTTAAGGTCACTGCCTACCAAGTAAATTTCGCCTTAGTGCGTTAATTTTAAAGATAGGCGTTTCAGACAAAACATATTCTTCGTGAATTTTTTAGAAGTTCCGTACAGCGAAGATGTTTCCATAACACGTATAGCCTGTTTGGAAGGAATTTGTAAATTTCATGTTTTACAAAAGAGTTCATATAGTTTATCTATATTGAAAATATACGCTCATAGATATCCTCTACTAAAAAAATCGTGAAGAATAAAATTTGTTTTAAATACCCATCATTAAAATTAAGAAACTTAATCGAAATTTCCTTAACATGGGATTTCCTATTTAAATTTTACAGCTGCCAACCGGAAAGATCTGCCCTTAATATTCGGATGCTTAGTGTTGAGATGTATTACGACATTGTTTGTCCTCATTAAGAGCTTCAGCTAAATTTTAATGTACAGCACGAGAACATGTATATCTGAATAATTTGACTGTCTATCCGTCATAACCATCATCATCAAAATAACCTTATACCCCAGAAATGTGTGGCAAGAAAATTCTTCCAGATTGCAAGAGTTTAACAAATTACCTTCTGTTAAGGTAGCTGACACTAATTAGGGACTCTGATCATTTCACACTATATCTGTTAAAGTCGTTACATAACTGTAACAGTCTGTTTTTAAATAATTTGGACGAATTATGTCTTCATGTTCTGTTTATGGTAATACATTTGCTGAAAAACACATTTTCTCGTAAACATAGACTATACATTATGTTTAAATCGTTGTAAATGTTTTATTATAAATTAGCAGTTTTTTTTCATTTGCTTCGAGTACTGAAATATATTTTGTTGTAGAAGCTTATTAAATGATTTCCTTAATATATATGTTAAGAAATTAAACTACCAAAAAGAGCGTTTTTATTACATGATGACAAATAAGTTACTTGCTGAACAGTATTATTGGAAGAAGGTTTATAACGACATTGCTTGTTTAGAATGCGATGTTTAGTTTATAACGACACTGCTAGTTTAGCATGCGATGTTTAGTTTATAACGACACTGCTTGTTTAGCATGCGATGTTTATAACGACACTGCTTGTTTAGCATGCGATGTTTAGTTTTTTTTTTTCGAGATCAATAGATTCGTTACGTTCTCTGAATAACCAGTTATAAAACTATTTGATACTAATAATTTTTATGACCTCTACATCACTTTCAGCCATTATAAGTAATACAGAATATACCCGAGTAAAAATGTTTATACACTTCCTTCTGAAAATTGACATTTGCAGGCAGTGGATACGTACATCCAAAACAATATGAACATTAGTTGTATAGAAATGCTGAATTCCATTTGCAGTAACTTTCTAACAAATAAAACTAAATAATGGTTTATAATTGTATTGAAAATCTGTTCGTTAATGAAAAATTATAAACAAACAGTGCAATAATTGCCTAAATAAATTTATTTCTTGCTATGTCGCCTCAATTCCGAGGCAGGTTGGCAAAATGGTGGATTTGCGATATCACATGCCACCTAACAAACTATCAGAATGATCGCATGGATAACCACTTGCCTGTTAAAACACATGCAACTCAGTCTGTGTTTGGTTGAATGTGCATATAACAGTACGCTATCAACTCCAACAAGTGTGTCACAATTAAGTGCGCATCTTGTGTTTGCAGGTGGGCTTCCTCACAGGGATCTGCATCCCCTGCTACAGCCTGCTGCACCAGCTCATCCCTTCCACGCAGCCTCTCCTGGACCAGTGTCAGTCGAACCTGGAGAGGTGGAGCGAGATAGACCAGCAGGTGGTGAGGGAGAAACTGGAGGAAGTGCGGCGAAAACAGGAGGAAAAGAACAGGAGGAGCGACAAGGAGGACGAGGGGGCGGTGAGCAGTGATAACCCGGGGGCAGGCGCAGAGACGAAGACTCCAGCCGCCGATAATGAGATGACCACGGGTGAAGCCGAGAGCGTGCAGCCAGGAACGACAGCGTGCGAGGTTGTACCGACAGACGCAGACCAAGCACCTGTAGCGGGAGAAGATCCTCAGCCGAAAGAGCGACAAATATCAACTGCAGCCCCAAACACAGGATGCGGAGACGCGAGTGACGCGCAGTATTACGACGGATGGCTCGAAGTCGCAGAAACAACACTTGGAAACGAAAATGGTGAACGTGGAGGCGAGAAGTCGAAGCAAGGCATTGGCGAGAAGAGTCGCGTACAAAGCCAAACAAACGGGCATCAGGACAATGCCAGTTGAACAGTATTAGTTCGCGTGTAACGCAAATCCGTCAAGGAGTTGTACAACATTCAATATTTCAAGAAGGAAAATCTAAGACTCTTTGTCTGCAAGAATTACATCCCATCCAAGATAAAGTTTTGGAAAACATATATTTTTCTCTAATTAGCTTACATTTACTGTATTCGCAGTGTAACTCAATCTGTTTTAAATGTACTGTATTTTAACTCAGTATAAACGTCCTATTTTTAAAATATTCGCTCATATCATGTGACTTGCTTATAGTATTCAAAGACATGGTGTAATGGAATATTTGTTATTGTTACAACACGTACTTTCAAATTTCAGTATTATTTCATTTTCTCTTTCCAAGTAATCACAAGACTTACTAAAACTTAGACAACAGTTATAACTACAGGAGACTGACTGGACTATACTATATTTGTTTATTTACTATCGCTGCTTTGTGGCGTTCCGGCTACCTGAATTCCTATGACTGAGGATATAAACGCAATGTTTTTCTCAGGATCCGTATAACTTGGTGCTACTCTAGTCAATCACTCTCAAAACTTGTGCATTGTGTGAAGAAATTTGTATATGTAGGTATATATAGGATGCTCGGAAATTCCCCGTACATACTTCTAGGACTTGTAGAGGGGACTGTGTAGACGATCATTTGAATAGGAACCCATGTCCGAAAACGTACCGTCACCGTGCTATGGCCATTTAAAATCAGGCGTTTCACGTGGCCAATTCTGAGTGTGTAATTTAATTAGCACTCAAATTCATTAAGTAACAGTGCCAAGGGAACAATAAAGAAATGCATTCATTTCTCACAACAACACTTTTGTCTGCAGTTAAACGCAGCAACCGGTTTCTGTCTTCTTCAAAGGATGTGTAGTATACGGTACTGATCCACTACAACAGCGGCTCGATGTGGCGACCACCAACATCGTTGCACACATCGTACCTACGAATTATGTCCCGGTAAACTCGCTCCATCACACCAATCTGTTGTGCAGCGACCATAACTCGTGCCAGCAGATCTTCCTCTGTCCCTACAGGAGTCTCGTACACCATACTCTTCATAAGACTCCACAAGAAATAGTCAAATGGAGTTAAATCCGACCTTTCCCTCGGTGAAAGTGGACGAGTAATACACCTGAGTTGAAATGGCTGTAGCGTGGTAACGGTACGTTTCCGGACATGGGTTCCTATTCAATATATCGTCTACTCAGTCCCCTCTACAAGTCCTAGACGTGTGTAATGGGAATTTCCGAGCAACCCGTATACAGTACATAGTAATTTTCACTTGTTTCTTTCCTGCTGGAAAGGTGACTACTGACTGAGGTCAAGATGTTTATTTTGACATGTCATGAAATAATTCTACTTTAATGTTGTTCTGCAGAACTGTAACATTGAGCCTGGAGCTGAAGGTCTTTAGATGGCCTTTTCGTACTACATCCCTGTGATCGCTGCTATTAAAGATTCATACAGGATTACATTCTGTCATCTGCATAGGTGATTTTGATTATTGTGTTGGATTTATTGGTTCAATTCGAAATCATTCTTTTGCTGTTTTCAGCACCACTGAAAAAAATCGCACGTGACAGTTTTCCTTCAGCGTGAAATAATCTTTTAAATTAGGAAAACGCTATTTATTCCATATCTTATTGAACTCTGAGGCTAATACGCAAAGTTCTATTGCTTTGCAGACTGATAAAGATAAATATACGCCCTTAGAGGTTGATATGGTAACGAAGATTGTGTGGATGATTGCAAAATGTAGAATGTTGATATTTTTTGGGCAGGTACAATTATTGATCATTTTATTCACGCCTGCCGTTTGATGTTCGATAAAAAGTTGAATAATATCAATGCAAATTTTGTGAAGTGAATATTCATAATCATCTTAAATTCGAATGTATTTATTGCATAGAATGAAACAATCAAGCAGTTTAACTTGTCTGATTGTAACGAATTACATCTAATCATGCTTAACGCGAGCTCTAGTCACGATTTATGGCGTCTGAGGGTATCATTCAATCGTCAGAGGAGGAATCCAACATTCTGAAATCTCGAAAACAGTTTATTCTTCTTGTAGGTGTTCAGATAAGATGTAAAATAATTCCAGGGATTTCTTTCTTATATTAATTGAGTGCATCTGCCGGATGATTTGCATTTTTCCCCCGACGATTGATACTTATTATGCACTCACTACCCACGTACGGAGTAATAAATATAACAAAATTCTATTGCCGTACTTCGGACCGTTGGCAATATGAATATCTGTGGATGTAAGACTCTCAGTTATTATATACACTACAGCAGATGTATGACGCAGATTATGTGTGACTAAAGTTGAATTTAACGATAACTTTGCAGTTGCAAGTGGTCTAACTAACAGTAGAGAGACTGGTGGAGTGGTGTAGGTTTACGAAGTTAAATGCAAACAAGGAACAGATTCTTGGTGCTTGTCACGCTGTAATACTGCAAACATAATAGTTAAATTAAGAGAGTTAAAGATATCTAAAGAAGATGTTGTTAATCTTAATAGCTATACACAAACTTCTAGAATAAAGAAATACAAATGGCTTCAGTACATACTCACATGTGTTACAATATGTTGTAACTGGTGATTCATTATTAATATGTTGTAACTGGTGATTCATTATTAATATGTTGTAACTGGTGATTCATTATTAATATGTTCACTAGCGTTAATGTTACTCTCGTAAAAATAATTCTCTTTTTACTGGAATAATGTCTTCAATATATTTTTGAATCTTTGTGTGTTGGCAGGGAAATGGAAACATTATGCTTCTAGTACTTCTATTTTACATTACAAATCTAAATATAATACATGTGTGTATTGATAAACTATGCATACATATTGTCCTACGACAAATGTCTAAACATAATGCAGATATTAGATGACTATAGGCATATGGTAAACTTTTGAAGTATAAAATTGTATATGATTTATTTATTGAAAACAATGATATCTTCTGTACTTAATTTGAAGACCATTTCCGTAATAGGATTATGACACCATCACAAAGAAAGCGTATTTTATTTAAAATTAGACATTTACTGCATACAAATATAGTAGAATTTCAGTTGTGACATGTGAAAATTCCGGGTAGCAAAATTATATATATATATATATAATCCTTTTTAACTGAGTAATCGTGGTGTCTAAGTTTCACAAGGTTACACAATACATAATTATCCGTAGAATGTAAGCTATTTTCCATCAGTTTCCAAATTTTAACATCTGAAAAATGTATGACATAGGTAACGAAATTGTTCTATACGTTTACCTAGAAACAACTGTGCGCACATTCACGCAATAAGTTGTGTTATGCAAGTTTTCCTACAACTTTCACGTTTTGTACGTACAGTCTTTTAAACATGGTATGGCGATAACTGCACATTGGTATTCATAATTTTCGTAATAGGAAGGAAATATTTACCTGATTATAGTTTACAAGAAAATTACAAAGATTTGTGGCCATTGTGAAGGAAGGAAAAAAAAATTGTCCCATTACGAAAGAGACAGGAACAAAGTGAAAATTACTATGTAAACTTGTTTATATTCGTCAGTTTATGTAGAAATAGTTTTGTACTCGTAACATGTCACTGTACTTTATGTATACCATTTTATTAAATATGTGTGGATGTCGGACTATTTTGTTCTGGATAAATTGTCCATTTGTGCCGTTTAGAAAAAAAAATTGTGAAAAATTTGATGTTTAATGTATATTTCAAAAAGTTATTACTGCAAAATATATTAATACAAATAAGAGAATATCTTACTTACTTCGTTTTTATCTATAAAATCGTATTTCCTTTTAAAACTCTCAATGAATTTGTGTTTGGCATCTGCATAGTGTTTTAAATTGTTATAAATTCTGTCAAAATATAAGTACCCTAAAAATCAGGAATATATAAAAGAATATGAGCTACGCAGGGACAACGGTTAAGATTGAAGTAAAGCAACTGCCTGTGGAACACTAGACCCGACTATACAACATGAAGAACTCGTAAATAAAGTAGTATAGACACCATACAAATTGTCAGAACAATGCGTTTATGCTGTATATGAAAGAATAATGTATATATTTTGCAACATTATCAAATATTTTAGTAAAATATACTTTTAAAAGTAAAAATTTAATTGATTAGAATAGTCTGTATTTTTTTTTTTTTTTTTTTAACAAAACTTAAGTGCTTTTCCGTTTTGGATGCTTCGAAAAACCGAATTTACAAGAAAATCTTCGAAATGGAATATCGTCATTATATTTACCGTGATCATGTGTAATAAAATAATAGTAATAATGTACCATATCAAATTTATAATTAACTTTATTTACGTCAGTTTCAGTCATAAATATTTCAGGCAAATGGATGTACATAAAATCAATTACAAAAAATTATTTCCAACATTATTATTACAATTTTCTTACATACAGTCATAGTGAACGTTATGACGATATTACGTTATAAAGATTTTCTTGGAAATTCTGCTTTCTGAAGCATCCAGAATAGAAATATGCTTAAATTTGGTTAAAAATACAGACTATTTTAATCAATTATTTTTTTACATTTAAAACATACATATTAGTAAAATATTTTATAATGTTCCAAAATATATACATTCTCCTTTCATATACAGGATAAATCGCACTTTTCTGACAATTTTTCTGGTGTCTGTACCAATTTTTTATGAGTTCTTCATGTTGTATAGTCGGGTGCAGTGCTCCATAGGCAGTTGATTTACTTCAACCTTGGGTTGATAGGAATGTTATTCCGTGATCTAATTTGAACATGGGAAACCAAACCAATATGGCTGTGCCTCAGACTTTCACATGTTCTTTTACAGCATATCCGAAATACATTTGAATATAACAATGTTGCTGAATTATTGGTAATTTTTTTTTATAGAAATTTACAAATATTCTTTTAAAATAAAGGTATGAAACCTAATTGCGGGTGTTTCAAATTTTGCGTTTTTTTTTTTTTTTTTTTTTCCTTGGAAAACTTTCCCGTCTTCCATACGTCCTGAAAATAAATAATACATTTTTGACACACTGGATTTATCTCTGAATTCATTATTACTGAAATCGAAGTCGAAACACATAGGAAAGCGTGATAAAGACAGTTGATCTTTTGTTTTGTTACAGTCACTTCACCACTGTGGTTAGTGATCATGTCTCAAGAGTTGACGAATGTTCTTATGTGAAGACTGTCTGTCCAATATTTCCAAACAAACGTGGTTGTAAACAACAACCGATTTGCAAATGAAAAGCTTTTCTTGTGTTTCGACAGACCGTGATTTTTTTTTTTAGTTCCGCGGTTTAATAAAATCCTTTAAAAAGTGGATTTAAAAATCTACGATGGAGTCATATAATAGATAGTTAACATGCAGAAAAATTTTCTTAAGAAGACTGTTGGTATCAGCATCGTAGCTATGTACATTTCTCTACAGAATGTGTAATTTCGTAACATTTTAATTCACAAGAACAATCTAAGAGTGTAGTTACAGACGACTTTCAGTTAGAAAACATGTCCTTGCAGTGTTTGCAAATACTCTCAGCTATCTCCAGTGTCAATTGATTGCTATGTTACTACAAAAACAGGTTAAATATATTTCTTATTTTTGTTGAAAAATGAATTTTAAGTAAGCGTTTCATACTTTTTCAAACATGTGTGTGTGTATATATATATATATATATATATATATATATATATATATATATATTCATAGTTACAATAATTTTTGTAGACTTAAAAATAGGTATAATTTTTTTAAATAAGTAGTGCAGTTATTTCACTGAACATGTGGTGACAATTTTTAAACGACCAAGAAATCAAAACCTTCAAACTAATTTTTAAGCGACATATATAATTACAGTTCGTTTCAATTAGCTACTCTTGACACATATATAAGTATAACGGTTACCTTTCATCTGAAACAAAAAAAAAAGATGTAAATAGGTTACCACTTAGATATATTTTGATTGCTAACGAAATACTGTAAAAATGAGTGGTTTGGCTGTTGGAACTTATTACGGGTCAATGATTATGTTGTAAGATGGCGTGTATTTTAATAACTTTACAGCCATCCTTATAAATAACTGTCATTTCATTCATAAATTTGTTTTGTCTATTGCTGTTGCGTCCATTTGTAATCAATATCCATTAATCTATCACTATTCACACTTCCTATACTTTAAAATGTATTTGGTTTTTACAGATGAGGATTGCAAAATGGATAACTACTGTAGCCATTAAAATCTGGCCACTTTTTATACATTTTTAAAGAAAATAATGTAAGAGGTGTTTTCATTTAATGACTCAAGTCATTAAATAATATTGGAAATACCGTCAAAGTCTGAGGACAAAAGTGTAACGTGAAAACTTCTGATATTCTCTCGAGAGTATTTGTGCTTCAATCACCCTAATATCTGATATTCTCTCGAGAGTATTTGTGCTTCAATCACCCTAATATCTGATATTCTCTCGAGAGTATTTGTGCTTCAATCACCCTAATATCTGATATTCTCTCGAGAGTATTTGTGCTTCAATCACCCTAATATCTGATATTCTCTCGAGAGTATTTGTGCTTCAATCACCCTAATATCTGATATTCTCTCGAGAGTATTTGTTCTTCAATCACCCTAATATCTGATTTTTGTTCCAGTCATTGAACAAGCTTCGTTTTACTTCATTATAACTTACTGAACAATAAAACACTCAAAAATAAGAGTTTGATCGTCTCCTTGCTAAGGACAGTGAAAACAATTTGTTCAAATTTCATGTTCGTGACAGTATTTGAAAAAAAAATGGCAAAGCTAGACTTAAATTAATTTCCTCAGCAAAATTCTCTATAAATATGTTCTTTACTAAGACTGATGCACATAAATTGTTGAACCTTGAATCTTAAAATTTGCAACATATATGTGTAATTTCTTTGTTCACTGAATAAACTGCGTGTGTAATTTTTGTGTATACATTTGTGTCATACTGTAAACACCATTTCATATTGTATTTTTGAATAAGGAATTGCTATAATAACAACAGGTTTTCGAAAAGGACAGATTTCCATGTCTTTATACAATTAACACATGAATATCGCCCCTGTGTCTCCCTCGTGTTTGAAAGTGAAAAATTAATTTGTATGCTAATATATGCTTCGTAGTCAAACAATATCATAAAATATTTTCCCAAGATAATGTTAAAAAAATTTTATGGAGTATTATGAAGTTTTGGAAATACAAATACATGGTATATATTGTGATTTATTACTGTATTTAAGAGCAGTATAACTAAATAAACTATAAAAAGCCATTGTTTAGTTAATGTTTTCTAAACAGTATTTTGTGCGTGTACTCGTGTAAAAGTTATGTTTTATAAGTGTAATTCATTGTAAAATATTGCGATCAAAGCTATATTTTTGTTGTATATATTTGTATCGTATAATAAATGTCGTGACAAATAAACATGAATCTTCTCATTTTTTGTAGTATAAATTTTATGAATTTCACGATAAGCTGATTTTAACGACATCTGGACAAAACACTCTTTCCATTGCTTTTCATGTAGTAAACCGTTATTTTTTAATGTCGACCGCTTGTTGAAATACACAAATAATGATTTTCAAAGTATTTTACAAGCGCCACTATCATTTTCCAAAAATAAAGTAAAATAAAATGTTGAACCCTATAAGCTAGAAACCACTTGTCGAATTCAATAAATTACATGTTCAAATTTACTGGAATCCCTTTTGTATGACACCAGAAACTAATTTTCAACTAAACCACACTTTTATTACTATCTTTATCAAAAATAGAATGTGTTCATTGAACACATAACTTACTATGTGATGCAAGCTAATTATCCCATATAGCTAAAAACGGATAAGCTCAAAATGATCCAAAATTACTAAGCGTCTTCAAAATTGTCATCGCAATAAATTTTTATATTTTTATGCTGAGAAAATTCAGAAAGATTACTTTGCCATATTCACTGCACCCAGTTAGAAATCAGAGCGATCGCCGGATGAAGTCACGTATTCAGCTGCACCATTTCAAAAGATCACATTGATCAAATCGACGTTTCATTCACTAGAGTTCCGAATCAGTCGTATCAGTCAACAAAATAATGCTCACTGAATTACATTTGATTGGCTACTGCTGATTGGCGAATCAAGCAAATTAACTGGGAACAAGTGATTTATATCAGTGGAATTCTCGACATTCGGTGAGAAATCACCAACAAATCAGTGAAATTCAACAACTATATTAATTAGTTTTTCTGGCACTAATTATCAGTTGCTCAGTTCTCACTTTTTCAAGTTTAAAGTGTTCGTGCTGTAAATGCCTAAACATTGGGCCAGACACTTTTCCTTTGGCAAACAATTTACATAAGCATAGTCACGTATCAGAAACCATTGAATGTTCTCCCTTCACTTATGTTCCCTCTTCGCTCTGTATGTTCCTTCTTCACTCTGTATGTACCTCCATCACTCTGTATGTACTCCCATCACTCTGTATGTACCCCTTCATCCCGTATGTTCCCCCTTCACTCTGTATGTTCTCCCTTAACCCTGTATATTCCCCCTTAAACCTGCATGTTCCTCCTTAACCATGTATGTTCCCCCTTAACCCTATATGTTCCCCCTTCATCTTGTATGTTCCCCATTCACTCTATATGTTTCCCCTTCGCTCTGTATGTACCTCCTTCACTCTGTATGTTTCCCCTTCATCCTTTATTATTCAGCCGTTTTTTCTATCCTCGGTCTAACAGCTATTTATGTCATGCTAAAACGCTTATCTTTTTAACAGTAAACACTCGTAGGAATCTATCACGACATTAAAAGAATACAATTATTACCTATTGGTGTGTACTGACCCCCCTCTCTGTTATGTGTACTCTCGTAGTGTCATCTTGATTGTTGTAACACCTAGTATATCCTCGAGTTGAGAGTTGGAATATTTGGGCGGGGCGGGGGGCGGGGTAAGAATGGAACATCGCCAGAATGCAAGGGCAGGGAAAACGAGAGATCCCCAAGAAAACTCGCCAACTAGCGGCATCTTCCGGCACGATTCCCACTTGCGAAAATTCGGAGTGTCCCGGCCGGGGATTGAATCCGGTTCGCCTTGGTGGGAGGCGAGCAGTCTAACCGCTCAGCCACCGTGGCCCCTGTATATCCTCAAGGTTTCCATTTGCTCCATGTTGTACTTTTTTCAATAGCGACGGAAAAATTATTGGAAATGCCTTTTCCTCTCATATAAGGGTATGTTTGGTGAAAGCTTGCATTCCCGCACATTAAAAATCATATTATTCATCACTGGACGAGCAAGACCATTCTTCTCGCTTTTCATTACCACCTATTTTTATCAAATAAATGTACCTAAAATTTTACAGACAGGTCTACAATGAATCAAAATTATGTCTATAATTGACCATCACATTCAAACATTCCTAGTACTTTTTTTTTGGAATGCCAACCACACTGAACTTAACTACACTGAGCCTATCATAAAATGCTGTGTGAGGTGCACTAATCTCCAAAATTGAAAACACTGTTAAAACTAAAAAATAAAAACCAATACTTTTAGTTTATTTAAAAAAAATGTTTGGAATCTAGAGAATCCATATCCCAGGCTCTACAATTGAAGTTAAAACTGCTCCAATTATAGAGTTTGACTGCAGATCTGTGGAAATTGCTCCACTTGGATCCGTGAAATTTTACTGGTCATTTTAGATAGTGGTATTCGTTGATCGAACAGTGATTTCTACTGACTCCTGGTTGTTAAGTTGCACTGCACTGACTTACCTGGCAGTAAAGCTCGTTGGGCCTTCCACTGATTCGCCAGTAGCTAAGAGCTCATTTGATGAAGATTCAGTAGAATAATACTACTGTTCCAGATTTAGAGCGCAGATGTGTCAAGTGAGAACAAATACAAATATCAGTCGCAATAGCCCAGCATGCATATCACAGCCAAATCAGATTAACTTGTAATGAGTAAATCAGACTGCGAATTACCCAGGTAACCTCCCCCAGGAAGTGTTCTTTGAAAGATATGAAGCAATGAAGGATGTTCAAGATATTTGGGGAGAGTGGGGGAATATGGCGCCGCGGGCAAAATGACGCAAGGCTGTTTCTAGCTTGCTAGCCATTGTAGAAGTGCCCGACAGGTGCTGAACTCTAGCGTCCGTCGCGGTGACTATCTCCACATCCCAATGCGTGTCGCCATTGTGTCAAGCCGGAGCTATGAACCAGTGTTGTTTTCGTGACCATTTTATCAAATATTTCACTGCACTTTCCTAAAAGGTACGGAAATAGTTGTAGTATATGATAAAATGTTAGTAATTGGTGAAATAGTGTGTGGTTTGCCTTTTATTTTCTTTGGTCGAATTAGTTTATATTAGCAAATACGTAAATAGAAAGTCCTGATTTGTATGCAATTACCAGTTGGGAGAATTTGGCACACTGTGTCTTCCCGCGTCATGTTATTCCACAGTGCATCATATTGACCCACATATATTTTATTAGCATATTTTTAAAACATCGTGGCAGTTGAAGTACAGTACGGTGGTTATGTTTGGTTGCAGATGCCAAGAAAATACAGGATGCATACTAATAGAGCCCTGTGGTCGGCAGAATCGCTGGTAGCTGTAATTGAAGAGGTAAAATCAGGCACTTCAATTAGGAAAAGTGCATTAAAATATGGCATTTCCGAGTCTTCAGTACGAAGAAAAATCAAGTAGGCAAAAAGCGAGGCAAAGTAAATACCCATGAAAACGAATTTAGGTAGAAGACCTGCATTTACTAAAACTCAAGAAGATGAACTGGTATCACATGTATTAAAATTAGCTAAGTTGTTTTATGGCATTTATGGTCTTTGCGAGCCCAGAAGGCTCGGGTTTCAATATGTAGAAGTTAATAATATTCCTCATAACTTCAACATGGAAAAGAAAGTAGCTGGGAAAGATTGGTATTATCTTTTCATGCGCAGGTACCCAGATATAAGCTTAAGAAAACCAAAAGGCACAAGTTTGAATATAATCACAGCTTTTAATGAAGAATCATTGAAGACATACTTTGACAACTTGGAAAATGTCATGGAAAAGCACAAATTCACAGAAGATAGAGTTTTCAATGTGGATGAATCGGGAATCACCACAGTGCAGAAACTTCCAAAATTGCTCGGCCCTAAACGAGTATAACAGTTTGGATCAAGGATTCCACGGGAGAGGGGAAAGAATATTACAACAATCTGTGCAGTCAGTGCTTCTGTTACATATGTGCCTCCCTTATTCATTTTCCCTCGTAAAATAATGGATAACAACCTCAGCAAGAATGGAGCAGTAAGAGCTATTTATAAATGCTCGAATAATGGCTGGAGCAACGAGGACCTTGTTATTGACTGGCTTCAACACTTTAAGAGCTTCACGAGACCAACATTAGAAGATCCAGTTCTCGTAATTCGTGATAACCACTGTAGCCATATATCACTTTATATTTATAGCTTTTGCAAAGAAACCAGAATTGTCCTGTTGACGATCCCACCGCACACGTCTCACAAGCTGCAACCGCCTGATCTCACATTCTTTGGTCCACTAAAAAATGCCCTTGACACAGAGAGAGGCCTTTTTCTTAAAACGTCAGAATAAAATGCTAGACTCACTCCATTTGAAATGACTGAGCTTTTTAACCGTGCATATCTGAAAGTAGCATTCATGGAAAAAGCACTCTCTGGATTCAGAGCAGCAGGAATATTTCCTCTGAATAGTGAAAAATTCACTGTTAGTGATTTTGAGCCTTTAGGTCAGTGTTAAAGCTTTTATCCAAGACTGCAGCTATCAGATAATGAAAATGAAAACGACAGTGAGAGTGTTCGACAGCAAACAGGTAATTTCTTCAGACTAGGTCTACAGATGCTACACCTAATATTATCTCTTCCCGAGTCCTTTCCATATCAAATGTCCATAGGCCTATAAGTGTGAAATAAATATCGTTTGTACCACAACCTGCTCTTCCTCCTGCTTCTAACATTTCGAAAGGACGAAAACAAAAATCTGAGATTATAACAGCAACACCAAAAAAAGAAAAGTTAAAAGAAAAAGAAGAGAAAAGAAATTTATCAGTTTTGAAATGTAGAAAAGTAGTGAAAAATGCAGTAGTTATCAAACACGGAAAGAAGGGAACCGTAGTTCAAAGAAAAATGCTCAATGCTAGGGCTAGGCCTAGCAGAAGATTGACTTTCGATACCAGTTCATCGTCTGAAGGTGAAGAAAACGCTCAAGAAAGTTTGTGCTGCGATGATTCTGACATACATGATGCGGAGAGCTGCTTAGGTAAAGAGGTTTTCCTGATTTGTGGGCAGTTCGGGAAAGATGGTGATATTTGGTATCGATGTGTGTTCTGTTCTCTGTGGTGTCATGCTGAGTGCCGTGGGTGGGGCAGTGCAGAAACTATACATGTGACATTTGTTTAAGGAAAGAAAGATGGAAACTACTTTATTATTATTGAAAAACTCTCAGTCTTTAAAATATTAGTACCAATTCAAAGATTGCCCTCTACATAAGTGAAAATATATTAAATTTCTTTTTCCCTTACAAAATTTTTCAACACAAAAAGAGTATTTTTTATATTTTAATTTTTCATAAGCTAGGGTACTAGGAAAGTAATGTTTTTACTACTAAATAATCTCATTTGTCTTGAAATATTTACATTGCAAACCTGGTATGTTTACTTATTTGTAGTGTTTCTTAGTTTTAAAAAATATTCAATCTAAATTACTTGCTTATTACTATTATTATTATTTTAAAACTTTCAGCACTAGTATTATTGGTTATAAAACTCATAAATATTATTGGGTGATGAATGTTTTTACATATTCCCTTCAGTCCCCACATTTTCTATACATTTTGGCCATGTGCCATATAAGCCGAAGCAGTGCGCCATTTTACCCAACCTTTCGGGTAAAATGGCCATTAGTGCATTTTAAGTTTTTTAAAATCTTCACAAGTTACATCAGCAAAATACACAATTGGTTTAGACATTTGTATTGGTTACATGTTGTTATCTATGCATGCATCGTGACATCATCACATGTCTTTATTTGTGTAAGTTATAGCTGATATATCTAAGTCGTGCCGAATTCCCCCACTTTTCCCTTTCATCTAATCCCTCAGGAAGGGACGCCAACCTAATTTTCTCGTACACTTTTAAAAATACTCGTGTAACGAAATACTTACGAAAAAACGGTAATTAAACATTTAACCATAAACATTAAGACTTACAAAATACGTGTAACAACACACTGAAGCCCCTGAAACAATTTGGTGTAGAAAATGTACACTATAAATAACATTCTGTTTTGTAGGCTTTTAAATCAGTGATATTTCGTTTGTTTAGAAAACAAAATTATTTTTACATGGTTTTGCAGCAGCTGAATGGCCGCCGAGCAATTGGAGGGGTAAGTGGAAGCCGATAAGAATGCATGAGCCTTTTTTACCCCGATGAGGCCATAATTCTTTCCTCCCTGGGGGCTACGGTGTGGCAGTGGTTACACTGCTCTCCTCCCACCGAGCTCAATACCCGGCGGGGTTGCCCCCGGATTTTCGCATGTCGGGATCGTGCCGGACGATGCCGTTGGTCGGCAGGTTTTCTCGGGGATTTCCCGTTCCCCCCGCCCTTTCATTCCGGCGCTGCTCAATAATCACCTCAATCGGCTCTCAAGAACTCGATGTTAAGAGCCGCCCAAATCTGTTTGCTCACTCACTTTCTCTTTCCTTTTCTCGCCGTTTTACATGTTTCACACCTATGGTTACATGTTGTTGGATTACTGTGACTCCCAGGTACACTCGTTCTTTGGCTTCGCCTAGCTGTTCTTTTCCTGTGGAATGTTTCTTCGCACTTATTTTATTTTATCTACATTTTTCTCATTGTCAATGTACATATGGCAGCGTGCAAATGAGTCCCTCTCCTGTTTCGGTTCTTCACAACTGATACATTTGATTAACTTGCTTCATGTTTTTTGTGTATACTCTGTCACTGTGTTCTTGCTAGTCCACTTATATTTAATTCGTTTGTACACTATTCATTCTTGTTCCATTCTGGTCATCCATGTGTTTTATTTTGTTTGCATTTATTGAATTTTAATTTTCGATGTTTTTGTGAATTTTCTTATGCAATTGCTTTGTTTTTGTTCCAGTCACTGCTTGAGTCTGTCCCTTTATACCGCATTTTATTATCTCCTGTACGACAGAAAAGCTTCTTCATCTATGGCGGGAATGCTGTTGTCTTGTAGTACCTACTGTGTTGTGTATTGCATCGCATTGTATGTAAACAATCAAGAAAATAATTAACATTATACATTAAGAAATTCTAAATGAGTGATCCACGAGGGTGGGTGTGTCGCACAACGCTGATGTAGCCTTTAAGGGCGGGGTCCTACAATGGTTGATACCCATAGCTTGGGTACTGTATGTGGTGCATGACATTCCCGTGATGTGCTGATGTTGCGCTTGTGCAAGGAACATCTTTGTTATGGGAAATTCGCGGTAAAATGAGTTTTTTTTTAAAGTCCTGCTTAAGCTACTTGTATTCACGTTGTGTATTCTTCCGCCTTATGTAAGACTGGCATAAGCCTCATCACTTTATTCATGCGTAGGTCAAGTGCAACTGTGAAATTGTTAGAGACGTAAATAAAAACAATTCTGATAATTTTCACACTTCGATGCATTAAAAATACAGGAAGGCAAAGCAATAATTTAAGTTATCAGAAATGGTTGCCTAACCCTTTTTATACGACTCTAAAATACTGAACTACTTCCTAGACATCGTTACTAACTCTACAGGGCTCATGTAACTAAGTGTGCTAGTTAAAACATATGCAGGTAGGGGCAGTTTTTTTTCTAAGGTTGATTTCGTGAATAGTGGTGGCTGCATCACGAAAACACTGATGATTACTCGCATAGCTGCTACGGTGCCGTCATCATCAAATAGATCATTATCTACGGTGTTATTTCGACGACAACTCGCATTGTAGCTACGTCGTCAAATCCAAGATTAGCGAGTAGTGTAAATTTGGTGACAACTCCCAGTGCTGCTGCCGTAGCATCAACAAACCCAGGACTCTCCAGGTGTGTTTATTTCCATAACTACTTGCACTTCTGCTGCTGTGGTGGCAGCATCATCACATCCAGAATTACCCAGGCGTGTTAATGCTATAACTACTCGCAATGCTGCTGTGGTAGCGGCGTTGTTATATCCGAAATTTTCCAGGTGCGTCAATTTGACGAACACTAGCACTGCTTGTTATCTGGTAATAGCGACAGCGAATCCGAGATAGGATAGTAGTTTTCTCAAGATTACGTGATTATCGTAGATGCACGCGTTGAAATATGCGTGGCAATACATGGTTAATATGTGTGGCAATACATGGTAGATATGTGTGGCAATACATGGTAAATATGTGTGGCAATACATGGTAGATATGTGTGGCAATACATGGTAAATATGTGTGGCAATACATGTTAAATATCACAAAACTTCTTATAGCCACTAGATGTCTTTGACACTTCACCATCGTCTGTATGTCAGCAAGTTGTTATTTGTATCCATATCGTAATGTCAGTAATACTGTTCTTGTGCAAACATGCAGTTATTAACTGTCTGCATTATGTAGTTAGTAATGAAAGAAGAAATATCACGTGACCATTAAGACACTACAAGCATGACTCACGCGTGTTTTTTTTTGTGCGTATATGAAAGCGTTTGGCAAAAATTACTTTTTTTTTTTTTGTGCAATCATGTGTTAACTTAAAGAAAAAAATTTAATTTGGACTGTCGATGGCAGCGTTGGTGAAAACTTTGAATTCGTCGCCGCTCTACATATAAAATTGTCCTCCAAACGATTTCAACCACCCCATCTCTGTGGATGCGGTCTGCAAGGGAGGGTTTTCCAGGTCGCCAAGTTAAGAACTACTTCTATATTCTGCGAAGAACAATGTATTCCCAGGCCACTTGTTTTGGTAAGGAGTTGTGTGTGTGTGTGTATATGTATATATATATATATATATATATATATATATATATATATATATATATATATATATATATATATATATATATATATATATATATATAATATATACACACACACACACACAAAATTACAGAATGAGACTAATTCTTTGCCAAAGGAAATTGTCGTGAGACCATGAAAACTGTGTTTATTGTTTCTTAACCCATTCAGACCCAGTGTGCACAATTGTGTACTTCACGAGCGTGTAGGTAATTTTTGATCTGTACTGCACTTCCAAACTCAATGACTAATATTCGCAAACCGTCTTACTGGTCTAAGTCATATCTGGTTCATATAACTGTAGCTGAACATGTAGCGTACAGCTCATTGACTGCGAGAGCGAAGCAAGTGTTGGGTCGAATTAAGTACTGTACAGCACGTAACACAGAATTTCTTGTTTGCAACACCTTTAACCGTAGATTAAAGTGGGTCTGAAAGGGTTAGGATTGCAAAAAAAAATTCGCAAGTTTATTTGCTTGGCGATAAAACGCTGCTGCATTGCGCTGGTGGAGTTGTGCAAAGTCATTGTCGTGGAACTTAGAGTTTGCAAAGTCGCTTAAATCTGAGAAGTAAGGTGGGTTTTTTTTTCTGGCGAAGTGTCTCGTCTATAGAAGGGTCATTAGAGAAAGAACCCTCTACTCGGTAAATAAGGAAGTGGATATAATCGGCCATGATCTGTCTTAAGGCCTTTGGTGCATGAAAGCAGAATATTTACATAATTTGTGTCATAACTTGTTTCATAGCGTATTTTTCAAAATTTTGGCCACTTCAAGATGAAAATAACAACTTTTAGCACCTTCTTACGTTGTTAGAGATTCACTTCCATCATTATTCTCGGAGCACTGATGGAAGAAAAGAAAGAATTTTTGTTTTCTTATCTGCAATCAGTGCTTTGAGAATAATGACGGCAATGAATATCTAACAACGTAAGATACAAAAAGTTGTTATTTACGTCCTGACGAGTAAAAAATTTCGAAAAATCCGCTGTAAAACAAGTTGCGGCCCAAATTATATAAATATAATGCTTTCATGCACCAGTGTCCTTAAGAAACATCTCCGTGATTCATTCCGGATAACCATAATAAACTGCATCACGATGGCTGGACCGGGAATCGAACCCGTATCCTTCCGCATGGGAGTCCAGTGTGTTAGCACTGCGTCACCTCACTAGTTCGATAGTAAAAACAGTTGTGCTAAGGAGAAAGTTCAGTGATGGCAGTAAGAGAGAGTAAGTGGAGGGGTTACAAGTTTCAAAATGTCACTATTGTGGGATGAAGCATGGGCAGAATTTGAGGAGAGACGAATTTCAGATTTAACCAATGCAAAAAAAAATATATCTAACTGGTGCTCTCTAAGGCATTGTTTCATAACTTATGCAATATGGACTACAGTATTTTGAGAAAACTGCCCAGAAATGAATGCTTGTGTAAGGTATTGTACTAATAAGCAAAGGTCTCTAGAAGATGCCCAGTAAAATTACAGATAAAAAAATATTTTAGCATGCGTAGGTAATGGAAGCAGACAATTAGAACATTATTTCAGGGTTTAGGAAAGCGCATGTAGTGTCGAGGCCAAATATCATTTGAAGAAGATTCCGAAAAATATGAAGGGAAGGGGAATGTTAACTCAGAAGCCATTTTTATTAATTAAGAAATGTTTTAATGGTTACTTGGTCTGTTTATTCTAAAGTTAATTTTTTATAATTGCTTAACAGTTTTGCTTGCATTTAAGGGTTTTCGAAAATTAAGTCACTATAGAATTTCAGTGTGGAAAGTTTTAAATTATTAGCTGTAGAGTTCTTTTCCTTTTAATTTAATTTGTGTGAAAATCAGGTGTGATTATATATGACCATATATATATATATAATCACATATATACGTGTGTGTATGTGTGTTAAAAGTATTAGAAAGGCTGTGTGTATGTGGTGAGAAGTGCCTCTTTATGTACGTGTAATTATGTGAGTCTAGATGAGTTTGTATTTATATGTGCGTAAAAGGAATCTTCATTTGGCGAATTTATACTCTGCGCTGCAGACTATAAAGACTAATGCTTATCTGCGCATTTAATATTTATTAGTAATTTTCTAAAAAAATTAATAAAAAATAATGTAGCCCCACGAGCACAAAACATATTTTAATTACATGTTTAAATATTTTCTACAAGTAACACAAACATTGATAATATTATTTTAATTGTTCCATTTACTGACATAAAGTAATGCAAGATTTCTAACGCCACCATTTAAACAACAAGAGCTAGTGCCATTTAAATTTATTATTAGTTTCTAGGTTAATTCGATAGCTCTAATTGTTTGCCAATTTCGGTGGAAATATATTTTGTGGTTACTGATATATATACCAATTACATAAGTTAATCACTCGAGTGGCTTTATTTCCAAAAACAGAGGATGAAAGAGTCTCTCATATGTGAATTTGATTCTCACATATGGTACTGTCTGCTAAGAAAGATGGGATGATATCAGTTATGAGTAATGCTTAGGGTATAAAATACAAACGTTGAAAATGGGCATTTGGCATTGATAAAAACTGCAAAAATGTAATGTCCGTACTGGCATTAAAATACATCGATTTTTTATGAGATTTATGGGACATACACACAAGGGCATACAAGGCGATATCAGAGAAGTAAGTTTCATATATCACATATATAGTCCTTACAGGCCTGCGTGAAGTATTCAATCAGCTCCTTAATAGCATACATTACAACAGCAATGTTTAATTTCTTCATAGTTTGTAAACATACATTGTATCGATTCATAATGCCCAGAGACGTCACTGTATATAATTGATATATTTACCACTTTTTAATTTGCCCTAATCATATTTTGTTCGACTATACATGCCAAATTAAACTATGGCCGTGATTATACTGTCCTTTAGACCATGTCGAAATTTTCACATTCTAAGGCACAGTGGTATTTGAATATTACATTCATGGTTATAGAATTACAATTACTTTCAAAAGTTATTTAATGTAGCCCTTTAAAATATTTCTTATTGAATGAAGATGCATTGTTATTCATATTAGCACTGCTATACGCTGCTAAGAGATACAACAGAGCACATATACATGTTTCTGGGAGAAAGAAAAGAAAAAATATCCGTGGCGAAAATTGTCTTGAATTATACGAAACGTTGAACAAATAGGTCAATTGCGTAATAAAGTAATGCAAAAGTGAACTATGAGTCATTCAATTTTATCCTGTCTTGTTATAATTTTCACTGGAAAGCGGAGTATCAAAATGTACGGACGTCACTAAAAGCACATACACTAATAAATATTGTTATACCAACACCTTTCAGTGATCAGGTTTCAATTTGCTTGAATAAGATGTATTGCAATATATTATCAGTCTTACAGAATTAATACTTATCAGAGTGATGCCGCAACGGGACAGTAAGAAACGTTTAACTTTATAGCGTTTGAGACAAAAGGCGTTAAATAATCACGTGTTGCACAATATTGACAGCGGGAAACTCGAGTTTCTTGAGCGTAATATAACGACGGTATAAGATAAGTGGCATGTTGCTTAACCTCAGTGATTCAGAAGCTTTCAAATGCTATTCCTACCGACAATCCTTAAGGTAATGTTTAGATTTATGTACTTTTCCCCGTGATTTCTCAGTTACAATACTCAACTAACTTTAAACTAAGAAATGCAATTGTTTGCAAACGTAATTTATACAATTGTCATGACATTTTACGGATCAAAGTTGACGGCGTGCACAAAAAAAAGAAATTTCTCGGCCTCTGCAGTGAGGAAAACCTAAAGTTTTAGATATGTGTGTGTGTGTATGTATATGTATATGTATATATATATATATATATGGAGAGTTTCGTCTACGGTGAAAAATCTTTTGTTCCCTCAACTAATCAGGTTTTGCTCCAGACATTTGCATTGGCTCCCTTGAACAAAACCCAACAAAGCATTTAAGAATAATAAAGTTCGCCGCGCAGGCTTCCGCGGAAGTTGTCTGCAAGATCTTGCCTTCTGGGCGGGTAGTAAATAGCTACGACTATTCTTCTCAGAAGCCAAGATCTTGCATTCAAGAACAATTTGTTGAGCCTAACATTTATTTCCTGAATCGTGTGCATAGGTCGTTCATGCATTTGGTAAACACGACTATTTTAAAAGTACGTTCAACTAATGGATATGTATGCCGTTATAAACGCCATGGTAGAGCCAAATTAATATTTTATTAGGAGTGAATAACAATGCGATTAGCTGGAAGAGTGTGATATGTATAGAATTACAAAATTTATGGCGGCAAAATATCAGTTTGATCCAATACCAGTACCGATCTGGTCGTCTGTAGGGTAACCGGGTAATTTGATTGCCTTTGGTTCGAATTTACATTACATTAGGATAACAGCGATGCTTGTTGGTGTATATGCATTTGTTTTCGTGATGATACGTCAAACTTTCAGAAATGATGGAGATGGACATTTGAAGGCAAATTAGATAGGGAATAGTGAGCCGGAAATGTCTTGGTCAAAAGTTATAGGTGAAAAACTTGGCGAAACGAAAGCGGAACATCCTGCACAGTTTTTTATTTGACAACATCATGCATACCACGATAAGCTGAATAAGTTTTACAGGAGATGTTCGAAATGGCGGCCCCCAGCATTGATGCAGCCATGGCAGCGTTGCAAGAGGTTTTGACACATCCGTTGTAAAATTGCTGGCGACATTCTGATGGCATCACATGCAGCAAGGATTCTCACCAGCAGGTCTTCTGCATCAAGTACCCGTACGAGTCTCGTAGACAAGATTTTTTACATGATCCCACATGAAAAATCTTATCGAGTTGAGATCAGGCGAACGCGCTGCCCACGGAACTGGACCTCCTCTTGCGATCCACCTCTGCGGCTACATCTCGCCACAACCGTTCGGCTTCCCTGCTGTTTCCATCTGCTTGCCCGAATACAAGCACGATATTCCCTCAGCCGTGTACCCCACTTCTGTCTTTACTGTTCACTGGCGAAACACACACAGCAGTAAGTATGCAGGTAACAGGACCCTGGCTTCTTCCACGCCGCCTTGCACTGCAAGTCTTGCAAACGCATGATCTCACCCCGAAATCTATAGAATGTTCCAGTGTCGCTTCGCCACGTTTTTCATCTATAGCTTTTGACTAAGATATTTCCGGTCCACCTTTGCCTATCTCAGTTCGCTTTTCCCTTTCTCCATCATCCCTCAAAGTATGGCATATCCTCCCGAAAACACGCTGTATTGAAGATTACTAAAAGGCACAAAATGTCTAAATTGGACCATTCTAAACAGAATACAAAGACAATGAAGCTATGAAACTTGAAAATATTTTACCATGATGTTATTTATTAGACATTTTATAAAAAATTAAAATATAATTACCACGTTATCAGTTAGCCAGACCGAGTTTGCTAAATCCTAAAGTTGGAACGCAAATGCTTCGTGTTTGCATCTCGTTACTCCTGTCGTACTTTTGATGTGAATACGTTTTTAAATTTGCGACCATAGTGGGAGGCAATCCAGAAAATCCGATGATAACAAAATCGGGGGATAGAGTTTGGCATTGCAGCTCCGAATCTATCGTCTACATTCAAGATTCAATTACACTACTCGATAGCCAAAGGATCAAAGAATATGTTACGTTGAGTGAGAACTGCGAAGAATCGCGCGCGATGGGAAGGGGGGGAGGGGGCGCAATTTTGAGTTCGTTTCGCCGCGTGTCATAACTGCCGCGAAGTATAACTTTTGACTAGGATAAGCTACGACGCTCGTTTAGGTTTCACTTAACACAATGTCGGCCTATACTCGTCAAAAAGCCAAGTCGAAATACAGAATTATACGGTTGTAAAGAGCATCTCGAAAACAATCCAGTGATACACATAAAGCCTCATATGATCGAGTGAAGTGATGCAGGGAACGTAAAAAAAAAAAACATCAAGGCGTCCTAGCGCGTCACCGTAGACGTATTCACGCAAAACAAACGGCCGTGTACCCAACACAGCCGATCTCAATTTTTTACAATAACCGAAACTCTAACACATGTGCAAAAAAAATGTCAGACCTCGTAGAGAAAATATAATTACTCATCTACCGGGATCAAAAGTTACATCCTCACAGCTTGTTTCTCGAGAAAAAATATTAGACCTTTTTATGGACGGGCACGTTTACAGAATTATTGTTGAATGTACAAATATTTACATTGATTTTGTAAAATGTAAATATGAAAGGGAACGCGTGCAAGAAACACAAACGAAGTGGAAATTAAGGCCTTATTTGGACTTCTGAGTAAACGGAGGTTTTTCTTTCTTCTCAGGTGCCTTCGTTTCGCTGGCATTCGAGATAGGGCGACTCGAAGAGAATTTGACAAGTTTGCTCCCATGAGAAATATATTTGAAGTTGTGAACTACAATTTTTCAAAATATTTTATTCCCAGTGCATATCTCATTAACGATGAACAGCTTCTTGCATTCCGTGGCAAATGCCCTTTCCGACAGTATTTACCAAAGAAACCGGCAAAATATGGAATAAAGATGTTTGCTCTAGTTGATGCGAAAATGCCATACACAGTGGATTTAGAATGATACCTAGGCATTCAACCCGAAGGGCCTTTCAGGAAAAGTAACTTACCAACATATATTGTTAGGAGGCTGAGCGAGCGTATCAGCGATTCACATCGTAATGTAAACACCGATAATTGGTCTAGAAGATATCCTTTGGCTAAATACCTTTTACCAAAAGGACTTACATTTGTCAGCACTCTCCAAAAAAAAAAAAACAAGGCAGAAATCCCGAAAGAATTTTTACCATATAAACAGCGTGAACATAATTCTTCAATTTTTGGGTTACAAGAAGATCTTTCATTGATCTCATATTGCTCTAAGAAAAATCAAGCAGTTTTGGTTTTATCAACTTTACATCATGACATAAAAATCGACGAGGAAACCGGAAACCTCTGAAAACCGGAAATAATTACGTTCTACAACAACACGAAAATCGGAGTTGATTTACTCAATCAACTTATTGAAAAATATGATGTGACAAGAACTACACGTAGGTGGCAAATGGTCGTTTTTTTTCGACCTAATGAACATCTCGGCTCTCAATGCATTGGTAATTCTGAGGCTTAATTTGGATAATCAAATAACCCGAAGTGAATTCCTAGAATATTTGGCTTAGGAATTGATCAAGCCGGAGATCCAGCATCTCTCAACATTGCCGCAAATTCCTGTTGAATAGAGGCGACGGGCGCACATTCTACTCGGAAAATCAGTAGCTGATCCAAATACCTCAAGAGGACGTGTAGGTGTCAGAGGGAGGGGGGGGGGGGTTGTTTTCTTTGTGGACGCCACAGGGACAGGACCACGTGAAAATGGTGTGCAAAATGTGGAAAATGGATGTGCAACGAACATTAAAAAAATGTATGTGGAGGATGTTTGTAAAATGCATGAAGAGAATGTGAAGATGCTAGATAGGATTGTTTTGCAAGTGGAAAGGACAACTTGAAAAAGGTGTGCAAAATACAGAAAATGCATGTGCAATGAACATTTACACATGCAAATTCAAAATGTGTGTAAAATGTGTAAATATGTAACTGAGGCCATGAAGGAACTAAGAGGGCGTTGTTTTTTTGTTGTGGGTGCCATAGGGACAGGACGACACTGATGTATGTGCAGAATATATGTAAAATATGTAAATATGTAACACGATGTGAAGGTTCTAGATGGTGTTGTTAAGCTTATGGACACCATGGGGACAGGAAAACACGGAAATGGCATGAGATATGCAGAAAATGTATGTGCAACAAACATTTAAAAAATGTATGTGCAGAATGTTTGTAAATTTGTTACTTCAAATTTAATTACTTTTCTTAAATATTCTTTAAACAAAAAACATTTAATGTGTGGTTTGTTCACTTTATATACGCCCTAACATTTATAGAAATAATTACTTTACTGATGGCATGGTTATATTAGGGTATTAGATAAAAATATAAATGGTTGACACCTGTCCCCCGCGCGACTTTTCGTGTGAGAGCACATGACGCGACTGCTGGAGATTTTATTAGAAGCTGAGAGCTGTTGGTTTGTAAAACTATACGAAGACATAAAGTAACTATATACTGTCATAATACAGTTACCTTTAAACATAAAACGAGGTCATTAAAATGAAAAGTGTGCAAGGCGTCTTCTAACATCTTTTAACACAGAAAGATAAGACGCGTGCCACCGAGTTTACCAGTGAATAGCAGCGGTATAAAATTGTGGGTGTTTTTTTATTTACATGTTGACATTTAAAACCCATGTCCCATAAGGCATGGGGTTATCTCACTGTGTAAACGATGGCTTGTATGCAACGATGTCTGAGGACAAAGAAAAACCTTTTTTGTAAAGAATTATCCGTCGCACCATAAGATATTTACAAATTAATATTCCAAAAATAACACCTGCGCATATTTTTTTTCTTTCCCGTGCATGTTCTGGCAGTACTGTTCTATGAACAAATGTTACATTATAAGTTTTTATGACAACCAACTTGGAACTGATCAATTGACCATTTTAGTTCATTGATTGCGTTTTTAAACTTTAAATCAATAATCTTCCGTTTTGCTGAATGTTTAAAATATTTTCAGTTTAAAATTGGTTTTATGTGTGCTGGTACATCGTTCCCGATTTCTCTAGTAACATTCTTCCTACACATACTTTTAGTGTACTTGTAAATTTTTTTAATGCAATTGCATTCGTTTTGAAATAATTAAGGTTCAATCTTAGAAGATATTAGTGCTCTACACATTGCATCCAGGTTGTCAGGAACATAAACACGAACATATACTTGCAATTCAGTGACACATTTTCTTACAAATATCCTGAAGTACTGCAGAAACAAAATAAAACAATAAAAACAGCAGAATATCAAAAGACGAACTGCCAATCTGCAATGCAAAGAAATACAACAAGCAGAAGAATATCAACAAAGTTAATTCTAAAATGAATCAAATAAAAACAATGCTTTCACGGAACATGTGAGTATCATCAACGAATATGTTTAAGTAAGAAATGAATACTTTTTGTAAACAACATTTAAATCTTTTTACCTTATTACTTATACGTTGTTCACTGACAAACATATTTTAATTTTTAACGATTGAAAATAATAATATAAAAGTGTTTTTGCATCTTATCTGAATTGAGGGATGGAAAATCACGAAAAATCAAGCCCAAAAATTCAGCCGGCTGGGATCGAACGCGGGACAATCGTTAAAAGAGAAAAGAGTGTTACAACATGACAAAACACTCTCAGTGAAAACTTCTTTTACTTTTACTTTAAACGTTAGGAAACAGCGTTTTTCAAACTTCGGTTGTGCCATATTTCCCCAGTGTATTCGTTGATGTCAGTATTATTTTGGGCTGTACAGGAATATTTGTCTAGTGATTATATTTTCAGTTACTATTTCTAAATTTGCCAACCATTTCTTTCACTTCCCGTCAGCTCTTTTCTGGACAGAGCCGTTATAGAATTTTTTGTCTGTTATATATTTCTCGCGTGATATAGTCAAGTGCAGAGTTTACAATGATTTCACATATCTCATTTTTGATGCTTGGACTTTGATCTTATCTGTTCCTTGACGGACCAAGAAGAGGAGGGCCATTGACTTTAAAGCTGCTCAGAAACTTCGGAAAGACAAGTTCGGTGAAACCATACATTTGGTTTGGTAGGTATGTATGTAGGTAGGTAGGTAGGGCATTACATCTTGTCGACAACGAGGTTATTATAAACCCAGTAAGTAGCTTAATCCCCTGTCACACTATCAAATTTTTGCCTTCAACTATATTTGATAGTAAAATTTTGAGGAAAAAATACGGCCATCAAATTTTGCCTTCCAACAAATTTTATCAAATAATCTTGAAATGTTTTGAAAATGTGGCACACCGTCAATTTTTTTTTATTGGGAGAATCTAATTTGAAATATCATTTAAAAATTATTTTCATAGTGAGATATTGCTTTTTGTTTTTCCATACGGTCCATTACAGGAAGAAATGTAAGTAATATTGTGATTTATTTCCGTTTCTTTACAAAATTTAAATTTCATTTATAAGATATGTTTCCTGCACAACGAGATTTAATTCCTTTGAGTTCGTATCATTATGTGCAATATTCACTTAAAATAGCACTCATGCCCAGACAGCTTCCACATAAATAAATTATCTTCATAACTTACTTCGTTTACAGAAATTGTTCGTTATATTAAGTCGCTTGACGTTCATATTTCTCGTGCAAGATTCAGATTGGCCAAGACCGCCAAACATCAAATAAATTTTAGAACCCGGCTACTGTTCAAATGTTTGATGGGAACTGAAGCCATGCAACTTTCTCAGACAAAAATGGCGGCGTTCATGACGTTTCGTTGACGTCCTGACTGTCCAACTTTATTTCACCAAACTTATCGGAAGCAGTTCGACGGAAAAAACTTGACAATGTGACAGGGGCTTTAGAGAAGCAGCAACTTGGAAGAAACCAGCCATGCCACTCAGTAACAAACCACCCCTCCATTCGCATGAAGCATGGCCGATCCGGGAAACGAACCCGCGCGCTCCCAAATGCGATCCCAGGATTTCACCGCTGTGCCACCAGGCTCAGTTCCGTACTTATAAACCAGACTTGTGTTGGCTGAGGCATAGTAACACTCCAAGTAATAAATATTGATGAAAACTCTGGCCGTGTCCGAATTGACAAATTTCATTATTCTGTTATTCTGTAAATTCGTGATTTGGTAGGAATCGAATCGTACGTCGTCGACAGTCACTTGTTTAGCACTCGCAGCAACACTAACAGTGTAAAATATTTTTATCTCAATTTAATACTTAAAAGACTCGAAATATTTCTGCAATCATCACTGGAATACTACGAATACGTTAATAAATAAGAAAATAATAAAGTATGCAATAACGACTATAAAAATGTTTTTTGCAGTGTATATACACACACACTTTTTATTTATACATACAAAGCACCACACTCACTTGCTTTTTAAAACATTCCTTGTTATTTTATGTACATTTATTTGTTTTAAATGGTATTTTATTTACGCATTCGTGCATGTGTTTTTAAAGTAAAAACGAACATGGCGCTGATGTTGTCATTTTGTATTTTTGCTAACAACGGCTAGATACAAAATACGAAATATCAATTTACCAAATACGTTACCATTTTTGTACACAGAATCGGGTCACGTGATCATATAGTCTACAAAATCTGCCAATTCGGACACAGCTTCTGTTTGCCCCCCCCCCCCCCCCCCAAATACCTTACCATGTGGCGAATCGGCGCAGTGAGCTGCGACCCTTCTCAGGCGCTGTCGTGGACAGGCCGTATTAGCGATCGCGTCTTGTGATCGTATCAGGTGATACAGTCTTCAGTTCAGTTTCAAGTCTTGAAACTTGCCTGGATTATTAATCAGTTCTCAATTCTTACTTTCAGATATTAGTTTCAAGTGTCTCTTCTCAAGTGATATTTGATTGTGAGATTCTTTAGAAAATATGTATGTCCTCGTAAAGGACTCTTAGAAAAAGGAATTGATTTTTTTTTTCCTTTACTGCTGATGTACGCTTGTCTGGAGCTACGCTGGACTGCTTCTTGTATTAAGTAGAATTTTTTTCCTCGTTTCTTGTGTCGAAACGCATTTCAGAAACATTGAAAATTACACAGTGTTGAAGAAACATTAACAGTTATATTTGTAAACTACAAATACATAACTGAGGTTCACATACATATGCCGAAAAGCCAGCAAAAACCTAAAAAAAGGATTCTTTTTCCAACATTTCGACACGGAAATAACAGTTTCCTTTATATTCTATGAAGTTCCACAGTTCGACATGTTTTTCAAAACATGTCAGGGTGGAATATCACCGTACTGTGACGTAATAATCTCCATATATTAATCTATTTTAATTATGTGTTTGGTTTGTAAAATGAACGTAGTTTGAAACATGTATCGCTATATGCTGTTCACGGTAAAATGAGTACTTTTGAAAGCCCTGCTTAAAATATACTTGTATATACGTTGTGTATTATCTCGTCTTATGTAAAGTTAACATTGCCACGGGCCTCATCACTTTATTCATGCGTCGGTCAAGTGAGACTGTGAAATTATTAGTAAAATAAATACTTTACAAATCTGGATATTTTTACACTTCGATGCATTAAAAAACAGAAAGCGGAATAAATAATTTGAAGTTATCACAAAGGTTACCAAACACTTATTATTCGACGTTAATATAGGAAACTACTTCCCATCTATCGTTACCAACTTTACTAGGTGAATATCACTCAGTGCGCCCGTTAAAATATATGCATGCAGGGGCAGTGACCTGTTTCTAAGGTTAATTTCTGAAGTGCTTACTTTATCGTGAACAGCCTTTGGCGTTAATTTAAATATACTTTGGAAATGTAAAACAATATTGTTGAAATATTAATATCCTTTACTTTGGATTAACGGTTTAAAAAATAATTACCGAATCAGCGTTGTCGTAAACTATGCTTCCAACCTAAACAAGAATTAAAAAATTTAATTACCGCTATGCAGTCTGACATTTGAAATAAAAGTGTCGCAAATGCACTTTAGTGTTAGTCGTTAAATGCGTGTTTCGTTTTAACTATCGTTATTTCCATACTGATAATAAAACTCGCTAGGTTATCCACGCACATTACAAGGAAAATCCATTTTCGTATTTAGCAGTATATATATATATGTATATATATATATATATATATATATATATATATATATATATATATATATATATATCAAATATAACCTAAAACACTGCACGAATTCCAATCTCAAATCACCTGCGGACATCAGTTAGGTGAAACGAGCTTTTGTGGCTCTCGATACAATTTTCAGTGACTATTAATAAGCAGTAATCTCAAAGTCAACTGTCGAACCATCACAACTAATTTACAAGACACGAAATCGTGAAAACACATTCGACTGAAAGTTAACTCTATGAACTCTTCTTCACGAGTCTCAGAACTAATAGCAAGATGTGTTTATTTAAGAAAATCTGTTCTCGAAACTAGTCTCAAGTGCTGAAGATGAAAAGAGAGAAAGATGCGGTGCAAATTCGCAACGATTTGACGAGGATAATTTGTATTAAATACGATCCCCCAGAATCTTCCTCAACTCATTCATGGGACGATTTTTGCGCACAGATGCGCAAAACATTCCCAACAGCATTTGCAATAATTTTCGACAATTGTGAAAACGGATACGAGTCTGAGCGGTTGAAAATAACCTGTATTTATATATATTTCTATATCTGTACCTGAGTGCAGAAAGTCCTAAGTGTGTTTAAAAGTTTAAACTCAATTTCTCCATATTTAGCCAATCACGTACCTTTTACCTGTGATATAAAATAATGGTTCGATAAAATAATGAGAATAGAGGCACATAAACTTTCAATAATATTGATTCGAGCTATATAAATAATACATTTGTATACCCCTTCAAACTAAACGTAAAATTGACCAAATTTTATAGGTTATGATATAGTTCAAAATAGTTGTTCACGTTTGTAGAATGTCACAATAAATGCCGCCTTGAGAATCCGTTATCTGGCTCGAACATATTTCAATTTTAACGTTTGAGGTATAATTTAAATTAAAATAGGACAGAGGTCAAACCTTTACCAAACGCGAACCGAGTGCCGGGTTTCAAAGACATGGCCATAAACCCACTTCTGTGACTTCAATCGGCACTTGAACTGAAATAAGAATTTTGTGTTGCAACGATTTTTTCAAATTTGTACGCATCAGTAGTTTAAGTTAAAAAATTTTTGTAACTACGCAGGGAAAAAAAAAATCGTCGAATGTAATTTTTCAGACGATAAGGTATTACGTTGACATCGATACAGAATCGCGCAAAAATGTTATCAGAACACTATAGAAAACTATCAGCAATTCAACAGCCTTAGTACGTTGTTGCAGGCCACCGAAGGCGCACGACTGCACCAGATTATGGCTTTGTCTTCCGATCAACTGTGGGTGTCAGCCGAGTGTCTATAATGCGCCAGTTGAGCACAGTTTCAATTCCTTGTTCATGGTGACCGTGCTAGGATTTGTCGCAGCTTCTGAGATCAGCTGCCTAGCAAGGAAAATTTGTCTCTATTTTGAGTGCGAAAACCGCATGAAAAATTATTTGTTAGCAAAGCAGTTTCGAGTTCTTAGTATCGCTCAATTCTTTAGTGTGTTGAAGCTTCCGAATAAGTTCAGACATCCAGAACACGGACGTTTTCTTAAGGCCTAGTTGAAATAGCAATTAATTGGTTTTTTTTGCTAATTACCAACCGTTCTGTAGACAGTTACAAACGTTTCACACGTTACTAAGGCGATAGAATGTTGCGAGTCTTCAGTCATGACTTACATTTAATGAGTATGTCTGTTTGCTTTTTTTTCAGATCGTTTTCGTGATGGCACTTGTGACAGCAAGTCTGACTTTCAGCGAAGCGTAAGTTCGTTATAGGCTGTTCACGGTAAAATTAGCACTTTTGAAAACCCTGCTTAAGATCTAATTGTATGCTCGTTATGTATACTTCCGCCTTATGTAAAATTAACAATGCCACTGGCCTCATGACTTTATTCACGAGTCGGTCAAGTGAAACTGTGAAATTATTAGAAAAGTATACCTTTTACAAATCTGCTAATTTAAACACTTTGATGTAATAAAAAAGACAGAAAGCGAAAGAAATAATTTAAGTTACTACAAATTGTTACCTAACACTTTTTAATCGACGTTAAGATATGGAACTACTTTCCTTCCATCATTACCAACTTCACTGGGCGCATGTAACTCAGTGCATCCGTTAAAATATATGCTGGCATGGGCAGTGACTTTTTTCTGAGGTTGATTTCAAAAGTGCTCACTTTATCGTTAAACAGCCTTTAATATGTTAACAAGTTTTGTCTAATCAGGATATTTTATCTGGAACAGTAACTTTGAAATGCTATTTATAATATTATCGTCAAAATGCTATGTAGAATAATCTAATTCGTTCTCAGTAAACACTTAAGAATTCCAGTTATCTAACACACACTTGAAATTTCATTTATTATTTTATCGCACTACCACTCACTCATGCTTGTCACTGACATCTGAACTTATATGCTCGACCGAGCACTCCACATGTTCTGTAGCGGTTTGTCCACTCTCCTGCATTTCTGGTTGTGAAACAGCGTCAGAACATTTTTTTTCTCATCTGAAACTATAATTGGCGCCTAATATATGCCGCCCGCAATTCTCTTTGAGCAGTGCAGTCATGTGACAACATTTATTTTACAATATTCTCTGGAAGGCGCGAATGCAGCATGACTTTGGGCACCAGCCCGTGTAGCCAGAAACGCATCAAACTCTAAAATACCAGAGAGGAAATCGCGAGCAATGAAAACATCAAAACAGAAAAAAAAAAGATCAAAAAATCCAAGGATCAGAAGTCAATGAAAACTCGCTGACATTTCAGATGCCGAAGGCACGGACATTGCGGTGCAGCAAGCACGAATCCAGGTTCAGAAACTCACTCCATACTCGACGGTGGCTGCAGAAGAACTAGGTGCTAGCCATGGGTAGTCCCACGAGTATTTCGCGAATTTAATCAGAGGCGAGGTAGACTCCAAACACTTGTCTTTTTCTCCTACTGTTGTTACTGGACGACAGTTTTTTTTAGACACGCCCCGTTTAACCGCGAGCCAGTAATAGGCAGGACACAGTAGCGTGAGTGAGTGCTTAACAGTCCTGTACAGAGGCCTCACTTGCTCACAGCGACCAAATAAGCAAACGATAATGTCACGAGTGTGTAGATATAGAGGGCTGTCCAGCCTAGCTTGGTGCCAACACAATCCGCGAAATACTCGGGGTTCTAGCCATGGGTGATCGCGATCCAAGTGCGTCATCAGACTTGCGCAGTCTAATGCGCCGGTGGGCGATGTCGCTATTGTGGTGCGGCCGATGCACAACCACCCCCCCCCCTCCCTCTTTTTGACTTGGTGATATTTTTTTTAGATTCCCCGCATGTTCGCCCATTCTATTTTACCCCACGTGGAGGGTGTTTCCATTGGCATGCAGGTTTCCTCATGCTCCTGCCATTACACTTGCCTTTGCATTCCGTCACAATTTTATTTCCATTCGTCTTCACCGCCGTGGGCACAAACATCTCAACTCAAGGTTGAAATAAGGCAACTGCCTATGGAGCACTGCACCTGACTGTACAATGTGAAGAACTCATTAAAAATTAGCACAGACACCATAGAAATTGACAGAAATGTGTGATTTATAAAACAAGAATGTATATATTTTGCAACACTATAAAATACTTCATTTAAAAAAACTTTTTTAATGTAAAAAATTAATCGATAGATAAGATTCCGCATTTTTTACTAAATTTAAGCGCATTTCCGGTTTGGATGCTTGAGGAGTAGAATTTACAAGAGAATCTTCTTCCAGAAAGATCGTCATAATATTTACTGTGTGTAAATAACGTATCATTACTTTTAGATCTATGAGTGTCTACTGCATTTCTATGACATTTCGATAACCTTACTCTAAAATAATACAAATTCACATGCTCGAGAAAGTTTTCAAACAACTTAAATTTAAATGTACGTGACTTCCAACAGTTCCTTCACTGTCCATATATTGATATTCCTATCCGACAAGTTCCATACCAAATTTAAGAGTATGTTTTTACTACGCCATTCTGTTATGGCGACTACATTCTTGAGAATACTTAAATGTCACGGGGGCATTGAACTTTGAAAAGATCTTAAACTATAAAATACCGAAAAATAGTGACTCAGTTTACACCTAGAAGATATGAAAGAATAACTTTTAATGATACCGTTTTAAGCCCGTGACATGGATAACGTGGTTAAATTATTTGATTAAATAAAAACGTCTGACACGATCGCAATGTGTGATGTTCCGCTTCACTAGTCTTGCTCGTCATCGCAATCATCTTTGCAGCGCATCTCGCAACTCGCTACTAACCTCGGGATATTTCCCCCTGACCCCGTCTCACGGATCATGAACCACTTTGCACTTTACATCGTGATTCACATCGTTCAAGTAGCAAATAGCTCAGAAACCAGCCTCGAGATCAACGGCTCGCTTCGTGTGAGTATCATCTGAAAGGCCCACTTCAAGATGTTGCAGTCCGCTTTACTGCTGCCTTCACAGCTCGCGTTGAGCGAACACTTTGTAGTACTACTCATGACAAACTACTCGCTTCGCGACCCGTGTTACTCGAGCGCATTTATATCACAGAGCTGTAAATACTTTCAGAAAAAAATTAATAAGCTTCTTTGGCATGCATTAAATATCATTTTATGGGCAGAAATTGAAAATATCAATCTTTACCAAATATCATCCTCGACATTTATTTAAAACTAGAATGTTTCATTGTTTATGTTATTGTAAACTGCAATCACCTACTGAACTAAGTTAACAGTTTTTGTGTACTCAAAGAAAATCTCCAACTCAATAATGCATTTCAACCTATGGCGTAAAATACGTATCCATTTGATAGAACTTACTCTGCACTTTGGAAATCCCTGCTTACGATCTACTTGTATGCACGTTGTGTATTCTTCCGCCTTATGTAAAATTAGCATTGCCATGGGCCTCATCACTTTATTCGTACGTCGATAAAGCAAAACTGTCAAATTATTAGGAAAGTAAATATTTTACAAATCTGCTAGTGTTTGCCCTTCTATACATTAAAAAAAAAATACAGGAAAATAAATAATTTAAGGTATTACAAATGGTTACCTAACATTTTTTATCCAACTTTAAGATATTTAACTACTTTCTCTCCATAGTTACCAACTTTACTTGGCAAATGTCACTCAGTGTGCCTGTTAAAATATATGCAGGCAGGGGGAAGTGACCTTATTCAAAGGTACATTTCAAAAGTGTTCACTTTATCGTGAACAGCCTTTACATATGAAGCTCATGAATGTATGCATTAAAAAAATACTTAATGGCTGTAGGGTGATGGTGTCGTTGTTAGTGTATGGACATTCAAAGGAAAACGACATTTTGTGAAAAGCTGTATGCATTTAAATATGCAATACGAATTAGTGGAGTGGGTGTGGCAACTTAGTGCACCAACCGGTCACACACCAAGGCGAACGGTGAGGTAACCCCTGTAAATTCTCGGGAAGAAAACATGACGGATGCTGCCGTTGGTCAGAGTGTTTTATCGGAGTCCTCTCATATTTCCCCACATTATAGTTGAGTAATTTGATCAGTGTGATATATATTGCCTGCAAATGTTCCCAAAGCTTGTTACCTTGCGATTTATCCAGGACATGCCCTTGAGAAAATTGTTATTTCATATGCGTTACCGGAAAATGAATAGAGACCATAAAGAAGCCATCTCCAATGAGATTAAAATTTTATTAACATAACACTTTATAAACTGCATAGTATAAAATCATTCTCATGAAGTAATAGCGTGTGCAATGTCTCCAGGAATAGTCGAATGAACGTTCCAGCACTCAACTGTAACCTCTTCTAAAAGCAGCACAGGCCACAACTCTTTCTTGGGAACAATCGAAGACGTGACGAACATCGTCTTACAAACTGAAGTTCCTAGTACTCTCTACCTGGGGAGGCGCACCTGACCCAGGGTTTCTTTTCGCCATTGTCGAAGAACGAACGACACGACGTTCAATAAAGTCGACACAGAACAGTTCCGCCTTCTTTAACGACCAGGGAATTTAACGAACATTCTACAGATCGCGTTGGATTACACGCGTAGTATGTTACTGGGTATTGTCCTATTCGTAAAGTCCATCCCACTGCTTCTACATGAACGGCAGCATACTGGTTTAAGAAATGTTCTGCATGTGCCATCCACTTCCCAGCGTCTCGTGTACAAATACCAGAGGCACATTACCATTTTGAGAAACGTCTCCCTACTTTACGACCATAGGCGTTGTTCCCGTGTCTCTACCTCGAACCCTTTGTGGTATCTCTCAAGCGTTCAGCGTTTGCACAAACAAACGTCATTGGCCCCAAGGTAGAATTCGCTGTCGTCACAGAAACCCAATACTTCTCCGTTCGTCCCTCTGCACAACCCTTTCTCGGCACAAGAGGAAGCATTCCGCACGGTGGTGAAGCGTGTTTGGATGTCAGTACAGCTCCTACCGTTATCGTAGCTTAACTTGAAGCAAATGGTCGTATTGTAGATGGTGCTAGCCAGCACCCTGGTGCAACACTACATCTAAACTGTTCTGCAGTTGCTGTGCGGTCCGCTGTGGCCTCTACTAGCATGCTATCGTCTTCGAATGCATCTGCACTTCACTGCAGTGATGAACCCATAGACTAAAGATGAGGTAGACCGACCTCGTTGGCTGCGCACAACCGATCTCCGTGTCCCAACATTGAACTGTTTTTTTTTTCTGCCAACACGTCTAGCGAAAACAGAATGGTTTGGATATTAGGTTAGAAAACTGATTTGTAAACAAACGATTTGAGATGCATGCATACATTCTCTAACGAATTTGTAATGCAGTTTGGTTAAACTCAAAATTCGTGAAAGTATTTTTTTTTCTTCATATAATAGTGTTTGTCATTTAAAAATTAAGATATAAACAAACACTTTCATGACTGTTGACCATGCGACTTTGGCAGCTGTGTAAGATTGGGGTAGGTGAATGTTGGGTACATGCGCAGAAGACGAATAAGCGGTCTATTTCATCTTTAGCCTATGGATGAACCAGGCGTACAGGCACGTCGACTTTCCACTGAACGACTAATCCACGATAGGCACAGGGCTGACAATCCTCGTCAGACTAGTTGAAAAATTCCCCACTTTAATATCCGCCCTCACAGAGACTCACTATACGGCTTTTCCGAAACACCTTTATCAGCAAAGACATCGACCTGACAGGCCAAAAACGTCCAACACAACTTCGAAGTTCGGGAATACAAGAAACTGCTGGTTCACAATCGCTGAAACGCATCAGTTATATGAGGAATGATACTCAGCTCTAGATTATTCAATGGAGTTTTTTTTTTCTGGTGATGATCTCACTAGATGTCCTCTAGAAGTGCCGAGTACAAATACAGTGAGCACTTTTAAAATCAACCTTAGCAAAAAGTCACTGTCCCTGTCTGCATACACATTAACGGGCGCACTGAGTGACATGCACCCCCCTTACGTTGGTAACGATGGATGGAAAGTAGTTCCATATATTACCGTCGAATAATGAAATGTGTTAGGTAGCAATTTAAGAATAATTTAAATTATTTCTTTCGCTTTTTGTTTTTTAAATGTGCCGATGTGTAAAAATTAGCAGGTTTGTAAAATATTTACTTTTCTAAACTCTACAGCTTCATTTATCGACGCATGAATAAAGTGATGAGGCCCACGGCAATGTTAATTTTACACAAAGCGGAAGAATACGCAACGTTCATACAAGTAGATCATAAGCAGGGCTTTCAAAAGTACTCATTTTATCGCTATATTTAACTATTGCCTGGTAGAGTGAGCTATAAATGAAAAAATAATGTGCGGAAGTCCAGAACGCGTCGGGCTAGCCGGTCGAGTCCATTGCCGTGGCAGGAAGGGGTGGAGTTGTTGAGTGCAGTAGCGACAGCGGCCGAGTACGGTGGAGCGAAAGTTGCTACGCGTGCACGTGTTAGTTTCGCAAGTACCAGCACGGCAGCAGAGAGCGATGTCATCAGTTCGGTGCGTATAGCACCAGCAGTGTCGTGTGGTTTCCCCTACCTTCGGTAGCGAGCGTGCTGGGAGATGTGAAGCTGAAGATATTTGGGAGGCTCTTGACATCGAGGTCTTGCGAGCCGATGAGGGCGATTGAGGTTAGTTTGGAGCAGCGTCGAAATGAAAGGGCGGGGGAAACGGGAGACCCACGAGAAGTCCCGCCTACCAACGGCATCGTCCGGCACGATTCCCACATGCGAAAGTCCGGAGTAACCCGGCCGGGGATTGAACTCGGATCGCCTTGGTGGGAGGCGAGCAGGCTAACCGCTCAGCCCCATGCGGGAGATTCTCCCCCACACTGCCTCCCCATCGTCCCCTCCCTCAAACATGCACAAGGATTATTTCCTCGTTTGAAGTTTACTGTAATATATTTATAGCGGAAAAAACACTAACGTATATTTTTAAGGATTTCAATACAATTATAGTTTCATGTTACGTATTATTTGTCGAGAACCAAATGAGCGGAGTTACCGGACATTCACTACTTTGCAAAACTATTACATCAAAATCTACGAGACACCGTGTAAAATTACCACTCCAATTGTAAAATTACTCTACTCACGATCGGAAAGATCCCGAGTACGATTCCCGGCCCGAACATTCCGATTTCGAATTCCTAGGGTTTTATGAAATCACTCCAGGTGAATACTGAAACGGTTCCTCAAAGGTACTGGACGATTATGTTCACGCTCATGAACATATCGTGTTCTGCCACTAAAGGCCGTTCACGATAAAGTGCATATATTTTAATGGGTGCACCGAGTGACATTCGCCCAGTATAGTTGGTAACGATTTATGGAAAGTATTTCCATATCTTAACATCTAATAAACAGTGTTAGGTAATCATGTATGGTAAGTTAATTTTTTTTTTTTTTTTTTTTTCTCATCTAAGTGTAGGAATGAGTAGATTTATAAAATATTTCCTTTTCTAATAATTCCACAGTTCTACTTGACCGACGCATGGCATGGCAATGTTAATCTTACATAAGGCGGAAGAATACACAACATGCATATAAGTAGAACGTAAGCAGGGTTTTCAAAAGTGCTCATTTTACCGCGAACAGTCTATAAGGCATTATAGTTCGAGGCAACTCCAAAAAAAAAAAAAAAAAAACTATAACGTTGTCTTTTCTGCTTATTGTAGGTCTCGCAAGCCCAAAAGCATTCTGCGCAACTCGCCGACAAGGCGCTTCGATAGTCTACTGGGACTAGGCAGATAGAGGAAGGGAAATGAAGCATGGAAACTTACGACTGGAGACATACATCACTGGAAACTCACATTCAACTGAGAGTTTCAAGATGTCGTCACATTTGCTGCAAAACATAATAATTGGGTGTGTTAGGAAATAATAAATTATTTTACCAAGGAATTTATTCAATCTCTCTGCAAAAGTAAACCTAAGAACAATAATTATTTTAGTGTACATACTGTCCACAAAAAATGTAACTATATCACGCATTTATTGTAATTTGATTTAGAGATATTGGTATCAAAATTGTTTCATTATTTCTCAGTCATATAAGATTACTCTAATAAATGTCTACAAATTCTGAATTTATGCTGTCACCACGGAGATTAGAAACATTTTTCAACTTGAAGTTATTGGCATTAATTATATGTTCTGTTTGATGTGCCACTGCACTGGAAAGATCACCTGGATTCTAAAAACTTGCAATATCCCTTTCTTTACACAGTGTTTCATCAAAATAACCGATTGCAATGTGGCCTTTATGTGAAGCTTTAGTTCCAATACGAACATGGAGAACTTAACTTGCACCACTGTCACAACTAAACGTTTCATACACATTTCGAGTGTCGTCCAAGGACAAGTTACACTAAACCTTTGTATTTAGTTTTACCACAAGTTTTTTTTTCTTTCTTTCTCGCTAAACCACTGTCCGAAGAAAAACTGTAAGTCTGTATTGACATTTTAGTCTGTGGCTCCATAGCTTAGCTTAGTATTGTGCTTCAGAGCTGGTATCCATAGACACATTTGCGATGGAAATGCGAATATTATTCGGCATACATCTTGTTTTAGCACGAAACGAGAGTCTTAAACGGTAATTGCAATGTTGATCACGCTCAAAGTCACGAGAGTACTTGACCTACCCCAAACTATTCACCTCCGCTCAACCTCACGCGTGCTTGTAAAAATAGCGCTATCCTTCCATAGTTTCGATCACTAAGGTGCTACGGACTGGTGAATTTTAATTATTTTGGGGTGGTGACATACTGTTCTTGAATTAAACAATTGGAAAAGTTCAGTATTGGGCATTAAATATTCACCTCAATAACCGATGGATTAGGTGCCATTATGATTATCTGTCACTCGCTCGTTTTCTTGCAGTTTCATGCAGCACATTTTATAGTTTTAAACTGATAATATTATTTCTGTGTCGATAAGCACTTCTTTTTAAGAAGGAAGTTTTCACGAAATCCATGGAACTAAAAAGTTATTATTAATTTTTATTGTTTGTGTTGCAAATAAAATGTTTTGAAAGAATTCGATACGAAATTCAAGTCGTTAGCGTTGTAAAGAATATAACAAAAGTAGTTAAGCAACGCATTTTCTGGATGGGGATTAGAACGAACACGCACTATTACTTTGCTACCTTGACCACTCGACGAATATTTCAGAGTTAACAAGTCTTCAGAAACAATGTTGCAGATGTAAGGCGACCAAAACAAACGAAAATATTCACACACACACATGCTAAGCTGGGACTCGAACCCGGGAATTCCTCGCACCGTAAGCCGTTGTCCAGCCCACTTCGCCAGCAAGATCGGCACTACGGAACTTATTTTGCTGTTTAAATAAAATAGATGTAAATAAAAATGTATATTTTCGTAATAATCACTCATATTTCTCAAGCACTACCGCCTGTTGCAGGTTTCTGTGTTACCTTTCAGAATTTCTAGGGGTAGCTTAAATAATTTAACACCTCAGCAAAACGAGAATTACCAGGGCAAAGTATACACGAAAATCGCGAACATTTTCGAATTTAATGAGCACGCTTATCCGTTTTATTTTTCTTCTGTTACGACTTCGAAACATGTACATACATGTACAAGTATTTTAAAAAACATGCATGTACTTCGCCGATTATATTTCAGCTAAACACTTGTTCCTAGTTGACCGTAGATTTACATTTCTAGCCTGGCACATATGGCTTTAAAAAAAAAAATATATATATATATATATATATAATATATATATATATATATATATATATATATATATATATATATATATATATATATATATATATATGGTATGACTCTCAAACGCATCGCAAAAGAGGGACTAGTAAAATTGGTTCTTGAATTCGGGCGCGGTTTGTGACACATCTGCAATGCATTTGCGGGCCCCCAAACTAAATGTTTAGAAATACCACCCTAGGTGTAGAGAGCATACCGTTAGCTATAAAAGTAATAAATATTTCTTGTCGGACATTTAAAACATACTCATACTAAGAACTATCAATAACTCTGTTGAAGATTAGCAAACATTTTATGAATTATTTTTCGTTGTGCATATAGAATTATCAATCAAAGTAATTTTAGTGCCTCCTAAGAACTGCGCCCAACCCATCCCCCCCCCCCTTTTTTTCGAAGGAATATATATATATGTATATATATGTATGTATGTGTGTGTGTGTGTGTGTGTGTGTTGTTTACGCCAATGACAACAATAAAAGCAGGATAATAAATATAAGTTTATTTATCAACGTATTTAATTCAGTAGATTATCGCTTATTGACGAAGTGATCAAGCAATTTACTCTGTTTAGACTGCACTTGATCACATGTTGTCGGATACATGTAATGTCCTCGTGTGATACAGAAAACCTAGTGTGCCACTTTACCTTCGAAAAATTTCTTTCAAATGGATGTAGGTGGGGAAATTCTTTACCTTAACTCATCTCACGCCTTACTGACTGATAATTAGAATTTCAAGTTATTTCATCAGGCCTCAATACATGTATGGATATTTACATCAGGTCTCACACACTGACTTATACCACAGAATTATACCAGCCAGAAAAAGGTGCAAATAATTTTCCATGGTGTTCTTAGAAGCTGAGATGCTTAGGTAGGCCTTGATGTCTCGTTGACAAAAATATGATTAGTGATGAAACTATAAATATACGCAACAGCAGTGAGACAATTACAGATACGCGCTAACTTGCCTTACCTTGGAACTTGAAAGCAGTAAACATCACACTATAAACTAGCGTGCAATTAAAAAGGTATGGAGGTAGGATTTGGAGCATCAAATTCGGATGTAATGAGTCTGATACGGTTTACTACCTCGAAATATTTACAGGATATTCATTTTGAAAATAAACGTCTGTACCACTTAAAACACCTACGTTTACACGGCCTACCGTAGAGCAACTTGTGTGAAGAAGTTAGTGGTAATCGGTTGATTGGTCACCCTTTTTTTTTTGTGCTGTCTTACAAAATTGCCTCAACAAAGGATTTTCACTCGATGCTTCTAGCTGATACTGTCAGCATAAAACGTTTTGTTAAAAGTAGAAGGAAATCGAGAAGTCAAGAGCAACGGGACCTGGGACATGCGCCGGGCGCCGATGGGCCGCCATGTTGTGACTTCACCCGTCCGCCATCTTGAAAGCCAGTGAACGTACTCTTGATCCTTGACCCATGACCTTTGACCCCAACAAATCCCAAAAAAATCTAATAAGGTTTCCAAAAAATCCGAAAAATATTATAAAAAATGTATTATTAAAGCTATTTAAAAATTATTTAAAAAATTATCAATCAGGCGTCATGATCACCATCCGCCATGATGGTTTTTTCGTTCTCCATTTGTTTTGGAGGGAAGCAGTTCTTGCTAGATGTTTGTAATGTGGGATATTATATGGCAGTGTTGGAGTAAAGTATTATACAATAGTGTTCTGAACCGTGTAACATCTGGTTTGCTGTGCAAAACAATTGCTTATATTAACACATTAAATATTATGCTAATTAAAATACACTCTTTTTTATGTCTTGATAAAAGACTAATATTGTAATGTATTATACATATAGGTTAATTAAGTTATTTTATTTTATTTTTACATGTTTGTAATGGTACACGGAGCAGCTAAGTTTTGTGATCCACATATTGTGGTTTTTGATCCACATCTCATTTATTTTATATTGCTAAGTTTTTGAATAATATGTTAATTCGTCTAAGTTCGCGACGTCTTGTGACGTCACTGCTATTATAGTCATAAGGAATACACCTCACAGGTAATCCCTATACTGCACAGGTTAATTTGAATACTGTAACCGCCCCAATTACGGATGGCAATGGAATCTTCTCATCTCCATCTTGTTCTAGAAGGGTCCTACACGTAGACAGCGAGGGAGGCTGAGGCTACACGAAAATTCTGCGTACGTAATTTAAGTATTAATTGTTGTATCGACCCTGAAAATTATGCTCGGAACAAGTATAATAGCTAGGGACACCCGAATTTCGCAAAAAAAAGATTTCACGACCCGTTGTATTTCATTATAATTTAGCTCAGATCCACTTTTATGATTGGGTGATCTAGATGTTACGCTTCTTAAGTGTATGCCCACGAATCAAAGACGTACAGTATCGAAGTAACTCAATTCTGATTGGCCAGTTAACTAAGAAAGTGTCTTCTCACAGACACAAGCGGCCAATAAGCAAAAGGAAACTGCTGGTGCGCTCGTAGGGCATTGAAATCTGGCATGCGTGGAAATCTTTTCGCAAAATTCGGGTGTCCCTAATAATAGCTGACGGTATATGTGTAAGCCGTCTGAAACCGGGCTTAATTAGTATGCCAACTGCAATATCGTCGTATATGTGTAAGGTACTTCAACCACCTTTCCTTAAGTGACCGTAGGCCCCGCAGCGAAGTATTTTAAATTACACGTACGCAGTTGCACAATTACACACCATCTTCTAGATCGTCACGAGACGCCTGAGAACATTTTCATCTACCCTACCTTAGTTAATTTATTGCTAGCCAGGAGATTTATTAAGTGCAATCCTACGAACTGATATTTTAATTTATTGTGTGTGAGAATATTTTTGGAACACCAGCGGAACTATTTATTTCAACCTGCAGAACATTTATTTTATTTTTACGTTTAAAGGCACAGCAAGACATTGCTCCCAGTTACCTGACACGTTGTGTGTAATTGTTATTTTCAACAGACATAAAGAGGTGGACACTTTTATTTTTAAGCTGCTGCGTGCTGGTTTTCTCATATTTTACATTCAGTTTATTAATGTGAAAGTCAAGTTTTGAATCTGGTCAAATATTTCTAAGCATTAAATATTTTTACTTCACTATTGTATGCTTTTCATTGAATAAAGATGTACGTAGCTAGTTTTCTCCCTTTTCCTGTTGTGTCTATGAGTGGTATAAATTATATATATATATGTCGGAGCTGGAGTAGAAAGGGGGATGGTCTCCCTTGTGAGTGAGCAGCCGAAGTCCTGTCTTAATTTGCATGCCAGGCTGGTAAGTGAAATAATATCCAAGTTTCTACCTGTCATACTGTTTCTCGACATTACGTTGGTATTTTTGCAGTGCTGGTTTTTCTTATGCTAATCTGTCTAGCATATATGTGGCACAGTAACCCACTGCATTCTGACGCAACAAGCATATATTCCCCGTCACACTGGTATTTATTAAATTGGCACAGATATTTTGCACTGGCCTACGAGTCCCTGATTTTATTACAACAGGAAGAATTAATTTCATAATTACATGCAATATGCAGCAGAAAAAAATGGATTGGCCAATCGAGAAATATGCCCACTCTTTAGAAGGGGTTGTTCATATTTTCAAGCGAATAAATTGTCAACAATTCTTTCTATACAATCTGCACTTACAGCAATAAATATTCTAGATACAATTTGACCAAAATCTAAATTATAACACTTTTAGAAGTATGTATGAAAAATATGTGTTATGCATTGATACTTCTCTTGTTTATAACCTAATTCATTAGCTACATAAAAACAATTTTATTTACCAAAAAAGTATGGAATGTTCCCTTGTGGGATCCTGTGGTAGAAACAATGTTTTCCATATATGTAAACATAATATAGGTAGGTAGGTAGGTAGGTAGGTAGTTAGGTAGGGCTTTAACACATTGCTTGCAGCCAGCGAGTTCATTATAAGTGGATCATTTGTTTGGACAAGCAGGAATAGGGGAGGAACTGGATATGGCTGCTTCTATTAGTAAATCATACCAGCACTAGCCTGGATGATTTTGGAACCACTAGAGAACCGAAATCATGATGGCCGGGCCGAGAATCGAACGCATGTCCTCCCGAATTCGAATCAATTTTGTTACCACGATGCCACATCACTCGCTTTAGTCTATTCGCGGTTTCTTCGTACTTTCAGAATCAAAACTTTGAAAAATCACCCCATTTAGTTATGATGTGTCAAGTTCTTTCCTAAATATGCCATGTATCACAAGCTCTTTGTACTTCTGTTTGCATAAAAGTGCCTTGTTTTGGTTAAAATATAAGTTTACATATAGAATATATAAGTTATAATATTAAATTTATAATTAATATTTTTAAATACAGAGAGAAAATAGATGTGTTGGCAATGCCTAGTCCGAAATAGTTCTTATTGTTATAGAGTGTATAGGCTCTAGCTAAATTCCTAGCATGAACGTGCCATCCCAGGTGCAACGAGAAAGAGGTGACGGAAACACAGCACCGCCGCGGCAATCAGGAAACAAGCCATATTTAATGCCGCCGAAGAGCCGGACTCGGGTGTTCTACATCCAGCTTACGACGGGGCAACATAGACCAGCAGATGGGGTTTCGTCCGCCGTAGGCGTAACAGCAATTAGCCTTCGGCAACACAAAGGCAAAGCCGTTCCGGCAGTCAGAAATATGACTCTTAGTTCGATGTGTGGCTTGCTTTATTAGATAATGTATAAATACGCGCATGTAAATAGTACCTTAACGTAACATGCTCCCCCCGTGCAGTTTAAGGTATTCACGTAAAAAGTAAAGTGTTTTATGATTTATAATGTAACAGGATGGTTTTAATTATATGAAGTAGTGAAATAATATTGTTACATTTCCCCGCTTAGCTTGTGTGGCCATCCAATGGGACCGCAACATTATGCAAAATATAATTGCACTGAGTGTGCACGCGCAGTGTGTTATCCCATTACTGTAATTTTTCTAGACTCGGTAAAATTTTCTTCGCGTGAGGCGAAGGAATATCCTGGAAGTAGAACTTTAGCAGGGCTTCAGAAAAGTTGGAAGTAACCGTGAACTGACTATAGAAATAAGAGTGAGTTGTGATGTTAGCCATACACCATCAACTGAGGAGCAACAGGAGTAGGGGAAATTTGTGTCAAGATATTGATGGATTAATCGATGGCAATTTTAATCTTACTAGTATCATCTTAAGAAACTGACAAGTAGAAGGAAGCAACGTATGAGGATATGCTCTCCATGGCCAAACATTGAATCAAGTCCGCAGTTTGTTGATTTTATAGCTGATAAACTTACAATCGTTGAGTTCCAGTGATTTGAACAAAATATTTTAGCGTTTCTTACTTCAAAGCATGTATGTAGCTAAAATACAAAATCCAGTAGTTATATTCGAATCAGGCCCAATAACAATGCATAAAATTAAATAAAACAAACAGAGAAGTGCCAGTATTACGACTATGGTATTTGCAAGTGGCCAATTATTTTATGAAGTGAAGCAAAAATCGACGTTCTGGAATATGCAGTTGATGAATAACGTGTTTGTGTGCTAAGTATTGGCTGATATAAATATGTGAAGATCATAAAGTCAGTATTTAACACGCATTAAAAGAAAATTAAGACACTGTACTTGGATGTGAATACTCTGGGTTTCCTGCTGTGAATAAAAATGGTCATTTAAGCAAAATAATTTTTGAAGGCTAGCAGATGTCTTATAGACAACCAGCAGGGAAATTCCACGGGTATCATGTAGAGATATTCCATGGAGATACTGCTAGTGTATCCCTGGGTGGACATGCAGGGATTTCCCCATTGTCCTGCAAGAATATCCTGCTGAGGTCCTGGAGGAATATCCTGCGGAGGTCCTGGAAGGATATCCCGTGGAGATCCTGGAGTGATATCCACCAGATGTCCTGGAGGGATATCCACCAGATGTCCTGGAGGGATATACACCAGATGTCCTGGAGGGATATCCAGTGGAGGTTCTGAAGTGATATTGTGCGGAGATCCTGAATGTGATGATTTTGTAGTCCCATAGATGTCCCAGGGATATCGTAGGATATCCATGGGATATACCACATGACCTGAAAGGATATCCATCAGATATCCCTCGGACGTCCCGGTGCTGTGTGGGAAGTATTATATATCAAGGCGCATACGATCGTGATGTCATACCACCACACTGCCTTGTTTTCTCATGCTCTATCATTCCATGCTCTCTTTCTTTCTTTCATTTCTCTTTTATTTTCTCGTTCTATCTCCTTCTTTCTTGCCTCCCTCATTCAATATATTTATCTCATTCCATTCCTTCCTCCCTCTCTTTCGTTTCTCTCTCTCTCTCTTGCCATCTCATTCAATATATTTCGCTCATTACATCCCTTTCTCCATCTCTTTCGTTTCTCTCTCTTTTTCTCATTCCATCTCTTAAGTCTCTCTCTTGCCTCTCTTGTCTCTTTCTTTCTATTTCATTCTCTCATCCCATCTCCTCTCTTGTCTCTCATTTTCGCTTTCTCTCATCCCATCCCTTGTCCCTCTATCAGTCCATAGGTTTTCTCGGAATCCTCCCCATTTTTTGCTGATTCGTTCCTCTCTTTCATTATCTCATTCCATATATTTCTCTCTTTCGCTTCTCTCTTTCTCTATATCAGTCTGTGGGTTTTCTCCGAGTCCTCCCATTTTTTTGGTGTTTCGTTTCTCTCTTTCATTCCATCTTGTCTTTCACTCGACATCTTTGTCTACATTTATCTCTTACCTTCGTTAGGCGCCAATCGTTCGGCCACTTACTCACACTTGTTCGATTAGCCACATTTTCTCGACTGATAACTTATACATGTTCGATTAGTCGCTTTGCTCCTCTGATTACTCACACTTGTTCGATTTTGTCACATTCGCTCAACTGATAACTTACACTTGTTCGATTTTTGCTCCTCTGATTACTTACAGTGGTTCGATTTATCGCATTTGCTCTTCTGATTACACACACTTTTTCGATTACTCAAAGTTGCTCAATTCCACCATCATATAGTTCCTTCATGTCCTGCTAGAGAGCTTGAATCGTCAGCGCATATATTTATTGACAAATGTAAATATGTAATTTTCCATACACGAGAAGGTATATAATAATTATTGTAAAGTACATTCCAGGCAGGACTTTGTAAAACATATTCGATTTTCAATACTTCATATTTTGCAATACTATATTTTGTCTTAATATTTTACTTTATTCAATTAGTTTTCACATTTGTCGCCTAGACCTGTAAACAGATATGCATCACCACCCCGACAGGGCCGCGACTCGCCTGCGGCAGGTCCACCAGGGCAGACGGCCTGCAGCGACTCGCCAAGAGTGACCACATCGACATGCGTGAGCAGTGACGTCATCCACAGACATCGCGCGGGAAAGAAACAACTGATTGCTACCTTAAGCGAGGCACTGGATTATCGGCCCCGCCAATTAGACATCCAAGAATCAATGCATTAATAAATTTGTAGAATTATTATAATTAATTTCATTTGAATAATGTCGAGATCTTTGATAGTTGAATGTATTTTTAATGCAAAATAGGTTTAAAAATTTCACACAATGATTGGTAACATTTAAGAAACAAAGAAACTCGCATTCTTGAACAGGATTCGAACTTGGAACCTTTGGACTAGAAGTCCTACATGCTAACCCCTTTTTTTTTTTTTTCGTTCATTTGAAATTGTCGTGACATTTTGATATTGACGAAGCTCTAGTGAGACCGTCCTGCTGACAGGTTCCCAGTGCGATAAGCGAACTGAAAATCTGCCGTGTCGGAGGCACCGGGGCGCGAACCCGCCACCCTACCCCTGAGCCATGAGGGCAAGGCGACCGACCAGCGAGTTCATACTAAGCTGCCTGCTTTAAACTTGTATATGAGTTGCAGACGTAGAAGCTACATTCCCTCGTACAGTTACAGAAATATTGCTAATGTAATTTTTTTCAACCAGTTTATATATGGCTTATGAATAATATATTTTAGAACAGTTTTAGTTTATGTAAAGCCATGCGATTTGCTGTATTTTAACATCTCGTAACTTTCAGCCGGAGTCTGAATTCTTAAGCTCGCATGTAATTATTTTCTTATATATTCTTTTTAAAATAATTATATAACAAGTCGGGCAGCTATAAGCGAGGGTATATGTGCAGACATTTAGGAAGACAAATATAATTTGGGGACTCTTAGGAGGCTGGCGGTCTCGCGAAATAAAATTATGGAAGCACAATTTATAGCTCCAGGAATGTATGTTTAAGCCCTATATAACCATATTATTTTTATAGGCGTAGGGTATGTAAAATAAAAAATTTATGTTTTAGTATAATTTAATTTTTTTTTTCAAGCTGCACTGAAATTTTATGCAGAGTACACAAAAAAAAAGTTCTCCTAGTTTCATTTCAGGATTTCTCTCTTCAAGACTAAAAGCTATGCAATGTTGATTATTTATTATCTCACTATTTATTGTAGCATAACTTTCCTACTCGGATTTTGATTCAATGTATATACGTGAATAAATATATAAAGTCTTTAATTTCTCGCTGGTGTTGTATTCTACCATATATATATAGACTATTATGGTGCTTGGTTTATTTACGTATATACATTGAATCAACAAAATATATATATATACATACACATACTTAAGACTACAAAGAGAATTCTTAAATTTTTCCCCGCTATTCGCATACTATCTTTACACCAGCATGATCACTTTTTGCATGATTAATATAGTCTTCTTATACACAGCTCAAGACTGTCCATTCTAGCAAGCCTTGACCTTATATTGATCTCAACAAAGTTTTTACGACTGCCACTGTCAGACAGCTCCATGAAATGAACCCGATGGCTTACGTACTCGCAAGCAGGAACCTAAACATGAGAGGGGCAGAATGCTTGTCTGGTATGGTCGGTTAGTATGAGCGGGGTGGTTTGATGGGAATTAAGACAATATAGGTGTCGTAGATGGTTAAATTAGTATTATTGATCTTATGATAGCATGGTTGGAATATTTAATTGGTTTGGCAGCTGGTATGGCTTGTTTATATGTTTAACTGGCAAAGTTAGATGGGTCTGAATTGGAAGTCAATATAGTTGACTGTTATTATAGATCAGTAAGTCTGAGGTATGGTGGTGGATATGGATCGTATTGTTAATAGCATGAATGAGGCAAGCTAATGTAATGGTGAAATGTATTATATCTGTTTCGGTACTCAGAACACTTCGATATGGCTGTTAAGTAAAGCTGGTAGGACTCGAGGTGAAGAGGGGGTCTGGCGATGACTAAAGTATGACGGTTGAATGAGGAATAAAAAATATATATTCAGAGATCTTAAGCGATGATTGAGTTAAATTATCATAGATTAGGTTGAGCGGATACTGAACAGTTTATGGGATAGTGTGTTGGAAAAGAAAATTTCAAGCATTACATTACATAGGAGTAGGAAATATAGGATCGTTTCTAAGTTCAACATAGAAGTCCCTACATGTACGTATTTAAGTCTGGGGTAGCAATAAAATATTATATGTAAAAATTATATAATAAAAATAAACACTAAAAATGTTAAACATGAAAATAAAAAAAACTTTTCGCTGGCCTACATATGTCTGGTGTTGGTTGGTAGAGCAGATGGCATGCGTGAGTTTCAGTGAGCGTATCATTGACTGTTTATGTTCCTGCTTGCGAGTTTATAAGCCATAGGGTTCATTTTATGGAGCTGTTTGACAATGCTAGTTGTAAAAACTTTGTCGAGAAGAACATATGATCAAGGGTTCGAACTTCCAGTGTTTTGCATTCACAACAGCTTTTCTGATCACTTTGACTGCTGCAAAAATTATCTTAAGATATTCTTGAGGTGTATCATCAGAAAGTTTTACAACTGCAGCATCTTCTGTTGTTTTAAGGCATAAACGTTCCGATTCATTTCTCCTCTTTGGGGTGGAAAATTCAACACCTGGTATTTCTTCTTCAATGAATGTTTTCAGCTCTCCTCTTAATTTAGTTTGTAGTGATGGGTCAAGTCAATTTGAGTAACACACACATTAATGTATGTATTATGTAAGTCAGCGATACACGCCACATTCCCTTCAACAAGAAAGTCTTCCAACATTCCCAGGAATTCAGTATCGGAACCCACCAGAATAGTTGAACTTTGCTGTACTCGTGCGTGAGTACTACGAAGCATATTTGTCACAATTTTGGCCCAGCTCGGTGCATGATAAAAAATGTCGACTGCATGAGCATCTGTTGGGTGGATGCATTCATTAAGTCTAACAATCCATGTTTCGTTACAGCTTAATTCAACAGCTTATCTTAAATTAGCCCCCCCCCCCCCTCCGTATCATACAAAACAAGATGCAGTGGATACTTTCGTGTCGCTTTCCCATCACAAAGAAAGCACATGCTTTTATTATACTCAGCTGTTATCTGGCCTCGTGTAAAAGGCTTGGAGGTACTGGGTTCGTCTGAAAGGTATACGTCAGGTTTATTTTGTAACGACAAAAATCGTTTTCCACAGTTCGTCGCTCTTTTTGTGTGTCATATTTTTATAGCAGTTTGAATGCCATTTACCGTCCGGTTGTTGTACGTTTTCCGCTGAAGCATTGTCATTTAAAAGTTGTAAGATGTGGTTACATTGCTCATCTTTCCACGCTAAATATCATTGTATGGTTTCTGACAGGTTTCGAAAACTCTCTTCATTAGCATTTTCCACTAAAGTCTCTTTGCCTTTTTTGTTGTACAGGGCACACACATCCAGGTGTATTTTTCTTTTTGTCCCACCTGTGACATCTGCACTTGCTATAGACTTCATATTATTAATTGTATCTGGGCATCATCCTGCCAGAATTTTTTTCTTTAATTAATGAATGCGATACGAGACCTTAACATTTACATTTCAGTACAAATCTGATAAAAAAGTTTGCATATTAAAAAGATTTTTAATCTTTATCCCCAATGCCCTTTATTCCCCCTTCTCACCTCCCCCGGTCCAAATTTCACGATATATTTTTTTTCTTCATATTTTGGATCAGTAAGTAATCCTTTTCCATACAATATTGCTTTCAGTAATAAATACATTACTACAGAGACATACGACTCTTAAATAATCTCATTTTGGTTACATTTTTATAATAAAAAATTTTAAAAATTTCAAATTTTTTACGGCCCTCCCTCCCCCCCCCCCCCTCCATAGGTATAGAGTCCGAAATGACAACCATCACTTTTCTGTTTCTGCGCATCATAATGAACAAAATGGCACCAACCGCAATACTCCAGCACAAAATTGCACACGGGATGTAACTACAACACCCACTCCACCCAAGGTTTAAGTTCTCTTGGACTGAAGATAAACTAGCAGCTAGACAAGAACTGGAGCTGGAAATGTCATCGATTATACAGAAGCCTGCGTCGCCACAAGAAAACTGGAACAACAAAAAGCTCCTCGTGATGCTTTTGTTTCAGTTTAATTGTGAGGAAGAAAGTTCTAATGTAGTCAGTGATGAAATAGCACAGTATATGACGATGTCATCTGTAGACAACACTGCTACCTCTCCTACAATGAAAAAATTGTACATTTAATACAACACGGCTGTACCATCTTCAGCCTCAGTTGAGAGGTTATTTAGTATTGCTGGGGATATTTGGGGATAAAGAAGAGGAAAGTTTAATGATGGTAATTTTGAAATTCAACGGCTGCTTATCTTCTATAAACGATTTCAGCAGTAAAATTTCAATTGCCAGTGAATGTTAAACGTGGATTATAAAATGCTTTTTGTTGTGGAATTTTAAATATACTAAAAATGTAATACATTACTCTGTAATCTGTAAAGCTTTTAATATATATATATATATATACATATATATATATATATATATATATATATATATATATATATATATATATATATATATATATATATATATATGACAAGCGATTATCCCATATGAAGTGGTTGGCAAATATATATAGCCTATGTGAATTAAAAATTATAACAGTGTAATTTTTAGGTACAGAAATAAATAGCATTTATAAATACTTTAAGTAATATAGAGAACTCCTCCCAATTTACTAAATAAAAAATATCACATACCTCAAACGGAAGAAAATTTGTTTCCTAACTTTTACACTTTTTGAGACACTAACTTTTAACTTGACTTAGTTACGTTTTCCACCTGTTAACTTTTAATCAGTTACTATTTCCAGGCACTAACTCTTAACTCAACTCAATAAAAATGTTGGCAGATTAACATAAAATTAACTTAAGTTAATTTTTAAAGGAACTTACCCGCCTGGATGTTACATTAAGTTAAGTTAAATTTTTCGTTTGGCAATTTTTAAAGATCTACGTGTAAGGTCTACTGGAAAATGCAATAGTCGGTTAGCAGCATTGACCACATTTATTTTATTTATATAATAACATTATATATTCAATAGTTATTTCACAGACAGAAACATTGACATGGAATATGTGTGGTGGCCAAAGTATCTTCCCTAAAGTGAAATGCGTAAGTAATGTGCAACGATCCAATGTGCTGTAAGACATACTGGGGTATATGTGGGAGTATTACTCCCTCCCAACGTCAGGGGACAAAATGCTTCATTGACACCATCTTCTAACATACAGAATGTATCTAAATTCGACCAACAAACTTCAGCTACAGGGTAATCACGAGATAAGAAGATGGAAACATATCTATGAGCTACGATCTAAATCGACTCCCAGAGGCGGTACAGGTTTTTGAAGTTGGACCTGACGCGCCAGATTATCACAGATATCGGAGAAAATATGAACGATGGAACAATGCGTTTCTGGATAATGTGTAAATTAAAAATGATCTACAAACACCACAAACCATGTCATTGTCGACAAATTAATTATGGAAATAAAAACAGGTTACCACTCTTATTGTGAGCAATTCGACATGGCGAGGTAGCTTGTGTGAGATCGTATTGATGGGATATGAATCCACATGTTCCGATCGACGAAAAAGGTTGCCTGGTGTAAGCAACCTACCCCAAACCATTTTCGGGTAATTCGAGTTCGATGTTTCAAAAGGATTATGTTCAAAACCTTGCAAGTGGGCAACTCGCACAACACACACCAACGGATGGTTGCGAATATCAAAGGGACAATAGTGGTTAACCAGTATTTTATTGTTAAGTTGTAGATCTGATAAAAGCGGGATGCATCCATAGTAAACAATGCATGTACCACTGAGCCCAGTGGAACTTTAACAGTTCTAGTATAGGGCGGTGTTTGGAATTGCTACATAATATTTATCAAACAATAATAAACGGTTAAACGTTAAAAAAAAAAAAAAATTAGGCAAGCAATTAAAGGAAGATAGCTATGCATTACTTTATACAACGTGTAAATAAAAGTATCATACCCAATTACGGCGGTTATTCAGTATGGAAAACGAGCACAACATTAGATGCGTCTTAATGGCGTGCAGTAACTATAAAGGAATATAAGCACGCTTGAAAAAGCGAAAATGAAATATTTCTATGTAACATTAATTGAAACTACTTGAGACAGAAAAACAAAATTTTGGATACTCTATTGTTGAACAACAATATATTATGCCATAAAATTTTGTTTGTTTATACAATCCCCTTCATGAATAAAGTAGGGCGTTGTGATATTTCTATCGCAGCAGATATTAATCCCTGAGCGCCTGTCGATATTTAGTGATGTATTGTTAACCGGCCTGTTGAAACGTACAGTAAATGTAGCTTTGTAAGACAGTTTACTGTCAAGGCAAACAGTTTTCGAGAAAACAGCGCAGAAGTGTTAAAAGGGGTGGTGATGCACGGCAGGTATGCAACAATCCACGCTTTACAAGGTTGGGTTTTTATTAAAACGGTACATGAATGAACACATCTAAACCAGCATCAAAATCTGCGCCATTACTCATTTTCCTACAATTTGCAACAGACAGCTTCATTAATCTTAAGAGTACTATCAGCCACATAACTAGCTACTGCACCGTGGTACTGCGTGGATACCAAACCAAACGTGGTACTGCGTGGATACCAAACCAAACGTGGTACTGTATTGATACTAAACCAAACGTGGTACTGCGTGGATACCAAACCAAACGTGGTACTGTATTGATACTAAACCAAACGTGGTACTGCGTGGATACCAAACCAAACGTGGTACTGCGTGGATACCAAACCAATCGTATTTTCTTCTTACGATCAGGCGTGAAACTAGTCATACGACGATCCGCCATGATATAACCAGATGGCATATTAGTGTCATTATTCTTTATGTATGTTAACATCACTTTGTCCCAAATGTTATACTCATTGCTTAGTGCTAATTATGATGACAAGGTGGCTACCTTGTCATCATAATTAGCACTAAGCACAGCACGCTCAATAACTGACTTCTCATTACCATAATACATAACTTGACCAGGACCACCATTAAGTCCCTCTTTTTTAGAGGTAATCCTAGCAACCCTATTACATGATTTTACTTTAACATGATACCTGTCGCACTCTAAGCTCTCAAAACACATAACAATGCGCAATTAACCTCCAAACTTCCAGTCTGTAGCAAAAGCTTGTATGCCAAGTGTAACATTGATAAATAAATTCAAAGGATAGTACGACGTATTATCGTGGTAAACACCTAAGCCATTCTGCCAGTATGTAGAAATACCATAACCAATTTTCTGCACGAAAAACGCCCGTTTCTCATTCAAAAGACGATCAGCTCGAAGAATTTCATTTTATTATTAATAATAATTATTATTATATACTTAATAATAATGAGTAATTTTTAGAGGGGTGATGAGCTATATGTAACTATGTGATATTATCGTAGTGTTGGTATAATAATATATTAATGTTGTAATAAATATACTTGGTTTACAGACACATCTGCCAATCGCCCTGCTCCAAACAATACATAAAGTATGATACACACATACGTGATTGACAGTTGACAATGACATAACAGTTCTTGAAAGAAACTCATTAGGGAGAATACACCCTTGTGGTGCATTGTGGTTGTAGTTTGATATTTTATTTAAGATCCAATATACAGAATGTTCGATGCTGTGTTTGGTCTATTATTTGTTGGTACTGTGACATAATTACTGTTGTTGCAAATTTGCATTTTTTTGTCATTATTGTGCTGCTGGAGTGATTGTGATGACATATCAGTTTGTTTGACCGAATTTAGATAGATGGATTGGCGAGGAACAGTTTGGATTTAAAAGTGGAAAAGGAAAAAAAGATGCTATAGGAATGTTAAGAATCATAGGGGAAAGATATATTGAGAAAGTTAGAGAAATTTATGCTGTCTTTATTGACAGCATAATCTATATTTACAACAGAAAGTAAGAATAAAGATTGGAACTGAAATGTCGGAAGAAAGCAGTATTAGGAGGGGCATTAGACAAGGCTGTTGCCTTTCTCCCTTGTTGTTCAATTTATACCTGGAGGAGATTATTGAGAAATGCTTAGATTGAAGAAGATGATTACGAATTGTCGGAAAGAGAATAGAATGTATAAGATTTGCCGATGATATGGTTTTATTAGCAGAAAGGTAAAGATATATAACAAAATGCGAACAGATCTGAATGAAACTTGTGAGGAGTATGGAATGAGAATCAATACATCAAAAACAAAGAGCATGATACTCAGTAAAGGAAGGTAACCGGCAAATATTAAGATAGGACAAGTTAATATCAGCCAAGTAAGAGCATTCAAATATCTAGGAAGTACGATAACTGAGGACTTGAAATGTCATCAGGAGATAAAGATTCGTATTGCTGTAGCGAAGGAAGCGTTCAATGGGAAGAGGAGATTGCTATGCGGAAAACTAGATAAAGCACTCAGGAAAATATTTGGAGTGTGGCACTCTATGGGGTAGAGGCGTGGACACTGAGACGTGAGGACGAAAAAAGGCTAGAAGCGTTTGAGATGTGGATGTGGAGGAGAATGGAGTGGATATGCTGGGTGGAAAGAGTGAGTAATGATGAAGTGCTGGAAAGAGTTCATGAGAGGAGAAAACTGCTGAAAGTCATAAGAGAAAGGAATAAGAACTGGATGGGACACTCGTTGAGACGGGAGTGCTTGCTAACAGTCGCTATGGAAGGAATAGTTTGTGGAAAAAGATTGAAAGGAAGGAGAAGATATAAGTTGATAGATGACATCAAGGGAAGCGGAAAGTATAAGAGGTTGGCAGACGACAGGAGAGCATGGAAAGATATCACGTGAAAAACTGATTCTGGGCAGAACACAAATGATGATGATCGAATTCGGTTGATTGGTTTTGGCGTTATTGCATTTTCAGTTTTCAAGATTATTGACTTCGAGTATTTCGGGCGGCAGCATATAGACACTAATATTACTGTCTGCTGCCTCGTTTAAAATCATTTGCAGGTATACTGTGCATTTAGAGATAACGTTGTCATGCCAGGTACAGAGTTGAGTGGCCGTGGAGATAAGGTAGAGCTCTGTGCTGATAGCTGGCCTAGTTTGGTTTAACCTCGGAAGCCGTAGAGGGTGCGGCCCTGCCTTTTCAAGGCGTACATGACGTCAATTGCAGTGGCAGTTTTCCTCTTGGCATGCTCTGTGTACGTGAAAGCATCGCGGATGACGTTTCGCAAAAACTTTTTCAGCACGTCTCGTGTATCTTCATAGGTGAGCACCGAGATGCCCTTCGCTCCTCCATGCCTGGCCATCCTGCGGGTTGCCGGCTTGGTGACACCCTGGATGTTGTCACGCAGCAACTTCCTGTGGCGCTTTGCTCCACCTTTTCCCAGACACTTGCCTACCTTGCCACGCCCAGTCATGTTGGCTTATTCCTTGTTGCACCAAGCTTATTACATTACCAACTACTACCACCATATTGGCTGCAGACGACCTTGCCCTTGACCCCATGACCTTGAATGATCTCGAACACAAAAACTCTAGAAAAAAATACATAAAAGTCAGTAAGCATATTATGTTACAGACTACTGCCACCATATTAGATGCGGACAACCTTGCCCTTGACCCCGTGCCCTTGAATGTTCTACGATATACCGGCACATTGCGCGGGCTGAGAAGGCGAGGCATATAAATCAAGAGTTAATAGATAAACAAATATTTACAGGCTTCTGGAAGCGAATATAAGGAAACTAAGGACCTTACAATTTTTTACCAAAGGATATTTTCTACTAGATCTTGATCACGCAGATTTGTGTGGTGAAGTTCGTATCCAAGAATTGCTTGACATTCCGTACAGGCTACTTAAATTAATGAAAAACTCTAATCAGTGAGCAAAATATAGCGAAAGTATTGGCCCGTGAGGGGATCGAACCCACGACCTTCGCGTTATTAGCACGACGCTCTAACCAGCTGAGCTAACAGGCCACGTGCTACGTACGTTCAAATAACTATTAAATATGGATACACCGTATTACTATAACGTCAAGAATGTGGTAGTTTATGGTGTCTGTAGTTAGCAGCATGATAAATATGAAACGACATATATCAATTCAAATCAATGGCTGTTTCCGTTGTAAGTTACATTCTTATAAACGTAACTCCTGGTGATTGTGGCTAATGTTTACATATAGGGATTACTATGATACATGAATCCTTACCACTGTGTATTTGAACGTAAACAGATAGTGCGGCTTATTCCGTGATGAGGTTAAACGTTATGTTAGAAACCCGTGCACTTCAAAATCATGATAGATTTATTGCTTTTCAGATAATTACAAACATATTGTCGATACTTAACATCGTATTAATCATATAGCATGTAGAATTGTTATAGATCTCCTGCATGGGAAGGTTTTTCATTGGCATGCCACAGTCAACTTCGTGCGGGAAAGCACCCATAAGGACCGCAGGAACTCTGTTCGCGTCTTGGTTCTTAAGGTCGGGCTACAACTGACATATACGTAACACATTCACAGTTATAGCGATCAGCACAAACAAAACACAACACAAGCTGCACAGTGGCCTGGCTACTATTGATATAACGATATTAATATTAGTTTGTTTATGTTGATACATTTGTACCGAATTAAGTTCTATACAGTTGGTAGCGGTTTTGTGCCAAAAATAATTATTTTCTATTTATCGAAGATGTTTTTAAAATGAGAATTAATTTTCATTTCAGTTTTTACTATCAACGTCACCTAAGAACGTAAAAAAAAAACTTCCGTTGTTACGATTATCCTGAAATAAACAAAAGCAAATATCTGTCCTAGGAATGAAGTCAGCATATACATTTTCTTGATTCGTAAATAAATGTTTCATTTGATGTCGTAGTATAAAATTCGGGGTTTCTGATTGGCTGAGTATTGACGCACAGCGATATTAACAAGGAAAGTTAAACCAAATTGAACTCGTCTTGTTACTATAACTGTGCTTATGTTAAGTGCTTATGGCTATACTTGGTTGTAGCCACTCTAACTGAATACAAGTAGTTTTACTCTTATGTCTATAACTGTGTTGTGTTAGTAATGTGCTTATTTGTAGCAATTGCAGCCCGGCCTTTAACAACCAAAAGGATTTCTTTCATCATGCGGAGCGCATGTTTCATGAGTCAACGTATACGATTGTAATTAATGTGGCTAGAATATTTTCCAGCAGGCGCCTTTTGGTAATTCTTTTGACATGCAGAACTACTATCAGCTGATACGCCTACTTATACACACTTAAATCTAAAGAAATTATGAAATGCAAACATATATATATAAAATCTACATTAAAATTAATTATTTGTAAAGCTGTTGGTGTAATGTTATTTTTCCATGGCTGGCAATACATGGTCAGTGATACATGCGTCAAAATTCGTTTCCATAGTTTAATTTATTTGTTGATTAATACATTAAAAAAATAAAAAATGTTTAAAAATTATATTTTTTTTTAAATTTATATATGCGATTTTTAATTTTATCTTCTCACGCTAATTTTTCAATTTTCTGTGAAATTATATCTTTATTTTTAAAAATTTGTATTTAATGAAATTGATGTTTTATCCAATAGCGTTGTGTCGGTTGGTTCCATTCCTCAGTTGATTTATGATCTCCTAAGATGCCGGATATCGACGTTATATCTACATGTTTTCCAACAAACTCATGCCCTTACCACCATATTCAAATACTACAATATATGTTCAATTCGGATACATCAATGGCGTAAACCAAGCTGAGGCCCCCATTCAATATGACCATTATCTGGGTGAGACTGGGTCCTTTGTTTACCACGTAGGTAGGTGTGCGGAAGTTGCCTCAGTTAAACCACGCAGTGAATGTACAACATCAAAAACCTCTCTAACGTTGATCGGATTCCGTACTAAGGAAAGCCAGCTTAACAGAAATGTCTTAAATATTGTCCTCGTTATTAATGTTCAGTTTCCAAACAGTAGTAAGTTCGTGGGTTGGAAACTACGGCTTTGCTTAATTAAGATCAAAATATTCAAAACAACTAAGTTTTTATTTATTTATTAGTATATTAAAATTATGCAACGTATACTTTATACATATCGTTTATAAACATCAAATTAGTTTCGTATTTTATTTAATAATATATTTTGTTTCATATTTTATGGGGATTTTTCTTGTGTCCCTTAAACCAAATAAACGGAACAGTACGCCGCCCAGTGATCGGGGCAGCATCCGCCTACATCATCGCCGTCCAGCGTTGCGGTCCTGGGTTCGACGACGGGAGTTCTGGTTTGCAGAACGACTTCAGGATGTCTATCATCACGTAGGACATCACTCAGCAGAACGGCGGAGCTACCATGCAGATAAGCTTTACCGCACGAACTACTCAATAAATGTCTAAGGTTGTTTTTTTTTGTTTAAAGCACTATTAGTCCTGGTGTTTTTGGAAGATGTGCAGCGGCAGTCATTCTGACTGGTGTAGTGATGGTTTAAACTTTCAATGGTAATTTCAGGATAAGTTCATTAATGCAAGCGTTTAGGGCTGAAAATATTATTTTAATTGTAGGACATTATTCGGAGATTTGGTTCTCACGAGGATAATAACTGCTTTGTTCAATGATCCTGAATTTTTGTGAATATATTTAACATAACAGAAATTGAATACTGTGATTAATAATAACGTGTTCTATTATTAGTTGCCATGTGGAATTTTAAGGTGTTTTTCATATAGACTCTTTTTTGATTGTTGGCTCTATTTTGGAATATTTTAACAGAAATTCTATTCGCCATAGACTGGGAATAAATAGGCCCACATATAGAGAAGCGAAGACCCTGTTGTAACAGGGGTAAATAAACACGTATTTTTATCATGGATTTTGAAGTCTTTGACGTCGATTACTTGACTCGATCTTGTCCTTATAGCTTCCCGAATTACACAACCACAACCAGTGTTCCGCCAAGCGGCGCAGCGAGAGGTTGTGTCCACACGCTCCGATCGGGCCAGGTATCGGAAAAAAAAATTATTTACGTAAACTTTGATTTGTGATACCAATTACTAATTTCTTTCGTGTATATTTTGAGCATTAAGGTTCCAGATATATCTACCTTCAGTATGTTTTATTGATTTTATGTTGTAAGATGTTACAACATGTATGTTTGTGTGACTGATTTTGTGTGAGTGAGTATTTATTTGATGCGTTTCATTACCATATATTATTTGTTTCCTTTTTAGTATGAGGGACTACGATAGAAAAACTCGTAGGGCTTCGAAAAGTCAAGAAATGTATAAGTTAGCTGCATTTGAAGTTTTGGAGAACAATACAAGCATACGAAAAGCAAGTAATACGTTTGATTTGTGTCATGTGACATGATATAGGTAGATTCAGAAACAGAAAAAATTAATGTCTTACTTTTGGCTATGTCAAACCTAGATTGATATTTACACAAGAAGCAGAAGATAAGTTGGCTTCCTATTTATTAAAATGTTCATATATATATATATATATATATATATATATATATATATATATATATATATATATATATATATATATATATATATATATATATATATATTTGCTATTTCCTACAGAAGTCAGGAAGCTAGCTTACCAATGCGCTGTAATGTTTGAAATAAAAAGCACCCCCCCCCCCTTTTTCCAGGCAAGAGTATAACACAGCCAGACCAGACTGGTATCAAAATTTCATACGCAGGAATCCTCGACTATTGTTAAGAACACCAGAAGCAACATCATTAAGTCGAGCAACATCTTTCAACACAACCAATGTCAGCGGTTTAAGTATTTACGATCGTGTCAGTTAGGTATATCCCTACTTAAAGGCTGATTATAAATAATTATTGACGTTAATAGTGCCATATTAATATAAGGTTTCAAAGGCTACGAACCCGTAAATAACGAGCCATATTGATTTTTAAGTACAGATTATCGAAACTAAGTAAAAAATTAAAACGTTGTTTAATTTTTTGTTGTTGATGGCAAAGTTTATTTTTAATTTAAGGACGAAAATGTCGTTAGTTCTATAAATGAAAACGTCTATAAGTCGTACCAAGTTAATTTTGTTGTTTGTTGTTGTTGACGATGTAAAATTTTAAAAATTGTTTTTGTACTTATCTTTCAAAATAAACCCTCCAACCCATTAACATCTTTACAATTTTATATTTGTTATTACCTAACCTATTTCTGTTACAATTGGCACAAAACACGGGGCAAATTGTAACAACCGACCTTCTTTAATAAAACGCCTGTTGTGGGAAAAAGGTATACTTTCCGATGTTTTTGCTGTTCTGTATTAATAGATGAGTGGTTGATTTATCGATTCAAGCAATAATAGTTATATAATACCTGATAGGCTCTCCTTTAGCCCGGTGAGGTGCAGCAACTCCTCATGACATCGGAACGTCTATGAAGAGATATTGACCCATACCTTCTGGATAGCTACCCACAGCTCCCTGATATTTATAGGTGCAGCAACATTGGTGGGAATACTCTTCCCCACCACGTCCTCCAAATGCGGTTCTTATCGGGCTGGAGGGGTGGCCACGGCCAAGGTTAAAACCCACCAGAATACTCTTCCAAAGAATTCTGGACAAGTTGGGCCGGTAACCTGTTGCACTACTGTGCTGGAATATCCAACGTTGTGGAGAAAGGGCTTGAGTGAGGTCCATGAAGGACAGCAATGCAATGCCATGAGCAACACGCGCCCGCTCATCTGATGTCAGAGCACAGCTGATAAAGGCTGTTCACTATAAAGTGAGCACTTTCAAAATCAACCTTACAATAAAGTCACTGCTCCTACCTGCATCTATTGTTAACGGGCGACTTGAGTGACATGCGCCCAGTAAAGTTGGTAACGATGAATGGGAAAGTAGTTCCGTATCTTAACGTCGAATAAAAAGTGCCAGGTAATTATTTCTGTTAACTTCAATTATTTCTTCAGCTTTGAGTTTTTTTTTAAATGCATTGAAGTATAAAATATTTACTTTTCTAAAAATTTAACAGTTTCACTTGACCGACGCGTGAATAAAGTGATGACGCCCAAGGCAATGTTAATTTTAATGAGGCGGAGGAATACACAACGTGCATACAAGTAGATCTTTAGCAGGGCTTTCCAAATTGCTCATTTAATCGCGAATAGCCTATAGAGGTCTGGATACTTCCAAGACGAAACAACATGGTGGCGCCACCGACTATTGCCTTTTCGGACCTGCATAGAGCCATAACACGACTTTAGGCATGTCAGAGTATTTACACACCCCTGTGACGTGACGTCTCACATGCCATGCCACTACAGGTTGTTCACAGTGAAGTGTGCACTTTTTAAAGCCGTCTCATTTGGAATTAAGTCGATAAATATATTTTATTTTAGCCATGGACGTTTTAACTTTCGAGTGCGATTGATAATGCACACTGTGTTTACTACTTACAAGGCAATATTTATTTAAAAAGTTGGCTAAACGATATAAAAATGGCTGGATGGAAAAGGAAACTAGGGCCCCAAAAGTGCTCACTTTACCGTAAATAGCCTATAGCTGGCGTCTTACAGGCAAGCATAGAGTAGGTAACTCTCAACACGCTTGACTACCCAGTTCCACAGGTTTTTGGCTCATACGTCACCTGGTAACACTCATATTCGGGAGGGCGTGAGTTTGAACAATCTTGCTTCATTGGCAGGGGTATATCTGTCGTGTCTTATTCAGTTCTCCGAATGATTGTGCTACTCCTTAATATTATAAGTGAATTCGCGTCTCGAATGACTCATTACCTTACTCTTGATTCTTCAAACTTAGTGCTATGTGTTTGACTCTCTTTCATCTCAAGAAAGCATTTACTGTAACCTTGTTAAAATTTCTAATGTTTCATTTGACAGACAATTATGCACGGATTTTAAGGAGCTGTTATTAGTTTAATTAGAATGTTGTCTTAAATTTTTGTATATAAATAGTTAACTAATTTTTTTTGCAATGCTCTAACATATAACCTAACATAGCAATTTTATTATAGATATAATATGCTACGAATAAAGTAAAACAGAAGAATCATGTTATTAAAAAATCAAAAAATTATATCCCGTTGTTTTAGTTGTGACATCATTTTTGATCTAAGGAGACACTTATGAAAGAATAGTTTATTATCTAGTAACCCTCGGACTATTATTGCAGTAAACAGTGTACAAGTTGTTTCAACTGCATTTCGAGAAAGTCAGGCATATATAAACTTTTGTTTCCTCTCTGTGACATACTTGGTATGGAACTGAGGCCAGTCTCCCGAGAAAACACTGCACGATGTACGCCTACAACAGAACAACTAAGACGACTACCATCATGGCGCATGCCACTAGATACCTTGTGGAGTCCACTCGTCACAAAGATTGGTATGGAACTGAGGCCAGTCTCCCGAGCAAACACTGCACGACGTACGCCTACAACAGAACAACTAAGACGACTACCATCATGGCGCATGCCACTAGATACCTTGTGGAGTCCACTCGTCACAAAGGTTGGTATGGAACTGAGGCCAGTCTCCCGAGCAAACACTGCACGACGTACGCCTACAACAGAACAACTAAGACGACTACCATCATGGCGCGTGCCACTAGATACCTTGTGGAGTCCACTCGTCACAAAGATTGGTATGGAACTGAGGCCAGTCTCCCGAGCAAACACTGCACGACGTACGCCTACAACAGAACAACTAAGACGACTACCATCATGGCGCGTGCCACTAGATACCTTGTGGAGTCCACTCGTCACAAAGATTGGTATGGAACTGAGGCCAGTCTCCCGAGCAAACACTGCACGATGTATGCCTACACCAGAACAACTAAGACGACTAACATCATGGCGCGTGCCACTAGATACCTTGTGGAGTCCACTCGTCACAAAGATTGGTATGGAACTGAGGCCAGTCTCCCGAGCAAACACTGCACGACGTACGCCTACAACAGAACAACTAAGACGACTACCATCATGGCGCGTGCCACTAGATACCTTGTGGAGTCCACTCGTCACAAAGATTGGTATGGAACTGAGGCCAGTCTCCCGAGCAAACACTGCACGACGTACGCCTACAACAGAACAACTAAGACGACTACCATCATGGCGCGTGCCACTAGATACCTTGTGGAGTCCACTCGTCACAAAGATTGGTATGGAACTGAGGCCAGTCTCCCGAGCAAACATTGCACGACGTACGCCTACAACAGAACAACTAAGACGATTACCATCATGGCGCGTGCCACTAGATACCTTGTGGAGTCCACTCGTCACAAAGATTGGTATGTTCGCCTGCACGAGGTACTTCCATACAGAATGCACGTTTCATTGTGACCTAAACACTGAAGCGAGCGTGCAACCCACACACTGAGAGAAAATCGAATAAAATATTTGTTTGTATAGGGCCAAATATATATTTAGTTGCCCTAACCAAATATATTGTTCAGCAAACAATATTTTAAAAGCAACAAAATTACTTTTATTCTTCTAACGTAATATATGTTTGAATAAACAAAATTAATGTGTTGGGCCAAAAAAAAATTAGACCGTCAACAAATATTTTGTTGAATAAACTGTATGTATTTGTTTGGCCACTCATGTGACTGCCTTAGTTTGAAAATACAGCTCGAGAGTTTGTTTGTATTTTTGTGACAATTAGGTAAGTAACCGTGTTTGTTAGTGCATCTATTGATGCTTATCAATCGTATCACATTAATAAAACAATGAAACGAGAAATTGACAAGCAAAGCTCTAAAACTTTAAATATTTGTTTGCACACGTTTACCATTATTTGCAGTATATCTACTTTAAAGATTTTCCTCGTTATCAGTCGTCACATTATCTGAGATTACTTAGGCGTAGCTGTCGGACGCGGGTAATCTAGGTTCAACACTCGATCTAACTTGTACATTTTTTTTATATCTGTCCAAACTGTTATATATACGTGTATCCAAACAAATCTTACAGTTTGGGGCAACCAAATGAGAACAACAAAATAATCTGGTTTCAGGAACACATAATTTAATTGCCCCTATACAAACAAATAATTTGGATGCACCAAACAAATCGTGTTTGATTCAACAAAACCTTTTTCTCAGTGCAGTCACGTACCTTGTGGTTCCGACAGCCAATCAATACGTAATGCTACAAACTCCATTCGTCCCTACCACCCAAACTGGCAGTCAAATCCGCAGCCATTTTTACGGGATAATGGCTCTTTGTAAAACAATAAAATGTTTCGGCAATGATTTGCTCCCCCGTGAAACTGAACCACCAAAATCCAAGTCGGCCGTAGTTAACGATGGTAGTTTCCAGGCTTCTAATCTGCACACTAGATAACAACAATAAATTACTCAGTCCCTCATGTATTTAGTTTACAGTCTGTTCAGTCTCGTTACGTTAAATGTTTGACATTACTTTTATAGTTTTTTTTATCATCTTTCTTGTTCTGAAGACATCAAACATTCTCCAAATATCGTCATACTTTGAACGATCTTCAAAATTTATTATTGAAATAATGTCTCTGATTATTCGAAACAACTATATGTGTAGTCCGTGTGCATGCTTGTATGCAGTACTTCGACCTTAAGGAAATTGTTATGAGAGCAGCTATTTAATGCGTAGGATTATGTGCTGTCTGAATGGTAGTATAGAACAAGGGTATGTGCAAATTTCAAAATTATTGAAACCTAAACTTATTATAATAGATCGTTTCATATATCACAGTTTTGTATGAAGCTTATCGAATGTCGCAACAATGTATAGGTTATCAGTAAAATATAAACAACTGTATTATCACTTCCAATGCACATTTTTTTAAATCCATTCAGACTTCAACCACTATAATAATTTGTATTATTATTATTATTATTATCGAGGAGTAATTTCAATATAATGGCAAAAAAAGTGTAAAGTTTTTTATTTCTTTTCTGGTGTTTCGTGATCATTCGCAAAAATGCAGTCGAGGTTAACAAGATTTACTGTCTTCTTTGAACCCCAGTACCTACGCTTACTTTTCGCCCAATGTCCACTAGAGTGACGTCGTTATGGCAGTAACTCTCAAGTCCATAATCTGCGTATTGTTCATGTGTATGTTAAATAAAATCCTCATATTTTCATTTTAATACTGCTCTCGAAATTACTCGCCAAAAAATTATATATAATCCACATTTGCAACACATTTTACAGTCCTCATTTCATATCAAACTGATTTTATTCACTCGCCCCTTATAAATCACTTATATTCGCCATACGACTTTCCATTCCCCTGATTCATATACGATGCCAGCGTCATAGCTGGATACGTAGTTAGTATGCCAAAGATGGTGTTGATGCTGCATCCAACAACGTCGATATCGTCCCATAGTACACCTTGTATATATTTAAAAAGGCAGAAAGATTTCAAAAAGGGTGTTTACTAATACATTAAAGTAAAAGTATTCATTAGGCCATTATAAATGTGTACAAATTACATAGCCTGCAATAAATACCTATAAGAGTTACTTTTCTATATTTTTCTAAGTACTCATGTGACATTCTGCTACCCTGACAGACTCAGAAGCCTGATAGCATGAGGAAACCATCATACTAGATGGGAAAGTATGTAGCAACCAAACAACTAGCACTTACTTTCGCGAGTTCAGTACCACGCAAATTATTTGTAGCTAGGAAATAAGTCCATGATCAATTTAGTACTATTTTTGTTAATTCTAGTAAACATTCGTTCCATATATTTAATTTAAAATATTCTGAATTTGTTTGTATAATTTTCGTATTAGTTATATCAGTGAACATCCTGAGGAGTGTCCGCTAATCACTGGTTTTACAACTTCTTTAAAAACCGACACCATACTGACGGAAGTATTATTTTTAAGATATATAAAATAAAATGTAAAATATTTTTCATTTTGCAATTTTGATTACTTCACAAATAAGTTAGTCTTGCAGGCCGAGAGAAAATTAATGTAACTTAAACTAGAAACTTTCTATTGCGCTTTTAATTTTTCCTGAGTGATTTTTCAATATCCGCGTCAATGAAACGAATAAAATACAAATTTAAATTGCCACCGTTATTCTGTATGGTGGCCGTCACGCGGCATGTGCGAATGTTTATTCATTCTATGTTGCTTTTAGCGTTAGTAGTATCTATACGATAATTATATTACAATATTATTGCGCTATATTGTTTTCAGTCGTCACGATAGAGTCACGAGACCTGGAAATGAACGGCGTAGCGTGTGTCGACTTTTCAGGATATGGAGATATCTTACGAGTTAAGGACCTTTATTAAAAGGGATCAAAGTTTAAGAAATCGGGTCTTTGTGTGTCTAAGTTAGCTCGGCTACAATAATGAGGTGGCACTGTAAATATACCCCGTATACTCAATGGCTGGAGGAGCTCCTACGAAGTATCAGCGTGTATATGATTACGTATATCCGCAACCAAACTCCTACAGTTGGCTAGCGCTATTGGGGACTCTTGCAGACACACGTCAACCTTGCAACGGCAACCAGACGCCGTACACATACCACCTAAGGTTTGACATACTATAGCTTGTGACAGAGCGAAATGTTTGTAAAACGTGCTCCAGTTCGCCAGAATATTTAAGCGCAATCCAAGGCCCACCCCCCTGTTACACCGGATGGCTACATACAAAATGCAAGAACAGGGTCAGAGTGTATAAGGGGTGTCGGAGGCGACACGAAGCAGAAGGAAACATACCAAACCAAGCCTAGAGGAGCTCTAGGCCCTTGCTGCAGTGTGTTAAGCGGTGGGCATAACCCACGTTGCAGTAGAACGTAACGTTGAGTTCGCGAGTCCCTGTTTCTGACCCCCTTACCGTAATAAAGCTGGCAATGTAAGGGTTATAGTCTATCTACCGTTAGATATTGTTCTAATGTTTGTGCTGTCAAGAGTATAACAATTACATAAAGCTGTTTAATATGTGTTCCTTGTCGAGTTGTATTGCAGTGATTCAAGCTTAATTGTTGTTATTATAAATGTGTTATTTGAACCAGTACTCTCCCTTATTAGTCTGACCACCGATAGTTACGTCCTCTGTAGCAATCCTCCTTCTACGGTGATTACTTCGTGTTTTAGTAAGGCCAAGTTAGTAACGACAGGAGAGTCATTGAGATCCAAGATGGGAGAAAGGAAGGAGGATGTTACACCCTGATCTCGTACCATCTAACGACTCCAAGTTGATGAGTTTATTGAATAATCGCTGCGGTAGGATGTTTAAATGCTTCCTTGGAGTATGCTATGACCGATAATTTATAACTAATGTTTACAGGTGAGACAACCACCAAATCTTTTAATGGACCTAATTTAACGTTAGTTTGCGCGGAAAAATTACAGTGGTTCATTTCCGTAGAGATTCTATACACAGCTTCATGCTTTCTTAATCTCAGTAGCATTGGTGTTAGTTAAGTAATATAATGATTCACGGGACAGTCGCTCTTGTTTCTTTTATGACTTATCAGAAAGAAATAATGTTAGATGTTTATTTCTATATTGCCCTTCAATATGTTCTAAAAACTTAATTGGTTTTAGTAAAGACTATTCACGATAAAGTAAGCACTTTTGAAATCAACCTTGTAAAAACGTCACTGCCCCTGCCTGCATACATTTAAATGGGACACTGAGTGACAATACGCCCAGTAAAGTTGGTAGCAGTGGGTGGAAAATAGTTCGATATATTAACGTCGAATAAAAAATATTAGGTAACCATTTGTGAGAAGTTAAATTATTTATTTCATTTTATGGTTTTTTAAATGCATCGATATATAAAAACTAGCATATTTGTAAAATATTTATTTTTATAATAATTCCACAGTTTCGCTTGACCAACCCATGAATAAAGTGATGAAGCCCTTGGTAATGTTAATTTTCGATAAAGTGGAAGAATACACAACGTGCACACAAGTAGATCTTAAGCAAGACTTTCTAAAGTGCTTATTTTACCGTCACAGCCTATAACAGGAAATTTGTCAATGATAAAACAGACATTAACATTATTTTATTTATTAGAGAAATACTTAAAATTCAACTGGTATATATAATTACATAAATTGTATTTACATAAATTATTTTACGTTCTTGAAGTCAGAGCAACTTTTATACCATGTTCAGGCCTAAGAACAATCGCTGGTATAGGGTTGACATCTTCTCTTCGCTCCAAGGATCTTATTTTGAACCTCCTCAGGATGGACGACAGAATAGTCTTCTCTTCCAATATGGCGAATTTTTGACCTAACAAAATGTATCAGGAATATTAAGTGGAGACATTATAGTTTGATTGAAAATAATTGTAACACTCATAAACAAACGCCAAAGAGTTTCTGGTTAAAAAATATTGCTGAATATGATAGTTAGGTTTGACTCATATTTAGGGTCTTCGCGAGAATATTTATGCTCATGCTATACTTCAATATCCTATGTCTACAATCACTACTTCCTTTGGTTTAATAACCGCTCGTCTACACGAGAAAACATTGTTTTTATTTGACTGGACCAATCAGAATTAAGTACTCCAATACTGAACGTCTAATTTTCGTGGGCAGACACTTGAGGCAAGTGACATTTAAAATCACCGATCCATGGAAGTGCTTATGAACTACAGTTTTTGGAGTACAACTGGTCTTGAAATCTTATCGCGAAAAACACGTACCACTACTTATATTGCACACATATTAACAGAAAGACTATGACGATGGTAGTTCCGCAAACATAGCCTATTAAGAACAACGAACGTGTGGAACCTGTGCTAATAATTTCAGTAGTTCAGGAGGTTAGGCGCGAAAGCGAATTAGTTTATTAAACATGTTATACATAGGTTTTTTTGCATGGAATCAGAAATTTGTATGTTGAATATCACGAACTTTAACTCTCGTTACTGATGATTTTTACAAATGGGCTAAATCTAACTGCTTGTGAGAGAAGTGCCAATAACCGGAATCATTGATAACCTGCAGACTACGTCCTTATATCAAGCTCATTGAATTAGAAGGGAGTTTCACTCGTTTGCGACATGTTTTGAGTTCCAAAATCTGGATCCGCAAATAATTTTTAATTACTTATCTATAAACAGTTAAGAAAAAAAAGAGTTTCAGGTAATGTTATAAACTGAATTCAAATAGTCATTTAATGGTAGAATGTGCCTTCAGCATGTTCAGAGGATTTCTACAGTCTGAGCACTCTACTCCATTAAAGTCTCATTGCGATCCATGCAACAAGATAATACAGGTTCTACGTAACCGACATTAGAAGTACGGAAGTCAACTCTTGGTTCGGGATGACCATTACTTAGACTAAAGATGAGGTAGACCGATGTCGCTGGCTGGGCACAACCAGTCTTCGTGTCCCAACATTGAACCGCTTTTCTGCCAACACGTCTAGCGATAATGGCATCCATGCAACAAGATAATACAGGTTCTACGTAACCGACATTAGAAGTACGGAAGTCAACTCTTGGTTCGGGATGACCATTACTTAGACTAAAGATGAGGTAGACCGATGTCGCTGGCTGGGCACAACCAGTCTTCGTGTCCCAACATTGAACCGCTTTTCTGCCAACACGTCTAGCGATAATGGCATCCATGCAACAAGATAATACAGGTTCTACGTAACCGACATTAGAAGTATGGAAGTCAACTCTTGGTTCGGGATGACCATTACTTAGACTAAAGATGAGGTAGACCGATGTCGCTGGCTGGGCACAACCAGTCTTCGTGTCTCAACATTGAACCGCTTTTCTGCCAACACGTCTAGCGATAATGGCATGGTTAGGATTTTAGGTTAGAAAACTGATTTGTAAACAAGTGCTTTGAGATGAATGTATACTTCCTCTGACGAATTTGTAATGCAGTTTGATTAAATAAAAATTGCTAAAAGTATTTTCTAAGACCGCTTGCCATTTGAAAATTAGGATAGGCCTATAAACAAATACTTTCATCAATGTTGATAATGTGACTTTGACACATGTGTTCCTTTGAGGTAGGTCAATGTTGGGTACATGCGCAGAAGACGAATAAGGAGTCTACCTCACCTTTAGTCTATTGGCCATCACAGGGACAGGCACCGGAAATGTCCTACGATATACCGGCACACAAAAATAGAAACACTGCGTGGACTAAGAAGGCGTTGTACATAAACAAACACTAAACAGATAGACAAATGTTTGCATGTTTTTGGAAGCGAATATAGGAATACTACGAAACGGCAACCCTAGATATTAATTTACTTTGAGCGCAAATATTTTACTAATCTGATGCATTACTGTCGAACTATTTCTTACGCCGTAAATTTGTACGTTTCAGTGCGATGTAAGGTATAGCGCTAAACGAATGTATGCGCCTGTCAAAATAATTGCTCACAAAGTAGCCACAAACTGTTATTAAAGATGGCTCTTTACTTAATTTTCTGTGCTGGTTTCCAGAAGCCTGTTAACAGCATTTAACGTGTTTAGATTTAACTTATGTAGGTACGACGACTTCTTAAAGAACAATGTCACTGTAGCTGCAAGCGCTACGATAGGTGGTTTAATATCAACTATGACAAATATTTCGACTGAGGGGGAACTGAACAGTAAGAAAATTATTCGAGAGTTTTAACGCAAAGTGGCAAAAAAAATAATGCCAACGAAACGAATTGAAGTTGAAAAATGTACGGATTTTATATCGTCCCAAGGCTGTGTTGCAAGAGAATTAGAGTTTCTTAAGCCCCTGCCACACTGTCAAATTTTTACCTTCAACTATATTTGACAACAAAATTTGAAGACAAAATACGGCCATCAAATTATTCCTTCCAACAAATTTTATTAAGTAATTTTGAATATTATTTTAAAATTATTTTCGTAGTGAGATATTGCTTTTGTTTTCCCTGTAGTCCATTACAGGAAGAAATATAAGAATTTTTTTTAATTATTTTCACTTCAATGCTAAATTCAAGTTTTATATGTCAGATATGTTTCCTGCACAATTAATTTTAATGCCACGTCATATTATTATGTTTAATATTTACTTAAAATAGCATTCATGACCAGACAGCTTCTACATAAATTAACTATCTTCATAACTTACTTCGTTCCCAGCAATTGTTCTTTATTTTAAGTTTCTTCCATTTTGGTCGTGCACGATTCTGATTGGCTGAAATCGTCAAACATCAAATAAATTTTAGAACCAGTCCAATTTTCAAATGTTCTATGGAAATTGAAGACATCCAACATTCTCATACAAAAATGGGGGCGTTTATGACGTTTCAATGAGGTCATAACTATCAAACATTATTTGACCAAACTTATTGGAAGCAGTTTGATGGAAACATTTGACAGTGTGAGACGGGCTTTACAGCAACCGGAAATATTTGCGAGAAATTAGTAAACCAACTAGAATTCTGTTAGAAGAAGTGCCTGCCAGTGGAGTAACCTGAAATTGCAGCATGGAGATGTCGTTATCTACAAGACGCACACCATTTTCTAGAAGCTGGTAGGGCAATAAATTGTTTATATCGAAGAAATGTGCTGCAAACCGCGTGGGTTCTTTTAGGCAGTCTGACAAGAAGACGGGTGTTAACGAACCTACTGTAAGTGGTCGAAGTTAAAAAATCGTGCATCCGAGATGAAGACAAGATTTCGTCCCGAATACTGTGTTAATTTCGCATCGAAGTAGAAGACGAGCGATTATTATGATGCATGTATTACTAAAAATTTTCCACGTGAGTAAAACAAAATGTGCTCCTTAATTTATATGAAAACTATATTTTTCTTGAAAATACCAGCTTTCAGATCGTTTAAATACATCATAAACCCGCATCCGTAGAAAAATGAAAATTCAAGAGAGGCTAAAATAAAATAAAGTTGCAGTAATTTTTAAAGACTTGTAGAAATACAATCTTTGCTATTATTGGCAGAGCAAGCTACTGGTTCAAAGATATTCAAAATTCGATGAAATTATCAAGTCACAAGGCCATGACGTCATCAGACTGCTCCCGTATCACAACTCTGAGCCCCATAGAGGCATAAATCATGCATGAGGGAATATCAAAGGTAAAATAAGCGTGAAGTATCTTCAACACTTGACGACGAAAAGAAAGTGTGTGAATAAGTGTTTGACATGCATTATATCGCATAGGGGTGAGAATGCTGTAAACCTATTAGGAACATTGAAATAAAAAATTATATGAGGAGATGATTGTTAAATACAGATGGACGCAATCGGAAATTATGCAAGACCCGATGAGTGACTCGGAAAACGGGAAGACGTTCGGATCAAAATCAGGTTAGGGAGGTCATAATATTTAGGTTTTAAAATATTAATTAGTCAATATTGCAGGAGTTTAACGTAAATTTTTAATGTTTATATCTAATTTAAATGTATTGTCTGACAAATAGTAAAAGAAAATACGTTTGTGACTTCTACGGACATCCACTGAGAAATAATGAACGTTTCGCGATCATATTGAAAGGCTGCAGTTTTCACAGCGAAATGGGTTTCAAGGATGTTATTAAAGCGGAAATTTAGTAATATGCTTAATATTTAAATGCAATAAAATGTGTGTGTTATAAAGCATATACTGTCCTAAAATGAATTTTACAAGGAACCAATTAAAATTTGAACGTAATCAAGGACTAGTACATAATTGGTTCCATAATCATTTTTACATATTCTGTAGAGAATTAATTATTATTAGGTAGTTTCCTCTGATCGTGCAAGACAGGTTCTCTTCATAGCAAGTAACGAAATGTTAGAGCGAGAGCGCTACCCTCCGTCCAAACGCGCAAGAAGAAGACAGTGAAACCAGCGCAGAGCAAAATAGTTTAATTTTTTTTGTCACGCTATAGTTCTGGTTCTGGAAGTCGTGGTAAGTCTTCCGCAGGGAGATTGTTCGACTGTCCGAAACAAATATTACTGATAAACACGCTTGAGATTTCTTAATTATATTAAGTGCACATTGAGGAAGGAAAAATATAAGCTCTTACATGCTAGGCGTTATTCATTTATAGAAAGTCTATGGCCGCTATAAAATATCAATGCCCATACAGTTACAGACAAAGACGTGGAAATGCGGAAACCTAAATAATCCATAAACAAATAAGAGTAGAATTTTAATTTGAAAGTAAAATTAATAAAATATTGTAATCGATTTTATTAATTTTGAATTCGACTTTTTATTTATTATTTACGAATATTTTATACAAATGTTGTTTAAAATAACTCTGATCCCCTTGAGGATTGTTCAAAGGGATCAAATTAAGAAATTAACAGTAATAAATCGTATTAGCAATCCATGTAAACAATCGTTTAATTATTAAATTTAATAAGTTTAATTAATTAACAAACTGTTGAATTATTTCCTTTGCTTGATTAGTCTCAATAATTTCTTATTATTATAAATGTGTTTCACTGTTCACTACAAAAAGAGTTTCTGAAAACTCTATAGGTAGGTAAACAAGCCCCCGTCTTACCAATGCAGTTCCTAGGTCCAGCGCTGAAAGGCACGAAGGCAAAGTTATGCCGATTGAGGACGCGTTCTGGGAGAAAGTTGTCTGGATTGAACTCTTCAGGATTCGGGAAGTACTCCGGATTCCGATTGGCGAAGTATATCAGCACAGAGACAGCAGTTCCAGCGGGAATATCGTAACCGTCTGAAACACAGACGTAATGAATCACTGAGTAGTCTATTTCCAAAAGAGATCCTTGCCCGTGCACATCGATTGGCGGGAAACAACGAGAAATGTATTTCTAGTGTATTTCTTTATGTGGCTGTATTAAAAATGGCATGGATGTTGCTGTTGGTCACGGACATTGTAGAAATTAGAGCCTTCTTAAATCAAGCATTCTCATTAATATGAAATAAATTATATTTAATTTTTTTTTGGACAAGGGCTACTTTGAAAACGGAATGTATTTTAACCGGCCTTTAAAAGGCCTTAGCACTGTTTCGAACCAGTAAAACATTTGTTGTTCCATAGCAAAGGCTATTAAGGAAACAACATGATCATTATTGGAACTAATTGTATTTGTGGACAAGGTACGCTTTGGAACTGGACAAATCAGTCTTAATAATTTGTGAAAGTCATTTAGTGTACCTACAACTTAATTATTTCAGACTTGCGTATCTGTTCTGCATTTTTAAAGGAAATGTATGCAAGTCAACTGAATAAATAAGTAAATGTGCCGTAGAAATTTGTTTTCTCTTATGCATGTCATGTTCTGAAGGTATGCAATAAATCCTCTTTTCTGCTACTATTCTAACGAGAGATTTAATCTTCATATGGAGGTATGTGTAGGAAAAATAATTAGCAGTAATATAAACCATTTGAAAATGAGCTTATATACAACTCAGTGCCTGCTTTATAATAAACTGGCTAGGGAAAACTGAAATTGAGTTTAAAATATATTTCCTCGGATAAATAATTACACTTTAATTTGAAAAGGGCTTGGCGGGGGGGGGGGGGGGGAAGTACGAAGAAATGAGAAAGTAGAAAGTATATATTTACCGAGTATTTCAGTTTCCAAGCACATTTATCAGTTATATGACGTTACACATATTTTGAATATTATTTTTTTAAAACAAATCTAAAATAATATAATTTTTACAGTTAAATTATTTTCACTAATGAGGATGCAGTTTCACACAACTATAAACCTGCACAGAAGGGTAATTTGTGTTACGTATTACCTGTATTTACGTCAAAGTTCTGATACATTTTTCTCAATTAACACAATTTTGCAGTAACATTTATATTTTAGAATCATTATCACTATACCTATGGTTATGTCCTCTTTCAGTAGCCTCTGTATGAAAGGGATTGTCGGATATAATCTGAGGCTCTCTTTGATGATTCTCTCCAGGTACTTCATCTCGTTAAGATCTTTCATAGTTGGAGACCTTCGGGAACCTTGGAATATTTCTGACAGCTCTGTATACGCCTTTTCCTAGAAACGTAAGAGAATATGTTTATCAGCAAAAACCTTATTGTTAATTATTACTTAACTAAGATTTACGGACCTGACAAATTATGCACAATTAAGAGAATATAGGTTTTTGTAGTTGGCTAGAAGTACATATACTAATAACAAGAAATGTATTATTTTCTTTTTCATAAAAGTGTGGAGAGAAATTAGATTTTAACAATGCGATAATCTTTGAAATTTCACGGAGACAGAATCCTGCTGACATCATATTATGGGTTTGATATCTAAGATTTATTAAAGTTTTTTTAATATATGCCATGTATGAAATGATAATACACAGATATGACTGAATAAAACCATTAATTAATTCATGTTTTTTATGACTGCGTGGGCAGAACGATGCAGCTAGACTGGCAAGAACGCGAGAAAACTAAAAACACGTCTACCACAGCGAGGGAGATCTGTGTGACTTAACAACGAGGTCTTGAGAGCCGATGAGGGTGTAGCGGGATGGAAGTGGAGCAGCGCCGGAATGCGAGGGCGGAGGGAACGAAAGATCCCCCGAACAAACTCGCCGATCAGCGGCATCGTCCGGCAAGATTCCCACGTGCGGAGGTCCGGGAACCGAACCCAGTTCGCCTTGGCGGGGAGGCAAGTAGTCTAACCGCTGCACTTCTGCAGCATGTTGGAAAGTGTGGGGCAACACGTTGGCAAGTTCTGTCGCTTCGTTTCACTCGGTGGCAGAGTGGGTCAAGAAACGCGTGATTAACAAGAAACAAGAGTTCGGTTTCCGGCAGCATCTAGAAATTTAGAGATATCCTTTCGCCTAGGTAATTTTTCAAAAAGGAGGGAAAATATGCAATGTAAATATTGTAGGAAAGAAATTATATACATAATTTTTATTTTATTTTTTTGCTGCGTTTTTAATTAAGGACTAAAAATAAATGAATATTTAAGGATTCCGACTTACATTAAGGCTGATGTTTAACAACTACAAGATTATTTAAGTAAAGTATACACATTTTACTGAAAGTTTGTTGGCAATATAGTAATTTAAATTTACTAAAATTTTTCTCTTTTTTTTTATTTTCTGGCTGCGGAAATGTTTTAATGTTTGTGGCAATCATATCGCGATTTAATGTAATACGAAATTTTATGTTCATAATTTTCGGTTAGTTGTGACTCGAATACGCCATTCCGAACCACGTCCACGAACTCACGTAACAAAAAAAAAAAAAAGGCGATCAAAACTAGTTTCGTGATGCTCGCTAGAAAACACAAGCTGTGCGGGAAATTACTTACTAAAAAAACACGTGGGCAATAAAATGTATTAGTTTGACTTATGTGGCAGTTACGTGACGTAACCACGAGTGCATCAAGACCTAGCTTAAAAAAAAAGGTACACATTATTGGTAGTTCAGGTTCCATGTAACCACATTTAAAAGCTATTTTACTCTAAAATTTTAAATTTTATATGCTCATTGGTGTACCACTGTTACCTGAATTTCAGGATGATGTCCCAGCATGAAGAGTGTCCACGACGCGCTTGAAGCAGTTGTGTCATGTCCCTGAAAGTACAAAACATTCACACTATTAAAGTCTGTTCACGATCAAGTGAGCACTTTAGAAATGAGCATAAGAAAAAAAACCACTGCCCCCGCATGCATATATTTTAATGTGCGCACTGAGTGACATTCGCCCTGTAAAGTTGGTAACGATGGATGGAAAGTAGTTCTATATCTTAACGTTTAAAATCAGTGTTAGGTAACCATTTGTCATAACTTTAAATTGTTTATTTCCCTTTCTATTTTTTTAATGCACAGAAGTGTAAAAATTAGCAGGTGTATGAAGTATTTCCTTTTCTAATAAGTTTACAGTTTCACTTAGCAGACGCACGAATAAAGGGACGGGGCCCATGGCAATGTTAGTTTTACATAAGGCAGAGGAAGAGACAGCGTGATACAAGTACTTAAGCAGGACTTTCAAAAGTGCTCATTTTACCTTGAACAGCCTATAACCACAGTAATGTTTTTATTATTTTTATGTGCACTCTTATACAGATATATTGCTTGAGTGGTCAGGGACAGAGACGAGGCCTTGGCAGGGGAATACTAAGCATTCTGGAGATGGGGAGGCAATCGACGAGGGACTATTGTAAGAAACTATCCAAGCATTCGCCTATAGCGATTTCGTAAAATCCTGAAAAACTGATATTAGGATGGCTGGACCGGGATTTGACCCCGGGTCCTCCCAATTGGTAGGCTGGTTTTTTACTACTGCGCCAGCTCGCGCGCTATATACAGCTTATAATAAGTACTATTCCTGATTATTTCGTAAAAATCTGGAACCCTGCCATTAATGTGATGTGAAACATCAACTCATTGTACAAAGACAACGAAGAAACATCAATATATAGGCTGTTCGCGGTAAAGTGAGCACTTTTGAGGCCCTAGTTACTTTTTTCCTTTCAGTCATTTTCTATCCTTTAACCACATTTTGAAATAAATATTGCCATGAAAGTAATAAACACAGTGCGTATATTCCGACGTGCTCGGAAGTTAACGTGTAAGGCTAAAATAAAAAATATTTATTGACTATTATACCAAATGAGAGGGTTTTCAAAAGTGCTCACTTTACTGTGATTAGCCTATAGCTTTAATTATTTTCACATGCAACTCTACACAATAGTTTGAAGTCCTTGACAGCTAATTTCATTAATAGTTGGTCACAAAATAGCGTTTGTTATTGCACCTATTAATTCTAAATCAATTAATATGGCTGTCGTTTACTTAAATGCAGGCTGTGCAACTAAATATTTTCTAAAATTTCTGAGGTTACTTTGTAATAAATTTACAACGGAATTCGCAAGTTTAAGTGGGGCAGGTACCAACTAAGCAAAAGGAAAATTTGGGTTTTTTATTCCACTCCCTGAACTGATATTATACTGGAATTTTTTCCAATGTTAAAAAGCCATTTCTTGGGTGGGATTTTCTGTTTTATTCGAGAAATGCATCAGTTCTTAAGTCTTGAAAATAACCCCGACCAGAAATTGCTTCTCGATATGAAATTATAACGTTTGCAGAGCATACGGAAATGTAAGACGAAACATGGCTCGTAATCATTGCAGGAAACATTCATTTGATGGCTTGGTAAATGGTTCGCGATCACGAAAGAATGCGTGGAAAGTTTTTTTCAGTCCAGTTGCTGGACACAACTCAGGTGAATATTGATAGTGTTATGTACTCCGGTAAAGGCTATCGTCATATGTGCACGCTTCGTGTCCCACATGTCATCCGCCTCTCGTTGCTGTCACGTGACTTGATATCAATGGCGTGGTAGTTCTATTCTGTCATTGCCTTTTGACGTGAACACGTCTTTAAATTTGCAACCATAGTGGGATGCAATCCAGAAAATGCGATCATAAACTCGGGAGATACAGTTTGGCATTGCAGATCCGAATCTATCGTATACATTCAAAATGCAATTACACCACTCGATTTCCAAAGGATCAAAGAATATGTTACGTTGAGTTAAGACTGTGAAGCATTGCCCGGGGGGGGGGGGGCGCACAATTCTGAGTTCGTTTCGCCGCGTCTCATAATTTCCGTGTGGTATATATTTTGACTAGGAGAAGCTACGACGCTCGTTTGAGTTTCAATCGACAGCTCACGTCAAGATCAATCGATTGCGTGCATAAAAATATTTGTGTGGCGAGGTTGTGGTGAAATGTATGAGTTTAATATAAAAAAAATTAAGGAAACTTAACACAATTGCGGCCTATACTCGTCAAAAAGCCAAGCCGAAATACAGAAATCGTATACGGTTGGAAAGATCTCAAAATCAATCCATTAATGCCTATAAAACCCCATGTGATCAAGTGAAGCGGTGCCGGGAACGTAAAATAAACATCAAGGCGTCCGAGCGCGTCAACGTAGACGTATTCACGCAGAAAAAACGGCCGTGTCCCCAACACAGCCAAACTCGTTTTTTTTTACGGTATATATAAGAGCCCAATGAACACCAAAGTCAGCCTGCCTGATGATTGGACGATTATAAATGGTATCAGAACAACATTCATACCCACTGTTCTTATCGTTCACTCAAAACAGATGTTGGCATGTTTTGTAGTAAAAACATAAGTAATAAATGCAGTAAAATAAATTTTCCACAAGTGGGAAAAAAAACTTCGTGGCATTAAAACTAAAACTAGGTCAACAGAGTTAAGGGCGTTCAGAACATTGATAATATTCTCGATAGTTTCTACCTCATTGTATCCTTCGTCATTGTGATACGAAATAATAGTTTGTAAAAAGTAGGTCAATGGAGGAAAGCAGCCCTTTAAAAGTGACTGAAACAAACCTCATTAATAATAAATGTGTATTTATTTCGTACAAATTTCACAGCTGAAAATAATTAATACGTTAAGCTATAGCTCAAAATAATTGTTCTTGTTCCTAAGACTGTCGTGAAAAATATTTCTTAAAAATGTTTTGTGCTGTTCGAACTACCGTCTTTCAATTTAATCTACTGAAAAATAAAAAAATAAAAAGTCTAAGTAGTTTTAGGTCAACGCCCTGTTCGCAAGTGTGCCAAATGTCAGTTTTAAAGGAAAACTTAGCAAAATTAACCATCACTTTAGATGAATTCAAACTTTGCGTTAAAATACATTGTCTAATTTTGTATGAATCGAAATTTTAAATCAAAGTTATCATATTTATCCTTAAAAAACTTTTATGAAATTTATTTTTTTATTATTTGAAATGTCAATTATGTTATCGTCGAATCGTGCATCGATACCATAAGATATCCTAAAATATAGAAAGACTATATAGACTAGCTATTGAACAGCCTTAATATGTCTTTGAATGCAGTTTTAAGGAAATAACTTAGTATTTTGGGCAAGAAATTACATGTGATTATAACAATAATAGCATATGACAAACTACAACGACTGGCGAGTCCCGCAATTTACTGCAGTCGTGTAATGTCTGCGAGAGGCATTGTTATGTCAATTACATGTAATATCTGTAACTTATTAAAAGTGCATACATATACAACCCCTCTATATAAATATGTCAGATCACGTTCCATGTAAAATATACATACCGCGATCATAAACGTGTCCACTTCTTCTCGGATACCCTCATCCGTAAGCTTGCCTTCATTCATAGAAACTTCCAGCAGCAGATCAAGAAAAGCTTTCTTCCTTCTTATTCCTAATGGGAAATATAATACTCAATGTATTATAACCGACTAGTTTAGAACATTCTATGCAGGATGATTCAAAATTGCATGTCAATACTTCAGGGAAACATTCCTCACATCTGGCTGATGAAAAAATGTTTATGAACATAGGTCCGCAAATGTTTCGTTTCTTCACTACAGCCCGTAATACGTAACCCACAGCGTATGGTCCGCGGGCTGGATCATGGTACTGTTGAATGCCATCGCAGCTGCAATTGGCAGTCCCATACCAGTCTCCGAGAAGCCGCGATTTGAACCCACTAGACTTTTATTTGTGGGGACATTTAAAGGCACTTGTGTATGCAACCCCAGTGGAAGATGTGGGTTCCCTCCGCTACCGTATTGTGGCGGGTTGCGAAACAGTCGGGAATTTTGCAGGGATTTATACAACGCATCCGTGTGTCCATACAACGGCGGGTTGATGCATGTGTTCGTGCTGATGGAGGGCATTTGGAACATTTCCTTTAGTGCCTAAGATAAGCTTTCATACATGTGTAACTAATTCCTGTGCAGTTCTTACTGTTCTAGGTGTAGTGTCGTGGTGTGAGGTGTCGTGTATCATGCAAACGAACGCTGCGATGACATCCCATAGTAACATTATCCAGCCCATGGGCCATGCATACACTGCACGTTCTGTATTAGGGGATGTAGTGAAGAAAAAAAGAGTTTGCGGACCTATGTCCATGTAATTCTTTTTTTTTTTTTCATCCTCCAGTATTGACATGCAATTCTGCAACACTCTGTATAGTGCGTACGGCGTCATTTCATACGTTAAATGGGACCACGGTATTGCAGTGGGCAGATTACTCGCCTCCCACCACAACGAACCGGGTTCGAATCCCGGCGGCCCGGTCACCCAGTTTTCTCGCGTGTGGGTAGCGTGGCGGTCGTTACCATTGTTGGCCGGCCACCTTTCTCGGGGGGCTTCCATTTTCCCCCACCTTTACGTTCCCTCTCCGCTCCATCTTCGCCTCACTTCATTCTCGTCAGCGCTCAAGACATGGCTGTTAATCACCCACCAACACCTCTCAACTCAACTCACTTCGTTATCAAGTTGGACTCCAAAAAATTAATAATTTTATTTTTGTAGCAGACGTCGTTCACCTTGTACACCACATTATATGCGGTGACATTTTCCTCGAATAAAATTTCTTTACACTATATTTATTAAATAATTTTGTGTCAAATTCAAATCCTTTCTGTTTTTCTGCAGCCGTTATAATAAATACTAAGTTGTATAAATTAAAAAATTTACTAAGTAAAGTAATGCTATGAGCTACCGCGTGATATATAATTCATTACCAAACCACAAGCCATATAAATGAAGATATTGTTAAATATATAGTCACTTTTGCATATTTTGAACTTTTTTTTGGTATATGAAATTTTATATGGTGATTACATATATGGCATTAATTTACTTTGTTTTTTTTTTCGTTTGTATAACTTAGTATTTGTTATAATGGCTGTAGCAAAACAGAAAAAAAAATTTGAATTTGAAATAAAATTATTTAAAAAATACAAAGTGTAAATTTTTTTTTATTCGAGGAAAATGCAATCATATATAATGTGTACAAGTTGGAGAACGTTTGGTACAAAAACCAAAAAAATAATAATTTTTGAGGTTCAACACCGTTAAGACATAATTATGTGATAGACCTACCAAATGAACGGTCTTCGTCTGAAGACTCGTGGCTGAACTTTACTGCATTGGAAAGAAGCGTCTTGCGTTCTTGAATTACCTGGTGCCAAATATGCAAGGAACATTCGGTTAACACAGACCATTCGTGGTTACTTCCAAGTTTTCTAAGGCCCTGCTAAAGTCATACTCCGAGGATATTCCTCCGTCTCAAAGCTAAACCCAGTCTAGAACATCACACCAGATGAACAGCGCGCTGCATTCGTCCACACTCAGATAAAGTCTGTTCACGATAAAGTGAGCACTTTTGAAATCAACCTCAGAAAAATGTCACTGCCCTTACCTGCGCACATTTTAACGGGCGCACCGAGAGACATTCGCCCAGCAAAGTTGGTAGCGATGGATGGAAAGTATTTCCATAACTAAACGTTGAATAAAAAGATGTTAGGTTACCATTTGTGTTAAATTAAATTATTTATTTCTCTTTCTGTCTTTTTTAATGCATCGAAGTGTAAAATTAAGTATATTTGTAAAATATTTACTTTTACAATAATTTTACATTTTCGCTTGAATAAAGTGACGAGGTTCATGCAAATGATAATTTTACATAAGGCGGAAGATTACACAACGTGCATACAAGTAGATCTTAAGCAGGGCTGTCAGAAGTGCTCACTTTACCGTGTTCTGTCTATAATCAATATCTTGCACTAGAACTGCTTAGTGTTATCAAAACACATATTTCTCTCTGCTTTTATTCATATTAATTATAAATGAAATATTATAATTTATAGAAAAAAATGTAATAAAACCCGAATTTCTCTAAACATAAAATAATTTTATGTTGACAGAAGTTTAAAACTTTTTAATAAATGACATTCAGTTTTTATTAATTATTTTTTCTTGTAAGATGTAATAAGTTATTCAAAAAAACGATTTCATTAATTAAGTTGATTTTAAGTATTTTATTTTTATGCACCATTATGTTTTCCTTATTAATTAAAATAAATAGATGTATTTTGACAGCGAATATAGCAATTACCCTTTTTGTAAATCCCTGGACAGCGTCTAGACACTTCTTGTATCGTCTACCTACTGGCGTAAGGTAGAATATAAAATCCGGATGTAGCCATATCCTCTCCCTTCTGTGGACTGTTAGCACAGACAAACTGGAATAAAAGATAGATTGCAAGTACCGAGGACTAGCAGAGAAATAAGGCACAAAATACCACATTTTGCGTAACTTACTCAGTTACGTTCCGGCAGTATTCGGAATCTGGGTCTTCTTGGGCGTGAATCGAGACTCCCATAGCTGTCTCTGGAAAACAACATTTAAAATTTCGCATTAACTTTAAAAGGGCAGAGAATGATTAAATTAAGTGTGAAATAATATTTAATTTTGTTGAACGTGAATTATTACTGTACATTAACATCAGATATAGTGGTTTTCAGCTAAGCGCGTGTTTTACAACTCATTCATTTCTATACACAGTTGATTAATAAAACAGTAATACTAATTCAATTATATATTATAACGTACGTTAGCAGTAGTATTGTGACAGATGTCAACAATTTGATATAGTTCCACCATTTATTAAAATGCATGTGAGATTATCTGTTTCAGGTTTTTGCCTTGTATTAGAATGATCTGTGTTTTGAAAAACATATTTATGTTGAAAATTGAAGGATTATTATGACGACGATCTGTTTTTTCAGAAACTGGAGTGGCGAAATTTTTGGAGAAATTATCATATAGTCTTAACATGTATATACATATTTTTTCAGTTAATTTTTATTTTATTGGAACTGAGGAAAACAAGGATATTAATACCTAAGGCGTTACATTAATACATCTTAACATTGAAGACGACCGGATTATCAAACAATTTAAATTTAGGTAAACGTCCATTAAGCTACTTTGATAGCTATTAAAATATAATAATTTTAAAACTCGAAGTTTCTCTTACTAATGTAGTTATAATTATTTTAACACGGTTTTAAAAACAGGAATGAGAAAATTGAAGGGTGGGTGTGAGATTCATTCCATCATCTAACAAACGTGTCATAGCTACAAGTTATTTTGTGAAATAGATCTAAATTATTTTATCTCATTTACCGCTAGACGAATGTTGGTTTTTTCAACGAAATGTTTTATGGAACTGGGTGTTTTTAAATATTACTATAAACTGTCACTCTATATTATAAGTTATAAATTATTTCATATTTCGAATACTTTGCTCTCCGTAGGAGTCCAATCATACAGTAAATTATATATTTATAGGTAGCCTTAATAGTGAAATGTCTAATATAAATGGCATTTATATATGAACTGCCGGTCCATAGGATGTATATAAAATAGTCATTATGTTACATTTAACAACTCAATAAGGTGTGATCTTCAAAACGTGTTCTTACAAACTACGTTGCAGTTTCGACTACTCACTAACTGGTTCACACCAGCCAGTCGTCGAGAAACATTTCAAATTCTTGTCCCTGCAGAGAATCTAACACATGCCAACTGGTGGCGATAGTTCACTATGTAATTCAGACACAACAAGGTGGTTCGAGCGTATAAATGTCTTTCGTATAATGTTGAACGTATCGAGTTTGATATACAGTTTAAATGCCTGGTAACTTACTTTGACCATAAAATACTGTAACCTTATCAATCCTTCACGTGAAAACTAGGACACTCAAAACAATTCGGCAACCATCACGCGTAATTTCTGTCCTTCCTCTACATTTCATTTGCTTTGACCTCCAAATATCTCTTAACAAAAAAAAATTGTGCATCTTACATTGTATTGAAATTTGCCCAGAAATTTTACAAAAACGTCCTGTAAATATTTTTTAGTTAAATTATTTTGCATAGTTTAAAAAAAAGAAAAGAAAAATATTACAGTGGTGGCAAAGAAGAAACGGTGTCCCAATCCTAAAAATATGAATGCGTTTGAATGAGCGATTTCTGAAAAACGGCGCCACAAGTTTAGATGTTTTTAGTGCAATTTGCACTTCATTTTCCATTCTTCGGCTCTTCTTCCAGTAATGAGTCAGGGAGTAATCTCCGCCCCCTGGCTTTAGTTGGCACCACATGCGGCAGCTTAGCAGCATACTGTATACGAGGGCTGATTCAGAAATCACGGCAACTATTGTCAGTCTCCCGAAAATGACCCAAAACAGGAAATTTACTATGTGCAGTTGAAAGTCAACGACAAGTACCTTTTAAAGGTGACACCGCATGGGATATGGATGCAGGAATGTGCGGCGAGGAGCAAAGACAAACATGACTACTAGAATTCACTGTTTAATTGATATATTCTCGTACAAACTGTATACACTTGAGTGAACGGGCACGTCTCGTACGTGTACGAGCTGTTTGATATCCTTCAAAGTAGTCTCCGAAGATGTTCCTTGTTCGTTGCCAGCGATGAGGCAAACATCGTCACAACATTTCGACGAGATGTGGTGCACATTGACGGATCTCAAGCAGCAGATGGTATTCCCCGTCTGCCTCATCGCTGGCAACGAACCGTGGAAAACCTCGGAGACTACTTTGAAGAATGTTAAACAGCTCATACACGTACAGTATGTACTCTTTCAAATAAGTGTATATAGTTTTTACAATTATATATCAATTAAAAGGTGATTTCAAGCAGCCATGTTTGATTTTGTTCCTTGCCGGACATTCCTGCATCCATATTCCATGCGGTGTCACCTTTAAAACTTACTTGTACATTTTCTGTCTTGGGTCATTTTCTGAGATAAACAACAACAGTTACCATGAATTCTGAATCAGCCCTCGTGTGTATATATATATATATATATATATATATATATATATATATATATATATATATATCACACAACGCATTTCGTAGCAAGGTCACCTTTCCTCTAAATTTCTTGTATTCTTGACATTGAAAAATTAATTCCCTCACGATACATTTATTTCTTCAGCTTATAAAAACATTTAACGTGGAAATTATCCTTAAACAATGTAAATTTTATCAACTTAGTCTGAAGGGAAATATCAGTCACTGCTTGGCTGGACATTAGAAAAGCAGGAAGGAAAATATGTTTTTATTTACTCAAGAAGAGCAAAATACTCACGTTGAAATGTTATAATTGCGTCTGGTATTCATTAAGACAACACACTATGGCATTACGAACTAATGAGCACGTATTGCCACTCTTACAATGACAAATGCAAAAGTGACATTTGAGTGAGTGAAGAGATTTGAGCGGCTCTTAACAGCGAGGTCTTGGGAACCGATGAGAGTGGCGAAAGTGAATATGGAGCGGCGCCGGAATGAGGAGGCGGGGGAAACGGGAGATCCCCGAGAAAACCCGCCGACCAACGGCATCGTCCGGTACGATTCCCAGTTACGAAAATCCGGCGACCCGGTCAAGTGGCAGGGTATTGAACCCGGTTCACCTCGGTGGGAGGCGAACGCGCTAATCGTCCATCCACCGTGGCCCCAGTGTCGTTTGAAGGCATTGTCCTATCGTCTGTGTCAACAGCTAGAGAAGTAAAATTATCACAGTGTTTCAAAAGTATATTCTCGTAATAAAACATTTATATTATTTATAACAAAAGAGAATTATAAATTGGTTTTTGTCCTATACTTGTTTTAGATTAAGTAAAGGAGGATATTTTCTTATCGTTTGGTTCTCATGCAGTATATATCAAGTTGCTATAATTTCGGCAACATATTATATCAAGCGTTGCTCTGTAGAGTATGTATTCTGGCGCGTAATCGTTAAATAAATTGTGCGCACATTTTTTTAAATAGTTACTCTTCCATCTCACCACATATGACGTCCAGCGCGCAGCGGGTGACGAAAGGATATATGTCGAAGCCAGGGCCATCTGCTTGTCGCTCCAGTTTGCTTATTAAGATGTCACACTTCTCAACGAACACTTCTATGAAACTGTCCAGAATGCTCAAGTGGAATGCAGGTGTGATCATCTTCCTGCGTGGCTGCCACTTCTCTCCTGGAAGATTAATAGAAATTTTCCTTCTTTCAAACGAAATAAAGGTTGGTTACGAAAATCTTACGAAAATTAAGTAAAGTTTAAAATTATATCAAGGCTCTTTCCGTGCATTAATTTAGAGATAACTAATTCTCAAGTTTGACGATTTCAAACATATACGACCTAAATGTTGTTGGAACCTATAATGCAAAGTATAAATTAAATTTATAAAAATTACAACATGTATTGTTTATTTTATAATTTTTTTATGCAATATATGCAGATCAGAGAACGACATATTATAACTCCTGGTCTGAATTATATCTCTTGTGGTCGCATTATTGGTGTGTAATGTAGGAAAGATTGATGCGTGACTTAAGCTCCGAGTAACTGTATCAAATAGCATAATAAGGCTGTAAAGATTTGTTAATAAAATAAATATTTTACAAATGTGATAAATAAATTGAAACTTCTGGTAATCATACCCATATTGCCAAATTTGTATTCATACGACCTCGCTCATTATTTCTCTTGAATTGTGCATTTTGTACTGCACAACTAATCGCTCGTTTCAGCGTCAATAATAAAGAAAATATCAGAAAATAGAAAAGTTTCCAGTTAAAAATTTACACATTTCTATGTTAGCAGCGATATATCACCAACACCTATTAATGGATGTAATAATGTTCTAGTCACCTGAGCTGGTAACTAGGCCCGTACCCAGCCAAGGCATCATGAACTTGTAGAAATCCGACTTCTCCAGGTGCTTCGAACTGTTAATGACTCTCTGTGGATCAAACAAATAATCATTATCTTATTGCATATTCTTACCTTGCTATTATCTAGCAAATGGTTTCAAATTTTACTGTTATCCTTTACAATAAACATTTATTGAATTTAGTTTCTTTGTACATAATGCTTTACGCAAACGAAATTTTGATAATGTAAACTGTGTAACTGCTTATACAAATTTAGACGAGTTAGAGAAGCACAATATAGAGTAAAGCAAATTTTTATTACATACTAACACTTGTTTAGGTGTATATTACACTTTGCTGGTAAAAATATATATCTTTCGTTAAATCTAGGAGAATAAGAGCCAGGGACAATTGTCATATAAATTCAATTATAAAGTTATTGAGTATAATATTTTGAACAAAACAGCATACCTCAAAGTGTTGTGGTTTTACCAAATGGACTGCTGGACTTGAACCCATCCAAGTACGATATATAGGCCAGTATGCCTTGTTATTTTCCTGGAGCGCTTTTAAAAACCCTGAAAAAATAAAATCTTATAAATGTAAACGAAGTTAACAAGGCTTTGGTTAAGTATTAATTTTAATTAATTTTACTTTATTTGTTACATTTTTATATATTATATTAAATGTTGTTTAATCGGCACATTTTATATTGTCAGATGGACACAAAAGCATTTCATAATATGCACTCAAATAACGTTATGGTTCAGCTTATTCTCTATAAGAGAGAATTGACAGACGTAAATTTTGCAAAAAATTATGTAAATATTATTATTTTATAAATGTGCTACTTTTATTTTAAAACTACACAATAATTTAGAATAATCACTTCCGTAGACGATATCACTTACTTCCGTTCTGAGGCCAGCATAATACTCCCTTACCCAATTTCAGTGATTTTGAATATAGCTTAATTCCGTTCCGATTTTTATTCTCTCTGCGAAATGGCATTCATCTCAGACGTTCACTAGTTGAAGTTACAACACTCACAAACACTTGAAACTGATCTTATTTAATATTTATTTATTTAGCAAACCTAATACAAAACATATTATAACCTTTAAACATTATCCCACGAATAAAATGGGTTCTCATTTGTCCATGTTTTACGAAAAATTAAAGTTTGTCAATTATTTCCGAAACGTGAACAAATACAGGTACAGTTTAAGGAGCATGTGCACATATAAATATGGCACTTCATCAGCTTTATCGTTGGAATACGCCTTTGTCCTGTGCCAACTGGAGCCAATAGTCCGAAATGTCCATAAAATCTCCGCCCTGAATAAATAGCAGCTTCGCAAAGATACAGTGCTTTCAAAACAGGCGAAATATTAAAAAAAAAAAAAAAAAATTATCACTGAAAAGTACAAATGGACTGTATTGTAATATTTTTTTCTCTCAGCTCCTCTTCAAAGCCCTGTCTCCACACGCTTCCAGTTATGGAGCGGTAGCTAATGACTTCATTTGACTTATTTTTCGTTGGGGGTTATTTCGAGTAATGTCATCTTAGTCAGCGATCGCTTGGTCGCAAAATTTCGAAAACTCCATTTCCATTAAAGCGCATCTTTACAGAAGCATTGGTCAACAAACTATTGGCCTCTGTTCAGAAAAGTATATGACCTTTCCTAATTACGAGACTGTCACTGTGTGTCATCTATCAGGAATAGGCAATTCACGGTAAAGTGGGCACTTTTGAAAGCCCTCTCATTTAGAATAATAGTCAGTAGATATATTTTTCTAGCCTTAGACGTTAACTTTCGAATGCGGTGGAATCTACACACTGTGTTTATTACTAATACAGCAATGTTAATTTTAAATGGTTGTTAAATAATAAAAAAAAAAAATGACTGGAACAATAAAGTAACTAGGCCCTCAAAAGTGTTCACTTTGGTGTGAACAGTCTATAGTGTGTGATGAACGGGAAAGGAGGACAAAATTGCTCGCCACTGAAAAGTAATTATCGTGGCCTATACTGAAAAAAATAATGGGAAAATTACCTGTCAAGTGTAAGGTAATATTCGCAAACTTGTGGGGGGAACATAGTTTTCCTTACAGGTAAGGTAAAATTATCGCACTCTGGAGAAAAATTCACGTGCATGATAGTGAAAATCACATACATGGATGGAAAAATTACCTTACGATGCGTGCATCTCTTCAGCATTCTCAACAGCTAAGTGTAAGCACGGACGGAACAAACAATCATTTAAGACACAAATATTCACTATTACTGTCACGCTATCATCGTGGAGTAATCGATAGCCATCGACCTATCGTGTTAGAGGACCATGGTTAGCGCCTACCCGCCAGCAAGTGTCGAGGGTTTTAATGTTAAGGTTTCGGTTATTGTTCGTCAGCGGATGAAAGTAATAAAAGAATTACCAGGGGCTAATACTCCGAGATATTTTTAAATAAAATTTTAGTGTACATTGTAGTTAAATTCCCCTTACTTGTGTGGGACCCCCCCACCCCCCCACACACACACACTTATGCCAGGTACTTTTCCCGTACGATTAGGGAATAGTACATTAATTGTTATGTGAATTTACTCTACATTTAAGACGTAAATTTACCTTACATGTATAGGTAATTAGCTTCCCTTACATGTAAGGGAATTTTACCTCAAAATTTTTCAGTGTAGTGCCGTGACAGTACTCACCGCTCCGCGGAATTCCGATCATTTGGTAACTGGTGCCAACGATGGGGAAGGTCGGGGGTCCGGGAATTTTGTTTATCACGCGGCTGAGTTTAGCTCTCCGGATCCACTGCTTGACGACGTACAAACTGGAGAGAAGTACGGCCGCGACGGCCAGCAGTACGGCTGCTACGTCCATGGCTTCCTGGAGCGCAAAACAACTTCCTACTGTAAAGAAATTTCTAGATTTAAAATGCAATTTCCATTGAGTTCAGTTTAGTAAAGGCTGTTCACGATAAAGTGAGCACTTTTGAAATCAACCTCAGAAAAAAGTCACTGCTCCTATTTGCATATATTTAATGGACGCACTGAGTGGCATTCGCCCGGTAAAGTTGGTAATGAGGGATAGAAAGTAGTTCCATATGTTAACGCCCAATAACAAGTGTTAGGTAACCATTTGTGATCATTTAAATAACATCGTTCTCTTTCTATTGTTTTTTAATGCATTGAAGTGTAAAAGTAAGCAGATTTGTAAAATATTTACTTTTCTAGTAATTTTACAGTGCCACTTGACCGACGCATGAATAAAGTGATGAGGCCCATGGCAATGTTAATTTTACATAAGTCATAATAATACACAACGTGCATACAAGTAGATCTTAGGCAGGGTTTTCAAAAGTGCTTATTTTACCGAGAACAGTCTATATAAAGAAGTTTCTAGATATAAAATGATATTTCCATTGAGTTCAGTCAAGTTGGGAAGTTTAGGCCGTGTCTCAGTTGGCCCAGAGAGCGCTCTCTCGTGTTCTATCTCTCTCGCATATGACCTCACAGAGAGCACTCTCTTGTCGTATCAATTAGTCGGAGAGACAGCGAAAGAGCGAGAGCACAGAGAGCGCAAGAAGTTGTGCTCTCGCTGGCGCTCTCTCGCACTCTCTGACCACGCGCCATATTTGTTAGTATCTTTCTGGGCCAAAACAATGTTGCGTTTTAACTGTAAGTGTATTATTTCAACTGTTCTAAATAACGAAATAACATACGTAACACGTATGTTATTATATTCCTAATATCGTTCAACTGTTGAAGTCTAGCAGTTACTCTTGCAACGTCTATTTTTGTTTGCTATATGTGCTATCCATGTGAAGATCTAAGTGCTTAATTAGGCTATTTTCAGTGTCTGCTGTTCTGTTTTATAATTTGGTCAATGTGGACATGACTCCGTCTGCGATTTTCATGTGACAGTGATGAGTTTTCTCGAAGTATTCCCATTTTCTCATTCATTTTCAGCCAAACGCCACTTCACCATCACCCTCGTGTTTTCTAAAAGAGACCATTCTTTATTTCGGGTAGCTGCATCACTTAGATACTGCCCCATTGGCATCCAGTCTGATCCTAAATCAGGCAGCAGTAAAATAACCAACGTATTAAAAATAATGGAACTACTTTCCATTCATCGTTATCAACTTTATCAAGCGCATGTCACTCAGTGCACCCGTTAAAATATATGCAGGAAGAGGCTGTGACATTTTTCTAAGGTTGATTTCAAAAGTGCTCCCTTTATCGTGAACAGCCTTTACATGTTGTGCTCAGGTAAGTATGCAGAAGTAAATTCTAGCATGATTACAATTAACGGGGAATTTCTCAGATCTCTGCTAATAAAACCACTTAAAATATACAGTAATATAACTTACCTTGCGTAGATGCAAGTTGAGCTGTAGAGACGTGTCTCCCGAGAGTCACAGTATGTAAATAGTGTTATGAAGAGCCAGCGCGGGAAATAAATAACCCGGACAGAGCGACACTCATCATGACGACACAGGAACCGGCTCGCGATCTCGAGTGACCCTTGGACCGGGTTGTGTGAGGGGAAGGAGAGAGCATATTACAAAGTACAAGTGGCCCTGATTGTCGGGCCGGGGGGGGGGGGGGGAGTGGCGCGGCGGGACAAGGTATATCCCCAGGGTGAGTCCACGGAGGTGATAGATTATGGGAGTGGCAACAGCCTATCTCCTCCACCATGGAGATTTTGTGCATTTATTGGACGAGATGGTTCCTCTGCGGCGAGCAGAAGGCCTCGACAGTTAAGTACTTGGAGAACATTTATTGAATTCTTGAACCTTAAGCCTTTCGGCAACGACGGTTAGGTTGGACCATAGTAGGAGTTTTTGTGGCGATAGCACTTTGGCTTTCCATATTTAGAAAAGCATTTTCTCGTTTTGGTAGAGAAAATGAGTCTTATTGTAAATTTATGAAAATTTAATGATAGATTTAAGAAAATATTTAGCCATTTTCATCCGTTTAAGTCGACATCATAATTGTTACAGAGCATGAGGTTTCAAATGGTTTTAAATTACAGTAAATGTAAACATGCTCATGTTATTGTTTTAGAAAGGCGCAAAATCCAAGCTTATTTTAAAGTATCAGTTACCAATTGATATGAAAACTGATTCTCTTGTTTGCATTTGTAGCAATGGCCGAGTAAGAAAACTCCCAGTATTAACGCTAAATTATTAGCATATGCCAGTCTTTTGTTTACTATACATTGGCTTTTAACATTGTGGCAATATACCTTTTTGAATTGCGCTTGTATAAACCATATATTATTATGCATTGTCATTGAGCATTATGGTTACGGGCAAGAAATTAATTACCGTTTTTTGCATTTTACTTGTATAATCCATATATGATTGTCTTCAAATATTTGCAATAATGCTATGTTATGGCTTTGGCTATGGCCAAGGTAAAATTACTCATAAAATATGTTTTATATATATTATTCTCATACACTTTTCATACTTTACCAACTTATCAATATTTGAAATGACAGTTGGAGCTGTCCAATTCATACAAGAGCAGCATTGCTGGAGAATTTTGCAATGGGCAATATACAAATAAGTAGTGTCCTGTATATATTTTACCATTTTATGATATTTTATGATAGCATTTCATGGGTAGAATGTAAAACAATGCATTTATATTTTAATGTTATTTATTACTGTAGTGTTTACAGTTCATTACTTTACAAGTGTTGCCAGTAAGTCTAGTAAAAGCATAATTAATATTTTTGATTACTGGTATTTGAAGAAAGGTATTTTGACTTTTTCAGCATGTGGTGAAGTCTGAATATGTATATACCTGAATGTTCTCTTTGAAACAAGGACAAGTTTTATCAAATCTTCTATATTATTTACAGTAAACATTTTTACTACATTTTAGAAGATGAAATCAGATCACACTGCAAAAATAGGAAGTGGAACGTTAGTAATATACCATCGGTATGAATAAATATTCTCCCATTACAGTTCTAGTTTATTGCTATAGTTAGCTTTGCTTCGGCCTCTCTTTGATATTTCTCTGCACCACTGACTTCAGGGCAACTTAGGGCTTTGGATAGCCGCCTTGCGGCGTCCTCTGGACATAGAGGGCTCCACAATAGCAAAAAAAAATAATAAATTGCCACAAGGAAAACTGTGGACAACTGAAAGCCATGTGGCTTTGCCAAACCACAGTAGTTTGCGGCCAGAATTTTTATTTATCCGCTCCATCGTTCATCTCGTAATATCGCATTTAACCTTGACCGGTTCACTACAAACAGTAAGTTTTACTGTTTCAATCGAGCCGATTTGCCAATTATGCTGACATCTCCACATGTGCAAGAAAGCAGCTTCCCATCAAGTAAGCGGCTATTCTATATGTAAGGCAACTTATAAGCGATACTCCTTTCACTCGTCATTGATGGTCAATTTAGTCATTACTACTCGACATAATAACTTATTTTTATTTTCACAACCACCAAATAAAAGGAAATCTTCAAAACCATAGATATTACTACAAGTAAAAGGCTTACGCCTAAATTGAAATAATATGAGACTTCATAGCATCACAACCGACATAATATTGGCCACTAATAGGCCTTATTACTTGGAAATAGATTACGTATACTTGTAAGTCTAGCGTAACAGTTTTCTAAGGGAGACGCTTGTAAAGCGGCAGTCCGCAGGTATTCAGACTTTGTTCATACACAAACTACGACATTGTAAACTTTCTTTTATAGGAGTTATGCCCTAATAATAGGAGCGATATGATAGCTTCGTCGCCTGAAACTGCACAAGCCAGCACGTGAAACTGCGAACGGGAAATCATAAGCAGCCAGCTGACTCTTTCCAGCGCAGCTGTTCGGAGTCCAACTAAACGACGTTCCGAAAGCAATAACGCCAGCTCATCGCACGAACAAATACGCGCCGTGTTAAGAGGTGGGTTTCGAATGCTGGCGCTAATAAAACTAGTCGTTGGCTTTGCATCAGTGCTCGTCACCTGGATGTGAGGGGAAAAAAAACATGTTCTTCCAACAGGTGAGTCATGCATCAGTTCCAGTGGCTTTTAATCCCGACCATCCCACCTGCTTATCACCTGGGGCCATTCTGTGTGTCGAGCGGTTAAATTCCACCCAGTTATCGCGCAGGCGACCTCTGTTCCATCGAGCAAACTCGCAGCCATTGATTTCCCGAACTGCTAATACCCAGTACCCTCTTACTTATCGGTGTTGGTGGAATGTGGCTGTGGCTAGCGAGTCACGTAATCATTAAACGTTGCACCGCAACCTAACAGGACTACTTAAATAACCTAGGAGAGTTGGGAAATATTATTTTTAAAATATAAACTACCAGAAACTCGCTGTAAAACATTTTCCGGTAAACTTCCTAAAGTATAATGGAAATTTTTTTACCCATGCACTGTATGGACAAGGTTGGCCTGGGTCACGGAGCAGAAACAGGTTCTTGCAAATTGAAGCGCGCTTAAGGGGATTGTGTAGCTGCGCGTCCAAAGTCAAGAAGCGAGGGAGCGATATGGGCGACAGTAACACGCACGCCTAGAGCCTCATCGCCCCTACGCGCATGGCGTGTAGTGCTACCGACGTAACGCTGTGCTGTGCAAATTAGATCTGTAACAGTGGGGTTTTGTTACACGCGATGAAATGTCACAGATTGAACTACGCCTGCATCGTAGTATTTTTCACTTGCCGCTGAAGGAAACTGCATAGGCAAGCTTTCAAAATGCTATATTTGACCACTTTCACGGTTTTTTTTCTCCTTTAATACAGTTAATATGACAGAAATAAAACAATAGTTTTTTTTTTTTTTTTTCCTGGAAAAAATCCGTATTTCCAGATCTTTTATTTGCCGAGATACGCGTTTACGAGCAAACAACGATTTCACAGAAAACTTTTCCGTACACAGTCCCCTTGGAAGTTAGAAGGCAGAGAGAGGATGTAAAGTGATCGTAATGCGAGGCGCTCTTATGTTCGTCTACCGCTCCTTGTCGCCCGCTTCGTGAGTCAGCATATCAGTGCACGGAAATTGTTGGGAGAGAGAGAAGAAATTTAAAACAAAGGGGGGGGGGGGGGTCGATGGCTGTCTTCAAGGTGCCCCTGGTAACCATTTTTTCGTCCTCGAGGCATCGCGGGGCCGCGGTTTTCCCGGGCGAACCGAGTTCTATTCCCGGAGGGGTCGCCCCCCCCCCCCTAAATTGTCGCATGTGGGAATCGTGTCGGACGATGCCGCCGGCCAGCGGGTTTTCTCGGGGATGTCCCGTTTCTCTCGCCTTTGCATTCAGGGCGCTTCTCGTCGCACCACGGCTCTAAGCTACACCTCGATGTTAAGAGCTGCCCAAGTCTCATCGCTATCTCGAGGCATCATATTTCGTAGGTCGTAGTCCAATTTTGATACTTTGCGTTGGCGGAGCTTTATCTTAATGGGCCTCTATACCTGGCGCTTCAGATGCGTTGCAAAATCTTTAACAATCCACATTTCTTTTTTTTTTTTTTACGAAACTCTTAAACTTGCACCTAATGTGCTGACTTGCCAAAAAGAACACACACTTTATACAATGCATGTCAAGTACTTTCAAGGTATCCCGCATATTGGAAACACAGTTCGTCACACTCGAGCATATCTAAAAACGTGCTGTTTTAAATCTTTGCATCTCAAAATACTTGCTATAGTCTATTCGCGGTAAAATGAGCACTTTTGAAAGCCCTGCTTTAGATCTACTTGTATGCTCGTTGCGAATTTTTCCGCCTTATGTGAGATTAACATTGCCATGGGCCTGATCACTTTATTCGTGCGTCATTCAACTGAAACTGTGAAATTATTATAAAAGTAAATATTAAGCAAATCTGCTTAGTTTTACACTTCGATGCGTTAGAAAAAAAAAAGTAGAACGCGAAAGAAATAATTTAAATGATCAGAAATGGTTACCTAACACTTTTTATTCCACGTAAGATTCGGAACTACTTCCCATCCATCGTCACCAACTTTACTGGGCGCATGTCACTCGGTGCGCCCATTAAAATATAGACTATACAGGTAGGAGGAGTGACTTTGTTCTAATGTTGATTTCAAAAGTGCTCACTTTATCGTGAACAGCCTTTACAGACTTTCCGCTAGTAAAATTTCAGTCTTTATCCCTTAAGAGCCCGCGCCACCCACCATTTTCGATTTTTTTAAATATATTTCTTACTGATCGAAATTTAGGAGGATTAATTGAAAAATGCGGCAATAGAAGCTTGGCTAATTACCTTACGGACATACGGACATACATTACGGACATAATATATGAACTACTGACGCATATTTATGCGTGACTTAACTTAATAGAAGATTTTGTATATTAATTCATTCTCACATTTTAATGATAACAAGGGAACACGCATAAAAATCAGGTACAAAAATGTACACATAACGATGCAATGTAGTGCTTCTGTATTGAAACATTTTCAGTAATAACCCTTAAAGGCTGTTCACGATAAAGTGAACACTTTTGAAATCAACCTTAGAAAAATGTTACTGTCCCTACCTGTATATATTTTAACGGGCGCAATGAGTGGCATGTATCCAGTAAAGTTGGTAACGATGGAGGGGAAAGTAGTTCCATATATTAACATTGAATAAAAAGTGTTAGGTAACCATTTGTGATTACTTGTAATATTTCTCTCGCTGTCTATTATTTTTTTAATGCATGGAAGTGTGAAAATGATCAGATTTGTACAATATTTACTTTTATAATAATTTCCCAGTTTAAGATGAATGACGCGTGTATAAAGTGATGTGACCCATGGAAATGTTAATTTTACATTGGGCGGGAGTGCACGCAACGTGTATACAAGCAGATCTTAAGCAGGGCTTTCAAAAGTGCTCATTTTACCGTGAACAGCCTGTACACTTATGTTACGACACTAGAACTTACAATTTCTGTACAAGGGGTCATACAGCTTCTTAAAGTCCCACTGGTGCAACGCACGACGAGAACACTACACGCCAATTCACACACAGCATGCGTGTAGTGGCGATGACGTACTTGATTAGCGTGGCAGTGTAGCTCTTATACCTTCTGCGTTTCTCGACTACAGACACGGTAAACAACTCCATGTGAGCAGGCCTCTTAAAGACGACTATACACTAAAATATTTTCTGTCATCCCTATTTTCATTTTTAAAAAACTGAAAGTTGATTTTCATAGGCGGAATTAGGCTTACAATTTCAGGAAAAGTTCAGAGATTTATAGGATTATTCTTATAAGGGCTGTTTACGTTAAAGTGAGCACTTTAGAAATGGGCCTTAGAAAAAAATCGCTGCCCCTGCATGCATATAGTTAAACGGGCGCTCTGAGTGACATTCGCCCATTAAAGTTGGTAACGATGGATGAAAAATAGTTCCATATCTTAACGTCGAATAAAAAGTAACCATTTGCGATTACTTAAAATCAATTATTTCACTTTTGGTTTTTTTAATTCATCAAAGTGTAAAAATGAGCAGATCTTTTAAAGTATTTGCAGTCTTAACAATTTCACAGTTTCATTTGACCGACGCATGAATAAATTGATGATGCCCATAGCAATGTTAATTTTACATAAGGCGGAGGAATACACGACGTGTGTACAAGTAGATCTTAAACAGGGCATTCAAAAGTGCTCATATTACCTTTAACAGCTTATACATGTTGTCAAGCTTCTCTCCTACCGTAGGCAGGAGATATGAACTCGAATTTTGTCGGGATTCAGTAAAAACGAATGCATATATTGTACTTTAAGAAAAGTTTACGTACATATTATATCGGAAAAATATAAATACTCTATGATTTATACTCTCTTAAACAAAATGGCTAACTGAGGTTTATATTAAATTAAAACAATTTGGGTATAACAGGTTTTTATATATTACCAATAAACGGAACGGTAAAAACAGTGGATTTTAAAAAGTTGTTAAGTGTAATTGACAGCTATGCTGATAAACTTAATGTCCATTAGACTTGTATGAGAAAATTTTAGTACGTATCTATAAAATTTTAAACTATAGAACTCGCCATAGTTAAAGTACAACCTATGAAAATATGAAGCGAACCGTATGTTTTGACACCTAAGGATGATAAGATATTCGCGTCTCTTGTTGGTACGTCTAGGTGTTAAGAGACCTCAAGAGTTAGGTTTGACGGAGAAACAGACAAAATTATAGCTGCTACAGTGTGCTTTGTAGTGTCTTCATTGCGAGATGTCTCAAATTCCACACTACATGAAAGGGAGATTCATTGGGGATCTGTGTAATAATTTCTTAAACGTCATGAATAATGTCTCAATATGCTCTGAAATTTCTTTGTTGTTCTGACCACAGATATAATGGCTATGGTGCCTTTCGTTGATACACGTTTCGGAAAACTGTCCATGCCGTAAAAAAATAATGCGCTGCCAATGTATGTTTTTTTTTGCTGTAGTCAATCGGCAAAGCTCGTTTAATAAGCTTTCCGCATTTTATTTCGATGGAAATGTTTAAAACATAATTTCTTTCAAAACAGTTCATAAGTTGGTAAATAATTTTATTCTGATGAGAAATATGTGTAGATAATGCTAAACTGTTCTCGTAACATTTTGCTGCCTTCTCTTGTATCCAACTACGGAAAAAGAAACATTTCATTATTGCTAATTTTTTAAAAAGAAAATGTGTATTGCATGACAGTTCAGAAATTACTTGTTTAACTGATAAAGCATTACTTGGTATGATTAATTATCTCCAGGCTCATTCCTCTCACCGCGGCGTAATCGTGCTTTGGAATTTGGATTTTAAACTTTATCTTTTCTGAGTCGTACTTAAACTTTGGATCCATTCACGTGATAAGTTACTGTTAGGGTATTTAAGCACTTTATCAATTTGCTGTTTTTCCTTATTTTGTTACATCAGCGAATATTTGTAACAGGCTTCGACCCGTGGAAATTACTTTTAAAAAATGTTTGTAGTATTTTGTTATTACTAGACAGTCTTTATGTTATTTCACTGAGAAAAAAATGTGGTTATAGGAACCTGTTTTCTATACCTGTAACTCAAATACTTAATATATGTACATCAGTCAGTTTTGTTGTTGGTATTAATGGGTTGAGTAGAGAGATTTTGGCAGCCCTTAACAACGAGGTGAACTGAGGTGAGAATGTAACAGCACCGGAATGCTAGGGCGGGGGAAACGGGATATCCCCGAGGAATCCCGCCGACCAGCGGAATTGTCCGGCACGGTTCCCACTTGCGAAAATACGGGAGTGCCCCAGCAGGTAATTGAACCCGGTTCGAGATGGTGGGAGGCGAGCAGGCTAATCGCTCACCCATTGTAACATAACTACATGAAGCAGTATTTTCTGTGCTGTATCTGCAACAGTAAATATAGTTCCTACAGTATAACATTATGTTCCTCTTACAGAACAGAAAGCTCCTTCAGCAGAACATCTTCAGCGATATTTGGATTGTCCCTACAACAAACATAATTGTAAAAAAAAACTAACAGGACATTCACATTCTGTAGCTGGTACAAACGTTTAATTGCTGCCATCATGAGTCAGAATACAGAAGTGTTCTCTGTGTCATTGCTCTGTTTAATTTTTCTGTGCCCTTTCCTTGGAACGCATTATTATAGGCTATTCACGTTAAAGTGAGCACTTTCTAAGGCCCTTCCAATAGGCATTAACCACTAATAAAATATTTTATGGCAGTTTCATACATTAAATTTTGGGAGTGGCGGAATTTATACACTATGTTTATTGATCACATGGCAATGTTTATATTCAAAAGTGGCGGAAAGATAGAAATTGGCTGAAAGGAAAACTGAGCAGGTCCTTAAAAAGTGCTCACTTTACCGTGAATAGACTATACAAACAATTGGATTATTACAACAAATATATATATATATATATGCAGCATTTCAAATAAGAACACACTGAGTGGCATGCGCTGAGTAATGGAAATGAACCGGTTCGCGGCGAGGGGATGGGGAGGAAGTAAAGAGATTTGGCGGCTCTTAACAACGAGGTCTTAAGCGTCGATGAGGGTGATTGAGTTAAGAATAGAGCAGCGCCGGAAGGAAAGGGCTTTTTCCCTACATTTCTCTCATCTGAGAGATGACAGGAGATTAGCCATTTTCTTTTTTCATACTTCGTCTGTGACTCCTATTCCTAACTGCAATCTCTAGGCATCTTGTCTCCTTGGTTTCTTATAGTATTCCCCTTCCATTGGGTTCCACAATACTGGTTATTGCTTGTACGTCTCCATCAGCCGCAACATATTCTCTTCGGACTGCTCGGTGCTCGGCGTGTGCGCGCTGTGAAGGACGAGCATGCACTAAGCATGTCCACGCGCGGCGCGTGGTCCTAGCCCAGTCCGCACGTGTGCGGGAATCGAGAACCCTGCTCGTAGCACGTCGCATTGCTGCCGCGGCGCGCCAGTGTGTACGCGGCTTGAAGTCAACTGAGGGTGCCAGAAGTGTATGTTACGGGTCGCCTTGGCTGAAGTGGATAGGTTTTATATGCTACATTCGTCCCCTTGCTGTGAATACGGGCAGTGGCAGAGGTACGTCACACCATGAAACATGTTTCTATGGCACGAAGCCAGATAAGGGCTTCTAGCTGGCGAATTTGGACACAACTCATGATTAACTGCACTGTGTTTTTACCACGGTTTAAAGCTATTGTTAGATTGTATAGAGGACTGGAACCTAAAATATATTCTGTGAAATCGTGGTTCGCGCCAATACTAAAATCTCACTAAATGGACGTTCTAGGAATAAGACTTTTGCCAGATAAAGTAAAAGACAGTTATCTAATCCCGTATTTTTTTTTAACTTACAAAACATATTTTATGTTCTTCGCTCCTGTTAATTGCCATAATACAGTAATTCACAGTTAAAAGTGTGACTCCTTTTAACAACCCATAAGCACCATGCCAGGTAATTGGACCCTGTTAATTTCCAAAACAATAATACATATGCTGTGATGTTATAATTTTTGTGTTAATTTATTAAATTAGTTTTTGAATTCGATGAAGGTGCTCTTAAAGAAAGTCATCCACCAAAATTTGCTTGCACAGTAGGGTGGTGCGAAAATTAGGGTTAAAGTACATATTTCCAAATTAAGTATTCTAATAGGGGGCAAAACTTTCCTTTCGGGATTAATGTTACGACTGCAAAATCGTATGGCTGTATGAAGATATCTTAAAGATCCGCAATGACCTTAAAAAACTAAATAATAAGTAAAAAACTAAAATTTCAATAAGTTTTGTTTGCTATCATATTTACCTTAACCATTTTACATAGTGTTTGTAGTACACACAAACACTTATTATTCGTGTTTGCGTTCATCAGTTATCATGAACAGCAGAATGTCTTCATGTGCAGCAAATTAGGCATTTCTTTGACTTACTGGGTCAATAACATTCCGAAGGTGTACTGCAAGGTAACGGGGCTAGTTTATAAGCCTCCGTTAGTGCACTGAGCCATGTATACATGATAGTTGCAGCTTTATGTGGAACCGAACAGGCTCTGAATCCACTCATCACAGAAACATCCCAAGAAGGAACCAGTATTTTCTTCACCGCTGTCCAGTACATTAGTGAGAAGTGTTGCGGTTTCGTGGAAATACCAGGGAAACCATGTAGTTGTTCGTATTATTGTGTAATGCTCTATTACCAGCCTGTGCTGAACACGTGGGTGAGTAGCTTTTTTTGTCATGTTGCATCAGCCCGTTTGCAGCGTGTTTTGTGGAGCGAATCAGCGTTTAATCGTAGAGAAGGTATGCAAGACGTTCTAACCTAGCTTTTGATGTATATTTCGCTGTATTCTCGTATTGCATGAAGTTATGATAATTTATTGTTTGTTGTGTGGTCGAGTGGTAGGTCCTAGACATGGGATTCAAAATATTTTTGGTGAAGTTCAAGTTTCAGGAGAGCAAGCTGAATCACATTAACGAAAGGATGCAAGGTCTTGTTAAGGCAGAAGTCATGGTAAATTCCGTTCATGAAGTAAATGCGTTCGGCGCACAGCTAGATTCAAGCGAGTCCGAAGTAAATTCTTTGTGCAACTGACTTTTACAAACTGATTCCCTGCCGGATAACATAGACGAAAATGTGCTAACCTCGAAGCACGAGTGTTTCTTTGCTATGTTGTTAGACATCCAATGCAACATAATCTCATTCTTGTCCATTCATGCTGTGCCAGCTTCGTCAACCAATAATCTTGCCTGTACATCAGCAAATGTTAGACTTCCTGAAATTATTTTGCCCTCTTTCTCATGGCAGTGGGAGGAGTGACCAACGTTTTCTCAACTATATCAAGCTACAATCCACGACAGTCAAGCATTGGTTGACATGGAACAATTCCAGTACTTGTTAGGATGTCTCAAGGGGGAGGCTTTACGGTTGGTCAAAAATTTGCCTATTACTGCGGAAAATTATTTAGTAGCCTGGAAACTTCTTACATCCCAATACCAGAGTGTGAGAAAACTCACCACCTTGTACATTAACAGGATTATCGATTTGCCTAGTGTCGACTCCACAAACCACCAATCCATTCGAAACTTTATCAATACGTTTAGTGAAAATGCTTGAGCCCTCGAAGGGTTAGATTGTGACATAACACAGAATAATCCAGTGCTTGCCACATTCTTGTTATGCAAATTAGATGTAGGTGTCAGAACAAAGTTTGAAAACTCACGCACAGAAAATACTGACTCACTTCCCACTGTTTCAGAGCTTATTGATTTTCTGCGATCAAGGGTCGCCAAATTGGATTGTGCTGTTGATGTGAGCAAAGTTGGTGCTGGTCAAGTACATCGGGAAACATCCCTAACCGAACCAGGTCACATAACCTCACAACCACGGTCGGTCCTCATTACAGATTCTGAACCTAAAGTACCTAAGCCTTGCCCAGTTTGTCAGAACACCTCTCACAGTATTTACAAGTACCCAAAGTTAGTAAGTGCATCACCCACTGACAGGCAATCAATGGTTCGCAAAAGAAAACTCTGTTGCAACTGTCTTGGAGGATCCCATGCAGTAGCTGATTGCGCCTCATCTCACACATGTAAACGATGTAAACAAAAACATCATACTTTGCTCCACATCGATGGGAGGTCTAATGTAACTTCAGGGTCTCAAAACAAAGTTTCTGCCAACACTGAGGGTCCAAGCAGTACATTTGCATGTGTGTCAGCCCATGATCATAAATCTGTTTTATTGTCTACAGCTCTGGTCAAAGTGTATGGTGCCGATAACAAACCTCATGTCATGCGCTGTCTGCTTGATAATGCAGCTCAGACATCTTTAATTTCTGAAGCCTCTGCAGAGGAACTGTCTCTGCCTCTGCATAAGGTACATGAAAGGGTTTTTGGCCTCTCTCAAGGTGCTGTAAGTCTGAAAGGAATGATTAGTTGTAAGATACAATCCTCCAGGGAGCCTCAGTGTACTTTCAATCACTCACTCTTTTTTGTGTCAAAGATCACTAGCAATCTGCAACGGGCTTCTGTAGATCAGCGTGTCCGAATCCAATTGAGCTCCCTTCCTCTGGCAGACCCCCACTTTGACAAACCTGCTCCAATTGGTATGTTGTTAGGTACTGATGTTTATGCACGTGTGTGTTTGAGTGCAAGTTAGAATTAGTACAGCACATGCCTGTGGTGCTAGAGTTTCAGTTCGGATGGGTACTGCTGGGTGAGTACCCAGAGTCATGCACCGATTCTGATTAAGACGTAATCTCAATGTTCATTGGCATGGAGGATCCGTTAGCTGTGACTAAAGCGGTTTTGGGAAGTTGAAGAACCACCAGGTGTTAATGCAAAGCCGCCAGATGCTGACTACTGCGAGAAACATTTCGAGGACACCCATTCGTGGGACGACATGGCGAGATATAAGATTCATCTTCCCTTTAAACCTCAGTCTCAACCTCTTGGGGAATCGTATTTGAATGCTGAATGTAGGTTCTGGTCTTTAGAAAAGAAACTTTCATTACATCCTGAAATGAAGACCTTGTACACAGATTTCATGACAGACTATTCTGAGTCAGGCCATATGAAGGTGTATGTTTCCTCCACCCAGCCGACTGATGCTAAGGAGGCCATAGAACGTTTCATTCCACTTCATGGTGTTCTAAAAATGTCTAGCACAACCACCAAATTGAGGGTGGTATTCGATGGTAGTGCCAAAACCACCACTGGGGTCTCACTCAATGATGTACTGCTTACAGGACCCAAACTTCAGAATGAAATCTGTTATGTTATTTTGATATTCAGGTTGTATAGTGTAGTATTCTCCTGTGATAGTAAGCAAATGCACCGGCAAATTTTAATCCATGAGGCTGACCGATAATACCAACTCATTCTCTGGCGTGACAATCCATCCCTTCCGCTTACAGTTTTTCAGTTGAATACAGTAACCTATGGTCTATCACCCTCTCCATTCCTGGATATTCGAACACTACAGCAGTTGGCCTTGGATGAGGGTGCCCAGTATCCTCTTGCAGCAAATATTCTCCACAATCATATTTTTGTCGACGATATTGTTACAGGAGCAATGCCCATGGAGGAAGCGCACACTTTTAAATCCCAGCTGATTGAACTTCTGCATCAGGATGGGTTCGAACTCCAGAAGTGGTCCAGCAATCAGCCTCATCTCCTCGATGATATTCCTGTAACTCATCGGGAAACCCTTAAAAAGCTGGACTTCTCATCTGGCTGTATTGTAAATATTCTCAGATTGTACTGGAGCCCAGAAAAGGGCTCATTTTCTTATCACTTGAGGATCACCACCGGGGTTGCAACCAAACACTTTGTCCTTTCATAAAAAGCACTAATATGTGATACTATGGGATGGTTGTCGCTAATAATTGTGTGGGCTAAGATGCTATGCAGTGGGTATGGACTCAGGACTTAGGTTGGGATGACCCTCTTCCATCTCTGGCCTTGGAGAAGTGGAACCAGTTCTTTGATGGGCTAATATAACTAGAAGTACTAAGTCTGCCTCGTTTCATGTGTCCTGATGTCGTCAGTTTGGAGCTACATGGTTTCTCGGACTCTTCGGAGAAAGCCTATGCAGTTGCTGTATATCTCATGAGTGTGGATACTCGAGAGAATGTGTCTTTGCATCTCGTCCTGGCAAAGTCACGGGAAGCTCCACTCAAGCAGATGTCTCTTCCTCGATTACAATTGTATGGTGCTCATTTACTGGCCAAACTTATGCTCTATTGTCATGCCTTCCTGGTTCAGCACTTAAATGTCACTGCTATTTATGCTTGGCCCGATTCTAGTATTACTCTGACTTGGATAAAGACCCAGCCCTACTTATTGCAAACATTTGTGGCAAATCGTGTTGCACAGATCCAGGACTGGGTCCCTCCCCAGCTATGGAAACATGTCATTTCCAAAGACAATCCTTATGATTGTGCCACCCGTGGCATGTAGCTTCATGAACTCATCTCGCATGACTTGTGGTGGCATGGCCCTGGATGGTTAGTCAACCCTCCAAAACAGTGGCCAGTGTCCACAATTAATCAGATGGATGAGATCCAAGAGTCAAAGCCATCTCAGTTCGCATTACTTACCACGCATGACATTTCTGAAGAACTTCCAGTATTGCAACAAATTTCCTCGTGGACCAAGCTGGTTCGTGTCATGGCTTATGAAAAGCGTTTCATCAATAACATTAATAAACAGCCTTGTACCAGTGGCATCCTGTCTCCTGCAGAACTGAAAGAAGCCGCTGCTTTGGTATGTAAAGGTATCCAACAGGAGCATTTGTTAGAGGATTTGAAACGACTCAAAGAGGGGAAACGTTGCTCAACACGAGTGCAGCATTTGGCACCATTCTTGGATGAAAATGGTGTGTTCAGGGCAGGCGGCCGTTTGTCACATGCCAACATAGAATTTTCAGTAAAACATCCTATCATACTACCTAAAAACCATATAGCTGTTGAAGCTTTGGTAGACCATTATCACATTAAGTATTTGAATGCAGCACCTCAGTTGCTGCAATCACTTTTGTCACAACGGTTCTGGATTCTCTCAGCACAGTCCTTGGTTCGTTTGAGAGTTTTTAAGTGTGTAGGTTGTTTTCGTTTTCAGTCTGTAAACAATCCCCCATTGATGGGCGACTTGCCTTCTGAACGTGTCACATCTGCTGGGACCTTCGAACGGACTGGTATGGACTATACTGGACCTATCACCATAAGGCTCAACAAGCTGCATCGCATGGTCACCCAGAAAACCTATCTCTCCATTTCCATCTGTTTTGTGATGAAAGTCATACACATTGAGGTTGTTATAGACTTAACCGCTGACAGTTTTATTGCAGCTCTTACCCGGTTTATATCGCGGAGAGGCCTGTGTGCTCATCTCCACTCTGACTGTGGGACCAATTTCATAGGAGCTTTAAAACAGCTCAGGCGATCTTTCACCCAGCTCCTCCGGTCTCCACTACTGGAAAATTTTGCCTTGGACCATTCAATTAGTTTTCATTTTCTCCCTCCTGCCAATCCTCGCCGAGGAGGATTGTGGGAAGCTGCTGTAAAGTCTGCTAAATATCATCTCAGGCGAGTAATTGGGAACCAAATTCTCACTCTGGAAGAATTGATTACGCTCTGTACTAGAGTTGATGCAGTCCTCAATTCCAGGCCCCTGACTCCACTGTCTTCAGACCCAAATGACTTTGCCGCCCTCACACCTGGACACTTCCTCATTGGTAGATCTCTGGTAGCTGTACCAGAGTCCTCTGAAAATAGTGACATATTTCTATCGAGAGGGTGGAAGTTGGTGTGCGCATTAGCAAACCAGTTTTGGAAGCGATGGTATAGAGAATACCTGCAGCAGCTGCAACCTAGGGGTAAGTAGCAAACCCAACAGACAGCACTCGAAGTTGGAGATCTTGTTCTTGTGGGAGAAGAGCGCTTACCACCCCTTGGCTGGTGCCTAGCTAGAGTGGTGAACATTCATCCTGGAAGACACAGTGTGATCAGAGTGGCAGACGTGTGCACCAACAAGGGACAGCTGCGTAGGCGAATACACAAGCTGTATCGTCTACCTGCATAATGAAGTCTGCCAGTGGTGTCATGTAAATATGTATAGTATCTGTAGCGTGCAAAACTGTGTTGTGACTTGTTGGACTGAATCTCGGAGACCTCTGCCGGTATCGGTGGGCGGTATGTTGCGTATTGTGCAATATGCAATCAGACTTGTGTATCCTTCCGCGGAGATCTACTTTCTACGGCAATGGCGTCGCCGCAAGTAGTTCCTGACGCCAGTGTGATTCAAGATTGCGACGTGGTAAGACCGCCGCGCACGTGTCCGGCAATTAAACTCATAATTGTGTGTTATTTCTCCTTCTACGCTAAACAATTGTGTTAATGTAATATTTCTTCCCCTCTTTCACTGCACTGAAGTTTTGTCGTTCCTTCCGTTACTGGTGTGATTATTGTGCTCTCAGTTGTAAATTGTACTATTATTATGTCATGGTATATTTATTTAAAATCTGACTATTATATGAGTGCAGGTAATTATGTGTACCATGTATGTAAAGCTCGGAATGCCGGACGTATTCAAATTGCCCATGTATTGACACCACAGCTGTAAAAATAACACACCACATACACACACAATTCTACCACTTTAAGATGATCAAATCTGTAATAATTTATACTTAACCAAGCGTGATGCACCAATCCCAGAGTTTCACTGGCCCGGTCTGTGGGATGGCCGGCAGATACACAACTTACCCTTGATAACCATATATCAGGCTGTAATACTACCATATACACACTTTGTGCACAATCACAGTGCAGGAACACGTGAAACTCAATTAAAATAACCAGAAAATATTTAATAAACCCGGGGGTAACACAGGTGTAATCAACAGAAAATGTCGTAGATGACCACAATATTGAATTATTTCTACAGTCCAGATTTACTGAGAAATATGCTTTAAATTTTCTTATTATTATTTCTTACTGATCTGGTATAATGCTAAAACAAAAATTCTAGTGGTAATTGGCAAATATCTAACACAAAACAATCCTAACAGACGTGGGATTGGCCGTACCTATCTCATCCCTTTGTAACTCAGTGCGTAGACTTAAGTTCACGCTTAAGAAAAACACTCACAGTTAAATGTTGCTATCAAAATAAAACTATATATTTATTCTGTCTTCGGTGTGCCTAGCTCAGAGGAGTAGGTTCTCTCTCAAGTTATTCGTGGGCGTAAAGTTTTACAGCTGGTTTCTTATTACGGTACAAAAAAGTCGACATGGCGTCGCCAATGGGGCTGAAACCTTCTAGAACAAATTATGGCGGACGCGGTGTACCACCCTCAACAGTAGTGTATTGCAAACTTATCTCGCAGACATTTCACTGTTCTCGACGCATCTTCGGACGTGCAACTACGTCTCCAGGGCTCGCAGGTGCGGGGTTCAATATTCAGGACCCCGTCATCGTGGAGAATACTGCGTCTCGAACCCTAACGCGGGCTAGCTTCTAACTCATAGTTCTATCCTAGCAATGGGGCTTACACGCACTCTCGACTACAGGAAAACACATAATTAAATGGAGGAAGCTAAAAACACCCCAAATATGTAGTAAAAATCCTAACTCCGCACCTACCTTAAGGTGCGAGTCCTACCCTAACGTCTATCTGTTGCGGATGTCAGTTGAAGAGAGCGCTAAGCTCTCTTGGTTGGAAATGGTTTAGAAGGGACCTAGGGTTCCAGTCAATGGGAAGGCAGGATTCGAACCTGGAACCAATGGGACAATATAAAATACCTAACACCCCCTACGTACCAATTCCCGCATCCTAAATGTAAAAAAATATAAACATACAACACTGGGTCTCGAAACGTAAACATACAAAGTAAATAAAAGGAAACATTATCAATATATGAAAACATAAAATAAAAATTATAACACAAAAGATACAAAAAAAGCCTAGCTAATTATCATATCCTTAAGAATAATTTCATTGCCACGATGCATCTCAGAGAAAATATCCTAACATCATGAAAGAAAAACGTATCACATAAAATATGAGAAAAAATATTCAATTTAATACGGATGTAAATTACATGCAAAATAGCACAGGTGACATATGTAGAAAAGAATATTTACATACCGAAAAATAATAACACATTGCATGGCAAAGAAACCAATTAACATAAAGTATGAAAATTATTTATGCAAATAACGTATATATTTCCAGTGTTACACAGTATAGCCTTCTTCACAATTGTTTCGATTCTTTGAACCTTTCATTCCTAATCTTCATTCCATCAATGACCTCACACTTGTATTTTTCATGTATTATGCCAATATCTATCAAAACTGCACTTGCAATTGCCACCACAGGCCTGTCAGAAACACCGGTTCAATCACACACTGAAGCGACAGAAGGAAATTGTATGCGCATTTGCGAACTTTTTGCTGCAATATGATACAATTTTGAAGCCATGACATCATTTGTTTCCAATATCTTTATCTTCTTCAGAATGATCGTGCGCATTATCCATCTCACTTGTGACATATTCTTCCCATTATTCCATATTTTCCCAGTGCTTTTCGTTCCTTTTATTTTATTTCTCGCTCGCTCAGGTGCTCCAATTTTTTTTTTCTCTTTCAATGCTAAGTTTATAGATGTTGCAACATCAAGTGCACTTATAGACATATTTCGCGTCGTTCTTTCGTCATTTAGAAATTCTTGCTCTAATATAAAATAATTTTTTCTTCTTCACATTTACAAAGTGAAAAGTCTAGCAAGACATGTGCAAGCAGCAGTATCGAAAAGATGTTTACTCTCATTCTTGAACAAAATTAAATTTGATTCAAATGTTGTAGTTACTTTTCTATTATTCTATTTTAATATATTTCTGTATTTATCATGACGAAATCTAATCATCTGAATGATACATGTGTGGGGCACGACAGTAATAGGACCTCTCAACCACAACTGTTCTATTTTCTTTACCAATAATTCTGATATTTCATTGAACGTAGGTTCCTTAAAATTTCTTTCTGGTTTTAGGTTATGGATTACATTCAGGTAGCACTTCACTACGTCTCAATATGTTGACAGTAATATTACACGAAGTTCTTTTGGGTAGCCAAATATGGAGAATTCGCACATTTTGCTAGTCTGCACACGAGTTTTTGACATTGCCATTTGACTTCAATATTACAATATATGACTGAAATAAAACGAAAACACTGTAGTCTACAATAGAGGATTATTGTATGTAAACAACTGAAATATCACAATTCCATATTAAAGTTGTAGCAGTACATCACTATAGGAAGCCTAGATAGGCACTTGGCGGAACACTGGTTATGGTACGTAATGAAGGGAGTCAGACTTCAAAACCCCGATCGAAAAGACGTGATACTATTTACTTATGTTACAGCAAGCCCCTCGCTCCCCTAGATGTATAAGTAAAACACTTACCAACCGAAAAGTTGTAGAAAAAAGTCTGAAACTCGTGAAATGTAAATATTTCAATCTGTCTGTGGCACATCCAAAAATTAACTGATTTATTATAATTTTATCACTTGATTACAATAACCAAACGTACAGTTATATTTATATTAAAATTTTGCACTAAAAATATTACTAAGAAATTAAAAAAATATAAAAATCAAAAAAATATTAAATTTCTACCTATTTGCGGCACCTCAAAGTCTTTTCCGGTTGCTTTCATATTTTATCCAATTCATAATATCAGTCAAAGGTAATTTTCTATCGTCATTATAGGCTGTTCACGGTAAAATGAGCACTTTTTACAACCCTGTTAAAGATCTACTTGCATGTACATTGTGTACTCTTCCGCCATACGTAGAATTAACATTGCCATAGAGCTCATCGCTTTATTCATGCGTTGGTCAAGTGAAACTGTGAAATTTTTAGCAAAGTAATTATTTTACAAATCTGCTCTTTTGTACACGTCGTTGCATAACTAAAAAACGGAAAGCGAAAGAAATAATTTAAGTTATCACAAATGGTTACCTAAAATTTTTATTCGACGTTAAGATATGGAAATAGTTTCCATCCATCGTTGCCAACTTTACTGGGCACATGCCACTCAGTGAACCTGTTAAAATATACGCAGGTAAAGACAGCGACAGTTTTCTAAGGTTGATTTCGAAAGTGCTCACTTTATCGTGAACAGCCTTTGCATACAATCCCTCAATATGAAACCAATTTCAACGCCTCGGGAGTTGCGTTCGGTAGTAAGGAAGCGCCGAAGTGACGATGGGAGATACATAGTACAAACAAGCTTCTCCTCTTCTTCGAACCAAAGACACGTCATACACTCGAAACTCTCTCTCTCTCTCTCTCTCTCTCTCTCTCTCTCTCTCTCTCTCTCTCTCTCTCTCTCTCTCTCTCTCTCTCTCTCTCCCCTCTCTTCCTAGAATTTTTCTCCTTCTCATACAGCATGTTATCACGAACCATGTCCGTGCACCTTTATGCTCACGGGCTGGTCGGACAAGGTGTTTATTAATTCGCCGCACTTGTCCTTGTAACCACAGTTCTAATCTTCTACGCTCCGAAGATAGACGTCCGTCGACCGACCTTAGTTACTCGAAGACTATTGCGCAGGTAAGTAAACAGTTGATTAACAGATAAACAGCTATAATTAAAACGCAGGGATATAAGGCTCGGCTTACAAATAAGAGCCTGAAAATAACGCACGCGGCACAAATTCTCATGATGGATCTAGGGTTACCAGACGTCCTCTTTTACCCGAACGTGTCCTTTTTTTTGAGGCCTTGTAAATTGTCCGGCCGTGTTTTACGAAAAAATCGAAATGTCCTCTTTTCCAATAAAAGTGAAAGACAGCGAAGCTTTGCTTCTTTGTGGGTTTTTATGTCGTTAAACATACAGTAACGGTGTCAATGAACTCCCTGCAGAAGTGCAAACTTTTTGGACAATACTGCATATATATGTTGTCTTTATCAACACTCCTATCTTCATTCATGACTGTTTTTTTTTTTTTACATTTATAAGTTCAGGCGTGCCTAATCTACTCCAAATTTCATAATTAATTGCTAGGAAATAGAAACCTACAAGAACAATAAAATCGTTATAGAAATAAAATATAAATATATCTGAACCTGAGCTACGTGAGAGTGATTAACTATCAATAAAATAATGTGTGTCCAGTGCTTATGCGCAACTGTGTTTTGTGTGAATACTTATTACTTGTTCGCAAAATATTCTGCAGTCCCTACAAACTAAATGAAATCGACTTTCATATTCATAGTGAATATGATTATCGCTTTATCTGATTGCAAAAATAAAATGTTTCGTATTACTTAAAAAGCTATATGGAACCGATTTTTGGATACAATTTTGTGACATAATATACAACTGACCTGCGACACGATATAATGATTATGTTTATTTCCATTGTAACATTCTGTGTCCGCTTTGTTCGTGTCATTTTCTTCCAAGTGTCCTCTTTTCTAATGCCAGTTACCTGAACATGTCCTCTTTTTGAGTAACGTGTATATGGCAACCCTAAATTAAATATGTTCCGTGTATGCATGGTTTTTGCACCTTTCTTTTTACCGGGAAGTAGCAAAGATATTTTAAGATAGACGTTGAAGTTATTTTCCCGTCAAATCGTTTTAGTCGTTCACGTATGAATGTATCGCTACATACTGTGTATTGATATTGACCCTAACGCAGTTTATCTCCGGCATGTAGATATGATAGCACATAAAACCACAAGCATTTTTTTTATTTAGTCTTCTATATTTTTACGTAACTTTTTATTCATTGATCTCATTGTTTCTCCAACTTGCGAACTTCGGAGAGCATGTTGATATTCTGATTTCAATTAAACCAAACAGCAGGCTAGTATTGAGACAGGAAGTGTCAAGATAATGTGAAATGTAAACTTATAAAATGTTTACTGAAGACCATGTCTGAGTACCTTGGTGGCGACCATGGTGTGTGTGTGTATGTATATATATATATATATATATATATATATATATATTCGCTAGCCTTGCGAGAATTTAGGCTCTAAAATGGGTTTGGGACTTACCAACAGCACAATATGATATGAGTATTTAGAGGTAACGGAATCGTTCGTGTCCTACAACAACAAGAAACTTCCCTCGCACTGATCCTTACTGAGGACTGATGTGAGGTGTAAAGTCTAATAACGCTAGGAACAAAATATTTCAGGCGTATTTCGAGAGTTGGGTTAGCAATAAAAGTTATGTTGGAGATATGTGATCACGTTTCGATATTTGTAAGACGCTAAATAAATAAACGCAGCGTAGCCTCATAAAATCCACCGACCAACCGCCAAGTTTCCCTCGAAGGAGAATCGCCTGCGGTGTGTGTGGTGACGTGTTGCAAGGTAAACCGGTGCTTGCTCACTGCTGTACATTCTCGGTGCACGCAGCAGGAGCCAGTGACCACCGTGCAGCCTAGGGGAAACTGACCACCTTCCGACCACTCAGAAGCGAGCAGCAAGGGACCCATTACACACGTCCTGCGACGTCAGCTGGCGAGCCACGATTTGGTGGTGGAAGTGTAAACTAACAAGCAACAAGGTATAGCACAGAGCTATAGGTTGTTCTCGGTCAAATGAGCACTTTTGAAAGCCCTGCTTACGATCTACCTGTATTCGCGTTGTGTGTTCTTCCGCCTTATGTAAAATTAACATTGTCATGGGCCTCATCACTTTATTCATACGACTGTTAAGTGAAACTGTGGAATTATAGAAAAGTAAATATTTAGCCATCTGCTCACTTTTACACTTTGGCGCATTAAAAGACAGCAGAAATAAAAATAATAAATCATTTAAGTTATTACAAATGGTTACTTAGCTCTTTTTATTCGAAGTTAATATATGGAACTACTTTCCCTCCATCGCTACCAACTTTACTGGGCGAATGTCACTCAGCGAGCCCGTTAAAATATATGCCAGGCAGGAGCAGTGATATTTTTCTGAGGTTCATTTCAAAAGTGCTCTCTTAACAGTGAACAACCTTTAAGGCCATCTTACCTCGCAATACTTCACCACACGCCACTGCTCTCTCAACTGTGGCCGCAGTTTCGAATCCACGTCCTTGCAGGCGGCAATTCTTCTGACGATGATTCTCACGCTGTAGAAAACATTTTGTATTTTTACAAGAGGAATTTTTGATAACCAGTTGCCAAGAAAATACCTTGTAGAACTGCAATAAATTGTCTCGTAAAAATCTACAAAATGTATATTTGTAATGTTACAAATTATACCCTTGTATTTCAAATTACTAGACCCCATAGTATTTCGCGGATTGAGTTGGCAGCAAGCTAGGCTGGACATTCCTTTATACAATCGAGACACTACCGTTTGCTTACTTCGTTGCTGTGATCAAGTGAGGCCTCTGCACAAGACTGTTAAACACCCACTCACACTGCTGCTTCCTGCTTATCACTGGCTCACAGTTAAACGGGGCGTGTCTAAATTACTGTCGTCCAATCGCAACAGTAGGAGAAAAAGACAAGTGTTTGGAGTCTACCTCACCTCCGAATGAATTCGCGAAATACTCGTGGCTCTACAAATTATATTACTGAAAACTGAAAATAAAATTAGATTTCGTCCTAGGAAAAAATGTTACGAATAAGTAAGAGAGAAATATAAATTTAATATATTTCAAAAATGGAAAAAAAATTTAGCTGCAACCTGTTGGCACGAGGATTCGAACCCGCGTCTCTTGCGGCATTCCTTCGCACTTTTAACAAGACAAACAACTTGACTTACGTAGGGTAGATTTATTTTTAAAATGTCTACGTTCATATAGTTGATACACAAAAAGAACATGAAGTTATACTCATGTTTTTTTTAATGATCATTTGAGTAGTAAGTATTTTACGTTATGTAAGCTTATTTTATGTACCTTTTCGCAAACAACTACACTTAATATCATTCCTAGTTTTTGCACGAACACTTTTATAGGCACCGTGTTCCGTTACTGCTGAAGGTCACTGAGATCGCTGGTATTTCGTCAGTGTTCGTCAGCAGTAACGGAACAGTATCAGTAAATATTTCGCATGTGCCAGTGATTTGATAGTTTCGGAACGCTTGGCAGTAGAACGAAAGCGAGCTTGTAAATATAAACAAACGAACAACCAAGGTAATGCAAGTTACCACGGCAAAGAATATTTTATAAATAAACCTGCTGGTACTTATATAAAAACGTGCATTCCCTACATGTGAAGGTCTGGCCTCTACAAATTAGGAGGAAAAAAAAATTAATATCCTGTAATAGTGTCTTAAATGCTTTTCGTGCGTCTTCTAAGACCACAATAATCCTGTAAGTCATGCCGTCCTCATTAACAACATTTAGTTCTTGACTCATATGCGAAAGTCCCGCAAACAAATATTTTACAGACTCTACACAACCTCATCCAGCTTCAGCAATTCTCAGTGTTCTCAGTACTCGTTTTAGCCTCGCGCAGGGCGCCACCCAGACTCGTAAAAACTGCTGCCAGTCACTATCAGTGGTCGTCAGCAGTAACGGAGCGATAACTGACGTTACTGAGATTTCTGAAACAGTGAAATCAGCATTATCGGAACGCGGCGAAGGCTTCATTTGTTCAGTGGCCGCCATTTTATCTAAGCTCATAGATGCGTGTCAATGTAGTAGAAACATTTCTTGAGGTCTATTACAAACACGGCTCTTGTAATTATACTAACAAGCAATTTTACATGAGAATTTTTTGTACTGTTACAAAAGTTGGTTAAAATTACAGACAATTTCTCAGCACAGATTACAATTTTTTTTTTTAAGTGCATGTTGGGAGCGTGGCGGATACTGTCGTCTCGTGTTTTTTTTTTTTTCTCGGTGTGAAGAAAAATATATATAACCTATGAAGCAATTTAATAATATTTAAATCGCGCTCGCATTTTGCCCACTCCTGCTTTTCCTCAGCTTATTCTCCAACTCCGACGCGGTCTAAGTAAAATAACTATGTTTCAAACTATTATTAAAATACAGAATGTTCCGTAACTTATGTTACAGACTTTGGGAGGTGATTAGGCATGGGAAACTGGTAGAAAAGTTGAGAGGCATTTCGTCCTTAATCGAGTCGTTAAGGAGATGCACCTTGAAATGCAACGCTCAAATGATGAGAGGAACGTCTTGAACAGTTAGGCACCTCGCGTGATTGTTTTGCAGTAAATGCACATACTGACTGCCACCAACATCACCGGAGCATGGACTGTCGCGCACTTTGCAGCATCCCTGGTGTGTTCCGGACGCTGTTGCATCTACGGAGATTCGAGGCGTAAGAGCCCGCTCCGCATTCCACGGTCGTTTCACGTACCACAGTTTTGACGTGACCCCAAAAAAAAAGTCCACAGGACTCTGAGGTCTGGTGAACGCGCTGGCCCCGTGGAATGGGGCCATGTGCACACGTCATGTTTCGTAGTTGATGGGTAAAAGCTGTTCACGGTAAACTGAGCTCTTTTGAGAGTTATGCTAAGTATCTACTCGTATGCACATTGTGTATCCTTCCACCGCGTGTAAAATTAACATAGTCATGGTTCTGATCACTTTATTCCAGCGTCAGTGAAATTAAACTGTGAAAATTGTTGGGAAATCAAATATTTAAGAACGCATTTAAAAACACAAACTAAAAGCAATTAATTTTGGTATTTAAAAATGTTCACCTTAACACTTTTAATCTAAAGTTACGATACGGAACTACTTTCCATTCTTCGCTACTATCTTTACAATGCCCAACTCCGCTCAGTTTGTCCCTTGAAATGTGTACACATTGTTGTGGGCTGTTGCGTGGAAACGCCTCGCTAGTTCCACCAGATGATTTGTACGTAATCTTATACAAATTATTCCATAACCTTTGCGTTGATGGTGGACAATTACAGAAGGTGAGCAATTCATATAGAAAGGGTTTACTCAGTCCTGATATAATTACAACAATATTTAATTAATGACAACAACGTTAATCGTGACGGGGCGCTATCGAAATAGTACTAAACATTGTGATTGTTTTATATTTAATTGATAATTATTCCATGCCTTCTGAAGTCAATATCTAACTGGATTGTCCCTACCTGAACTTGATGTCGGAGCCTGTGTCTGGCAACACGAATCACGACGACGGGGACTCACCCGATGTGGCGACCTCCTCTTATCGCTGGCCCGTCGTGGAAGGCTCCTTCCAACACACCGGTATCATCGGCGGAGTACACAAAAATGATCATTATGTCTGCATCAAAAGTTTTTTGAAGGGTTTTAACAAAAAAAAGTGCAAACATCGTTTACAAAAAAAACACAATTATGTTATTTCATTTTCTGATTTATGCTGAAATGCTTATTTAATATTAATTGATGCGAGGCCATTCATTCTAATTTTGTACATGCTCTTCTGGGGGTAATTTTTTATTCTTCTCATTTTTGATAAACTACGTTGGGCGATAGAGATCGTTAATAGAAGCACAGATTTTACCCACAATGTTGAATGAATTCTAGCGAATATATAATTATTGTACGCTCTGAGTGATCGCAATACATTGAACATGTGTTTTTTTTTTCAGTGGCTAATCTCTGCTTCCACTTTGCGGCTTCTTCTTTGGAAGGCTTAAATTATCAAGTGGTACTGGATATAATGCTTGTATTTGGAATCTTAAGGTAGCCGCGTGGGTAGGTCGCCGAACGGTGTGCAGAGCTCCAGCAGCGTGCCTGAGTGAGGTCTGGTTACACATAGCACTTAAGAAACGTTACGCGTCTGTATACGTTTTTCAGTTTCTCCACTTCTCTCTAAAGCAGGTTTTTATGATAGTGGAAATAGCTCAAACGGGTGTTTTCACGGGCATTTTTATGTATGAACATTCTGGTGCAAAAAGTTAATGAAGGGACAGGGACGTGCATCAAATATTTACTTTTGTTGTTACGTCATAAAATAGCAGGGTCTGCGCTGAAAGTCTCATAGAGGTGCATTATCGACGACAAGACTGCGCGCCAGTTCAGTGCTTTGCCCGTAGAGGCGATGAGAGAGTTGATGCGCATGTCTCGGTCACCCCTAGTCCTCCCACGTTCTTAAGCCTCAGACGTGCAAAATTCCTTCGACCAGGCGGCCACCTTAACAGGCCGCGAATGAATACATACGTTTGTGGAGGGGGGAATTGCTATATTTGGAGCATTCGAGGATTATTTTACGCATCTTTACTTAACACGACGACAAAATTGTGTGTTTCAAAGGACGGAATTTTTTCATAATAAATCGTTTACAATAAGAAAACGTGATCAGAGATATGCTTAAACCCTGTTTGGAGCTCCCGTCTGCATCTCAACACAAAACGAAAACACTCAACCTCCCCCCCCCCTCCAGACCGCCACCGCCTAGACTACAAGACCTTACAACCTCTCTTAACCAAGTATGAAACGTCACACCTCTACGAGACAAACGTAAGTGGCCAATATGTCTGGCAGCTTGGTTAGTTTATGAATGTTGCGGATTGTATTTTAATTAAAACTGTGTCATATAGTGTAATAATACACCAATGTGTTCAAGTTATGTGTTGTTCAGTGTAGACTCGATGGTAACTGCCACACAGAAGGAAAACTAAATTATGTTTGTTACCTTCTGGACATTTTTTGGTGGTTTAAGTAACGCCTATTACAAACCATGCATGAAATTTTGTTCTGCTGGTGAAATTATAATATATTTTTTCTTACTCTTGCACATGACGTTTTACGGGCCCCACAGTTGTGCCGCCAAAAATTCCCTGCGAAGAGGATCCAATATCATAGGAGCGTATTGTGCTTGTACCACGCCACCACATTAATTCGACAAAATTCCATAGCATGTATATTAGAGGAGTTAAGATGTTCTTGTTTGGCATATATGTAACGATTCTATACGTTGAATAAGTCAAAAATCCTATAATATGTGAACATTTCTGTATGGGTATGTGTCATACACTACTGTGACTTTAATTATGTCAATAAACCAAATGTCTGAGTCAACCTCTAGAACCGTATTAAAAATAATTTCCTACTTTAACATTCAGAAGACCCGAAAACTAGAAACTAGATCAACAAACAAAGGCTTACAGAATCTGATGTTTCAGCCTCTTAAGAGCCAAGAAAATGATTTCCTTGGCATTATCCCTAACACATGCACAACACAACACACATACAAACCATTAAAGACGTGATCAAATCTAGATACTACTTTAGCTCATAAACGTATGAAAGTATAACAATCATACAACTCCACCAAATTAAATGGTATTTCAGGAAATGACGCATTGTCAATATCTTCCCAAACTGGTAGTTTGGTAATTAACTTCAATAATTTACTTCATTAAGTTGCACGGCTTTTAAGACCCTTCATGTCCTCAGTGTCTCAGTGTCCACTGGGCATTTAGTTTCAGTGCATTTCAAAGTAACATGGAAGTACCATTTCGTTTAATGACATGAGTACAGTTCGTGCATATAAAATATTTTACATTACAATTGCGTTATATATATCCTGATTTCCAAATGGAACATACAATGCTTCTTGCTATAGCCTATTAATAGTCACATATATCATCTGTACCATATGTCAATGTTAACGCTTCCAGATGAAGAGTACATATATTAAAATTCAAGACAAATGACTGGTTTACAATTAAAATATTCTTCCAGTACACACAATGAATAAACATGCCTTTTCTTCCATTGCGAAAATTCTATTCGTACATGACACGTTTCTGCTTGTTTTGAAGAGTATCTCTAGCATTAACGGTATAGTAATCACTTGCTCCTAGCACCTTCATGGATGAAAGAAAATAACTCTAAAAAAACTGATTTAAAATATAATTTATGTTCGTTTCAACTTGTACCCTTACAACATAAACAAAATTCACGGCCATCGATGATATTTATTTCTAGCCTTGCACAGGGCAATGACATTGACACTACTCGACTTATTTGAAACTCTCAGTGAAAATTGTGGTATTATACTAGTAATATAATGCGAAACGTCAAGTTCATGACCCAAATGGAAACTACATTTCATATATTGCCACTAAAGAAATGGGGAAATTGCATGGCATTTAAATAAAGCTCTGGTTTACTTACCTGTTTTGAGGAAATAATGTACTTGTTGGCCCGTTTAGAGATTCAGTACTATGTAATACACAAAGAAAGCGTTAAATTCTTCTTTGTGCCAAAATAAATTAGGCTTCGCATGTTATCGGTACAAATTATCTGCCTTTAAATGCTCATTTAGTTAGCGTATATTGGTCATTCTTCTTGAAACTGGTCATTTCCATACGAAATAATTAATGGAAACCAGAAAATTGGATCGTTTATTTACTGATATAATATATTCCAGTCACGTGTACTTTATATTTAATTTTTGTTTGGTTAAAGGTTTTTGATAAAAAAAAATGTAGAACTCCGATTTGTGTGGCGTTAGAACTCTTCAGAATATCGAATCAAGTACAAACTATTTATCAAGGTAAAATTCAATGTATTATGGCTATAGCCAACGAACCAATGACAAAAGATAAAGTAGACAGGAGACCTTAACGTTTAATCAAGCGGTGAAACTAAGTCTTAAAATTCCCAAGTCTTTCCGAGCTCAGGTGCGTTAAAACAGTCAGCAAAATGTTTATCACCGGACAGATAACAGGCTTGTGTTATATTACACTCAAACTTTGTACCTACGGTTAATAATAATTTTGCCCCTTGCCCTGTCCATTGATGAGAAAAATCAAATGTAACTTGATGCGTACATTCAAGGTATATAACATGGATAAGAGTTGTTAAACAGCTACAGTACAGCTCAGACGGGGTCCATATCTTAGGAAGACTGTCTGGTTAGAAAGTCATTCATATCACGAGTAAGTACACATAACGATTTTTTCAGGTTTTATAATGTATGGTTTTAAATCGATATTTTATATTTATATGTTTATGTTTTGCTTGACTTATATGTTATATTCGGAAAGTCTATTTGATATATTTTTTTTAAAGAAAATGATATGTTTATAAATTATTCCCGACTTGTGCACATATTATCTATTTGGCATAACCAAGCCCCAAGTACAAGTAAGAGAGTGTCATTGCATTATCATGTATGTATTGACTGACAATATTCCCATTTAACACACGCACTGAATCGTTTGTGATTATGATCATTAGAGGCTCACAAATTATTAGGCAGAAGTAAGTTCGAGATCCGCCCATGTATTACTAGGCAGAAGTAAGTTCGAGATCCGCCCATGTATTACTAGGCAGAAGTAAGTTCGAGATCCGCCCATGTATTACTAGGCAGAAGTAAGTTCGAGATCCGCCCATGTATTACTAGGCAGAAGTAAGTTCGAGATCCGCACATGTATTACTAGGCAGAAGTAAGTTCGAGATCCGCCCATGTATTACTAGGCAGAAGTAAGTTCGAGATCCGCCCATGTATTACTAGGCAGAAGTAAGTTCGAGATCCGCTCATGTATTACTCGAATTTGAAACACCGAATTAACCATTAGTTTTACTCTTCGCTTTCATCAGGTAATAACGGATTTTCAACCATGTGTACAAAACTATGCGGCGCAAAACTCAATGCAGCAGTCTACTATATTTACTTCGATGTAAGTTGGCTACATCATAATCGACGTAAATTTTTTCAGCATATCAATGCGTTGTGAAACAGCTTTTATGATTTCGATAGGTTCGACATTATGACGTTAAAAACTGTGATTTTTCATTTTATAGTTCTTTACGAAAGGGCTGAAACTCTGCGTACAATGGCTTAAAAGTTTAATTTACGTTTATTTTCAAAATATACAATTTTTATTGCTCCTAAAGTTAATTCGTAAACATGACAGCTTGTATTGAAATTTTGTAACTATAGATATTAAATACAATGAGTCACTCAACAATAAAGACACAAAATTGTGAGCCACTATAAACGCAAAAATTAATTAATTTTGTAAAAAAAAACTTCAGTTGTTTAAGCAAGTACAGGATTTTTTTGACGTAGGAAGCAATGCTATTCGCATCTAAAATGCGCCAATTGTAAGATTCTCGCTTAATATTCTCTTTTATGTTCATATTTTTACACACTACTCATTCAATTGGGGCATAAAAGGTGGAGATTATGGTTAAATATTTCTAAACTAATTAGTTCAGAACTCAAGTCGTCATTACAACAAGTGATTAATGCCACATTTGCGTTAATTTTCTTATTTTTAATCTAGTGTCCTTGAGAACAGGCTTTTAAACGTAATTCAGTCTGGATTCTGTATAGTACGTACCAGTTTTTCTGGCTGTATCTAGGGTACCTACTTTAGAACCCTTAAACAAATTACAAAAAATTTTATTTTTTCAAGCGTCTAACAAGAAAATAAAATTTTTGTATCTTTAAAAAATTTATAATACTAATATTTTTAACAATTGCGTACACGTGGAAGCTATGTATAGAAACATTCTGACAGAGTATTTCATTGCTATTTTACAAGCCTCTTTCATCCGTCATGTACGGTCAGGGGTAAGTCCCACTTTCGAAGGAAACAGCTCCTGTACTTCAGGAGGTATAAAAAAATCGTTCAAATAAATGATGATATTTGTTAGATGCTTAATCTATTTAAAGTGATGAATGACTTCAGTGAGAGATACATTTGACGTAAAAGTTAATTAAACAAAACCTCACAATTGGGCCTTATTTCCTGCTCCGACATGTAATAAGGCCCATGTTATAAAGGTATCTAAAATCAGCCTAAGTGGAAAATAATTTCCATACAATGAACAGAATATATATTTCCTCGCACTTTGCGACTGTAAAATAATATTTTATTGGAAAATAGAAAAAGTATGTTATATAAAAACACTGAAATATGGTAAGAAATTATTGCTAGAACTACTAAATTTAACTTCAAGAAATAGTTGAGCAGTTTTATTTTTAAAATATGCAAGGGTAGTAAAACAGTTGAGCGAACACGTAGAAAAACCAATAAAATTTTGTTACAACAATTAGAAAAAAGTTTAAGTACATGATGTCATGACATTTCCAAATGAAACATTTTTTGATTGAACATAAACCAATTTGAGTAAAAAATAATAATAACTAGCAACAGTCACAGAAAATGTAATCTTCCTTGTCGTGTTTTAAGTCCAACGCATTCTTCATGTACCCAAACATAGCACTTTTTGCAAGCTCGCATGTCAGCCCGACAGTCCTTCTCTGCAAGCAGCACAATACCAACTTTGTGTTTTGGTAACTGATGTTGTAGTTTGTAAAGTTGCAGTAACAACTTGTGAGGGTGCGGTAGTTGCTGTTGATGCAGCAGTAGATTTTTCTGGAGCTAACATGGATGTTGGTGGTTGATCTATTGGTGCGATAACATCCTCCAACTGATTTGCGCATGCATCATTGTCATGGACGTCTGCAAACAGTTTTCTTGTCAGCTTCTGTGCTTTGTAGTTCACTGCCTTTTAGCGAGGAACTGCAGGTGTTTTCTTCGCTTTCTTGTGTTGTGTTGGCAACATTTCTTGAAAGGATGACTTTGCCTTCTCATTCCTGCATTTAGGATCTAGTGCTGCCAACCTTTCAGAGAGAAGTGTTTCATCATTTTATTCCTCTTCCTCGTGGTATGTGACAGTACTGGGGGCGAAGACTACTTCGGGAATCACTTTGGGATCGAATGACTGAATTCCTGTCGCACGAAAACCATTTGTTATGTTGCTCAGAGTCATAGATTTGCTCCAAACAGGAGTGAATACTTCAGAGAAAGTGTCCTTTGTCAATGTCCTGTCAGGGTATCGGTCCCATCAATGTAGCAGTTCAGCATCCCAATGATGTTCGAAAGATCTTGTCAAGTGGCTGTAATTCGTGAGTGGTATTGCTTGGTAAACAGAAAAGACTTATGGAATATTCTTCTGTTTTAGCTACAATTGATATGTCCAGATGAGATGTTTCCCCATCCATTATAAGTCAAGTTTGTCCTGTAGGTTTAAATTTTACAAAGTGTTCCAGCCATGGTATAAAAACTTCACTTGTCATTGACCCCTTAGGTGTCATTATTACTTGTGATCCTGAAGGAAGTCCGCATTTGAAAGTCTTTCTGAACCTATTTCCTTTAAACAAAATCATGGGGGGAATCACAGCTCCCATGGCACTAACACATGCAACAGCTGTCACATTTATAAGTTCATTATTTCGTGGTAACTGTAAAATTATTGCCCCTAACACTAATTTGCAATGAGTTATAGAGAAGGCATATATCATTATTCGAATTTTTATCAGTCAAAACACTTAAATAGCAGTTTTACAAAAATCATACCTTACGTATGTGTTGTGACTCTGGAAACATAAAACCGATTTAATCCAAACTTTCTGTAATATCACTAAATATTCAGAACATTGCACTCTAATCCTTCCTTCCAGTTATTGAAGGCCAATTCTTATAGTATTTCAGAAACCAATCTAGTAATTCTCACCAAATCATTCATTTTATGAACAGAACATATTTTGTTTCCCAAAATAGTCGTCTTCTAAATATTAGTTTAAAATTATAAATTGAAGAGAAAAAAAAACGGCTATCTTACTGCCTGAAATTTGCCTCTAAAATTTTCCCTGCCAGTAGCCTATTGAAGTTGTAAGCTCATATTTTAAACCAGAATTCAAGCGGAAATACTAATAGAATAAAGTAGGGCATAGATAATATACTTACAGAACTGTTTATAACCTACAATAAACTACATCTGGTGCACACGCAGTAAATGCGAAGTGAAACCAATATTCATTGTTTTTAAAAAAAATACGTATGTTTTATTTTAAAGGAATCCTTTTACTGGTTATATTACAACGGTGACAAGTTCTATTAAGATACATATATCATTTCGACAGCAATATGATATGATAGGGCCAAGCTTTCTTCAGAAACAATTTTAAAGGTTGAGTTCACTTATTGTTTTGTACTTATGAAACTTTGTTATATTAAACCATGTTAATGAAACGGGTTATTTCACATGTTTATGTATTATTTTCGTGATATAGAGTAAATACCCAGACATTTTTGCCGGATTTTTTTTTAACACTGTTTTAGTGTCACTCATTTTCAATGCACGTCCTCAATTCGAAGTTATCTGTAAAAATGTAATACATTAAAGTGGTTTAATGTGTATTATCGCTCACGTCATTTGTTTTGTTGTGCTTATAACCACCTCATATTTCAGGGTAGGACTAAATTCAGGGGTTGACATGCAATTTAAATTCACGCAACCTTTCTTCTAAAAACAGTGCAAAGATCAGCAGTACAGGAATATGAAGGGTAGTGCGATCACATAAGCAAAGGTCATCACGGACACTGATTTCAATCAATTTACGCTTTGTATGTTACACAGAATACACCCAGTAAATAAAAAAAATTATAGTTAATTTATGGGAGTTACTGTTAAGAGAGGTTTTTTTGATAAACATTTAACTTCAATATAATGTCTACTATTATAGCCGTTATCTTTAAAATTGTTACTGAAATATAAAACTGTTCCAAAATTTCCATTGGCACTGTAATTTTATTACAGCACCTACATACACGTGTATACGCATGGCATGATTTTATCACAGCACCTACATACTCGTGTATACGCATGGCATGATTTTATTGAAGCCATTTTTTCAAGAATGTAGTTGGGGTTTTAATTACTTATTCTATTAACTGTTATACGTAAAGGCTGTTCACTATAAAGTGAGCACGTTTGAAATCAACCTTAGAAAAATGTCACTGCTCCTACCTGCATATATTTTAACGAACGCACTGAGTGACATGCGCCCAGTAAAGTTGGTAATGACAGAGGAAAAGTAGTTCTATAATCTTAACGTCGAATGAAAATTGTTAGGTAACCATTTGTAATACCTTAAACTATTACTTCCACTTTCGCTTGTTTTTAATGCATCGAAGTGTAAAAATGAGCAGATTTGTAATATATTTATTTTTCTAATAATTTCACAGTTTCACTTGACCGATGCGTGAATAAAGTGATGAGGCCCATGGTAATGTTAATTTTTCATAAGGCGGGAGAATACACTACGTGCATACAAGTAGATCTTATGCAGGGCTTTCAAAGTTGCTCATTTTATCGTGAACAGCATATACGGCATTGTAATTGAACAATTACTCCAACGAAAGCTGAGAGGTTTTGGTCGGTTCCTCGAGCACCGGCGAGGGTGAAACGAGGGGACGAAGGAGCAGCGGCAGAATGCAAGAGCGGGTGGAACGGGACTACCCCGAGAAAACCTGCAGCCGGCCGTTACGTTTTCCACGGGTGACCCATAGACTAAAGATGAGGTAGAGTGGGCGATCTCGCTGGCTGCGCACAACCTATCTCCGTGTCCCAAGATTGAACTGCTTTTCTGCCTACACGTTTAGCGAAAACAGCGTGGTTTGGATTTTAGGTTAGAAAACTGATCTCTGAACAAATGCTTTGAGATTAATGTACACTTCCTCTAACAAATTTTTAATGCAGTTTTTAATACACTTCCTCTAACAAATTTTTAATGCAGTTTTTAATACACTTCCTCTAACAAATTTTTAATGCAGTTTGATTAAATTGAAACTGGTAAAAGTATTTTATTAGTATAATAGTACATGTCGTTTTAAAATTAAAATATAAACAAAGACGTTCATCACTGTTGACCATGTGATTTTGACAATTGTGTAGGATTGGGGTAGATCAATGTTGGGTACATGCGCAGAAGACGAATAAGCGGTCGACCTCATCTTTAGTCTGTGGAGTGACCCCGCCGAGAATCAAACCTGGTTCGCCGAGGAGAGAGACGAGTAGTTTGGCCGCTAAACTGCCGCGGCCTTGCTACCTTAAACGGAATACTAGACATTATAGGCTATTCACGGTAAAGTGAGCACTTTTGGAAGCCCTTTTATTTGGAATAATAATCAATAAATATATTTTATTTTTGCCATAGACGTTAACTTTAAATAGTTCGGTGGAATATACACACTTTGGTTATTACTGACCTGGCAAATATTTATTTTAAACGGTGGTTAAAGTATAATAAATGGCTGAAAGGAAAACGTAACTAGGGTCTCAAAAGTGCTCACTTTATCGTGAACAGCCTATATATATATATATATATATATATATATATATATATATATATATATATATATATATATATATATATATATATTATATAGTGCAAATAACCCTGTAACAACTAAATTTATAAAATTGGGTATCCAACCTAATACGAACGCAAATGGCTGTAAATTTTAACTACATTATAATCGCACCTTATTGCTGGATGTTATCGCCTGAGCTACAATGTTTTAGTAGGCAAGCTCTCTATTCAGTAGAGTTAGTAAATATGGTTTCACAAACGGCTGTTGGTAATTTACACGGGAATTGAAATGCTGTCCCGAATCTGTTTTGGTATTATTCATCACGTGATTTAATTTATTTTAAATGTGTTTCTGAAGAAACAACTACATACATCATGCTAATAATTTAAAAAAAAAAAAATATGACCTATCTCATGCACCACAGTGCAACACACAAGGTAAAAAAAATTTGCGATTTTTGTAGACACGTTTGCCAAACAGTTGTGCTTTGTTTGAACACTACATTATCGGTTAACTGGAGATAATTTTTACTTTCGGGAACTTGTCTACACTAGGTTGACCACGTATATAAACTTACAAAACAAGAGACATTTTACAAAATTTGCCTTAAAAATATAGGATGAAACAGGATACTTGTATAACAAAGAGCGCAAGCATTCCTTCTAAGTCTGACAATTATAGTTTTAATATTAGGCAACTTATTGCTATAATGAGACTTCATTGTATCATCAAATAACATTATCTGATAGTAACTATTATTCATTAAAAGCATGTATTATTATTTAAGTGGAACTGCACTGTGTCAAAATCATTTTGTAAATTAAATTTTAACCTTAAAACTACAAAACAATTATTATTTATTTCACACTTACAATCATGTGGACCATCTAATCTTAATATGTTAAACATGAGAAAAAGAGATCAGTACCTTTACTTTCCGGATCTGTATGCGTTCTCTCATCTTGAGAAACATATTTATTATTAAAAACAGTTTGAAAAATAATTATCTGTCGTATTATAGAGGTGGAATACTTGCACAAATTCAATCTAATAAATGAAACGGCCATTTGCTGCAAGTTTGGAAAATAAAAACAGGACATTTTTTGGCGTCCCGTTAAAAGTTTGTCGGGACAACGGACAGATCAGAAGGGGGGGGGGGGGAGGCAGTTCCGGTAAAATCGGGATGTCTAGTCCTGTAGCCTGCAATGCAGGTGCACTGTAAAAACTTTATGTAATTTTACACAGAATGTACGTGGCAGCAGAGTTTCCTGGCAGGTGCAACTTTTCTTTTTTGCCAAGAATTGTACACGAAAATTACACCCTTTACACCTGCGAATTATATATCGTGACGTTGGACCCTCAAATCTCTTACATTCCTCTACCTTAAAATTTCTTGGCCTTGGCATGATTCGAACCCGCGTCCTCCGAAGTAGTAGCCAGGAATCGTACCACTAGACTACCAGTAAAGTTACCTGGCTCGGAAAGTTACCTGGAATAATGAGGTTTGGACGGTATTATGGTATAAGAGCCAAGTGAAAGCTGCAAAACTTGGTTATGTTTGACATCATCTAATAATGTCTTCGAACACTGTTTGTCGTTTGCAAAACACGTTTTTATTCTTTGCCATCCTTAGTTTCGCTGAATTATATAGGTGATAAAGATCAGTGGGACGACTGAGCTGTTCAACCCAATCACTCACACGGTCATTAAATGAAATAAATATTTTTAAGCTGTCTAAAGCATATGAGGCTCGAGTTTATGTACGTAAATTTATTTATTTTCTATTGTTTTGTTCATAATAATGGTATTTTCACTTAAGTTTATATATATATATGTGTGTATGTGTGTGGTCATTGTAAAAGTGCACTATGGAACATGCATTATTAGAATGATAACATTCTGTCAATACAGGGACAATGTAGTAATAAAATGCAAAATTAAGATGTATAGTTATTTGTGTTGATGTATTTTACACACTTGTAAACATGTAATCTAACACCAACTTTCTAGATAATAAATCTATATAATCGTCTGTTTTAAACAGAGATTTCTAGGCCTTTTCATAGTCGTAACAACACTTGTGTAGAATTACACATACTGTAGTGGTTTTCCAAAATTAGGCATACAAAAATGTAAAACTATCTAAACTGTGTTTCGCAGGACGCCATGGAAGTGACAGCAGTCATGTGGGGCATCGTAGCTGTGCTTCTCTCCTGTGTGTACGTCGCCAGGTTCTGGCTCCAGAGGGCGAAACTCCACTGTCAACTAAACAAACTGCCAGGGCCTCCCGCCTACCCGATCATTGGCACCACCTACCAGTTTTTCGGAACTCCACGACATAGTGAGTATTGCGACTCGACGGCCGGGTTAAATCGTTTATGAAACCTCCAAGGACGCAGAAACAGAAGGGGTTTGGTTTTACAGGGATGCATTGTACACCCCCAAATTTGGTGAATGGGATGCAGAATACACTCTAAGGAATTATTCGGAAATTTACCATGGCATTGTGTACGCTTAGTTAGAAATCGGAAATGTATTTTTTTTTCCCTTGTGCATTCATTGCAGAGTTCCTACACTTGGTCAGGAAACAATCAAATGCGTAAGGAAATTCACAATTTTGTATGGCAGCGACGCTAACGTTCCTACATCTGCAGCTTGATGTGTGGTATTATTACCGTACAGTGTGTAGGTTAAACATTTCCATTTCAGTTCAGGAAGTTCACCAGAAAAATTTTTACAGTGTAGCATCTGAACATCCCTCTCGCCCCCCTAAAACCAAAAATATATATTTATGGTCATCATTTTTAATACCTTGATAAATTCTGTAGCAACATCATCTTAATTTTAGCGAAAACTCATCACCTGTTGTAATTGAATATTAATCTTGATTTCATTATGTTTCTCCTGAATAAATGAAAACCGTACACTGCTGTACTCACCCCTTGAAATAATCTTGAAAATAATACATTTTTCCTATTATATGTATTTTTTTAAGGGAAAATCGTACTTGCTCAGATACAAAGCTGTTCTTGACTCTTGAAAATAATTTGGTAATAAAAAAAATTAAAGTTATTCTTCATAGGCTCAGAATAGTTTAAAATGTATTCTGGTCTTCACTTCACGAAAAAAAAATTTGATTGACCGACTTATAAAAAAAACATATATAGTGTATGTAATCCACCGACTGTACCGAAAGAAAGTTTGCATTAAAAATTTACTTTCACATTTTCCAAGTAGCGATAGACTATAATAAATTGAAAGTGGTAGCGCCCTTAAACCAATATTCACTAATACCCGTTCCGTTAGAGAACATGTCTCCTATAGTAATTGTTTATGTTGCTGAACTGGCGTAAATTTTTCTTTAGAAATATGACTGTATTAACTAATTGGCCTTTCAGTATGCCTCTTTGCTTGTTTGCAAGCTGTCCTATTTTGGAAACAACCCTCTCGCTGAAAACATTAATTCCGGGTATTGGCAGATATTTCCTTGCCACGACGGCTAGAACTGAGTAGGTCTTCTCGTTTCTCTTCCAGAAGTGTTAAGGGAGTATCTGTGCTTTCTATGTACGGTCCTGCCAAGTATCGCACGACTTCCACGTATATGGAATTATGGATACTCTTCAGGATATTATTCACGTGGTCTTTATTGGAAACTTCTTCGGAAAAAAGGTCATAGGTAATTTATAATAACTGATCCAATACTTTCTCCACGTGGATTGAAAACTTGTCTTGGAGTCTTGGCGGTCAGGAAATATGTGTGCGAAATAGAAGCAGCGAGCACAACGTTCATGCGAGCGCGCCTGACTCTCAGGCCCGGTGCATACATGCGGACAATGTCCGCGCGGCGCTGCTGCGGCACCGCAAATGCGTTCATCCGAGCGCGCCTGACTCTCAGGCCCGGTGCATACATGCGGACAATGTCCGCGCGGCGCTGCTGTGGCACCGCAAATGCGTTCATCCGAGCGCGCCTGACTCTCAGGCCCGGTGCATGCATGCGGACAATGTCCGCGCGGCGCTGCTGCGGCACCGCAAATGCGTTCCACACGTAGCAGTACACACGTAGCTGCAGCGCCGCCGCAGTCTATGTCCGCACATGTGCACTGGTCCTCAAACGTCAACATGCATAGCTGCTGTGTCATCTCTCAGGCAAACAGCGGCGCGCAGCGCGATTGCTGTTACCATGCTGCTAGTGAGCTGCAGCAAGAATGTGACGCTCGAGACATTCTCAGCAGGCCCATGCCAAGAGAAATTCCAGGCCCCTGAGCAATGCGTGCTGATGGCCCCCGCACCCACTCCTCACCAAAAAAAATCAACCATTTACAACAACATAAATTATAGCCTTCCATGCAAAAAAAATGTTAGCAAGTTTTCAGTGTCGAAATTAGATTTTTACGTAATATGTCGTGTTATAACTAAGCATTTACGAGTCTGGCCCAACCCGGGCCTCTGAGCATTGCACATCCTTGCCACATCCCCCCCCCCCCCTTCTTCGTGAAGACCTGATTCTCAGTGCGATCGGGATGCCACGCCTTACCTTCCCATTCCCACGCTCTTATTTTAATTTCTGTACTTCATAATGTTTGCACACCCGTGTTGATATAGGCTACGCACGGTAAAGTGAGCACTTTTGAAAGCTCTCTCATTTGTAATAATATACAATAAATGTATTTATTTAAGTCTTGGAAATTAACTTTCGAGTGCGGTGGAATATACACGCTGAATTTATTACTTACATGGCAATATTTATTAAAAAGGTGGTTAAATGATAAAACAAAAATGGCTGAAAGGAAAAAGTAACTAGGGTCTCAAAAGAACTCACTTTGCCATGAACTGACCTTAGTGTACTTTGCCACTTCAAATCGTATCCTGATTTTTCCAGTCATTCGCGATTTCCTCGCTATTCCTTGGAAATTTGAAAATCACTAGGAACACCGCCTTTCTTTTCTAAGATTCTAGCAGTGCGTGTCAATTAATGAATGAATCCTATCATACAGATGTAGTTTCGTTTAAATATTCAACCTTCTCAAAAGTTATTAATTGCTACTTTATATTTGCTGTGGTTCATTTACGTAGTTTATTTTGTAAGAATGTTATTGCTTTTTTTTTTTTTTTTTTTTTTTTTTTTAATAAACATTTATGCCATGTTAATGTTTTTCAGGGTTGCTGAACAAAATGAAGGATATTTCCACAACATACGGACCTATATTCAGTACTTGGCTTGGCTCCAGACCGGAAGTGATTTTAACGAAACCTCAGCATTTCGAGGTACTTTCTTGTAAGTAGTGGGAGCGCACGAGTTTTCAGATACAAAAGGTCACCGGCAGGCATGGAGCCATAAGAATAACCTGCGAAGGGGTCTCGGACAGTAGCACACAAACTGGGGCTATCCATTTTGCAAAGGAGCACATAGACTGGTGCTAACACCATCCCTCACACGCCATTAACCCTGCCAGGAACACTGCCATCTTAGTTCTGGCATTAGTAGATAAAGCGTAATTTTATTTTTAAAAGAGTTATGTATTTATTTAACATTTTTTATTTAACACTTAACATTTTCAGACATAGTGTATCGAGCGACATGTCTACGAGATTGTATTTTCAAGAAGAATTCGATTAAGGGATCACAACAGCCAAATATTCGAAGTATAATTTTATAATATAAAAGTTATGTGTATAAATTGAAAATGTTTTTATTTAACTTTTTCAAACAAGTGTATCGAGTGGTGTGTCTAAAGATTCGTTATTTTTTAGACAGAGGAGAATATGTCGTCAGTAAATATGATTATGTGTATCTAACCATGGCCACATTTTAGATTTATAAGCATATAAATGTATTAGTAAATATATCAAATGTTATCTATTTTCAGACTTGTGTTTTCAAACTGAATGATTAAGTATCATTATGAACATTGGTTAGTCACGCATTTTCGATGTAATTTGAATTTAGTAGGCATAGGTGCAGTTTTTCTTTGTTTTTAAATTATTTATGTAGCCAGTCAGAGCAGCAAATACAATGCAGCACTTACCTTGCCACAGCTCATGTTTTAAGTGTACTATATCTGTATCAAACCCCAACGAACTGATAATCATAATTAGTCATAGTTTCCGATCCATTGATGCTATAATCACAAAATGCATAACATATACGTCGTCCCCGATAACAATAATGATGGTAAGGTAAAATATGCATTAAGCTCTTTATAAGCATAGTTACTCATAATTTCTGATCTGTTGAAGCTATACTCATCAAATTCATATCATATGCATTGTTCCCATTGCCAATCATGCTGGTAAAGTTAATCATCCCTTAAGCTCTTTTATAAGCATATATAGTTATAATTTCCAATCTGTTAAAGCTATAGTCATCAAATTCATATCATACACATCGCCCCATATATATATATCATTGTGGTACCATCAATTATGTCTTAAGCCCTTTTATAAACATAGTTAGTCATAATTAACGAATTGTTAAAGCTATAGTCATCAAATTCATAATATATACACTGTTCCCGATGTCGAAAAATGACAGGTCAATTATAGCTTCAACTCATCTATAAACATACTAAATCATAATTTCCTAACCGATGAAACTATAGACATCAAATCTCAGACAGGACACTTAATATATTTTATTATTTTTTATTTTAACAAAGATTTATTTTTTAGTTTGTTTGCTGCTTAGGGTAATTAATGTTATGTTTTCACGGTACTAGCTTCGATTCTCAGACAGGGTACTTGATATTATTTTATTTTTGAATTTAACAAAAATTTATTTTTGGGTTAGTTACCTGCTAAGGATATTTAATGTAAAGTTATTTTTGGTTTACCGCCTTTGCATCTTTAACAGGACTTTTAATAATATTTAATTTTTTAATTGAACAAAAAATGTATTTTTGAGTTGGATATCTGGTAAAGGGTAGTAATGTAATAGTGTTGACTCCAGGTCAGCTGATGATGTGTGAATACATTTGCATTGTGTATATGATGTATTCATGTAATGTTGCTATAGCTGCAGGTAATCAAGGGGAAAACGGAATCAACCATGCACGTTTATACTCGCATAACAATACAATGAATATTTACCATTATGCAAACACTAACTCATTACACAATCACCAATACAATATGCACTTACACAACTCGCATACATCCTCTTCAGCCAGACTTCAAGTGTCATGTAACAAATACTAATAAAATATATATTGAATTAGTACCATTATTAAGTTCGGGGGTATTGCATTTGCAACATCCAGGAACACACCTTTATAGTAAGTATATAGAGCAGCATGTCCACAATTCCATATTATCAAGGAGAAATCGATTATAATGTTGCAAACATCAATTATGCAAAACATGATTTTATAGAGTAATGCTCTGTCATTCCATATCGTTTGGGTGTTGGAAGACATCCGAAGCACTCACCGAGTGCTGGGAAACTGATGAAGAATGTTTGTTTTCAGGGGAAAAATGGGAAATGCACTTGCATTGTGCAATTATAGTATGATGTAATAATGTAATGACATAACCATGCAAGTAGGCATATACACACATGAATAATTAGCAAGTACACTTTATCCAATCAACATCTACACAAGCACGGATGGTAATTAATGTAAGGTTATTTCTAGACTACAGGCTTCGATGCCCGAACTGACTATAGCTTCAATGGTTAGGAAATTATGAGTAACTATGCTTATAAAAGTGCTTAAGGTCTAACTGATCATGCCGCCGTGATTGACATATGGGGCGATATGTATGTTAGGAATTTGATGAGTACAGCTTCAAATATCGGGAATTATGGGCAACTATGCTTATAAAAGAGCTTTATACGTATTTGACCTTACCAGCATGATTGACAACGTTAAATAAAAATATTAATTAAACAGATAACTTATTTTATAAAACTAGGCTTTCACTAATCGATGGTTCTGACATTATAATTTAATTATCATTGAAAATACGAGTTCTTAGACACGTCGCTCGATACACTTATGTCTGAAAATTGTAAGTGTAAAAAAATATATTATTGAAAAACATAATATTTTTTTGCAAAATGACGCTTTAACTACCAATGCCAGAACTAAGGTGGCAGTGCTCCTGACAGGGGTGATGGTGGGTGAGGGGGGAGATGTAGCACCAATTAGTGTGTAGCCTCTGCAAAATGGATAGCCCCAGTTTGTGTGCTCCTGTTCGGGACCCCATCCTAGGTTATTCTTATGTCTCTTCGCCTGCCGATGACCTTTTATATCGTAAAACCCGTGCGCTCCCACTTCTCTTGTATACAAAATAATAAGCTGTTCGTGGTAAAGCGAGCAATTCTGAAGCCCAATTACGTTTCATTTTCAGTCATTTTTACCATATAACTGCCTTTTTAAATAAATATTTCCATGTAAGTAAAATCACAGTGCGTACATGTTACCGCACTCGGAATTAATGTCCGAGGCTATGACAAATACATTAATTGACTATAATTACACATACGAGGGCTTTTAAAAGTGCTCACTTTACCGCGAATAACGTATAAACGCGTTTTACAGCAGTTCTGTTCCGCTCCTGAGTTCTCTATTTCTTTATCATAAATTTTTCACAATCCACATTATTGGCATTTATCTTTAAAGGATGTTCACGATAAAGAGAACACTTTTGAAATCAACCTTAGAAAAAAGTCACTGCCCCTACCTGTGTATATTTTAACGGGAGCAATGAGTGACATGTGTCCAGTAATGTTGGTAACGATGGAGGGGAAAGTAGTTCCATATACTAACGTCGAACAAAAAGTGTTGGGTAATTATTTGTGATAACTTGTAATATTTCACTTGTTTTCTGTAATTTTTTATGCATCGAAGCGTAAAAATGAACAGATTTGTACAATGTTTACTTTTCTAATAACTTCACAGTTTCACTTGGCCGACGCATGAATAAAGTGATGAGGCCCTAGGCAATGTTAATTTTACATAGGGCAGAAGAACACACAACGTGTATACAAGTAGATTTTAAGCAGGGCTTTTAATAGTGCTCATTTTACCGTGAAAAGCCTACACTCATCTGATTCTACGTAAGAGATACCTGAGGTGGCAAATTTGTTTGCCGCATGTCAAACGGAAAATTTGTACTTGATAATGTGATGTGTGTTGTACCTAATTATATTTTTAATTTGCAGGCAATCTTAAATGGCACGAAACACTTGGATAAGCCGCACACTTACAGGTTCCTGGTGCCTTTGTTAGGGTCAGGCTTGGTTACCTCGAGAGGTGAGTGTGGCATTATAACAACGAGGGCTGATTCAGAAGTCACGGCAACTATTGTTTATCACCTGAAAACGACCCAACTCAGGAAATGTAATATGTACAGTTGAAAGTGTACTAGATGTACGTTTTAAAGCTGTCATCACATGGCGTACGGATGCAGGAATGTCCGGCAAGGAACAAAGACAAACATGGCTGCTGCTTGAAATGGAAGTATATTGATATATTCTCGTACAGACTTGATACTCTCATGTGAACGGGTACATATCGTAGGAGTAAGAGCTGTTTAACATCTACCAAAGTAGTCTCCGAGGTTGTCCACGGTTAGTTGCCAGCGATGAGGCAGACATCGTCACAGCATTTCGACGAGAAGTGGCGCGCGTTGATGGATCTCATGCAGCCGATGGTATTTCCCGTCTGCCTCATCGCTGGCAACGAACCGTGGACAACCTCGGAGACTTCGTTGAAGGATGTTAAGACAGCTCATATAATTTCGATACTTGCCCGTTCACATGATTGTATACATTTTGCACAGGAAAATATCAATAAAACGGTGATTACAAGCAGGCATATTTATCTTTGTTCCTTGCCGGACATTACTGCGCCCATACCCCATGTGGTGTCACCTTTAAAACGTACATGTCGTACACCTTCAACTGTAAATTGTACATTTCGTGCGTTTGGTTATTTTCGGGAGATATACAGTAGTTGCCAGGACTTCTGGCTCAATCCCCTTAGTACATATTTACTTATATTTGTCAGTTTTAATTCGTTCGGGAGTCAGTAAACTGTTCGTGGACCCTGGGTTTACATTTAGTATAGGGTGTGGACGTGTATATACTTATAAGAAGTTTTAAACTAAATCCCTGTTATTATCCTAGTGGAAAACGATATCCATTTGGCCTAACTATAAAACTAAATAGCGTCTTTTTAAATGAGAGCCCAATGTGTATTTATTCATACCGCTACATGTTGTTATTAAGTTTATAGATATATATATTTAATTTTTTATTTTCTTGCGGTGACAAGTGCAAGTAGTCACAATATAGAGGCTATAATATAATATTATATTATCATTGCATGCGTTCTGCGTACCTTCAGCAACGAATTAAATTTTGTTAGCTCAGTTTTAGGAATATAAATTTAAAATAAGATTATTATTACACGCAAAATTATATCTTTGACTAGTCACGTCTCATTGCCCTAGAACTATTTATACATGTTATGGTACTCTAAAGTTATAATAAATTATCCTAGCATAATAATTCATGCACTAATAGTAAGACTGACAAATAAGATTTTTACTGTAATGTGTGTTGTGACCTGCATTAAATATTTGATAAAAACCAATCTTATCCTATGTAGACCATATCACATGTTATTAGATTGACTTGGCGCTAATTATTCATGTTTTAACTAGGGCAAATATTTAAGTCTTCAAAAACTGCTTTTGAGCACAAATTTGAAGTGAAATATTTAGTAATATTGGAATATACAGATACTAATATATATTCTGTACCTGTTTATGTGTTCGATTACCCTAGAGAAAAGCGTGATAAATTCTGATGTATTTGAAGTTTTGAAATAAACAGCATAGATGTTCTAATTACATTTTAAAACCACTCTTCATTTAAATAAGGGTGGACATAATTATTTTTCTCTGCGTTATATTTTGAAACCAAACCTCTTTAATGTTTTCTTTTTGACATATAAAAAATTAATAAGTTATGACTTTATATTTTTATGAGCACGAGTTTACATATAATGAAAAGTAAATTTGAGAACTGCGGCATGTTGCAAGTTTCAGATTTTGCATGCAATATATAAATAAGACCGATATAGCAACTGATATTTGAGGCCATAATAACGCGCGTTTAGTTTGCGCTTGTGTCTTGGACGTGTGTAGTAATGGTTTATGATAAAACCCTTACTGAAATTGCATATAGAATGTGAAGGTGTACTGATACTGGGCTCCATACCAATGATTTTATGGAATATATGTGGCTACCGGGGTCCCTTTGTTGATTTATGCAACACTAAAAGGAAGGAATATGATAAAAAATTATTTTATTAGACACATCGTTGTATTAGTGGTCACAATATTGTATAGGTTTATAATATTTTGACTTTTGACCATTTTTGGGGTTAATTCATTTACATGTATGGACTTGATTTTTTTTTTTTTTATATTATGTATGGAAGATATTCAATATTTAATATTAGTAGCTCGGTTATCCGTGAATTTAAATTTGTCGCCACTACATGTATAATTGATAGGAACACTGATAAACTATATTTTTGCGTGTGTATATGTGCGGGAATTTTAGATACATTTTTAAATGTCACAATTAAATTTTAATTTAAAAACGTTTTCTTATATTAACACATTTTAATATGACGGCCGTTAATAACAATTGTAAGAATAAGATTTTAAATATATGAGTCAAAAAATGTTATGTCTGTTTAGAGGTCGCCGAGTAATCTAAACATCCTACTTAAAATATTTTTCACGTTATCCACATTTTCCTGCACCATAACGTAACATTTTATTTTATATTTGTATACGTGTGTAAAAGAACTTCTTTGATAGATTCTCTTTGCACTAATCGTAAATCATTAATCGTTATGCCCAATATTCTTGACAACTAGTTTTGACCCATCTCTTTTAACTTTTTCCCCAGGACAAAAATGGCACACGCACAGGAAGATCATAACACCCGCATTCCACTTAAGCATCCTGGAAAGTTTCATCGAAGTGTTCTCTGAGAAGTGTGAAATATTAATGTACAAACTGGATCAAAAAGCAGATGGCAGTGGTTTTGACATATACCCTTATATCACCCGGTGCGCAATGGATATAATTTGTGGTAAGTTAAAAATGAATTATTTTAATTAAATTTGCGTAATATTTCTGAGTATGATTATCAGATTTAGAATGTAATATTTAATATATTGTTTAGTTGTTAAATATATTTAGTGTAGCCACTACTTCTCAAATTGATATAATATAAATATTAGACATAAAAATGGGATCGTGCTATCAGAAGATTCTCATAAACGTTGAAAGAACTTTATACGTTATTATCTTTATAGTACAGCACCAAAAGAGGCAATTCAGTAAAGGTATATCTTAATTATTCTATTATTGTAATCATTATATTAAGGTCCCCGTCTACCTGTTGCACTGCACAGCACAGTGTTTGAAGTACTCGTTTTTCCAAGAAACAATTCAACTTGCGTCCAATGTGCTGACCTACGAAAAGAACACGCACTTCATATAAGGGCTGTTGCGTGCTTCGAAAACGTCACGCATATTACAAACACCATTTTTTGAGTACTCCAAACTGGGCTAAAAACGGCTTCTTCAAAGCGCTATATATCTTTCACTCACCACTTGTAACGGCGATGTACTTGCATGTTTCAAACAGCTTCTTCGCCCCTTCCGAAAAGAAACATTCCGGCTGTTCTGGGGACCGCGTCTTCACCGCTTGCTGCATGCTCCTCCCCATCCGAACGGAACCTGAGACAGCGCAGATTCTCCATCAATGTGATAATCGATTGGCTCTAGATCCGGATACAGGAGTTTCACTGTAAACTGAGCACGTTTGAAAGCACAGCTTAGGATTTCCTTATCTGATTACGTTATACCAGGGGACGGGCCCGCGGAATCCGCGGGCTAGGCCATGGCGGGTGAATCAGATAATTGTGGTATGTATCCGATGTACTATAACTAATAGAGTTGCTCACTTATTGTATCACAAATATGTACCATAAAAGTGAAATCTGTCTGAAATAATTATTTGTGGTATGTATGCGTTGAAACAAAATACCTCGATATGCTCGCTCCCGCCTATCGGCACTTGCTCGCACCTTTCGACACTTGCACCTATGTGGATACTATGTTAGTAATGAAATATGGTAAATTATGGTACACTGGTACCATTAAACTTCAATAACGTCTGAACCGTTCGTCCGATCTAGACCGGTGAAGGATTTTTAGAAAGCTTGTGGCGAGCTTTGGTAGAGTCACCGCCAGCATAAATCATAAATTATGGTACGCATTAAAAAGTTTCTGTTAGTAGCTCGTGAACCGTTGGATCTATGTGAAATTATTTGAGTGTGTTGCCATGCCTAAATCAGGCAGATTTAATTACGGTACTTTTATTAATTATCGTGCGAGTACCGAAAATTGAGGTACGCTCATACCATGATTATGGTAAATACGAACCCAATTTTTATGGTAAACACGAACCTTAATTTTAAGTGGGGCACAAAAATCCCTCCCTGGAAGTTGGGGAGGAGGTCGGCCACCATAACTGACTCCTCTCCCCATGGGGCACTATTGATCCCCCCATGGCCCGTTTATCCCCCTCCCCCCCCCCCCCTTCTCCACCACCTGCACACTCTCCGTTTGGGCGTAGGGCAAACTTTCTTTCTCGATTAATAGTATAGATCCTTCCACCATACGTAAATGTAACATTTCTATGGGCCTGATCACTTTATTCATACGCCATACAAGTGAAATATCATTACATTTGTAGGCTTCTAAATGGTTTTATTAAAGTGAATTTCATTCTATAATAGCAATAAAACAAGGAACGCGAACCTCATAAGACATAAATTTAAACACTACAATATCGTGTCTTAAGAAAATTGTTATTTCTTAGTTGCTAACGTAACTGGGCGCCTGCTTTGCGAGTATGCACAGTAACAGATACGAAGTTATGTGCAGTGACTTTTTTCAAGCGTTGATTACAAAAGTGCTTACTTCACCATCAACACTGCCTGTATAGACTGTGGTTAAATGTTCCTTTCAGCTTATTTGTATCCTTGCGTCAATTGTTTGTATAAAAATTGACGTGTAACTTGTAAACACAGATTACACATTTTTTATTAGAGCTTGAAATTTATCGCCTGAGGCCACGACAACATATAATGTTTTGGCTGTTATGTCTACTAGGATTCACCATAACACGCGCTAGTGTTTCAAATATGTCACTTATAAGCTAACGGTATTTGGAAAAAGTGTATTTATTTGTGTTTAAAAGTTTGTGTTTGGCTGGGATTGTGATATATATTTGCCGCAGCCAAAACTTTAAGTATTGACATTGTTTCGTAACTATTATTCACGTTCTCGAAGTGTGTTTACAAGAACAAACAGTAAAAAATACAACTGTGCTTGGCATTGAGTGTTAATATGCAGGCTTATTTCAATAGGAAAAGTTGCTAATTTAAGTGCGAAATAAATAGAGATACCATGAAAAGAAATTTTGTTCTTTTCTCCTTTACCTCAAGTAAACTGGACAGAAAAGCCCTGAAAATTGTATTTTTAACAATTTTCAATATTAATTTTTTTGATGCATATGTCGTATTCATATTAATTAATTGTTCAAGCCAACATTGTTCTTACCCTATTTTTACGACAGAATATTAAACAACATGGACATATTTAGTTGTATTTCCACTCAAGTGCTAATAAAAAAGTTTATTCTTTACTTATGTTTTAACACAATAGAAATCGTAAAATTCTAAACAATTAAATTACTTTTGTAAAAATTACAATTATCCCATCTACTTACGTAGAAAACGGGAAAATTCGGTACATGTAACAATACTGCACACTTGCGGCGATAATTTTCAGTTGCCAAACTAAAAGCACCGAGCTCCCCAACATGAGTACATTAAACCTTTCCTACATATAGTAAGGAGGACGCGGCACTATCTCGGATTCAACCCGTTGCGCAGTCTCTACACCCAAGCCGTTGCGGTATTGGGTAGCGCATTATCGTGCAGCAACAGCAGCATCTCTCCTTTGGACTGTATTGTGCGTGCTCCACAGTACACCATACATATTGCTGTGCTTTTCCGCAGGTGTGACTCCCTCTGGCCACGGCACTTGTTCTTCAATAGTGCAACCTCGCTGCTAATTGACCTTCGAGTTGATATGGTTTGCTATTGTGCTCCACAATACACCATACATATTGCTGTGCATTTCCGCAGGTGTGACTCCCTCTGGCCACGGCACTTGTTCTTCAATAGTGCAACCTCGCTGCTAACTGACCTTCGAGTTGGTATGGTTTGCTATTGTGCTCCACAATACACCATACATGTAGTTTGGGGGTATAGCTACTGCGCTAATATTAACTGCCAGGCAAGTCGTATAAGGCACTGATTTAATCCGTGTTGTAACATAATAACTTACATACGATATTCCAATTAATCCTGCGACTTTAATTGACTTGGGGCGCTACTGAATGATATTACATTTATGTTTAATCGGCTAGCAACTACGCCTTCTTGACTCAAGCTAATACGGACAGTCTCCACCTGAATCTTGAGACCGGAGGCTGTATTTGCCTCGTTCGGATCACGACACGCGACACACCCAAGGCAGTGAGCTCCTCGCTGCCCGACGTCCCGACGTCCCGACGTGGACGCTCCCTCCAGCGTTCTCAGCCGCTGTCGTGGAAAAGTCCCCGACCCTCGCTTCGCGCCGGCCTATATCAATCTCTTGTTTCACATTAGGCAACTGACCTCCTTCCAGCTTAAGTGTTGGGAGGGGGGTGTTGTCGTGTTGCAGTCTTTTTGACGCAATCCCTGGCATCCTGGATTTGTTTGAAGTCTTAAGGTCGGTTTCATTCCGCGGTGTACATGACACGAACGGCGGAGCGCTGAGCGCGGCCAGCAGCTACCTATCATCAGGGCTGTGCGTAATCCGGAATCAGACGTAGAGTATCGAAACTTGTCACATGTCGACCTCGACATGTTGTCCTCGACTTCGACACGTCACCCTCGATGTCGCCATGTCCAATGTATTCCCGAACTAACATCAACACATCGACGTACGTAGTATGTCTATGTCGACCTCGGCATTTAGACATGTCGCACAGCCCTACCTCTCATCTTATGCGAGTATGGCGTGGGTAGTCAGATTCGCCTCATCACAAAACTGCCTTTATTTTTTATTTGCCCTCGCACATTTGTTGCCTCTCGCCCTAACACTTCTAAGATTTCTTTTGTGTAGATTTTAGGACAATATATTCTTGTTTAGGCAGTATAGTTTTTAATTGAAATGCCACAACGCGTTTAGCCACTTAGTCGACTGATGACATATGACGTCGTTTGACGGCTAGACACGTTAAAGTTACTCCACTATCTTCGGCTTTATTATATTCCAGATTTTCTTAATCAACGTGTAAAAAATTGTATAAAGTAAATAATCCACGCCAACGTTATTCTTTTAAAACAGTTGTTAATTTAAATCTACTTTCCACACTCGCATTGTTCAATTTATACAAACTTCCTTATATAGGATATTTTCATTTTATCTCTGTGTACACTTTTTTTTTCAATTTAATTGATTTAAATGTTAGTATTAATCTATACTGCAATGTTTAATGGTAATATACTATATAGCTTTTCTTTTTTTTCAAGAATAATAATTTTGTTTAACCGTTAACAAAATATAGCTCTTCAAAATGTAATATATATTTTGGGCTATCGCCATGTCTGTTTGAGCTTTTCATTTCCTTTTACTTTTCTTGTGATAAAGTCACTGTATTTTTTATTCGTCCCTTCCTTATTTTTGATGATGTGGAATAAATTCATTTGTATTCAACAACTCCGTTTCCTACAATAAAAGTTACAGAATAAGTTATAGGGCTAAATTAACTTTAAATTTTTTATGTTTCAGAAACAGCGATGGGAGTTCCAATCAATGCTCAACAAGATCCTAACTCTGAATACTTTAAAGCATTAACTGAGTAAGTTACACCGGCGTCTGCTCATGTTTTGTTCAAATACGAATGACTATTTTTCGTTTGCAATATCTGACATGCCTTATTTAGTTTATGAATCCTGTCGCAGTCTTATGACAGCGGCTTTGAATAAAGCCCCTTTTAAAGGAAGTGAAAGAAATACCAAACATAAAAAGGCAATGTAGTGTTTACTGAAAGTTTTCTGATTAAATTTATTCATGAAGACATTTTACAAGTTTAAAATATACACATATTAAACTACAAAACAAGTGTCACGATGGTGAACAATTTCTCTACAGCGATTCAAAAGTAGTTACTTCCAAAACCATCTTAAATAAACGAAATCCAACAATTAGTTATAAATATTGTGCGGAATTTTAATGTGTGAAATTGTCATATCGAAAAGTCACCCTAATAGTTTTTATTTTTTACCGGCATTACATCAAACCTAATAAAAAATAACTAATCTTAATTAAATGTAATGATTCTGAACGAAAATAACATGTCAAGTGTACTAAACACACGATATTCACAATCGTGATATAATATAATTATACATTACCAAATATTATCAAATTTCCAAAATCCAAATTTGTCTCCATGTGATCAAACCTGGTTATAAAATATGAAGTGAAAGCTATTAAATTTAATTACACAGTATTGGATACAAACAAACAACGCTAGTGATAACCAAATACGAAACGATTTGACCAAATGTTACTCAACGTACGAAATAATATCTAAATATGGATAAGAGTGAACAATTTTGCATGTAAGCAAATTTGACAAACATTACGAAACAAAATCGAAGTGAACAAAAGTAAACAAACAGAACAATCAAAATCTGAGGTGGTTCTTTATTAAAGGCTACTGCCACTTTATTCGCTGATGCCGATTTTTCGAGCCACTAATTTCCATTTATTGAGGTAATAAGCCGTAAAAAATTAATGTGAGCAAAACTATGAATTACGATGTACGACACAAATATATATGATCGAAAAGAACCACATATGGCCAAATTTTAACAACAGTTACCTTATGTGGTGTAAGATGAACAAACATAGTAGAATGTGACTAGACGTTAAATAATGAGTACAAAAAGCACAAGCATGTCAAAAGTGGCAAAAAAATGCTAAAAAATAAAAATTAAAGTTAAAAAAATATAGTTATAGTTTATTAAACATAATCAAGCATTACTTAAAAGTATAAACACGTCTGTTAGAGTCCAGAAATTACTAAACTTTGCCAAACATAAAAAGTAACCAACCATGATCAAATGTGACATTGTCATCAAAGTTACATAATTGTATGTACTATGGTGTAAAACAGCTGAATAGGACCAAATGCAACAAAAATGAGACAAAATTTTTGTCAGTTGTAGTCAAATATGACCAAAAAGGTCCTCTTGTGTCCAGCGTGAACAACCGACCATTATGGGAAGTGACATACTGTGACTAAACAAGAATAATTATTACAACCATAACAAAATAATATGATTAAAAGGACAAACTTGATAAATGGCAAAACATTACAACACCCAACAAAATATGACCAAATTTAACCGGATGTGACAAAACAAATTCTAATGTGATGAACCTTGACAGAGAAACAAATAATTATCGCTCATGAATGAACAAACAGTTGTTAACCAATTATGACTAAATACGTGGAATTTCACGCAGTACCAAACTCCTTACACAATAGAAATCTTTAGCATTTGACTTAACGTTTCCTTTCCTCTGACGAAACAACAAATACACAATACTAGATTGTAAAGTCAGAGTTCAGACAATTGAACATCGGTTCTGCGAGCTTCGTAAAAATGTGTATCTTGTTATGTAAATAATTATGACATTATCCAGGAATGCATTTTACGTACTTTAAAAAAAAATAGGCTTTATATATAATTTATTTCAAAACAAAAAACTAATTTGTTTAATTTATTAAAATATGTCAATTCATATATTTCCTCTCCGCATTATGATCGTTTGCCGTTTATTAAATTTGATACGAACTTTGTTTAATATACTGGGATTAAAATCGCACTACAATAAAATAACGCACTTTCCACATAACCTCCGTTAGATTCTCAGCAAAATGGCTGCTTGACTTTGACTTTAAAACTTCAACTTTTCGAGATCGTAAAGTCGAGAGTGCTTGACTTTACCTCTGACAGTTCCATTGTGTCAAGCTCCATAAGAAACAACATGTATAGGAAAGCAAACGTATAACCAAATCGTAAAGTCAAATGTTCAAGTTTTTAATTGTGTTAAGGGCCTTTAGTCGCGCGGAGTAATTCCTATCCCTTTCAAACACACCCCCACTACAGCATATTTTTTCCCTTGAAGTGGCCGGCGCAGCGGCCTCAGCGCTAGTCTCGTCTACAATCAAGGCGAACTGTGTTCGATTGCAGCCGCCGTTGCCCCTGCATTTTCGCTCGTGGGAACCGTGCCGGACGATGCTGCTGGTCGGCGGGTTTCCTCGGGGATCTCCCGTCCCCCCCCCCCCCCTTGCGCTAGCATTCTGGCGCTGTTCCATATTCGCCTCAGATCACACTCATGGGCTGCCAACACCCCGTTGTCAAGAGCCTGCACAAATCCCATCACTCTTTTCTTGATAGGGCTTATCTTTGTGAACGTCCTGACACTAACATGTTGAGATACTGTTATATTTTAAGCTCCTTTGTGTTTATAAACCCAAATGCAATTTAGCTTGAAACATACGTTTGTGAGGGTCGTACTCAATGCCTCTAGAGCTACTCTATATTTGACTCAAGGTTCCATGGTTTGACACACTGTTATTTACCTCTTGGGTTTTACACGTGTTACATTAGTTGTAAACATATCGTAGGTGCTAGCACTTTATGCATTTAAGTTATTTTAATAAAGCCTAATGAAACCTAATATGAAGCCGCCACCACTGCGGTTAATTAGTGGGCCGATCTTTCCCAACTTGCATGATGCTGAAGGCTGGTTTGTAGACGGACTACGGCGGTCGGCACCATGTCGTCATCCTTCTGGCTCTCTGGAACCAGGCCTTTCTCTGGAACGTCTTCCCCGGTTGACGTCGAGGCGAGAGCATGCATCCTTCCAGAAGTCTCACTCGCCTATATCATGCCGCCGCGGCCGTGATTCGGCACTGCCGCGTACTTTAGACAAGCACTATAGACATGGCTTGCCACAGTTCCATAACAATACGCTCACCCAGCACAGACACTTCCAGCAACACAACATTCAAAAAGACAGAAACCTCAAGCCCGTGAAGACGCGAGTCTTTGGGTACCCTTCCATGATACGTAGGATGGCAATAATTCTTTTTTTTTGTGTCAGAAAGTTCTATAATGACGTGATATTTTGCTAGCCTTTCGGTTCTTTCTGAATTCGCAGGGGGAAAAAATGGAATTTTTAAATGGATGTACACACGAAAGAAGGTGAGGCGTATTTACAGATACATAAAAAATTCAAACTGCCAGTTTAACCGCCACAAAAACTGAAAGCCGATGGACCGGATCACTTACTTTTCTGACAGTGCAGTAATAAATAAGTCTGAGGTGATTGGTTATAGAAAACTATACAGGAAACATAACACAACGACATCCAGAAATAGATATTTCGAGCGATTTAATTTCAAATAAGAGATATTACTAGATATGAAGCAACAATTCGTTAAATAATCGTTTCTGAAATTTGTCTTCATTCTAATGGTTAGAAGTATCATTCATAAATGAAACACCGTGGTGGGATCGATTTTCGTTAAAGATATTAATTATTCCTTTTAAATAAAGAAATTGTCAAGAAACCTCTCGTTGAGGAAACAGCAACACGTTTGAATTGGTGCAGTTGTTTCCCTGACTGCCAGCTACATTTGGAAAAAGTTATCTAAGTGACGCATTTCAGTTTAAGAATCAATCCAAAAAAATTTATCTCGAATGTTTTACAATTTGTTTAATATTCATTTAAAATATACATTTTTAGTATGCTTACTCCCCTGCGATTATTATTGTAGATCATATATCTAAGATTAGATTTACTTTCTCATTTTGCATAATAAACCAACTTTCTGAATTCTTATATGTAGTTCAGAATAACTTCAATATCCTAAAATAATAAAAACGTAGCAATTTTGTCCAAGAGGATGACGTAAAGTTTTTGAGTGTTTTGAAGAAAAGGTGCTGAATTTTTTTTCTTTGATGTTGGAGGAAAACATGAAAATGTATGAAACTAAAACTGGATACGATAACTCAAACTGAAGAAACATGTATAAAATAACATTTATAGAAGTAAAGAAACAAAAGATTTACTTCTTATGATGGTTATGTCCTTATCGTATTCGATATAGGCTGTTCACGGTAAAGTGAGCACTTTTAAGTCCCTAGTAACTTTTTCTTTTCAGCCAGTTTTTATCCTTTAACTCCCTTATTAAATAAATATTGTATGTAAGTAATAAACACAGTGTGTTTAGTCGATAGCACTCGGAAGCTACCTTCTAAGGCTAAAATAAAATATATTTATTGACTATTATTCCAAATTAGTGGGCTTTTAAAAGTCCTCACTTTACCGTGAATAGACTATACAAACTACGACTCCTTCCTCCATCCTAGCAGACGACAGACATGGCCGACCCCAATGGTAAGAAGCCACGTTTCATCTGAGAGATCGTGACCTAGTTACTAATGAAAACTAAGCACTGCCGATATTATCCAAAAATCAAAGTCTTACATCACATTGTCCCATATAAAAAAAATATGACAACCAAAGACGCAAATTATACACTGTTAAAATTTTCCGTCTATTTGCAGAAATTGTTACGAAAATCCGCAGTAAATATACGGAAACGCAATCCGTAATGACGAAAAACGGAGTTAAGTGCGTAAATACGAAGTACGCAAAATATCCGTATTTCCTATGACTTCTGGTTTTGGGCACGAACAATGCCAAGTCTACTCGAAACAATCTTCTCCAATGTAACCAGAAAATGTTCGTTTCTGCGGCAGTTAAGGTTACCCATGTCAGTAAGACATGTTCTTTCAAACATTAAAAAGTAGCAATAGGCGTATATAACACTTACCAACACATAAATACACTAACTTTTAACAGAAAAAAAAATTTGCTTAAGTGACTACTATAGAAATTCAAAATTTATACAAAATTCACTACGTGATCATTGTAGGTATGTGGTTAGGGTCATGAACTTTCGACTTTCTGTCTCGGGTTCAAATCTTGCTAAAGTATAACAATTCTTAACGCTTTTAAATATATTTTTATACATAGTAGAATACCCAAATAATGAAAATTAAAATAAAATAGATATTAAAAATTATTTAAACTAGAAGTACAGAAAACTAACTAGGGAATAAACGGAGAGGTTCCGTGAATTTTACGGAAAGTCCGTTTTTGAAAATCAATGTGTTCGTAATTTTACGGAGAGTTTACGGACACCTATGGGTAAATTTTTACCAGCAGTTTTCCGTAATATGAAGGAAATTTGTTTCAATAGTGTACTTAATTGTGTACCTGTAAGCATGAGACGACGTGACGCCGCCAGCTTTCTCCTGCAAACTGCGTATTTGTAACTGCAGAAGTTTTTCATTTATTCGCGTCTCGTTTACTGCGACCTCACTGATAAGTTTTTTTTTTTTTTTTCCTGTATGTTTTAGTGTGGCTGAAACAATTGTCTGGAGACGTGATAGCCTATACTTGCACCCGGATATCATATTCCGCTTTTCCCCAGTGGGCAGAAAGTTCCTGAAAGACCTCAGCTTAGTTCAGGGATTCACGAGAAAGGTAAACTATTTCAACACAGCAAGATAATACGATAAGTTAAAATATTCGAAATCACACATATAAGGTTTTCAGAAATTCTGTTTTTTTTTTTTTTTGGAAAAAATATTTTCACAACATGTACCGTAAATCTTTAATTCGTGTATAATTTTTTTTTACGTTAAACTTTTTGTATTGGATAATTTAATTTCCCTGATAAGGCCTGTTGAACATATAGTAGAGACTTAAAAAGTAAAAACCTTACAGCGATATGTGGTGTATAAGCCTACGTGTACCACACAAATACGCAGAGTTTCTGGTATGTTTACTTCCTTACTTCCAGGTGATCCAAGAACGCAAAGCTGCACTTTCCAGTACGATAAAGCTCAGTCACGAATCTTCAGATGAGGACCGTTCATTTGGTATGTTTCACCGTAATAATTGTTTGCCATACGACTAATATAGAACACGTAAGGAAGTTTACACTACAGACTTACCTCTACCTATTCGAAGGCAAATTGAAGTTGATTTTTCTTCTAGGTATAAGAAGGAAGAAAGCATTTCTTGATCTGTTGTTGGATGCTTCCGGGACAGAAGGCAAGCTCTCAGATGAGGAGATGAGAGAAGAAGTGGACACTTTTATGGTTGCGGTAAGCATTTGTTTTATGAAATTGCTATTTTTAAATCCATAACTATGTATTATTACGAAAACCATTAGATCGCTGGGCGACTACAAATAACTGCGGGAAACACATTAAATTAGAGTCATCTGGTGGTTTGGATAACAGATATAATAGCGATTTAGAATACAATCCAAAACTATCAAGACACTGCCTTAAATGAAGTGTCCACAAAGCAAACTGTCCTAGTTTCCTGATTTGTTCTGATATCTGGTTAAAAATTATTTTCTTACATTATTTATTTTAATGTTCATAGCAGTGACAAACCAAACTGTTAAAGTGCTCTTGTGCGTATAGAATGATGAGATTACGGTTTAGTCTTGCTGTTTTAAGAAGTTATTACGGATTGATCTGCTATGTAAGTACATTCATAATTAATACACTTGAAAAATTTCAAGTTATTACTTTTGTTCCACAAAGCAAGTGGCAACTGCTGAATGAGTCGCCTTCTGCCCAAAGCGCCAGTCTCGCTCGTAAGGGGTCTTCCAAAGAAGTGGCATTTCAAGGAGGTTAATGAATCTTAACCAATCTCTGCTGACCTAGTACATCACTAGCCTGTTAGCATTCTTGTAGGAAACGGCTGGTTAAACATTGCAAAGGGCAATAACAGCCAGTTTAGCGACTGTATTTGAAACAATTACAACAAATTTAAACATGATGTCGATAGCTCATATCACAAGGGGACAATTTTTAACATGAGTCGTACTACCTCTGAAGTCTGAAGTCTGTATCACGATAGTGATGCAAATACGATGACATAAAACAACGGTTTCACATACTTATGCATTTGCGGTTTTAAAGGCTGTTCATGATAAAGTGAGCATTTTAGAAATCAACCTAAGAAAAAAGTCTCTGCTCCTAATTGCATGTATTGTAACGGAAGCGCCGAGTAACGTGCACCGAGTAAAGTTGGCAACAATGGAGGGAAAGCAGTTCAATATCTTAACATCGAATAAAACGTGTTACGTAACAATTTGTGATCACTTAAATTATTTAATCGGCTTTCTGTTTTTTTAATGCATCGAAGTGTAAAAATGAGCAAATTTGTAAAATATTTACATTCCTAAAAATTTCACAGTTTAACTTGACCGACGCATGAATAAAATATTGAGACCCATGGCAATATTAATTTTTACATAAGGCGGAGGAATACACAATGTGCATAAAAGTAGATCTTAAGCAGGGTTTTTTTTTTTTCAAAACTGCTCATTTTACAATGAACAGCCCATGTATAACAGCGCAAGTCTCTGTTAAAATTTATAATATGTCACAAATGACTGCCCATGAGCTTTAAAAGTATTTGTACGATACATACAGAAGGCTACCAAAATAATACAAAATACCTGAACGAATTGTGACTTGTGCAGCTCGTGTCGTGTCGTGGTTGTATCAATAGGTTGTTCGAGATGCTGAGTCTTGGCGTCACTTTTGTCGCATTATATCTAATGTTATTTGATCGTCTTCAAAGTTCCGCGATCCCGGCCACTGAGGATTGGTTTTTTGTCCACTGTTACTCTTCGTTGATGGTGTCCTGCAATTTCATCACCTTGGGCACAGCTGCTCTTGATACACCTAACAAACTGACAAGTCTTTGATAAACTTGCTCCGTCTAACCGCGCTCCAAATACAATATGTGCCCTCTTTGGAATTCAGAGAGGTCTCCCTGTTTCCCTCACCTACAGGCCCTTACACAACTGAAAACTTTTACATTTGAGTTTACCATTTGACTTTACGTTTGCTCTCCGACATGTTGGTTCTTATGGAGCTTGACACTATGTAAATGTCAAAGGTAAAATCTTGACTTTACGATTTCGAAAAGTTGAAATTTAAAGTTAAAGTCAAGCAGCCATTTTGCCTAGAATATAACAGAGATTATGTGGAAAGTGTGTTATTTTATTGTAGGTGATTTTAATCTCGGTATATTAAACAGAGCTTGTCTTAAATTAAATATATGACAAACGAATATAACGTGAAGAGGGAATATAATAATGTCCATTTTTAATAAAGTAAACAAGTGAGTTTTTGTTTTAAAATAAACTTTTAACGCAAATTTCAAGTCTATTTTGGGGGGGGGAAAAAAAAAAAAAAAAAAAGCACCTAAAATGCATTCCTGGATAATATGAACATGATTTACATAACTAGATACACATTTTTACGAAGCTCGCAGGACCGATGTTTAAATGTTTTCAACTCTGATTTTACAATGTTATTGTATATTGGTGGTTTCGTCAAAGTAAAGGATATGTAAAGTCAGATGTAAAGTTTTCTATTGTGTAAGAAGCTTACGTCTGGCCGATTGCACGCGCGAATACGTACTACACCGCCAAGTGTACAGCAGACTAACGTCCTTCACTGCGATAACAAACGACAGTCACAGCGTACGAATTATAAGTGTTACCAACTTACAAAAATACTGTGTTCCAGAACATAGGCGTTTGCATTATTTTGATAACCATCTGTATACACGGTGCAAGTTTATGGCGTATTGGTATTTTCTCACTGAAGTTAAATAGATAATACATTATTCTTGGAACTGAAATTAAGTTTATAACTGTTTGCATTACAAAATAATAGGACAGTGAGATTAAAATCAATACGATCTTCTGGTTTAATACAAGAATATTAATTTGTTATATTCTTCTTTAAGGGTCACGACACAACTGCTGCCAGTACATCTTGGGCTCTCTTTATGCTGGGACATCACCTTGAAATCCAGGTAAATGTTACACAATGTTGAGCATCCAACAGGAATGACCTCTTACATAACATCTTTAGGTTTGGAGAGGGACATCATGTATAATATTGTGCAATATGGTCAATGAGGTGTTGTAGGCTAATCAACGCTAATTCAATAACGGATAGGTTATGTATCAAAATAGTAGAGAACACCTCTTAAGGTTGTGGTTATAAAAAAAAAACACCAGCCCTTCTGATAGTATGGCTTTAAGGCTAGATTGCATTAGGTAAAGGTTTAGCCCACGTTTGTAGATTATTAAAATACGAAATTATTCCCTGGTAACGCCGGGTAGTTCAGCTAGTATTTTCAAAGGCTGCACTAAAAATATGCCCTTGTGATAAGCTGCCTCTCATATATATATATATATATATATATATATATATATATATATATATATATATATATATATATATTGTGGTGTGATAAAGAAACATTTTTTTCTAGGAAAAAGTGTATGAAGAGCTTTCGGAAATATTCCAAGGTTCCCAACGGTCTCCTACTATGAAAGACCTTCACGAAATGAAGTATTTGGACAGAGTTATCAAAGAGACCCTGAGATTATATCCAACAGTTCCCATGATACAGAGGCATTTGAGCGAAGACATCAATATTGGTAAGTTAAAAATGTTTCCGTTGTGCAATAGCCCATATGAAATAAAACTTTTTTTTTTTTTAATTCCTTTGTATTTATTATATGGATGAGTGAGTAAAATTTAGTATTAGCTTAGAATGCTGAAGTGTTTAAGACATGGCATTTTTGGATCATAGTGGCACAAATATTGTAATAATTTCTTTCTGCAGTTACTTTCCTTGTGCTAACCAAAGATATATGTTTCGATGTGACTATCTCCAGCCATTTTGATTCCTATAATTTTATATCGTCTACGCGTGAATGCGGTTCAATTTATAATTTTAAAAAACAAACTTTACAGCTATTTGTAATCAATTTCCAGCCCTACTGCATTTCTGACGTGCATATTCACCATAAATCGGAATCAGTGAATTATTGCCAGTTGAAATCGCTTCATCTGGAATCAACAGAGAAAGAATACTAATAATATTTTCAGTTAAAAAGAAATTCACTTATTTTAACAGTAAAAAAATAAGTTATTTATATTCTATTAATAATTAAGCACCAGGATAAATAAAACAGTGCATTACAATGTCAAGTAAGTAAGGTTCAATTATTTTGTCGCAAAAGAGAAATATAATATGTACAGAGATATTTCTGGATGTGATTAGGCTTGAATCTCCGGTCGAAATGCTACAGGTGTTCTGGGCTTTATGACCAGCAGGATTACCAACTCCACTACTTTGCAACTGCAGCAATCGCCCACCTATTCTTCATTGTGTAACGAACATACAATAGCAAACGGTCATAAGTTTCCGAAAGTGCATCATGCTGTCGAGATATACACATGTTCTATGCACGTGCATGTTTTTGTAAGGTTCGAATGTTAATTCAACTAAAATTTAGTACAGACTCTGCGCCTGAAATTTAAATGTAGTGATTTCAATTAACGGGTTTATCGCTGTTATCTCGTATCCGCCATTTTACAACGCAATGAGATTTTGCATTATGAAATTGTAATCTTCAAGTGGCAGATTGGCTAGTAATGACTGTGCTATTTCTACACTGGAATGCTAGAACCAATTTAGACATTAATAAAATTGGTCATTTTCTCATTATCTTCATTGGTCAACTTGCAGAAAAACAAAACTTTGTCTGTGAGAATCCGCGTATCTTATTATATCATCTCACTGTCGAATTAGTAACATTATCACTGATACACCTGTCACTATAACAGTTTGAATATGTAGTGACTCGTTGCATTGTAAAATGGTGTATACTAGTGGATATCGATAACCTCGTAAATTGAAACCACTCAATTTATCTTTTGAAGCACAGACTCTGAACTAAACATAATTTAGATTGAATTTTCGCGGCTCAGGATAGTTCTCATTATTTGCCAGCTCTCACCTGGCTTATACCCGGTTGCGCCATCGTAGGTTGAAACTCGATCCGAAATCGGATCTGAGATCGACACAGAAAATTGTTGCACCATTAGCGTTCAGAGCTGGACTGGAGATCGAGGTGAAGTTCATTTCGAACCGCCGAAATTGGCGGTTCGAAATCTCTATCCAAGATCAACAGCAATCGTTTGAAAATACGCCAACAGATATAACTACGATCGATTGTTTTCTTGGGAAATTAAAAGAACATTATACGAACTTGAATATTATTCAGAAAAATTCGTACAACAATAATTCACTTCAAACAGATAAAACATCACAAATCTAGTTCTATCTATACTGAAAAATACGCCTACTTTAATGACGTCATATATTACGAACCAATAGCAAAATTTGTCTCATACTTAATCTCGATCTCTCACTTTGGAACCAAGATCGACGAATCGGAGATCCAGAATCATGAAATTTCTTTGTCGCAATACTTTCACGTTGGAACCAAGATAAAACTGGATCCTAGTTCAGAACTAGGATCGTTCGATCTCGGATCGGGGTAGATGTTGGTGCAACCGGGCATCAATCCCAGTTGGGACAGTTTCCAGCCATAGGATAAAACCCACTAACATAGCGGATATACGGACATATAGCCCGGACACCCATCACTGCCAACACGAGTCCTTCCTCAATCAGACCTCAGGGCAGTAAAAGAACTTCAGCGGGGCAGGAGGTCAGCCCGTGCTCCTCCTTCCTTTTCATCTAGGGTTTTACACCTGGGTAGGATATAATCCGAATACCATGTGTTATCATTCTCGTGGATTTCAAAATACAACTTTGAGCTCCAGTCCTTAGGGCCCCACTGACCTCAGAGGAGTCTACCAGCCAGCCAACAGGCACCGCCATCATGATTTCATACTCTTTAATCAAGAACATGAGTTTTCGCACAAAAAACGCCGGTTTTGGAAGGCCGTTGTGGACAAATGGAAAGGAGGGAAGGGCAGCAGACACCCCCACCCCCTCACTGATATCGAGTCCTTCCTCTTTGAAACTCTCCCCCTCCCAAGTGCCCCTCCTCCCCAACCCTAGGAGGAGTTAGAGGAAAAAGAGGGGTATATTTTCCATTTTGTGGGATTGGGGTCGGCCTGGAAGGTGCAGTTGTCGACCGATTTCCTTCCACTTTGGGGGAGGGGTTCCTTTCTGTGTCTCCCCCCCCCCGGCCCCAAATTGACAGTTAGGTTTACGAAGAGTTTTAAGTCTTAAGTCTTATGTCTTAATTATAAAGTACTAAGTTTTAAGGTTTAAGTATTACATTTTTTAAGTCGTACTTTCACTATATTTGCTACTGCGTGTTGGGATGTGCGAGCAAGCACGTGCCGAAGTTCCCAGACGACATTGCACCATAAATACTAATTTGTACGGTTACCTGCTTCATTTTTGGTGGCTCAGTCCGCAGTTTCCGCAGGCCCAACCTGCAAGCAAGCTTAACCTGAGTGGCAGATAACCCCTTCCAGTAAACATGGCATAGAGCACGCCCGAGAGTTTCCCACGTCTGCAAGACCTCTTCAGTCAGGCGGTGCGGTATCACGCGAAGGTGTGGACCCTGTTATATAGTGGTAAAGTGGGGTAGAGGGCCCTGCCCCCCATAGCTCAGGGGCAGGGTGGCCGACTTGTAGTCGAAGGGTCGAGAGCTCGCACCCCGGTTCCTCCGCGGCAGATTTTCAGTTCGCATGTCGCGCACATATTTTATTGTGCATTTGTCATCAAGTCTATCTACTTGAGCTCGTCATACGGCAAAATACACTCATGCTGTCAAACTTCATGCATGCTATGTCTAATGGCAAATGTACCGGTCAATAAAGTCAACTTTAGGGTAAGATGGCTAACTATGAAAGCCACAATAAGCTTTAATTTTCTATCAGATGTTCAATCCCAACCATATCCACAACATTTTTGTTTAGACAATATTTTTGTCTTACGGCAAAATAAATCGTACTTAACATATCTCGCATAGGAATGCTCTGTTTTTTTTTATCGTAGGGCTTATTTATATTAATCAACTATAAATATGTATATTTCTTCTTGAATAAGTGGATTTCTTTTAACTAAAGCATTATAGATATTTTTCCTACAGATACCGGATGGAGCTGTTTAACTGGCAATGAGTGAATATTTACTGATTCCGTTTTGAGTGTAATTTCAGCAAACTTACCCATACATATATACGGTAGTCAGGAAATAGAGGGCTTAGGTGAAAAGATGTGGTTTCCTCCCTACTTTGTGCGCAAGAATAATTACAATTTCATTTGTTTACTTTACTATATATATTTAAGAAACTTTTTCTCCCAAAAAATTACGGAAGGTTTTTTTTTAAATAACCAAGTTTTAAAAGACTTAAAATATGCTTCATTATCGGTTTCAATAAATATTAGTGATACAGAAACTCGGTACACACTCAAACTAGAAGTTATTTCTTTTATTTCAGATGGCTACAACATACCTGCTGGAACCGCAGTCACCATCATGATATACATAGCCAACAGGAATCCTGAGTACTTCCCGAACCCTGAGGAGTTTAACCCTGACAATTTTCTCCCAGAGCGCGTACTGAATCGTCATCACTTCGCTTTCGTACCTTTCAGCGCTGGACCGAGAAACTGCATTGGTAAGATGGGACAAGTTTTTCTGAGTATTCAAAGAACCTTTGCTAATGCTTCTTCAAACACATGTACGGATATACAGTATGGTTAAGGGATCCGCCTAGCTGGAGCACGATGCACGTTGCGGAGAATAAACGCATGACTATAAAACCGGTGTATACAAGGTGAGTCAGGAGGGAAGGGGAAATATTTTGGGAGACCGTAAAGACATGGATATGGTTTTTATTTTCCCTGATTTCTGAGTTACAGCTCTTTGAATTTAGTGAATTATACATGTGTTACGTTCACAGAAAATGCTCAAAACGTGAACAGTAAACCACAAGCATTGTACACATAATCTCAGGAGACTAGCTGTAAAATGTATTTAAATTCTATTTTTGTGCATTTGATGTGAAATTAACAGATGTATCATTCACTAAATTCAAATAACTGTATCTGAGAAACCACTGTAGAACGAGATCATGTTCATATAAACTTTTCTCTTAATGGTGACATACAGTATACTATCGTTTCCCAAAATATTTCCCTCTTCTCCATAATCACCTTGTATTTTGATGTGTCTAAACACGAAAAGCATATAAAATACGCTTCACACCCAAAGACAACTTTCAACAACTCGTTTAAGCTAGACATTTTTTTTTGCGTGAAAATGTTGTTAGTTTTAGCTGCAAAATGTTTCATCCCGTTACTTTTGAGTGTCTCTTAGACACGCCTTGTACTGTTATATTTAATAGCATGTCATAAAAATATAGGCGTCCAGGCGACACTCCGACGAAATGACTGCACACCAGTTGAGTGCCTTGTGCGTAGAGGCGATGAGGCACGTAGTGAGTAAGCTCACACATTTCGAGAACTCGAAAAGCAATGGCGTGTGTTAAAGTAACGTAAACTAACAAACTTCATTTTTGATCGCGGTCCATTTTGTACGAAATTCGAGTCGAGTCTAAGTAAACAAACTCATAATTACACGTGAGTATATAGATAATGTACGTACGGGCAGTGGATTCCGGACTTCCTGCATTCTCTTTCTGGTCACGTTAACGCCATGTTGGATTCCACCACCGCCATATTTGTCGTTAACTTGTTGCGCATGTTCGTTTTGGTAACCAGTGTGTCATTTATTAATTGCATTCTGTGTTGCACTTTCTCTTTTGCATTATTTCTCTTCTTTTCTTCTCTCTCCAAATCGTTCGTCATTTATCTCTCACATCTGTCGCATATGCTCCATGCCGCCATCTTGGTTTTTCGTTTGTCCTATTAGTCGCATTTGCTTCACTGCCATCTCTGTTTATATTGGCTGATGCTAGGTGATGCTCATTTGATTTGTCGATTACTCACCGTTTTTTTCGCCACCATCTTGGTTCTGGCATTGGCCACTAGGTGGCGCACCATATTGGTTCTGTATTTGGCTTCTAGCGGAGCTGCTTTTTTTAGAACTCAAGATACTATCTGGAATGGCACGGGATCGAACTGCTGGACCTTGGGTCGCCAGACTAATGCCTTAGAGCCTTAGACCACTCGGCTATTGTGACATGCATTGTGACAAATGTTTATAAGATGTATATTGTCTGTGAACGAATAAATAATAACTTGTCTTATTAAAGACATTACATTTTAATTTTTTATATAATTTTTAAGGTTTTTAGTTACATAGAATAATTTCTAGCATATTTTTAAACTATTTATTTGTATTATTTAGATTCAACTTATATAATTTTTGTATACTATTGTATATTTTTTCATTATGTTTTTTAAGTATTTATTTTTTAATTATGTAGGTTTAACTTATATTATTTAGATTTAACTTGTATAATTTTTAATGTGTTTATTTATGTTTTAAGTATGGATATTTTTTAAGTATTTAATATATAATATTTTTTATTTAACTCTTACAAGCAGGTGTATCGAGCGACGTGTCTACGAACTCGTATTTTCAAGGATAATTCGATTATGGGATCAAAACAGACAAATATTCAAAGCATAATTGTATGAAATAAAAGTTATATATTTCATTTTATTTAACTATTACAAACATAAGTATCGAGTGACATGTCCACATTTTCGAATTGTTTAGACAGATAAGAATATGTCGTCGGGGAAATAATATATGATTACATAACTTTGATTAGTACCATATATATATATAACTGTATAAGTAAATATATGCCAAGTGTTATATATTATAAACATTGATTATTTCCACTTTTTAGATTCTTTTATTTACATATAATAATACTTTTTACTATCCCAGGCTTAAGTATTTACAAGTAGGGACATTTTACCCTACGTTGAAAGTGGAATATCTCCTACCCCTTTGCTAGGACTTGTAAATTTTTTTCCCACGCATACATATTGGCATCCACTTAACCTAACTTCACCTAACCTGAGATAACCTAACCTCATCATCTTGCAAGAACTCTGAATATATTTTATTTTATTTCTCTAGACATTCACTTAACCTAACTGCCCACTCTAGTAATCGCCGGGCTCCTCTTCACCTCCCCTCCTTACAGTCTTACTTAAAAATTTCACCATGCCATTATCACCATCACCATAACCTTTCACCATGCCATTATCTTGCCTCATCCATGCTATTAACGATACAGGCCATACCCACCACCATACCTCAGACTTACTGATCAATAATAACAGCCAACTATTTTGACTGCCATTTCAGCCAATTTAACTTCACAAGTTACACATATAAACAAACCATACCAGCTGCCGAGTCAATCAAACATTACAATCATAAGCTCCAGCCATGCTATCATAACATCAGTACTATTAATTTAAACATCTATGACACCCATATCGTCTTAATTCCCAGATACCATATCATAATATACAATTTTACTAACCAAGCATACCAGTTAAGCATTCTGTCCCTCTCATACTAACTAAAACATCCCATCAAAACATCCTGCATTTACAAACCAATCACACAAATAAACCATTCTTCCCACACCATCGAAACTAACGCTATGGTCATACTGCCAAAATAACCAAACATGTGATCAGGTCATAACAATCAACATAACATCTAAACCAAAAATACAAGCAAACTAACTGTACAACCAAGTCATACTTGTATGCATTCCACTTCGTATAAAACTCTGAATATATATATTTTTTTATTTCTGTCGACATCCACTTAACAAAACTTAACCTAATCTAACTTCTCCTAACCTAAACGAGTCGTATAGCTCAGATGTCAGACATCTTGAAAGAACCCTTGCTAGATTTAAACGCACTACGCCATTACCCTCTTCATTTTATTCGAGGGGCAGCTGACTTTGTCAATGTCAAGAGCAGTTGTAGCAAGGCTGCACCTGCATGGTAACTGGAGTCTATTCGTACTTACAAGTCATCTTCGCACCTGGACGGTCTCAGATAGCCTAAGTTAGCACATAGAATTTCTGCACCTGCCTTGTGTCTGGTAACTGGAGTCTATACGTGCAAACAAGTCGTTTTCGCACCTGGATGGTGTCGAATAGCCTAAGTCAGTACATAGCATTTCTGCACCTGCCTGGTGTCTAGTAACTGGAGTCTACAGTCAAACAGTCAGCCAGCCCAGCCACCATGGACCCTGAATACGATGGTGACGAACAATTTTCTGAAGGCAGCTTCAGGATTACTTGGTGGTCCGAGCACTGTGATGGAGAAGGTTACACCACCATTTGAAACCCTGTGCAGTCTGGTATTACTTTTAAAGATGAGTGTTTTGATATTTAGAGCTCGATATACTTTTAAATGTGTATTGAGATTGTAAATTTCCGTCTACAATGGAACGAATTTTCACCAAACAAAACCTCCAGGGCAGGGTATTAACCAGCTTCGTGTGCGAAGATAGTAATTGCGCCATTCATCTCTGTGCCCCGAAGCTAGCACCGTCTTATGCGATGCCCAGAGACCCCAAGGGCATCAAATACAGAGATTAATTCAATGGTAAACATTATTGAAGTATTACGAAAGATATACTTGTTCGCATACTGACAATAGATACACCTTGGTTATCAGTTTTCTGATCCGCATATTGGCAAAAACTGCTTAGAGAAGCTAGATTTTCCCCCAAAAACATTCATATCAGTTCAAGCTGGACTATATAATTAATTCAGATATGTATGTAAATGAACAATAGCTTATGTAGTTCAGTAGCAGTGGCTATGCTAGCAACCATGGTGACTCATCCTTCAGTAACACTACAACAGAAGAAACCAGTGACTCCATCTCCAGTGACTGCACTAGCAGCAGTTCCACCCTGTGAGTCTTCAATGTTTATCCACACAAATAATGATGTTATTCCCTTCAAAATATATAAACTATGATATGTCGATTTCATGTGTGTACGAAAAAAATTTGTAAAAAAGTGAATAAATCAATATATTTAAAAAGAACATATATATATATTAGCAACTTATGTGTAATAAGTATATTCGAAATTGGTATATTCTCATCAAAAGCCTTAAAAGTTTAACTAATGTGCAATATTGAAAGTTTTCATACTAATATAAAAATTCTTAGGATCTGATAAACACATAGTCATTACCACACTTCTTATGATGGATTAAGACAGACTCTCGAAACACCACCGAATTAATAAGTCTTTCAGAGCTAGCTATCTCCAACCCGCTATTGTGTATAAGGAAGGGTATGAATAAAATGAATGCAAATTAAGGTGAAAAAACACTTTTATTTTTAAAAAAATTCCATGTACATATCACCACTTTAAAAAAAACATTGCTAAGTCATACTTCAGAATTTCCTTCTCGTCGACCCATGAGTGGTCACGCTCGAGTGTCCAAGCCACCTAATGTACACCCATCCATTATGTCATTTCAGCACCTTTCCCGCCAATACACGTCTTGAAATTTCGTTGGCTGGATCTCCTCTGTGTAAAAGCCTCAGACGATGAGTTTGCCTCGTAGGTCCTACAGGTACCAATGTCATATACGAACCACGTTGTACAATTCTGCCGACCAGTTGTGACAGAAACCTTTGTGGAAAATGCCAATTTGTTTGGAGATGCGCACCAGGCCACTGATCTTGGCTTTTGACTTGCAAGTGTCCCTCCTCGTCGGAATAGCATAAACAGACCAAAGCAGGGAGTCGTCCTCGACATCTTCGGGCTTCATGTGAGTGGTAAAAGGAATGGTAGAATTATACTCGCTAACGAGTTTCGGCGGTAGCTGAAGCCACTTGTAGTTTCCGTTCGCAGTGAACTGTCTCCACAATTTGGCTTTTAGAGTCTGGCGAATGAGCTCAACGATGCTAGCCTTGAGTCCAAAGTACGTGGAATAGTGATTTATGCCGTACCTTTTCACCAGTGCATGTAAAGTAGCATAAAAATATTCTTTACCATCGTTGGTGTGGATATTTTTTGGTATGCATCCTTCACTCAACACAACCACCATGGCCTCGGTGACATCATGTGCATTCTTCGACTTGAGTGACCTGGCCCAGGCATACTTGGAGAACGTGTATATTATGGCCAAAATGTAGCGGTGGCCTTTATTCGCTTGAGCAAAGTCTTGCATTTCGATTAGATCAGATTGGAAGGTATTGTCCAGCCCTTTCATGATGTACTTTCTCCTAGGGTAATTCCTTCTGGCAGACCTGTGCAATACACCGAAATGGCATATTTCGTCATCGCACAATGTAGCCAGCTTCGACGAGTTCTTCGATGATGGATATAATCTCGTTGCGCGACCGGTTGCCAGCAGATTGCGATCAACCAGTAGCCATAGTCTAGCGACAAGTTCTTTTGGATCGTCCCAATACACATAGTGTATCTTCTGTTTGGTGGTGATCTTCTGCAGCAGCAGACCCGATCCAATAGCTTCGGCCAATCGTGAAAAAAGTCCTACGATAATGCCGAATTTTGTATGGGTCATGTTCTTAAATCATCACGTTGGGAGGTTATCGTTCGCATAATGAGCATGACTGAACTGTGGCAGGTGAGGATACTTAAGCAAATCTGATTCGGTGAAGTGTCCGGGATGCCTACAAAACAAAAAAGTTCGCACAGACCATGTGTCATTTTCACCTTGTGCTTGCCGATCTGCATCACATCTCCTGGAAAAAACATCACTTCCTTGTTTCTGAGAAACCATTTTTCATCGCTGTTTCGCAGGCCATACGTCTTGTCATTGTTCCAATCGGAGTAGGAAGCGATATAGCGCCCGACCAGTGTGCCCATCTTGGGTCCGCACTCTCGTGTTCGTTTCCATTCCCATGCACGCAGTTAATCGATATGGGGTAGATCATCTTCGTCGCTAGTGATGCCACCCTCCGATTCGGTCAATTCTGGGCTTCTTTACCGTTTATTCACCGGAGTTGCTCCTTCCATCTTTCATATTTGATATCCGGTCGAGGCAAAACTTCCTCCTGGTGTTGTCGACCAAGTTCGTCGAGACAGCTGGTTATCGGCTTGTAAGCATGCTCCCTTCGATTCTCGAGAGCCAGTTTGTAACTCTTCGCGAGTAGATATTTCTCGCAAACAGCATCGATGGCTTGCTGCAGCTCAGACATCAGTTCGGTTCAGTCCATCATCATTCATAGAATGGCATAAACACACAACAACACAGATATATATACATAGTCACTCTCGAGTTGTGTAAAGTAAATTTTCGATCCTTTCTAGTAGGTCGATGCACACATTCAGCACCTTCTTGCTATGCCTCGCAATATCGGTTTTGGCAGCCAGTTTGGACGTAAACATATCTTGAAGAGTCTTCAATTCTTCCTGTCTCTGCACATTTGACACGTTGATCAGGTCTATTATCCGTGCCTCCACAGTCCGGTCAATAGCCACCAAATCTTCCACCACTCCATTTTTCATGCTCTCAATCTTTTGCCCAAGAAGCGACTGACCCCTGCGAACATCTGTGAGGTGAGATACCATTAGCATATTTCTGTCATCACCATCGGAGTGTAGACCATGTCCGAACTTGGAAATTGTCTTGTGGCTCATGGTCAGTGTCTTACTGTAAACTGATCAACATCACGCCTGTACCTCCAATTATATAGAGGCCAGTCTTTTACGATCGCAAAATATCCATACTCATCATTCCAGCATAAGGCACCCATATCTTTGAATTCTGCAAACCTCGTGCACATATTGACGTGGTCGTCGTACGCATGACGCAAGTTTATATAGTCCATGCGAAACACCACCAACACATTAGGATTATCGCGAAGCAGTTGTTTGGGTATGCGCGAATAAGTCTGGTCGAGGTAAACGTAGTCAACATACTTGTGACGTCCCATGCTAAAGTACTCTTGAATACAACTCTGTTTCTCGCTGGCAATGTCCTCAAAGACAAATATCGAGTTTGTCAGTACTTAGCTCAGCGACACAATGGTTTCATTATCGCTGCATGGGAAATAAACAAAGCCTTCTACGGCCTGCATACTCATGCCAATCGTTGGTATTTCGGTTTCTGGAATGATTTGGAGTGCAGGTACACATTCTCGAACTGAAGGCCTTTCTCTTCTTCCAGCAGGCTCAGTAGGACGCATATTTTGCCTCAACCTGATGGTCCTGCGATGATGCATCACATAGTATTTGGAAATAGGCTTCTGTGTCGCGATTCGTGCATCTTCAGCATGAATGCATATGGGTAGTGTAACATCTTGCTTGATGATTTGTATGTTACCACTAGACTCTTGTATTATGCTAAGTGTGGTGCCTTTGGTGCTAAGTGTGATGCCTGCAGTGCTAAGTGTTGTGCCTACAGTGATGATTGCAGTTGCAAAGAACCAGTGCTTCAAGTTTTAGAATGTCTCTTCAAAATATCACTCTGTGAAACAACTTCTGGCAGATCTTGCACTGAAACAGCATTCTTGAACCTTTCATTCTGCAGGTCATTATTTCATGTCTACGCACACTGTACAGAGCTGTGAATGCTTTACCGCAGAATCAACAAATCAAATGCATTATTAGCTGTTTATGTATGTACTGCTCCAAGTCTAGAATGATACTGAAACGAAAAAGTATAAAAGTTGCGTATTTATAAGTTTTAGGTCAATTTAATTCAATGCGTCGTAAGGTAAATACGTCTAAATGCGGCCGTGACGCTGATCAACAGTCTACCGTTCGATCTGCACATTCCCGGATACAGGTTCTGAAGGCCAGGAACCAAGCTAACCATAGGGTTGGCATGCTGCGATACAGGCATCAACGCGCTGGACGAAGCGTGCAAGTGGCACGATATCGCCTATTCCCAGCACAAGCATCCGCAAGTCAGGCATCAGGCAGACAAGATACTTGCACAGAAGGCAGGTGAGATAAGAAAATCACTAGATACTGGAATCTGTGAAAAACAAAAGCCGTGGTGGGGTGTTTCCACCGTGATGAAAGCCAAGGTGAAGATGGGCATGGGAACAAAGAAAGCAAGACGAAGTTCCAAGAGGAGAGGGAAGAAAAAGACAGGAGTATTCCGTCCTACTTTAAACCTCCAATCGGTGCTCTGGGCGTTATCGTCGGGGCCGTAACGAGTATCGTTAGTGCGATAAAACGAGCCTCAAACGAACGTAAGCAATTGGAGGAAAACCATCGTCACAACTGTAAACTGGAAGCTATCGCCATGGGTAAAAAAAAAAAAAAGGTAAAAGATTTACAGGCGACGATACTACCAAGGAGGAGGTGTAGCAGGAGAAGGCGCTAATGAAATCTCTAACGAAACGACCGCTCAAAAACATGGTTTTGGAACTGTTTGGAAGAAAACTAAAGATATCTAATTTTAGAGGAGTGTTCGTACGCGATACTTTGCCTGCTAAACCCAAGAGACACGAATGCGCCATAATTTATATGGACACGATAGCTGGGCCCGGCACGCACTGGGTAGCATATGTAAAAAAATGGCAAACATGATAACTATTATGACAGTTCTGAGAATTTGCGTCTTCCAGCCGAACTGCGACTGTACCTGAAAAATAGCAAACTAAAATATAAATAAATAAAATTACGAAATGGAGCAGCTGCCTAACACATGGAACTGTGGACATTTGTGTCTTCGCTTTCTGGTGCAGTGGAATAAAAAGAAATAGTAGGTGGATAATTATTCGTTAACCATTTACATAACAGGTGTTTGCACCTATATTCTCCAGTCAGTATGTCGGTGTACATAATTTTAAGTGGTAAGACATCTGAGCTGAGGGTGATATTTTACCCCCTCCCCCCTCCTCCTACCATGGAGCTGGAAGATAAGTGGGTCGTTGAACTTACGGATTTTCAGACTTATAACTCCATATCCAACATAGAAGAAAACGTTAAATCCGCATTACGGTATGTAGTGGCAGGAGATGTGAAGGAAATCAGCATTCCCACTGGTGCATACAAACTGTAGGACATCGCTAATTCCATCAAGAAAAGGCCACTATATGACATCGCATTCGAACTACACAGTCACCCAAACACACTGAAGGAAGAAATATTTTGCAGTGCAAATATGGATTTCAGCAAACCGGATACTATAGGACCAATGCTGGGGTTTGAGATGCGAATCTACGAAGCTAGAAAATGCACGAATGGCCACTGCCGGTGAACATATTTCCAGGGAACGTGATATACATAAACGGTAATTTGGCCAGCGACTGCTACATCAATGGTAAAAACAGCAATACGCTGCACGAGTTCATGCCGACGGCCCCACCACGTTATAAACTGATCGAAGTTCCGAAAAGCATAATTTATATTCCCGTGATCGCGAAGAACGTACAAGAAGTGGTCGTATCAATCGTCGATCAGGAAGATAATCAGATAGACTTCAGAAACTAAGAAATTACTTTACGCTTGCACTTGAAATGATGGGATTGTGTTTCGCTACACGTACCGTGTATAAAGTTGAGTGCAGTACCAAATCCGAGACCAGTAGAGCTCGAGACAACGACGTGTTAACACATGCCAACAAACAGTTTCTACGTAACCTAAAGTTAAAAGTGAACAGGCATGGAAGACAACAATGTAATGAACAGTGACTAAGCAGGCAAAATTCGACAACAGTAGCGACAAGTTTGAGCTGCATTGCTACCAGCTGTATCTGACCGGTCCCTATGCCCTCGGGTGTGAGGTTGGAATCCCGATACATCATCAAGATGTCTACACCCTACCGTCGCAGTCATTCCTGCACATCTGAGGTATGCTCACAGAAGAGGACGGGGCCCGCCCCACCACAACAGGGTTCGTTTGCAATGGTATACTTCACCTCATAGAGCGAGTAATGTACGAAATGAACGGTGTTACTATTGACGAAGCGCGGGATGTGGGCATAAACTCCATCATAAAAAAGTACCTCTTGCCCACGCCTAACAATCTCGAAATGGTAAAAATGGCAGGCTGGGAAATGGAAGATTGCTACAAAGTTTCCATCTTTGCAGAAGGCAAGTTCGAGGTGAGTGTATCAGTATCGATGCTACTTGGTTTCGCCGAAGATTATAGGAAGGTAACAATAGGAGCCAAGTAGGAACTGGTGATAACGCTATCCAAGATGTGTCTCGTGCAGTGTTGGGAGCTGGAGAAACCCATAGTCCATCGCTGTAACCCTCACCAACATGGAGTGGTTCGTTCCCCAGATGACTCCGAGCACCCACGAAAGTGTGAAGCTACTGAGCTACGCCAAGAAAGAAAAAATAATCGACACAACCTTCAGGAGTCGGAGTTTGGTTACGTGTCTGGTCCTGTCACCTGCCATGAGAAATCACTGGTTTGTGAAGATGTCTTCAAGCATGGGTGACCCATGGAGGTAATAGATGATGGAGTGGCAACTGCCTATCTTCTCCACCTTTATCAAGTGAAGCCGATGCCTTGTCTGCTTCTTTCAACTGCGCATGCGCAGACCGATTGTTTGGGGTGCATCACACTGCCTTCGCAGTGCAATACTATACCCTCACCGACTCCGCGAAACGAGACGCCGCGCAGTGCGTATTTCCACAAGCGCAGTGGCGTCCCTACATGCACTGGCTGTGGCGTAACTTCCGAAGCTCTGCTCTCACGCCACGGCACCAAACAATTCGTCATGCCAGCAAAAAAGTGCGCCGTGGGAGCAGGACGCGCCGCACCGTTAAAAAAAATGTTTCCAACAGACAAGACATTTTTCCTTATGAAATATGCGAGTTTTGTTTTTTAAAAAAATCCCTACTGGTTTTATTTTTTGGTGAGTGTATTTTATAAAATGTACTAACACTTTTAACATATCTCCAGTCCACCACAGTAAAAAGAAAAACACCCATTATAATTATTGCTGATATGTCTTTATTAGAGATAACTTTTAATTTGCCCATTAATATATTTATCGTTTCAAGTTATAAATTGGCAGTAAACTTACTTTAGAATTATTATTTTTTGCTCTAAGTAAATATACAATTATTTTACTTTCAATGAGTAAAATTTGGTCCGTACTTATTTGAAAAAAAAAAAAAAAAAACAATCTATCAGCATTTAGAATATAGACTCTTCTGTTTCGCGCGATATTTCACTGGCGTTGTAATAACGCTAACCAATATTCAAATTATTTATACGGTTTATTTATTCCTAATATGTCACCGAGCGGGGTGACGCAGTACTCGCATTCGGGAGTAATAAAGGTTCGAGTTCCTTCCGAGTTGCAATCGGTAGGTCAGTGACAGGAACATCTTCCAGATAACGTAGTCAACACGAGGTTGAAAGATATAATTCCTTGCAAAATATTCTGTATACCACCTCTCACAATTTCGGGTTTTATACAGTCTGACACGGCTATAGTGCCCCGCGAGAAGTAAACATGCACATCATTTACACATTGCTCGACACATGTTACAAGATTTATGCATAAAATATATATTTTTTTTATTAAATATAATTTGTATTTCTACGTGTGTTTTAAAATATTATATATATGGCATATGAGCATGTTCACATTCTGAAAAGCTGCGAACATATATATCAACAAAAAAATTGTGAAACTCTGGTCATTATTCAAATTGCAAACTTCACTCTAATTTATTTATAACACCATCATTATCAGGCAGGGAGTGTAGATAGACTGGAAAATCTCATATACTATGTAAGGTTTAATTCCTACCCAGTCTGGGAGGTTATTATAATACGAACGCTCATCCAAAGTTCGACCTTAGGCCTCAGGTTATATATATATATATATATATATATATATATATATATATATAAGATATGCTAAAATTATCACGCCAAATCAATTCCAACTTCGTTTTACGGTTTTTTATTCTTAAAGAAAAAATTTCTCCCATCACTCGGAAAACGTCGTCCGATATTTTTTATAAGACTGAGAGAGAAATTTGTTATTGTTTTAATAGTTTTGGGCTTTGAACTCGAGTCCCTACGCCATACCTAACATTTACAGATTTATAACAGGTGCGCATGAATACTAAACAGCGCAGGAATTGAGCTAATAATCTTAGAAAAACTTGCACCATCAATAACATTACAAAACCTTGTATTTCATCCTGTGCCAAGATCTGTAGTGAAAGTATCCATATCATTACGCCAGCCTGCATCGTGTCTCAAAACAATGGGCGATGAAGGAAAATAAAAGTGTTGCTATGAAAAATGTGAGCCATACAGATCGTCAGAAGTTATAAACAACATCCAGGAATAGCTAAGAACGAAAATGTGGACTCCAAGACTGCTGTGATAAATGCATATTTTACAGATGATGATGAAATGGCGACATCTGCAAAGTGTAAAAATGTTGCCGAATATATCGACAACATGAAGTTGGATTCGAACCCATTACTCTGACCCAGAGGTATCTCGAAACCTGCAACATCTCTAACTAACAAGTCTTGGAATATTTCACACTTGAAACATAAATTCTAGCATAAATATTTATAATGTCGATCGCGCCGCCTACATACAGACAGATTAAAGGTGAAACAACATGTATTAAATTATTTTAATCTTTAACCACTTACACAACTAACTCCTGTCAGATCAGCCACTCGCAAGATCGACTCTTTGACTCCAGACTCTTGACTCTTGACTCTTTGACTCAAAATGACACAAAAATTACTCAAAAAGACTCAAAATGGCCCAAAAATGACTCGCTACATAGCTTCATATGTACACCTTCTCATTTTTTTTATATATACTTAATGTTTTTTAAATGAAAGAAATTATTCCTAGTTCTTACATACATGACTAGAGTGTGGTGGTTAGGTTAGGTGAAGTTTGGTTAGGTGAAGTTAGGTTACGTGGATTCCAAAAGGCATGTGTGGGAAAAAAACGTGCAAGTCCTGGCATAGGGGTAGGAAATATTCTAATTTAATCATAGGGTACAAAGTCCCTACATGTAAATACTTAAGTCGGGGACAGTAAAAAAATATTGCATGTAAATAAAAAAAAATCGAAATACGTGAATAATCCGTATTCACAAGATATAACACTTGGCATATATTTTCTAATACAGTTTTGTATATGGTTATAAAAAATCCAATATGGTGCTGGTCATAGTCACATAATTATATTTCTTTCTGGCAACATATTCTTAAGTGTCTAAAAAGTTAAATAAAATGAAATAAATAACTTTTTTTTACAATTATACTTAGAATATTTGACTGTTGTAATCCCATAATCGTACTATCCTCGAAAATACGAGTTCGCAGAAACATTGCTCAATACACTTGTTTGTAAAAGTTAAATAAAAAATATTATATATAAAATACTTAAAAATATATATATACTTAAAATATAAAATAAAATACTTAAAAAGTTTGTAAGTTAAATATAAATAATGTTTATGTAAGTTAAACCTAAATAATAAAAATATAAATACTTGAAAATTTGATGAAAAATAAATATTATATATAAGAATTATATTTGTTAAATATAAATAATACTAATAAATTACTAAAAAAATATACTTAAAAATTATTCTTTGTGAAAAAAACTTAAAAACTATATAAGAAATTAAAAATGAAATGTCTTTAATGAGAGACAAGGTATTGTTTATTCGTTCACAAGCTATATACTTCTTATAAACACTTGTCCCAGCACTTGTCGCAATAGCCGAGTGATCTAAGGCATTAGTCTGGCAGTTCGATCCCGTGCCATTGCAGATGGCATTTTGAGTTCTAAAAAAATGCAGCACCCCTAGTGGCCCAACGCCAGGACCAATATAGCGGCTAAGCGACTGATGCACCACCTAGCGGCCAATGCCAGAACCAAGATGGCGGCGAACAAATGTGTGTTATCGACTAATCGGACGCCGATGTAAGCAAAGATGGCATTGGAGCAAATGTGACTAATCGAACAAATGACAAATGAAAAACCAAGATGGTGGCCACCATGTAAATGTAAACAAAAATAGCAGTGGAGCAAATGCGACTAATCGAACAAATGATAAACAAAAAAATAATATGGTGGTCTCTAGTAACAGCCGATGTAAACAAATGACGAACGAATGGGAGAGAGAAAGAAAGGAAGAGAGAGAAGGAAAGAAAATAAGGACAGAAAGGAGATAGAAGGAATAAAATAATGCAAGAGATAAAAGTGGGAGCACTCGGAGAAAACCCTCAGAATGCAAAAGCATGCAAAAATGACATACTGGTTACCAAAATGGCAGTCGAACGAATGTGAGTAACAAGATGGCGGCATACTGGCTACAAAAAATTTGGTTTACGGGCTACAAAGATGGTGGGATCTAACATGGCGGTCGCATGACCGGAATGACAGAGCAGGAAGTCCGGAATCCAAAATGGAGGCTGAGCCACCGAATTACTCACCGATTCCCTTGTGCCCGAATATACATTATCTATCTATTCATGTGATTTTCATGACCTTTGGCGTCATAAAAATTAGAAATAATTGTGAATTAATTACATGCGTACAGTTCTTCAACTAAAGTAATATTTGCTACGAAGTTCCCATATACTACATCGTGTTATTTATTCCTAATATAGAAACAGATAAGCAACTCTTGAATCCTTTTTACTACGATTGTCTATTTGTTACACATTTTCCTTAACGCTCTGTTCTGTTGCTGAAGTTGTCTCGTCTTGTGGTGTTTTTGGTAAATACCTGAATCTTCCGTGACGTGTATGATAACCCGTTTGTAAAAGAAACTACTGTCCGTTTTGGGTTTCAATTCGGTAATATAATGTTATTCACTAGTATTTCAGCGAACTGTATTCACAGTAGTTCTCAAAAGAGGTTTTTAATTACTTAAATGCGCCAGTTTTCTCCTGTATGTACGAGTTTCGTTGATTAGAAGCAATTTTCCGTATTCGTTTTTGTTTGTAGAGTGCACACAAATCGTGAAGACACTCATAGTTTAGAGGTGTACACAAAAATAATCGCTAAGATTTAATACCATTATTATTTACAATACTACTTCTCACACGAATTTATTATATATATATATATAATGTGTGTGTATTTCTGTTTGAAATGTATCTATTTAAATCAGTGTTTATTAAAATCCCTGTAATTTTTTACAGGGCAAAAGTTTGCTCTTCTGGAAGAGAAGACGATTCTGTCAACCATTCTGAGGAAGTACAAAATTCGATCCTTGGAGGAAAGGGAAGACATTCATCCAGTACCAGCGATTGTTCTCCGACCTGAACATGGCATTAGAATTGCTCTAACTGCAAGGACGTGATACGAGTTATACGAAGATAATTTGTATTCACTCTAATAACTGTGTCCGTATTTATCCAAAATTTATAGCCACCAATGTTTTAAATTCATCTAGTCGACATGTTTTCTGTTTTAGAGAAACGTGTATTTATTAGACACCTTAACGTAAAATGCAGAGTCCAGAAGATTTATATTTTTACATAAAAGACTTGAAATATCCATCAGATTTAATTATGCATTTTTTCACCCCGTGTATGCTAAGGGTGTAATGTCACACAGAGGATTCAGATTATAAAATTGCTTTTGGGACTACGAGAGTAGAATAATTTAGTAGGATCTGAGACAACGGCATCTTTTCTTTTCTTTCATCAGTGCTCCGAGAATAACGACGGCAGTGAAAATCTGACAACATAAGAAGGTGCTGAAAGTTGTTATTTACGTCGTGAAGTGGCAAAAATGCTGAAAGATCCGCTGTGAAACAAGTTACGACACAAATTATATAAATATACTGCTTTCATGCACCAATGGCCTTAACTATTCACGCCAAGCTTTTATATGTATATTAAATATAAATTGATACAAAAAAATTAATTTGTAGTAAAGTTGATTACAGCTGTTCGACCACATCTAACAAGTTCTACAAATTCTGTAACTACTCCTAAAATTATTTTTATCTTTTCAGTTCATTTATAAATATAAGTTCGGTTTTAAAAAATTTCTTACAATTAATTTATTTTTCACTTCTTAGTCTCGCATGTTTTTTTTTTTTTATTATAGAGGTAGAGTATTTTTATACATTCACAGACTCGTCCGTCATCGGTATCGCTTGCAATCAGGCAAGTTTCAGTGCACTTTTTTCACGGGAAGTTGAACCGGCATGCTGAATATTCATTATTCATCTTACACGTGTGTGTATGTCGATGCATTTTACATTCCAATACGAGCTCACACAGATCGGAATCTTCAAATGGTATTTGACATACACAAACGCGGTCGATCATTTGAATTCCTTCTTGTGTTTCAAAGCTTGGATGGTCTTTTACCCACACAACCATGCGCAACCCAGCAAACAAGGGAAATACGGGCCGGAATCGGGCCGGTAAATGCTAGCCGACAAACTCCGGCCAGCCGATACCGGCCCGCTGTCTTATGCCGGAAGCGGCCCGATGGAAGTATGGACTGGCGGCTGACTGTTGGCCGACAGTGTTAAAAATACACCTTACCGCTATCGGCGAGATACGAAACGTATTTCGAGGACTTCTCCGGTACTGGAGCTCTACATGCGATCAGTAATCGACAACTTGTCCACCAAATACATCTTGATTGCTAGTGATCCGGAGGGCACTGGACAGGCGCCTCACAGACACCTACAGTACATACAAACAAGCGAAGTTAAATACAAGTTTTGAGAATTTGAGAAATATGCCTATATAGGGCTTAAAAAACAACAAAAAAGAACGCGAATTGCATTATTTATAAGGAAAACATGAGGTTAAATTAAATTTCTATAAAAAATAGAACTACAATTATAGGCTAATCACGGTAAAGTGAGCACTATTGAAATCCATCTCCTTTGGAATAATAGTCAATAAATATATTGTATTTTAACAGTAGACGTCAACTTTCTAGTGCAGTGGAATCTACAGACTAAGTTTATTATTTACATGAAAATATGTATTTACAAAGGTAGTTAAATGATTAAAAAAATGGCTGAAATAAAAAAGTAACTAGGGCCTCAAAAGTGCTCACTTTACCATGAACAGCCACTAATAAGTAAAGTGCATTGTACACGAAACAGTTTGTTCTTTTCAATTTTGGTCTCAGAAGTGTGTACCGCTCAAAGTTAAGAATCACAAACTGTCCATTATTGATCCCTATCTTTTCCAGTTTTGGCACCAATTTGAGGTCAAAAAGTTAAGAAAAAATTGTAAAATATCGCAAAAATTATTTTAAAATGTATTTTAAACATTATTTTACAAAATGTGTTTAAAAAACTTACACTTATGGAGTTTGCACTACAACCTCTCTCGCCAATATTTTTAATTGGTTGTTTAATCGATCAATTCGATGGTGTTCGGGTAAAGGGGGTTTAGTAAAAAGAATGGTTTTGTGTAAAATTAAAATTAAACTTCACAGTGTTACTGAAAATCTATCCTTCTTTGTAACACAAACCAGTTATAACATACACATTACATTGTGCAACTTTATACATTATATATATTTATGTAACCAATAATGTCAGAATTACCAAATTTGTAAGCCAAACAACACAGAAAAGCTAGACTTATCCCCTTTCCCCCAACTGAACTAATGGCTTATACCCATAGCACATTTGACTAGTTTGACCTAAGTAATGTGAAATAGGAGACAATACATAGTATTTAAACAAAATTATGCAAGGAAATATAATATAATGTTGAATCTTTTATTGTAGAAGAGAACATGGTTGGGGGACATATGTGACAAGTTAGTGACACAAACAGGAATACCGCTCACAACAATAACACATACAACCTATTAATATTTTGTTTTTGGGAGCAACTTACAAAATGTAGTATTAAAAGAAGTATTTTCTCTATGCATCTGCTTAACAGTATCGCGAACGAAAGTCTGTAAATTTCTTAGTTAGGATTTTTTTCCGTAGTTGGCCTACAGAATAGGTCTTTACATCAGTTTCAAAAATCAAATGATACACAGAAAGTGGAATAAACAAGGACTTGCAAAAAACTTTGCTTGTTCACTGTGAAAAGTAAATATTTTGTTTAACAACTGTCTTCCTCATCTTCAATAACATCTGGACGAACGTCTGGGGTTTCATTTGTTGGAAGTCCCTCATAAAAATTGTGAAATACATCAGTTATGAGATAAAGCAAAGAAAGAAGATCTTTCATTTTCTGTACAAGAATCTGAACTGGCGTATTATAGGACTGAGGAGATGCCAAACTATGACGACTCTGGCCTCGTTTGAAAAATGCGATTTTTTTTTAAGTTTGAAGACTCATCCAATGTGTCTTTGTAGAGAAGTACCTTGGAATCCTTCACATACCTCAGCCATTTAACATTCTTCCAGTAAAACCGCTCTCCGTCATCATTATTCTTCTTCATCTGCAATGCACTTCTGTACAACTCTGAATACTCGTGGAAATGCATCTGTGTCATTGGGTATACTTGGAAAGATTGGGTCTTTCCACATGAAAGAACGAGTTACATCCAATAATGTGGATGGTAAATAGGCAAACTAGATTTTTTCTTTTTTCTCTCAATTAACGCGTGGTCTGTGTCACATTCTAGGTGCATATGGGATCAAGAACTTGCGGTCCATTGTTTCAATGGTAGCACTGTTTCTTTATGCAGACAAACACAGGGCTAACATTTTTTTATTTTTTGTTTTGACCTCCACATGTCCCCTAATACATTATAACTCTCTTCACATGTGGAGGCATACTTGACAGATGCCTGGCATCACATGATGCGACCTGATTAGAGTCTCTTCCACCATCTACTTCACACCACATAAAACAATGCGTCTGATTAGATATGCAGTCGTGAACTGTGAGTTTGAATGCCCATAACAACCGTTTATAAAATGCAAAAGAACTGTCAAGATAAGGAGTGGGGAGGCACTGCTGCATATCGAAAGCAAGCACTACTATACTGTCATCTGAAGTGGAGAGTTTCTTATATTCTGATTTTGCAACATATGCCTCATCAGTTAACTTGTGGTGTGCATCAAGAGATTGCTGCAAAACTGCTTTGTCATCATATTTAGCCAAGGTTATCTTCAACGCATATTTGTCACAGTTGTGACATGTACCTTTTTTTTTGGTGACTTTATTACCAGAATTAATATCCTGTATATTGGATCAGAAATCAACTATCAAACTACAACCTTAATACACTGCAAGGGTGTATTCCTCCTAATAAGTTCCCTTCATAAACTGTAATTTCACTTTCAACTGTCAGTCATATATGTGTGTATTTATTGGCGCTAGGTACCTGGTATATTTCATCGCTTCCAGGGTAAACTGTACCGAACAGAAACTTTTTGTAATGAATATATTTGCACTTTGCAATAAAAGTACCTCGCACCATGGTAGGACACCACCACACTTCACCATTGTTGGTTGAAAAAGTCTTGGACTTTGTACTGAACCATGCAGTGAAACCACCACCACGAGCTTAGCGGCCGCCATGTTTAACTATTCGCCATTGCAGACTTGAACTTCGTACTGAACCATGTCCAGGCCCTGCCACAGACAGTCCTCCACCAAAGGCGGGCTCCCACCACGATCCCCAATTGGCTGTTGCGCAACTTGAACTTTGTACATACCTGCACGCATCACCATGTGTGGGCCCCCACCATGCTTTCTAATTGGCTGTTGCGCAACTTGAACTTTGTACAGTGCCGCACATCACTATGGGCAGGCCCCCGCCTGCTTTACCATTCGTCCGAACTTTCCGAACTTAGTTCGGTACTACCTCTCAGCCAATGGAAATTGCCTACAACGTTTCCCTATTTGTCGGGTATAGTTCACAGAGGCATGACCAATGGGAATTCACTGCACTGTTTCCCTATTCGCTGTCGCAGAAATTGAACTTTAAATTGCACTGCTTTCTGACCAATAAGCGTTCCCCTCACAGCTGTCGTAAAGTCCCGCCATGGAGGAGGCCTTAATGAAAGAGGAAATTAAAATTTTAGGGTATTTTGAAAAAAGATTTCTACTTAAGAAAAATTCGAAATTAACTATGTCAAAATAAAGTATTTCTCGTAATTACATAACTGTGTTAAAATTATTTTGTTGGAAAACTATGCAAATAATGCAATTTTTCTTTAAAATTGGTAAACATTAAGTACAAGAGAGGGGGGCCTACGTAGAAGGGACAGAAACTGTCTGCGAAGTGATACAAGGGATACAATTTTCAAAATCTGACATAAGCTAGAAACGCATCTGCTTCCTTCCATTATGTCTTGCGAATTTACTTCGTGCGATTCCGAGCGCTTCTCTTCTATGGCCATCTTGCTTACAGGCTAACTTCTCTAGTATATTGGTAAAAAAAAAAAATTCCCCTCTGCTGCTCTCTTTCTTTAGTAAACCCAACATACGCTTTTAATGGGCATAGGAAAAACAGTGTGTGTGTGTGTTAGGTATACACATGCATCTCCGATAAATTTATAAAAAATATAATCTATTTCGTAAAATGCATTTTCAATCTAGTATTCCCATGACTGGGCTAGTAAGAAGTGGGTGACTTGTCAGCTGTTGCTGTACATGACACACGTGATACTCCATTGAGCACACGTCGCATGGACGAGTGCCAAGGCTGCTGGCATCCAGCTGAACAGGTGTATATGGATTACGCGGGAAGGCCTTGGTAGTTCCGTCCTACATTTTTGTATAATACTTTTAATCATGTTGGTAAAAAAAATTGCATTATAGTGTTAAGGGGTGACGAAGTGAGGAAGGAAGGAAGCTATGCTGGCTAATAAAAAAAAATTAAATATTCCTCTTCATCATGTCAAGCATCAATAACCTCTCTGTTTACTCAATCAAATTGTTACAGGGAGCAGGGAGATGAAAGGGAAACATAATTAAATATTACTGCAAAAAAAAAAAAAAACAATATTGGGTGACTTCAAGTCAAATTAATAGAAAGGGAAAACAAGTTGGAGCCATCGAACATGTAAATGCCCGAAAGTGTAATCCCTGAACACAGAATAAAATTGTTACACAAAAAGAAAAAAACAACATTCATTCCATCAGGGAAAGAGAGATGTTGCCTCTACCACCTGTACTAAACTAGACTACAAATCTCTTGGCTAGACTCAAGCCCTATAAAATGTCACTAAACACTCAAAACGTTCGGCCATTTGTTCATACTGAGTTTTTGAACTTATGTGTAAACATAGTTCAGCAAAATATAAACAAAAACTAAAATAGGAAAAAAGGGGGGGTAGATAAATGGGAAGGAAGTGGTGGTGACTAATACTTACTTGCTGCGATAAATACGAATACAAATCTATTTACTGTTTCGAAAGCTCCGTTGAGTTTTTTTTTTCTGTTTGCTATTATTTTTTTGGGTCAGTGGAGATCTTTCTGTCAAAAGATTAGTTCATTACTCGTTTCCAACCTCAAAGGCAATCACTGCATGTACACATGGAAAGTCTTTAATGAACAACAAAAGGCTATTTACTTCTTCAATTACAACTCTAACTTTCTTTTATTTAAAAAGGGATTGGTCTAAACATTTATTAGCAATTGAAGAAGAGAAGTTAGATAAAAAAAATTGTTAACTCTTTCGTCGTAAACAATCACAAGGGGAGTAGGTAGTTAGCAAAACTTCAGTCGTTATTCACTTATTACTAGCGACAAGAAACTAAATACTTAAAATATAAATGTGTCTGTACACAAAAACATGTCTTCCAAAACACTTGTGCACAGAATAATTTCAAAGTTTTAACTAGCAGAAGTAAAGTATGGTATTTCTCACTTAAGTCGCGATGTAAGTTATAACTTCTAGCATTAACAACAGAAACACATCGACATTATACCTCCTATTCATCTACGAGTGTAACTTCTAACCGTATACCTTAGAATATGACTTCTCCCTCCTTCGACCATGTCTGATCTTCAACTACTCTATTCTAACCCCAAAAAATTTGTCTATTTAAAGGCTAGACGGGCCATTTTTACTCAAAGCAGAGAAAAATGCTCCGATCCAGCAAAGCAAACAAACTTATAACAAAAACACTTATCCCATTGTGACGAATCTCTTGTGATCTCCTCCAGACCGATCCCCAAACACATCCGCCCGTTCCGACGGCTAGTCTTCTATAAACATGGAGCATCTGGCCTCTCCTGACATCATGGCTCACGGCACCTGGCCTTCAGCCAATCATAGCCCTCCGTGCACATGGGCTCCGATGGCTAGTCTCTATGAACGTGTCGCACCTGACCTCTCCTGATGTCATGGCTCGCTGCACCTGACCTTCAGCCAATCATAGCCCTCCGTGCACATGGGCTCCGATGGCTAATATTCTATAAACATGGCAAACCTGGCCTCTCCTGATGTCATTGCTGGCGGCACCTGGCCTTCAGCCAATCATAGCCCTCCATGCACGCGGGCGGTCGCTCACAAACACAGGTTTAGCACGAAGTTTTCACACACACACACACACTCACTCTCTCTCTCTTTTTCTACCCTGCAGCTGCCTACACTCCGTTCGCTGCCCGCAGCACGAATACTCCTCTCTTACCCTGCCATTTCCACAAACTCACAGCTGTCCACTCGAAAAAGTCCCTAGTCAGGATGATTTGATAACTTAGGGCCACGTGTGCACCAAAAAACAGATAACCGATTATGACACTTTACAGACACATTGGCGAAGGAAAAGCAGGCACAGCTGTGGCCGGTACAAAGAGTGCTGAGGCTGATTTCAGCTTCAAGTTGAAAAACACGTCCAGCACCGACTCTAGAAGCTTCTTCAACACATTAAAGCGTATTTCTGCGAAAATAAACTGAACAACCTAATATCCCAACCTAAAAACAAAATAATTTTGAAATCGTTCGAACAGAGTGAGTTTTATAAGACCATGTTACCAAAAACAAATAAAGGTCCTTCAAGACAAAAGATAAAAGGCACCTGTATATTAAAAATTAAAAAATTATGGCACTATAAGTTAAAATCCAAACAAAAACATTACTACCCTGTGTTGAGGCTAAAAAGGGTTTAAAGAGAAGGGGTGGGGGATATAAGTACCTGAATACAAAAACAGAAAAACAGCTTTTCAAAATGTATAACCAAATGCCTGATTTAAAATAAAATAATTAAATCACTACCCAAACTCCACAAAGAAAGACGTGCATGCAAAGAAAAAGTGATAACACTAACCAAATGCAAATAAATGAAAAACCCTAAAATCCAATGAAAAATTCTAAAGTGAATGTATCCTACACAGAATAGAAGAGCTTCCCAGAGTAATTAGGGGCTTCTGAATTAAAAAAAAAAACATCGATAGGTCTACCTGAAGGAAGATTGGACTACATCAGGGGTTGATCCGAACAAAAAAGGAGAAAATTGTTAGAAACAGTCTAAATATGGAATAATACCAGAAAAAATTTGAACCATTTTTCGCCTTCGTCACATTTCCCCATGCGTAATGATTTATGGACCCCCACAAATACATATTGAATTTATTATTGTAAATATTGGTAACATTACAGCTATAAAGTTTAGAATCATCATGTTAAAACAGTAGTAAATTACTTTGTTCGTACTTTCACTATTGGTTTGTGAGAGTCTCCAAGTTCACAGGGTCCTCTATTCTACAAACCAATCACTGACTGTTCGTTTCAACAGAAAGATCCCATGTTTTTTTCCCCCCCTTTTTTCAACTAATCCCATTATGATAGTTCTGCACTATTCCATTTTTTTTATATCCGACTACATCCTGTAGATTAACAAGATACAGAATATTCCATCAATTATAAGCAATTACTATCGGTCTGTCGAGGTTAAGTTCTTACAATGCACATTTTCTTATACAACAAAACCAAAGAAAACTTTCAAACTTCGTGGTGATTGCCCTTGTGCAGGCTAACTGGTGGCTGAAGCTTCGTGGAGATCCCTTCATATCCACAAAGGCAGCAACCATTCAGACTATGGAGTCTCCAAGACTGCAGACACCATCACAGCTGCCGCACTACGAGCATCTCGCCTTGGTCCCTCACATCGACTGAAATCACAGGGGCCTAGCATCAGGCACGACATAATACCAACAATGATGCCATGTTTTTACAGTAGCAACAATCATTTCAAATAACTTCGGGTAGTCTAAGGGAGAAGCAAGGTGCTGAATGTTACCTCAATTCCACAAAATGGTAAGTCTCCAAGCAACCACATTTTTAACAATAACCCACCCACTCTCCAAAACCTAATATACCTAGAACTTCTAGGAGAAGAAAAAAACTAAGCAACAGTTCAGGTAAAACATGCACACAGACAATCCCTTCTGAGCTGATCGATCCATTAGCCGCCATCAGGATAGTTCCAGTGTATAGAAGTCTTTACAAACACTCAGCACTCTTGTGTAGTAGTGAGACCATCTTCTGTTGAAGATCACCACCCACTGCTTACCTCTTCGGGTTCATCACGGCCAGCATATTGGACTGGAACACGTCAAACCCACCAGGGCTTGGTCAGAAGTCACAGCCTCCAGTCTGCTCCACCAGAGATGTCTTCTGCCAATGGAACCAGTTCAGAGGGTCGAGCCAAAGGGAGGGGTCGTCTTGTGGTTAGCTCGTCAGCAGTGTGGAAGTTCCAGGGAGTATGAGTATCCCTGTACACATGGAGATATAAGAAACACCTCCAAATAATGATCCGACACAACACTCCCTCAATATCTTGCAATCACAGAGGTGCTGCGGGTAACCATCAATAGCAAAACAGAGCGACCATCGCTCTCAACAACCTCACAACTAGTTACAGGGTGATCTCCACAGTACACCAAAGGGTTCCAGATCGAGAGACCCCTGGAAGATTAGTCCTCGCTTGGAAACCATCACTGATCTCAACTGAAAGTCTTAGGGTTCTTACTGTAATCATAGTCTTGCTGATTCACACAAGCAGTTCTAAACTGAGGGTAACTGAGTAACTTAGACCAGTCTGTTTCGCTGACTTGAAGATCAAAACAAAGACCAGTTGCCACCTGATCTGGCTCACCCATCTACTATCTTTCCGTTAACCCCAGTAGAGAAAAGTTTATGAACATTGTCAACAAATAAAAAACATGATAAATGCTATCTAAACCTACATCTATATCTGTCACAACGGTCAGTGGCACAACAAATTATCCCATTGACTAAATCATTAACATTTAGGGGATTTAGAACTCTCATGTATTTTTTAATAAAATGGGGTGGTAAAAGATACATTTTCACCCTACACAATTATTTAAAATACAATTTATTTTACTGGCATATGAAACCCCACACAGCACAAAATATGCCAGGGATATCCTATTTACATTCCTGATATGTGGATATCCCTGGAAACTCAGGGGCTTTCTGCAAATATTCTCAATATCTCTATTGTATGACGTCGACAGCACCTAAGCCTCAGGACATTCCCCATGTCGTGCCAACAGAGACGTCAGGGATGCAGCACAACAACACACTGGAGCCCCTAGTCAGCGAACCAGTGCCATGTGTTTTTATGTGTCAAGTATAGGGGCGTACAAAGTAAGTTGTAATTAGGGTTATGTCAGCTGTTAGGGAGTGTGTAGTGTATATTTATTTTTGTATGTGTACGTCATCATCTACAATGTCAGTAGTGTCAGTGTAAATGTCATATGTTCTTTCGCCACAAGTGTTAATGTTCTGCATCGCGCATCAGTGTGTACGAGAATGCAAAGTTAAATTATCACACTACCAGGGATGTACTGATATGAATACCAGTGTACATGTGTCACGCCGAATGCCACATGTTTTTGTATGTAAATGTAAACACTAGAGTGTTTACATTTTTGAGGGTTAGTGTTATGTAGTGCCATCTGTAATGGCTGTTTTATTTTCCCTTATTACCTATACCACGTAAGTACAAGACAAATGGTCTCCTTGTATATTTATTATTATTGTTTCAGTGTGTTGAGTGTAATCTTGCATGTCCATAATTATTAAGCTGTTGACAGCTCGTGCGTTAGAGACGCTATTTTGTGTATTTAATTGAACGGCCACAGGCGAGCCTAGTGTTACACGTAAACGTCTCTTTAATATTGTTAATAATTATTAACGTAACTTTTATGTATTACAAACAATTTTTATACTTTATATTCTTAAAGTGTGTTCGACCAGTACTGGTAGTATAGAAATTCTGGACTTTCCTGCCATGTTCCAAAACGGCGCATCAAAATTGGATCCATGCACACTGCCACATAGCAAATAGCCACTACAAAATTGTAAAAATAAGATGAACTCACATGTGTTGCCACGAGCAAAAATTGTATGGACATAATAAACATGACTGGGGACAGCCCCTCTAAAGTTATTATTGTTAATTTACACATGTCGATAGCGAGGTTAGGTTGCCATTGGAATGCTGTCTGGTCGAATGTGTGTATTTATTTTTATTATTCTAATATGTGCTTTTATATCTTTTTATTGAGAGTTTATTCATATGTACATCTCATCGTCATTGTAGAACACATTACATTTCATTTATTGTGTTTCACCTTAAGTAAAATTATGTCACTTGATGTTTGGGCGGGAGCATCGGCCAGTGAGCGGCCTCCGCACCAAACGAAAGGGAGTAGCGTCTGAGATCTCATGAGAGCACCACCACGAAGCGGTGCTCCGGGCACTTCATCTTTGCTCATTAAACATGTAATTCTGTTTAATTCACTTTAGTATACCGGAACCTTTGTTCATTGCTCGCCCAGAGTGCTCGGTCTCTCACCCTTCGTTCGTCTTTTACACGACCAAAGCGTAATGTACCACGAAATTTCATAGGCCCTACTGCCATTTTATCTGTGGAAGAACCTACCGGCTAGAAGGACAGTTTTGTGTATGTCAGTGCCCCGATGAGGAAGAACTTATAATAAATACATACTGGTGAGATGCCGATACTTTTATTGGAATTAACCGCCTATCGGTTACATGACCTTTTTCGTAAGTTTGTATCAACCACATGTATTTAATAATGGCATTGGGTAGCCATAATAACCCTACAGGAGTGAGCTGGTGTATCAGGGGGGCCGACATACCTGACTAGACGAGGCAATTGAAGTGTAATTCACAGCTGGTGGAAAGGAATTACAACTGGCAACATCTATCAAGACGTGGACATAAAGACAGGCCAACGGTCGTCAGCCATCATGGCCTGTGAGGAGGAGTCTCTACCAAGCGTAACTTTGTGCTCGCACAGCGAGTTGGCGCCCTTAACCCTGGCAAACAACAATTCCTATCAACCACACATCATCCCCCCCCCCCCTCAACTTGGTCCAGGCGAATCACTCGTCCAACATCATGTATTCGTGAGATATTTGGGCATAAACAGGAACATTCCAACTTTTCTCTTTGTATTCCTGGGATATTTGAGAGTAAAAGGGAATATTCCCATGTTACTCTTTGTATTCCTGGAAAATTTAGGAGTATATGGAAATGTTCTAATTTTTATATTGGTATTCCTGGTATATTTAGGTGTAATCAGGAATATTATAATGTTTCATTTTGTATTCCTGGGATTTTATGGAGTAAATGGAAATGTTTTCATTTTCCTCTTTGTATTTTTGGGATATTAGAGAGTAAATAGTAATATTCTCATTTTCCTCTTTGTATTCTTGGTATATTTTGGAGTAATTGGGAATATTCTCATTTTCCTCTTAGTATTCCTGGCATAGTTAGGTGTAATTAGGAATATTCTGATTTTCCTCTTAGTATTCCTGGTATATTTTGGTGTAATGAGGAATATTCTCATTTTGATCTTTGTATCCCTTGGATATTAGAGAGTAAATGGGAATATTATCATTTCCCTTTCTGTATTCCTGGTACATTTTAGAATCAACAGGAATATTTTCATTTTTCTATTTGTATTCCTGGATTGGGAGCAAACAGGGCTTTTCTCATTGTACTCTTTATATTCCTGGAATATTTAGGCGTAAATAAAAATATTTCCATTTTCCATTTTATATCCCAAGGCTATTTTGGAGCAAACAGGAGTAGTCTCGTTTTCATCTTTGTATTCCTGGGATATTTTGGAATCAACAATCAACAAGAATTTTTTCGTTTTCCTCTTCATATTATTGGAATATTTTGGAGCAAACAGGACTAGTCTCATTTTACTCTTTGTATTCCTAGGAAATTTAAGAGTAAATATAAATATTCACATTTTCCTTTTGGTACCCTAACGATATTTGGGAGTAATCGGGAATATTCCCATTTTACTCTTTGTATTCATGAGATAGTTAGGAGTAAATATATTTACATTTTTTTTTAATTTTGTAATTATTTTCCTCGAAAAACACATATTTACATACACTTAATTTAACATGTGTCCTGGTAGCCTAGTGGTCTAAGGTCTGGCAGTTCGATCCCGCTCCCTTCCAAAGGAGGAATTTTTTGAGCTACGATAATTAATAACTACTGAGAAAAAATTGTGGACGTGCACAAGAGCGCCTCCTAGCTGGCGATGAAGGAAACAACGTGGCGACGACAGACACGCCAGTGCTCCCTGGCAGCGACAAGCAAACTATGCTGCAAATAAGATGGTAGGGGGCCACCGAACTATGTAGATGGCAGGCGACGAAGGCGACAAGAGAGGAAAGAATAGAAATGAAAGAAAAAATGCAAAAGAGAAAAACATGTTAGGAGTGGGATGTGGGTGGACATAGAATATCCCTGGAACATTCCAGTAATATCCTCCGAATATTTAGGAATTTCCCAGGAATATTCCAATATTCCTGCAAGAATATATTTGGTATATTCTCCGGATATCCTTGTGCTGTGTTGGACATAACAAAAAGGGTACTTATTTACATATGCTATGCAATCTTTACATCTGTCTCTTTCATTTAACTGTCGTCTGCCCTCTTTCTTAGGGTACGATATAACTTACAATTTATGATGTTTGTCCTTCATTTACTTCACTATTTTTACTATACTTGACATCACTTCCCACTATGATGACCTCCGAACATTACATTTTAACTTCTCAAATTTGCTAATAAACAAAAAGGAGTTACATACAAATATTACACGCTGATAATACAGAACACCTTATAGCTAAAGTTTCTTTCTGTTATAAAGTTTATCAAATCCTCTAGGGGCTACTCCATTGATAGCCACAAAATTGTTTTTCGACCTTCAGCACGTTGTATTGTGGCTCTGACTCGGCCACTAGCCATGATATTGTCTACTATAGGTCCCATAAAGGAACCACTCGGCTGCTCCTCTGAAGGAATACCTTCTTTCCTCCGTTTTCTTAAAATTCAAAATCTCCAGAGAACACATAGCCCAAAAAATATTGTCAACAGAACAATCATAACTGATTATCCTATTTACAATCAAATTCAGTGTCAAAGTCTTTTATTTCAACTCGAGGCAACCCACTGTTTGCCACCATCGGCACATCCTAGATTTCCTGCTTCGTCGCCCCCCATAGCACCGAAGTCGACACCCTGAAGAACACCAGTGAAGGGTCAGTGCAGTGAGCAGGATGGCCCTTCATAGGCACGAGCGTGGTCCCTGGACATTTCACTTAAAATGCTGTTCACTGCACAACAGGAAGTGCTTCGATACTCAATTGTCCTGTCTGTTCACGTATATATTCATGTACCTAAGTTAAATTATGTCTATCTCCGAGTGTCAGTTCCATGTTTTGTTATATATATATATGTTATATATATATGTTATATATATAACAAAACATGGAACTGACACTCGGAGATAGACATAATTTAACTTGGGTACATGAATATATACGTGAACAGACAGGACAATTGAGTATCGAAGCACTTCCTGTTGTGCAGTGAACAGCATTTTAAGTATATATATATATATATATATATATATATATATATATATATATATATATATATATATATATATATATATATATATATATATATTCACTTATCTGGGGTATTCCCCAAGCATTGTAAGGTTTCTGTAGTATATTGTATAGATTAGTGGATGATTATTGTTTTGTATATATGTATGCATTCCAATGCTGTTGTTAAAATAAGTTAACTGCTGTAAATAATGTGTTGATGAAATCTGGGTGTTTTGTTATTTTCATAGTAACTTTGTAATTTATGATTTTCTGTGAAATATGCTGTAAACTGATGTAAACATGTTATTGGCTGAATGTCCGGTGCCTGTATTGTTTAGTAAAAGGTAGCTGCAAAAAATGTACCAACATCCAACTCAATAATGTGCGGAAATTAAAAAAAATCATCTAGCAGTATGCTGGTTGACAACTATAATGTATAATGGGTGGAGGACCGCCAGCAAGCTGCCGAACAAATATCTGCCAACAGCTTGCCGGCTGGCTGCTGGATGTAGTTTATAATTATGGCTCTTAAACACCAGCACACTACAGCGCACACACTCACTGACGCACATACACATGGAATGCTCTCAGTGCATTGCACTTTTCTCATGCAGGCATTGGGTGAAGCTGCTGGTGGTGCGGAATGAACGGTGTCAGGGGAACAAGTGGCACACGTCAACTTTTCAAAACTCAGTAAGAAATTCAAATCTCAGCATGTGCATTAATTTCACAAGTCATTTCACCTTAATTGTTCATGTAGGCTTCGTACCATTTTTCAGCATTGCCATCCTGGCAGGCTACACTCAGGAAACTCTGTAGGTTTTGCATCTAGAGTGGAATGAAATATGTTGTACAAGGACAATGAGTGTTTGTAAATCATGTGTGTTTAATTCCAAGCACTACCTTCGGGCATTTTGGAGAAGGGTTACCTTAGTGACACCTAGCCGTGTGTCTCCATGTGTGAAGAAATGAAAAAGGAGCATTTAAGCAGAAAATTGGATAACAGGTTATGATTTGCCCAACACCAGTCATCGCCTAAGCGGTGCCAAATTTGTAGAGCGGGCTCTTGCTGATGCTCCAGGTCATGTCGCCGACGACCAATGCCTTCCTTTCCAGGCTCCTTGAATAACCTGAATGTAGAACTTCATGGACTCTCAGAGCAGACCACACACCACATTAATTAAACATGTAGAAATAATGTGGTATAAAACACTCATGAATAAAACACGCACAATACACATTTGAGAAATGGCGAGAAATGAGGGTCCCGTGCTCTTATGCGCCCTGGGGTGTAGACAGAATTAAACACGTACTTTCCTGAGTGACAGTATTTATTCGTCCGTAACTTTACACGCTCCTCTGGGGAACAACTTAACATTGGTACGGAACTCAGAGCTGTCGATGACCGTTGAACTGCTAAAATGCCACGTCGACTACGCAATGGTTAATTGAACAATTAAACTCCTAGTGGTGATGTAAACCAACCGGGAGTGGAGGGGTGTCGTCCTGGGTGGCTGAAAGTAAAGAGGTTCCGGTAAATGAGCATCTATTGCAGGTTAAATATGATTGGTATCATAAGTTGTACACCATCCGGGCACATGCGATGTGAAGCATGACGACACGACTCACCCCTCCGGCTGCCGAACGTTGACTAGCTTGCATGCTGGTGCATCCTGGGTAAATTTTAGGTTTTAGAGTTCAAATATCCGTGTGACAAAATTTTTTATAGTTAATTTATGTGATACCTTATTGCTGTTTATAGTTTATGTTATTGATAGAAAATGCATAGTTCTAGAATATATTTGTCTAAAAGCGATAATACAAACCAAAGCTAAATAAAAGACACAGCCGATTGCATTGTGCAGTTACTTGCATATTATTACTTTTATACAAAGAAATTCTTGAAATATACGTTTTCTAACAACATAAATTGTAAACAACAATAATGTATTACATAAAGTAACTAAAATTACGGCAATGCTTGTTCTTACCCTACTTTTTATAAAACTTAAATAAACTGATCACAGTGGCGAATTAAATATTGTTTTAATCGAATGTAGTCAAATAATTACGTGAAATAAACATATTTAGTGTAGTTTACTATTTATATTGTGCAATTAACCGTAATTTAAAAAAGTAAAAAAAGATTGCAAGTATATTTTCTTTACCACAAAATCATTAGAGACGGAGCAAATTGCTGAAGATGGATGCAGACTGAAGTGACTGTTGTATCAGTCAGATACTTCTGACTGATTGAAACAGTGAAATTCTCACTGACTCATATTTACAGTGTAAATACAATAAATACTTGCACTATGGACGTTGTTCCAAATCTGTTGTGCTGGAGGAAAAACCTAACTATACAACACAACAACATTATCGATTTCATTTGCTTATTTTTGGCAGATAATTGGATAATCTGTTGGCTGACAATTGCCAACAGATTATCCAATAAAAAAAAAAAACACATATCTGGTGCAGTTTCAATACCAACATCTGTATATTTACACTTCCGAGCCGTAATAATCACGACACCTTACTTAAGTTTGGCTCACAACGATCTGTCGCTTCTGTCAGTCGCCCGTCCGTCAGTCAGCCATCCATTGATTTTTTCGTCCTTCTATTGAAAGCGACTCACAACAGTCTGTCGACCATCGGGCCAGAAAATTTTCAGTGCAACCACCCAACAACACTAACTTTCTCGCACACATGTTTTTAATGAATGTAATAAATATATTTTCTTTCCCTAAATAAATTTATCAGCATTTCTTCCGAAAATCTACAAGTCATCTTCAGTTCAATTCAAAGGTAAAACATAAAAAAAAAAAAAAAAAGTAAACAACTTTACTGCCTTGTGTATTTAAAAAGAAAAATGTCCGCACAAATAAACAAATTACTGTTTTCCGGCAGCCAATGCCAAGGAACGATATTACAAGGCTGTGGCCCATCCATTGGTCCGTCGAAAGTTAAAGCTTAAGATATACTTGACGGACGGAGGGAATAAAAAGTTGTCTTGCGATGGTTGGAGGTCACGTGACCGACGGAAGGATGGGAGACTTGACGGATGAAACGGATAGCTGTGAATCCTGCATTAGTTAACGACTGTAGAGTTATGACAACACGATTCGGCTCACATTTTCGCGCGGCCGTCACCACGTTCCCGCCGTCCGTATGATATGTCATAACTGTGACAAAAGAACCATGCTCCCACTGCTAGCGCCTAGTTGGGAATTTCAAACCTTTAAAAAATTTCCTCAACAATGTTTTTCACTTCTCCTCAAACTCACCTTAAACTAAGTGTTAACACCAACAGGCATCGCATCTCCGTCAGGTTCTTCCATTTCCGACACATCACCACACAAACACAGATGACATAGATGTGTTAGAGAAAATCGCCGAAACTGCCAAAAGCGCAAGTTTTAATTTCAAACTCAAATACATAAGTTACATCAGTGTAGTCAATATTGTTATGGTTTTTCTACCTTGAAATAAACTTTATCCTTTCTAAAAAAAAAAAAATATTATCTTTGAAAAAAATATATTTTGATACACTGTCAACACGTATTTGGTAAAACATTACACTGCAGGAGGGAAAGCCCTAAACATAGAAGTGTTCCAAAAAGTAAGAGCATGTTCGATTAGAAAATCTAACGGTCTGCTGAAGTAGCTAATTTGCCCAATCAATCTGGTATCGTGAAAATTCCCGTCATTTTCGTCGGTATGGTTTTGCGCTCTAGAGGCATCGAATACGAGAATTATTCAATTTGTGTGTATGCAAAATACAGGTATTCTGACAATTTCCATAATTTTGTAGCCACACTCATGACCACCGCCGCAGAACACCTTTTAAGATCGTGCTCATGGTTGCATTCCACAATCTATTGATTATTGCTCTGTGAAAAGAATTCGTTGTTCTTTTACTGTCTTGGGTGGGCCTTCTGTTTCTGCGTTGATAATGTAAATATAAAGCACGTGCGCGGTTGAAATGTGGTTAGGATAGTGTTCAAAACCCCATTGTGAAAGAGATTTGAATTTTTTTTTTAGTGAATGACTCTAACTTAACCTTATACCTCAATATGCCAAAAGTAAAAGCACCCAAGAAAAGGGAAAATCTGACTGTTGCCAAACAAGGTGATCTTATCATAATGTTTTTACTGTGAGAGTGGACACATTAACATATAGCTTGTTCGGGATGTAGTGAACATTACATGCAGCGTATGCGTGGTTATTATTAATTAAGAATTAAAATATAATATACATTTGGATAAGACAACTTGCCATGTAGTAATTATTTAGAATCAACTCAAGATTTTTAGTTCAAACCTAACCTAAATTTTGTTGTGGACAATTCTTAAAGCCGGGCTACAGTTGATTTAGTACAGAAAACAGCACAGGCACAGAAAGTAGAATATATGTTAATAGCATGACACTCGTTCACGCACAGCACACACACAGAAAAACAACACAGGAGAAGCACACAGAAAGTAGGGCTATATTCTATAATTCTTATGTGTGTGCGCCATACGTGGCCAATCAGAATGGCAATACCACCAAGTTCATATGACGATGAAAATGGTTACAAAAGTAGTCAATTTGACTAGTGCTTGAAGAGTTTGGTGTCATATAAACAGAAGTTTGTTCTGATTGAAATTGTTATTTTTCGTACAATTTATGTTAAGATGAACGGTATAACGTACTATATTTCTACAAATTACGATATGAGCAACAAAATAGACAAAGCTGTCAACAGTATTTTTTTCATTCCAATTTGACGAACACATGCACGCACAATTTACCGAGCATCATTTCCTTTCATTTTCACTACTGTTTTCTGTAAACATCCGTCGTTTCTACGTGTGTGCTATTTAGGTTGTAGCTTTCAGATTCAAGTTGTGCTGTGCGTGTGCCAGAACAATTGTAGCCCGGCCTTTATGGATGAAAGGCTCAGCTACAATCAACGTTAACAGTAATAAATATAAAAATAATGTAAGTGTATATAAACAAATATTGTTGTTTGTGTTTGTGATTTAAGAAAACCCTTTTGTAAAAAAAAAACCATTCTGCAGACTTAATTGTTACACTCAATTATTTTTTAACTAGTGGTTAGCCCATGACCGTGTTTTATGAATGGTTTCGTGCCTAGAACAGTTACGATGTTACAAATTTGTGTTATCATTTAAGATTGAAAAAAAATAATAATATGTGAAATGAACTCAACATTGGATATAGTTCTATCCACTAAGCCACTGTGGTCCCACTTGAAATCACTCTGTCCACTGAGCCACTAAGGCCCCACTTGGAATCTCTCTAGCCACTTGGCCACTGGGGCCCCATTTGATATATATCTATCCACTGGGCCACCATGACCCCACTTGATCTAGTTCTTTGAAATGATGTGATATTAACTCAACATTGAAGCGAGGCATTTAAAGTAAACAAGAATGATATTCCATTACCTTCAAATCTCTATGCAATAATCTCTATGTATTAATACAAAACTTTCATAGGAAAAAGTAATTAAAAAATGAGTTTTTAGGGTCAAAAGTCATGATTGCGTAATCTGATCTTGCTGAAATTCAAACTTGGCCAGTATTAGTCCCTGAGGATTCGCTTTGCAAAATTTGAAGAACTGTTGTTGAGTTTCAAGGGACTTAGAAGTCTTAAAGATGGACAGAGTTAGTCTCCTTATATAGTATGATGTGTTTCACGTTATTTGTATATTGATTTCGTATGACAACAGAGTAAGAATGTATGTGATAGTGGTGCATCTCTTGCCAATCGTCTGTACAGTTTGTTTTCATTTGTTTGTGAAGTCTTGGATTCTGATTGGTTGGCATTAAATGTTAAACGCAAAGACGTGAATGTTGGCCAACTTTTAACGCGTTGTGTTTCTCTTTTAGCATCGCTGCAACGTTTTACGTCGATTGTAGCCATTGCCATTTCTCTCTATGAATTTGTGAGTTATTGTAATGGGTTGTTGTAGCTTCAACGCAATTGTAGCCAAGCCTTGAGGCTGTGCTACAAAAGCGTTACGTTCTAGTATGAAAATAACTGTACCATTAATGTGCGATCCTGAGAAAGTACTTCTTTTACTTATTTATTTATTTTTATTATCTTCTATGTCACACAAGCTATTAGAAGGAAATTGTCATAAAAGTACATATTACAAAATGTATTTGATAAGGTCTGATTGAAAGTTAGTACAAGGAATATAAGATAGAGCATACAACATAAAAATCAAAATTATACGCACACATGTAGGTACATCATCAAAATGTACAATAACTAAGTACAAACAACAAATAAATAAATGTACATATTACATTAGAAATATCAGCATAAGAAAACAAACCAGATAAGTACAAGTCTCAATTACACGTATATTCAAAGGGACATCCATACACTAAATAATAAAATCCATAGGAAGTATTCATTAACATTATAAAAAGTATTTTCAAATAAACATTTTTTTAGCGGAAACTTAAAAAGAGCTAACTTTTTTTTAACAGTAAACATTGCTGAGGTTGAGGCGAGATATTGTTAATGAACTGAGCAGTTGCAATAAATGGACTTTTACCAAATTTCGCTGTCCTGTGAGATGTAGTATGTAGAACCTGTGTTGGTTTTAAGCCTAGTGTCATATGAATGACTGTCTTAATTAGTTGGATATAATAGTTAATCTTGGATAAATTAAAATTAATGATCTGGTAAATATACAAACTAGGTAAAATGGAGAATTTTTAGATTTTTGAAGTGACGTTTGCATGAAGGGGGGATTTTAATGTCTTGCATTATAAAATCTTGTTTCCAACTTTCAGATGCACCCCAAAAAATGATCCCATACCTTAGTAAGAAATTTACATTTGCAAAGTATAAAGCCCTGCTTAGTGAACAGGTTTTTTTTACTGAGTAGAAAGCAAAATATGATGCGCTCAATTTATTACCCAATACAGCTATGTGAGGTTTCCAGCTGAAGTTGCTATCAACTGCTAGCCCAAGTAACATTGTAGTGCTAACTATAAGCAGTTGTTCTTGATTCAGATAAGTAGAGTCAGGTGTGATGGAACTGCTATTTATTTTATTGGGAATAAAATGAAGATTTGCCTATATTAAGAATTAGTTTATTTGCACTCAACCATGCTTCCATTTCATCTTGATTGTTTACTATATTAACACTTAGAATATGCTGCAGCAGTATGGGACCCGTATGTGGAAGTGGAGGTGCGAGAACTGGAAAAGGTGAAGAGAAAGGCAGCAAGGTGGGTGAAGGGTAGGTGGAGAAGGCAGGGCAGGATGATGAGGAAGAAGGGAACTATAGACCATCAGTGATTATGAAAGAAATAAGGTGGAGCTCATTGAAGGGCAGGAGGAAAGTTGAACGGCTAGTCAGGATGTACAGGGTGGTGAATGGAGAGGGCTACACTGCAAGCTAAGTAAGGGGGGTTTTAGAGGAAGAGGAAACAACAGCGAGAAGCTTCAGAGGGTGTGGAGGCGAACGGAGCGGGGTAGGCAGTCTATGCTTGTGAGGTCTGTGAGGGAGTGGAATGTGTTGAGGGAGGAATTGGTATCTGTGAGAGGGGTTGGTAAATTCAGGAAGGGAGTGGAAAAGGAGTTGGTTGGGTGAAGGAGAGTTGAGAGAGCTCACCACCGGGCGGTAGCCTAATTGCGAGTGTATGTATGTATGTATATCAGCATTTTTTTTTTACATTTGATTGAAGAGATATCATCCGCGAACATGACTAACTTACCAGACTTTAAGCAAGTTGGATGAGTGTTTGCAAAAATTAGAAACTGTATTGGTCCTGAGATAGAGCTTTGGGGAACACCTATCACTACAAGGCTAGTTTAGATCTATATTCAGCAAGATGATGTAGCTGAGATAGACAGACTTGTTGGGTTCTATTTGAGAGATATGATTTAAACATGTTTAAAGCTGATCCTTCTATACAGTACATGCCCTACACATTTTTTGTAACAGTATCTTGTGGTCAAGGCTACGTAGTTTTTATGGTCTATTTCCTCTAAAACCTTTATAAAGTGCTTGTTCCATTTACTTTTTGTGGTTGAAAACCAAATTGAGCACTAGATATGATATTATTGCTATCCAAATACCTAAGTAATTGTTTGTATAAGATTTTTTCAAGGACTTCAGAGAATACTGGTAAAACAGATGTGTGTCAGTAGTTACCAACATTTGTAACAGATCCTTTTTTATGAAGAAGTATAACTTTTTGCAGCATGCACACACAATTTGTTAACCTTAATGGGGATTTCATCAAGGCTGACTGAATTTTTGTTTTCAGGCATAAGATTTCTGACTACCTCAATCAATGAATGCTCGTTTATTGTTGTAAAGGAAAAACGAGATTGATTATTCTTTGGTACTATTACATCACTTTCATGTTGGGTATTTATTGTCTACAACCGCATTAAGGAAACTTATGCGACCAATCAGAAATGAGCAGACCCTACACGTTCACGGATATTTAGATACTGGCTAACCTGATATAATAACTACATTAATATTTAAATGTGTGTTATATAAATGTTGTTGTGTCCGGGTTAGTCACACTGGGTCTTAGGATGAACAACAACCCTCACCCATTGTGTCAGCTTACGTAGAGTGTGCCGATAGGTGACCAGCGCGGCTGGGAACAAAGCCCGGGCTGGCGATATGCCGTGCACCGGGATGGCGAGCTGGTTATGTAAGTGGTAGCAGGCCATAGGGTGGCACTACTGCAGGGGCTCCAGAGAGTCCCTGCAGGAGAGACAGCGTGGCTGGGAGGTCCCCAGCGTATGTGGACACCCCCTTGCTTACTTCTGGACCGGCCACCAGCCGGCTGTAAGAGTGATGATGGGAGTTGCGGACACAGTTAGTGCGCAGGCATCTCTGGCTGCAACTCGCACTGAGATCTACTTTTCTGCACTGAAAGCGCTTCACACACACAGTTTAATTGGTTTGTAGTAAGGATTGCTGTGGAATAGGACCCAAGAATTTAAGGAGGTTTAAGCCTGGGGTTAAGGACGAGTTGGTCATTGCTCGAGTGTAGTGACAGCTGGCTGTATGTCACCTCGTGGAAGCAGCGTGTGGAGACAGCAGTTAGGTGTCTTGGCTGGACCACTCCTCTGCTGGACTGTACGAAGTGTTGGCCGACTCGCTCACCACCCCCACGAGCACTAGTTCCTTTTCCTACTTCCATCTGTGGACAATGAGGGAAGTTAGCTGACATGCTCGCTGCCCTACACGCCCAGCTCCCGAACCTGCTTTTCGCTGGACTGTGGGGATAGCTGGCTGACATGCTTGTCGCTTTCACATGCCTCAGCTCCTGCAAACCCTTCCTTTCAGAGCCTATTCCTAGAAGTAAGAGGGGAGGTAGGTGATTGCTAAGGAAGTTCCAGCACCCAGAATCCCGCTCACCAGCCAGGGCAGCAACTGACCAACCTCCAATCACAAATAACTAAAGTGACTTAGCCACTTACCCGATAGCCCTCACAAGGGCATACCAGACCCTTGAGGAAGTAAGGTTTGTACCCGTTTTCCCACAGGAACCCGACAACACAGCCGTCTCTCCAAGACATCGGGCCTTGAGGGACTAAGCGGCCCACCAACGGCGGGAATATAGGCAGACCATCGAGGCCTGACAGCCGGCAACAGATCATTCTGGGACCTTATGGCTCCCATTATGGGATATCCCATATATCCCCCTAGGTTCCCCTTGGAAGGAACCCCTGTAGGTCCTACTTCACCACCCCACCCATACCGATATTCTGGGATCAAGTGGGAAAGCCATAGGAGACAACTTCCCTTATATCCGAGGTATCGACCCCTCCCCTCCCTGCGCACACCACAAAGTATCACACAGTCTCGGTGAGCTCACAGGCGGCGATGAGAGCGGCAGCAACAGAGGACTTGCACCAAGACCAGGCTGGACCAGTAAGGAGGCGAGTACGGATAGAGAGAAACTTAAAAAATGGTGATCTAAGATGTGAGACCTATGCGTATTGAATAGACAGACCCACTACCCGTTATTTGGACTGAATATAGCCCATGGGACTTCCGGGAGTCCAGTTATACACACGGTGTCACCTAAAATTAGAAATAATGTCAGAACAAGGTAATAACAGGGAAAACATTAGTAGTGATACATAAACAGAGGAGAAACAGGTATGCGAAGCAAACCAGTGTCTAGGCCACGACCCCTAAGGAGTAAGTATGCTGCCAAATATGTGACATAGCATTCCACCTGAAAGGCATTGGCTGATCCGAAGGGGTCCACAATTGGCAAGGAATCCGGTAGAAGTGCCAGAAATGCAGATACACCGAAAACAAATGTGCCCTGAATGACTGCCCAGGGTAGGGGCAGTACCACATAGAATGAAGGACGTAAGAAAAGGTTCCATTGTCTGTACCTGGGATGGACACACGAACTCCAAAACATGATCAGAATATTGTTCCATTGTCCTGAATGTCAATTACAAAACCACGAGAGAAATAGTGCGAAAAGCCAACATACAGAGCGAGAACAACCCGGCAACAAAAATTTGGAAGCGACACTGCTCCTATCGGAATTTCATGGGAAAGGACATGAATACCCTGAAAGGTCCACGGAAACCTGCAAAGAAATATTCCTTGAAAGGGACTTCCACCTGGACCAGTGTACAGAAACTGCCTGACATCAGTTGGGCGAAAAGGTCCGGAGAATTCATCAAAGCGTGGCAGGAGTTCATGGAATGCTCCCAAGAATGATTTGGCGCAGTCGAGCTCCTAGCAGAGTTAACCAAGGAATTATGAAGCCAGTCTTAGGCAGACAAAGAAGAGGCAGAAATATTTATCTGAAGAAAAATCCAGTTGTACAGATGGCTACATCCGGAGGAGGAGGAGGTACAACGCAGCCTCCATCTGATCTCAAAACAGTTGAAACCTGAGATCCAAACATTTATATGCACTCTCCTTTGTCCCCAGGACCTCGAGAGGGCCCCAAGGGTCCGGAGAGTCAGGCCAAGAAAGGGACCAAGTGAAAGTAGAACCTCATGAATTGTGACACCTGAGGCAAGATGACTTTGAGGGAGAGGTACCCCGAATTGTGGCAGAAATAGCGGGGAAAGAAACACGGGCCATCCTAGATTCAACAGCCTTGGCTAACTTTATAAAGGCCACTCAATTGACTGAGGAAAGCAGAAGAAAATTGGATTCCAGAACATACAAGGACTGGAGGGCTGATGCCACTTCACCCTTGGAAATACAAGGTCCAACTGCCAGTGGTCATTAATAACACATGTAGAGGCAGACTTCCCAGTAGCGAACTGACTAGGAGATGAGGCCATACTAGGAAACTCGTGGTTGCACACCCAAGATGCAGTAATAAAGTACGAGGCTCGCAGCTGCCATCTGGGTACAGAAAAAAGGGCTACAGTATTATGGATTCCCGAGACCAGAACAGGTAATGGTCCACTGAGAAGAGGTGCAGCACCAAATGGAAAGGCCTCAACAAGAGCAGAAACTGCTGGATGTCTTGGGACAATACGCAGACATCTTCTTGCCAAAGGAACCCCTGAGGGCAAACCACAATCATTCAGCATGAAATGCTGCTAAAAACAGAAAAGCCAGTTTGGAAAAGGCAAAGGAAGCCCACCCCTGAGAAAAGACCCATCAATGATGAGCAAGTTGACTCAATAAAGAGGCAGTGCCTGGTGGAGCCCGCGAGCTCGCCGTACAATGCAAGGGTAGTCCTGGTCACTAAGAAATCAGGGAAACTCAGATTTTGTGTGGACTATCGCTCACTGAATGAAAACCATGGCAAATACTCTGAAGGATTTAGGCCAGGCAACCATATTCACCACCCTGGACATGCATAGTGGGTATTGGCAGATCCCCTTGCAGACAGGATCACATCCATATACTGCATTTACCACACCCAATGGGGAAACTCTGCTATTGCTCGTCATGCCATTCTGGCTAAAGAATGCCCCCAGTATCTTCCAAAGACTCATGTCGCAGAGGTACTGACTGGATATACAGGATGAGGCACCTAAGGCAGGCCATCTGAATAACACTTACAATTTTAGTGGTAGGAGGAAATGTTTCAGACAAAAGTTACTTGGGTCCAAGGCCATAATAACTTGATAGTGATAATTTCCCCATACATGGAAGGGTGAAGAAGATAGAAAAGTCACCTTCTTTAATTTAAATGTAATTTCCACTAACAGCTGTGCCAACTTATGCATCAGTGTGTAGTCGACTGGGGTGATTATGATACAAAACGTTTAAATTTGCCTTTAATTTTAACACCGTTGGTATTAAACAAACAATAAATATACCAAAATCTAAGTAATTCTGTATACTTTCAAACCACATGTTGTTTGATTTAAAAATCTAGTTTGTATTGTCTAAAAAAAAAATAGTTAAAGTGTATCACAATTACCCAGCAGATGGAGTAATGGTTAATACACACCAGGGGCAATTATGATACAGTGGTTTAGCTCACAGCAGACATTCAGTAGGAAAACAATAGAGGTAGCAATGATACAGACAGAACCTAATGGATCGCCTGTGAAAAATTGAAAAAATTTATTCTGAACTTTCCAAATTACAATCAATTATATTTATGCATGTGTAACAAAAAAAAAAGTCTACATTTTTAATGACATTGTCATTCATATAAAAGCATCTCTAAGTACTTTAACCAATGCCTAATTTTTGAACTAACAATATTGAACACAGTTGGACAGAAAAAAAATTATTTATGGTTGAAAATGATATTTTCTATTTTCGGGACAAAAATTGTTAGAGAATATAAAACTATGCCCTAGTCAAGAATAAGAATCTCTTTCTGTGCATTTGTAGCCAATTATTGCTGCTCAAAAACATCAATCTCACTGTTATATTTAAACCTGCCCCCTGTGACACATACTGGGAACTGGTAAGATTCCCAAAATATCATACATCTTGAATACAGAAACATCATTCTCCACCAATTTAAATGTCTTTTTGTCACCATCTGATTTCAGTCCAGTCACTCGATATTCATCATCTTCAAACGCACTGTCAATAGTAACTACATATTTGTATATAATGCATCCTCTTCTTCCCCCTTTGAACATGGCTAAAAGAAAGTCTCTGCGTTTTATATTGATGGGTTCCAATATTTCTGCTTCCTCTTGGGGCACAGTTTCCATATTACTTTTGTTCTCGCTGTCTTCATCTATAGCAGCACTATTATTTTCCTGTATGACTTCTTCTTCACCAGAAATATCTTCATTAGAATGTTCATGTTTCCTTTTACCTCCGCACTTCTTTTTAACTGCTTTTTAGATTTCTGCCAGATGCTCCTCTGAAGTTATGACTTTGGCTGAAGAATCAACTCTTTGTCTTTTCTGTGCAGATGCTTCACTGCTGCCAGTATTTTCCAGTAGCAGAGTTTAAAATGAAGAAGGCCCGAGGGCTAGAAGCCACTAAAGGTCTGTGTCCAGAAGTGGAAGGATATGTCAGAAATAAGCTATATTGTGGTCTTTCTGTGTTGTCGTCAATGGATTTTCCAGGTTGCTGCTCATCACCATTTTGCATCTCAACTCTGTCTGGGTTTACTTCAGATGGCGCAGGCACATCATCACACCTAGGCCTACGTGACAAATAACTTTCATACTTGACACTATCAAATCGGGTTACAGGATACTTTGATAGGTTAGGTGGGTAAATGCCTGTAGATCTAAGTCCTGAATGTATGTTGTCTGCAGTAAGACCTTCATGCCACACATGACAAAGAAGGTGTACAAATTCATGTTTCTGGAGTTTTCTTTGATTGCTTCTTGTCCATGATAGCAGAGTACTTTACTGGTCGAAAACATGCTTTACCCAAAGGTTGCAATAAATCTGTCGTGTGAGGTGGCAATTTTACGATTGTCACGTTCTGGGACATTGCATACTTCACAGTCTCCATATCTAAATGTGTAAGGTGCCCTATCAAATATAACGAACAGTCGTCTATCCTTCACAATTTCACACGCCATTCTAGGAAAACTGCACTGGTCATCCAGCCATTCTCTGTTGCAGCGTAGAATGTTCCTGGAAGATCGCTAGTTCCTTTCCAAGTTGACCATAGTCGAGCTGCCTGAAATACTATTAATGGAGGCAGCACCTCTCTACTTGCAGAACAGCAGGCTAACACTTTGTATTATCTCTTCCCGTGCCTGCAGTATATCTGTGAACTTTTTGGCGTACTCCGGAAAGGCCTTTAACTCTTAACGGATCTGAACAAAATGAGGTTTCAACCAAGTTATAAATATTCTGTGGTTTCTCTGCGAGTCCAAGTACAGCAATCTGCTCCTCAAGCACATAGTAAAACCCATATACAATTAATGGATCTCCTGTTGCAACTCGGCACAATTTATCTAATGGCTCTAGGTTTTTTAGACTGAGTCTCTCTCTGTGGCAGAAATTGTGAAACCAGTCTTCACCTGGCATACCACCTTTGAGTGGAATTTCCATACAATTTGCTTTCACATAATCTTTAACAGTCGAGAGGACTTACTTTTTTCCCCAGGGTGAAACCCCATTTAGCCAAAACTTTTAAATGATCTCCAAATGAATTTTCAACTTCTCGTGGCAATGCTGTTTCTCTTCCTACTTGTCTTGGTTCGGGACTTCCAACACCATGCTTCTTACGGTGCTGATAAAGGAACATTTTTACATTGCCTAAATTCTTAGAAACACTCCATAATGACTGTCCTTCCTCTAAGAGAGCCATAATTCTAACTAGCACTTCATCACTATATGTTTTTCTTGTGTTTTTCTTAACATACTTCCTTGGCGTTATGTCCAGTTATTGCTTGACAATTGGTTCAGTTAATGTCACAGGAATTTCTTACATTCACTAATTAACTTTCAACATACCCTAGAAAAAATAAGTTATCTTATTTATGCTGTAATTCAGAAGAATACACACTTTCTTACACCATGTGCTTTATAGGTTATATATTTGTTTATAATGCAACAAAGCATCAAAGATAACTAGGCAATAAGCCTATACAGCACACCATAGAGAAAGGGATATAATCAACCAGCTAACCATGTCTGATGGCGTGGGTGTGTTCCAACAGGTATTTTATCTATAATATGACTTCATAGGTTGTGTTTAAAAATGTGAATGTTGAGTGCAAATTTTGCTGCACTGTCTCCAGGATCATTGCACCTTGCTGAGAGCAAATATGGCCAAAAAAAAAACAAGCATTAGTTTCAGGTTCTCACGTTACCATTGCAGTTTTTATAGATTCCAGGATGAACGGAGAACATGTATCACGATTACCCCACTCACTATGTCTCAAAATTACCCCACAGCATCTATCATAATTACCTCAAGTAGTGTATCAGAATAAACCCATGACTTTGACCTTCAATAATAATTTATCTACAAATATTTTAGTGACTTGCTTTAAACAGGAAGATTAACCATGATGTTATCAATAAATGCGTACCAGATATATACTTATTTCAAAAGTTATTTACGTGTGTAGCAGAAATGAAAGGAAAATATTTTCCTACTTAATTTACATAAATAAAAAATAATTTTTTCCCCAGAATACCATACTTTTCAGGCAATTTTCCTTTTTGTGGTTACAAAGTACATTAAAATATGTGCCAACTAATGTTTTTATTTTTTTGACTAGCATATATTTTATATATAGAGCATATATTTAATAAACATAATAGCATTTCTTTAATCACTGTTACAGAGCTACCCCTAATCTGAGCTGTATCAAATTTACCCCAGTTGACCTTATCTCTAAGCAAGCATTAGGGTACAGTTGCTAAGTTAACACAGGGGAGGGTTGTAGCTTTCTGTTATATCCTGTAATTACATTCTTCACCATCAGTGGCACTAGGTTGCTGGGTGAGGTAGCTAGTTATGAAGAAAAAAAGATTGGGTAGGTTATGCTGTAGACTTGATATATTTATTTTCCTCTGATGGCCCTGTTAACCCCGGCTCAGCCTTAAAACCAAGACGTGGTTCAATTCCACAAGACATATACGTAGTAACTTGTCTGAAAGCTGGTGTCAGAATGCCTGCCAGTGATAAAATGCTGGAACATAATGCCTTGAGTAACCCTGGACATGTAAGTAACCTACAGTAGATTTGTACAAGAGTGAAGGTGGATGGAGGCTAGGCCACCAGACAAAAATGCAGTCCTGTTACAGCTAATGCATGAGTTAGTATCATCAGGCCACATTCTTCCTCCTACTCATGCAAGGCAGCGCCTCATTGTCTGTGTTATGTCATGAACTCATGGGTATTTGGGCAACATGCTATGAGGTTGTCCAACTTAGCAAGTGTTCCAAAATAGCAGCATTGCACACTGGGTGAGGGGGTGCTCCACGATACTTACATAATGGTCTGAGCCTTATATTTATAAACATGAAATACACAGCATATTTTCATTCCTAGCTCATCTAAGTAAAAAGCTGTCGTAGGTAAAGTTGCACATCTGTGTAAATGTTCAATTTTCTTGTTATTAAATAGTGGAGTGGAGAGGCCTGGGTGGCTAGCTCCTAACGCATGCTGCGTCTTAAGAGCCGATGAGGGTGAAGCGAGGTGAGTTTGGAGCAACACTGCAATGCGAGGGAGGTCGGGGAAGCGGTAGATCCCTGGGAACACCTGCTGACCAGCTACATCGTCCTGCACAATTCCAACTTGTGAAAATCTAGGAGCAACCCCATCAGGAATCAAATCCAGTTTACCGTGGTGGGAGGCAAGCGCACTAGTTACTGTGGCCCCCATGCATTTAGTCAGTAAATTAAGGGGGTGTGGTACATAAATTAACACTGAACAAATTAATTGATGTTTACAGGTTTCTGGAAGTGAATATAAAAGAAACCAAGAAAGACCAATCCTAAATAACAATTTTTGCATACTTTGTAAGTAAATTATCAAAAAATTGTACCTAGGATTGTAGTTTCCTAGTTTTTCATATTCACTTCCAGAAACTAGTAGATTTTCATCAATCCATTTAGTATTTATTTATGTACCATATTCTCTTAAACTCCCATTTCTTCTGCTCTTGCATTCCATCACTGTTCCATTTTCAGCTTGTTTTTCCTTCACCAGCGCTCAAGGTCTCACTGTTAAATGTTGATCAAAACATGTTTGGCACGTACACTTAGTGACTTAAAAATTAGGGCATCAAGAGGAAACTGTTGGATCAAATGAAAATTGTTAGTGTGATGCTACAGACAAAGGCCAGAAATTATTACAGTATCATTGTATTAGGGCAATGTTTTGCCCACCTGCAGCACAGAAGAAGGGCACATTTAGTACCTCATTAAACTACCTCACGCATATACACTTGCATTGATATAGTCCATTCACTGTTTCTTCTAATGTTTTGAAACAGACCTTTGAAAATGTGCTAATATTTCTGTGATTTGTATCTTTGCCACAATCCCAACAAAATACTAAGCGTAGCCAAATAAATTTAAACAAATAATTAAATAAACCTAGAAAACAGTGAGTACCAATGCGTAGAAATATGGGGAGAATAAAAGTTACAATAGGCCTATTTGTGTGCATGTTCACCACTATCTTTTAAGTTCGTCATTGCTACTTACAAAAAAATAAGGGACACGAGTTGCATGGTTGAATTTACGGTGTCTTTTTGTTGGACTGATTGTTCCTTCGTATTAATTTTTATTCCAACTGAGGCTGTCCTTTTATTGAAATAATCCAACACATATCAATAACAAGAGGTTAAATACTACAGTTATTTTCCCCACAGTTATAACAGGGTTAAACACAGTTACTGCAAAATATTAACTTGTATTATGTGTAATGTGCTATGTCATGTATAACAAATATGTTAACAATGTAACAAATATGTTAACTATGTAAAATAAACGTAAGAATTATCATGAACATAAGCATTGTTGCATAGTCATAAAGCTGACCTAAATATGGTTATAGGCCTAAATTGTGAACATTCATACAAAATTGTTTTTGAAATATTACTAAATTATTTGAACAGCTGAAAACAGTAAACAAGCATTTGACAGTTAGAACATAGTCACACTGCTGTGTTATGTTTACACGTAGTGGAAGGATACGTAATCGGTAACCAAAAATAGAACTTTAGCAGGGCTTCAGAAAAGTGTGAAGTAACCATGAATGGCCTGTATGATCAGAAATGAAACAAAATGTTTGTTATTCTGTACTGGATGTGTTAACAGTTGTTGCAAATTAAATATTTGTGGGACGAAATGGACACCAGCTTCTTCCATGTGAAATTGTCAGAGATTTTGAGCATAATTTGCAACAACTGTGAACAAATCTGATATGTACAGAATAACAAACATTTTATTTAATTTCAATGCAAGTGTATATGCATGAGGTGGTTCAATGAGGTACTAAATGTGCCCATCTTCTGAGCTGCAGGTGGACAGAACATTGCCCTAATGCAAATTTTGATGGGCAATGAATCAGATGACCAAGCAAGCAGGCCACAGACGTGTTGAAACATGATGTAAATACACGTGAGAAACTTAGAGCTGTGTGTGAATGAGCATAGTCTTGCTAGAAACTGGTTCCTGGGGACTTGTCAGGAAAGTTAACACATGCGGCAGGCAGCAGGATGTTGTCAGCGTACTGCTTTGCAATCAGTGGCCCTCATGTTACTACCAGTGGCAAATTATGATCATATGTGACGTTTCCTAAGACCATCACATCAATATTAGGAACATATACTGCTGTAAAGTGAAACAGACACCTGCTGTCAGTTAAACCCTAACATGGTAGTCATCTATTCCCATTTATAACAATGTGATTCATTTCTAGAGACAGTATATTGCTAGTCCATAGCATTTCACATTGCTGTCTGCTGACATCACTGCAAATGAAGGTGATGATGTTGAGGTCTTAATTAAATACAGTCAACTCTTTTTTCTGAAACCCCTGGAATAGCCACCCTCTCAAAATAACAACCCTTTTTTGGGAAACCATGAAAAAAATTTGATTGAAAATGTTTTTCAGATAACAATCCCTTCGAAATAACAACCCTTTCCCTGGTAACCAATGAAGGTCTTGGAAGATAATTGAGAGTTTATTGTAACATGTAAAAGTCATCTGGATCACAGACTTACTTGTACTTGTGTGTAGAAACACTTCTAGTAGAGATGCAGCACTGTAATGAAGCTCTCACATGTCGCTAAGGAAGACCTTGGCTCTGTTTGTGCCTGTCTGACAGTCAAATGGCTGTCCTTGCTGGTGGTCTGTCAGGATCATCCAGAACCATTTTGCCATGTATGGGTACTTTCCACATGTCCATTGCTCCCAACTTATGATTTAAATCAAAACAGCCGTATTACAAGTGATTTAGCACATTTCCGTGCATCATGTAGCCCTATTACCTTGTATTTCTCAAACTTTCAGTTGTCCCTACATCTGTCTCGTGCAACGTCTTGACGTGTCTATTGATCATTATATTGTACCTAGCAAGTAGTGTGTGTGTGTGTCACATTTCATGCACTGTTCTCACAACTGTGTATATACACTATATGAAAGGCAGCAGTAGCACTCTTGTACTACGTAGTGCATGTGCCATGTACAGAGCATTTTTAATGGTTTCCACATTATCCATTGATGTCTTAGTTTATAAACTCTCGTGGTTACTTATCAATTGGTTTTTTAATGGGTGCAAAAATTGGTATGGCATTGAGTGTATTTCTGTGAAAATATGTATAGCTTGTGATTTTCTATGATCAATCAAGGAACAAAACTGTCAGTAACATGTGTAATTGTCAAAATATATATTTAGCTGAAAGAAAACATGGTAAAGTGAAGTATGCCAAAACCATACAAACTGAAAGGGTTGCCAGTTATTTAAATATGTTGGTTAGGTCAGCAGAATGAAGGTGGGCTAAAACCCTGGGGGCAATCATAAGAATATTAGCAGCGGGGTTCATGGCAACTAAGCAGAATTATTCTGCAGTGTCTTGCCTTAACTTTAACTTTCTGCAATATGGAAGTGAGCCAGGCCCACCAACCCATATCCCCCAGATGAGGGGCAACATCCACTGTGCTGTTGAGGCAGTCAATTTGTATTTTATAGTTATGATTATATAAATTACTGTCTTATTTCTAAAAAAAAAATTGTGGCATGTATTCTTACAGGTATTCTATTCAACAAAAACTTTGGGCAGCACATATTGAAAAACCCACTCGTAATACAGGCAATGGTAGAAAAAGCAGCACTCAGGCCCACAGATGTCGCCTTGGAAGTTGGTCCTGGGACTGGAAACATGACTGTCAAACTGCTGGAGAAAGTCAAGAAAGTCATAGCATGTGAAATTGACCCAAGGTTAATATATATACATTAGAACTAATGAACATGTTATTTGTATAACTAATTGCATACATGTTCTTTATTCTATAGTATCTTATTGACAAGCTCAATTGCTTAAGAGTATAAAATGGTGCACTTCAAACTCACAGCATGTGTTTGATAATGTGCATGATACAGTTTTAACCAAAATGTAGATTTCTTTACCAAATATTATGAAATTCTCTAATTTTTTTTTTAAATCAGTCAAATAAATCAGTCTTTTAATATTCATGATTGTCAAAAGCTGCGCAAAAATTTCCTGCAAAATTTGTTTTCAAGCAGGTAGTGCAGGAACATAAAGGTGTACCTGATTGTTCACAATTTATGAGAAATCTTTTTTGTGAAGTAGCCTACAGGAAATAATTTATGACTTCCAGCAATGTTCTAGTGTTATCAACAAAATTTGAGAAAACTGAATACCAAATTTCATACAAGCAAATGTGAGTAGAAGAAAATTTCATAGAAATTGGGAAAGTGGTTTCAGTTATGAAAAAAGCATTTGTTATACTGGTTGCAATATAGTTTATTTCATTTCATCTTGTCAGTATATTTTCAAAAATGCATTTTGTTTGTTTATATTTTGTAAACCTGTGAGCACCCCAACTTAAGCTGAGTTTGATCTTTTTTTTAACCACTCATCCATTTGACATGATTTATTTAAATATTTGAAGGTAATTAAAAAAGTTATATATTATATTCCTGAATGCTTTTTTTTATGTTAATAATTTTAAAAATTCCAAATTTTCTTTTCGTGGTTTTTTTGGCACTCAAGTTTTATTGTCCCTTGATGGTGCTAAATAGGTCAATGACCTTGCTGGAGCTTTACATAGGCGGTTGAAACATGGCTGTGTGGATATATTGCAGAAAATTTCAGTTAGTGCCATCTTAACTTGTAGGAAGATTTTCCTACAAGTAGCCCAGGCACGTGGAAGAAATGGCCTGCATGCTATATTTTAGAGAATTTGAACGAGTTAACTTCAAGCAAGAATTGATGCCATTCCACGCACTGACTGTCAAATTTTCAATTCCCACAGTTTGTAGCAGTGTGATGCATTGCAAAACACCAATAGGATTAACCTTGAACTGTATGTTGTTGTTCTTGGACAATATTTTCTTCAACATGTGTTTTGCCATAAATTACAGAATGCTATGTGAATATTGTTTTCAGTGCCATGTGAAATTAATTTTTTAATGAATCTCATTTTGAAAGTATTTTGTGTGTGTGTGTGTGTGTGTGTGCATGTGTGTGTGCGCGCCTGCCCCCCCCCCCCCCCCCCCCCCTCTCCTCCTCTCTCTCCTCTCTCTCTCCTCCTCTCCTCTCTCTCTCTCTCTCTCTCTCTCCTCTCTCTCTCCTCTCTCTCTCTCTCTCTCTCTCCTCTCTCTCTCCTCTCTCTCTCTCTCTCTCTCCTCTCTCTCTCTCTCTCTCTCTCTCTCTCTCTCTCTCTCCTCCTCTCTCTCTCTCTCTCCTCTCTCTCTCTCTCTCCTCTCTCTCTCTCTCTCTCTCTCTCTCTCTCTCTCTCTCTCTCTCTCTCTCTCTCTCTCTCTCTCTCTCTCTCTCTCTCTCTCTCTCTCTCTCTCTCTCTCTCTCTCTCCTCCTCTCTCTCTCTCTCTCCTCTCTCCTCTCTCTCCTTTTCTCCTCTCTCTCTCATATATATATATAAATTTTTTTGTGTATGTACCTACACATATATCTGTTTACATTGATTGTACTGTATACCAAGTGGTTAATTCAACCTGAAACAGCAGAATAACCAGGGCTCGGAAAGTTAATCACAGAAAGGAATTCGTTCAAGTTCCTCTAATGTTGAAAGGGAACTACTAATTCTTGTTATAGTGGTGGATTCAGGGAAGGGCATAAGGGACGATCTCACCCCTGCAACCCCCTCCCCCAAAGGGGCATTGTTTCAAATGGTGAAAATAAAGATTTTTTTTTTATAAATTGATTCAAAGAAATTCAAGTTCTATATTATAAAAATATTTCATTAGGGGGCCAAAAGTTTATTCACATCTCAATTACCCCTCTCCCCCTTCCAGACTTCAACTCTGGTTCCACCACTGTTAGGAAGGAGCTGTAAAGTTCCTCACACATTCCACTCATATATTCTAGTGATGTACACAGGACTGAGTGTGTTAATTTTGGGAGGCAATTCTTTACGTGCCACTGAAAATTGAATTTGAAATTGCATTTCATGGCATATTTCCGAAACCATTACTGATTAAGCAATACAATTTTGAACAGTGTTACAGGAAAGGAAGTTCTTCAACCAGTTATGAGTGTAGTGGTAATATCAACCCCCACCTTCTTCTCAACGTACTTGGGGTTCGTCATCTATTTTTGTCCGTTAATTTCAAAATGCTTGAGTTGTAATGCAAGTTTACATACAGTGTGTTAATTAGAATGTGAAAAGCAACGAAAGAGGTCATCTTGTCAGCACTTGCTAATGTTACTGTTCTTGTGAAATCAGCATTTGTATGTTTAAAAGTGTGTGTAGGAATGCATGAGGGATATGCAATCTGACGTGCAGTGTAGCATAACAACCAGGTGTTGTCCACATGTAGGTATAAGCAGGCATGGATATACCTTGTTCCTAATTTGCACATATTACAATGCTATTTATAACAAATGCCAAAAATTGTTTCTAATAAATCTTTCATACATTTTGATGTAGAATCCAAATCTACAATAAAACATGTGGGTTCCCATTTGAAATATCAATATTACTCTTTTCCACTTGCCTTTCAAACTCCCAACACCATCTTCCATATGGAACGACGATGAGCTACCTTTTGCGGGCTTTCAATAGTGGGAGTTGATTTGGACATGTTTTGTCATACAATGCATCTATTTCACGTTATTCCATAGTCTCAAGTTAAATGAATCACCTGGTATATCAGATGTAAACTGTAAAATTTCTGCATGCTCAATAAATCCAGTACATAGATGATTGGATATTTTGTAAGTCATAATCGCATACAGAATGAACACAAAAGGAATTGGCCAGGGATGTGTTTGCAGTAGTGTAATATTTCAGAACCATTAGTCAGCTTCTTCTTCACACAGTACACTGTCATCAAATTACCTAGTCAGTAAGCCTGCTTAAGAAGCTAGGTAGAATCCCCATTTCACAGTTTTGTAAGAACAAAGTACATCTCAAAATACACGAAAATATAAATTTCAAGTCCATTAAACCGAGCAGAACCATTACATGGAGCTGAACGAGGATACTGTAAAATATGGGGCATTTCAAAATTTGGGTTTTGGTTTACATGATATTCATAAAATGGAAAGTTTGAAAAAATTTCATTATCAAAAGTTATGTACATGGTTTGATATATTGCACTTTTCCTGCGTTAAATAAGACAGTGATCGGTAGATCACTGTCTTATTTAACGCAGGAACTCCAATCAAACTGTCCTGCCACAACTTCGAACATTTCTGTTGTAGGCATGTTGAGACGGTGTTTTTTGGTGAGACCTGTCTTTAGCATGGCAAATGTTGAAGGTGGTTAGTGTAGTTGTTCTGCTAGATTGGGTGAGCTTCTTAAGTGAGAAAAATGTCCTTTCAACACAACACTCAAAAGCACTTAAAATTTGGCCCAAGTGATGCCACAGTGTGCGTGCAATGGAGAACGGCTAGAATGAAAGTACAAAATACGCAAATGGCTAAAATTCATTTTTGTAGGTTGGTGGCAGAGTTACAAAAACGAGTCCAGGGCACGCATCTCCAGTCGAAACTGCAGATAATGATTGGGGATGTTTTGAAGTCAGAGCTGCCCTTTTTCGACATTTGCGTTGCCAACATCCCCTACCAGATATCATCGCCCCTCGTGTTCAAGTTGCTGCTGCACAGACCGTTCTTCCGTTGTGCTGTGCTGATGTTCCAGCGCGAGTTTGCGCAGAGGTTGGTTGCCAAGCCAGGTGACAAGCTCTACTGTCGGTTGTCCGTAAACACGCAGCTTCTGGCTCGTGTCGATCTCCTCATGAAGGTGAGAGCAGATTTGTCATTATGGTCATGCCACCTAGCAAGTGCACGCAGAGGTGTTCAGTAATATCTGTGCATATTAAATATAAATTACCAAATAATTTCTAAGAAATTCTGTTCCATTGAAGATAAATTACATACATGTATTGTGACCTGACATACAGCTCATTTGCGAGAACAGCACATTTCACAAATGAGCAATATACTGTCTTAAAAAAATGTGTGTAGCCACTTCCAGCTCCCTAACAAATTTAGAATTTCCACGTAAAATAAAACCTGTAAGATATTGTCTTGCAGCCAAATATTTACTATACATTTTTTCTAAACTTTATTTTTCTTTCAAATTAAGGGCTGATTGCAATTTGCTAAATTTGTTATAATATTAATATAGTTTTTGAAGTTGGTTGTCTATCAGCCGGACTTTGCTAAAGAGATCACTGGGTGCAGTATTTTGCATGTGAGAACTTTGAAGGGGGTCATGAAAGGTGCCTCATTCTTTTGCAGGGAAAAAGTTTTTAACTTTGACATTCCTAAAAGCTACTTAAACAGGGTGGAGTAAGAAGGTGGATCAGTTTTTGGCCAGTCATAAGGCATCAATATACAATTGTTAATTGCAGGTCTCGGAGCAAGTCACTCAAAAGTTAATTTTTTTTTACGCTGAGTCACTAAGCTAGGGTCTTTTTATTCTGCAGTTTTGTCACCAAAAGTTACTAATCTTTACACAAAACTGTTGAGGCACAGATAACAGAAGTTAATGCACTGTACATAGAGTACTTTGGAATACTATGAGTCATCATCAAAAGACAGCATTGTAAACTGTTGAGAATCAAGTTCTGCCATGTATCTGGAATAATTGTATTGTAATGAATTAATCTCTCACGCGCAACATTATTTTTGGGCATTCCATCTCACTTTTTTTTTTCAAACGCTTTGCAATTGCATTATTTACACATCATTGTCGCTGCATTGGAGACTTTTGTATTCACCTACAAGTCGGGTTTCGTCAATTTTCGTGGACTGGTCTCGCACACCCAAGGAAAAACCAATAGTTTAAAGATTGACAGTTCCTTTGCATACATTGGATGATATGTATATCTAAATTTAGAATGCCTCGCAGAAACTGTTGTAAGTAACTATTTGAGGGGAATGGCGCACTTATGTATTATATTTACCAACTTTTCACTACTACAAGTTTTTTGGAGTGTCAAAACTTCTCTTTAGCATACATGATATAAAAAATTAGTCACTAAATCATTTTTTTAATGATCTGTGGTTACCAAATCAACTATTTTTTTGAAAATGTGTGCTCTGACCCCTGTAATTGCATGGTGCCTGCGCGTAAACATGATCAGGGATAGTCTGTAAGGGTAAAAACCTCCCCTACCTCTGTATCTCCTATCAAATTCTTTAGTCAAACAAAAGTAGTAACAAGGCAGCAGCACTGCAGTTATTTCAACTAATTGATGTGTTACCATTACTGGTTAAAGATTTCCATTGATAACCAGTTGATGCAGCAAACAAGCAGCTAAACCCATTTCATTAATTTGGAGTAAGAGACTTTGGGTATGCTGGACAAAAATCAGTTGGTGAGATAAGCAGGCCAGTCATAGCACTGTATAATTAAACACAACACACTCCTCCATTCCACTGTTGTTCAGTTGCATTCATGGAAAAAAAAAAACTATTTTGACATGAATACATCTTTAAATTTGCAACCATATTGGAAGACAATCCAGAAAATCAGATGATAACAAAATCGAGGGATACAGTTTGGCATTGCAGATCCGAATCTATCGTCTACATTTAAAATTCAATTACACCACTCGATTGCCAAAGGATCAAAAAGAATATGTTTTTCGTTGAGTGAGGACTGCGAAGCAATGTTTGTGGGGGGGGGGGGGGGGGGTGCCGCAATTATGAGTTAGTTTCGTCACGTCTCGTAACTTCCGTGTTGTGTAACTTTTGACTAGGAGAAGCTACGATGCTCGTTTAAGTTTCAATCTTTAGCTCTCGTCAACAATTGATTGCGTGTATAAAAACATTTGTGTGGCTTGGTAATGGTGAAATTGTATGAGTTTAATGCAAAAAAAAATTAAGAAAATTTAACACAATGTTGGCTTGTACTTGTCAAAAAGCCAAGTCAAAATACAGAAATTGTATACCGTTGGAAAAAGCATTTCAAAATTAATCCAGTGATACTCATAAAACCCCATATCATCGAGTGAAGCGGTGCCAAGAACATAAAATAAATTTAAACATGAAGGTGTCCAAGCGCGTCAACATACATATTTACGTAAAACAAACAGCAGTGTCCCCAACACAACCACAACCCATTTTTTCAGCACTGTTGTTCTGCTGCACAAATCTGTCTCATGAGGGTGAAACATGGACGTGGTGACAGTGGTTGGTGAAGTGATTCTAAATTGAACTACAATATAGCTATGCGATTGACTTTTATTTTACTTTTATGAAATATTATTATGAAAGATTATTTACTATGGTAATTATGGTTTGTATAAGAATATTTACATTATTAACACTTCAGCATTTCTTAAGGTTCATGTCCGAGACAATTCTAATATGTCCACTGAACATGCAGGCAGTGTGTCGACTTACATTGGGAGTTGATGGTTTGATTCAATGTGGCCATGCTTTGGGTGGTTTCTCACCCATAATGATTTTTCATCTCAATACTGCATACCATGTGCTTCTCTGACTTCCCCTAGCTACAAAGTTGAACTCAGTGTAGCGATGTGTACAAAAATAAACAAGCGTCTCTCTGGAAGGGTTATTTATAATGCATAATAAATGCTTAGAAATACATCTGAATTTGAAATGCAGTATTTCATTACTGTACGCCTGTGTGGGCTTTCAGTAATGAATGATGGAAAATGGAAAATATGGAAAATAAGTAATCAAAGAATTACTAGTGCAGAGTGCCAAACTATAAATGAAGTTTTAGTGTGAAATACTATTCTGTATAAGTATTATTGTGAATGACAGTTAAGTTTAAAACATTTTAAGAGTATTCGTCTTTGATGTGAGTGCCCATTTATCTTGTCCTTGTAATTAACAGGTAAGCAAGAACAATTTCCGGCCACCTCCAAAAGTGGAATCCAATGTAGTGCGCATCGAGCCACGCAACCCACCTCCACCCGTCAACTTCACAGAGTGGGATGGCCTAACGCGCATCGCATTCAACCGCAAAAACAAAACTCTGAGTGCTGTGTTCAAGCAGTCGCTCGTGGTAACTGCGCTCACCAACAGTCATCGCATCTTCTGCTCGCTTAAAAATATTGTGAGTGCTTGTGTTTTTTATCTTTACATTGTGCCATTTCGTAACTGGGATTGGTGTTTCTGCAAAACATTCATTAGAGAAATGTATTTGGTTAGTGTAGTTTAGAAACCTGATCTCAAACTTTAAGGCCCACACTTTTCATCGGAGGCCTCTTGACATAGACTAGCAGCTTCTATAGATAACTTATATCTTTGAACTAACGTTTGCTCACTACAGAAATCTCAGTAGTTTCTTAATCCAGTTAGTTTGGTATTTTCTGCCACATCATTACAAAAAATTGCATTATTGCATTCGCCTAATGTATACATTCAAGTTTGCTAAAATAAAAATAAAAAATCAACAAATAACTATTGTGGTGAACAATATATTTATAGTTAATTGGTTCTCTTATTTTGTTCTGCTTTTCCAAGGGTGTAAGATTTTTTGTGTGAAATCAGATGGTCACAGAAAGGTCCAGCGTGGTTTTGATTTTCTCCTGTTATAAGCATAGGGTGTTACCTGTTACACATACTGTATTAAAGTGTGAGCATGCTGGCGTATTTATTTAGCCTGTCTTACAGTATACAATCGCATTACAGGGAAAATTTGTATGGTATAATTTACCACTGGAATCAAGGGGCAAGCCTGCATGTGTGCATAGTTTGTCTTCTGCATCAGGTTTTTTTTATTTGTTCCCTCAATGAACAAGCTATAGATGTTCCGTTATGAAATGTTCCATATATGTGCCTTCACATATGTTTTGTGGCAGTATTGTGGAGTTGTGAGTATCATAGATGATTTTGATTGGTTTATTCTTATTTCTAATAGCCCATCGCTGAGGATCTTGACATGAAACAGAAAATTGAAGATGTTTTGAAAGGTGGTGGCTGGGAGACTAAACGAGCACGGACAATGGATATCGATGACTTCATGATGTGAGCAACCACAAAAAAATCAGGAAATGATTGTTATTGTTTTATTTTCATTTATCTAATTTTCAAAAAAAAAAAATTTAATGTTTTTTTTTTTACAGGCTGCTGACTGCATTCAACAAAGAAAACATTCATTTCTCCTGAAGTCTGCCTTTGGAAGTTTTTCGCCAAGATTTCGCATTTCACTTCAAACGTACTGTTACAATCATTGTTAAAATAATAAATTTTATTTTTACAGTGAAATAAAACAGCTGATTTTGGATTGTTGAATATGTAATTTTCAACATACCAAATTTAGCAGTTAAAAATATTAATGAGCTCAGAGTGCCTTTGAGTTAACAGAATTATTTCTTGTATCTGCAGGATTTCTTCTACCAAAGAATTGGCTGATGCCACTCTGCAACAAATCACAGACATACATAAGATGGCTAACAACCAACATACCATCTAAATTTAAACACCATGCACCTTTGAAATTAGGCTGCTAATTAAAAAGTGCCATCTATGAAGCTTTATTGGGTGCCTAATCCAAACAAATTTACTCTTAAAATTTTTACTACTAATTCATTTTTAATAAATTAACTAAAATTTGTAATATACAAAGATCTTAAATGCATTTTTCAGTGTATTATAAGAAAATTAAAAATACTGATACTAGATAAATTCAGAAACATTTCACACCTCTGGTAAACTTAAGAATCACCACAAATTTATGTTTTACATTTAAAAAAATGAATACATAGTATTTTCTGTCAATTTTTTTTTGTCAATTTCAGCACTATAACATGTGTAAGGTGAAACTATTATATCTGCAGTAATCCTCCTATTATATAATAGGATGATCTGTCTCTATTTGTCCGTCTTTAATACTTCTAAGTCCCTTGAAAGTCAACAGAAGTTCTTCAAATTTTGCAGAGCAAATCCTCAGGGTCTAATACAGGTGATGTTCGAATTTCAACAAGATCAGATTACACAATCATTACCTTATACCCTAAACACTCATTTTTCAATTACTTTTTTCCTATGAAAGTTTTGTATTAATGTATAGAGATTATTGCATAGAGATATGAAGGTAATGGAATATCATTTTTGTTTACTCTAAATGTCTCGCTTCAATGTTGAGTTAAATAAGTGGGGTCACAGTGGTCAAGTGGCTAGAGCGATTTCAAGTGGGGCTGCAGTGGCTTAGTGGATAGAATTATATCCAATGTTGAGTTAATTTCATATCATTTTTTTTTCTGTCGTATGATAACAAAAATTTATAACATCATAACTGTTCTAGGCATGTGACAATACTAAAAAGTAAAGGTCACATGCTGGGCCCCTAGTTGTTAATAAAAATCTCGAATTGTTAACTCAATTAGTTTAGTTGTCTGTATGTCAAAGTTTGATGTACCTTGAGTTGTAACGATGCTGCCACCATTGCATTAGTACCGTTAACGACCACCGGGACAGCAGCGCCTGGATACTTCCTTGATTGGGCTCGGCTTCCCCTCCCTTTCTCCTTTTGATCCCCTACCTTGATTCCCCACATTAGTGCATCATCATTTTTAATATGAGGGGTAGTTTAATCAATTCTCTTGCTCAACTTCCCCGGCACGATCGACAGAAGACACATCGACATGGGTCTCAATATCTCCACTCTCTTGACTGGGCCGGACGAAAGAGCACAGGGTATGACTCTTGCCTGCACGGACTGCGGCCCTTGGAAGTACACATAGCTACGGACCATCATCGCATGCTTCACTCTCGTAAGGTTGGTAGTTGTTCCTTCCTTATGCCTTACACTCGAAAGAGTGGTACTCAGCGGAAAATAAGAAGGGCAGGTAACCCCTGCACTTCACATTCGATCCCCATGGGGCAGAGCTCCCCCCCCCCCCCCCCCCCCCCCCCCCCAACGGGAGAGGCTTCAACTCCCAGTTCCCTCCCAACACTTACCCATATTTTTGCGTGTATAGGCTGCATATCCTTACCAAAAAAAAATGACTACAGAAAGTGGGGTGAGGCTTGTATACAAGATATTGGCATCATTTTTTTTTCTCCCAAAATATGTTTAGAAATTTGTCAACATACAGTATATTTTAATGTTTTAATTCGGGAAGGACGGAAGCAATAAATAAAGGGAAAAGAAAAACTATAAAAAAAAAATTTGCTCGTGCAGTTATTTGTTCATATCGTTCATAAACAAAATAACCGTCATCCTGCACATGTAAAATGTAAACATGTTGGATCTTGCCCATAAATGTCGTACATGAGAAAATAATTTCTTTGCTGTACAAGAGAAAGATATCTTAGGTAGTTTGCATGCCCGCCGTGGCTCTACAAATGCACATTGATAAGCTGCCATTTTGTGTAACATCATGTTGTGGTTTTGCTTCCTCAAGTCTTTTTACTATCTTTGGAATAGTAATTGTGTGATGTATATTCGTAAACATTGCAACATAACACAAATTTCCTGTCTCAAATGTTTTGTAGGGGAGAAATTAAGTCTGAATTTACTATGCTTCTTTGGAATTGTGACTTAACAATATTTACAGGAATACAAAATTCAGTGCAGCTTATACTTGAAATGTTAATTATCCCTAATTTTTTATCAAAAACTTCTGGTGCTACCTATACACGTATGCAGCCTATACGCACAAAAATACTGTATTTCCAGTACTCATCAAGACAGCAGGAAATCTTCACCCAATAGTGTATCTCCCTTCCTTAGCTTGACCTTGCCTGCATGGGCAATCCTTGTGGAAGTGTTGACCTAGGCATAACCAACACTATGGGAGCACGGTGGTGCAGGGAGGGGGTGTGTAGGTATTGACCTTATGCTCGGGTGGTTTATCATTGTTGACGGATTTAGGACACAGCTTTTCTAGCCTGTGCATTATAATTCAACTCAATTTCTTTTGCCTGGTCCACAAACTCATTAATGGTTTGTGGTTTCGGAAACTGTAACAAGTTTCGGAGCTTTGTTAGAAGCATGTGTGTCACATTGCACACACAGTCCTCTTCGCGTTCAGTTGGGAAAATGTGTTTATACATCTGCACTTTGTGACGCATAAAGATTCCAGCCTCCTCTTTGCTGGCTTTGGTTTGACTGTGAAATTTGGTGGTCAGGCGAACTATGGCTTCCTCGCCAGTGAATTTTGAGGCGAGGAAAGTACACAGCTGCCCCCACTCTGTGATGAATTCCCCATACCTAGCCCACCATTTGAGCACTTTCCCCTTGAGTTGTCGAAGGGGCCCCATTGACCCATTGCGTGAATGGTATTTTGTGCACTCTGAATTCCAGTTCACATTCTCTCGTGAACGCCGTTGGGTCTTCATTTGTTCTTCCTCCAAACTCTGGCAGTTGGAGTTCTGTGACAGGGCTCTGGCGATCACCAGTATTCGGTTGTCAATAATCTTCGGCATGTCTGCAAACTTTGCAATGATACACCAGGCCTGGCCTCTTGATGCGTTCATCTGGCAATCCAATGCATGCATGATGGAAGTTCTGGCAAGTTCGGCACTCGTTACACTGGTATTCCAACCCGTCTGTGTAACGAGACTCATCTGCCACCGCAAGCATGGGCAGTGGAAGCGGTTATGACAGTGAGCACATGTAATCACATGGGCCCCATGCCAGGACATGTGGTTACATGGCAGCGGTCGAGAGTAGCATCAGCCATGTTGGTTTCGAGACTGTCGGTGAGACTCTGTTCTCAGCCCGACATTGCAGTTGTTAAATTGACTGTGGTTGAGCACCATGGGATATTTTCAGACTCCCCAAAGTCCGTTTGAGTTTAGATTTGAAGACTCCCGGCTAGGTCACTAGATCGGCTGGCATTATTCTATCCCCTAGTCTGAACTATTGAAGCTGTGGCCCACGTTGGGCACCACAAAAACCCTTGACACGCGATAGCCTTTCGCTGAAACGGGTCGCCGCGGTCAATTACAGTTTTGTTTGTGTCGCTAGTCACACAAGATTAGTGAAGTCAATAACTTAGTGCCGTTGGACCGGCACACGGCCCATGTAGAGGGTTGGGCATGTGGCCTGCATGCTCGGTACGAAGTCTGGTAACACTTGGCGGATGGGGCGGCACACTGCCATGGGTTTACTTATCTGGCTGTTGGCCCGGGTTTGCAACTGACCGAACTGTGGTGACACAGGTGGCCGCCACTGCTACAGATGCTCTGGTAGCTCCTGGACCAGGAGTTTGCGATTCTGTATGGGATATCCTAGCCCCATTGGATGGTTGCTACTATGGGATGCGGTTGTCCGGCGGTCTTCATAAGCACGGGAAATAAGTGTGGGGAAGGAGATGGTAGATGAGGTCTCTCTAGCTTGCGGGCAGCAAGAGCTCGTACCCGTAGGGTTAGGCTGCTGAGTGCAGTCAAGACGCGGTTGCAACTCTGCTTATTCTTGGAGTTAGTAGTGCCGTTCTCAATTTCCACCGAATGCCCCTCCTCCAAGTATAGGGCATAAGGAAAAATAACTACTACGGCCTAAACACAGTGAAGCAGGTGGTGAAGTCCCGAGTGGTGTATCAGACAACGCTGAAGCCGAACAGGCAAGAGTCATACCCGGTGTGCCTTCGTCCGGCACAGTTCAGCGCGGTGGACGGAGTATAGGCTGGTCTGGCTGGCTAGCTGCCTTAGGGACGTCTTGCTAGTTGTGGAGGCTCTACCGTACTACACCTCTGGGGCACAGCACAGGTGGCCAGCTAATGGGTGTGTGGTGCGAAAAGTATATAGTCCATTCCCGATTGGAAGCGACTGAGGAACCTTTGAAAATACACCCTAGCCATTAGCTGCATGCATAAGCTAGTAAAAAATGTTGCAGGTTCTGGTGCGGATGCTGTACCAGCACCAGAACTTTTTTTACTAGCTATGCATGCAGCTAATGGCTAGGGCGTTTTTTCAAAGGTTCATAAGTCGTCGCTTCCAATCGGGAATGGACTATAGTCTCCTTCTGCTTTATTCTGAAGGACTCATTTCTACATAGGGTTAACACAGTAACTCAACGAAATAAGTGCGAATATATTTTCCAGGTAGAATATACATGGGGCCTGTACTACCTCATAACTATTCCAGAGTTGAACGGAAGTTATCCTATGTGAATCCAGGTGAAGGAGACCTGGCACTGAACTAGAAAAGGAGATCTGGTTCGGTAGCTGTGAAACTGATCCTAACTAAACTCACCATTGTTCAGAAGAGACTGTTGACCACTATTAGAGTTGGTAGTGGTGAGTGAATGAATGAATACAGTTACCAGCAGGTAAGGCAAGCATGGTGCATCCTGAAGGGACCGTCAATCACCACTACCTGAGAGGTAGTGTGGGCGCAATTGCTGTTACCAGCAGGTAAGGCAAGAGGATTGACGTTTTCGAGAGCTGTTAGCGAAGAGTTGCCAGAATGTCTGGAAGGCATTGTAGCCACCATGGAAGAGCTTCTGGTGGGTCATGAGGACCTGGTGACTTCTTCCGGCACAGTTCAGCGTGGTAAAGGTGGCATAGACATATTTCTTCGGGCAGCACATGGACTTATATACTCCTTGTCCATGGGTCCTTGGTGGGGAGAGGTGTGGGAGTGGCAAGTGTCATCCCTTGGCACGCCGTAGAACTACGTGACCTTGGGCGGCAAGCTCGACCAATAGTAAAATCTCACTTCAGGGAGGTTCACGTGACGTCTGATGAAAGTGTGAAGCAAAAGCGAACAGTAAAAGCTGGACCGACATGTCTGTAATAATGCTCCTTATTGCAAGGGCTTACCCTGTAGGCACGTGACCGACCCTTAATACTGTTGTAACCCCGCCTTAGTGAAGTGTAAGCATGTTCAGATGAGGCAAAATCAAGTTTCTAGTAGAATCCGACAATGTGTCGCACGTCAATGCATTTTTGGATTAGCGAACAGAATGCTTTGCTTGATTGAAAATTTATACTAGTGTTAGATTTCTGGAAATATGTATAATTTTTATTTTGCATTTGATTTGACAATTTTGAAACTAGCTTACACATATGTTCATAATGTATAAATGTGCAAGTGCCATAAAATATAGAACCAATATAGTCCAAGTTCTAGAAATAGTTGAAGAAAATCACAACTTTTGGTCTGGAAAGCAGGGAAAAGTCAGGAAATTTTGCACAGGTTGTTTTGTATCTTTATCATAAAACTTATTTTTTGTCTGCAATAAAAAAAGCTTGATCTCGAAGTTCAGGAACTTTGTTTGAAATTCTGTGTGTGATGTGCAGTTGTAAAATTTCAGTGGTCATGTGATTAAACCCTTTGGTGTCCGAAGATACACATCCAACAAGGCTATAATAGTTATTAGTACATCTGTCTGTGTGTGGGTGGCTGCATGGCATTCTACATACAGTAAGTACATTCTTGTGAGTGTCTGTACAAAAAATATTTATTGGCAGAATGTATCGTACTTTAACAAAATTTTGCACAACAATAAATTTTAATCAGAAGACAAAAATTATTTTGTCATATGGTATATACAGTATGATTATTTCATGGTATGCATACAAATTCCATCATATGGCATGCTCAATTTACAAAATGTAATTAAGTTGTGACAACTGCCAGAAAACCAGTAAGGTGTTGCTACACTGTAACTTATAAGAGCACCTCCGTCACAGCTTGGACTGGGTTTGCCAGGCAACGACATCCTGCCACCAAGTAGGCCGCTCAAACACCTGTGGTGTCTGGTACACAGCCGCCTGAATGTTCCTGTACACCTGGCCGTCCGACTTGCCCAGCACCGAGTTGAGGCAGAAGTCCGGAGGAGCAATGGCATCCACCAGCGAAACAGCCTCCGGCTTCAGTCTGGAGCAAAGCAGGAGGATGCCGTCCCGCAGCATCCCAGCTGGACCGCTGCCTGACATGTACTCGCCTAGAAGTGTGAGAACAGCAACTTTCACTCCGCGCATGACTTTTAGAGCTCTGGTTGCAGTTGCTAAATATCAGTTTTATTTTTTTTACCTTTAAAAATGATATGAAGATGGAATCGACACTTTTTTCTTTCTAACATATAACTGTTAAGTCCAGTAACATTACCAATGAATTTAAAATTTAAAAAAGCTATAAACCATTTATAATGTGATTTAAAACTTATTTTTAAATAATTTTAAAACATTACTTGTACCTAGTAGGTGTAGTTAAAAGACTATGCAAATTACAACTGCTCTTCCAATGTTATTAAAGATGTAGTTGTTCGTCTAACGACTGGTTATCTGTTTGAGTTGGGAGGCTGTGGAAGACTGTTAAAGGCACATGGTGTATCATTTATTCAAAGTGTTCTAAAACTGTAATTTTGAAACATTTGAGGCCTTCTTTGATTAAAAATTATAGAAGAGTATAACAAACCACATATATTTTGTATACTTTTAATGTAGCAATCAAAATGTTACATGTATTATTTTTAGAGTTTGGAAATCTGGGAAACACACTGCAGTAAATGGGTGTATCATAAATTGACAACTTAACAAGGGATGAAGTAAAAAGACTTTTAGAAACATACTGCGAATAAAAAAAATATATATATATATATTTTTTTGGCCAGGAAATATTGTTGCAAAGGGCATGAAATTGTAAAAAAGAAAGAAATTTATGCTGAAAAAACTGGGAGTAAATAAAGTAGGTGTTAAATACATGAAACTGTAAAATCATAGGTTGCAGAAAAGAGTTTATACTGTATTTGTATTTAAACACAAACTGGAGGACAGCAGCAATAAAGTCCAGATCATGAGTTTTGTATGTAAATTTATAACATGTGAATGTTAACAAATATGATACAAACTAACCTTCATAAAGTGTGGCCATGTGCTTTTGCAACCTTGATGCTCCAAATAAAGAACACAGGTCAACAAGAACATTCTGAATGTTTTCTTCTGCGTTCTTGCGTGAAGCGAGTTGCCAAAATTTTGAAATGATGAAATGCTGGCAGGAAAAAAAGAATTCAATTTTAAACACGTTCACTTGTTCTGTAACATGTATTGTAGAAACAATGGATGCACTGTATGTATTTACATAGACCCTTACATTTACTACTGATGCAGGCCTATGCCTGACAGCCCTATTTACAATCAATTTTCCGCTTCATCTAAGTTCACCCTAAGAGCTACATCTAGGATCAACATATCAAACATTACACAGTTTGGTTTCAGCACAGGACTCAAGGTCAACTTTGAGAATGTTTTGGCTGATGAGATTCCCATCGAGATGCAGAAGATGCACTAAATGAGAAGAGCTATCATGTGTTGCTCTTAGCAATCACAGCACTTGTCTTACTTCCACCAAGTGGGAAGAATTGTGAAGCGCAGAGCAGAATTTTGTACAAATCAGGCAATGCCCTCGTAAATGGAACATTGGATAACTTTCCCATTGGTTCATCTGTGGCAGATGGTATCAACGCAGAGACAGATGTGCTGACTGAACAGATTTATCAGGTACTCTCAGTGGAAATATGGGTGAAGCACGGGACGTGTCCTAGAGATCTTGCATGTAAATGATGGAGAAGGGAATTTAAGGCCCAGTTTTTTAAGCCACAAAGTTTCATAAACATACATCAAATTTGAAGTGAAACTTAGGTTTATTGCAAATACCACAGAAAATATTTAAGGCTAGGTGCTGGGTTTTTGGATACAGTGGACTCCTGATCTACTGTTTTTCAGGACTCTGTCATAAAATTTCCATACATCCAAAATTTTAGTAAATGAGGATTTGACATGTATGTCAATAAAATACATTAACCTTCTAAACTTCATGTTGAGTATAATGAGAGCTGTACATTATCAGTGAATGAAGTTTAGCTAATAAAAACAAAAAAAAAAAGGGATATTACTGTAAATAATACATTAAAAAAATGTTCACATCAACTCATTTAAACAAGAATTATAACGTCACAGAATACTGTATGCAACTACCTGTAATCACACACTGAATGCAAGCTGTCCCCATACTTTCCAACACACTGACAATTTTGGATGCCTCGGACGCACCCGATCAGCTGAGAGCAGGCAGAGAGGTTATCGACCGGCCAGCGTGTTCATTGCAGCAAGATGGAGAAGGGGAAGCCTCAGCAGCAGAAGTGAAACAATCTGCCTTTTTTCCTTCCAAGGTAGGCACACCTGAGGGAGGGCGCAATGACGCCATGCTGGTTGCTAGGCAACTGGCTCCCTCCTTGCCAGCCGTGTGAGGAGAGGAAATGAGCTCTGCTGAATATCACGGAGAACAGCCGAAGCGTACGCATTCCAAGCCACATTATGTTGGTGATACTGTGCTCACGTGGCAAATCTGTGGTCAATGTAATTAATACTATCTCATTTTTAAAAAAGTGTGGTTTTGAGAGAGAATAATAATTAAAGTGACAAAAATTAATTTCATTGCAGCAGTCAATAATTAATAGTTCAAAACCACGTCCTCTGATTTTCACTTACACTTTGCCTGTTGTGAGTTATGCTGCACTTGGGCTTTGTGCTTACACATTATTGGATGACAAAAGGTGCCAAACAGGCCCTTCCAGCATACCAGTTTATTCAGATTATGTGTGTTCATCGAACGAATTAATATGAATCCTTCAATCTACTTGCAATAAGCTGCTGAAAATTAACTTTACACTAGGTAATACAAGTCACTTGATGTGCAATCAATTTTCGGCGACAAGGGGAGATCTGGGCATATAATTTCATTCAGAAGATGCTGTCTATTGAGGTAAATTAATATTTTGTTTAAAAATCATGTTGATTTTACACCAGGTACAATTAAAAACTAACTTTGTGTGTGTGTGTGTGTGGGGGGGGGGGGGACTTTAAATACAAAAGAAAGCATATGTGCAAAAAATAATATCTTTTTAAAAATATATAATTCCTAACATTTCAGGCAATACCATTTGCTTTGAAATATTAGTGATGATAGGTGCAACTGAACTGGAGAGCACTATGCCAAACGGTGATGTATTTTAACATATTTCACATCCAGTTATTAGACATTAGCATAAACAACCAGCTTAAAAACTATTGTTGCTGGAAATCTTAAGTGAAAAGACCAAAAGATATTTTGATCGATGCAACATCCAATAAACAATAATCGCTGGTAATTTTATCATAGATCATATAGGAATTCTGCAGGGACCACTGAAAATTAACAGTGGTTATAGCTTATCAGAAAATGTGTTTTCGGTACACCAAGAGTCCACTGTAATATGTAAAAAGTAAAAGTCCAATCACAAAAAATAATTTTTGTATAAAACTATTCCACTGAAATAATTTGGGTCCCCATCATCATTTTGCATCAAATTTCATGATGCTGAAGTGTGACACGAGATTTTGACTACCGTACGGAATTTTTAACCATCATGTAAAAACTAATGAAAATCATTGCTTTTTTTATAAAACTTCTAAAACTTGCTAGTAGAAAGCTAATTTGTTAGAACAAAGATGGAATGCCTGGATGTAGACAACGTTATACTCAAGCTTCTTCATTACTTTACTAAATTATTTCAACCTTATCACTTTATTTTCTGTAATGCTTTGTGAAAATTAAAAGCATTTTAACTTGGTTTATGTGTCTTCTTTAAAAGACGAGCACTTTGAGAAAATAAAATAATGTGGACCTTTCATCATATATGATAAGGCTTATATTTGTTTACGACTTATATAGTTATCAAATATTAATGCTTTTTGATGCTTAAACCCAGGAAAGGTAGGAACATTCACATCACAACAAAATTAAGGAGGATTTTAAAACTATTTTTACATTATCCACACTGGTAAGCATTTCAGAATTTATTGAGTCACATTAACATTATTGCAAGCGTGAAAGATAAGATTGTGCATATGCAGTACTATGTTTGATATTATTCAAGATTGGATTGTAATTTTTGAGTATTTATTGCATCTTTGAGAGACATTACGTGTATGCACTTTGGGTGTTTATTTTCATACAAGATTTGAGGTTATTATTCTTAAAAATCAATGTTATTTTTGGAAATTTACCAATGTAAATACAAACAAATCTATACGTGAAAATAACAGTAACAGTTTAAAAAATGAGATTCAAAAACACTATATACTTGAACTTTAAATTTTTTGGATGATCATTTTTTTGTTTTTTTTTCCACTTTCAATGTGCTTTATGCACTAGTCCCTATGGTCCCAAGCTACACACACGTTACAAAATTTTCAAAATATAGTTTTATCATCACTTGCATTCAAGCCATGTTTTGCGAATTCTGCAGCACGTTGCTTTGCAGTTACAGCATGTTTCTGCACTTTATAATTAAAGTTACGTCATACAAAGTGCCCAAGTATTCACATTGGGGATGCATACTTTACTCGCTAACTTTGCCTCATCTTCGAGCATGCCACTCATACAGGGGCACGTAATTACTCCTCAACATTACAACGGGACATATGCCTAAAGGGTACGTTGGCACACATCAAGAGAGACTGCAGACACATGGCTTGAAATTGTACTGTTCACCAAGAAACTCTAAGAAGCTGTCAAGCCGTCACCCAACCCAAGACATGGGATTTTACTGTTTGCTGAGCCACTGGTACACTCCAGCAAGACAAGCTAGTTCCACAGCTCGCCACCCTTTTCGCTGGAGCAGCACAGCCTTCAGAACCTCATGCCGAGGAGATAAGGAATGTCAACACCTCCATTCGAGAGGCAATAAGAAATGCCCTTCAGGGAAAGAATATTCAACCCCTGGGAAGCTAGGCTAGCAGCTTCCCTTGCCCCTCTGAAGGCCTCAAGCTTGGAAATTTAGTATAAAAAAGCCAGCACAACCCTGGCTCTGAGCAGCCGTACCTTCCAGCTTGCAAAGGCTGAAGGTAGCAGTAGGGGTAAGTGGCTGCCAACCCTCTCTCTCCAAGCTTGCAAAGGGCTGGAGAACTTTCGTAAGGGTGCTGACCTAGGGAACCCGTTTCGGAAGACAGCACCAGAGGCTCGCCACTTCACCAGCAGCCATCAGCCATCCCACAGATTCTGCCACTGCCGGTCCACATCATCATCCAGAGGCTCCCAAAGACGTCGCCCTGCTTCTACCACCCACCTTCTGGAAAACCTTCAGCAATTCCCTTGGCAGCAGGTCACGTCAGTATCCTTTCTGGACCTCTCCTAACCCACCGGACGGTGCTATAACCTCAATTACCCTCCCAGTAATTGAAATTTGATTAGGTTTCTTAAGAACACACTCTGGATAGACTAGGCACTGTGAAATGCGCTAGTTATTCTTAATTTCAGATCTTACTAGTTACTACACCTAGCTCTCGTCCAGGTCGCCTTCACCTAGATTTAAAGATAGGTTCCGCTTCCGTAATTATTTATTTATTCATTCACTTAGGAGTTAGTGTGGCATCACCGTGTTTTCCTTATTGCGTATAGTAGAATACGTACATTTTAACATATTGTTGTGACTGTCATTTAACGTAACGTGTAAATCATTTTAACCTTGTAATTTTAATTTGACTTGCGTATTTTATTTAAACTTCTTTCACTTCAGAAACGTAAGGAAGTTAATTTACTTTGAGGAAAAGATGGTCGTCGTGTGTAACCACAAACGTAGAACACACACACATTAAGAGGCAAACAGAGATCTGCCAACAGGTAGACCTTCAGCTGCGTCCGAATGCACTAGGTATTCTAACCCTCTAAGACAACTGACAAGGCAGAGTGTTCAGTTCTTCTCCCAGCTTACAAAGGCCAGAGGGGGACTAGCAGCACTCAGATCTGATTGACCTCTTGTGGGTTGCTCACCCAGGGCTCAGTAATCTGCACCACCCCCAGTTCAGTCCAAGCTTGCAAAGGCCGGATGTTGGGAACACAGGGTACTACCACTGTTTCCTGGAAGTACACGCTAGGGCCGTCTAAATAGTAGCTTCTTCTCGACAGCTTGCACCCAGAGTTTTAAATGCCTTACGCCGGGGCTGCCACCAGCCCTGAAGCTGAAATCCTAGTTCCTGTATATAAAAATCCTGGAATTGTTGGGACAAATCCTGCAAAATCCTTGGAATTAAAAAAATTGCAAATTACAGGAAAAAAAAGTGGATATGAAAGACGTTTACGTGTTTGATGTAGTTGTTTTGGTTTGGAATGTAAAAACCATGTTAATTCTTTTCTCCACTCATTTATACTTAAGTATATACAACAGCTGTATCTGCGATAATTTTAGTTTCCTCACCATTGTGATATCAATGCGATTCGCAAAACACAGTCACCAAATTTGGATTGCATGCGTAAAAACGGCAATTCGCAGCGAAGATTATTTTCAATAATGGCCTTTGCCTTTGCATGTGATCATACAGCCAGGAACAGAAATATGTAGATAACTGTATACCCACACCAGTGAATAAATAAGCAAAATATTTTGGACATACATTATTGAAGCAATGGTGTATGTCCAAAATATTTTGCTTAATTATCCACCTCCATTATAAGAATCCTTCAAACAAATACATCAGAGAAACTGACACACATCGCTGTGGGCGCTAGTGTCACCACTTTGAACAAAGTGCTATAAAAAAAACACTTGGATTTGGATTTTTCTAGTGTGTTAAAAATCCATTAAAATGGCAGGCATGCCTTACGCCTAGGGTAGTATCAGTAAAAGTCGCAGAAGGGCCCTGCAGGCCGCAGTGAAAGAAGTTATTAATTTAACATTAGTAGAAACTACACAAGGTGATAGCGATACATCCCACCACGTTCAACCAACAGTACCTTTATTTGGTCCGCTAACAAAGCTTTCCACTAAAGAACATTTGGCCTTCGAGGCTGTCCATCAGAAAGGGGAGTCTCTCCTGGGTCTGTACTGGCCGTGGCATAGGATAGAATACAAGAGCCTCCGCAGCCGATTATTTCCCATGGCATGAACACCGCCCCTCCACGCATCACAGAGTCAGCCACGGCACCACCGCTCACCTGCAGAGTGAGCACAACCGTACGAAAGAGCATCCTTCTGCACATCAGAAACCAGGTACCAAAAAGATGTAGGGTAGTAATGGTAGCCCCAGATTTTGTACCCTCTCGTCAACCTACCAGACCAACTCTATATAACGGCTGGGCACCCCAGAAACCTAAGGTTCTGGTCTAGTTCCCCAGATGCTCTCCGTGAAATTGGCTTCACGCTTCTTGACATCTCTAAAAGTGAACCGAACCAAGGTCTCCTATCAGGAAACATACTCTAGTGTTTAAATCCCCCTCATCTTTGGCCTTCACTAGAATAAATAAATCACAAAGTGTAAGTATCTCCAACGTAGGGAACTCTCGACCCAGCCAGGCATTTTTGTATTTTGCATCTCAGTGCTTATCCCATCATGAACATCCTATATTGTGCACGAAAGAAAAGAGGGTGATGCTTCAACACGAAACTAACTTCACCATATACCATATGTGATAACAGCCCAAACCGGAACGGGTGGCAGTACTAAATTTAGAAGCTTCCAAAAGATTTATTTGCTGTTCGTCGCAGGCGCACTATGTTGCAATATGACACCAGTGAGCTTTATCGATGGTTGAAACCACAGAAATTTTCAACAGTTACTAACATCAGTGCTGAACAATCTGTATGGATTTTTTTGTTGTTTACTTTACGCCCATAATCTGAGGTTAAACAAGTGATTTTGTCGTTCACTTAGGCTATTTTTATAGTATTTCTGTGCTGACAGAGAACAAATGTTTTCAAATACAGTAGAACCTCTCTATTATGACCCTTCACTGTTTCCCGAGAATAGGGTCATAATAGGGGAGGGGGGTGGTCGTAATAAAAATTTTGGGCAGATTTTGACCCATCCCTAACCCCTATGCCCCCAAACTTGCCATTTTTTGCATGAAGTTCATGTTCAATCGTCTCTAGCACATAAAAAAAACACTTTAAATTAAATAAAAATACGTATGTATATTTTAATAGCTGGACGTCTCCTGATTAATTTGATATCCAAGAAAGGTGTATTGAACCATCCCTTTCATAAAAGAGATCTAAACACAGTATGTTATGGCCATTGAAAGTGTGTGAAAAGATTAAATGATGTATTATTAAAATAATTGAACACTGTTGAAGATGCCTGAAGCAAAACACAGAACTTTATTTATTAATAATATATATGAAGATACACTGGATCACTTGTGTGCTGAAGCTAACAGTGAATACATTGCTGCGCGAGCACCTAGATCCTCTACAGTGCGGCCGGGCGCGGCGACTCGCATCTGTCGATCGGTCCTAGATCCTCAGGGCTGGGCAGCTGTCGGTGAGTCGCTACAAGCCGGTGAGTGGCGGCGGCTGGCCGGCCGCCGCCCACTACAAGATTATTCTGGCAGGCGGGGGCCAGCCGGCCACCGCCAGTGCCGTCGTTACAGGGCTGATTCGCTTTGTAACAGTGGCCCGGTGTTGATAAAACATGCTAATAGATGCAATTCACATCAATGTGTTGAATTTATACGAAATGTAGGCTGCGTGTTGGCCTCTGCACTGGCACGATGAGGCCCGGCAATGTTTACGGGAATATAAAAATTTAGTGCGGTCTACTTGAAATATTAATTATCCTAAATTTTTCATCAAAAACTTCTGACATGACCTATACATGTACATTGCCTTGCTCGCCAAAATATGGTAACATAAGAATACATTTTATTTGCACACACTTACCTATCTTTATTCACTTTACACATAAAATTTACTTCACAAAAAAAAAGCAAATGCCCATCAAAAAATTAGTATATTACGTAAGCATGGGCGCACAAATTAAAAAAAAATTATTAAAGAAGGGACACTGAATTATTTGAAGTTATACATACACTATTAAGAAACTAGTCTGTAATGTGCCACTGTTTTTAGAGCAAAAGAGGAGGGTTAATGGAAGTAAAAAAAGACAGAGAGAGTAAGGCATGTGACTAGGACAAAGAATCCTCACTGACCCCGGCCTGCAGCTTCCCCCCCCCCCCCCTACCCTCTTTTTTGTCATGAAGTAATTTATTACTTCATGCTGCTTGGTGGGACAACAAATGTCAAAGTCCACGACAGCAGCTTGAGAAATGTGCGACCACTAACATCAGTAAAGGCTAGTTTCCCATAGACTGAAAACCATGGATAATATAAACTTGTACTGAGGTTAGAGAAAAGGTCTACAAAAACAAATCCAATTGCAGTTCAAGGTACTGCGTTGACCAGGGATTACTGTATCTATTTCTAGACGTGCCTCCAATTTTCGACTTTTTCTACTCAAACTTTTCACGCTTCTTCGGGATTGAGTCGTAATAGAGAGGTGGACGTAATAAATGGGGTCGTAATAGAGAGGTGGTCGTAATAAATGGGGTCGTAATGGAGGGGTTTTACTGTGTAACAAAAGCTCCTATCTTTTCTGCTGAGGAAAATACCATAAGATATTCCTCGGTAGGCATGATTTCCTAGCAGAAGTGAGGTTATATAATCCAATTTCTCCACTTCTTTATTCACTAATGTACTTAATATTATCTAACGTTTGAGAATTTCAGAATGAAAACTTGCAATCAAACCAATACGCCACTATTTGTGGCTAAAAAGGGTTTTTTTCCAACTTTTTTTGTAGTATCATCACAAAAAGTTAAAAATCAAGTTTATTCATTTTAAAACACACAAATTCGTGTAAAAATTTGTTTTATCGCAAATGTGAATTTTGCATGCCCCTACACATTACTTAGTAGAGCAGTGATGTGCATGTTATAAATTGCAAGCATCCTTCAGATATTTTTCCCATCTGAATAGTTACATCTACACATAAACCAACATTTTAGCTACAAATGACGGATCAACCAAAATCAGATAAATTAAAATGAAAATCCAAAACTGTCTGTTTCAATGTAATATATTTCTTCAGCCAAATAAATCACTATGGTGACACCATGACTACAGCTGTGAGGGAGTTCCTTTGGGATTGTCAACAGGGAAGTTTTCAGAATATGACTTGTTTAGTTGATGCTATCCATGTCTTGATTGACAGTTCAAAATACAATAGAGATGTGAGCATTTGTGAACATACATCGAAAATGCAAGGCATGCAATTTTCAAATTGCAATGAAGCACCAAGGATAATTCAAGTTGTACTGAAAACCGTCAAATCAACCCAAAGTGAAACTACTTTCCACCATTAGAGTAGAATTGTTTATGGAACAAAGCATTGTCACACTTCTGGGAACAGTTCTGGTCTTCACTAGACTAGAATGTATTCGTAACTGCCATCAACACGCATGTTATTTCTCTGTGCGTACCTCAATGGTGAACCAAACAATAGCAGATGGGATAGTGGTAAGAAACTACACTTACTGGCATACAAAAAAAGTTCTCAAATAATGTTATGGTGATAAAAACAGGATTATTAATTCTCACCTAAATTATATGGAACGTCTACAACCCACACTTTCTGACATGCCAGAGGACACGAACAACATGTATGTTGAATGCCTGCTGCAGGTTGAAGCACTTGTAGTGCTAGGGGAAGATGGTTTACACGGAAGAATGTTGGCATTGAGGCTCCTTCCAATGCCTTTCCTGATTATCTTGTGTTGTTGGCTCGTTCGCGTCAAAAAGTAAAATGTACAAGAAGGTAATATCTCATGCTTAATGGAATTCCCAAAAGAGGAAGTTGAGGGTGTTTTGACTACCCAGAAATACAAGGGAATCTTCCGTCACAGGACTTCGGAGGAAGACGATCAGAATTAGTATCAAGAAACGACATTGTTGAGGAATCCTACTGGATGATCAAGTACTTCTGGGTGGTATAGCTTTCCTAGCTAGTACATTGGCAGTTCAACTTGACACATGACTAATACAGGCTTATCACCATTTAAACTGGAAGTAAGAAAAAGAGTAGTTTTGGTTTTTGAGTGATCTACATGTTAAGACTACATCTAATGAATGTCCATATGTAATGAAATTTTTTGTCAGTCCCCTGAAAAACAATGGAGAGAGGTTACATATTTACTAAAATACTAACCTGTAGTACTGAAGCACAACCTTAGATTTTCTTGCATAATAAATTACAAGTGTTTATGCACTTATAAATTAGAACTATTACAATATGCTCTTGATTCTAAGACCTTCTAATAGCTGCCACGTTAAGAGCTGTTATTTTGAAGGGGTCATTATTGGAAGGGGTAGTTACTGGAAATTTTTTTTCATGGTTCCCAAAATAATGGTTATTATTTCGACAGGGTTGCTATTCCAGGGGTCTTAGAAACAAGAATTCACAGTACATACAAAATGGTAAAATACTTATCCCCCCCCCTTTCATGAAATGTAGTAATTTAATGTCGAGGAAATGTTTTACCTACTAACCTCCACAAATGCAATGGACAGATTCCTGGCAAAATAAGCCTGGGAGTGATTCTTTGCCTCAAATGACGCCTGTCCTTTCTTGCGCAAACTTTTCACTTTTTCATCCAAGTTGTACAGCAAATAACTCACGAGCCATCTGTAAGCAGCCATTATTTCTGGAACAATTTGAAAAACCATTCTTGTGTTATTTACTTCAGAAAATTGCATTTAAATGTGTACTTTACTAAAACTGACACAAAGTAATTTAACAAACAGTATGTTAACTTAAAATGTTTGAATGGTATAGCACCAATTACCTCTCAACACTCACTTTCTGGTCTGATGGCCTCGTCAGCGGAAGATGCAGAGAACTTAGTTGTCAAGATCCTGTCTGCATTAGCCAAGAAGTTGACAGATCCAAGAGGACTCACAAATGGTTTGTCGGACTTGTCGGCCCTGCGGGCCCACAGTTGCATGAGCCAGTTGCTATTCTGCTGTATCAGCACGCTGTTCTCTCCTTCATAGGTGCAGCAAGCATCGTTGCTGTTGCGTAAGTCTCCAAGCCCTGCAGCTAAGAAGAAAATGTTCATTAGTCAACACCGTACAAGAAGAATGCTGCTCTTTCAATATGTATTGCACTTGCAGATAAACATGATGGTATAATGTACCTAACTAATGTGATCCACGATTACAGTCCATCACTAAACAACTTAAATTTTGTCTTACTTTGCAGCTAACACCTGAAAGTAGAGTTAAATATTAAAAATTGTCCAGATGTATCTTCCTCTTGCAATTATTATACTTTCGCAGCAGTGCACCACACAAGATCTACTCAATCTTTAACCGACTTATAGCACAAACTTTTCTTTTTCTCCAATATACCCAAACATTAATGAGGAATGTGGAAACTGGTACAGAAACTTATTTAAGTTCACATCACTCTGGCACATGGACATTGAAAGAGGTGTCGGCTAACCTTTAAATGAACTAGCAAGAATTCATGATGCAAGTGGTAACCAGAGATATGTGGCGTATACAGGGGAAGGGGGTCACCCCTCCCCACCCCCCTGAAAGTTTAAACCTCAATTTTAAAAATATAAACCTATACTGTTTTAATGTTATATATTTGAACATACTTACATCACTTAATTATACAAATTTTCACAAAACACTCAATTTTTCCATTTTTAATCATCTGATCGATGACAAAGGGAGGTAACCTTTACTACAGTGCTTAGTCTGATGGATGCTGGAATTATTTTGTGCTTAAGAGGATATAGTACCAAACGATTTTCTGTGAAATTTTTGTTTACGTGTTTACAGTTTTATCTGCAAATAAGCATTGTAGGAATATGACTTTTGGGCAAAAGAAACACAGACCAAGTATCTATTACTGTACGGTTTCACTTTTAGCATATGTGCATTTAAAAAGGAAAAAATAGCGAAAACTGCAAAAAAAATCACACGTTCACTGCTGGGTTAAGCAGTTTCCGTAAGGGGTAGGAGAAAAGTACAACCATGCGGTAGTAGTTTAACCTAGGGGCTTTCAACACGTTTAATAAAGTCCTACTGTTACAGACCTAATGTGCAAAATACAGTGAAACTACGGAGACGCTGCATGCATTGTGTGTAGGTGCGGGTGAGTGGGATTTGTGGACCACGAAATGTAAAAACTACGGAGACGCTGCATGCATTGTGCGTAGGTGCGGGTGAGTGGGATTTGTGGACCACGAAATGTAAAAACTACAGAGACGCTGCATGCACTGTGCGTAGGCACGGGTGAGTGGGATTTGTGGACCACGAAATGTAAAAACTACGGAGACGCTGCATGCATTGTGCGTAGGTGCGGGTGAGTGGAATTTGTGGACCACGAAATGTAAAAACTACGGAGACGCTGCATGCACTGTGCGTAGGAGCGGGTGAGTGGGATTTGTGGACCACAAAATGTAAAAACTACGGAGACGCTGCATTCACTGTGCGTAGGCGCGGGTGAGTGGGATTTGTGGACCACGAAATGTAAAAACTACGGAGACGCTGCATGCATTGTGTGTAGGCGCGGGTGAGTGGGATTTGTGGACCACGAAATGTAAAAACTCTAAAGACGAGCTGCCCAAGAATGCAATCACTGCACTCATAAAGTGTGAAGAAATCTTGTTTCCTAACTTGCATATCCTTCTAAAAATTCTGTTTAGCCTTCCTGTTACCACAACATCAGAAGAGAAGCTTTTCGACACTGAAGAGACTGAAAACATATCTCAGAAACAGCACTGGTGAAAACCATTTAAATGGACTAGCACTAATGTCAATACACCGCAGAATACCATTAAATGTATATATATTGCTTGAGAAATTCGCAAAGAACAGAAGAATGCTGCTTATTTGAATGTTGTATGCAAAAGAGTAACCACAGTAACATTAGCAGTTGGATAATTTATTAATTGCGGACTTCAATTTATGCAGTGTTAGATGTTTTTAACTTTTAAATTTTTTTTTTTTGTTGGAATGTCAATATCTGATTTCTTTAGAAGTGCTGAGTTTTTCTAAAAGTATCATGAAATAATACAAGAAAACATTATAAGAATTGTACATTTAATGTGTTTAAACCGTACATAGTGTAGGCCCCATAACTAAATGTATTATGTGTGTATTTATATGTATTAGGTAAAAGAGTGACCAAAAAACATTATCATTTGGTTTATTTCTTTACTGCGGACTTAATTTTATGTAGTATTTTATGCTTTTAACTTTTAAATGTTTATTTTATGTTCTATTTGTTGTTTTACTCGTTGCAGGGGCGTAGCCAGAAGGCACCCCACTTTTTGCCCCTTAATCTTAAAAATTTTTATCTTCAAAAATATAAATATGTCTACCAGCAGTATATTCAATGATTAGATACGAAAACTGCTCAAATAGCACCACATTGCACCTTGGAATCCAAATATTCCCGGGACAGGACCTCCGGACCCCCCGCGTTAAGGTTGAAACATATAACTCCCAGTTTTAGATCCTTTCATGGTTCCAAGGAAAAGGATTGTTATTCTGATGGAACCATTATTGTAAATTAAATTAAATTAATTATAATTTTTTTTATGGTTCTTAAAAGGGTTGTTATTTCCAGAGAGTCGCTATTCCTGGAGTCGTAGAAACAAGAGTTGACTATTCCCTTGTGGATACCAATACAAAGTTATATAAACACACATATCTCTCATTACTATCTGTCACCTTTTCATGCTAAATATTACTTGGAGCCAGCAAGTGAAATAATTGTTTAAATATATACTGTAATTTTTTTTCTGTGGGTGATGAATACAGGGGTAAAATTTGTCTCAGTAATCTGTCACTATGTCATATGTCGTGGGACTGGTCAGAGTCCCAGTCAAAGGCCTCATAAATTTGCCCATCATATTTGAAGTGAGCATGTCCATTGCAGGCAGTTGCTGTGTTCTAATGAAAGGAGAGGAGTGAATCAAGAGATGTTAGCGGCTCTTAACATCGAGGTCTTGAAAGCCAATGAGAGTGAAGCGAGGTGAGTATGGTGCACAGCCGGAATGAAAGTGTGGGGGAAATGGGGATATCCTCCAGAAATCCTACCAAACAGCGGCATTGTCCTGCCTGATTGCAATGTGCAAAATTCTGGTAGCGACCTTGTTCGCCTTGGTGGGAGGCAAGCAGTTTGACCACTACACCACTGCGGCCTCCTCAAACGGAAGGACTAAGGTCTTGGCACAAGCAGATTATCCGAACTAACACTGCTCAGGGTTGTGGTACTGTTATGATAATGTCATATCCCAAGCATATGGATACCTTCAACACTTCAACTCTTCGTGGGAGAGTAAATGACCACTGTATTAAGTACTATTCATATTTACTATTTCTTTCTCGTATGTACAATATTAACCATCTTTATAGAAAAGTCTTACAACTTGCAATACGTACTATTAAATTGTGACCATACTGGTCTCATGTTACATCAGATGCTCCGCTAAGCCTCAAATTTTACATATTTCTTATCCCTAGCACTTTAGCTCAGGAGCTACATGCTGCTCCTTCCGCTACCGAATATATTCTTTCTCTTTCCTTCCTAGCCCAGTTCTTATATTCAGTGACCAGAACGATCCCCTCAAACAACTTATTTTTCTCTTACTTCACAATACAAACGTTTCATCCACTTTCGCGGAACAAATTGCATGATTCCTCGGGCACAAGTCATCCTCTCAAGCAGACTCCTGTGACATACTGTTTGATGTCAAATTACCACTGACGTTCGTCTGTTGGAACAACTTGTTGTTCCACAAACTCTGGTGCGCCACGAACATCTGGCTTCATTCACGCTTACCATTTCCCAACACAAACGAACACAAAGAATATGCTTTACTACCTTTTTCTAAAATTGAATTTTACAATATATAAACATTAATATTTACAATTTTTACTTAATGGCTGGTACATTCACAACACCACCCTCCTTGGGAAATAAATATTTTTCATAGAAATTGTTTCTAAATCTGATATACATCCACCATTTTTATAACACCTCAGCGATAATCCTTTCTTTCTCCATACATGAGGTCTTTCTTATGGATGTCTCATTTAATTCAATATTTTTACTGGAAGCTCGAGTCATACTTCTACCTCTTTGATAACATGTAACATCTGTAGTTCTACCAATACTGTAGTATTAACAATAGTAGGCCTAAAACAAATTGACCTACAACTGCAACAATCATCATCTTTCCATCTTTTTGATACAATATTATATATACCTTTCAAACAACCATATTTCTTACCACTATAAATACATATAATTAAACTTAATACAACAATGCATACATATGATATTACAGAAATTCTTGACATGGTATTTACATTATGTGATTTCCATGCTTGTTCATAAATCATTTGTTCCACCTCAGATATTTTATGACTTGATATGCTTATATCATCCAGTCAGTTGGTAATGGGTTTGAGAGGTATAAAGGATTCTATCTTGTCTATACTAATGTTAGGAATGATGTCCTTAGAACTTGAGTTTGTACTTAGGATATTCTAAGAAACTAAAAGGACCTTAATTCCATATCTTTTACATTTTCTTAAAAACTTTATCTTTCCTGTATTTGTAATTGTAACGTCAAATGGATTTCCGTTGACGCATGACATTTTTTCAACAATGGAGATTAAATGACTTCTGCTCCATCCTTATTTCAGTTTAGACAGGAGATGGAAGTTTGCATTTTCATGTGCCCTGATATAATGTGAGATTGTACTTGTCTGCCTCACAGATTGTTTTATTCACCTGTCTAACATAACGATGCTTATAGGCAATTAGTTCTTTTACTCCCCGCTAGATAGCTTTAGTAATAATTATCATTCATCTTTTGTTTCGCATCCCCTTCCAGCTGGCCGGTGACATTCGCTACCCCCCGCTCTGTGACCACCACCTCGCTTTAGTGGCACAAGCCAATCAGCAGTGGGCAGCGGCCTGAATTAGTATAAAAGGAGAGACAGCTTGCATCTCGAGAGCAATCTTCGGCGCTCAGGAATTTTCCCGTTTACATTGGTCTCCAGCACGCGTTGCTCAGACACTGAACCCCATTTTGCATCACTTAAGCTACGCTTGCAATAGGATTAGGTTACATTAGTTAAGCACTCTCCCAGCTATGTACCTCGCAAAACCCGTTCACCCTGCAGTATACGGACATATCTGTAGCAGACATATACTTGCAGTCCTTCTCAGGACCCATCCTGTCACGTCCTTGCTTAGTTTACCCAGCTATGTGTCAGAGCTATTACATTATGTTGTTCCATACAATTACTACGTACAATACAAGAGTTGATTGCTTAGACGTTCAGCATCACACCCAGCATTCCCTTGTTTGTACGCCATTCGCCTCTACCGGTCAACCGGTGTGTTTCTAGCTTTCCAGCTGATATTCACGCCATTGACCAGTGTTTACTTCCTTACTGGAATAAAATGTGGGTCAGCTTTTAACTTGAGTTCTTTCCTGTAGACATAGCACCTTTCTCTAGTAACCCTCACGTAACAGGACCGCAGGTGATTCTGGGAAATTTAACTCAACCGAGGCAAACACTAGTTTCACACCAACACACTAGCTTTGGCCACCCTTCCCGTCAAGCCCCTGAGATTAAAGGAAAGGAGAAGCTGCATAGTTACACTGTCCTGTAAACAGTTTTTTAGTTCGGTGTTCGTTGGCCTCTCCACCGTGGTCTTCGCCAAGAGAGACTAACATCCCCTGAGTTGGGAAGACTGGGACAGGGCGTCACACATATGTGCGACCTTGGACAGGTGAATCCTGACTTCCTTTGTGAACCGCAGTCTCTGCCAGACTTGGAAATAGGGTGTCTGCCAGTCCCCGGCCAGCACAAGGTGCCACACCTAAGTTGCACAAGGAGCCTGCCATCTTGGTGCAGTAGTAGTAGGGTAAATCCCACTCCTGATGCCTTACTCCAAGGGGAAGGGGCCTCAAGGAGAAAGTGTGACAGATTCTTTTGTCATATGGCCGAACGCACGAGTATCAGCCCTCCCTGGTCTCTCAGATAGCTAGCTTAGCACCTCAAGCTTAAACACAAGCACTCCGACATCTTCAGGACCCAGTGGAAGTCACTGTCTCAAGAAATCTCTTCAACCCTCCAGAGAAGACCGACCCGATGGAGTACCCTTGGTGGGTAGCTAAACACTTAAGTCTACCAGACCAGCCACCAACACCAGATGTCGCATACGTATTTGGTACACGCCATACTGCGCCCTGCTCCTCCGCCAAAGCTGTAATTCTCAACCACTTGCTACACTGTGCCAACTTGCACAAACACTGCTCCAACAAACAGTCGTCCAGGTAAAACCAAAGCAGTAGTGGCACCTAAGTGCAGAATTGTGTTCTCCACCCTGATTTTGTGCCCTGCTGCAAAGCCACCCGGCCAGTTTTGTATAACAGGGAGGCACCTGCCCCCCCCCCCCCCCGCACATATAGAAGCGCCTGGCTCATCTTCTAGCCAAAATGATGGGGACATCCTTTATAGAGACAGACTAGTGAATATTTATTCCCGGTACATCACGCGTCACTGTTATCACAGACTACTGTCATTTTCTCCGTATTACGATCTACATAAAGCCATTCATTATCATTCAACTTGACCCATAATGTTTCCCTTAATTCTGCAACATGTTTTATATAATCAGAAGGTATAGAACTACCAGTATGTAATAACTTTGCTTCACATTTCTCATTTGAGTACGTAGTTATTAAGGGAAATGTTTGTTTACAAGCTCTGTACACTTTACTTATCTGTTTACATTCGTTTATCAGATCCTTACTTAATTTTGTGTAATATTGTTTGGAATGTTCCATAATTAAATATTCTTTCTCTGGGTTTATGAATACAAATCTATTTGTTGTGGTTTTCATTTTAACTGGTAATGGCATAGGTTTATAAATGTTAAACCTTAACTGATCTATCACACGTATTTTTATATCATAATTCAAAATATCTCCTTTACTGAATACATCTAATTCCATTAATTTCAAAAGTAGGTTATCTATTCCTGTTACACCCAGAAGTGGTAAGTTAAATTCATTTTCGTAATGCAATTGAAACTGCTTAAAGCAATGTGTGTGGTGTGTGTGTGTGTGTGCATGTGTGTGTGTGTACATGCGTGTGTGTGTCTACGCACGCACGCACGCGCGCGCACACACACACACACACGCGCGCACACACACACACACACACACACACACATACGTACATATAAAATCTGTTTAGGTGTTACAATATGCAGGTTCACTATACCTTTAACCACATTCACAATAGTATCTAAAACAAACTCATATTAATTCCTCAATGTTTCTACCTTGGAATACAGTATGTTTGAATGTTCATCTACTAAGATTCATAATTTCTGATTAAACATTACTGTGGAAATCTGTCCATTACTTTTATTCACGTCTTCTATTATCTTTTCTAGTCTATCATTTATTCAGTTCTGCCTTAACGATATTTCGTTAATTGTTCTGTTATTTGTTTCCAAAATGGATTTAACAACAAAATCTGTTCTTTACTTAGCCTAAGAAATTCCAATAGTTCCGATTCTAGTTTAGATATTTTATCAATATAATAGTCTGTGTGTTCCTCATCAAGTGTACCGAAGCGTTTCATGCTTGACTCTCCTATGACATTTAAAGGAAAGATACTTAATTTTTTACTTTTCTCAGATTTATTAGAAGAACTTATCTAATATAATGTCCTGTAATTGTTTAATTGAATCTAGTTTAGAGACAATTTTGTTTACCCTATTGGAGCAAAGAGTTTTATTTATACACATACCCTGACAGTCTTTTAAAGTTTTTCCCTAATCTACTTATGTTTATGTATGTCATCAATCTCCATATTGTAGAGCTGGGTTTCTCCAATACATTCACAGTATAGTCCTGGAGAATTTTCTAATTTCTGAACACAAATTATTTAAGTCGTTTTCAAGATGTGCTGGTACTGATAAAGATGATCACCGATAATTTGATAGCCTTTCTGTAACATATTAAAAATAGGGTTTCAAACAGTTTGTGTGCACTTTAATGGATTTCTTTCATTTCCTTAAAGTTATATTTACTCCTTTTACTTCTATTACCATGTATGGACCTAAATATTGGCTACTTAGTTTTTTAGACCTTCCTCTCCTAACATTCTTATCATAAAGAAGAACTTTATCTCCCGGTTCAAACAAATGTATGTTTACGTTTTTGTCATTATTATTTTTGTTTGTTTCCTTTGCTCTTAATAATTTATTTCGAGCTAGTCTGTAGGTTTCCTGTAGTTTGCCCTTAGCATTTTCAAATAATTGTCGTAATTGTACTTAACCTCAACTGGTTACCTTTGTAAGCTATGGTATCCAGTATATTTGGCAGTCTGCCAAACATGATTTCGTGAGGAATGATTTCTGTAGTCATATGGGGTGTGTTGTTATGTACAAAAGTCGCAGAATTTACCCGTTTGTTCCAATCACTCTGGCTGGTTGTATGCTATGAAGTGTGTCTTAGGAATTTGACTAATTAACAATGCAATAGCCCTGTTACTTTGAGGGTGATACAAACTAGTTTTTAATTTCGAGATTTTCAGTATTTTACAAACCTTTTGGGACTATTCACTAGCAAAGTTGCTACCATGGTCCGTAAGCAGTTTTTTTAGAATCCCAAATTTCAAAACTATCTTGTAAACAAATACCCGTGCCACTGGTTCTGCCGATTGATTAACTAATGCTACTGCTACTGTATATTTCGAGAGTAACACTTGAAACGTAAGTATTTATTACCTGTTTCACTTTCTACTAATGGACCCACAATGTTCATACTACATTTTTCCTGTACAGATTCTGGAGTGTCTGTTATTTCTAGAGGTATTTTTTCATGTGGTTTTGTTAGTTTATTTCTTTGGCATAAGTAATTAATTCTAAGATAGACTAATTAATTTTATGGCTGCACTCTGTTGGCGTTGCAGTGTCTGCCTGGATTTGCAAATAACTAAGTGCAAATGTAATACATACTATATGTATCTTGAGTTATTCTTACTCTGAATTGTTTGGAACTTTCGGTAATAATAAAAAAATTATAGAAAAAACAAAGTAGTCTAAGATTGCGGCCATTAGATACAATAATAACAAAAAGCCATCAACAATAGAAAAGTAAAGTGGCGAGCTTCATGTTCCTTAAGGCAGCAAAGCAAGTCATACCCACATGGCAAAACTGAAAGGACAATACCAGATATATGGCAACTACAAATTACCTTTCAGATAGCCATGACCACCACATGCCTCCCGACACTCCTGTATGCCATCTCTTGCCAGCCAGGAACACACTGGCTTGGCCCCTGAAGACAGTCCGTGGATTTCTGCTCCCAGTTCCATCTGGAAATTCAAGTTCCATTCAAACTTCTCAGGGGTAAATTATGAGAGTTTCCTCTAGGAAGTAATACAAGGAACATGGCTAAAGAAGCAAATGAACTCATAGGCAACTGGTAGTTCAAGTTTGATGACAAAACTAATCAGGAAGCTGAAAACTCATAAAGACAAGATGTAGTTTATTTTTAAACAAATTTCATATAAAAAAAGCTTTTGTTGCTTTTTCAATTTTCGTGAATGCTGTGTCATATAAAAATAGAAAAAGCACATTATTAGATATACAGAATCATCTTACCACATGTGCAAAATAATGCAAATAATGTTTTATTTGATATTTAAATTAATTGCTGTATAAACTCTTCATGTTGGAAAATAAATTGATTTAAAATTTACTTCTGCACCTTCACGAGTTTTCCTGTTCTAAAATAATTTCATTTTCTTGTAATGAATGCTCTTTTTCATTATTCGTAAATTTTTCGTCAGCATCCTTTTATCACAGTCTTTCTGGCATGCATCTCACATTTCTAATATTTTAACATAATACATGAGCTTGCATTCAAACAGTAGCTTCTCACTTCAAATGAAAAATATTTTATTAATATTGTCATGATACAGGTTGCTTCCCCTGATCATTTTCATATCTGCAACCCACATAGTAACTTATATGGGGTCGGGGCGTAGCTCCCTTTTCAGCTCACATGGCTGATAGAACACATTCTTGGAAGACGGGCGGTCCTAAACCCCCGTTGAGCACTCACTGTACAAATTCATATGTCATCACTTTCATATGAGAAGTGTTCGTGGGAGTTGCTTAGTCTGTCCTTTCAATCCTTAACTTATATGCCATGGGGCATGGCTGTACCTGCACCTAGGGTGGGTGGCCTAGGTATAAGTGACACTGGGAGGCCTGGCTGGGGGATTAGTATAACCGTTCCCTGTGGATGACAGTGGTAACAGGACCAGGGAATAGCTACAGTTATCTAATAAGTGTCAAGGGGCTGTATTCGCCTGTGAGTTTTTATGTGCACCAGGCGGAAATCAGACTCTGGCTTACCATATTTGTAAGCTGAAGTGAAGAGTGCTGAGCTGGAGCTAGAATAGCTCTTTGAGCAATTGCCTCATGCGCTGGTGTATGGGGGCAAGGACAGTGGTTCTTGTTTGGTGTTATGATGGGCGAGATGAGCAGCGGTAGCTGCCTATCGTAGCACCTCTTAACCTTCCCTAGGTTTGTGTCATGCTCGAGTCTCGTGGGAGCGGGAGGTGAACTGGCCTCCTTACTGGTTATGATCTTGGTGAACTCCACTAGCGTGGTGGAAGGCGCGGGACACAGTCCATGATAATTAAATAAGTTAGGAGGTCGATCACTCGTAGGCCGTGAAGCAGCATGTGTCTCTGCACTGTCTTTCTCCTTTAGACGTTTTCTTACAGCAAGAATGTAGACGGGTAGAGAAGCAGAAATGAGGAAAAAACACTTGTTCGTAACTTCACTGGATTTTATTGACCACACTGGCAATGAGTACAATTTACACAAAAATTACACTGGCATAGGAACACTTGCTTACAATTACACTGAAAAACACCCTATCTGCTCTACACCACGACCACGTGGCACTGAACGGGATTTACACCACTGGAAATAGACGGCAGTGCATGTGACGAGCACTTGTTGTGGCGAGGCGTGGGGTGTATTCCCAACATTCACGTAGGCATGCACTCTGGTGGTTGGAGTAGGAGGTGGAGGGATGGCTGCTGAGCATGTTTCGGACCCTGTGCCAAGGTATAGGTTGACAGTGGTTGAGCGTATTTCAGCCCCGGTCCCACTGACAGGAGGTTTTAAGGTGTGTCCTGCTACTGCTGAGCATGTTTTGGCCCCTGAGTAGCAAAACATGGTGTAAGGGATTCCACCTCAGGGAAGGCTATCCGACGTGCTCTCTGCTATACCCTACCTGTGACCAACTTACATACCCATCCTGCGGGGGGGGGGGGGGGGGGGCTGACATCACAAAATGGCAGGCGGCTGCCTGAGTGGAGCGGTGGCGCATGACCCCTCTTACGACCTAGATAACAAAACAAAAGGCCAATGGCCACTGCTCCCAATATTAGAAAATAAAATTTCAGTGCACAAAAATATTTTATGCTAAAGAATTACAAGTACATTAAAGCATTACTTAATTACCAATATCCATATGGTTATAATATTTTTACGTTACTTTAACACACAATATTACTACGTGGAATTTCCTATAATACAGTTAGTGACTTATTTCTTTCACTGAATGTTTATCTCTGGCAGTTATAATTACGTGATATTTCTTATAGGTATAATCATGGAAGCCATACAAACATTGTTATATCCTTAATTACATTAAGGTTAAATATTATTACTGTGGCAAAAAATTTACAGTTTCATTTTAACCAAGGGGTTAACGTAAATAAATGCTGCTCGTTTGCTCCACAAGATGTTAATACAAATGCTGCTTGTCTGCTTTACACACGGAACACCCTACAGTACATACAGCAACACGATAAATTTTTATAGGCCTAAGGCTAAGACATTGGCACGCATCATAAACATAAGAGGAGGAAGGGAAGTATGCTTAAAAACCATAAAACAATGTATGCTATGCATCTTCACAATTAAATTCCTTGTTTAATAAAAGAATGCTTTTTGTAACGCATTTGCTAGAGTTCTCACATTAATAAATTATAAAGCTCAATCACAATACTATCTCGCTGCTTAAAACATTAATTACTGTAATAAGTGGGGTACAGATTAAATCAACATATCAATTAAACCTGAGAATCACTGATCTGAGCATCACTTAGCCTGAGTGCTGTTACCTTGGGAGCTCGTATAGAATAACCTAATAAACAACATAACTCGCAAAGTTTATCTGCCTTAAAGAGTACTTATTTGGAAAGTACAGTTACTGACTACCACTTTACTCTTTCTGCATCCCTTGCTGACCTTACTTGCCCTTCTCGCTTCTCGAGAAGGGAGCAGTACCTCCTATGGTTGGTCTCTCAACACACATCTCGCAGCTCATTGCACTGCACTTCTCCGCATTCCCGCAGCACACACATCAGACCCAAAATTAATTAACAACGCACTAGGCCAGGCCGAAGCCTGCCTAGGCTTAAACTGTGTTCAAAACTTACAACCAGCACCCAAGCGTTCACTCTAGTTGGTGTCTGGTCAACGATTCCTTATAACCTCCTACTAAAGTCTGGTCCTGCACCCCGCGACACTCAACTGCTGGGTTGCAAGGCAACGGTCTGTGAACCTGCGGCTCGGCCAGCCCCACTAGCACACACGACATACAGTATGCCGAAGTTGCATCGTACCAGCTAAAACTACACGATTCGCGGAAGTACAACACTAAACTCCTGGGCAGCCAGTGCCCTCTGCCAATAGTCATCTCCACACACATATCATTGCCCTGCCTTCTGTAAATTTCCAGGTCTCGTAACTTCCTCAGTCGCTGCAAAGAAAACCGAACACAGCATAGTAACAAAGCTAGATCACAAAAAATCTTCAGCCGTACAATATGTATTGCATTTTATATTGACAGAATGTTTTCTTTTGCATTACACAAACTGGTTTCATGCATACACACTACTTCCAATGTAGAGTAAGTTAAGAAATTGTTAAAATTGGTTTTTACGTCCTTACAGTTACAATGGTAACACACAATTTTATAAATGCTGCTATCATTATAACAGTATGTGATAACAGCTATATATTTTTTTAACTGTTATAAATATTAATTAACCCAAAATAAAGTCAAATCACTAGTTAATACAGAATGTACCACTAATGCAAAACTCAGTTTTGAGGTGGATGGTTATCCAGAAATCCAGTTATTTTATTCTTGTCACAAATGAGATGTAAATTATCTGTATTAACTGTTATGGAATGTTACATGTTAAAGGAAATCATTCCATTTGCATTGGTAAATTTAGATTTATTTACCAGTTTAATGTGTATTTTGGCATTATACAGTGTATTAATGTGCATCTATGATCTATTAAGGGTTTCACCTGTTTGCAGCTATTTTGGGTGTACAGTCTTTCCATCTGTGACTCACCTGTATGTAACTTTAGTGGTAACCCAATAGATTTATGGTGTGCTAATAAACACGTGTTACCTAATGTATAATATTATTTCTACTCATATGTTAGCTGCAGTGAAGACTGCATTTAATAACATTGTAAGCAACAATAAACTGTACTAATGGTTCCCAGTTAATTACACATTTTGAAATCAACCTTTGGGAAAAAAATTTACACCCATATTCTAATAGACACAATCATTGGCCAGTTTTCAGTCAAGTTGGCTGCAATTTAGGAAAAATACAAGTAATTAAACATCACAGCAAAAATTTAGCATCATTTAAGTTTGTAGATAGTCAATTTATACAACCTATAATCTATTAATTTTATGAAAATAAGATTAATAAATAGGATATTAATCACCTGTTTAACTTCCTAACAATTTCATATTTACAGCTGATTGTGGTATACAGTGACGTTAATGTACATGGTAATGTTAATTTCACGTATGGTAAAAGGATATAAAACAGAAACAGAAGTAGATACCATACTGACTAGGACATTCAAAACTGCTTGACTTACCACAAACACCGTTCATTAAGTCTGGCTAAGCTACAATGGCAAAATTTTGACATCCAGTGTGCAGTATTATGTTGGATATGAACTAACAGTGCATCATTTACAAAATCATGTATCAACTGATGCATGAATGAATGACAACGTATATCATGTCTGACAGCCCTGCGATGCACAACAGACAATGGAGAAATATGCGGGAAGGAAAGAGTTCTTGGACAAATTATTAATACAGTTTATTTTATGTGGCTACAAACCAGTTGTCTGTGTAACAAACTAAACTTCATGCTAGAACAGTAATTTGTACTTGTTTCAATTGAAATGCAACTTAAATTATGCATATTTTCGTTTCTTCATTTTCTCCACTCCCATACCCTTAATAGCAGTATTCACTTCATCTTGTACATGCTCAACATTGATTTGACAAGGTTACAGGACTGTTGTGGAGTATTTTTAAAATATATATACATTAATTTGATGTAATATATTTCAAATATGAGTCATTTTGAACCAGTATGAGACAAGAATATTTGACACCAACTGACTTATTCAAACAGCTCCCTCTAAGAGCCAGGAAGCTGTGCTCCTTAAAAAGGGTATCTGGCCTGCTCACCCTACTTAATGGAAGGTGCTGGGCAGACTAGGATCATACTGCAGGCGGAGGTGCAGGTCTGAAGATACGTCTGGTGTGGTGGGAGCCCCCACTGACACAAAGTTCCCAGGCGGATAGGCTGGGTGACAGGCAGCAGGGCGTGAGGGGCTGCCTTTGTGATATTTTCTAAGGGTGTTTGGCCCTTGCTCCTTAGAGCCACTGGCCTGGGCAGCTCGGATACCTGATATCTGCAACCTCCTTTTGACAAGCCCAGTGTTGGGGCATGGGAACAGTTGTGTCATGCAAGCAACTGTGGCACTTAAAGACATGTTACATTGGAGGTGCAAAATAAAAGAACTACAACTAGACTTTACTGGACTGAGTAGGCATTCAATATAAAAGGCGTGACTGTTGCTACTTAGACAAATCTGCAGCTGGAGGAGTGCAAGGGTAGAAGTGGCTCTCATGGTTTGCCCACGGAGGAAGTGTCTCTCCCTGGTGCCGGTGCCACGAGATAGTACTTCAGCTATAGTGATTCAGGGAGAGGATCCCATGTTCTTCCTAAGAGATAGTTAAGCAAGCGATGTGACCACTACTGAACTCAATGTCCCTCTTGGATTCAAAGTGTCCACCACTGAGGCCACAACAGTCCTTACATGAGCGATGTAACCTGCTCAGAGCCCAAGTTCCATGGTAAACTTGAGTGTGTGTTTCCTTGAGTCTGTGGACCCAGAGAAGAGTCTCCTCCCTCCCCTCGCATAGTAGTGACCAGGAGGGTGGTGTTTGTTGCCTGCTAGCAACCAGTACACCAAACTCTTACAAGAAGTGAGAACGCCCTTCGAAGAATACCGTATTTCGGCGTGTACAGGCCGCACATTTTTACAAAAAAAAATGACTACATAAAGTGGGGTTCTGCTTATATACCAGATATTGGCATACAATTTTTTTTTTTTCTTTCCCTAAAACATGTTTACAAATTGGTCGTCGTACAGTACATTTTAATGTTTTAACTCTTAAAGGAAGGAAGGGAAGGAATTTAAAAAAAAAACACCACGTGCAGTTAGAATTTTCTGTCACAAATGTTTTGATAGGGAGAAATTTAGTCAGAATTTATTATGATTTTCTGGCATATGGGCATCAACCTGGAAGTGCAAAAGCAGAGTCACACAATATGTAATTAGAAAGTAAGGCATCGAAACAAGCAGTGGTGTTTGTTCCGTAGACGTAAGGTAAGCAATACTTACCCTATACATATTGGAAATGTTTTGTCCTTTATAGTTTTTGTCTTGACTTTAAATTTGAACACATTTAAATCTTAGATTCCTGTTTCTGATTCGAGAAACAGAGATTTCGTAACTTCTGTACTGTGTACATGCGTAGTGCTGTTATCTAGTATTTATTTTCATAAATGGGAGCGACTAGCGATGAATCGAACTCGCAAGCGAGTTACCCTGTCACGTTCCTTCTGCAGGGTAAGCAGTCATTCTGTTTGCGTCCTCCAGTCCTCATTTTTCCTTGGAAAGTGGATGAATGTGTTCAGAAAAACTGGAGTTTTCTTATAATTTGTAGTATGCTCTCTAAATAATATTCAGTTTAATTATTATTACATTAATTTAGTTTCCGTTTTTATAACTAATGCCAGGTATTATAAAATATTAAATACATGTGGATGGTAAGCAAAGTAGGAAGTTGCATTTGTTAGCAGAAATTGAAAATGGAACCACAACCCGGCACTAGCAAATGTTACCTAAAACACTCGAAGATGAGGGGCTATTATACTGCTTACCTTGTAAAAAAACTCACCACACGCCACGACAATGTAACAAACATCTCCAAGCTGTGCTCAACCAACATCTGAATGATAAGGGACAAGTTTGCCAAGCAGTATCCTACAAATCGCCGCCTGATACAACTGGCCTAGCCAGCGAAACGTCACAAATGCACAACCATGTCAAAAATGTATAGTCCTTCTTTGTGTGCGTGTCTGTTGAAAAGTACTATATTGTGAGTACTTGAATTCCCATCCTTTCATAGATTTAAGTTTAGAAATTCTGCATAAATAAATCTTACACCATCAATTTTTACAGTGGCAATAAGTTGCGATGGTTAAGAACTAGTCTCCACACACATTTGAAGAATCATTGAAATCAGCAATAGAAAATCACATACAATACTTAATTACAATTTACAATGTCTCAATGGTAAAAACATATAAAAACTTTTAAAAACAAATAGTGTTTATGGAACTCACCAGATGTGCCAGGTCTTCTGTTTGTTCAGAAGTTCTGCTGAAGTCAAGCATGGCACTGCTAAAAAATTTTGAGAAATTTATGAATGCATATGCTGCAGCCAAGTATGGAAACAGGCGCCACTGCTGTAAAAGTTAATAACGAAACAAAATTTAGATACAATACCAAACTCTACAAAATCTTGCAAATAAAAATTTCTTATAATAGCCAAGTACTGAAGATTGGCTACCTCAGCTTGTTGCCGTTTTCTTGTCAAATAATCTCCACCACAGCAAAACTTAAGTTACAACAAAAACACTTACCATACACTGTGGATTCTATTATGGTAATCCTACTTTTTCTCCTAAACAAATATGCATTATAACAAAACAGGTTTATGAATGAATAAAAACTACCTATTTTAGAAATTAATTTGAATTTAATGCAACACTGAGAGATTGTACTGTCATGTTTTAATTATTTATGTCTTTGTGCTGAAGATGGTTATAGCTACACCTAAAAGAATAAGGAATGAAGAAAAAAACCAAACTTAGTGGACTGATAAAAAGTATGTATGTGCCAGCCAGAAGGCAATAGTTTTCACACTGAAACTGAGAACTGTACACAGAAATCACTTGTATTTTTAGAATAATAAAAATTAATACAATGGGTATGAGTTACTACAGTAAAACATCATTATTTTAAAAGAACAAGTATTTGTAACAAAATTCAGTACTCATATGTATGTTTTATTAAATAACCATACGTCAGAAACTGATTAAATTGACGCGTGACGTCCCAGGAACTTATACTCACTCTCTGATCTTCATAGTGGATGCCGGGGTCTATTTGTCTAGAAGCTGAGTCAGGCACTTCTATATAGATATGGGGGTTAAGTTTTGCTTGGATACTGGCACCTCCCCGTTATACAAAACTGGCTGAGAGGCTACGTGGCAGGGCACAAAATGTGGCGTGGATAGCACTATTTGGCGTTTGGGTGCCACCACTGTCTTGGATATACCTGCACAACATTTGGGTGGAGCAGCACTTGAGATAGGTGTGACTACTGCTGGTACAGAGGGTTGGCGAACAATGTCCTGTGGCTTAAGCAGAGGTACAGGATGGAGAATTGTAGGCACGAGATAGGCTATGACTGGTGTGGGAGGTTGCTCAGGTTGGCGCAAATACTCGATGAACCACTCCGGGTACTCGACGGGGCCGGTCCTCTCAGGTGGTGTGAAGAGATTACGGGGCACAGGAACTTCCACTGGGTCTTGCAGGTGGCATAGCACTTGTGCTTGTTCTTAAGGAGACAAACTAGCTAGCTACTTGACCAGGGAAGGCTGATATTAGTGTGCTCTACCTGATGCTAAGAGTGTCTGCCTAACTCTTTCCTTCAAGCCTTTCCTCTGGGCGTAGGGCATCGGGAATTGGAAATTACCCTCCTACTACCATACCACGTCTGCAGGTTCCTCGTACAGTGATACGTGTTGTACCACGTGTGGCAGTGGACAGATGGACACCCTATTCCCCAGTCTGATGGAGACTCTGAGGCACAAGGGAAGTTAGGCCTCACCTTGTCCAGATACGCACACGGGTGTGTGGCCCTGTCCCAGTCTTCCCAACCTAGGTGACACAAGTCTCTTCCAGTGGAGCCCGCTCGGGAGAGGCCAGTGAACACTAGGCCGACAAGCTGTTCTAAGGACAGTGTACCTGGCTGGCTCCTCCTTTCCATCATTCCCAGAGGGTTGAGCGGAAGTGCACCCAAAGCTAGTGTGGATTGTGTAGAAAATAGTGTCAGGCTCAGTTGAGTAGAATTCCCCAGGGTCACCTGCAGACCTGTTAGCGAGGGTAACTACAAAAAGGTGCTAAGTCTACAAGCAAGGTACTCAATAGTAAAAGCTGACTCACAATTTATTTCATTTAACGGAAATAAACACATGGTGAATGCACCCTAGCTCCTGGTCAGCAGCGCAAATTTCAGCCGGAAAGCTATAAGTGCAAATTATGATGACCGGTAGAGGCAACCAACATAGCAAAAGGGTGCGGTGAGAGCTGTTGTAGCCTATGCAGCAAACACTTGCATTGTTGTAGGAACGTGTCGTGGCAAACTATGTAACGTAATCGCTGGCACGTAGCAGGATAACTAAGCAAGGAACGTGACAGGATTTAGCCTTGAAAAAGACTTTAAGGAGAGGTCCTCTACAGATACGTCCGTAACTGTAGGGGTCACGGGGTTTGCGGGGTACATAACGGATGTCTTCTAACTAGCGTAACCTAACCCTATCCCAAACATAGCTTAAGCGAAGTACAGGGGTGTTGTCCTAAGCAAAGGATGCTAGAATGAACGTAACGGGTGATTCCCGAACAGCGAGTGCTACAAAGTGTTGAGATCAATCTGGTCAGATCTGAGCAACGTGCGCTAGAAATGAAGACTGCTGAGCATTCAGACTGGTCAGTGTGTGAACAATGGGTGCTAGACCAATGAAGACTGCTTTTATACTAATCTCGGGCCACTGCTCACTACTGATTGGCTTGCACCGCTAGGGCGAGGGGTAGTAGTCGCAGAGCAGGGGGTGCAAATGCATGGCTTGCCTCTGTGATGTCACCAGCTGGCTGGAAATGGATGCAAAACAAAAGACAAGCTACTAGAGCTATCTAGCAGAGAGTAAAAGAACTCGCTGTCTTTAAGCACTGTTAAGGTGGGCCGGTAAATAAAACAATCTTCAAGGCAGACAGTACAACCTCACATGTTAACAGGATAAGGTTAACTTCTAACTCCACAACAACTGACCTAGGGATGGAGTGGAAGTCGTTAAAGTTACCATTGTTAAAAAGACATCATGCGTCAAACTGAAGTCTATTTTGAAGTGATTGAGTAAGAATGAAACCATTGCATTTCTATTTAATTGTAATCCTTTACAAAAACTGATCAAAAGTGTTGCCTTCTGCTTAAATACAAGCTCTACGACGACATATAATTGCCTATTGTACATGTTCAAAGGCCCCAGGCTTTGCTATAGAGTAAGCATCTGCAAATATCCCAGCAAAGAACTCATCCTACAATTTAATTAGAGTCTCACATATCAGACTCTCCAAGTGCCCCCACACAAAATAGTAAAGTGGGGTGAGGTACGGAGAATGTGTAGGCCATGCAATGGGTACACTGCAACCAATTTATTGCTCACTGAATCTGCAGTACAAATGCTCTCAGAAGTTATGAAAAAATGAGAAGTTGCACCTCATGTTGAAACCACAACCAACCTCGAATATCAAAAGAACATATTTGAGGCGCTCAGGAAATGTATTCTCTAGGAAGTGCAGGTAGAGGTTACCACTGAGACATAATGGCAGCATGTGTGGCCCAATTAAACTATCCCCAATAATAGCTGCCCGTATGTTGATAGAAAATGTTTGTTGGGAACCAATGAAGCTGGCATGAGGGTTTTTATCTGCCCACAGGTGTTGGTTGTATAAAATGACTATTCCATCTTGGGTAGGGCAGTGCCGATTCGAACCAGCTTGGGCCAAATTCGACCGAATCAATGCTTTTCCGACATGTGAACTGCAGATAATTTTTTGCAAATTTGACAAACATTACATGTTGGGGGTAGTTTTGAGTTATTCTTCAGTACATACTGTATAATTAATGTTTTGGCTTTCTGAACATTGAAAGTTTTGCTGTGTAACGAAGCTGAAACAGTTTCACTACCAATACATGACATCTAGGAAACTAAAGCATCAGCAAAAAAGGTCCTCAACTCCTACTGTTTTCTTCAAACAAAGCTTGTAGTTTTTGTCCCAAGCTCCACCCTGCTGTGAGATAACAATCAACCAGCCTGACATTGACAAATATCAGAGTCTCAGGGGGAACTAGATGGGGAATTGTCTTCACAGTTACGCCCATCAATCAAAGGTGTTGATGAGGGGGTGAAAGGAGGGTGACCGATCATGAGAAGATAACACAAACATACTGTGGATTTTCAACACGTAAACAGTAAGAGGGTGCCAGGCTAGACTGCTGATTACATCATAAAAAGTAGAGAGAACACAGAAGTACTCACAGGATGGTACTCGTAGACACACACACACACAAAAGTTGAACGAACACACATTCCACGTAGATACGTGGTTGTGCAACGTTTCGCTGCTATGCCAGCTTCATCAGGCCATGAGTGGTGGCACACTGCAGTCTGGTGAACCTAGTGGCCTAAAGGCTAACTAGGGTGAGGCAGGAAATTTTTAATGTGGCAGAGGGGTTATCTTATGTTTAAGCCAGGTGTCTGTCTCGATTTAGTGATGTATTGGAGGGCCAGTTCCCAGCCTTGCAGTTCTGCACTACTATTAGAAGGTCGTAGGGCCCTCACCACTCTGGTTGTGTAACAGGAGTCGAAGTTCTGGTAGTGAGATGCTGCATGTGCTGCTACTGGCTCCTCCTGCAAATTTACATTTGTCCCAGCTATGGCTTGTTTGGTGTCTGCTCTATGGTCTTTCATTCGCTGTCTAAGAGAGTTGGTAGTAAGGCCAATCTATTCTGCATTGCAGTGAACGTACTGTAGCTGGTAGATAAGATTTTCTGTTGCATGGTTGTAGCTGCTCTGGATAGGATGATAAGTCTGATTGGTGAGACTGCTGTTGAGGGAGGTGGAAGATTGGTATTTAGCACAAGAGCTACAACATGGGCTATTGCAAAGGATAAAACACCCTGGAGGTGGTGGTATTACTAACTAGGGAATTGGTTGGCAATTTGGGGTGCACCAGTTTGTTTCAAAGGTTCGGGGGTTATTTGAAGACCACGTTGGGCGCCAATTGTAATATTTGCTGAACGTGCTTGTGGGAGTCCCCAGCAAACACTAGCTTGAATTAGCTCAGTGAAAGTTAGAGACACAGAATAAAGAAACAGTTGAAAGTTTGTTGATGACAGGGATACCACAGAAAATAAGTGAAACATTAAATAAATTTTCACTGCAGTTTATTGCAGTCTCTTCAAAAACAATTGACACTCGTAGAAAAAAAAATAGAGCAAGAGATAAAATGGCAGCGTGGTCACTCGCTGCCCTGCACGAACACTACATCTCTGAACTGACTTGAGGAATAAACAGCGACGACTAAAAAACTGTGACAAACTTGATGTGAACTATTAAACAGTGACGTGAATGTGTAACAACTACTTGTGACGACAGTAAAGTTGCACTTACTCTATTTATACTGCCTAAATATTGCACAAAGTGCGGTAATGTCTAAAAATAGCCAGTGAAACTGACATGACTCTTGAAATCAAAGTATTACATGCCTGCCGTGGGTCACGTCTGGAAACTGTCACCTCAGATGGTGCAACCCGGCGACTACGTGTCTATCTTACTAACCCGGCGAAAAGTTGCACTGTCATCCTATGAGATTATACTACTGATACAATGAATCATAATAAAATAAGAAATTTGGAAAAATGAACATGTACAAAATACTAGGGCTGGGCCGATACCGATACCCGAGTATCGGCCGATATCAGTAGTATCGGTATCCGCAGCATAATTGCCGATACTATGGTATTTATTTTCTATTTCCCCATGTATCCACTCACTCGTGAGCCATAAATTTTCCGAGGATGTTGAGGGAAGTGGCAGGACTATTGTCTCATCTCTCACTCTTACATCACTCCTCTCCCTTCTCTCTCTTTCTATCTCAGCGACCCTTCAGTTATGTGTAGGTCGAAACCCCCCCTTCCCCAACTAAGGGCATCCTGTCAGGCCACAAAACCAAAGGTGCCACGTGTTTACACCCAGATGTTGCCACACCCAGATGGTCGATAATTCGCCATTCCTCTTTGTTTCCGTGGCAGAGGCTAGCAGCCATGTTCGGCGAAGGGGGATAAAGGGGGGTGGGGGATGGGGCGAGACCTTTAGCGCAGCAAAAAAAAGAGACCCCATCACTGCTAAGAGGAGAAGGGAGAAAATAGAAAAACGAAGCTGGAAATGTTGAGTAGTAGGAGGGGTTGAGGGTAGTTGGATTTTTTTATTTTGGCTTTTTGCATCCAAGTTATTTAATTAAAGTATTTGCGGAACCTAATGCATGTGCTTTTGCAACCCAACACTTAATTGACGAGATTAGAGAATACCAATGTACACAACCTGAAAATACTTCCTGTGGCATAACTACAGATGAGGAACATGACTCCACAAGATGAAAGGGATGCTTTCAATCGACTCTAATATTATAAATAAAACAAGCATACCATCTGCTTACAGGTGTCCAGAGGCTGAAGTGGTAATGTATCTCGCAGAGCCACCTATACCTATAAATTCCAACCCTTTACAATACTGGAAGACATCACCACATACTAGGTTGCGCAAAGCAGCACAGAAATATTTGTCCTCACCAGCTGGGTCTGGCATTGGCGAGAAGCTTTAGTTCAGCTGGCTTGATATCTTCCAAGACAGGAGTTCCTTGAACCCGGAGAAGCTACGCCAGCTGGTCTTCTTAAATATAAATATTTAAATCTTAAAATCTTGCAAATAAGTGTTATGTTTTTTTGGAGTGTACACAATAATTTTTACTTTTCATAGCATAAAACTGTTAAGAATTTTTTTATTTAATTTGCTTGTGACATTTTTATTTTCTTATAGATTAGTGATTAAAACTGTGTTGTGTTGTAGATTGTATTGTAATGACTGTAAGAACCTTTTTTAAGTGTTCTTAATGGCAAAAATTATTTTTTTAATAATAAATCAAGAAAACATTCAAATATTCTTCTATCACATACAAATTACTTCTAATGTGGGTATCGGTACCGAGTATATGCAGTATCGGCTTACAAAAATCAGTATCGGTGGAATCTACAAAAAGTGGTATCGGCCCAGTCCTAGAAAAATTACATACGCATTGCGTGCATGGGGATGACTGGACTGAGGTAACTGCCAACAAGTTAAGGGGAACCGCTGCCACATGGTGGAACTTGGTCAGGAACTATCGAGTCACCTGGGAGGAGTTCTGTGAGAGAGTGCTAGGTCAATTCGACACAGACAGAGATGGTATACAGACACAAGCGTGACTGTACCATGAACAGCACTGTGAACGTGAGGGTATTAAGGAGTTTATACAAGGTAAGCTAGGCGTGTTCAAGCGTTTGAACCCAGGTCAGCCGACACGCAGCGTTTTAGAAATCATTGTGGCGTTGTCAACACCAGACATTAGGCCGTATCTGAGAAGGGCAACAAGGGTAAGTGTCTAACAGTTTACGCGCGAAGCGTGTTTGTATGAGCACGACATGCGAGCGGGACAGGTATACCAATCCCCGAGATTGAACTTTCACACGTCAACACCTACAATACTGCCAGATGTTACGCGACTGTCGCCAATGTTTACATCCGTGAGGCAGAACAGCGGCCAAAGAAACTTCCACCACCACAACAGGGGAAATAGTTACCATGGCAACAGGTCGGAAAACTAAGTCGGGAGGTTGGCGAAACCGCACCTGCACCAATCTCGCCACCAAGTCATGTTAATCCGCCTAATGAAGGTGCAAAAGTGTTCCAGGTAACTGACAGAACCGTCAAAGCACTGCGAGTATGTGTTGAACTTGAAGGGAAAAATGTCACAGCTGTTATTGACACTGCCGCTAGTCACAACTTTGTGCGTGAGGGTTTAGTACAAGCAGTAACGACTAGGGTGCCACCGAGACATCTGTAATTCGCTACCACCCACCACCAAGGAGAAGCAAAAAGTGTTATGAACATAACGGTAGGAACTGGAGAGCTGTGTACTAAGTGCGATGTCTACATTGTGCCGGACTTGCGCGAAGAAGTGATTTTGGGACTGCCATGGCTTGCTGACAACCACGCTGTGATAGAACCACACCTGAATCGTCTGCACATAGGAACACGTAGCTGATGGACTGTTTACGTCGTGGGAGCAACACCACCAACAACAACTGCTGTGCTGCTTGCTGACTTAGAGCACGAGGTGCCCACCACAGATCAGCAACGTCTACAACATCTGCTGGACCAGTATGCCAGTGTGTTCCAAACTGAGGGGAAGCTACAGCGCACCGATGTCATGGAGCACATGATCATAACAACACACGAGGACCCGGTGTACTCCTAGCCACGAGACCTAGGTATCTTCTTTCGCCATGCCATCAACAAGCAGGTATGTGAGATGCTCAATGATAATGTTATTGAACCTAAACAAAGTTTCCATAATTCAGGTATTACCATTGCTCCAAAGAAAAATGGCGAATTGAGATTCTGTGTCGACTTCCGACCCCTGAATAAGATTACAGTAAACATGCCGCCACCAGTCATAAACATGAAAGACACTTTGTCAACATTAGGACCAGCTTCAGTATTCACATCACTTGATTTAAAGTCTGGATATTGGCAACTGCCTATCCGCCCATAGGACAGAAAGAAAACAGCCTTTACTACCCCAGATGGACGTAGATTTCAGTTCGTAGCCATGGCATTTGGTTTAAAGTGTGCCCCTGCAACTTTTCAGAACTTAATGGTTAATGTATTGGATGGATTTATTGGAGACTTTGTGATGGCGTGTTTGGATGATGTACTTGTTTGGTCTAACAGCTGGGAAGAGCATTTGCACCATTTGAGCCTTGTGTTTGAATGACTCAAACGTAATAAACTTACATGCAAAGTGGAAAACTGTAAGTTGGGTATGAGTAGAATGGAGTTTCTAGGGCATTATGTAACAGCAAACGGACACGAACCGGAACAACAACACATACATGACATTCAAAACAAACACACACACAGATCACGTAAACAAATCAGGAAGTTTTTTGGCTTAATTAATTGGTTAAGGGAATTTGTCCCAAACTTTTCCGTAATCACTGCACCATTAACTGCTTTGTTGTGTGAGAAACGTAAATTTGTCTGGACACCTCAAGCAGATCAAACATTTCAAGGCATTAAAATTGCATTTCAGAACTGTAATCCGCTGTCTAGATTCAACCTAGAATTATCCATTGTCGTACAAACAGATGCCAGTCAAGAAGGCATTGGGGCTGTGTTGTATCAGGAAGGAACACACGGGGAAAAACATATCATCAGTTACCACAGTACAAAGTTCGGAGAGGCAGAACATAAATATCACGTTACCGAACAAGAATGTTTGGCCATTGTACATGCGTTGCGGAAGTACCGGCCGTACTTGCTAGGAAGGCAGTTCGCACTCAAAACTCACAACCGATGCCTTGTATGGTTAGAGGAAATGCATAACGGGAAAAGTAAACTTGCCTGCTTGGCGCTGTTACTGCAGGAGTACGATTTCAAGGTAGAACACGTGGCGGGAAAAACCAATGAGCCGGCAGAACCCTTGTCCAGGAATCCTTGCCCGAATCAAACGGTAACTGACGATGCGGAGTGGGAAGAGGCGCTATCACCTTGCAGTGCAATACCAACTGCAGAAACACAAACCCTCGTTGTACAAAATATTGTTGCCACACCACCTGGTGAACTTGTCTCCTTGAATGCACGGGACGTGTTAAAAGAGATACACAGTGCACAAGAAAATTCCCCAGATGCCGTGCAACGCCGACAAAACTGTGCCACACGCTACACAGAACACTTGATGGTAGTGGTCAGGGAAATACAAACCAAACCTCCTGGTAATTATGCGTGATGGCAGATGAATGTACCGAGAGAGAAACGGGAACTTGTGTTAAAATACGCACACGACAGTTTGGAACATGGACACCCGAGATCCGAGCAGACACGAAGGAACGTGCAGAAATGTTTTCACTGGCCAGGGATTCAGGGAGATGTCAGGAAATATGTACAGAGCTGTGTCACGTGTAACACCCGTAAGCCGTGGAGAGCAGACGGCGATGCTCCATAACAGCCAAAGCTGCCAACAGAGCCATTCAAAACTGTAGCTATCGACATCATGGACCCGTACCTGCGTACAAAAACTGGGAAAAGATTTCTTGTTGTTGCCATGGATTTGTTTACCTGTTGGATCGAAGCATTTCCAGTCAGTAATGTTTGTGCGCACACAGTGGCACAAGTAATGCAGAACGAGTTTTTCCCGAGGTGGGGACACCCAGAGTATTTGTTGACTGACAATGGAACACAGTTAGTAGGGCGAACATGGAGGGAGTTCTGTACCAGGTGGGGAACAGAACACCGTACTATCCCAGCCTACCATCCCAGGGCTAACCCAACCGAGAGACGAAACCACGACATAAAAATCCAATTACATGTCCGGTTAGGCGAGGATCATACTAGGTGGGCCAAATTGATCCCGGGTGTAACGTTTTGCTTACAGAATAGAGTGAATGCGGCAAACGGTAAAACACCTGCCAAGATGGTACAAGGTTACGAACTCCATGCCCCCGGGAGCACCCCGCGAAAACCCGCCCAGATGACCTGAACAAATCGCCGAACACCAGGCGCAAATACATGAAGAAGCCAGGGCGAACCAGCTAAGTTATTGTAATATGTGGTGGAAAAGATAGAAAATTCCACGTATCTAGCGAAGTTGGGACCCAGACGTGTGACGAAATAGCACCTTGACGACCTGCGGATAGCCCAACCACCTGTAAGGAAGAGAGGCAAGAAGACGATGTTACGCCCAGTACCGCAGCGAGTTCGGAGAATTTCACCGGGAGTACACAGGGAAATGTCAACACGGACACTGAAGAGAACAACAACACTAACACGGGAACACCCAGCCAATGTAGTGAACTGCCATTTAAAGATTTTGCACTGACTGAACACTCAACACGTAGTAGTGGGGAGGTGGAAACAAGTTGAACCACAACACCGTTTCTGGGTTTTTTCTGTTAATACATGTAAAAACATAACAAACCAGAGTGAGTTTAAGGGCTTTCCAAGTGTACACGAAAAAAGTGGTAACATCGGTGCACACGTAAATGTCAACACAACCAGTGCCAGTGAGTTGAGTTTTAAGGGATTTCCCCAGGGCACAGCTGAATTTGGTTGTAACCAAAGTGTAAATGTAAATCTTGATACCACTTGTGAAGGCGAGATGCCTTTTAGAGGCTTTCCAGTATCCGCAGGGGAGAGCCTAGTAAAGCAAGAGATTTTGAAAGGGTTTGGGGAAACTAGTAGGTCAGTGAGTGTGACGTCAAGTGTCAACAAGTCACAACACAGCACTCGCAAGAGGCGAGTCGAGTCACCACCACGTACCCACATTGATGTCCCTATCAACACCCCCACCTCCTGTAAACGCCGAAGAAACAGATGACCTCCGACGCCATGTTTTCTTTGCCCTCAATCGGCAATCAGCCGGGCAGAGCCCGCCAGAGCAATGTTGCATTGTTCGCACTGTCTTGGCATTCGAGGGAGGGGTCGTTTGATGCCGGCTAACAGCCAGCGGCGCTAGAGCCCATGATGGCACTCACCACGCACGTGACACGTGTCCCGCACATGCGCAAAGAGGCCGATAATTTTGATCTTTCATATAAATGTTATTTTCAGTGTAAAATGTGTTATATTGTCTTTGCAGTGCTTAATATGTCTTTAAATGTTTTTAAGTGTTTGTACTAATTTTTAATTGTTTGGTTATATTGGGAAGCACCGCTGGCGCCCAAATTATCAGTAAGCATTTGTGTCATCGTTCGTCTCGTGTCTCACCCGACGGCGTCAGCACTTTGATGTCGTGTGTTTAATAGAGTATATAATATTGATGGATATTTAACAAAAAATGTTTTTTATAGTCTCTTCAATTATCCCTTAAAGTTTGAACACTGAACTTTGTTACATATGGTATATGTATGGGAAATCAAAGCAGCAATTTTGCTGGGAAGCATGATGGGAATATTAATAACTATTTACTAACAACATTATAATAAACTACAACAGCAGTATAGTTCTTAATAAGTACAAGTAAGTAAGGCCATTAATTTTAATTCAGAATAAATTCTACAAAATACAAGGAAAAATGTTTTTGTTGAAGTACGTACTTTCAATTACACAATATTTACAACAGTTCATCCCTAATAATCTTCAGCTGTGTGATAGCAGTTAGTTTTGATGTACTTGAATAAACAAAATAAAATAACTCATTACAAGTAATAAATAAACTTGACTACTGCAACAAAAGCCGACCAAATGTGCCTACCTGCAGCTGGTACTCGATAACTGGCAGCTCCTTGTCGTCAGAAGGACCAAACTGCTTGCGCACAGCAGAGTAGCGAATGGCAATGGTCACAGCCTTGGTGAGGTACTGGGTGCTGGAGCCAATTATAGTCACGCGGCCTGTTGACAGATTACCCAGCACAGCACCTGCGGATATAATTTCATAGAATGCATTACAAAATATTAGTCGCACTGTTAAGAGACAGAGGACAGAGTCTTCTGTAGTAGAAAGGTACAGGACAACATCCCCATCTGATGCTCCCACGTTTAACCTCCAATATTCAAGGTGGGGAAGTCAGATTAATGATCAGTCGCACCCAGTCTTAGCATAACTCTATTTCGACACCAAATACATACTGAAGTGGTCCAGAGAAGGTCTCATTGTCTTTGGCCTTCAAACATAACTGTGGGGATGTCAAACCCTTCAACATAGATTGCAGTTTACAAGCCCTGAAGCAATAAAAGTTTTGTTTTCACCCCTAATGACTCACAGAAAGGTTTCATATATTCTCTCACACACTCACACTGGCATTGCTGCCAACCCTGATGTGCTTTTGGTTTTATATAGTTCAAAGCATGTTGCATGTCTTAAAAGAAGACAGGAATAGTTACCTCTTAATGGTCAACATACTTAGGCTCCAGCTCGTGGAGCTGGATAGGGTGTGCATACAAGGAATCCCTTGGTTATGTACTGGTAGTGGGTCCATGAGGGGCACTGAGAAAGTTCATCAGCAGAATACAGGCTGAGTTGCAATCCTCTGTAAGTGAATAAACAAGGCTCTTAATTGTACGTATTCTTGGCATTCTGAAAGCCCACTCCATTGTGAGTCAGCCAGCTTGATGATTCTGAAAAACTGTGGATGTTTGGGTAACTGGGCTCAAGGTATTGCTCATTAATGTCACATTGACCTCAGGCTTAAGTTTTGTAAGTTATCAAAATTACATCCTGCAACCATGCATCAATGGTTAATGTATCTTTATTTTAAGCTTATGGAAAAGTACAAACTAATAATATAAAAATCACAAACAGTATAAACAAATATAACATACAACCAACATAAACCATTAAGGGGGGGTGTTCCATGAGTGTTATGCTCTCTATCATGAAAATAAGATCTCTTCATATATTAAATAAAACAATATAAGACGTCTACAACATTTTCTTATTAAGTACTTGAACATTATCAAACAATTTTGCAAATATTATTTGATATTTCTGTGATTTTAACTTATGAATTAACAATTAAACAAGTAAAGATTTTAATTAGATACACATTTCAATTTGGGCAGTAAACTTCTCTTTTTGACTTGTCAAGGTTTATTTTGCAAGACATAATGTAACGTTCCAGGTTTTCAGAGGTTATTATTATATTATTATTACCTTTTTGGTTTCAGATTTTTTGGTTGTGGTGACAATTATTTAAGATAATTTTCAAATTAAGATTTAATATATGATTTAAGCGAAGTGCAGTGTAACTTTGGTTATGTCACTAGTTTGTTGATGTAGAAATTACTTTGAGGTCATTGCTGTTTTATTGGTAATATTCATTTGTCCTTAAGAGGGTAGAAATATTCAAAATTTTCAATTTGCATAAAATTAATGAAAAGTGTCCTGATTGGCTCTCGTCTTGTCATTGGTGATTGGAGGAGAAATGTGGTGCAGTCAGACTACAGCAAATCAGAAAGCAAATAAGAAAAAGTATGACGCAGAAGTTCAAATTAAACTTTTTTCTATAACAAATATAGTCACTACCACAGAGAATGTATGCATGTGGGTAATTACGAATGAAATTTTGATTTAAAATAATTAATAATATGTTTATGCAAGCAGCTCATCTCTAATTGCTGTAAGATTTATTTAAATTTCATCCTCAATAATGTAAATTGAGTAATTTTTGTCTGATGTTTTGGAGAAGGAGAACAAATCAATAAAAAAAGGAAAACAAATTACTTGGAGGCGTGCCGGCAAACAGTTTTAGTTTTTTTCCTACTTTCTTCTGCCCCAGGAAAGAGAACAGGCATGGAATTCAGGGTAGTGTTTATAAGAAGGGAGGGGGGGAAGTTGTAGAGGTGGGGACGAGGGAGTCTAGTTGCCAAATGTTCTCATCGCCCTATGTTAGCTGCAGCGAATAGCCTAGCCGTGGTTTGACAGCTGACACACACTACAGGCGAAGGCAAATTCTCTGTTCGCTAAGCACCAGCACCATTTCCTTGACCTGTTCTAGCGACGGGATGTAGTTCTCCATAACGACTCTGAGCTGCCCCATTATAGTCTTTAACTTCAATCCCAGTTCCAAATGGATTTTGGTTAAACACATCTGAATATATAAATATAATAAATTAAACATCAATATATATTTTTTTCATCTGTACAACTAAATTGCATTCATCCTCCAGAGATTATCATTATCGAGACTTCCATTTCTCAGATTAAACTTCAAAAATTTATTGTGAATTTCAATTATTCGTAACAACTCCAGCAATGACATGGCTGTGTTCCATATAAATTCTGTATTGGAATAAAATTATACAATGGAAGTTTATATTGACACGTGCTCCTCTTGGATAACAAGTGGTTAGGGCGCTGACTGTCCTCGGACCTTACGAGCTGGAGGGGAGTCAAACCCCAGGGTGAGTCGGAGCATTAAGCTATCCCTTTCAGGCAGTCTTATTCTCCGTACCACTAGTGATGTCAATAAACAGGATGCCAGCTGTCCCAATAAGGGTGAAATGCTCCATTGAATACAAGAGGTGAGTGAGTGGTGTGGTGAATGATCTGGCTTGAACTGACTGGGTTTATCCGCTGCGGCCTCATTGGCTGTCAAGCGGGGATAAAGTTGACTAGGGATTGTTCCGGGTGCATTCTGGGAACTACCTTGGCAGAAATTCGAACCCTAATCGTCTTTCCGGATGCCAATGTTATCGTACAGAAGTTTGGGTGTACTTCTGTTCTCAGGTGTCGAACCCGAAGAATTCTGCCAGATTCCAATCTTACGATATTTGATCGGCTAGAGAGGTCCGGCGCGTCGGTAATAGAATTCGATGCTTGTGTAGGGGTTGGTTGGCTGGGGGTTTCATCGGAGTCGCTCTCGGGTTCACTAGAGATCGGTGTACTTGGGTTTGAGTTATTAATTAGTTGATTTATTAATGCTTGTTTCAATGTGGCGTGCCTCTCACATCGCCTCTGATGGCTTCCGGTACCTCCATGCTGTTTGCACATTTAGCAGTGAAATACAACAAATAAAGTATGGCTGTCAGCAGAGGTTGCAGACGAGCAGTCCTGGGCGAGGCGAAATCTGCAATCACTCCCGCAGACCTGCCGTTCACTAGGGTAACCCACGTAACTAGACCTTGTGTCTCGTATCGGCGGCAGGTGCCCTGGAATCTCAGGGATTGGTCCTTTATCAGGCCGTATGTCCTGAGGGATACAGTACACTACACAGCCAGATAGAGACGTGAGGTTAATTAGAATTAATGCACAACTGATTGAACACACAGCACTGCAATTAAAGACAAAATTAATAAAGCACAAAAAAATGACACAGGATCTAAAATTTAAATTACAGTAGCCAACACACAGAGGGGTAAGATTGTAATGTAATATTTTATTACATTTAAATCAACACTTCAGCAGAGACCTGGTTAAGTTAATACACACTACAAGCTAGGTAAAGAAATACTGTAAAAATATATGGATCTTAATCAACAGGCAAAGGTGAACCTGGGGAAAAAATTAATCTATTAAGAAATTAATTCCTACTGAAAATTCCTAATTCATTAATTAAACAAGTTACGCTATTTACAGCGTGAGTGTAAATCCAGGGGGGCTCTATCCAGGGGGACATATTCGCACAATGACCTGTTACCGCGAGAGTCAAGAGAAGTTGACTGAGGTAAGGTTCAGTAGATACAGGTGTGGGATTTTCCAAATGTGGAGAGCTGTCCTTGTGCGGTCAGCTGAAGGAAGTTTTGTCCAAGCTGGAGCTGGAGTTCTGGCAGCCTTCTTCAAGTGACTGGTTGGAGGTAGAGGTTCGAGCCCTGCCTGGGGCTGCTAATATAAGGTGGTTGAGCCCTGGGTGAGCTGCAGAGGAGAGGAGAGAGTCTTCCACAGACTGTAGGAGAGCTCGCGAACCTATGCAACCGGCAAGCCCGGCGTCTCTGTTGGACCACGGGACTGTACTTCTATTTATACGAAAATCGCCCTGTCAACGATTCTCCAGAGGCGGGGGGTAGCATAGCCTTCCATTGCAGGGGCTGGTTTATCTGCTGCGGGAGCGGTGCTCAATTTCACCCCTGGTGAAGGTGATAACTTTTTCATGCACCCCGGACTGAAGCAGGCGGCCTGTGACGTCAGAAAGTCACGGGGTGCTGCTATCTTGAGGGTTGTTTGGAACTTCTTGGCCAGGCAGGGTAGCGTAGTACATTTTAAATAATTAATATTATTTCTTTGTCTGGGTTTGCTCTAGCACGTTCCTTCTTGATTGGATGTGGAAGATCATAATTTCAGATGTGCAGTACAATTATGTTGATAACTTGCTAATGCATGTAGTCTTTTAATATTATTATTTCCAAGTCTCAACAGCCAATGAATTTCGATTTCGCGCCGCGCTTGGCATACTCAGATGGGACAAAGTCAGCCGTAGAGTGCGCCTATCTGTAGTGCAGCATGCTGGCATGCGTCAATTTATACTTGGACTTAGAATGTTACAAAGTTATCACAAAAACTTTTTTTTTTTTAATAGCATTTACAATAGATGCTTTGCCAATTTATGCATTAAAGTGAAAATTTTACTGATATTTGAACACGTAAATTCAATATTTTTAATACCTTTTCATAATAGTATTTAATTAAACGTTATTATATTGTTAATAAATTTATATATTTGTCTGTTTTAAGAAAAGTGTAGTTCTTTTTGAATTCTTAAAAACATATTCGAAAAATCGCACATACCTGCACTATTCGAAATTAGTGAACAACAAATTGAAGTGTAGAATATTTGTAGGTACAGATTTTATAACTTTATACAGAATAAAACAAATATGTTGTAAATATTTGAGTAACACAATTTACTTTAGTTTCTATTCAAAAACTGCAAGTCCCAAAATTTAAATTTCCAAAAATATGTAAATCAGAATTTACTTTATTTTATTAATATGGTTACGAAATATGCAAGGTACCTATAACTATTGAACTGAATATACTACAGTATAAATTGGCACGTGACGTCTTTGCAACAATGGGATTAAATCAACTTCACCTCATCAGAGGGTAAGCTTTACTCCTGATTTCCACTGGGTTCTATTGTTGACACGCGACGAGATGTCATAATCTTGTACTGTTCGCCAAGACAAGAATGGACGTTCCAGTCAAAGATTTTATTATTCACCAGCCCACCGAAGCTATGCTCCAAGGCAGTGAGTTCGACTGAACGCTGCTAGATGGCTACACCAGTATGCTCCGTGCCTCCTCGCCTCCAAGCCAGCCGGTGACGCCACAGCAATGCAGAAGCTATGTTATCGCCGCCACCCTACTATCCAGCTGCCAACCCCTCACCCACGAACTCACCAGCCAATGAACAAAGAGTAGGAGCCCACAGAATATAAATAGCAGGTCACAGCCCACAGATGCCAGTTATTCATCAGCTCCTCTACGAGCCACAATGGCAGATGTTTATCGCCCGGAAGTAGCGGCTTGGTGGGGCCCGGAAGTACATCCGGTGATAAGGTCCCAGCATGTAGCGGCAACATCTAGAGATACGGAGTACTGCCGTGGTGTTTCACCATTCGCATGTTAAATGCCGAGCGAGTAGGTTAAAGTAGTAAGTGCGGGCTGATCCTGAACTTTTCTGTTTTTTTTTTTTTTTTTTTTTGTTCTTACCTTGTTTTGAAGTGTGTATCTGTGTTGTATTAATAGTTTAATTCCTTTTTGCACATTATATTAATTTTTTCGATTATTAACAGTATTGATTTTGTGTTTTTGCAGATTTCATACTTACATGAATTGGAGGCGAATTTGTTCTTCTGGTTATTATCCGATTAAGGTTTATCGTAATATTGTGTCTTTTACTAAGGCTGTCAATAAAGATGATAGGTTTTGGACAGTTTAGATCCTTGATATAGAAGAGAGTTATATTTTGTTGTCTTTTTTGTACCATTTTGGTCTTCAAAGAATAACTGCTAAAGCTGGCAGTGGTTTGTTGGAAATGTGTTTCTTCAGAAGGTCTCATGTCGAGCAGGAGCCTGCACCAAAGGGTATTAGTGAGATTGATCCAAACAGGATAATCTGCTGGAAGACTTTACCAGTTCATGAGGGCAAGGCAGACAATACTGCTGTAATTAGTGTTTTTGGTAATGCATCTATGTATTCACGTAAGAAGATAAACATGTAACTTGGTGATCAGATTTGGTTGTATCGGAAATTAGTTGGTACTACTGGTGACATGCATATTCTTGGTCATGTGGAAATGTTTTTCAATCCGACCCATCTGAGTGAAAAGATTCACCCCTGGCTCGCCAAGTATTTCAGTCAACCAGACCAGCCCACACTGTTGTTCCCATTGCTTATCTCAGCTTCGAGCAAGCTACACCCTCTGCACCAGCATGTCCAACACCCAGAAACCAGATCACTAATCCACCTACAGCAAACATATACCCAACCGAGACACAACAGGTTAAGCCACAGTCTGAGGTTATGCATCGCCCAGGTATACCACCTAAAGCACACCAGTTGAAACATAATATCTCACTGCTCAAATCCAGGTTTTTGCCCTGCCGCAAAGCTACCAGGCCTACACTCTACACTGGACATGTGCCAGTACCTAGTAGAGTTTAAGTAGATTCCAGTAAACCCAGCCTGACCTAGCGCCCCACAAAACCATCCCTCTCTGACGTAAGAGCATTCAGTCTGCCAAGGTGTTATGCGTCAGACTATATAATAAATAAAATATATGGTGAGACAAAGTTTAACATGATGAAAATCAGAAAAGTATCACACAATAGTTATTGCACAGAACTAAGTTAACATCAATATTTCAGGTAATTCAATAATAAAAAATAATAGGCAATTGAATAACATTTCCCTAGTAAGCCTAACTCAAAAAAAAAAACCAGTATCTCATGTAGAGAGTAACACCATGGGCATCGATGCCATGGGGGGGAGGTAGGGAGGGCATTGCCCTCCCCAAAGTTCCGCAAGGATGGGCAATTGGGTGAGGAGGAGGGGGACAAATCTCATCAATTGCTTAAGAGAATTTTTAAAAACATAGCTGCATTTTGATCAGTTTAAGAGAATACTTTTCATTTATTTGTATGGGTTCTTCTCTCATTGTACATGCAGTGTACATGTGTGACACATCCATTCCACCTATGAAGTAGACAGAAAGGCGGGCCGTGGTAGTGCGTGTAGGTACAAAAAGAGGGTGTTGATGAGCTTGAGTAACTTCACCAGGATTACCTGCCTCCCTCCCCCCTGGAGAGTTAGCTGGAAGGTAGGCACAAAGTCCACAGGAAAGGCAGTCTCAAGGATTAAGTTTAAGCTCAAGTTTATTCCCTTGAACAGAATTAACTGTGATGACGTACTCGCTCTGAACGTCGGAACGAGTGAAACGGCTGGGAAGCTGTCTGTATGTCTTATTAACTGGTAGAGACAACCGGTGTTGAGCAGGGTATGAAGAGCGGCGAAGTGAAGCGTGGTTGACTAACCAGACTTCTGGTCCTATTGTTGCCATAGTTCCCGTGGGTAGCGACCGTACACCGAGCTGGGTGTAACGCTGGGATACTAAGCGTGAATAGTCAGGAGGAATCCTAAGGACTGTAGGAGAGGAGTTACCTGTCTCAAACATTTACCCATTGAGAAGGAGGTGGAAGTTAGCAGGGATCTTTGAAGAGAGAGATTCCCCTGACTAACGTCGCTGAGTGGTCAGAATCACTGATCACTTATGTAACTAGGCTTGATGTATGCCAAGCAACGAGTGCTGGCATGAAACTGGAGAACGGGATGCGTCTGAGCAGCTAGTGCTAGAATGGCGGGTGACTTGTTCTGAGCAGTGAGTGCTAGAGACAAATACCAAGTGCTAAAATGGAGGTGCGAACAAGACCTCCTTTTATACTAAAAATCGGGTGAAGCACGCGGCAGATTAGCCTTGGTCATGTAAGCGATGGGTGAGGCGGAGAGCAAGGAGGTAGCAAAGGAATGGCTTACAGCTGTGATGTCACTGGTTGGCAAGTGCATGGAAAGTAAAGGCAAACAATAAACCAACTAGTGCTATCTACTCAAGCGGGGGTTAAATGAACTTGTCCTATACTCATAATTACGGTGGGCCGGTGAATAAAATAAGCTACAATGGTAGGCAGTACAATCTCAGCTCATGTGGGGAGTAACTGTAAAATTAATCCTACCTCAACAATTCTAAACTGGAGCTGATGTAGTCTGAAGACCAATAATAGGAAAAAGCATAATGCGTAAAAATTAAAGCTGCAACAGTCTTAAAATATTAAGAGTTACTATTAAAAAGTTTTTTTCTTCAAGTAGAGATTGACATTTCTTCAACAACAGGGTTATTAGATATAAATGACCAGAGGCTCAGAAAATCAAAAGCAGGGAAGGAATCAGCCACCATCAGAATCACAAAACCATCCCAATATTCACTCGGAGTGATTTCAGAAAATCGTGGAAATGAAACCAGGACAGCCAGACTAGCAATCAAACCAGGGGGTCCAGTGGGTAGTCACTACACTACCTTGGTTAGTGTTATGAAGTTATTTATCTATGTAATATTATACAACTTTAGAAAAAATTGAGGCACTAATAACTTACCAAATCTCTTTCTAGGATCACTAATTGGAGTCACATACTCCCCCTCAGGGGTGACATCTCCTGTCTTGTTGAGCAGATTCTCCCGTGGTATCTGGTAGTTGTCAAACATGAGGAACCCATTGTCTGTGCCATTCAGGCCAACCTTCTCTCCAAGGTCACCAACTATGATTCCTGGATAGGGTAACAGTGTTTTGGTGTTCCTCACTGGCACTACGAATGCGTGCAAGCCATGATTTGTGCCATCAGGAGTGATGAGCTTAGCAAAAACTACAGCATGGGTGCAAGTCTTGCCTGAAACAAACATCCACTCAACAGTCATATCTATAAAGTTCTTGGTCTTTCTATGTTCAGAGACCAAATTTTCCTCATATATAACACCTGATGTTCATTTCTTTTATTTTAAATACAATTATTTTTTTAGAAGTCTAATACTATTATGTTCATCTGCAGTTGCAATTGTGAGTATTTCTGGTCCATTTGAGTAAGTGGCATACACTTTAAGTGTCTTTAATGCTGTTTCAAATTTATAAGCTGAAAACAGTTTTTAGGGTTCAGTGTGTAATGCACCTCGTGAACCAGTCAGTTTCAAGTGGTCACCGCACTTTGAGTGCCCATGTAATCTTACGTCAAGTGTACTGTGTGAAGTGTATTGTACCAGTGTACTCAACAGTGAGTGACAGCAATAAACCGCTGGAACTGAGAAATTTGTGTCTCCATGTCTACTTCCCCACCTCCCCACATATTAGCTCTACATAAACAGCAAAGGGAGAAGGAACAGGCTACATACCAGCATGCCACTTCACACCTGAAAGACATCCCAGCCTTATTTACTAATAGTACAAATTGCCCGGCATCCACTATCTCATTAGAGCAATTCACCAGGGATTACGTATGAAACACTCAGACACCCAGCCTACCGGTGCACCCCGTCAAGCTTGGAAAAATCAGCAGGTACACTGAGCGCATTACCCCACCTTCACCATTGTCGTCTATCATGAAGTGTGGTTTCAACATTAATTTTAAACGCACAGCAGTTTTTTTTTTATTTCCCCGCTTTGGTATATTTTGGTTTATATATATATATAATTAATATGGGCAGGAGATTAGGAACATTTATGGTAAAATTCAGTATCCTTTAACTTCAGCTTTTTTGTGGTCCAGATGGTTCTTTTGTTTTAATCCTGCAAGTATGCACGGAGGTTAATTCAGTATTTCAAGGATACTTACTGTCCCAAGCTAGACAGTGTATTACAATAAAAGCATAGATGAATGAATTTATTAAGAATTTCAGTTTGTTAGTTTGCCTTATTTTCCTTTTTGAAATTAATCTAGTTATTTGTAATCTTTATTAGTGATTAACGGAATATTTTGTTTACAGCCAGTGCAATATCCCTCTTTGAGTCAGTCCTAATATTTTAGAAGTTCTCTGGTGCGATTTAATAAGTACATGTTGGTACTTAGATTCATTTTAAATCACTAGCAAAGTCGATTCCTTACATTTAAAAGGTACATATAGTCAAAGGTTTTATGTGCAATTCATTCCATTTGAGTTTATTTTTACTAGAATGTCAAATTAGTTAATGAATATTAATTTTGGGAGTTTTTAACTCAGTTTGTTGACAGAGACTGAAAGATGAGTTTTCGTTGAGACTTTGCTAGTGTCGCGTTTGCCGTCCCTAGTCCAGCTGTGTTGCCGCCGTTCATAACACACGTTACCAGAGTACAGTTGCTGCGCTCCACTCTTTCATTCACGAGGTCGTGTGTTTTTACAATGCGTCTTAGCTCGGCAGTATCCATCCTGCTACGCTGTAAACTCATGTTGACAAGCCACTTCTCAGCTCAAGACTTGGTAGGAGAGCATCTTAAATACAATTTTAAAGTGTGTTTGGAGCATGCCAGTACCTCCTAACAGTGCGCCGTGAACTAATTTTTATATTTCGGTTTATCCCCACCCAGCGCAGGAGCGCTAGCACTTGTCCACAATGCTGCGACCGACCCCGCCCGTGCGCAACATTCCTGAGACTACTGTAACCTGAGAATCCACGCAACTTGTGAGCTGCAACTTCAACACTCGTAACAAAGAGATGTAGTCCGTTTACATTTCAGTGCTGACTACGATGTTGTCATTTTCTTGTTTATTTACAAGATGTAGTATAATGGCTGTAGTGAAATTTAGTGTTTTTATTTTATTTGTGTTTGGGTGAATTAATCACCTATCACCTACGTTATGAAGTACGTCTACTAGTTACTGTAACAACCCTCCACTGGTTAAGTTTGGTTTTGATTTTCTCTTCTGTGATCCCGTGGCTAGGACTGGTAATTAATTTTCTGTGGCTCTCCTGTTCATGTGTTACAGGCGGTTTTTCGTCTTCTTCGGTCTTCCTTCTAGCGTACTTTTCGGCTTTAATGCTTTTTGGAAATTTGCATCCCCAATGTCCTTCTTCATTCCGGCTCTGCTGGCCTCACCTTTTCCTCCTCATCTATAGTCAGCTTAGTTCTCTGACCGGCAGCTACACTTTCATCCGTTACCTGAGCAAGACTTGACAGCGGCGGCATGCTGTGCTGGCAGTATACCTGTTGCGGACGTGTAGTCTGGGGAACCAGATTGGCGGGTGAGACTTTAGAAGAACTACAGATATGACCAAAACGTTTATTACTCTTTTTTAAAAGGACATATATTAAAGATTTAAAAATATTTAATCATCGCCAATGAATTCTCTTCACACAGTCTGTTTACAAATGTCAATTTAAGAAGGCATCATCTCAGTTTGAATTTTGTTAATAATTATTTAACTACATTTTGATTGTGCAGGGCTCCTTTTCAATAATTCTGCCTTCATTAAATTTTGCAGTCATGAAATAAAATTCTATTTTATTATGAAATATCCAAGAAAAACTTATATTAACGTCACATAAATTTTGCGTATTGATGGAACCACTAAGAAAAGAATATAGCTACATTATTACTAATTCCTTAACTGACTTTTGATTTTTTTAAATTAATTACTTATCCTCTGAGTAAACAGGTATAAGTAAACTATTTTCATTCTAGTTAATTCATGTGTGTGAATGACTTGTACCATGTGACTACCTCAGCATGCTTGCACAAAGTATTAATTTCCGTTTCAGTTTCACGAAAGTTCATGACATATATTTAGTTTTTGTTTTGTGAGAAAAATGTCACATTTGCACAACCATATAAATATCTTTCATTCTTACCTAAACATCCAACCCAACACTTTGCAGACTCAAAGTTAGAGGAATGAAGATTAAACTGTTGTGTCGCTGGATTGTATGTTGCCATTGTCATCATACCCTTTGCATTGCTACCATGTGAGACTTCTGTTAGGGCAAAACAACCTGCAATCTATAAATGATTCACAAACAATTTTCACTTAAAATTGCATTCAGAAACATGCCATAAAAGTCATACAGTATATCCAACAAACAAGTGAATACATATCTGCCAGCTATGCCACTAAACAACACTGGGTTTGCTAACTTAATATGTACTTTGACTCTTTGTGTAAACACATGAAGGTAACAACTGAGAGGACTTAGAAAACAAGTCAATACGCATGTAGCCAACCGATGTCACTTAAAAAATTACGGCATTAAATCCAAAGCGTCCATACAAGAAGTCAAACATTATTTTGAGTCTGTTAATGACCCAAAAATCTTCTCCAATAGCAGATTAAGTAAGTCTGGACTTTTCACCAGGTGGGAAAAATGATACTTTATACAATTTATATGCTGAATTGTAAAAGAGATAGTTTATATTCTGTTCATAAACACTTACACATCACTATATGCGCATTACCAGTCAGTTGTCTATAGCTGCCCCACACCTTAATTATGTGCTGATACATAAAATTTTAATTTCATTACACTGAAATTTTAAGTGTGTGTCAGTTAACTTCAATGTTTAACCATCTATTATTCTGAACAACCTTTTCTGCTATGCTATATTTTATTTCAATGTGTACAATTATATTTTATAGACTTTTTAACTACAATATAAGTTTTATGAGAAACTATAACTTTTATGAGTGCATATAAATTGACGGAAACGTCATCACTGGGTCAATAACTCACGAAGTGAGCACCAAACTAAACTTTCAATGAAACGCACTGTAACTTGATTAAATTTTACCTCACTACTTCTTGCTGGACAAGATTAAAAAATTAAGCCCCACACACTAAAAATTCCCTATTTATGTACCTAAATATAAGGTTATGTACTTTTTCAATTTTTGCTTTCAAAAACAGTCTTGTCTTATTTTCACCAACCAAAAAATATGTCACTCTTTTTCCATGTGCAACAGTGGCTGTTAGCCAATACATTTTAGTGGAGCATATGTTTGTCAAATTTGTCATCACATCTTTGTTGGAAGATTTTTTTAAAGCAGTAACACTTGTTAATCTCAACTTCAGATTCATGTCTATACTCCCATTAAAGTAGAATTCGTTATTTTTATTTCTGACATCAATGAAAAGACATTAATTGCCAATATAAAAAATGCTGTTTGAGGAAAGAATTTATTTTCCTTTAGGCCAAAGTAAAAATGGGGAATAACTTTATTTGCAAGGACATTTGGGTAAATAGAGAAACAAGTGCCCTGCATGATCATTTTAAAACAATGTTTCCAAGGACTCACCTTTCCTTCACTGTTCTCCTTCACAAAGTTACTGTGCCTCTCCGTGCCCAGGTTTATGATGGTTTGTTTGAACAAGTCAAATGACAGCCCAGTTTTCACAGCAAGGCTTGGGTCATAGAAAATAAGACAGACACCAATCGCTGCTGCCTGAAATAAATGTTGCAAACACAGTTCAAACAAAGAATTTTTTTAACAATAATTTTACTCACTTATGCTGAACTTCAGTTTGCCCGATGAAAAAATGTAACCATTCACATACTTCTGTTGTAGCAAAATACAAGCATCATAAATACAAATGATGTAAAGATTGTACTGTACTGTGCAATAGTTATACACAAAAACATGCAAACATACTGTAGTGATCTACCAAGCTGTTCCCTGTGCTTGGCTGGAAACAACCCCAACCATGACAGTATTCGGGATGAGGCCACGAGCAGCGAGATGTTTTATAAAAACAATCCAATGCAGCGTATTTAGTGTGTGCAGAGGACTGAAGCAGGGCCTGTCGCTGACCTACCACCAGACAGTTGCAGCCCGAAGACAGACGCGAGGGCGTTCCGGGGCAGCCGATTTCGAGACTTCAGCAAGCAGCCTTCTGCATCATTTACAAGGAGATGATATTGTTCCAATGAGTTACTGCAGAGACTTATTAGATAATTATTTTGTGGCTAATAATAACTGAGTTAATCATATCAAACAACTCCCCCGAATTAAGTAAAGTAAAGATTGTATGAGTTGTGTAAATCTAAACGTGATTGTGTTTTATATAAAGAGATTAGACACACCATTACTTTTAATTCAAAGCTACACCTTCCAATTGATAGCTCGTTAACAACCATCTGGCTTGCCACCCAAAAACAGTTAGGGTTAGGCCAATAAGACATAACCGCTACAGTACACTGCACGCCTGAATGTGCAATCATTTAATTTTGCCAAACTTTATCAGAGACTGTATGTAAGGTTTGATGTACTAACACAATTGTGAGTGCCAGCTAACTCTGATCAACAAAGAGAACAGCATGAAAGGAAATCAGTTAAAGTAAAAAATGTTGATAATAATGACAGTCGTTTTACCAACGATAGGCTTTGTAGATGTCCCAAGCATCGGGTGCGTCAATAACCCAGACAGGTGCACCTGTTTTAGTGTAGTGAAGGTGTATATGGAGAGGCAAGAAAATGAGGAAAACAATAATCAAGAGGGAGCACTGCAACGGTGTACGGAAGGTGACACCAAGGGTAAATTAGCTCGTAAAAGATGAATGCTGCATCCTAATACTCTACGGTGTGGTGCACAATGGCGCATATTATGTTCCACAGCTGATGGCCCACTTGTCATTAAACGTTAACACTGTCTCCGCCAACTTCGTCACATCTAGGCCCACAAACATGCTGACTCGACCATTCGGGAGGGATTGGAAGAAGGTGTGCTGGTTTGAAGAAGCAAGGCTTTCACCACACCAGGCCAACTGGCAAGTGTGGGTACGGTATCAACAGTATACGTACGGCTGTGGACTCTTATTGCATGGCGAGTGCCTTAGAGCTTGGTAAGGCTGGCTACATGTGGACATGTGTATGTAGACTACACCATGCATCATGACCGCATGGTGTTTGATTGTACATACATCGGCTGGATGAATGTTCAAACAATTTCTCTAACTTCACCCTCAACTTCCTACCCTTACGTAAGTCTACAGGTATTTACATAAATAACTGTAACAATGACAAAAATTAACAAATTATTTAAATTTTCAGTGACAAATTGCGTTGCTTTTGAATATTTTAAACGACATTTCTGCTTAGCTCAAGTAACAGTAATTTTTCCATTCTACAGAAGAAGAAAGGCTGCTGGAAATACAATGAAATACAAAAGCAGTAGAGCAGGTGTATCCCAAAAATCAATGGATTTGTCACCAATATTTCCTTACCACATGCAAAAAATCTAAAACTTAGGTCTGCTCAAAACTCATAATATACAAGCACTTAAAATGTAGTGCTCCAATACAAACCTTGGCTCTTTCATCTAGTCCCTGACCTTGAGACAGGAAGTCATATTTGAGGATCTGATACATCTGCTGGGTGGTTTTGTGTCGCTGCTTGTCCAGGCTCAAAGATACACTGCTGTGTTGGAACAATGGATCTTTCTCCAGGGTCTTCAGTATATTCAACTAAAATATACAAAACACAGACACACTATTAGAGCTACTCATAATACACATACATGTCCATTATACAGCAGAACCTCACTTTTCAATTCATATCAATTATATTTTTCCTTTAAACACACCAATTTTTCAGGTCCCACCATTTTCCCAATATTAACAATGTATTAAATTCCAAACTTTATCTGCAAATAATTATATTTTCCCATTATATTACAATTTTTTTTTCAGCCCATGTATTGGTTGCTAAAAAAAATTAATAAAATTCGTACACTGAAGTTTGGTTTAGGAAGGAATGGGGTGAAGAAGAGCAGTCGCCCCTCTACTTTTCAACTAGCAGAGGTGTCAGCCCCTGGGTTGTTAAACAGTGGTTGGTCACTACTATTATACTGTTGTAAAAAAATATTTACAATTTACTGTGGACTAATTGCCTCATTCTCTTCAAAATATATATATTGGTTATAGGGCTTTACAACTGCATGCACATACAACAGATGTGGGGGGGGGGGGGGATATAGAGATCGAGAGATTGAGAAAGCGAGAGACAGAGAGAGATAGAGGGATAGATAGATACATATAGAGAGACATATGTACAGATAGAGAGAGGTATATATAGAGATAGATAGGGAGACACTGAGATATATAGACACACACACCCCATATTGAGAAATAGATAAAGATATATAGATAAAGAGAGAGAAATAGAGAGATAGACAAATAGAGGGATAGAGAGAGAAAGAAAGAGGAGAGAGAATGTTGTCTGACAGAGAAAGTTCGGGGAGTAGCCCATATGGAAACAAAAAGTTAGTGCCTTTGCATACATGCATAATGCAGATATTGAGAATTCAATATTTGTGTACAACACAGTTTCATGTGAAAGTAAAAGTGTCACTCCTAAAAATGTTTTAACACTTGAAAAAAATAATTTACGAGACTTGCAATAGGATGACAGAGTGAAAGATAACTTAGATGGTGATTAAGTATATTACTCTGTAATTTCATTCTAAACAAATTTTAAAATTTCACTTGGAAAAATCAGAGTCAACAAACACTAGCAATGTAAAACCTAACCCTCTGTTAAAATATTTTTCAACTGCAATAAAAACTGAACTAAAACATATCTTGAAATGTAGTAGATATCTACTTTTTCACGGTAAAATACAATTGAACCTGTCTAATTCAAATTTCTGTATTTTGAAATTATGGATAGTTCAAAAACTTTCACTGGTCCCTTGAATGTGTTAATTCAAACTCTATTTAGATTATTCAAAGTAAAATTCCCAGAGTATTAAGGAAACACGATCAATTTCTATGGAGGCAACAGACAGTCTGCATGCCACGTCTAGGCGGACGGATTTCCTAGTATGTTATAGAGTTTATCTGCTTGGACATGGCACGCAGACTAAGGAGGCTGTTTACAGTGATGAGACTTATTGTAAATGTGCCAAAACATGTCATCCTTTTGTCGACGCTAACCTGTCAACAGCCAGGTTGCGTGCAGTCAGTGACCACGAACGGGGGATGTCCAGATACTGACCATCTTAATCCCCTTATTTTCTGTTTATTCTTCTGGATACCTAAGATCCCTTAACTTTGTTTTTTCACCATGTCAGTTTGCTAACATCTTCAGATCAGGTGTGATGTGCTTTCTCTAGTGACTATGAGTTCAGCTTTGTGATTTTGTGTTCTAACATTTTGTGCATTGTTTCTTAGTCACGTCACTATCTAAACCTGCACATGCAACTTAAAATTCCTTAACATCGTCGGAGAAAATTTCTGTCATTAAAGAAGTATAAAAAGGACTGAAAAAAAATCCAAAATCACTGAGGACTTCGGGATGTTACCAAACTCTTTGTCTAATTACCTGAAAACAATGATAAAATTTTGAACATGAATTTGAGTATGAAAGGTACGAAAATAACGGGAGAACCAGGAAATCTAGAAATGGACAAGAGTGTGTTAAAATTGTTTAAGCAGGCACGAGAACAAAGATCTGTGTAAGTCGGACACTCATCCGAGCTAAGGCTGAATAGTTTGCGAATGACTTTAGAAAAAATGACAAAGGCCAGCACTGGTCAGCTGAATGGGTTCAAAAGTAGAAATAAATTGTTTCATGTCTGTGTGTGGTGAAAGGGGCAATGTTGATGTGCAGGCGGCTAATGACTGGTGAACTGATTTGGCAGAAATGGTAGGTGACAGGAACTTAAGAAAGTTTTTAATGTAGACAAAACCAAGAACTATTTTTAAGTGTACTTCAAATGAAACTGTAACTTTTAAGGGAGAGCACTGCAGTAGCAATAAGTAGGGTGAGAGTGAGTGAAGAGATTTGGGCAGCTCTTAACATTAAGATCTTGAGAGCCAATGAGAGTGAAGCGATGGAGTAGTGTCGGAATACAAGTGTGAGGGAAATGGGAGATCCCCAGAAAAACCCCCCGACCAGAGGCATCGTCCTGCAAGATTCCCACATGTGAAAATCCGGGGGCGATCCCGCAAAGAATCAAAGCAGGATCACCTTGGTGGGAAGCGAGTAATCTAACCACTACACCACCGCAGCCCCAGCAGAGTAAGGAATGAGTAACACTTTTGATAGGGGAATATATGATTGGTTCTGAAAAATTTCCATTATTGATGATATGAAAATCAGTCTATCATAGGTGTTTTGAAAATGTCAAAAACAAACTTGTAGAATATAAACCCAAAAAAAAGCTTGGGTAGTAAATGAACTGTTTGTAAAATGGCTTGTAAAATTAGACAACAATTGGGGAAAAACATTGAGAAATTTTATTGTTTACTGATAACTGCATCAAAGTGTTGCTTTTCTCACCACACAAGTCTTCTGTTGTTTAGGTAATAGATCAAAGCATAATTAAGAACATAAGGGAACTTTTACAGATGGTTTCTTGTTGAAAAAATTCTAACTGCCAGTGAAAACAAAAGGTAAATATTAACCTCCTATAAGCATCCCAGATGTCGGTACAACCATGAATTGGAAAAAGCTACACGCAAAACAATAACAATCTTTTTCAAGAAAGCAGGGTTTTCCCAGCCAGAAAACAAAAATACATCCAAGATTCAAAAAGATAATGGCCAGGAGATTCTGCCCACTGTGGAGAGTTTTGGAGACGTCGTCTGTGTCATAAATAGATTCCTATGAAGAGTTTGTTACAATGTGTGACATAATAGCTATGCGCAGGAAGCACACAGATGCTGAAATTGTGGCTGAGGTAGTGAGCAGCAGAGTCTTCAGATGAAGAAAATGAACCTTCCAATCTGTCAGAAAAGCCAATGTCGAATTCTGTGCACACAATGGCCTACATCCTGACGTGGGCGAGGTGATACAGGGCAGATGGAGTTGGTGTTCACCCCACCTGATACCCAAGGCTGGGATGAAAATTGTAGAAGTTGTCCGGCACCATAACTTGGTAGAGTTAATGATGGGGGTCGTTCGGTCGATGGCCCTGTGGGACCCTGGATGCCTCCATCGTGATGAACTGCTCTTGTTGAACACTCACCAATGAATTGCAGACACTCGTAAATTACGCACTGGTTAAAATATTACTGTGAAAGCTGCCTGAGGATGCGGTGCCCAAAATATCTCACAGGACAATGAAGAAACACTTGCGTATGGTGGCAAAGCTGTTTACTTCACTTAAAAGTACATGATCAGTTATGCTGTCACATAAAAAGATTATGCAGACCCGGCACTTGAGGTCTGCCGAAGACCTGTTACTGTGAAAATGGTGTAAGCCGTATATGAAAATTTAAGTGATATGCATTGTGCTTAAAGTCCCCAATAAGAAATGGGAAAACAGCAGGTCTACCACTTGGTACAAATTAAGAAAAGTTCCGGCAATTGAAAATAACTATTGCACATTACATTATTACAGCCTAAAGTGATGATACTGAAGGGGTTCACGAAGCGAAGCTCCCACGTTGCTGACTGGTCCGAGTGCTCAAACTTAACAAATGGCGCTGGCTTCCGCTATAGGCAACGTGAGCCGGCGCCAAATGTTGAGCACAAAATTAAAAGTGACTTTCTGAATACAAACAAAATGATACGAAATTGCAGAAAAATACACAAAACATATTGGTGACATCCCCATGACTTAGCAAGTGTCAATGCACTATAAAATAATATTAAATGAAATATGGCCTTATAGGCAGTCTGCTGTGAATTGGAACAAAGTTACACTATTACATTTTTGACACAAATTAACCCTTTGAAAAATGATTCAAATAACATTTTAAGTCTGTGAATTTCACTTCCGGAATGGTTTTATGACATAGCTTGCATTTCACTTTTGCAATGTTGCCAACTGGCCACCACCTGAAGGGTTGAATGAGTCCAGTGTGAAAAAGGGATGTGGGTTGCCATGCTCAATTGCACAAAATACAATGAAAACCCACTGGGTGTGTTCTTTTATATGAATTAAGCACTTTATACATGTGTGGAAAAATACTAAGCATTGATTCAATGCACTGAGCGGAACTTAAAACTTATTAATTGGTCAGGAGACCAGTTGACATCACGTGGTGGTTGGTCACGTTGGGCATCGCGGCGCAAGCTGCTCCATCATCACATCGGATGTGGCTTTGGGGTAAACACCACATTGGATTGCTTAGTAATTTATAACAAGAGTTACCTCTTGTAATAAATAAAGTAAGATGGTATCTTGAGTCACGTTGTACCTGTTGGCAGGGTGGTGCAAGTTCCGTTCCCATCAACCTGCACTACGCACTCTGACCTAATGTTCGAGTCGGACTGATGTTGGTGAAGTGTTGCAAGTCACTGCGGGAGTTGAAGTGATCATGAGGCACTTGTGAACGCATGGTTCAGATCACTCCATTCACAAGTACTTTGAAGGGCAGTAAAATCTGATACAGTTTTTAAGTCATTTTATATATTTAAAAAAATTCTGCAGTGGCTCAAAGACTCAAATCAAATAATGCCAAAATTTAAAGCTTTTTCACAAAAACATAAATAACGGTCATGATTAATCTATAATTAAAACTTGTGTTGTACAGCTGTAGTGTAAAGAGATTAGGCATTCAGAGGTTGGCAGACCTGGGCGAGGACAAAGAGTCTTGGACTCGGTCATGGCGGACTAGACATGTTTTGTAATAAACACTACATGGAGTCAGGTGTTTAGAATGTTTATAAAGGCATCATAATTACGGTAATGTCGGCAGACATCATGTCGCAGTAACCAAGAATTTTCCGTGTCTAAAGCATTGCCTGTAACGTTCAGTTCATGGTCGGAACTGTGGTGACGGCTGGCGGGAAGTAGTGCAGCATTCATCACAATGGCAAGCATGACACAATTTCAAATCGTAGCTCCCAAAAATGTTGGTTTTCGTTTGCCATAGGAATGGAACAAATGGATACGACGATTCAAGAGGTTTTGGATTGTATCAGAACTGCGTGAAAAATCTGAGGAAACTCAAGTAAATATGCTGCTATACTGCATGGGACCTGAAGCAGACGATATGTTAGAATTGTTTGCTTTGAAAGAAGAGCACGTAAAAAAGTATGCAACGGTGAAAGGTTGATTCGAGTTGTTATTTTCGGTGAGAGAAAACAATATTCTTGAAAGAGCCAAGTTTTTCAGATGAAGACAACAAGAAGGGGAAGCTGCCGATGCCTTCATTAATGATGTCTAAATTAGCAGACACTTGTGAGTTGGAAAACTTGAAAGGCAAACTCATAACAACAGTGCTAGTTATTGGTGTGGCGGATGACAGGTTATCAGAGGCACTTCAAATGGATAGTGACTTGACAACAGAGCAGGTAGTAAAAAAGATCCGACAAGCATAAACTGTAAAACAACAGCAACAGGCAGTGAGGCAGCCATTGGAAATATCAATTAATGCAGTTTGCAATAGTGTGATGGACCCTCTCCGGCCTTCAAGAGAAGAAAATTTAGTAAAATTTCGCCACCCACAGATAGCACGAAATAAAAGTGAGACCCATCAGAAGAACACAGAATCAGCAAAAAGTAAATGCCACAAATGTAGCATGGCACTGTTTCACCCTTGGTTTAAGTGTCTGGCAGATAATGTTAAGTGCAGGAATTGCAACAAAAAAGGTCATTATGAGAGGTGTTGCAGGTATGCGGATTTACAAGAAATAGCAACAAAGGAGGACAAACAGCAGTGGTAATACTATATGGGGTAAGTTTCGACAATAGAAGTTTGTTCAAAACCATGGTTTATTTGGTTGCACAAGGGAAAAGTTGAGGTTAAGTTCAAAGTTGATATGGAGACTGATATCACAGTAATTGGACTAGGGTTAAGTGACCATCTTGGAATGGTGTTTGAAAAAACCCACAAGAAACTCTCTGGTGCTGGCAATTGACAGATCAGAGTGATAGGAGTGGCAAAAACAGTACTTTTGTTTAGTGATAAACACAGTGAACAAGAAATGTATGTCGTGGACTCTCAACATATCCCCCTTCTTGGGAGACCTGTCAGTGTCCATGATCCATGACAACGGAACTCTAGAAGAGGTGAAAGAGAAAGGGGTGAGTACAGTTGCACATCACACTGGAAATACACAGCATGTTGTTGATCGTTTCCCAGAACTTTTTACAGGCTTGCGGAAACTCCATAAGGAATATGAGAGAGTCTTAGAGGAATGCTACAAGTCATATGCATTTGCTGCCCCAAGAAGGGTCACCTTACCTTTGAGAAACAAAGTGAAACAGCAACTATACAACATGGTTATAGAAGGGGTAATCACATCCATCGAGAGACCAACGGAGTGGTATGCACCAATGGCGGTGGTGCCCAAGACAGACGGGTGTGTCAGAATTTGTGTTGATTACACAAAACTAAATAGGTATGTGCATTGAGAGTGCCTTCAGCTTCCAGTAGTGGAGTAATAACTGGCACGGTTAGGAGAAGCCAAGATTTTCACAAAGCTGGATACTTCAAGGAGTATGAGTGAAAGAGAAACCAGGTATGCTCAAAATGAGAAAGAAGTACTGGCAGTTACATGGGCATGTGAGAAGTTCCAAGAGTACATATTGGGTACAAGTGTGCAAATTATCACGGACCGCAAACCACTGGTGACATTACTCTGATCTAAGCCACTTGCAGACCTGACTGCTACACTGCAGAGGTTACGAATGTGATTGATGTGCTTCACATACACAGTTAAGCATATATCAGGAAGAGAATTCCACATACCAGATGCTCTCTCTCTCTCTCTTGGACCTAATCAAGAAAGCCGCGGACAAAGGGAAAGAGATCCTGGAGGAAGGCTTGTACATCCACAATGTCATATCAGAAACACCATTTTCAGACAAACGCTTAGCAGCCATCAAAGAGGCTCAAGACAACTATTTGGAATGCCGAAGGAAAGTATTCTTCATTGATCCTGGCACAAGGACTCTTTATACTGGTCAGTGAGAGGACAACGATGGGTTCGTCATGAAAAGGACACAGATTTTGATTCTTGTGCTGCTAAATCCTGAAATGTTGCACATTATACCTGAAAGGCACATCAGAATAGCGAAGTGTTGTTGTCGGGCACACAATTCAGTGTGGTGGCCTAAGATGTCTACTGAGGTGAAGTGGATGGTGGAAAACTGTCAGAAATGATTTGAACAAAGAAGACAAAGAGGAGAAACTGTGAAAACATTACAGTTACCTGGAAGACCATGGGAAGTATTGGAAGTAGACATAATGGAGCAGAAAACAAAGCAGTATCCAGTGATCTAAGATAATTTTTCTAGGTTCCTAGAGGTGATGAGTTTGGACAAAACAACATCCACAGCGGTGACAGTCAGGATGCAGAATATTTTTTGCCATACATGGAATTTCAGAGGTAGTCAGAACAGATGGTGGGACATGGTTACTGGAATTTCAGCAGTTTGCCAAGGAGTACAGCTTCAGTCATAGAACATCTAGCCCACGCTTCACTCAGTCAATTGGTGAAGCAGAGAAGGCAGTCGACATCGCTAAACACATTCTGTTGAAATTGGAAGACTCCATTCTTGGCCTTCTCTCCTACAGATGCACACCTCTCGAGTCAGGTTTGTCACCAGCTGAGCTGCTGTTTAAGCGGAAGCTGAGAAATATGTTACCATTGTTACCGTCACAACTTAGACTAACATGGGATGATGAAGCAGTCGGCCGTACAAGATTTTAAGAGTAAGGACCTAGCACTTAAAGAGATGGGAAAAGCAAAGTCAAAGATCTACCTATCCTAAAGGTAGGAGAAAGAGTGTGGATCACCAACATAGGATGTTATGGACAGATACAATATGCTGCAGAAGGACCGAGATCATACATTGTAGCCCCTGACAAAGCTGTGACACGCAGGAACAGAAGGCATCTCATAAAAGTACCAGAAGGAAGAATGAAAGAGGAAATAGGTGATGCCACAAACACAGTAAACATAACTGAAACCTCGATACAGCAGGGTCAAGTAACCAACAGGAAACAAGAACAGAAACAGAGAATCCAGAGGAAGACATTCATCCAGCAGGAGTGAGAGTGAGAACGTCAAGTCTTATTGAAGAGACATCATTTTAGGGGTTTCCAGTAAAAGAGAGTGATAGAAATCAAAGGATCTACAAATTTCAGTTGAGGTACTAGCGAGAGAGGCAGGAATGACCTACCAAGTTATCAGAACCCAAAATGGGAGAATGGCGAAGAAACCTCAACAAATAGACTTGAGAGAAAAAAGAATGTAGTGTAGGGAGATTATGCATACAGAGGTTGGCAGATCTGCACGAGGACAGAGAGTCTGAGACTTGGTCATAGCGGACTAGACATGTTTTGTAATAAACACTACAATAGCCTTTGTTATACAGTATATACATACTGCAACAATCAATTTAAATATATTTTAATTATGTAAAATGGTTTTATTACTGACAATTTTCTCATTTTATTTTTGTCCCTGCATTACTTTTTTAATTTGAACTTGGGTTAATTGGAAATTATTTTTCAGTATCTTTAGCTTTGAAATAGACAAGTTCTGTATTGTCACGTATTAATCCATAATAACATTAACTGCTAAAAAAAAATCTTCAAGTTTATCTTTATTTACACGTTTCCTCAATTTACACCATTACTTTGCAATGGTATTAAAATAACAGTTGCATACCTACAGTTTTCATGTTCTTTAATTTTAAGAGACTTTTATGTGGTTGTTTTTTTTGTAAACAGAAATAAATTTTTCTACTTATTTTTTATTTGTGCCTTTTCTACTTTTAATATTGTTTATAAACTATTTCATATAAATCCTTGAAAAGATACATTCTAGCTTTATTGTGTTGAGAGAAGGCACATACCACACAAAATTTCTAACTCTTAGATAATACACACTGTCTGTTGAACAACTGCATGGCTGATTAAACTGCAGACCAATGGGATATTCTAAAAAAATGTGGCGGGAGCCGTATTCTTTAATACAACCTCATAAAATAACCTGCAATTTTCATATTACAATTTTTATTTTTTGCCTAGTTTCTGTGCTGTCCTGGTTTGTGGCGGAAGGAGTTACTCACCTCTTAGCCACTGAGAGTCAGAAGGGTCTGTCAGCAGTGTACAGAACCAGCCCTTAACGTGTGTAAAGCATAAGCATGGGCTCCCTGGTGATTGTTCATGGGGGGGGGGGGGTTAGGGAGGGCAACCAGCTTGTGATGGGTGTAAGAGATGTGGGGGCACATGTTGGGGGTCAACATTGGATGGAGGACCAGCCTGTTATGGGTGTAAGGCTATGTCTGGTGGGGGTGGTGTTGACTACGGGAAGCACACTCCCTCTCTGTCCATGTTCGGCATTCAATTGTCGCTCGCTAAGGTCTGGTTGGGGTTTGGTTGACTACTGGAAGCCAATCCCTCGTTTGACCCTGCTCCCAAAGTGTCATCGGATGGGCTTTAGGCATCATGGGACTAGTTGAACGAAAGCAAAGCCTATTCCCCCTGTCGCTCTGTTGGCCAGGCTGGCGACCGGTAGGTCTGAGAATCGTCTGATCTGAGATGTCGGAGCTATTGCCAGCTCTAGTAACGGAGAGTAAGCCGAGTGTGAAACCGGAAAGGGCTGGTGAAGCATCTCTTATAGCCTCTCGTAGCCTAAGGAAACCCACTACCTCCTTGTGGTACCGCCGGGTAACCTCTGTGTAGAGGTTAGCATAAGCGGGAAACTCCCGGGGATTCCCTATACCTTGTTTAATAGCCTGTCATGATAAACTTGAGACATGGGCAACCATGTTGGTGGTTCATGTTGGCGGACCAGTCAACTCCTTTACGGTCAAAGAAGTCCAAAAGCTGAAATTCAATGTGAAGAAATTAGAGCTATGGAAATTGACCATTTCGGGTTGGGGCAGTAGCCCACCGAGTTGTTGGAGAACCCTTAGAAAAGTAAGCAGTAGCACGGGCTTACCTCATTTTCCCCGAGAGGTTTCCTCAGCTAGCGGGGGCACGTGGCATAACTCTGAAGGAAGGGATTGAGTCCATAACCACATGCCTCATCTAGTGCCCTGAGGTCAGATTGAGGAAGGACTCATTCTGGCAGTGAGAAGTGTCTGGGCTATTTATCTAGGCATCCGATAGGTAGTAGGTTCTCCCTAACACAGGAGAATGAATATGGCCAGGTGACAGATGGCCAAAACTGAGAATGTGCCTGAGTGGTGGGAGGGGAAATGAGGCTCGAGGCGGATTTAGCTGATTTGCTCGTCCATGGGGCCTGCAACCCCAAACCCCCGTAAAATGGCTTCACCACCTGACAAATCAAAAACCCCAGGATTGCTAATGCTAAGAGGGGTAGCCATATGCTTAATTTGTATTGTCCTTGTGTGTGGGGTAGGGTTGTGGGACTCCAGTGTGAGGCACTCTTTGGGATATATCCCTGGGGTGTAGTAGCCTAGGAGGAAGGTCCTTGGCATGAGAGGTGGTATGGCAGTACCATGCTATAGTAGCCGAGCCAAGTTGCACTGCACACGACCCATTCAGGGTGGATGAAGCATCTGCCATAGCTTCTCTCCACTCAAAGACGACCCAAGACTTCCCGGGCCACCCCTGATTCCGCAAATTGGGCTCCACCGCTCATTACCTATGGGATGCCAGTTTCCTCACGACTGGCTAGGGTTATCTGCCATGATGGTTGGGCCAATAGATGGTACATAGGCTCGACCACTTGGCGGGTTGTTGGACCACTTGGCACTCAGGCCGTTGGGTCCCAATACCTGTACTTCAATGTGGGTAGAAGTACAAAGGCATGGAATGGAGTGTGGCCGATGTAGCTGCCTCGAAACTGGGAACATGTCACGTAAGGACCTGTTGGGTGAAGGAGAGCAATAGCTTGGATGCAGTGATGAAACTTTGGAGAATGTATGATGATAGATGATATAAATTTTCCAATGTCAGAGCAAGGGCTGCTATTTCCTGTGAACCACGACACCGGGGAGGGACCCGGACTGCTCCCTGGTGACTCAGTCACCGGGGTAGAAGCCATTCTGGGTCATGGTAAAGCCCGGCCTTGCAGGAAATGGCTCCCAGGGTGTGGAGTGTGACCGGCCCTTAATTGGGTGTAAGGCTTATGCCCGGTGAGGTGTTCTCAACCACCTTGTGTGGAAGGGATTTCCTTTGCCATGCCATCGGTGGAGCAGTCGGTCATGAATAACCCGCAAGTACCATAGAAATTAAATGGTAGCACAGGATGATCGGTTGGCCCCACTGAAGGTTCTCTCTGGTGACCGATCATTGTGATTGGACTCGTGCTGGCAGGAGGTCTGGAGATTCCCACTCTTGTGGAAAGACCGGGCGGAGAGCGGTAATCAGCTCTAGTTGTGCCCTGGAAGGCACTTGGGGTATGGGTATGACCCCGGCCAGACCACACGCTTGGTTTCTGAGTGCGAGGGTCTCAGAACCTCTGTGGTAGAAGGGGCAAGGAAGTGCGGATGTGCCAGGTTTGGGCTTGGGTCTGGCCAACGGTCACATTAATACTGGTCGCTTAGCGATCAGAGGACGTGATTCCTCTTTCCTGCCTATTGGGAGACTGCAGCGCGGTATGGCCCACAGCTAAGAGCGCTGCGACAAAATACAATAGTACAGTGACCAAGAAGTTCTGTATCAGAATCGTCCTTGTTTGGGTAAAGAGTTATCAATTGTATTTTTGTGATCATCATGGTGAGTAATTTGCATAAACAACAAACTGGTGTAAAATTTTGTGACCAAATAAAATATGTCCGATTTTATCATGTCGCAGTCATATATGGTTGGTAGCCTATTATTTTGACGGTCAGGGTGTCATTAACCATGAATTACTGCCTTCAGGTAACACTTTTAATCAACATCACTAGCTCAGATTGTTGAAACGATAAAGAGAATGGAGCAAAGAGATTTGGGCGGCTCTTAACACTGGTGTCTAGAGAGCTGATGAGGGTGAAACGAAATGAGTATGGAGTGGCGTCAGAATACAAGGGCGGAGGAAATGTGAAATCCCAGGGAATACCCACCGACCAGCGGCATCATCCAGTATGATTCCTTTGAATGAAAATCCAGGGAGTGACTCAGCCAGGAATCAAACCCAGTTTGTCTTGGTGGGGGGCAAGTAGTATGACCACTATACCATCGCGGAGCCCTCGATAAAGAGAAAATATTAGGAGAAAAACAAGACAGCTCTTGGATGCTCCATCAAAATAATGCATTTGCACTTGTAAATTCCGTACTGCAAATGGAATCACTGGGTGAAGTATTTCAACTGGAGAAGAGAGTATTTTAATGACAGCAAAGAACAATAGCATCCAATAAAGATAATGTTCTTATTTTAGAAAAATAAGTCAATAACATTTTCGAACAGAACTTGTAAACATATTTAAGATAACTATTTTGTTCAAAGAATACGAAAACTTTCGCAAAGTTTATAGTAACACAAAATATTACTTTAACCACAAAAAAAAAAGCTGCAAGTTATTAATGCCAACCTATATTATTACATGTCTAGGTGTATTTTAATAATTTGTAATATTTCTTACATGTATTTTTAACCCACTAAGAAAATTATAATTAACATTACCTTATACCTGAAAGTATCCTCATTTTCCATAAGCAGCTTTAATTTCTTCCAATCAAAATTTGCCTGCTTTCTGTAGTCATCCAGAGGGCCAGAAGGAAAATCTGGTAAGTGCTCGGCCATTACCTATTTACTGAGTAGTGCTGGTGCAAATCTGAGCTAGCAGAACTGAGCTAGTAAGGAGACACACACACTGCATTCAAAGAAAGAAAATTAATTCATCACTCCACAGCTACAAAGCCAGCAGTATACTACAGTGCATAAAAGATAACTAGAAACTACCACTCATTAATTTTAAATGAGATAGTGGCCCACAATATCTTCTAGCATATTCACCTTATCTACAAAGAGTGATGTACGTAAAATAGTTTTCACGTTTGTTTGTGCTAGTTTGTTAGTGTAGTGTACTGTACTTAATTAAAACCCAGAGAAGTTTCAAAAGGACATACTGGGAAAAAATTACAAGAAAAATGCTGTAAGACTAACCTTTTCCAATATATTGAAGTAAAACCACAATTAAGAAGTTACAAAACATTTATCAAATGAATTAAACTTTTTTTTTTCCTGACAGATGAAATCGTAACAAATTTTTAGCAGCATTTATCTCAAATGGTACATAAATGGCATCACATCAAAAACTGGACCCCCCCCCCCCCCCCCCCCCCCCCCACTGTCAACCTTCTCCCTAAGAATGGGAAGAGCGATACTAGTGTAAGGAAAATTTAATGTTAAGGGAAGAGACACAATTCAGTTTTGTTTCAAGTTGCCAATTCTACTGAAACAGTTTTCACAGATTATTGAAAATAGATCACCACTGCAAAAAACTTCCATTTGTAATTAATGAAGACAGAGAGACCAGTATAAAATGATTTTAATACATTTTGTAATATTTTTACGTGACTTTTAGATTTACAAAACATTCAGCATTGACAGTAATACTTTGAAACCAAACCCTGGATTAAATTTGTGTATAAATAAAAAGTAAAAAAAAAAAAAAAAAAAAAAAAAAACACCACTACATCTTGTAATTTTCATATATTTCTCACTACAAACAACTCTCTTTCTTCATAAACAATTAACAAAATCAAACAAAATTTTCACAGTTTTCAACATAGCAAGTTAATTTTCAATTTCTATTCAAAATGGATGTATGTATAGAACAGAACAAGCCTACTGGTGAGAGTGTGTTATCGTATAAACATATGAATTGCCATGCGTAGCTCATATGGTTTTCCCCACTCATGTAGCCTTGCAAAAACATGACTCCTTGAAAACAGTCACCAATATTTTTCAAATGGGACATATAACATAGCTGAAATGGTTAATTATGACATTAATAGTAAATTGTATCTAAGACCCCACAAAACCTTGTAACAAGGGGTTTTTATAATAAAATATGGCTGTGTAGCTCTTGGCAAACGCAGATATTGGACAGCCTAAAAAAAAAAAAAATAGTTCTCTAATACAGCCATAAAACACAGTATAAATAACATTCATTCTTCAAGAGGCATACCACAGAATACATACATAGATACCCTACAGTTGCTAGGTCTCTGATAAGAGTTTCATACCATGGTCTGCTGGAATTATTTTTTGAACAAGGATTCTCAAAAGTTAGGCACAATATGTGTGGTGGGCAATGCCAAAGTGTGGGATTTTTTCTTGGTGTGCATTCTAATTCCCTCCTCTACATTCAATTATTTGTAGGGTTGTGTGAATGAGACTTTTCGTCACAAAATGAAAACGAGATTTGTTATGAAATTTCGTGAAACTTAAATGAAATTGAAAAATAATGCCAGAAGTTCTCAGCCTTAATGAAAGATTAAGGAATTTCATAGCATTTTAAGAAATTATTCATTATAACAAACTTGTTGCAAAATGAAACCAAAAAAGTAAGATATAGAGTTTTTACCACAGGAGTTAAGTCAGCTATGAAATAATGAACATGAACAATATGATCATAGGCAAAAGTTATCTTTGTTGGTGTACTAAATGAACATTCATTGAAATCAAGAATTTTTGTTTACTTATAACTTTCAGTAACTAAATTTCTTATTGAAACTAAAATAAAAATTGTAATTTTTTCACTTTCATTTTGGTATAGCGAAAATTTGCACAACCCTAATTATTTGGGCTGCCTGGAATGACAGTTCTGTCCCTCCGGTAGGGCAGTCGACTACAACTGGCAGAAGCGAAGACTTCTCTCATGCATCTTGCTGATTTAGACTGAAAGTGGGGGAATGTAGAGAGTCAGGGGCATATCCAGGAGGGGAGAAGATGAGGGAGATGCAGCTCCGCCCCCTCCCGCCTCAAACTACTCATTTATAATAATTTTTACCTTCAGCAACTTTAACACAAGAGTGTATATTTGTTATAGGCTGTTCACGGTAAAATGAGCACTTTTGGAAGCCCTGTGAAAAATCTATTTGTATGCACATTGTGTATTCCTCCGCCTTATGTAAAATTTACATTGTTATGAGCCTCATCACTTTATTCATGCGCCCGTCAAGTGAAACAGTGAAATCATTAGGAAAGTAAATATTTTGCAAATCTGCTCATTTTTACGCTTTGATGCATTAAAAGCAAAAAACAAAAGAAAACGGTAAGCGAAAGAAATAATTTAAGTTATCACAAATGGTAACCTAACAACTTTTACTCAAAGTTAACATATGGAACTACTTTCCCCTCCATCGTTACCAACATTAATGGGCAAATGTCACTCAGTGCGCCCATTAAAATATATGCATGCAGGGGCAGTGACTTTTTTCTAAGGTTCATTTCTAAAGTGCTCACTTTATCGTGAACAGTCTTTAGTAACAAAACATTTTATTTCTGGCTGTAGCATTAACATTACAAGAAGCAAATCAAAATTTACATGCGCTTCTTGTCCCTCAGTGAAAAAGCATTTAATTTTAATAAACAACTATATTATTATGAATATGCAGTGTGATTGTGAAACAAGTGATTACTCAGGACACTGCTGGAAAGTTTCTTTTAATTGTACAGTTAGCAATACAGGCACCAATAGGTCTGTGTTCAAAGGATTACCAGTCTTTCGGAATTGAAGTGTAAATCATTCTTGGTTTTAAGCATAAACTGTACACCCCATCCCCCTCCCCACCAAAATAAAAATTAATGGATATGCCTTCGTGCAGTGTTACAATTTCTTCACTAAAAATACAGCCATTTCCAATTTATTATACACTACCATGTTAAGCTAATTGTTCCTTAACTAAAACATTCAGTGTCAGGTGTTACCAGTTAAAGGCAATTATGTTTAGTGCAAAAATACAACTTTTAACACTGCTTGGTAGCTAATCTAAGCATTTTCTGACATACTACTTGAGTAACTATTTCAATTAAATTGTTGAACAACTTTACCTTTATATGTGGTGGTAGCACGTACACACAATGCACAGATCCTTATGTTTTCTGTCAATATTTTGAGGTGTGCCTACTTGATCAAAGTTCAAAAGATAGCGCAACCTTGGAAGAGTGATACACAACATTATGAATTTTGCGTTATTTGTGTGGTACAGCTCAGATTAGTCTTACTATCTAATCACGAGTAATCTGATTACTTCCAAAGGTCACAATATCAGTGATAATTCACTTTCACTGCCCCAGCATAAATGCCAAACTCAAATAACAAACAGTACGGCTGCTGGCAGTGATTTACACAGCTTTCACCTGCCCTGACCTTGGAACAATATGCTAAAAATGAAAGTCCTTGAACTAAGCATTTAGATCCACTTAAAATCCTGTCACAGGAATTTTAAATGTGACTGATACTCTTTTCAATATCTGCTTCTAGTAAATGCTTTTCGAATTCGACTCCAAACGTACCTTGCTAGCTATATTTTTCATCACAAGGTGAGCAAAAACTTTTACATACATGTCTCAAAATAAATTTACCTAAAATATTTGATATCACACAACGCAAAATAAGCACAAGAAAAATTATGCATTAAAAAAAATTAGTGAACTACCCTAAATTAACAATACTAATAATAACATGATTATGAACACAGCACAACCTTGTAAGTATAGACCATAGATACATTAATATCCCCACCGTAACCTCAGCAATGAATATCTTATAGTTGAAACATACCACAACAGTGTAATACCCATACATACTGTTACATGCAGATGCCTAAGGGGCGAATCTGAGTTTGTGAGGAATGGAGGTCTAAAAAAATAAAATAACTGAATTTGATTTCTAATTTATTCACACAACTTGTATTTACAATCAATAAATTATCTGTCTCCACTGTTAATCTTTTTATTTAACAGTGAGCCCAATATTTCATGTCTCTATTTCAACTATAATTAACATCCTTCTTAATGTCTCTCTCTCTCTCTCTGTTTGGTTACAAACTCGTACTCACCATTAACATGTGTTCAGTCTATTTGTTGCCATCATTTATAATGTCATTCACCCACGCATGTAGTCCAATAGTCCAACGTGCCAGCCACACCCTTAACCGCTTGATACTTGCAGTCGTACACTTCCCTTCAACTGGTCACTTATCTCGCCGCTCATTCTTCTATAGCTCGGAATTCAGCCACTCATTCATTCATCAACTTGTCGGGTCAGAGGTCTGTCACACTTACATAACGTTCACCCTGACCATCTGGAAGGTTCAACGTACCCGGAGTCACGCTGAGAGAACGAGGTCAGTAATCGAGAGTATTCTTCAGATAAATGCAGAAATCAATACAACCAGTCAGTGGCACGGGTTGCAAAAGGATTATCGTGTCGGCTTACTTTTTTACCAATATATACGCAGCTCACTCACTTGACATTCAAAATATTACAGACATGTCGCTGCTGCTATCATATAACTGCTATCCTTCACTAACACTCACTCAAGCAGCACGCGAAGCACCGAGCGCGTAACAATACTGAACTTTTCCTTATTAATCATAATGAAATCTAATTCAACAGATACACCAAAATAACCAACTTACTAATTGCAGACCATTAAAATTACTTAAGTACAAGCAAGTTAATCAAGACACTTTAATATGTTCAAAAGAACACAATCATAACACTATGGCAGCAACACATGTTTATTGGGAACTGATGTTTAAAATATACTACAAAAAGATTAATCTAAAATCAGTCACTTTCCATGACTTGCTAAGTGTTTAAAAACCTTTTAAAAAAAATCTTTACACCTTACCTGTATTCACTGCAATACACGTGCGAGAGATATTCCACCCTGAATGCAACGTTATCGTAACTCAAAATACATATTTTATTTTCTGAATTTAAGAAATTAAAGAAATTAACCTTTCTAGAAGTAATATTTTAACAATATGACTTCAGTTATTGCAATTGTTTCAATATATAATTGTGTATCATTTAATGCTTCTAAAACCCATGTTCTACATTAGTAAATTTGATAGTCTTACACGTATTCATTTATATTGTTTTCCAAATTGCAACACCATGTGCCTTAATTTCCAATAAAATAAGATTTTGTGACACTCTTCCATTGTCCAATAAGAGATATTACCTTATGTACAACACCAAAACCTAAAAAAAAAAATTGGTTTTTTGAATTAGGTACAATAATCTTGCATTCAGGGTGTACTTACTATGGAATCTCGTTTTGGACAGTTTGTGTTGATCACCGATGAAGCATCATTTACCAGCAATGAAATAGTCAATTTACATAAACCAACACCAGCCGGCAGATGAAAACCCTCATGCTAACTACACCGGTTCTCACCAACACACATTAGCTGTCATGAAGTGCCATCTTCCAACATGACATACCAATAAAAATATCAGTCTCTAAATTCACTATTAACATGATGTGCTGCCAGCATACAAAATTTGGTTTGGGTTGGTAACATGGTTGACAAAATATGAAATAACAATCTAAATTTTAAAATGGCCACCAATTTGAAAATAAGCATTCTAATTATATTTTTAGATTCTGTTGTGATATTTAAATAAAGTAATTTTGTAAGTCTAGTAGCTTCACACTTAATAGTCACGAGTCAGAGTACCATACAACTGGGGTCGTCACATGCCTTGCCTTCGCGTCTACCGAGTCTAGGCGTCACTCTGGTTGGCATATTAGGATCGGCCTTTCAGGCCCTAGTCAGGGTACAGGCTGGTTTATGTGTGTTTACTGTCCCGGCAATAAACGGGCACTATCCAAAATTCAGTGTCTTTTTCACTTGCAATTGTTATTTCTCTACCTGCTCCCACTATCTCCTGTTTCATCCGCAGAACCATCAACATTCTAACATGAATAGTCACGAGCCGCCACATCTGGTCACCTTCTCAAAGAACTGACTCTATATGATACTTAGACCTACGGTGACATCCCGCCTTCCTGAGTAACAGCTCCTGCAGCTGACATCTTCCATCAAGTGCTTAGGTCTGTCTATGACGTCCCGCCCAGCCAACGTACTTGCTGGAGACCAGTAGTTCAGGCCTACCTACCCAATCAACCTCTCAACCTGTCGAATGTTACCTGCCTCTTAGCTGGGAGAAAGTTACAATTAAACACAGCACAAAATACCTTACACATAAAACGTAAGTTTGACGTGGGTCGAAGACGAAACACAAGCCTGTGGTTTACTCTACGTGAGTGTAGTTGGTTTGCCGGCTAAACGTGGACTCTTGTCGCATTGGGACAGATTCTGCATGTTTGGTGCTTGCATGTGCCTGTTCTGGGATTCGAACCCTGGACTTTTAACGTCAAAACAAATTGGCAATGAGAGGCAGATTTCATAATACCGAGCCATGCTGCTCACTGCTGCGTCATCTGGCTGCTTGCAGATGGAGGCAGCTGAACAGCGGCCGACGCTGGCCATGATGGATTGGTGTCCAGGTAGAATTCGATGCTATAGGAAGGTATTTGGTCTGGAGGATATGTTATTAGTAGAAGATCTAGACCTAGCAGGGTTTCCTAATATTGATTAATGATCAAATGTATTTCGTGCAGTCTTTTCAGCAATCTTGTAGGTGGTTCAAATAATGGTGGTGGTGTGTCAACTCTAATTGCTACAATCTCTATAAATTCATTAAGAAGGTACTGTACATCAATTTTCCTACAATATTTAACACCACCTTCACGTAGGTATGGTGAGAGTATGCCTAATACAACTGTACTTGGGAAGTAGCAGGTGTATCACGTATTCTGCCATGAGATGCTGTACACTTTACTTTCCACTGAGTTTCCACACACTGATATTCCTGCCCGACTTTCACAGCAGTGGGTGGAACGTACAGGATGTAAGCATCACCATAGGGTAGCAGTGGACAGATGAGGTTTCACCGTGGGTCCAATGATCAGTGCACACCTCTCTATCCTCTGCCTTTTACAGCGGTGGGCAGAGTACGGAGGTACTTTGTGGTCACTTGATTTCATGAGTGATACGTGTAAGCCTGCCTTAAGGACTGTTTTACGTCGGGCACCTGCTATTCCTTCAATATTAACGAATTAATTATAGCCTTAAGAGCTGATATGAAATCTTGTAGAATATTTAAAAATTTCCTTAACGGCATGTTGCAAGTAGGGTACATTTTAATTTAAGGAATAAAAGATTTTAATAAATTACGTTTGCTTTTATTAAAAAGCTTAAAAGACAAATGGGGCCGCACTCTCCTACTAATAATATTAGTTAACTTCAAATCATTATAATTTTCAATTGTTAACTCAGGCAAAGGCATCGTGATAGTAAGTGACTAAAATGTGTGTATGTAAATATTGGTGATTAAAGTTGAATACGTTAAGCCACAATTCAAATATTAAATATTCAGTAGAGAGGAATGTGTTCTTAAGGAATCTAGCTAACTTGATTATGCAGCTAGTACATAGCGGGAATGTTGTCGTCGGAGGGGTCCAAAGACGACCTGGAGGGAGATTACCAATGTAGGGTAAGGTAGGTTGTTGGTGTTGGCAAGACCCTATGGTGATGTCTGTGTTCGGAACGTCTCTGGAGTTGGAGGTCACTGAAGCGGCGGTAGACCCTCTGGAAGCTGGCGGGATCTCCGGAGTGGATGGTTGATGACCTACGTGGCGCGAAGAGTTCTGGTTGCTAGCTAACCCTCTCTCTCGTGGCTATTTCAGCAGGAGATAGGGCGCTAGATAAGCGGACACCTTCCAGTGGCTATTACAGTGGTGGAGGTGCAGCGGACTGCCCTGAGGCCATATTCTGGAGGTTCTTTCATACTAATCTTTCCAGCTTGGTGGCACTTGGAAGGGTGAAGGGGGTAACTTGCTCTGCCTTCTGGGGGTTGGACTTCTGAGGTCATGCATGGATGATTGGATTATTATCTGCGCTGCGCTCGCCATGTGTCTGGAAGGTCTTGATATATCTCGCCAACCCGCGCACTGTGGAGGCTGTGTTGCTCCAGTGGGTGGCGCTCTGTTCTCCAGCAGCAGGATTGTGATACACCGCTGCTGTCCTGGAGAAGCGGGCGATTCAAATTACTGGGAGGGGTGATGCTTGTGGTGGCTTCTTGACGTCTTAATTTGGGAGCTTTCCCAAGGTGCTAATGTAGACACGTATCCCATCTCCCTTTCTTCGTTCCTTGATGAAATATGACTGCCCATAAGGAATAGTGCTTTCCAAGATGGGACGCAGTCGCAAGTAAAGTGCACTTCCCAAAATTGCAGAATGTGTCAGGAGTCAACCCACACTTCGTCTAAGGCTGTGCCTACCCCTATGGTACAACCGCTGTCCACCTCTCTATACTGGGCGAGATAAAGCTACTAAACAGGGTCGGGCACTGGTTGTACGCCTGGAGAGCAGTGATCAGGGTGCCAGTCGAGTCTACACGTGGAAGAGAGAGGAGTATGCTTGACAGAGGAGAACCACCTCCACCAGAGAGAACGGAAGCTTGCTTCAGCACATTCCACATTCTGTTTCACCACTGTCTCAACCACCACAGAAGTCAGTAGTTATAAGTCAGCACTCAGCCACACACCAGGTGGTCAGACGCCCTAACTCGGTACCTAGTTACGCCCCATCACGAATACCAACCAGGCCTACACCCACCAGTACCCATCCTCCTTCCAACACTCCATGATCAAAGCTCCAAAACCTGCCAGCTTCACCCCCAATAGAAACCCCATCAAGTTGACGACGCCTGTTTCCCAACCGTCTATGAAGGTGCAGGGAGGGGGGGGGGGGAGAAGCACTGATGCAGGCCAACAGTAAAAGCACGTATTATGTAGGGCATTTAATTGTACTGTGAGATAAATTTTTTTTCAAGAATTTGTCCTAGTTAACATGTGGCAGCAATGCTTATACTGATGTCCTCCCTCCACTTCAGTCATTGTAAACCCCCCTTGAACACCACCCTCCCTGATCCTTGAGAAATTTCTGGCTACGCCACTGCTTTGGCATCACGGGGACCTTTGTAGAGGGTAGGCCTAGTTGGCTGATGTGTGGGGATGAAGTCAGGGGTTACCAAGACAACCCTTTGGCGTTTTGTTACCTGTTGGGAGGAGGACATGGATGATCTTTCCAGCTGCAGTGCTCACGCTGCACGTAGGCTGGGGCATAGCTGCTGGCTTGACAGGGCTGGGAGAGATTGGATGCTCTACAGATATGTTTGGGATGGACGATTTGGGCAAACCAAACCTATGCCATGGCCAATCTATCCCGAGTAGAGTTTCTCCTCACTGTCGTATAGCCTCAACTTCAGGATGTTCGCCGCGGGCAACTCATGTGTGGGTCAAATAGCAGTACTGGGTATGAACTATCTTGTGGAGTGTCACTGGGAGTAGTGGGGGTTTCCACTGATTTTAGAGTTAATAACTCTCTGACAGCGGCCCATAGGACCTTTCTAGGTTGTCTACTAAAAGCTCAAACTTGAATCGTGGGTAGTGGGCATTACTGGTGTTCTGGGAGTGATACCTGTCAGAGGTCGGTCAACTCCGAGTGCTGAGAATTCAATTCCGACCTTTGAAACCTGGGAGTAGAGTAGAGCACCCGGCCTGACCAGTTCTCGTAACAAGTACAAGCTAAAGAAAAACTGGTATTTTTGTGCAGTCCTAACCAGTGTACTTCCAGGCTATAGTGAGTACACACACTGTCTGAAGGGGTGCTCTTCATTTCTTATCACTTCGGCTGGAAGCATTGACATTCTTATCGCCTCGCTGAGAGGGTGGAGGCTGGATGCTGCTGTAGTAGAATGGGTGCTGCCCTCCAGCGGGAAGCAGAGGCACTAACTTGGCTGTCCTGGAGGGTAAATCTCAGCCAACATTAAAATCTTACTTCGGGAGTGGTCAAACAGCGTGACGTCTTCTTGGAGTTTTGGTGAACAGTACCATTTTCCGACCACGTGTCTGTAGTCCCGCGTGACGTACATCAGCATACCCTGTAGGCAAATGTCCACTGTATTGTTTAGGAGTGATGACTAGCCCTATTGTGAACTGCTTGTTCGAAGATGAGGTGAAGTCGAAAAGTAAAAATGCGCATTCTCAATGCGCAAAAAGCGTTACGCGTTAACTATAAACATGATAAACATAGAATTACACTTAAAACTGCATAAATGTTGACAGGAAATTCTCATAAATTATTGTACATCAGACATGTAACTGTTTCTTGTATAATTGTTACTTTATGTACCTTACCTTATGTAGCAATCTGGGAAATTGTCGTTAAAACAGTTTTAATACATCCACAAAAAAAAAAAAAAAAAGCACTTTTCAGTACAAATTTTTTTTTTTATTCTAGTAACTAGTCTTCTATACATATTTGAATTATTTTATATTTTTTGGTATCTCCATAAATATGTACAATAAAAACAAACACTGAAATTCGCAAAAAATATATATTTTTTCCCACAAAATATTACATGACCATTTACAACCTTGTATTCACATATAAAAATATATTTTTGTAACAATAACACTACAAGTGCACAAAATGATTATCAAAATTAACACATCAATAAACATTCAATTTTAACAAATGAGGTAAAGAATTGTGTTTAGAACCCCCATTTTACAATTGTATAGGGACCAATACAAAATGGTGAGACATTGATAGCATTTAATGTTAATGTAAAGTAACAGAAAACAGTGATACGAGTTTGATATTTTTCAGCCGAAAAATTAAATAACTAATAAATTTCAAGCTCTCTTTGGTTCCGTTTTTGTACTAATTCTCTTTGAAGTTTTTTTTTTTTTTTTATATATAAAAAAAATAGGTACGTTTTCACTTCTGTGTGGATTAATAAACAGTAACATTGCTAGACAGTTCTTACAGACATTTTAAGTGTAAATTCAAGGACTTTCCAAGGACAGGAGAGTTCACTGTCAAGGACTATATACAGTACATGTATTATCTAAATTAATAACAATCCAGTAAAGAACACAGCTCCAACCTTTCATTTTGAAGCTATAACATCACATATTTCAGATCTAGACAAATTTCACTAAAATATTGAAGAATACTTCTGAAAGAATGCATGAAATTTGGATGGGATTTAAAGACCGGCCTTAAAGAAAGGATAGGGTTTTACATATTATGTAAATGATTTTAGGCATGTCTCTGACCTATTTCACAATACTGCTTTGATGCGTGCCTCTTACACCATTATATTGTAAATGACTACAGCTCATCCACATGCAACTGCCAACCACAGGAACCAAATACCAGATGTCTAACAGGAAGTGTTCTCGCCCGAGACATGGAAGACACTTGGTTTCCTAGACTGTTACTGAATTGTCCTCCATCTACTAAGAGTGTTTACACACGTAAAGGAGCAAACCAAGCATGGCGTGTTACGAAGGCGTCGAGCGAGGGTTCAACTCAAACGCACTTTGGAATAGTGATACGAAAGATATTTGAAGCGGCCAGCAGACAGCGTATGGCCACACCGCCAAAGATAGTAGAGTGCACGAGGCGATACCACGCACATGAGAGGGTAGTTCTCCCACCCCGCGCACACCAGGCAGATGTCACAAAGGCACATCACACCTCCCACTCTGGGCTTGCGCAGCCTAGGAGCGGGTCACCTTCACCCGTTTAAAGCATAGGTTAAAATACTTCCGCAGCACAGACTTATTGGTAGCGCATACGAGTCACCTAGGTGTTTTTTGTTTAAATAAATACCTAAATCTTGAACGTATCCACGAGTTCCTTGTTGTAGTACTATAGCATATCTACACTAGTATTGATCGACGAGTGGTAAGCAATCGGCAGAGGTTAACTTAGCATAGAACATTAGTCGCCCTTCAGGGGTCTGTCTGTTAAAACACACACTTCATCTTTCGACGGCCACCCATTCTGTTCACCTCTGTGTTCAGAACGGTAAAACCCCAACCACTAGGTTACACCCCACAGAGGCGGGACAGCCAACTCCAACTGTGTGTCTCACCGGAGCGCCTAGCTAAGGTGCTGACAGAGATTAGCTGTGGGGGATTGGAGGCCCTACGTTTGTGGTTACACCTACAGTGGCAGGAAGGCGGTCTACGACCCACGACTCCAGGTGCTTGCAATGTTAGGTGGTCAGGGAGCGCACCTCCAGTCATTGTCTGCATTACACTATAAAGTCAGGGACTGTCAATTGCTTGTCACCAACAGAAAATCTGGTATGCTATCAGCCTACGCCATTACACTGCAGGCACGGAGCTCGAAGAGCAGTTATGAAGGTGGAGTTCAGTGCTGCTAAGCAGGTCTGTGCGGCAAACCTCGTTTCGCCAGGAGTTGACACTCCTAGGGGGGCAGGCCAAAGCCAACTGTAGTGGCGCGAGACTGACATCACCCGTTGGAACATCCGTGTTTCACTCTAACCCGGTACTCACTGGCTATGATGTGCATCCAGTAATCCGAGCTCTAATCAGCGCGAGCGACACCAGGATCGGAAGAGCCCACCCGCACATTGGCAGCTGGGCCAGCACAGAGTGGAACTGCTGTCATAACGCAGACCACTACAGGAACCTGACCTCCATCACGTCCAGCGGAACCAAGGACACCATACACTCCACCTACACTACGGTAATGCCACCAACGAAGAACATCCCGCCAAGCTCTGGTAATTCAACCTTGTCCCAGAGGGCCACTGTTGTTGTGAGGCACGTTGCCAGACCTAGTGTGAAAGAATATATTCCTAGTAGACGGCCTACAAGGCAGATACTAGTTTCTACTACGAAGGGGAATTGTAACACTTGTAACGCGACTGATCTAGCACAAGTAAAAGTCTCTTGGCAACTAAAGATAAAGCAACATGTGTCGGCTTTAAAAAATAAAAAGCATGTAATTCTTTGCCCAAGTCAAATTGCTACAACCATGTACAATTACAGAAAATTTACAAGCAGCTAACATGCAATTAAAATTATGCACAGAAATATTAAACAACTCGTAAAATGTAAATTTTCTATAATCATTCATTGCCAGTAATTACTATGAATCTGAAATTATGATGTGAGAACGAAGAATTTCTGCAAAAGGGGTGAAGCCAATCCTTAAAAGGGCAAAAAGGGCTGTTAGTTTGAAATCAATAAACATTGTGAAAAGTAACTCAGATGCACCTAAAATCGTTTGACATATAAAACACTGTCCTCTAGCATGGCCAGTCCCGCGCTAGGCATCACCCTGCACTACCCTAACATTTGTGGGCGACTTATGAAGGCTTCACCCATTTCACAGCATCTTGCCAGGTTGCAGTTGCCAGAAACTTTAAATGTCTAGTGTTACAATATGACCTTTTTGCTAATCAGAGATTTTCAATAACACTCTGTTTCCTTTGGTAACTACTATATACAGAATGTTCACGCTTAAGTGAACACTTTTTAAGACCCTCTTGACAGACAATAACCACTAATAAATATGTTTTATTGCAACCTCCAGTGTTTATTTTCAATAGTGGTAAAATGTACATGTGTTTATTAATCACAAGGCAATGTTTATATCAAAAGATGTGGGAAAGATAGAAATTGGCTGAAAGTAAAATTTTAGCAGGGCCTTACAAAGTGCTCACTTTACCATGAATATTCTATATTTATATTTACAACAGAGGTAACATAATACTGATGAAAGACCACCGGCCAGTTTTCACAAAAATATGTGATGTTTTTTCACTCCTAAACTCACAGATATTTCCACGTAATGTATTATAACCTAAAAATTCAAGAACTTTTCATGCCCTTGGAGTTACCTCCTTAACATTCAACAAGGACTTTCAAGAACCGTAAGAACCCTGTACCTTTGCTCATTTTGATTTCCTCACTGAAATTTCAAATTTTAATTTATCTGTGTCTGTGTGTGTATACACGGCCACCCACACTGAAAATTTTGTAAACATGAATGAACCACAAAGAAACCTCAAAATGTGTTGCCCACATGGATTAAAAATACTAATGCACGCCATAGTGAATGGCAGCAAAAAGGACAGGAACATAAGTAACAATGGGAACGGATTGGGGCCAATAAAATGGCCTATTTATTGGGAAAATGTAACAGAGGAGAATGTAAAATCAAGATTCAACTGTTGTTTGTACAAAGGCAATCACATACACATGTCAAGAGATTCACAGAAATTCACATGTAACAGTCAGCATGTAAAATAAATATCCTACTTGCATTATCAAACAATCACAAAGTCTAAGATATCAGTTACACCCAAACCTCAATTTTTGGCACTCATTTTATAGGAACACCATGTTCATACAAAAAAATTTTAAAAGCCAAAAATTTCAAATTAATAATAATTAATTAGAAAAAAAACAAGAAATAGAAAAATTGTGTCAAAATATAAACATTAATGAAAAATCAATTAAAACACAGCTGCAAGCTTACAGCATTTAAAAAAACAGGCTGGGTGACATTATGGGCTAAGTAACAAGGAACAAATTACCTAAAAATGGTGAACATTAAAAATATGCAAAAAAAACTATTACAATGCAGGGTTGCTAGTGGGCTGGGGTCATTAACATGGCAGCTAATTAACAACAAATTCCCGCTGCTTCCTTTGTCATGCTGTACCCGCTGTGTCTGCAACCTGCCCATGACAACAGAACTAGCCAATATATTATATATACATATATATATATATATCAATCAATGCACACAGTGTAACATCTGGTAATTTGTAAATATTTTTGTGCACTTGTTTTGTTAATTTTAGATAGGATAAGCTAGTAATTTATTGAAATTATTTATGCTTTTAAAGTTATTATAGAGGGGTGTGTAAAGATGATAATCAGGATGGTCTCTATATGCTAACGAAACTGTTACGCTTCCCATATTATTTGTTGTTGATGCAGAAACGTTTACGTTCATCACTATGAACTTGGAAATGTATAGCAAATGTAAAGAGACAACACTTCTAATGACAAATTTCATTTTGATCAGCTTTTGTTTTTGTTTTGTTAAGATTTTCTTTATTTTTCCTCTTCAGAAGTGCAAAAGAATGTTGAAGAGTCGGCCAAACTGATATTGAAAAGTTGATTAAATAATTGTTTTTTCTGTTCTGCTGTCCAGCCCTGATTTATAGAAGTGATGGTTATGATATAATTTGTTGATATTAAAATTAAACAGTATACGATTTAATGAAGTACCGTGAAGAAATGACTTCAATCCAGGAACTGATGATGACCCAAGGAAGCACAATCATATACCACTGCTAGGGATCCATAGCTGCATCTGGAGTGTAACGGTCTACCAACACTTCGAGCAGAGAACTAGAGTGATCAACGGACACCGAAGGAGGATCATCGTCATCCCTAGGCGGTATTACATACAAGGTTCTATATGGCCGTATATCCACGTGTCATCTCTCAATTGTTATTTTAGTAAAAATGTTGTTTTTGGAATGTGGCTTGGATTGTGAACATATGCCACTTTGTTCATATGAATATTTGATAAAGAGAACAGATCCACCTCATTCTAGTCCTTGTCGTCGGTAATTTAAAGAAGGGTTATTAATTATGTCATTATTTTTGCATGTTAGTTGTATGTTAGTATCTTTTGTCCTATTAACAATCTCTATGTCTAGTTTATATGGGGTAGTGTTACCTACACTTGAATGAATGAGGAATTGATTTTCTCACTATTGAAAGGATCCTAAGCTAGTTGCGGCAAAAAAATATATAGAAAAATTAAATTTGTGACGTTTGGGAAGTGAAAGTTAAAATTCTCCCTTCTCTGTTACGGAAAAAGTGGCGCCCCACATTGGGCGCCACTTTTTCCGTAACACATTATTTTATTATCAACTATTATCAACTATTCAATATCAGTTTGGCAGACTCCTCAACATTCTTTTGCCTGTCTGAAGACGAAAAAAAAAAAAAAAAAAATTAGTCATTAGAAGTGTCGCCCCTTTATATTTGCAATACATTTCTAAGTTCATAGAGATGAACGCAAACATTCCTGCATCAACAACAAATAATACGGGAAGCATAACAGTTTCGCTACCATATAGAGACCGTCCTGATTATCATCTTTACACACCCTGCTGTAATAACTTTAAAAGTATACAGAATTTCAACAAATTACTCGCTTATCCAAACTAAAATTAACAAAACAAGTACACAAAAATATTTATAAATTACTATATGCGACCTGCCCATGATGACAGAACTAGCCAATACACACATCAATATCAATGCACACAGTAAGTGATGTGAAAAAAATACATATATTGTTTACTCCACCAATGGAGATGGAGTAGCCTGATCGAGTTTACAGCCCTTTTCACTTACAAAATAAAATTAATTAACTTTCAATAATACAATGTCTTTCAGTGACAGATGTTTCAAAACAACCTGTGCTCTCAGTGTTTCATTAACAGTATTATAAATCTGAGTATGTATTATAACATTCCTTCACATAATCTATGAACACACCTGCACTGAATTGGTATAGTTTCTAAGTGAAAACTTATCTCTTAAAAGTATTCATTTCATCAACATACATAAAATGTCTTTTTTTTCCGCTCTGAAAAGGCAAACTCAGTGTTAATCACGTATGGTATGGACGTGATGCCACGTTCTAGTTTTTTTGCAGATTGAAACTTATTCAATGGTGCTAGCTGCACTGTTAGGTATAATTTTACTAAAAACACATCTAATTATTAAAATAAATATATAGGTTGTTAATATGATTAACATCTTCCTTCAGATATATTAAAACATGACTTTCATGTGCCACAGAGTGAAATGGCCTATTGTGATGCAATTTTTGTGTTTAGAGAGTCCAAATTAGTCAAAATTTGGTTGTACTAGTGCATATGGACACCTCAGTCGTTCTGAAAATATTTTTAGATAGCTGTGCAATTTCGTAAAACTGAAGTTTGAGTGTACACAGCATCAATACACAAAATCACTCCATACACACACGCAACATAACAACATAATTTTGTAAATAAGCACACAATGGCACACAGCTTCCTAATTATCACACAAATTTTTTCTATGCATGAATATTTTTTACCCCCAATTGAATATCTGAGAAGTAGAGAGCTATGCCTGGAATCCATAACACTGCAAAACACAATAATTATAATCTGCTGTGCGACATTACATATGCTGAATTATTCTGTTTGTTAACTGCAACTGTTCAAGAAATCACAGTATATCAAACAAGTTAACAAGCAGTAACATATGATGTATGGGAAGTTAAAGCTAGTAAGTACTAGGACTAAATATTCTTTTCGTTGCAAATAAAGAGAGCTTATTTCTGTATCATGCAGTCTGACATACCAACACTTGCTCATCATTAAAATAATATCTTAGTGGGAAAAACACAAGAACCACAGTAAATGAAGGTTTTCAACTGGAACAACCTCACTGTAAGTACATGGGTCATTAAACAATACAGATGTCTTAAGTAACACAATGTTGACATTTTTATGTCATACAATTATTGAGATTCATTAGGTATATGGCTGGCTATACTTTAATGGACACGAAAAGAAATGAGATAACAGCAGATCTAAATAAACAGAAAATTAAAAAATTAATTAAACAATAAAACATTACAAAATTAAAATTAAAAGAACATATACAGTGAACCCTCTCTAATACAAACCACATGGGACCTGAATACTTGCAGTTTATATTCATGGGGTTTGTACAAACAGGTGTTTGCGATTATAATGAAAAATCTTAAAAGAATTAAAATGTTGATGCTGTGATTCAGCACAGTGGAAAATAAGATAGACGTATTGGCAAATGTTTGAAAATATTTGCAGCCAATGTGCCACATCATTAAATGTCATCTTTGGTTGCCACATATGACAAATATAGTCTCTCAAGGGGCGAGTGGTGCAAGTATCTTGTTGTAAGCTGATGTTCGTGCATGTGTGTTTGCAATGTGCATTTGTTTACTGAACTTTCATTGGCCAAAGATATTTTTTGGATTCTTTCTGGACATTTCTGAGTCTTATGTTGCACCAAATTATGATCAATGAAGTGTAGTTCAGGCGATGAGGAACGGGTGAGGCGGAGAGTCCTTTATTAACATTTCCGTTTTGCGTTGGCAAGCAGATTGAGCGAAGAAGTCATGATAAGTTAAGTACATTCTGTAATTCCCCTTGGGACAAGAATATTTTATTATGTGTTGGGTAGTTTTGAAATTAATTTTAAATGTATATTTTACTTTGGTAGATTGTGCCCCCGTACGTTTATGTGCCAGTAAATTTGTACGTAGGTTTCAAGAGCCATGATATAATGTAGGTTTCAAGAGCCATGATATAATTTGCAGCCATGTTAAAAGTCTATATAAATTTAATATGTAGGTTTTTACGGTATTAGGTTAGAGAAAATGATTATTCTGGGTTTTCCTTTGTTAGAATGACAATAGCATTTGTAAGGTATGAAATTATGATCTGGTACCAAAATGTTGCATTCTGGTGTGACCAAAACACCAAATCTTCTGTGGTGACTAAGACTTGTGTAACCACTGTTGTCAATGGTAACTGCAGTGGTATCAGGACAGGGCCTCTTACGAGGGAAATGTCTTTTTTATGCCAGGTTGAGTTAGAATGCAACTTTAGCAAAGGGAAATGTTTTGTAAACATTTTCTATAAAATAAATTTATATGAATTTGATGTACCTCACAAAAAGATGAGTAACTTTTGTAAATACGTTTACTGGTTTATAAAAATACTGTATTTTTATAACATTCAACATTAAATCTCCTGTAAAATTTTGCCTATGATTATAACTTATGTTTGTATGCTATTTGAAAGAAAGCAAGAAAAAAAAAGAAATTAATACAAACAAATAAAATACAAATTAAACCATTAAAATCAGTTATAGTCCACTTAATATAAGTGGGGTAAAATCTGAGAGACAATGTGACCAACCTGCACACTATGTAAACAGTCAAATGCTTTCGTATGTAAGTATTGTATCAGCTGATGAATTGCTGCGGAATCCATGTTGTTAAGTTGGCGACTTTAATGATGGCTTTGGAAGAAAATAGTACTCAGAATTAAAAGTTGTAATTTAAAATCTTACTTATACATACGTACAGCATTTATGGTTTAAATAATGTTTTTAAAGCAATATTAAATTTTCTTGGCTGTTAGTGACTGGACTTTATAAACACGTTTAGCAATTATGACAGAGTATGTCGATACATACAAACAGTAAACGTTTCCAACCAATGGCTAGCCATGTGTATGTTTCCAGTTTCCAGCCCGGTGAAAGCCGTTGTGCGTGTGCTTTTTTCTTATAGTGTTTATACGAGTATCGTGCTGGTGTTGGCGGAATATTTTGTCGGTAGTTAATTATTTTTTTATTTGCTTTCTTCGAGCGTAGTTGGTTGTAGGTACTGTTGTAGTGAATTTTCATGAGTAAAATGTAATATTAATCGGCACATGTTTACCGCTTCGTAAAACTTCGTTCCGCCATTTTCCTTACTGCCGTCTGCAATGAAGTGACATGAATATAATTTACGTATCCCAGTTTAAATGTGTTGGTTTCAGGAAATGTGCACAGTGTTGATTTTACTGAATGATCCTGCAAATAAATTATTTAATGCCAGTGACGAACAAACGTGATTTTAGTGAAGTAAACTTAAAAGGATTGCCATAGAAAAACCAATTTTGTTAATGAGTGAATAATATTTGTTTATGTGTCTATATCATAAATTCAATGGGTGTAAGGTTAACTTCGGTCAAAGTGTGTGTGTGTGTTTATATTGCTGCATCTGTACGAATACAAACAGTGACATATGTATCGTGTTTTGTTTTTTCATTAAAGTTAAAATTTTCGAAGTTAGATAATTTAAATGTTATTTCCATACATGCCAAATTTTCCACTGCTCCATCGAAACAATATGCAACTCAAAATGCCACACACTCGTAAGAACACGAATCCCCCCCACCTCGCTGTTTCCTTTTTCCCTCAAAATAAACAAAATAGAACCTCAACAAATTTCACTTGGTAATTACAAAAATAAAACAGGTTGGAAAGCCAACCTAGCTATAATATCCTACATTAATTACTGGACGGAAGTTAGCTAACGTTAGTCTCTCAGTGCCTGCCATGACGGGAAACACAAGTAAAGAGGAAAATGCAAATGTGCATTTGACTCAAACATTTGTTTACAAACATCATTTCCTTCAGTGACAAAACAGCTGTGATGGAAGGTAACATTGAGGCCACTCTACTTTTCTAGAAATGTCAAAATCGACCCCACTTACATGGAATAGACGATACCTTTTTCACTTCAGGGACAGGGAGTGGGAATCACCCAAAGTCACATAAATATATTAATTATTTACTGTACTTTTCCCCTGTTCATGAAAATTTAGGCTTGTTTTGTACAAAAAATAGTTGGTTTTTCCCTCCATGATAAGGCTGCATGAGACTGACTTGATGGAAATGGTGGTTCAAGTTTTTGTAGGACTGTGTGTTAAGAGGTTTTTACAGTATTAACAAGGTTTCACTGTAGATCATATGCCAGACATCAGACTAACAAGAACAACAGACCTACCCAACAGGTAGAAGTACTTCAGAAGACCCACACAAAAATGGCTGGATCAATTTTCAAGGAGATCGAATGGGCATAAAGGCCTAATCCTTGAGGAAGATGATGATTACTGTGAGCTTCCATACTATAACTAACATCAACAGTGCACTCTTTCAATATACTAGTAGGTATACATATATCATCACAGGAAGTTATCAGGCTATTTGATAAAATGGAACGTACAGCCTGTAAGGCCATACATAATTCATTATTCCCTTTATAAACACAAACATTGCATATGCTCACTGACAACACTACTAAGAAATTAGTGTAACCATTATAGTATTGTAACTTTCGTTTATGAATGTAGTTTGTGTAATTTACTTTTTATTTTAAAAGTAAGATACTCATTAATTAAAAAATACACTGTTCACACATATACACTGTTTACAAAACATGAAACATCTTTCCTTGGCCAAAATTTACACTGAAACATACACACTGCAATTATATCTATCACAATAAATACCAATCAAAGTTGGCATATCAAATGGAATCAGAAAACCGGTATCAATGAAGGTTGTCACCCACCTGGAGCTCATTTCATGTTTAAAGTCTCGGAAGCGAAGGAGCGATAAGGACTACACTGCGACACACATCAAGTGAACCATTGCTGCCCCTTTCAGCAGTGACATCATTTTATTGGTGTAAAGTCTGTCACAAAGTTTAATACATGCTCCTATCATAGTTTTGCTCGTGTCCAAGTAGTATGTTGACGCAGCAGTATTAAAAAGTTATTTTTAGTAATGCTGAAGGGTTCCAAAATTATACTTATAACATGCTTTATAACCTGTAAGTACCACTCCATCCTTTTAGTGGGTAAACATATTGGGGGCACGTTTAATAGTGTCGTCAAAAAACATGTTCAAATACGATGCAACACAATTCAAGCCCCAGGCAGGCGATCACCTTATACAAGAGTACGTGGACAATCTGTTTCACTTCCCTAGATTTATACTTTATTGTATATCAAATCATTTTCTCTTCAGTCACATTAGAAACTTATACAGTACAATGTGAACTTCCCTCTGTGTTCGAATTCCCTAATTTCACACTTTACGGTATTTCAAACCATTACAGTAAGCCCTCTGTATCAAAAACTGAAGGCAGCTTAATGTTGTTGTTATTCCTGTTGTTTTTGTAGTTGTTAAGATGGAGAGTTTTATACAATCTTGAATTTCTTTTCCCCATTACTTATGTTTGAGACTGGTGTTTAAAAATGTGACTTTGTTAGTCATTTGTATGTCCATTAAAATAAATTGTGATGTAAATTAAGTAATTATGCACATAAAATATTTTGAGCGTTCCAAGCATACTTACTATAGTTCCCTCCGTTACAAACATTACCACAGGTAGAAAAGTAAAACAATTTTCTATGACTTACAAACTAGGCAAACTAGGCACTTACAAATCATCCATGACGAAAGTTGGTGTTATTTACACGTGAAATCTGCTGCTTCTGTTACTAAAAACCATAAGGTAAGTCGACTCTAAAATACTTAACAGAGTTGAGTGATTTCACTGTTGGATCAAACCAAGTAATGCTATCAACTGTACAACAGTTATACATCACTTTCATCTTATTAAAACTAACCTCACTTTTGGTTTTGATTTTTTGGAGGGATGTCAACTAATGGTACTCTGAATCTGAATAGTGACCCAGTCTTTGACACACTGTCAATAACTGGTACAAATAATTTTCATTTTAAATTTTTTCAATTTATTTAGTACCTGAATACAATCTTAACTGACTGTCAAGGAACTGTGATCAAAAGTTCCCTATGTAGCTTGTGTCCAGTCTTTGACATGGTGTCAATCTCTGGTACATGATGACTGTCAATAACTGGATCACTTTTACCAATACTGTACTCAATGTTAATTTTATGTTTATTACTCACTTAAGATAGCATAAGTAAGCTTTCAGCATTAGTAAACAAATAGGCATAAACACAAACATAGAACAATTATACATTTTTTGGCTATGAAATTTGACTCATTATATCGTGACCTTCTACACTTGCAAATTTAGCCTTGTTTGACTGTTATAGCAGATCTTTAAAAACAATTCAATAAATTAATGCCATTCAGCATATATCAAAATTTATATACAGTAAAGCTATTTTACATATTGCCCTAAGGCATACTAATTAAGGATGGAATAATGTGTAACAATCAGGTAACTGGAAATTTTTTTTGTTGCAGGTATGAGTCCGAAAATAAATTATACCCATGAACAAATGTTAGAGGCTATTGCGGCAGTTAAAAAAGGGACTCCGGCTGCTGCAGCAGCAAAAGAGTTTAATGTACCTCGAGCAGCCCTGGTGTACAAGGACGGTGGTACATCTCCAACTGTGTGTTGATTAGGGCCACCTCCAGAGCTTACCGATGCTGAGGAAAAAATTAAAAAGCACTGGTTATTGAATGCTGCTCGTTTGCAGTATCCGATAACAAACGAACTACTGTGTGATAGTGTCCAACATATAATTAAAAACACGGAAAGGCCTAATGCATTTAATGATGGATGGCCAGGCAGAAAGTGATACGAGGCATTTTTCAAGAGACATCCTGAGTTACTTGAGCGAACTATTCAGCCAGTTACGTGAGCGAACTGTTCAGCCTTTGACTTTTACTCGATCTGGAGTGACTGAAAAACAGACAAGAAACTGGTTAGCAGAAATAAAATTGTATTTAGAGGAGAAAAAGTTATTGGACATCACAAATGAATCCACTAGAGTTTTTAATGCTGATGAATCTGCATTTTTCCTTCAGCCAAATGGAGGAAAAATGATAACAAAAAAGGGTGGCAAGAATGTTTATTCTGCAAATAACAATGATGAAAAAGAAAATTTAACAGTATTAGTTACTGCAAATGCAGCAGGGAATATACTACCGCCAATGATAGTTTTATCATATGAAAGAATCCCTAGCCACATTGCACATAGTGTTCCACCTTTATGGGGAATTAGCAAGTCTGAAAGTGGCTGGGCATGTGGTCCTGTTTTTTTATAAGTATGTTACAAATTGTTTTTTGTCATGGTTGGTTGAAAACAACATACAGAGCCCTGTTTTGCTTTTCATAGCTGGACATGTGTCACATTTAACATTACATGTTTCTGAATTCTGCAGCGAAAATGGAATAGAATTGATCTTATTGTATCCAAATTCAACGCATCTACTTCAGCCAATGGATGTGGCTATTTTCGACACTCTAAAAGCAGTATGGAGAAAAGAAGTGAGAAAATGGAGAGTTGAGCCCTTTGGGAATAAATTTAAAAAGAAAATTTTGCTTTGGTGTTGAACAAATGCATTGGTCAGATTACAGAAACTACGTTCAAAAATGGTTTCAATGCTTGTGGCGTTTGCCCATTTGATGTTAAAAAAGTGGATTTTAAGAAAATTGCTAGTAATACAGCACCTCATAAAGAACCAGTGATAACTGACAATAGCAAGACAACGTTGGAAAAGGGTTTAAGCTTCATAGAACCAAATATTCCTAAAGAGAAATTAGTAAGTTTCCATGGAAATTATAAACAGGACCTGTGGACAGGTGCTGTTGAGAAAAAATCACTTTTTCACATATGGAGAAACACTAAAAAGCAATTGGAAAAGTGCACTAATGAAGGCAACTTTGACAAAGATGAATCAGTTGTAGTGCGTGAGACAGCTGTTTCAGAGGAAGCCACAAATGATATTTTATCAGAGTCACAAAGGCAATCAGCTGCGAGCGAAGTTATAGAAGATAACACAGAAAATGATGTACCTGCTTTGGAAACAGGAATTCATCACAAAGTAATCCAGCCTTTTAGTTACTCCCATTCTAGTCCTTGTCCCTCAGCTGTTACTCCTACGCAACACGTAACCCCAAAAAACCCGACTACAATGCATACATCCAGTCCAAAATCAAACATATCTGCAAATATCCCTTCACCATACAAAAAAAGTTTATTTTGGCCAGATCCCCAACTTTCAAAATCAAAAGAGAAAAAACCATCTGCAATAACCTCGGAGGCATGGCAGAAGTATCATTAAAAGAAATAAGAAGAGAAGTTACAAAAGCCATAAGGAAAAAGAAGAAAGAGCAAACATCTGAATAGAATAGAAATCTCAAAAGGAACTTCAGAAAACACAAACCAAAAGGAAAAAATCAATAAGTCTAATTTCATCTGATGACAGTGAAGAATGGGTTGAAAGTGATGATAGTATGGAGAACATAAATATATTATAAGAGAGTGCAGAGAATAAAACTTGTGAACTGTTGGACAAGAAAGCATTAACATAGGGGATTTTGTTTTAGTTCGATTTACTGGTGGTAAACGTAAATGCACAATTTATAGATATGTTTGTATAGTTCAGAAAATGTTTCACGAGGAGAATGCAGTTGAAGTAATGTGCTTGAAATATTTAAGTGATGACAAAGTAAGGTTTAAAACAACTGAAAGTGATGTGTCATTAGTAAAGATGACATTATTGGGAAATTGCCATCTCCTGAATTCTTACAAATTGGAGACAGAATCAGATATCAGTTTCATCAGCTAGTTGACATTTATGAGCAACTGTAAATGGCTTACACATACCAGAAATACTTACTGTGATGAAAATTTCAGAGAGTTACCCATGTATGTCTAGTATATTTGTATGTTTACGCAAAAAGCAATTTTGTCAGAGCTCAAGTATTCTTTTTACTGACTAACTTCTGAAATAATCTTAGGCCTAGTTAAACTGTTTGATGTCAACTCATTTTAGATTCATTGTTTAATCTTACACAACCACCTTTTCAAGACTGATATATTTTAGTTCATAACTATGTTGGGTAAACATTGTATAACTAGCATCAGCTGTATTAACTTACATTTTCTTTGTATTATATATATTGTAGTAACTTACAAATTACTTTTCTAATGTTACTGTAAATTTATTTTAAAATGCAGTAATTTATTTATGCCAGAGAATTTGTTTTAATCATTTAGAGTATCAGAATAATTTAGTAAAATCCCTTAGGGTCAGAATATAATGTGTCAAAGACTGGTACATTTAGTATGTCAATGACTTGTGCATGATACATTTTCAAGTGTCAATGACTAGTGCATTTAACTGTATTTTATTTATATATTTTTTATATTAATGGATTTCAATAGTAGTTTTTTATTATAAGACTTAACAGTAATAGTTAATCATTACATCTATTACAGAAAATTACCCTTTTACAAGTTTAGTGCGCTATTAAATGGTATACATTTACATTTTTCATTTGACCTTATACGTTAACTTCCGAGTGTGGTGGAATATACATACTGGGTTTATTACTTACATGGCAATATTTATTTTAAAAAGTGGTTAGAAGATAAAAAATTGTTCAAAGAAAAAAGTAACTAGGGCCTCAAAAGTGCTCACTTTACCATGAACAGCCTATAATTTATAAGACCTGCTTGTGAAGTCACAAATTCTTAATGGTTACACTTCAATATACTTACTATTTAGTTTACCATAATACATACGTAGGGTATTTGGTTATGCCATTTTTTTTTTCATCATATTAACTTTTGCGGAATTATTAGCATCTACTACCACAAAATGCAAACGTGTTGTCTTCAAAATCATGTGGTGCAATCATATTCTCTAAACAAGGCTAAGTTACGAACATAACACACACATCAAATTTGCTTGTAAACATATTTATAGATATTTTACACAACAAAAAGTAGCACAGGATACAATTTATTTTGTTCCGTGTAAACTTCGGAATTTTAAAATGTCACGCGACAATGAAACAACTTGGGGAATATGAACGCACATTCCGGACAATAAATAAGGCACTGTTCTGGTGTTACATATCTTTTACAGAAAAACCATATTTTTAAATGACCAGAATTAGATATGGCAGAAAATTTGGACTCAAATAATCAGAATATTAGTAGCTGCATTCCTGCAACATTATTTACTTGCGAACATTTTGTTTTTAGGTTACATACAACAAACATCATAGAATTTGACACTTATCACATAAGATATTTTAATTTATTTAAGGGGAACTTGCCTAATTAATTAATATATTGTCTCCTTACATGTGCGCACATATTTTTTACTCTTATTGACAGGTATAAAGCAAAACATTTTTTAATATTGCGGAACGCTAAAACCAACAGAAAAATCTCAACATGTTGATTTTTGTTGAATTCACCAAACTGTAATCAACTTTTTCAATGCACCCTAAAAGTTCTTTTTCTGTATGTGTATGTTATCAACTCAAAGTCGACATAAATCTCGAATGCACTGTAGATCAAATTATTACCACTTGGGTGTTTGGTGTAGACTGGAAATTACAATGTTGGCATCCACATTGCATACAGATCTATGACTTTGACCGTTTTCTGTAAAAAAAATGCCTATGCAATGGAAGGGGAGAAGATCTGTAATAGTGCCTTTAAATTCGTCAATCTGTTTGATTATATAAAACATGTAAAAATTGATCAAATATGTAAACTGGCAGCCCTGGATTATTATACTTCCAATCTTTTGTTCATTACAATTCATGTTCATAGCTTTTCCTTAAAAGTTCCCCCCCCCCCCCCCCGCGATACCCATTCATACACACACACACAGGAGCAATCTTCATTTGCATTAAAACCGACATCAGGAATATCACACGGTATAACAATCACAACATTCTAAACAGGAACTGAGTTTTAACAACTGAATGACACAAGAAAGACTTGTGAGCTCAGACTACAAAAAAATCAGCAGCTCATATTCTATACAGGTATAATCTGTCTCATTTAAAGTTTCCAGAATTTGACAGCTACTGCTGCCAACGTACTTAAAGTGTAATACAGTAGCGTTGTATTTGAAATAACGAATGTCAGCTGACCGCCATGTGAAGCAATGGTGGTATCACTGAATAACACGTATTCTTTCTTACATCGGAGAAAAAGAAAATAGTGCATAGTACAAATAAAAATAAAAGCATTTAGGAATAAACGTAAATAATATTACGTTAAGTATTCTGTATAAGGTTATTAAATGTGTTTATAGTTTCAGATTTGTTAACTTACATAACAGAAATATTGAAAAAGGAGCACTGTTTATCTTCACCAATCAACGACTGGACGCCATGTTGTTATTGTGAGATGCAATTTTTGTGTGCGGGCGTATCAGCTTAGTAAGTTCCAAATCGAATTAATGAATGTTATGTGAATAGTTATTTAAAATGCAGCAACTTGAAAATCTTTCATGCAATCGCCAATGACAGCAAGACATTGTACGTGTTGCCACAGGAGTCGGAAGACATGATACTAATGGGAGAACTCAAAAGTTGTTCTGTGCTAGAAACGACCGGCCGATTGCTTCGAATTTCATCAAAACCAGTCACAAAGTAAATAGTGATATATTATGTACGTGAATATTTGAAGTGTGACGTATTTTGATGAGGAAATGTAAATATCATAGGCAAACGTTTGTTAGTTCTTTTATAATTAAGGTAAACATGTTAAGTTTGTGTGCAGATTTTTAGCAGACATCATTTAAATGTTGTGTGTGGGTTTTTAGCAGACATCATTTAAATGTTCAGCATTCATTTCATTTCTTAGAATATGTTAATGTTACAGTTGAATTAATTTTTATTTGGTCAATAAACAACAAATAGTACTTATTGACTTCAAAAAAACATTGATATTACATTGTTCCCATGTGTGTAGACCAAAACCACAAATGTAGTTGTAATTAAATACTAATTATTTAGGCCTAATTACGTCAAAACTGAGATATATAATATTTCATTCGTCCAGAAAGACTATGTAAGTACATTTTCTTTCTGTGGTAAATTTTTTTATCTAGGGTAATAAATACTAATCATATAGATCCACAAATTGTAATTAAAATTTTTTTGGGTGACGATGGGCATGTATATTAAATATCTACGTTACTGTAATAGTACATACGGCCATGTGTTTGATGAAATTGCCACTAGGTTTCATGACTTAATGATCACAGGCCTACCAGTCTTCATCATTTGTGAGGAATGTTTTTTGTACAGGCTTATTTTATTGTAATTGCTACAATAGGTTCCATAATTATTGATTGTAGAAGACTTTTACAGTTCTAATTAACTATTTCTGTGTATGATTATTGGGTTTGTTCACTGCCTAAATGAAAATTTCTTTAAGGTACTGGTGACAATTGCCTTTACACAGAACTCCGGCACACTTTTGTTTTTCCATATTTCATTTTACTGCTCAGTTGTGAATTAATGATGTTTTTGTTCTATTGCTCACATCAGTTAACTATGTGAGATTCACATTCGTTTTTTAATAAATTTGTTAGATTTTTCAAGAGGCGTACAAAGAAGGCAATTCTGATCATACTTTGGGCAAGGTAAGTTTGTGTAGTCTCCGTTAAATTGTTTAACATGTGTGATTTAATTTTGATTACAGTGTTAATTGTAACCAACATCAGTGTCTTTCTATCTTGCCTCAAAGATTTTCCTGTTGTGAGAGTTGCAACCTTGCAAGTCCAATGAAATTTCTTGATTTAAAATAAATTTTTTTGTGTTTGTGATTACTGATTTGATAGTAACTAATAATATCAGTTTAATTAATTGTAAGAATATTAATATATTTTATTGATAGTATTTTGATAATACAATGTAGATGTTAGCATCAGAAATAAAAAAAATATCTGTGTAATCATATATTTTTCTCAATTATAGTTGACATGTTTTGACAGTCACATGGAAAGCACATGGTGGCGGAAGGATATATTCAGTTTGTTTAAAGGTACTACTTTCATACAATGTCAAAATCTGGAAAACTTACACGAGACAGAACTATACAGCAAAACCTTCAGCCACACAAAGATGTTATGAGTAAACATGTACAGGACTGTCATCAAAGTGTCGCAGGTCTTAATTGTAACTCCAAGGCAATAGATATAACTTATGGCATCTTCCAACCGACTTCACCAGGTGCACTAAATGCATCCTGAAAACTAGTACACTGTAATTACAATGCTATTGCCGCAGAAGGAAGTGCTTGTTTGTCTGTCATATTTGCATTCAACCTACCGCACTGTCTTTGGAGACAGTGCTGCAAAAACTACATTCAGTGTGGGTGCGGAGGAACTGGAACATGTCGCGCTCTGCCAGTGCGCACTGAATGCAGCATAGTAGTATTTGGAAGACACCATTAAGTTTCTGCTTGGAGAACATATCACAGCTTGGACTGGGTCTGCCAGGCAACGACATCCCGCCACCAAGTAGGCCGCTCAAACACCTGTGGTGTCTGGTACAAAGCCGCCTGAATGTTCCTGTACACCTGGCCGTCCGACTTGCCCAGCACCGAGTTGAAGCAGAAGTCTGGAGGAGCAATGGCGTCCACCAGCGCAACAGCTTCTGGCTTTAGGCTTGAGCATAGCTGCATGATGCCATCTGAGAGCATTCTGGCTGGTCCAGCACCAGATATGTAACCTGTGAGGTACAAGACATGCTTAACTCTAAAAACAATACAACTTACTTTGATTATTTATTATCTCCCATAACAGCTGTGAATTTCTGTTCTATATGACTGAAATGCAGGAACTTCTTTTCATACTGCAGTCACAGAACACTTAGATAAATTGTATAGGAACCTCCAAATAACAGAATAAACATATACGTAATAGTTTCTGTTCACCTACGAGAAAATTCTAAAAAAGTAGAAAATCAAGCACCACAAATTTCCAAATAGGAAGATATTTTACCAGAGCTTGTGGAATACTTTCTGCATTATTAATACATAAAGTGTTTTAAAAAACAGTTATCTATAAAGAAATAAAATAGGTGGAAAATAAATAATGATAAACCAACACAATCTAGTTACTATACACTGTAGCATTAGAGTTTATACACATTTTAATCGGTTTTATAATTATTATTCATTTGACTGTAAGTTAAAATCCCCAATTTAGTTTGTCAGTGAGTGTATTAGTCTAAATTTTTTCCTTTCATGCCACATGTAGAAGTAAGGGGTTTATCAGTTTTAATGCGGGGATGTATTTCAAGTTATTATCTGTATTACGTGGTACTTTAGAGTTCCCAGGGTTCAACGAGGTTACATTACTTTTGAGATTACGTTTTTTTCAGACTTCTTTTGATTTTCCCATGCCATCAGCAGTTTTTGTTTTGAAGCCACCGCAGTGATGTAAGTTTCAGCCAATAGGAGGTTGTGATCCCAGCCAAAAGTTGTTTTTAGATTTGTTTTGAGGAGTGGGGAGAGCTATGCGTGGCGAGCTGGGTGCTGTGAGCCCTCGAATCATCTGCATATCATTAACAACCTTCAGATAGACAACTTCATGTTGTAGTGTGTAGAGACTTTTATTTGGCAAATCATTGTCAACCTTTGAAGGCGCAGACAGCATGGCTAACGTCACGTTCGTGAGATTACTGTGATGCTGTGAACCTGTTAAATTTTACAGTGAAGGAAGATCTGTTGGTTCATATTTGTGTGTGTGTGTGTGGGTAAGTGTGTGTGTGTAGGTGGGTGTGTGTGTGTGTAGGTGTGTGTGTGTGTAGGTGGGTGTGTGTGTGTGGTGTGTGTGGTGTGGTGTGTGTGTGTGATGTATGTGTGGTGTGTGTGGGTGTATGTGTGTGATGTGTGTGTGGTGTGTGTGGTGTATGTGTGGTGTGTGTGGGTGTGTGGTGTGTGTGGGTGTGGTGTGTGTGTGGTGTGTGTGTTGTGTGGTGTGTGTGTTGTGTGTGGTGTGTGTTGTGTGTGGTGTGTGTGCGGTGTGTGTGGTGCATGTGTGGTGCATGTGTGGTGTGTGTGTGGTGTGTGTGTGGTGTGTGTGTGGTGTGTGTGTGGTGTATGTGTGGTGTGTGTGTGGTGTATGTGTGGTGTGTGTGTGGGTATGTGTGGTGTGTGTGTGTTTAAGACTGTGTTAGACATTCAACAATAAAACTTGACCATATTCCAAAATGGAAATACATTCTTCTTATTTCATTAGAATGGTGCCAAAATTCTCGGAAGTAAATTGACTGAGCTAGTACGGGACTGTACTGTGGAAGGGCAGGAAACTGACTTTTGCCATGGTACATCATAACTCCTGAACGTGAGGCTGAAAAGGGCGATGCTACAACACAAAGTCCTGTCAGTATAGTTGTAAAGTTTCCATTCCACTTTAGGTGTGTTCATGGTGGTTTAATATAGTTTGAAAAGAAAATAAACTGATGTTTATAATAAACAAGATATCAAATCAATATCAATTTGAATATACATAAATTGAAGTACTTTTCCTTAACTATTGAAAAATCTCTGTACAGCAATCACTTCAAATTTGCACAGCAGAAAACCATCCATGATGCCTATTTACTACAAGACAAGAATGATTTTGGAAGTTAACACACCCCAAATCCAAACACAAAATTTGGAAAACTGTGTTAACAGTGTCAGAAAGTCATTAAGTCCATGCTAAAACATGTTTTACAATAGTGTTTCCAAATATTGAAGACAGAAAAATATTAATAGAGGAAAATGAGCAATTCTGAACCACAATACTTCCAATTTAGTGCTCATGTAACTTTTATTACCAAAAACAGCCACATTTGACCCTCTTATAGTATTGTGAGAACATTGAAAGTTGTATAATGGGTGAAAATAGCTGTAAACCATTCTGGACACCTCACAAAGCCTATAAGGACATAATAGTGTTTTTAAAACATCAGCTAATAGCCATTATTTTTTAGTCACAAATGTGCTAGACTGGTTATATGCATAAATAAAAGTGATAAAATTTAGTACTGTGCAAATTAACTTAACCTAACCTATCCTATAAAAACAGAGCATTGTGGTATCACCGTAACACTACTGCTACATACAAATATGAAATACCTTCAATTTGATTAGAAAAGAACGTTCAATACAACACTGACCTTGATACAATGTTGATAAATGCCTGTACAAACTCCATGCACCATACAGAGAACACAGTTTCAACAAAACAGGCCTGAAAGATGGGTCCATTGTCTTGTCATTGATAAAGTTCCAAAACTTCAGCAGGATGAAATGCTATAAGCATAAAAAATTCACAAGCATTTAATAAACGAAGATTATTCTACAAATTATAATTACAGTTTGTACCCATAATGCTACAGAAAAACAATTTATCACCCCATAAAAGGCACAGTTTATAACAATATATTTGCTACTGCAAAGTTTTCAAATGCATCATGTTGTATAATGAGTATCTTTTAGTATCCTCATACCCCATAACGAAAAACATAGAATACACACTCATGGTTCCATAGTACAAATGCTTCAGTTACTTGAAATAAACATAACTTTCTTAAATATTGGGATTTTAAAAATGTGTGTGGCATTATGTTTGTGACAGACAGTTTCACCTCCATGCAAAGTGCAATTTAGGCAAGCAGAAGTTGTCAAGTTCAACAGTACAATCCGAGCGCAACACAGATACAACCAGACAACATATTTAAACACAAAAGGCCAACTATCTTATAGCATGTCACATCTTCAGTGTAAATATGCTTAAGATTCAACAAGACAACAGCGACTAGCTAGTCGTTTTGGTTTTCTGTTTTTTGTCTCATACTCACTCCCTGTCGAACCTGTACATTTCCCCTTGTCCAGCTTAACTTCCCACCACATTCCTCCCCCTCCCCTAACAAGGTTTGCAGTTGACACGTGCTCCTATCTTCGGGATTGTGGTAAGGCGCTGATCGCCATCCTAGTTCGTCAAGTAATCCTACCGCGGCATGTTAGTTATTATTCTGGCCCGATGGGTCGTGGTAGGTTCTGCAGGAGCCGCTTAGTGGGAGGATACCGTTGGAAGCGAGGGAAATCAAACACCAGAGTGAAGCAAAACGAGATTGTTTCCCTTCCTGGGAGTTCAATCTTCCTCACTACTGGGATTGCCAAGAGGCGGGATGCCAGTTGTCCCGGGGCTGTATGAAGGGTGCGATGAGTTAATCGAGGGTGATAATAGATGATCCTACCGGAGGGATTGGCCTTATCCGCTGTGACCGTGTAGCTCGGCATGTTGGAATTTAATTTCCGGTGGGGGAAACTGCATGAAACTTCGGGACAACCTTAGGCGGGAGTCGAACCGGGATAATCTTCCCGGAAGCCAAATTTATAGTACACGTGTCCTGAACTGCCTGTCTCTTGAGTATCTTTCGGCGGGGTGACGACTGCGGTAGGCGTTAGAGACTCCGGTTGGAGGGGACATATCAGTTCTGGTTCGGAGTCCGGCCAACAAGCGCCTAAATAAGCGTCTAAGGGTGATTTGTGGGCGAGAGGGATGAACCGTGAGATAGGTCTAGGTACCAGCTCATGTTTTGGAGGTGGGGGAGGGGAGAGTGACCTCACTCGTAACTTCAACGTCGACTTGGGAGTTAAACAATCTTTGCAAAGCTCAGCGTTCTTTGCGTCGAGCACGGCACTTAAGTCCACCCTTCTGGCTGTACATCGGACCAGCCTTCTAACCTTTCAGCAGACGTGCAGTCCTAGGGAAGTGTCTTATTCAGTCATGCCCAAGGACCTGATGTATAAATTTGCAGTCCAGTATTACGACGCCACTGAGGGTAGGCGAGAGTGCACTCTAAACTTTCTGCATGCTCCGTCTCCTGTGGAGTTAGTCACGCCTCACGACTAGTCCTCAGCGGGGTTTTTCTAGTGCTTCTAACAACAAGATTAACTTACACAAATGAGTTAGCAAATAGCCTAACCAGGAACTAATACTACAATTACGGTAGGCAACAATTTCAGATTATGTAATATTTATTACAGGTTTTAGAAAGTGGGAAAATCCCAGTTGGATTATAAACTAGCTAAATTCAATTAATTTATTACTCAAATTAAAGCAGGCGAGGGTGAGCCTGGCAAATTATCGGAGTAAAAATTTTTTACACAAGACAAACGCTTTTGACAGCGCCTCCTTGAAAGACAGGGTTTGTCCAGAAGGGTAACAACGTCGCAACGACCTGCTACCGTGGAGTCAAGGATTCTGACTGGGGTAAAGGGTTGCAGGGTATAGGACGTCGGGTTACCTCTGGAGTTGAGCCATCCTTGCGGTCGGCTGATGCAGTTGTGGACAAGCCTTCTTCAAGCTGCAGGGATGGTGCTGTCTTCTTAAGCTGCAGAAGAGGTTGGAGCCATATTGCAGGCTGTTGGAGAGGTTGAAGCTATGTCGCATGCTGAGGAGAGGAGAGTGAGGTCTTCGCAGACCAGGGAGTGCTCACTGACCTATGCGGCTCATGAGACCGGCGTGTCTACCTGGGGGTGCTCTCGGACTTCCTTATATAGCGGGAAATCCCGTGGTCCACAATCTTCCAGGGATGTGGTGTAGAGTAACCTTTCATCACAGGGGTTGGTTTATCAGGTTTGCGGCGGCATCACTCATTTCTTATCTCTCTGCGTGGAGGCGACAACAAATTTAAACACCTCATCCTGAGGCTGGTGGGATGTGATGTCACAGGGCAACAGAGGTGCTGCGATCTCTTGTTGTTGCTGGAACTTCTTCCACAGATAATTTCAGGGTAGCGGTCCGTCAAAACTAATTTATTTATTCAAAAGGGTGGCGATTACATGCCGGGTTCTGGGCAGGCCATACATTTCATAATTAATTACGTTAATCATCCTTACGTCTGAGGCTGTCCAATGCATGGAGTCCTTTTGATTGTCACGTGAAAGTACTCTGCCACTGTTTATGACTTGCCCCGAGCTCTCGTCGGCTTGTAATGGGGCAAAGTCGCCCGTAGAGAAGTATTCTGCGCAGCATGTTGGCATGCATCAATCGGCCACCCGCTGAAGCGAAGAAGACCCACCTTCAACGAGACCACTTCTGCTTCAGGTGAGAGGTGGTTGCCTCTGTTGCGGTATTGTGGTTGCAACTCTTCTGTGCCTAGTGCTGCTAGTTGTAGGGTACAGCGAACCCCTCTCTGAGTCACTCAACTTCTGTTTACTATAAGCGAGGTAACTGCCTCTTCCTTCTTCCTCTTCGTCTCTCTACCTCTCCCTTGGTAGCATAGCAGCACGGGTGTCGGCGCACGGCACCATCTCATATGCTTCTCAGCACTGCCTTCCCGTTGTTTCTTCGTAGCACGGGATTAGTTTTGGAAAAGGAAGTTGCGGGAACAGATCTTTTTTATTCAAACCTGGACCTTCCTAGTTCGATGGCAGTTCACATACCAAGTAGTGAATGAAACATCCTTTAAACAGCGGGTTGTACAATAAGTAGTTTGCACAAAATATTATTAAGGAGTTTACATTTTTATCTCTGTCCTCAAGAATAAAAGTGTAGCTAACAAAAGTTTATAAAATAATCCCGCTCGCAAAGGATTGGTAACGGGGAAGTTTACAGTGGGCCCTGCTGGACAAATTTAACTGGTCTGGTTTTCAGCCAGTGCTGTTGCACGGTGAACTCATACATCTAAAAGTGCGAGCTTTTAAGAAAAAAAATTTTACTACGCCCTACACTACTCAGGGGGTTTTCCCATACAGAAAAGAGATAACGCAAGGAGCAACTCTTTTAAAAAGGCACACACATGATAACACAAGACACTCAATGGTTAAATTATTTGTGTACCATTTGTACGAGAATTCTTAATGTTAGGTTTCTGTAATTTGCTGGACATGACACTCTTAGTCTAGGTTACACATTTTCATCATTCTCTTTTTATATTCGATAGTGATTAGCATAGGTTACTTAATTTCTCTAATTCTTACAGGCTAGGGTACATACAAGTAATTAGTATTTCTCTCGTTTTCTGAACTACAAACACAGGATTATGTAATCTTATTGGCACTGGCCTCAATTACTTTATTACAGGGGAAGTTCTATACTTCTCTCAAGAAAAACACAGTAACTGGGCAAACACAAAATTATTTCTCTCCCTAATTTTATGTTACATACAAGGTAAGAGGTTTTCTCTACCTCGGGTTAACTAGGCCAAACTACAATGTTTTTAAGTTTCCTCCTTTTGAGGTTACTTGAGGATTACAAGATTCTTTTTCCTAATACACAATTACTAAACAGGTACACTGGGGCGAGATTACTCTCAACTTTCATTACTACAGGGTTGGTGTAACAATTCCAACATTTTTACGCCTGATTTAAGCCTTGCTTACTGTGTGGGCGAGAACAGATTTCTCGTGGTTCTAAAGTACAGGGGCTCTCTGACTCGTGCAGAGTAGAGATTTGCCTTTTTCATACTGATGGCTGTACATGTTACACTTATATGTGTGATCTTGCAGGGTTAAACACATTATTTTGACACACTAACTTCTACAGGGATTACTCTATGTTTACTTTTTCTTTCACTTCACAAACTAAAATGTAATTATTATGGGGGGATATCTCTTCAAGGAAAATTACATCTCCATTACTAATTTCTGGATTAACACACTTAAATTCAATTGCGAACTAACACACGTATAAGTTATCTCAACAGGACTTATCCTATTCTGACAAGGGGTTTCACCTCAGGGGAAAATACGTTTACATTTGTTGATGTAACAAAAAAACACAAGAGGGTTTGCTAGGTGCATGACTTCTACATAAATTAACACTAGGCATTTTCTACTTTTACACAGTTACTTTGGGATAGCATCGTTTCAGTGCTAATTACACTTAACACTCTTTATTTTAAAAAGGTTGGGAATTCCCTGGCGATTACGGTATGCTCACAGCAAGCTCTCGCCAGATGCTCTTACTCAAGGTTAAAGGGGTTCTTTAAACAAGTTCACCCAGTCGCATTGCGAGGAATGAGGAGGGTTGCATCGTTCATGTTCATGGACCTGCTGAGAGGCTTTGATTATGTGTTCACTCTTCCTATCAGTGCTCACAGGATTCAGTGGCGTTACATTAATTGCGTCGTACTAGATTTCTCAAAACAGCACCAACCAAATTTTTCAGTTTCTTATTAATAGTTTACGTTACATGAGCGCTTGTGGAATTTTCAGGAGTATGCAAACATAAACTTTCCAGTCTGCTTTCGGATTTGACTTTACATTAATTTTTCCTCCGCAAAACACAACCTTTTCAGGTTAGCAAACTAGGGATCAAGTTCTTATATTATTAAATCAATTTTGTTAGTTTTATGTTACTGGTGCCCATGGATAGGAAGGAGGTAGTCTACATTAATTATGGCACTCTACTGTGTGGGGCCTCGATTCCTACCAATGCGATTTTTGAATTCTCAACCTTTTGAGAAAAAAAAACTTGGTTAAACAAACACATGATTTTATAACAATACGCTTGGGGTGGGGCAAATACTTGTGTCGCACTGCCTATTCTATAAGGTTAAGATTATGGTATGGGGTGTTTCTTTGACACCTAACCTTACTAAACTAGCTAACGAGCTCTTGCACTCTCGTTTCAGTAATGTTCTGGAATTTCTATCACTATCACTCCCTACTACTCGGTTAGCTAAAAGTCTATGGTGAGAGGGCATGGTAGTTTGGATCTGGCATCTGCCAGGTACTCACTTAGATGGTGGCAGTGCTGGACGTTGGCGCTTGGTGAGGCATTGTTTCAGCGGGTGTCATCGTTTGAAGGGCGCTGCAGTGAGAGCGGCAGGCCAGCGATGCATGGTAGGCACCCTCCATGGCATGTCTCAGTAGCGTCCAGGGATGTAGAGCATGTGCCTCGCACGTAGTGCGGTCTCTCGTGATGTGGACCCCGCTGTAGTCAACTGCATGGGAACAGCGTCCTGGGTGCTGGTGGCATCTGCTTCAGTTTTGGCCCTCGTGGCTGTGGGCCGACGTTGCCTCGCGGCAGCTGCGCAGGTGACCGGTGCACGGTACTGACTCAAACTGCCCGCTCCAGGTGGTGGAGGGCTTGCGCGGGCAGCCTTAACGCTCACGGGCGTCCGGTAAAACACGTTTACAGACTGATCGACATGGGCGTCATGCCTTTCCTACTCTTCAGCCTTTCTCTGTTTGTCACAGACCTTGGTTACCATGTTGACCGACATGACCACCGTTGTTGATGAGGACTGGGACAGGCTTCCTTCCTTCGCTCGTCCATTCTCTCCATTCTTGCCGGGAAAGGGATAGGATGGGTACGGCAGCAGGGCGGATGACCCATTTTCCTTATCCTGGAGAGGTTCCACCATCTCTGGGGTGTGGTTACTGGCACCGATCCTAGCGGGAGTGGGTACGCAGCCAAGTCCAGGTCGTCATCCGGAGTGGCCGCTTCTTCCGCTGCGGGAGAGAAGGCTGGAGAGGTGCGTTCACCATGTACGGGTGATGTCTCACAAGTTTCCTGGCAATTAACAGCCAGGGAAGGAGCAAGAAGTGGGACGAGAAGGGTTTGAGCCTATCATTAGCACATTCCTAGCGGGCTGATACACTGGCGACGATCGATCAGCTGGGTTACGCCATGATGGCTCAGGTTAGATACGTGGTGGTTGTCTGGTGGGGTCTGAAAGATGACGGGGTACTTGGACTACGCATAAATCCGGCTCTTGCAAGGGAGAACCTACTCCGGAAGTTCTCCCTCGGATACATGCAGTTGGACAGAAGACGGAGGCTGTCTATCCTTCCCGAGTCCAGCGAGGGTGATCTACTGTCGCAGGTTGGAGGGGGACGCTTCATCCGTCTCTGGGGTGTCTGGGGTTCGGTTCCCGCACGGGATCCCGTCTCTGCTTGGTTTGCGTTCAGGCCGTAGTACGGACATAATTGCATGCAGGAGAGCTGGGCCGATATGTCCTTTCTGGTCACTCGCCCAGTACACATTCCCATGATGCCCTTCTACTGTAGTGGGTCCGGTCCACTTAGGGGCCAGGCTCACTGCGAACTTATCTATGGCTTTGTTGAGGGGGTGGTTTCTGACCAACACTTGGGTCCCTGAGGGATATATATATATATATATCCCTGATGTTCCGTGGGGGGGTACTTCCGCACCATATACCATTTTTGGTGCTCGTTCGCCTATCTTTCCCGTGTTCGGGTGCCTTCAACCACTCCGAGGGGGTCAGTAGGTGCTCGGAGGGGTGTCTCTCATTGCCAATCCCCCAGGACGTCGGAGGGTATGCCACAGGAGGAGGCAACTTGGCATCGCGTGGGTAGCCTGGTTTTCCTGACAGTACAATGCAAATAATACTGTGGGAACCTCTCTGTTCCACCCTTATTGGTTGTCGCCCACGCTCATTCGTATGCATTTTTTTAGTTTTTGATTTCATCTTTCCGTGGGGTTTGATCAGGGGTGATAAGAGGGGGGGGGGGGGGGGTGTCATCCAGGTCTCAGTTCCTGTTGTCGGACAGCATTGCTTGCAGATACCCCCTACGGGGAAACACCTCTGAAGAGAGTTTTTCAACGATTTGCTTCGTGCCCTGGCTCGGGAGGGGAAACACCTCCACCCAGCGTGAAAAAAGGTTGGTCAACACAAGCAAGTATCTGTTCCCCTTTTTGCTGTGTGGGTAGGGTCCCATCACATCTGCGGCTACATGCTCCCATGCCCTTGTCGGGCATCAGAGTACGAGGGGGTTCCCGACTATGGCGAACCCCTTGTTTCGACAACAGCTCTCACACTGCGCGACGTACCTCTGGAGGTAGCAATCTCCGGAGATTACTTCGTATAGTTTCCCAAGTCCCGGGGTGCATGGGATGGAGATGGTGGTGAAAATGAGTGCATAACTTCTGATGGAGGCTGGAGGTAGCCCAGACACGCCAGGGGGAGTTCGGAAAACCATTCTTGATCCATACGACCTACCCGCGTCGACGATATTGGTGGGGTTTCACCTTTATTAGGAGGTCAGCTTCTGTTGGGTCTTCCCGTAGCCTATCCTGAGCAAGGTTAGTTTGTTGGATTCGTAGTCCTAAGTTCCCAGATTGTTGGGGAAAGCGAGGGAGCGCAATCCACTCCCACTCTTCGCTGGCTTTTAGGTCGGGACAGCGGGAAAGGGCATCTGGTAAATTGGTAAATTGTTTACTTGCCCGGGACAATGTTGAACAGTGAAGTCAAATTCACTAAGGAAAAATTCCCATCTGCCGAGTTTTGCCCTTTGTTGAAGAGATTCGTGCAACCATTGCCTGATTATCGGTACGCAAGATAAAGGGTTGACCCTCCAATAGGTAACAGTATTTGCGCACTGTCCAAATGACCGCGAGGCACTCCTGCTCATTATTGTAGCGGCAGCATGAAGACGGCCTTAATAACTTGTCTTGTACGTCACGGTATAAAACCAAGCTTAGACTTCAAACAAATCTAGGATGCAAGGGATTGCGCCAAAAGACTGCAACATGACAACACCCCCCACCACTGAAGCAGAAGGAGGCCAACTGGCTAACTCAAAACAAGGGATTGATATAGGCCGGCGCAAAGCGAGGGTCGAGGCCTTTCCGCGACAGCGGCCGAAGATGTTGGAAGGAGCTTCCACGTCGGGACTTCGGGCAGCGAGGAGCTTGCTGCCTTGGGTGTGTCGCGCGTTGTGATCCGAATAAGCCAGATACAGCCTCCGGCCTCAAGATTCAGGTGGGGACTGTCATTGGTTTAAGTCAAGAAGGCGTAATTGCTCGCCAGTTAAATATAAATATTATATAATTCAGTAGTGCCCCACGTCAATTAAAGTCACAGTATTGATTGGAATATTGTATGTTGTTATTGTGTTACACCACGGATTAAATCAGTGTCTTTTACGACTTGCCTACCAGCATAGTAGCTACACCCCCAAACTACATGTATGGTGTATTGTGGAGCACAATAGCAACCATTACACTAAGGTATCGAGCTTCGGTGTCGTTGAGCCAGCTGCTAGCATAGGAAATTACCATTGATTGTTACTGGTCGTTTTCCTGATAAAGCATCGCGCCTAGCCCTATCTGACTGGCATCCGTTTGTAGTACCAAGGGCCTCCCTTCAGTAGGCCGGTGTAGCTGTCTAATGTGGCGGAAACATTCCTTCAATGGCTCAAAGGCGTTCTGGGTCGCAGAGGTCCAGCGCCACAGATGGTCTTTTCTTAGGACGTGGAGGGGGCCCTTGAGTTGGGCAGCATTGGGCACACATCCCCGGAGCCAATTACATAACTCTAGAAATAGACGAAGTTGCCTCTTCGTTTTGGGGACCGGGGCATCTTGGATGGCTTGAATTGAACCTTCCTGGGAGAAAATGCCCTCGGGGGAAAGAACATGCCCTAGGTATGCAATGTTCCTGCACCCAAAATGGCACTTGCTTAATATGCATGTTTGCCCGTGCATCTCTAACTGTTCAAGTGCCTTGGTTAGGTGGTGACAGTGTTCTTCCAGTTCCAGGAATAGATTATTATGTCGTCAAGGTAGGCAAGGCAGAATTTCAAACCTACCCTGTCAGGACCTCGGCGGCCATTAATCTTTGGAACGTAGCGGGAGCGTTTTTGAGTCCGAACAGCATCACTCGGAACTGAACTGTAAGGTTCCCCCGGTCGGGGTGGTAAACGCTGTGTACTTTCTACTATCCGGATGAACGGTAATTTGCCATATCTAGATTGAAGGTCCAGAGTACTAAATATCGCTGCTACTCCGATTTCGCGAAGAGTATTGTGTAGGTCTATGGAGGGGGGCTCAATTGGATGGGTATGTTTGTTTAGCTTTTTGTAATTTATACAAAAACATTTCCCTCTGTCTTTCTCAACTATCCCCCTGCTGTTTCATTTCCTCCAATTGCTATACAATCTCTCGCTGTCGGTATGCGGATGCTTTATATGGCGGGCTATAGATGGGTTTTTCGGTGTTGGACCATATCTCATGTTGAATGCTACAGGTTTGCGAGAAGGATCCGGAGTTCAAAAATGTGAGGGTGTATTTTCCTAAGATGTATTTCATTTGTAGGAACTGGTTCCCATTGACTTGGTGTTGTATGTCAGCCGGGTCAAGATGGGGGGAGGGAGGGTCCTAACCTCTGGAGGCGCATGTTCCCAACTGATAGTTGTCCACTCAGCTCTCCCTATGTGTATCTTCTCTTGCCCGTGGTCAACAATACATTGCTGATCCTTTAACCATGGCTGGCCGAGAATTATTTCCTCGCTTATGTTGGGGAATACGGTGAATCATATTTCCTTGGTTAGGTGGTACACATTCATTTCTAACTTTATTTTCCCTTGGGCACATAAGGAGCGGTTTGGCTGGGCCATTTCAATATCTAGGGGCTGGGGTCGAAGGTCTGCCCTTTGGGAAGCGGTAAGGCTGTTGGTCCATATGAAGTTACCGGTGGCTCCCAAATTGATTAAGGACAGTCGGGGAATGCGGTTGACCTCAACCCGTATGCGTGGTGATTTGGAAGGTCCGGGGTCCACCAACTGTGTGACCATCAAGGGGGCATCGAGCAAAATATGCCTTTTTTCTTGGTCGAGGGAGCATGACCCAAAGGCTTGTGGCAGAGTAGGGCGAGAGCGGGGAAGAGGGAAGCGTGCCCCTAGAACTGCTGCGTCGGGCAGTCCAGGTTGAAGTGCCGGCCCAGGCAATACCAGCATCTTGACAAGGGGGCGGCCGGGTTCGACAAGGCCATTTCTCGCCCTGCGGGCGGTCTGTGGAAGAGGGCAGGGCTGGCGTCCTTGGCGCATGCCAAGTAGTTCTTCCCAGGGAGGGGGCAGTCATTCATCTCAAGTTCCCGTGTTCTTTCGGCTAGCTCCTTGACCGTCTGCAGTCTCAAATTTAATAAGAGGTTACGGAGTGAGGGCAGGAGGGTGCGGGTTATGCACCTGACTCGCTGCCCTTCCGTTTGTTCGAGATAAACCCGTTTATGTAGGCGTTCCTTCTGTCTTACGAATAATTCGACTTCCTCGTCGGTGCATTGCACACGGAAATGCAAGTCAGTAATCAAGCCCAAGAGAATCTCATCTCCCGTGAAATGTGAGACGAGCTGGGATTTGAACTGAGGCCATCCACCTACAAACTCCCCATACTTATCACACCATTTCCTGGTGGGTGCTTTAAGTTGGTGGTGCGCTCGGGTCACCCACTGTTTCAGGGAAATTAGGTGTTCCCTCAGTTCCCATTCACATTTCTAAATAAATTTCTCAGGGTCTTCATAGGGCTTCCCGTGAAACTCAGGCAAGATGAGTTCACAGGGGAGGCCGAGGATGACCGGGCTAATCCCGTGGTTCGGGTTGTGTGGTTTTCTCCTGCCTACAAATTTCACACTGGTATACTTGTACTGGGTTCTGGACACGTTCATCTACCCAACCTACGCACCAATGGTGAAAATCGTGATTGCATAAAATGCAGCGGGCGATATATCATCCATGTCATTCGAATTCAGGCTATTGGCAGACCCATGCGTCCTGTCTACAGGATGGACACCTGTATTCTAGGCCGTCCGTGTAGTGGAGCTTGTTGTGCCATCCGAGACACACATAGTGGTATTCGAGGTAGCAACAATTGTACCTAATAAAATTTATTTTGGTGCCTGTGCACGATGGGATGGGGCAAGGCGTGTCGCTTGCTCCTGCTATATGTATTTCTGCTAGCGCACTGCACGCTTCTGCTAGACTTGCTTCGGAGTCTGGCATGGTTGTCAGTGGGCACCACAGAGTGTTTTAATTTGACTCCCCGAAGTTGTGTCTGGGTTCCTCTCCAGGGAGTCATTGTAGGGGATGGGGAGGGGGTGACTGGCCAGGTCCAAACTCCCAAGGCTGAGCTACTTAGAGCTAATGGCCCCACGTTGGCCACCAATTGACGCACGCTACTATCTTCGGGATAGCGATTAAGGCGCTGATCGCCCTCCTGAGTTCGTCAAGTAATCCTACCGCGGCGTGCTAGATATTATTCTGGCCTGATGGGCCATGGTAGGTTCTACGGGGGTCGCTTAGTGGGAGGATACCATCAAAAGAGAGGGTAATCAAACCCCAGAGTGAAGAGAACCGAGATCATTTCCCTTCCTGGGAGTTCAATCTTCCTCACAACTGGGATTGCCAAGAGGCAGGACGCCAGTTGTCCTGGGGCTATATGAGGGGTGCAATGAGTTAATCGAGGGTGATAATGGATGATCCTACCGGAGGGATTGGCCTTATCCGCTGTGGCCGTGTAGGTCGCCGTGATGGCATGAGTATCTTTCGGCGGGGTGACGACTGCAGTAGGCGTTGGAGACTCCAGTTGGAGGGAACATATCAGATCTGGTTCGGAATCTGGCCAACAAGCGCCTAAATAAGCGTCTAAGGGTGATTTGTGGGCGAGAGGGATGAACGGTGAGATAGGCCTAGGTACCAGTTCGGGTTTCGCAGGTGGAGGTGGGGTGGGGATGACCTCACTCATAACTTCACAGTCGACCTGAGAGTTTAACAATCTTTGCAAAGCTCGGCATTCTCTGCACCAAGCACGGCACTTAAGCCCACCCTTCTTGCTGTGCATCGGACCAGCCTTCTACCCTTTCTGCAGACGTGCAGTCATAGCGGCATCTTATTCAGTCACACCCAAGGCCCTGACATGTAGATTTGCAGTCTGGTATTAGGACACCATCGAGGGTAAGCGAGAGAGCACTGGGAATTCAGGAAATTTGATCTATGCACTCTCTAGGCTTTCTGCAAGAGCCGTCTCTTGTGGAGTTCGGCACACCTCACAACTAGTACTCAGCGGGGTTTTTCTAGTGCACTTGACAACAAGATTTAATGACACAAATGATTTAGTATAACCAGCAACTAATACTAAAATCATGGTAGGCAACAACTTCAGGTTATGTAATATTTATTACGGATTTTAGAAAATGGGAAAATCCCAGATTGATTATAAACTAGCTAAATTCAATTAATTTACAACTCAAATTAATGCAGGTGAAGGTGAACCTGGTAAATTATCAGAGTAAAAAATTTTTTACACAAGACTAAACGCTTTTGACAGCACCTCCTCGAGAAATGGGGTTTGTCCAGAAGGGTAACTACGTCACGACGACCTGCTACCACGGAGTCAAGGATTCTGACTGGGGTAAAGGTCTGCAGAGTATAGAGTGTCGGGTTACCTATGTAGTTGAACTGTCTTTGCGGTTGGTTGATTCAGTTGTGGACGAGCCTTCTTCAAGCTGCAGGGATGGTGCTGCCTTCTCAAGCTGCAGAAGAGATTGAAGCTGTATTGCAGGCTGTTGGAGAAGTTGAAGCCACGTCGCAGGTTGAGGAAAGGAGAGAGGTCTTCACAGACCAGGAGTGCTCACTGATCTACATGGCCGGTGAGCCTGGCGTCTCTTCCTGGGAGTGCTCTCGGACTTCCTTATATAGCGGAAAATCTCGTGGTCAGCAATCTTCCGGGGGTGTGCGGGATAGCATAGCCTTTCATTGCAGGGGTTGGTTTAACAGGGTTGCGGCAGCGCAGCTCATTTCTTATCTCCCTGCGTTGAGGCGATGACAAATTTTAACACCTTGTCCTGAGGATAGCGGGATCTGACGTCACAAGGCAGCAGAGGTGATGGCTGCGATCTTGTGTTGTCGCTGGTACTTCTTCCACAAATAATTTCCGGGTAGTGGTCCATCAAAAATATTTAAATTATTCGAAAGGGTGGTGATTACATGCTGGGTTCTGGGCGGGCCGTACATTTCATAATTAATCGTCTTGAGGCGTGCCGGTTAAGTCTGACAGACATGTAGGTCAAGGATTTTTCTGCTAGACCAAAAGCAGGGTGATTTACTCTGGTTCTACAGTACGAGATGAGGGGTGTTGGCTATTGCTTACTTATTCCGTCGTCTTGGATGTTGCGGTTGATGGCTTCACCCAATAGCGGCAAGTTCAGTCTACTCCAAAGAGGTGATTCCAGTCGTGGGCTTCACTGCTCCAGAAATTGGGGTTTGCCCAGCCATAGCTGGTCTCTGTTCAGTATAGCAACTCTATTACCATCAGGTGGCACTAAGGGTGAATGTGAATGCACGGTGACCAGACGATTACTGTTACTGAAGCAGGTGCTACTGCTTGTCGTCTAAGTTGTGTGGGGCTGTCCCGTTCCGCCTGCCTGTCCTGCGTAGGATGAGGTAATACTATCCACGGTTTGACAGCAGCGTGAGCCAGGTATCGCTCTCTACGCCTCTTGCCACTCTTTACTTTGTAAGGCATAGGACACACCGGCCAGACAGCCTACGCAGTGCACATAAATAGGAACGGTAATTAAAGTGTAACCCAATAGTGACTTGCCGTCACGAGCTCAATAGGAGTTCCCACTGATCCCTCACGCATGCGGACTGATCAGGGAAGTGGAGCCGTGTGGGTCACCAAGCCTCTACTGGTTGTGCGTTCGCACTGGGTTGAGCGGCAACCTCCAGGATAAAGTCACTTCAGCACTAACTTGGTGCTCAAAGTGAGAGATAATCTGAGCTTGTAGCTCCTCCCTGCACGAAGGTGTTTCTAGTGGTTGGGGCATTGCTGTTTCTTCCCACCAGCACTGACTTAGTGCTTGGGAGTTGGGAAGAAACAGGTAGCCGTCTAAATGTGGATGTCAGTACTCTGACTTTCTGTTGGCGGTGCACGTCGTATTCTGTCCCTGGCCATCACACAGACAAATACCCTGTAAATGAAAAGCAGAAGGATAGTAAACAATGGGTGTTTATTGGAGACTCAATAAACACGTGACCTGTGCTACCTCCTATTAGACCAAGGAGAGCTGAAGGTAACTGCGGTTCCAGGTGTAGGTGAGCTGGTTATAATAAAAAGGGGAGTAACTGGTTCTGGACAAATGTAAAATTATTTAAAGTTAAACTGGCTAAGAAAAGGGTGTCTGGGGAAGACAAAGTGAAGGTAAATATGTGTGTATGTGTTCAATGGATACTGACGCGTGGTGTGTAGCCGCTGGGAGCGTACCCGAAGCTTGCGAAGTTGCCAGAGATCCCAGCACTGAATTAGTGTTCTGGGATGTCACAAGAGAGTTTGCGAAAGAATGACTCCCGAGCCTGGCAACATCCGGTCTTATATTGGTGAAACTTGTAGGCTGCAGGTGCGGGCTGCGGGAAGGGTGAATCTCCTCCCTGGTTGGCGTGGGAGTCGAAAAACTCTGGTCAGCATTTCTGCTTTGTGCCTCGTCAGCGGCGCTCAGCCTTGCCCGGTGACGGGCGGCTTGTAGGCTCTCAGGTCGAGGTAGGGGGGGGGGGGCGGCATGCCTGCCGGGTTGCGTAACCTTCAGGTGAAAAGAATCTGCTCATAAATTCCTGTTGCCTGGTAGAGTAGGCAGTCGAAAATTCATGTGGAAAATTTTGTCCCCTTCTGTAGCAGTGGAACTAGGAACAATTGGCAATGAGCCGTAATCGTTGTTAATTAGTAGGTTGAGCGGCACATGTCTGCGTTAATCATCTTTACATCCGAAGCGGTCCAATGCGTGGAGTCCTTTTGATCAGAATGTGAAAGTAGTTCTGCCACTGTTTATAACTTGCCCCAAGCTCTCGTCGGCTCATAATGGGGGAAAGTCGCCCAAAGATTGCACAAGTGTGCTGAGCAACATGTTGGCATGCGTCACTGTATACTGGTCGAGCTCCTGTTCTGCTCAAGGATTAAAGACATAGTAACACCCCGGAGTGCATCTGCCCTCGCATGCACCAAAACACTTGGGGACGTGACATACCTCCTCTGCCCACAGGATGCCACGCATCAGTTTTCATTCAAGTTATTGTTTTTATGTTTAAAAGCATGCGACAATAAAATAAATGTTTTCATTTTCTTCTTCTTCTTCTTCATTTTTACACACAGATTCACATACTTTAAATATTTTAAACAGTGGCACTTGGCATGTGTGTGTAAAATTTTGTCTGACAATGTCTTGCTGCATTGCATTTTGCAGCCAAATGTACTCCAATTGAGATAATATTAGATATCTATAAAGTAAATTTAAGGCTAAGCAGTCTCAAATAATACTGTAGAATGTATAATTTGGATGTAATGATAATTTGCAATAACAACAACTACCAATTTCACTCACCATTATCAACTGCCATTATAGTGCAGTTCCACTGCTTTGATTAAAAAAAAAAGGCATATCACAGTTTAAACAGAAAGCAAACATCTTTCACTATTTAAGTAAAAAATTTTAAACTTTTCTTATACAAACATGTACCAATTACACAAACGTTTAACAATATAACCTCTATAAATACAGTTTATTCTGATAAAGAGACATGCACTCCACTTCACTAACCTCTACAAAAGCAATTGATAGGTTTCTCGCATAATATGCCTGTGATTCATTTCTTGCTTCAAAAGAACTTTTTCCTTCCTTTCGTAAACCCTTCAGTCTCTCTGATAAACTTTGCAGCAAATAGCAAACAAGCCATTCATAAGCAGCCAACAGTTCTGAAACAATGAAAAGGAGAAGACAGTTTTAACATGTTACCATTTCCACATTTTTAATATAGCAAAACACAGAACTGGTGTCATTATGAAAGAGCATAATTCATACTTTTCATTATATCAAGTCTTTTGAGGAGATTCTGAATAGAGTAAAACTTCTGTTATTAAAATGTTTTCAAGGAATTAAATACAGTCAACACTCGATTCTATGACCCAGGAAAAGGGTTATTATTTCAAGAGGGTCGTTAATGGAAAATTGTTTTATGGTTCCTCAAAAAAGAGTCCAAGAGGGTCATTATTCCAGGGGTCTTATAATAGAGAGTTGACTGTACTAAAAATATCTTAGCTGGGAAAACATCTCACAAGCAAAAACAAAAATATCCTCTTCTGTACAACATGATAATAGTTACGGATTGAAAATGCCACAATTTGATATTCAATAATTTTCTAATCAAACTGAGGCCAAGTGTTGGCATAGTGGCTAGAGCACTTGCCCCCCCACCAAGGTGAACTGGGTGGTTTGATTTTCAGCAGGGGCAATCCTGAAATTCCACACTGAAAATTGTGTCGAATGATGCCACTGGTCTGAGGGTTTTCTCACGGATCTCCCATTTCCCCTGTCTTTGCACTCTGGTGCTGCTCCAAATCCAACTGGCTTCACCCTCTGCAGTTCTCAAGAGAGTGTTATTGCAAGCAACCCAAACCTCTCCACTTTCTCGCCCCACTCCCAATTCAAACTGATGCACCACTAGCGCTGTCGGATACATATACCAGCCTCAGCCCCTGGTGTACTGTAGTGCCGAACGCTGCTGCTCATTTACCCTCTGTACTGTTCCTATTCACAAGCAGGTAAACTCCTTGCCACCTGAGAGGTCAGCAATCTACAAGACGCCACGCTCCAGTCTGAGTGGGTGGACCACTCCCTCGCTTGCCTTGCCCTGGCTGGCAGGTACCGAATGTGCACACATGCCACACATCAGGGAGACTTCCCCCCTCCCCCCATGCAGCTAGCACCAGCCACCCCTTGCTCGCCACATCTCTCGAGGGTATTTATTCCTATGCACGCCCTCCAGACAGGGCAGTTCGTGAGCAGTTCTCACCCAAGCATCATCTGCAACTGTCGCTATCTTGCCACACTTACCTTACCGCTTGCTTTCAGCAGAAGTAAGACTTAACGTAGAACGTTACTATTGTCAGTACTTGTGTTTCTCAACACACTAGGCAGAAGCGCTTGTCGCGGAGTAGTCCCCTTCATTTAGAGTGTTGGCCACGTGTCATCCACACCAGGTACGGTTTTATCAGGGTCTCTGTCGCCCTCAGCGGTTAGCCTGCTCGCCTCCCACCAAGGTGAACTGGGTTAAATCCTCGGCCGGGTCACTTCGAATTTTTGTAAGTGGGAAGTGGGAATTGTGCCGGATGATGCAGCTGATCCGCAGGTTTTCTCGGGGATCTCCCATTTCCCCCGCCCTTGCATTCCGGCACTGCTCCATACTCATGTCAATCACCCTCATCGGCACTCAAGACCTCACTGTTAAGAGCAGCCCAAATCTCTTCACTCACTCTGTCACCCTCGCTTCTATTGATATCTCATCGCCCTGCAGCAAACAGCTTGGCAAACTTAGTCCCTCATCCATCAGAAGTTAGCAGACACAGGTCAGAGATATATGTCTTGTAAATTTCTACTGGCAGAATAAAACATGTATCTACCAAGAAAGCTCTTTTTGGTCAAATCATTCTCTTTCACTTTCACCTCCCGTTCCCTGCTTTGCCTACTGTGTACACACCCAATAATCTACTTCTACGTGCACGCTCAATCACTGCGATAAAGGGTGCTCCCACCTCTTGTCAAAATTTTGTTAGCTGGTTGCTAGCGCTACCCTTCTAGCACCACTGTGGCAGGGGAAGAGAGAGAACCTTTCTCTGAGGCTCCTGAGGCTTGAGAAGATAAATACATTGAGACATTATGACTCTCAGGATACAAGCTGGTCACGCTGCGAACCCAAAGGGACTGTTGAGGTCTGTAGCTGGTCGCGCCACTCACTCAACTTCTCGCTCCTCAAGTCACTATAAACCCAAGCACCATCCCTTGTGAAGAGCACGCTGCTGCGCCAAACGAGTGATAGGACTCCCGTAGGGATTTGTCCCAAGGCACCGGTCCCAGGAAGAGTAGGTTGCTTCCTGGACGGACCACACCAGACCTGGCCTCCCCCGCACTGCTACGTAAATTTAAACAATAATTACAATTGTACCTGCACCTCCAGGACATCCACTAAATCATTTAAATAGTAATAACCTGATTCTTCTTTTTATTTTACCCGCTGAGATTTAACGTGGCATCACTGGAAGTACCTAGCTATGATCCCAAGCTAATTTCCTAGATGCCACAACACACTGGGCGGGCCAGAAAAAGGCTGTCAAAATCACAAGTGCCCAGGTTACGTGATCTTGTGAACCAGGAGCTAACGCCCCAAGAGTGTACACGGAAGAGAGCGAAGAAGCTGCCATTTTGCGACAGGCCACAGTACCTGCAGTACCAACGTCCAGACACACCTGGTACAGCACACCTAAACCAGTGTCACCTCTTCCTGCCACACCCCGGAAATGGGCTATACCTACAGTCACTCGACCTACTGGCCCACCAGTAGCCAGGCAGCTCTCATTCAACACCACTCAGCTTGCTACCTCAATATTGTCCCTGTCAGGACCCATTCAGGGACAGTCCTGTGCCAGACTCCACAATCCTCGGTACGAAAGGTTATTGAGCTGCCAGCCCGGAAGTCAGAATCCCTAAAGTAGTAATTCTCTTTAAGGAGAACCAGTTTCCCTGGTCTCTCGAGGAATATTGGGCCTATACATGTTCATTGTCACCACATTGTGTGTATTAAGGAATGTAAATAAAGCTACAATTTTTTAATAAAGATTAAATTATTTTCAAATTCAATAAACTACTGGGATCGTTGTCCGGACTTTAGTTGGACATTACTAGTGGTTTTCAGTAGCTGACTAGCGGGGTTGTCATGGGGAATAGCCCTGTTCTCCTGAGTTAATAATTTCTCCTGTTCCTCATACTCTGCCGCTGTTGGATATCCTGGCCACTGGCTACCAAGTAGATGATCTAACAGGGTAGAAATATCCAAGGGAATAAAGGGTATGGGGAATTCGTGTCCGACTGGAAGCAGCTCAGCACCCGCCTAGCACAACGCTTCACCGACGAAGAAGTCCTAGCTCACTTGATTACAGAATTTTATAGCCATACCCAGAAACCAGGAGGGGATGTTGATTGCTTTGCCCGAAGGAGAGCACAAATGTACCACCATATCTTCCCCAACGGGGATGAAGAAGGCTGCATCAGGCAAATAACCCGCCTATTGTTACCACGCGTATGGAACTTCCTTATAGCTCCAAGACCTACCACCATGGAGGAACTCATTACCCGGGCACATGAAACGGAGAGGAATTTCCAGGAGCAAGCCAAGATTGATCGCAGAAAGCATTAAGAGGAGAAAAGAAAACAGAGAGTGATAGGCCGCGTGCCCTCCCCCACTTTACTGGCAAGCTCAATCATTGACAATTCGCCGCCTCGGACCAGCCTCAAGCCTGCCCAGAAAGAAGACCAGGAGTCAAGCCCAATGCACCCAGAGGATGTACGAGGCTACTTCAAACTTCTGAACCCACCATACACACCATCACTTTGTTGCACTCTGATACACAGGACGACATAATGGAAGTCGCCAAACCCCCTTCACATCAGGAAGCATGGACATTGCAACCTACAAGGGCAGACAGGGTAGAGCAATCAGCAACAGCCAGCCACTACTCAGCACCAATCGGGACAGGCTTCCCTAAGCCGAGAAGCAAACCATCAGAACAGATCATACCGTCCACCCCTGCTACTTTCTGCCGGAAGTTCAACCAGTACCCTGGAAGATGGACTCCAAGCACCACCAAAGTGTCCTGGAGAAGCCCGTTAGGTCGCGACCAAGGCCACCAGTGCCCCGACTAACCACTGACATCAACAGACTGACACGGCCACCAGCTCCGTCAGACCGACAGTGCCACCAGAACCTTCGTCTTGACGAACTACGCCAACACCTCCAGCTCCCTAGAGCCACATAGCCAGAAACCTGCCACATCGGGCGCAAAGGTAGATACCAGCGAAGAGAGCCTGCCTTCCCCGGCGGAAGCTGCAGCCAGAACTTCCAGAGTCTTCAAGGTTGCCTCCCAGGCCTCAGAACGACTCGAACCTGCGATCAACCCTGATCGTACGGCCGTGCTAGCTACCCAGTCCATGCTCAAAGCAGAGGTCACTGTCTTCGCGTTGTCGATGCCACCCAGTGCCACACTTTTCTCGCAGAAGTGAAGCCACGAAGGAGTACACAACAACCTCAAGGCCTGCTCTTCAGGACATTTATATAATTAAGTAGTTAGCCCAGTGTGTAACCCAGTAAGCTCTGCTCTGCTTTCTAATTCCAGGTCACAAAACGAAACCAAGGAAGATCTGCTGAACCACCAAACCACCAACATGGATGTTACGGAGTTCCAGAGGAGATGCAGACAGCAACCCAGGTCCAAACTGTCTTCAAGGAAGCAGTGCCTGCAGACACCGACCCCAAGACCCTTCAACAAGGACGTGGAGAAGAACCGGCGGACACAACAGCGGGCCAGTCTAAGATAGAACCCGCACGTGTACACTCATAAGTTCACTCGTACTTACTGCCTACCTCAACCAGCCAGACCAATGGCCTACTGAAGCCAACGCCTACCTGATTCCAGCTGTACTAGTACCAGTCACTCTGCCTACAGTTAGACAACACTTCTTACCCCACCCCCCTGCTGCGCCATCATGTGTAACCAACGTGCCCACTGTTGGCCCGGCTAACGATCACATCCATCATCCAGATATACCCTTGAAGGCAGAAAATCCCAAACGCAAGATAACGCTGTCAGAACTAGACTTTATGCCCTGCCGCATAGTTACCAAGCTAGTCCTGAACAACGGGCATGCCACAGCACTTTGCCAGGACTAAACCCTTCAAAGAACTCTAAGGCATTGACGTGTGTGCTTCCTCTTTGGATTAAGGGGAGAGAGGTTAGGGCACTGACTGCCCTCTCTGACACGTCGGAGAAGAGGGGAGTTAAACCCCAGAACGAGGTGGAACGAGATAGTTTCCCGCCCAGGGAGTTCTATCCGCCTCACTACTATGGTTGCCAAAATTCGGGACACCATTTGTCCCGGGATGAGATGCGGTGAGCACTGATTACGCAATTGTGGACGTGGATGTGGATGACCTGGCTAGCGAAGCTGGGTTAATACACAAGGGCCTGGCAGGATGGCGTGTGGGGATGTAATCTGCGGGTAATACTACAATGCGGGGTTTAGGGGCAACGTATGGTGGGAGTTGAACCGGTACCGTCTTTCCAGAGGCCAACTTAATAGTACACAACTTGGGAAGAGCTACCTCCTGCGGGTGACGAACTCGAATGAGCTTACCCAAAGCCAATTTTACAATACTGGAACGTACGGAGGCTTGATCGGGGGCTACCTGAGTGGGGGTCACACTGGCTACGGGGGATGAAGACCTATCCTGATGTTGCAGAACTCATATCCTGGCCAAAGTGCTACTAACAGGTGATTGAACCAGGACTCTTACGTGGGTGGTAGTATACGAGAGTCTGGTCGTGGAGGTGAAGCAATTTCCGTAGATGGCGGTTCTACTGTAATGGGCAGTGCATTGGTGGAATTTGCAATACGTGCTCTTTGTAACGCACGATGCTCTCGGTGTCGTTCACAAAATTGTGACCCATCTTTCCTATTGTGCATTTGGCTTGTCCTGTAATCCATTCTGTGGACGTACAGTCCTAGGGACGTGGCTTCTGCAGGCACACCGAAGGCCTTGACGTGCAAACAGCAGTTCTGGATTGGGACTTCACTGGTGATAACTGATTTAAGTAGCATTGCATAATATTACAAGAAAACAAATTATTTAAACTGACAGGGGAACTACTACAAAAATAATGGTAATCTGATACATTAGGTTTCACACAATTTTTATTATGCCAAAAGAAGAAGATTGGAAAGTCCCGGCTAAATTAATTACAAAAAGAAATCTAAGTTTAGCTAGGTGAAAAATAATAATAAACTCTTGATACAGTGAAAATCAGCTAAAGGCGAGCCTGAGGAAAAATTATATTAATTACATAATTAAATAAAATGCAAAATTTCTACGGTACGCAATTTACAGTGTAACAGGGATTTTCCAGAATCGCGACAACCTGCTACCGCGGGAGTCAAGGGAAGTTGACTTGCGTAAAGGGTTGTGGGTGCAGGATGTGGATTACCTCTGGAGATAGATGCTGCCCTCGCGGTCAGCAGGGCAGTGGTGGACAAGCCTTGTCCAAACTGCTGGAAGTTGCAGTCTTCGCAGTCTGTGGATGTGGATTGAAAACTTTGCAGACTTCTGGAGCCAAGCTATGTTTCAAGCTCAGGGAGGAGCCGTGTTGCAGGCTAGGAGAGGAGAGAGAGTCTTTTGCAGACCAGGGAGACATCGCGAACCTCTTTGGCCAGAGAGCACGGCATCTCTGCTGGACCACACTGCTGGACTTCTATTTATACTGAAAATCTTCTGATCAGCAGTTCTTCAGGATGCAGGGAGGGGGTAGCATAGCCTTCCAACACAGGGGTAGGTTTATCAGCGTAGTGGGTACACCGCTCATTTCTTATCTCCCCACTTGGAGGCGACAACAAATTAAAACACCTAGTCGTGAGGCTGGCGGGTTGTGACATCACAAGGCCATGGCCACAGGGGTGCTGCCATCTCTAGGGTTGTTTGGAACTTCTTCCATGGCTAAGCGAAGGGTAGTGGATTATCAAAAATATTTAATTTATTCACGGGAGTGGTGCTTGCATGTGGGATTTCGGGTGGGCAATGCATATTATAACTAAGCATGTTAATTACGGTTACGTATTCGGCTGTCCAGGCTTGTGGAATCTCCTTGCTCAATACATTTAAATTATTCTGCCACTGTTATGACTTGCCCCTGTGCTTGGGTCGCTCTTGGATGGGGCGAAGTTGCCCGCAGAGTACGCATCTGCACAGCGCCGCATGTTGGCATACGTTAGCATACAAGGGTGCACCTGACTCAGCATCCAAACAAAAACCAGTCCACTGAACGTAAGTCTCTTATTTGACAGGATGTCACACATCATGTTTGTGTATTTAGCAGCTGCTTTGTATGATGTTTGTAGCAAAGGACTTACTGCTGTTTTTAATGAATTCAAATAATTATTTTATTATAATGTGTCATACATTTGTTCAACATGATACTAATTCTTACTCAACAAACAAAAATTAATGTTTTTTGAAAAAGTAACTAATGCACATTCATTTTTGCAAACCGTTTCAAAGTATTTAACTATTAAACTTACAGAAATAGTTTAAACACAGAGTAAATACAAAGGCTTACAAACATACTTTCCGGTCTGATGGCCGCATCAGCAGAAGATGCAGAGAACTTAGTTGTCAAGATCCTGTCTGCATTAGCCAAGAAGTTGACAGATCCAAGAGGACTCACAAATGGTTTGTCGGACTTGTCAGCCCTGCGGGCCCACAGTTGCAGGAGCCAGTTGCTATTCTGCTGTATCAGCACGCTGTTCTCTCCTTCATAGGTGCAGCAAGCATCATTGTCATTACGTAGCTCTCCCAGTCCCGCAGCTGGAAAATATAAACTTTTTGATCAGTTTTCCTGTGATATTGTGTATTAATTGCAAACAAAATTATAGTACTCAAATAAAAACAATTATTTAATACGAACTGCAATCCAACACCTGTTAAAATTATATAAAACAACAAATTAGTTGCAATTTATTAACGCATAACAAACACCAGATGTACAAAGCACTTTTTAAGGCCCTTCTAAATTTTTGGTTTCATCCTATTTCCATCTTCCTGCTGCTTTTTAATATAAACATGGCTTTGTGACAAATAAATGCAATGTATACATATCACCACCCTCAAACTTTAATGCCTGATGCTGCAATAATATACATTTATTAGTGGTTAAAACCTGTTGGGAGGGTCTAAAAAAGTGCTCACTTTAACATGAACAGCCTATAGTATTCAGTACTGCATGTTTAGGAAAGACCTATTAATTACAGCGACCTCAGAACCATCTGAATAAAATGATGATTAATTATAATAAATTATAAGTGATATGGAGGGGGGAGGGATAAGGCTTGAATCAGCTAAGGCTTAACCTTCTAGACTCATACATTCCACACCCTAACAACAATGGCAACCAACAACCCATCACTACCTACACCAAAAAAGAGGGGAAAAAAAATTAAATTATTCCCATGAGAACTTAATATGTGTGTGTGGTGTGTACACGTGCATTTGTGGAACAGTCAACTCTCTAAATGAAGTCCTTTCACAGTTTCCAAGAAAATGATTGCTACATTAGAGGAAGCATTTCAATTTGGACAGATTCTGACCCACCATCACTTCCCAAATGCAAAAATTGTTTTAAAATTTTACTTACCGTGTTAAAAAAATTACACGTTATATTTTCTAAATGGTTCCCAGGAATTTACTCATAAGATCTACATGCTTGTAAGATCACATGTAACTTATTCTGATGGAACTCAACAGCCAAAAACTCAAAAATTGCAGCAGTCTGCATCAGTGTTCAATCATTTCTAAAGAGAAAATAACATGTTTTTCTAATGAAATGTTACTTTTGATGCATGACATCGTTTCAAAAATGGTATTTTACTGACTTCAGCTCATCAGTAAGCATAAACATGCGTCTGATTTCATCGGAGTTTTTATTGTTGACCGCCATGAGACGTCGATATATTGTACTTGTTTGCCACGGCAAGAATGGGTGATCCAGCCTGCAAATTTTACTATTCACCGGACCACCCAGACTATGCAACGAAGGTACAGAGTTCTACTGCACGCTGCTAGATGGCTATACCAGTATTCTTTGCCGCCTCCATCATTCCCCAAGCTGACCGGTGATGTCATGGCTCCATGAAGCTATGTTATCACCCCCCCCCCCCCCCTTCTCATCAACCTGCAACTTCCACATCCATGCTAGTAACAACCAACATTTCTGCATACCCCGGTAGGCAGAACGTCAGTGAAGTGAGTGAAGAGATCTGGATGCTCTTAACATCAAGGTCTTGAGAACCGATGAGGGTGATTGAGGTATGGAGCAACGCCAGAATGAAAGGGCAGGGAAAATGGCAGATCCCCACGGAAACTCGCCGACCAACAGCATCGTCCGGCACGATTCCCACATGCGAAAATCTGGAGTGACCCGGCCGGGGATTGAACCCAGATCGCCTTGGTGAGAGGCGAGCAGGCTAACCTCTCAGCCACAATGGTCCCGGTAGTTAGAATGGTAGATCCCATACTCAGGTACGCTCGTTCTCGAGTTCAGCTTGTTGGCTTAGTGGCCGCCCTCTCCACCGTGTTTAGATGCCGGAGGAGTCATTCACTGAGTTGGAAACACTTGGGCTCAGAACCTACACCCACGTGCAGGGACTATTGATGGCGAGGCCTGACTCCCAAAACTCACCGCATTTAGGTGCCGAGCACTGTGATAGGGTGTCCGTTTGCTCAGCAGACACTCCACGTGGCTCGACACGTAGAAGAGTACCACACTCCCTGCATTTCATCTCACGGACATGAGGGGTGTTCTGATTTCCCGATGCCTTACTCCCATCGTAATGGTATTAATGAGAAGGTGCAGCAAGTGCTGACTGCCTCCGGGTATTTACATGATCTTACCCCTACCCTCGTCGCCTACATAAACTTGTTCACGCCTAAATAACAAGCACATCCTCTGCACCATCCACCAGTACTCATCACTCCCGAGATCCTTAAGGACTTGTTTGAGGGCCTGATGCATCAGAACAAGGAGATTCTCCCTTTGGTTGCCAAATACCTCAGCCAGCTGGATCAGCCACAAACAATTCCGACTGCTTACTTCCAACTCGAATCAGTTGCTCTGCCCCCACCAGCACGATCTAACGTCAGATGTCTGAATACTAATTTTCCTGCAGCACATATACGCTCAATAGAAAAGGCCAAGCCAAGCACAAAGAGTACGCATCACCCAGGTATCCCGCTGAGAACTCTCAGCCTGATGCGAAAAATCAATTTGCCCGAACCACATCAGTGCCTTGCCGCAAAGATGCTAGGCAAGTCCTCTACACTGGACACGCACCAGTGACACATAGGGACTAATTTAACGAGTAACCCCGCCAGAAGGGCATGCCTGAGCTAGTGCCCAACTAAACCAAACACTCCTTGACGTAGTGAACGTCCGGTCAGCCGAGGCCTCACGCATCAAGAAGAGAGTAGTTAAGAGATTTTCTGAAGCCCAAAGTGGGGCATTTGACGGCAATAGTAGTAACTAAGCCACACCAGCAGGTCAGCCAGACCCAGTCAAGAAACGTATGGATTTGGGTAGTCCAATAAAACACCCCACGGTGCTCAAAATCCACCCCTGAAATGACCCTAGCCGACATGAGCAAGCACGAGCTCGACTGTACAGCTGCAGCCACAACCAAACACAACCAAGCTGCCCCGGCCCATGAAACAACAGGATCCAGTGTGCCCATTGCCAACAATGGTATCATTATTCCTGCCTTGGCTGGACAGACAAACCCCACTATACCAATGGCCTAAAGCAGCGGTGCAATGATTGCAGAACATGGCAGATGGCGTACTGCAATTGGATAACATGCCCAAGGTGAGGGACCCACACAGTACAATGTCTTCTGTGTGGCGAAACCTATCACCACAGCTGCATCGGATAGCCAGAGAAGAGTATTACTAGACCTGGAATGGTGTAACAATGTCAGATCTGCCAGCCTGCCTCGGAAAACAGACTGCATAATCCCGGACTAGCCTCCTACCATAGTACAGCTCCCTGCTCGAGGAAGCCGCAATTGCCAGAGTTTGCAGGCTGTCCTCATGAGGACTCACTAGTGTTCACAACCGAATGTGAACGGGAGTTTCGTTCGCACGAAGTGCCCAAGAAGTAATGGGTCTTGCGAGCACAGGCCAAACTGAAGGGAAGGCCCTTGACTGGTGGAACAAACAAGGCGAGTTTGTTTCGGAGTGGAGCTAACTCAGCAGCAGACTCGCTGACTGGCACAGCAGTTTACCGGCGAAGAGGTACTGGGACGCCTGTAAGGTACAAATGTACCGAAGGATTTTTCCCGAAGGAGATAAGGAAAGCTGTGTACGGCAGGTAACTCGTCTGTTGTTACCACACCTGAGAAAGATTCTACTCATCCCCAAGCTACTTACAGTGGACAAACTCATAGACAGAGCATGGGAAGCTGAGCATAATTTCAAAGTGCATGCTCTCCTGGACCGCCCGAAACCTACGAAACAAACGGAGCCAGAGAAGCCACCTAAGCGCCGCAACAAATCACCAACTGTCGCACCACAAGCTTCACGCCTACCGAAGTGTTTGTATTGTCCCGCATACTATTTCAACAGAGACTGCCCGCGCAAAGGCAGGAACAAGCGGAAGAAGGGCATATAAACCGTACACCACGAACCATCCAAGTTGAGTTGGATCAGAAGAGTGCCTCGCAGAAGGGAAATGCCACCGCCAGCGGGTCAACAGAGGTGACCCTATCAGACCAGAAGGGCAAACTGTCCCGCTCCTAGATGAGGAAGCTGAAGTACCCGGAGCCCCATACATCAGAGTTCATGTCAACGGGAAGAATGTACTGGCGCTGCTCGAATCAGCCGCTTCCGGCAATTACTTCAAGCAGGACATCCTCACTAAAGACTAGTGGGCTACCCTACTCCCCAAACGAAGACAGTGAGAATGGCACCAAACGACCTATCAAAGGTGAATAGAGAGGGGTAGGTGGTCAGCCTGCCCTCCCTTTGGCAGTACGGCTGCATGCACACCCACCCCAACTGATACTTTATTTGCTTTCATTAAGTATAGTTATGTAATTGTAAGTGCCATTTCAGTGCATCTTCTTCAGTTAATATGTAATATCGGCAGGTGTAAACTGCTTTGTAAAATAGCTCAATGCCATTTTCGGCAACTGTCTTGCAGCACAGCAAATATTTACATCCCAAATTTTAAGTTGGTTGGTTTCGGAAAGCATGATTCTGCACATAAGTGGCAAACAAATGTGATTTTAGAGAAGTATTTGTCCACGAATTGTAATTAACATGAGTTCAAAAGACGCAATTTGGATTAAAAACGTTAAGTTAGTCTGTTTTGTAAATAATTTATTTTGAAACAGTTATTAGAATATTTTGGTTGCAGTGCACTGTGTTTCTCTTAGTGAGTGTTGTATGGGGCAGCCCAACTCATATCTAAAAAATAGATATCCCATGACGGAACTACCATCAGTGTTTGTCCTGCCTTTTCCTCCCCCCATAGGCCACCCTTTTGCTGGATTCATCCCTTGGGGTTCCTAAAAAAATTATATATATAGGTGTGACCTTCAGAGTGTTTGTACAATCAGTTAAAACCAGTGCTTCGGTAACCTGGGTTTCGGGAGGAAGAGTTTGTGTATGGTATAAACAACGAGGCTTAAGTTTTATTTGTAAATATAGTGCAAAAAAGATCACAACATCCAATGTTCACATTTATGTAACTGACTGGCCTTCTGTGGTTTATGTAATTTATTTGGAAAATGTCCGTTTATTATGATAAGAAAATTTTTCATTGAAATTCCTCAGAATTTTTGCAAGGGACCAACAAACAGAATTTTTACTCAGGAAAATGTAGAAAGTGTTGAATGAAAACTGACTGGCAACAAAGGGGACCGCAGATACCATTCTGTGGTATAGTTTTATTAGAAAGATGTCAGATTATTCAATGAAATTAATATTCTATGCAAAAATCATGTTGATTTTATGCCAGGAATGATTGAACACGGACTAACGATTTTCTGTAAATCCTCGAGCCACTTGATGTTTCTAACATTTCGGGAGACAAGGAGAAGCTAAGTATAAGCCTCTCTGGTACAATTTTTTTTCACAAGACATCTGTCTGTGAAAATAAACTTATATTTTATTTTAAAACTGTGTCATTTTCACACTAACAGACGATCAAACACTGACTTCACTGAAAAAATTGCAATTTTGATGTACAGAGATTGGGGGTGAGTCAAACTTGATCCAAAATCCCCCAAAATATGTATATAGACTGACCTGTCACAACAACCTTGTTTCTGGAAACAGACATTGGTAATTTTAGTAAGGTTCTACTAATGGTGACCGTATTTACCAACTATTATCAAGGCTAGTTATGGCATGACATGTATTTTTTCAAAATGAATTGTGATAACTTAGTCCTTTCTCAAAAATCCATTTGAAAGCACAATACTGAACTGGCATAAAAAAAAAACAGTCTTCAGTTGAGATCTGAGAGCAGGTAAAACGAGTATAAAAAACACAATACCTACACTTGAGATACCCATGGCCGCCACATGCTTCACGGCACTCCTGTATTCCATCTCTTGACAGCCAGGCACACACTGGCTTGGCCCCTGAAGACAGTCCATGGATCTCCATCCCAAGCTCCATCTAGGAACAAAATTAGGTACTGTTTACAGATGCCTTGCAATATCACTGAGGAAGTACTATAAGGCCATAATACCAACCATACCTTGCTTAGTTTCTGGACATGTCATGTCGAGAAACTTACTTACATTCTACCACTGCTGCACACAGCATTGATAAAGGTGTAATCAACTTTTCAAAATTCAAATGTTTTGGAACAAACAAAACTTCATTATGTACCTTCAGCACAACATTTTAAAAAATTGGACTGACAATTTACTAAAGCAACAATAGCTCTTCAAATACTGTATTTTCACGTGTATAGGCCACGCATTTTTCACTCAATTGTCTAAAAAATGGGGTGCAGCCTGAACGCACAACTTTGTTTAGGTGGGAGAGGTGAGGAGAGAAATGGGTATTGGCTTCGTATCATCAGGGAACAGTCCTTGGTAGATAAATAATCGGTGTGTTATGTACACGACTGTCTTCAACAAGAGCCTCAAACAGCTAGCAGAAGACTAAGCGACTCAAATCATCGGCAAACTGGCATCTGCTGCATCGCACAATCGCTGTGTTCACCTACATACAATAATAAACAAATATGAATCATAGGCAAACTGCCGCCTAACGTGTCACACAATATCTGTGTTCACCCACAAATTAAACAAAAATCTACATGAAAATACATAATTTATACAATGTATATAAAATTACTTCACCATTTTACCAAAACAAAGATAAACACTTGCTGTAATTATTTAACACTAAGAATAATCAATACTGAAATCATGTTAATCATCAAAACATTTTAACATAATGCATATTATTTATCAAAGTTAAAAATTATTACAGTTTTCAAGCTCATTAAGTAAAACTGTACATTACATAATTATGTAGCCTGCAGTAAATAGATCAGTTCCAACCCCTAACATTTCTGTTCATTCATCACTTTTGATATTTTCATTTAGTGGTGTTCGAATATACATTTTTTGTTAACGAAACGATAGTTGCAAATTCTCACGAAAATGAAAACGATAATGAATATTTGGTAAAAATGTCCTATCTCGTCGTATAATTGAGAAAAAATGTACATTAGATTATTTTATTTCCTTTTTTTCATTCAAGTGTTTTTAGGGTCCTAGCACTGTTAATATGAAACCATGTAAATGACAAATAAAACAAATCATCTAAAAAATGTATACAATTTTTACACAATGCAGTATAATTAAGATTGTAGAAATATCATGTACATTTTTAGCATTATATTTTAATGAAAATAATTTTCAATGTAAATGTAAAAATGTGTGGCCGCGTGGGCTAAACAAATGACTGTCGACAATGTCCAAATTGAAACTTACGAAATGACAAATTACAAAATACTGAATTTTTCATTTCAGACACAGTTTATGACAACCATTATAAAACGTGAGCATGGATTCCAACCTGTTGGTGTACAAATACTTTTTTGCAGGTATTGTATTTTGCGCCCTTGTCACTTTCCCCGTGTGAAAAAATTCCAAACAACTTTTATTTTCTTTCTTTTGGACTTGGACTGAATGGCAATTGAGTGGTCCTCATTAATTTCTTCCACATTTCCCATTTTTGTATTTGCACCAAATACTACGGTAAAAGTAACCAGAACACAATGTAAATTGTAAACAAATGAAGCGTTGATAAAATAAACGTCACAGAAATATAATCGCAGGACACATGTGTACCAACAACAAAAATAATATCCGTTTGTTACTGATTCAAGTGGTAAAAATAAGAACTTCATTTGATTCGTAATTTAGCTTGTGCCATAAGTGAAGTTTTGTTAATTACTAGTTCGTCGTTTCCAAAATATAATGTGATCATCCATATTCCTTTTTTACGTCAATCATGGTCATATTATTTTCACGTTGTAAGTACCATAGTTGCAGACATCGACCATGTACGAAGTATCGATTGTACTTGCGAGTGCAAGATTTTGCTTGCTTATTCAAGTGCACAATATATTATAATAATGCATACACTCGCAATTAGGCTACCGCCCGATGGCAAGCTCTCCCACCTCTCCTTCACCCAACCAACTCCTGCTCCACTCCCTTCCTGAACTTTCCAGCCCCCCTCATAGACAACAATTCCTCTCTCAACACATTCCACTCCCTCACACACCTCACAAGCATGGACTGCCTACCCCGTTCCGTTCTCCTCCACACCCTCTGAAGCTCCTCGCTGTTGTTTCCTCTTCCTCTAAATACGCCCTTACTTAGCTTGCAGTGTAGCCCTCCCCATCCTCCCTCATCATTTTCCACCCTGTACATCCTGACTAGCCGTTCTACTTTCTTCCTGTCCTTCAATGAGCTCACCCCATTTCTTTCATCATCACTGATGGCCAATAGTTCCCTTCCTCCTCATCATCCTGCCCTTGCCTTCTCCACATCTTGCTGCCCTTCTCTGCACCTTTTCCAGCTCTCGCACCTCCATCTCCACATACGGGTCCCATACTGCTGCAGCATATTCTAACATTGGCCGTACAATTGTGACATATGACTTCTTCTTCACCTCACAGCTGACTCCTTTCAACACCCTTCTCAACATACCCAGAGACCTTCTTCCCTTTGCAACCACCCTCACTACAGGTTTCTTCCATCGGAGGTCTCCCTGCAGTACTATCCCTAGATACTTATATTCTGCTGCTTCTTCTACCTCTTTTCCTCCCATTTGTACATGTCTCTTTATCAACTTCTTCCTTGTAAACCTCACTACCTTAGTTTTTCTTACATTTACCTTAATTTTATTTTGCCTGGTCCACAACCATATCTTGTCAATGTCCACCTGCAATTCCCCCCCCCCCCCCTTTTTTTTCCTCCACTTCTGCATACACAACACAATTGTCTGCAAGCAATATTATTTTTCCCCTAATCACCAAAAACCAATATAATTTACCATTACGGTAAATAACAAAGGACCTAACACGCTTCCCTGTGGTACCCCTGACGTAACCCCTGCCCATCCTCCGATATTGCCTACCCCACTTCTACCCTCTGCCTTCGCCCCCTGAGGAAGTCCCCTATCCATTCCACTACCCTCCTGTCCGGTATCAGCGCCTCCACTTTCCTCATCAATGTCCCATGGGGCACCTTATCAAATGCCTTCTCAAAATCTATGAAGCAGGCATCCACCTGCTTCCCCTCATCTACTACCTGCACCAGATCCTCAGCCCAGCCAGCTGAGTTTCACACGAGTATCCCTTCCTGAAACCATGCTGTGACTCCTTCAACCAATTCCTATTGTTCATTACCCTCACCACATACTGCACCACCAGCCTCTCCATTACTTTTCCTGGACTTGATGTGAAACTCACCGGTCTGTAGTTACCAGACCTCCTCCTATCCTCTCCCTGCTTGTGTATAGGTACCACCATCGCATCCTTCCAACCTTGTGGTAACTTACCCTCTCCTAAGGACTTTTTAAACAGCACCTTTAAATATTTCACCAACTCTCTCCCACCAAACTGTAGTGCTGCGTTTCCTATCTCATCTGGTCCCCCTGCCTTAGTGCTCTTCAAACCCCTAATTACCTTTTTTTTATCTCCCACTCCCTCATATCAAACTTACTACACCTCCCAAACACTATTTGCACCCCTATTCCAATCCTCCTTTGCATCAAACACTGACAAGTACTGGCCTTGCAGCATCTCCAATTTTTCTTGGTCGTTTGTCGCATACCTACCATCCCTTCCTTTCAGCAGAGGGATCCCTTCCTCTCCTCCCCTTAGCATCCTAACATATCTTGCCTTTTCCTTCTTCCACCATGTTCCACAAAAATACATTCTTTGCCTGTTTGATAATCCTTTCCAGCTCCCTACCCATCTGTTTAATCATTTCCTTAGATCTTATAATCCCTTCATTTCTACACTTGGCATATAATTTTCTACACTTCTGCTTCATTTTTAAAATCTCTTGACCATTATATGGCGGATCTCCTCCAGCCCGTAACCTTTTCTTTGGCACAAATTTCTCCAACATAACCTCTATTATTCACCTAAACTCCTTCCATAATTCTTCCTTCCTCCATAGACCATTTTTAAAACCTATCTCTCAGGAGGATTTCTGCCCCCTTCTTGTCTCCTCTCCCATACTGCCACTCCAACCGTTCTGCAGTTAAACTTCCCTCATCCTGCCAATCCTATTTGCACAACCGGTATATGATGGTCATTTATACCATCCAATACTATTGCATCAACTACAGCATTCCCAGGTCTGACCAACACCACATCCAGCACTGACCTAACACCCTCCTCATTCAATTTCGTAGGTGTTTCTACTACCTGGACTATCAATATCGGCAATTACGTAAACATACAAAGCATTACTATCATGTGCTAAAGAGTGAAAAATATTTAAATGAAATGTATTGTTATTACGGGATAGTACCTTCTCTAATTACTTTTATTTTGAGTTTATGAAATATTTATGCCGGCAGTAGAACAATACAAGGTTATAGCAATAAAGCATTTGGTTAATCCTGCGGTAGTAAACTGTGTTTTATTTTGGCTACGTCCATACATCTAGTAACAAAAAAAGTGCTTTGCAAATCAAAATAAAAAGCATGTAGTGATATGGTGTGCGCGTGCCTCAAACAAATTTATTTTATTCCGTGTATTGATAAGCTCTTAGGTTAGAAGAATTGTTACTGGATTGCATAGCAGGTAACCTCACAGTAATTGAATATTAGACTGGAAAATTTGTTACAGATAACAATAATGAAAGGCAGCAATTATCGATTTGAGTTGCAATATAACGAATATTCGCACAACCCTACTTTCATTACCATTTTCTCCAGCTTCTTCGTCCTTGTTAGCCTCATTGTCTTCCCACAAAAGGTCATCTTCTGTACTCCTGTATCCCTCATTTTGCCATAAATACCTGTGTCCTTGAAGTTATGTGATACAATTTCTGTAGAAATGGCACATCATGCCCCGATGAACCAATTACACATTTCTGCAGCTAAAGCTCTTTTCAAACATCCAATTTTTGTCGTCTCTAGAGTGGTCTGTGCCCAAGCATTGTAAAGTCTGTGAATGTGTGTTTTAAAAAAGGTGGTTTATTAAAACTTCAAACTGTTGCAAAATTCCTGTCAATCCTCCCAGGATTACAACAAGATATGATTCGTCTTCTCGAAGGCATTTTTTTAACATTCTCCTATTTGTGACCACAAAACTGTCCAAGACAAGCAATGACTGCTGCTTTACGAGTGCACCAAGTCATTTATTCCATAGAGCAGAACTCCAGTCTATGACAAGTTATTCTGTTATCCACTGTTTTCCTGTACGTAAACTATTATTTCAGGTGGAAAACTCTTTTGAAACAGTTTTCTGTTTCATAACTAGTGGTATTTTTCACCCATCTGCTGTTATGCTGAGCATGACTGTATAATCTGACAGAGCAAGTAAATAGTTGTACTGACTTCCAACTTGTACAGTGAATTTCTGAAAATTCATTACTTTTTCTAATGCTCAAATGCCATCTTTTCATAAAATGCCACAACCAGCCACAGCTGACTTTAAATTTTGTGGCAAAAATACAGAAAAAGCACGACATAACACTGCTGTTGGGGGACATAACTCAGACCCCCGTTATAGCTTTCCGCGCTATTCTGGGAGTGACCGAGTACAGTAGCAAAAAAAGGCAGTGTTCTAATGGGGCATGGCACCTATCTGTCAAACATGGGGCAAGTGTTAACTCGTGAAATGTTTAGCCCCTTGCTATCAGACTGTTATTTTTTTAATCTGCATCACTGGACTTGACAGCACCCAAGGGAGAGAAACAGTACAGAAATGCGCTGTGACGAAGGGTCACATGCATTCAAGCAAGAATAACCTAAAAATACAGCATTTTCCAGGCAAAGGATGTACTTATTCCACCAAGGACGGTGTTAGCTGTGAATTGTTTGTCACGGGGGTTGAAGAAGGAGCTTCACCCCCCACCTCCTGCTGGGCCTGGTTGGAAGGAAGTGAAAATGAGAAAAGAATGCTCACGTCCAAAGGTTGAATGCATGCTTGCACTGCAGATGGGATCTATCAGTGGCGCACATGATGTGAAACATGTCACCTGCTTGTCTGATTTGCATTTTACAAAGGAAAACTAAAAAAAAAAAAAAGCTAATTATTTATGACAAGCAGAGAAAGACGGCTTTCTGCATTAAGCCTTGTCCGCAATAGCTCGCCCGCTCAGAATTTTTTTCCCAAAAATCGGAAGACATACCTTTTAGTCTGTATATATACATTATAATCAAAGTGTCTACATCTTGATTATAATAATTATGTACAACTATATGCTGTAGGAGATTAATTATAGGCCTATAAATGACTTTGAAGCATGAATTCTGAGGCGCGCCTCTAATTTAGGAATTTTTTTTTCCAAAAATAGGAAGACATTCCTTATAGTTAGAGCCACTAGTATTTCGCGGATTGAGTTGGCAGCAAGCTAGGCTGGACAGCTCTCCATACACTCAAGGCATTATCGTTTGCTTATTGGTTCCTATGATCTAGTGAGGGCTCTGTACAGGACTGTTAAACACTCACTCACACTACTGCCTAGAGCTTATTACTGGCTCACAGTTAAACGGGGCGTGTCTAAAGCATTGTCATCCAATCACAATAGTAAGAGAAAATAACAAGTGTTTGAAGTCTACATTGTCTCCGAATGAATTCGCGAAATACTCGTGGCTCTACTTATAGCCGGTATATATAATTATAATCCAAGTGTACATCATAATTATAATGATTACATAGAGCTATACTCCGTAGGAGATTGACGCAGCGGCTTGCTGTTGTCGCTCGTGCCTAGATCGTCGGGGCTGGGCAGCTGTCTGTCGGTCGCTACAAGATTATTCTGGTGGGCGGCTGCGAGACAGCTGCCACCACTGCCATCATTACAGGGCCGGTTCAATTCGTAACAGCAACCCGGTATTGGGAACACATGCTGATTCATGCGATTAACGTCAATGTGTTAAATTTCTATGAAATGTAGGCGGCGTGTTGGCCTCTGCACTGGCATGATGCGGCCCAGCAATGTTTACGGGAATATAAAAATTTAGTGTGTGCTACTCAAAATATTATTTATTCTGAATGTTTCATCAAAAACATCTGACGTGGCATATACACGCACACGGTCTTACTCACCAATATGGTAATATAAGAACACATTTTATTTGCATACACGGAAAACCATACAATATTGGTTGTAATGAATCACTAAAATAGTTCTTGACGCTGAAAGGAGGGAGAACACGCGGCCGTTCCATCCGCCTCCTCCATCAATGTCCCTGACACACGATGTATGTATGTAATTACAAGTGTTTAAAAGGCAGGGATAGTCCCAGTCTACTACTCACATAACAAGGCACATTGCTGTTTGCTTGTACGTATGAAGTTACAAGTGTTTAAAAGCACAAAAGAAACTTATTTATAATATATTAAGCTATTACTTTAATTATTTATCATACAATATCAACTTGCAGAGACAGGTATTATTTAATAATATCATTTTTATGCTATACCCATACTTTTCATGTCAATTTCTACTATATTTCTCTGGTAAACTTGTAGCTCTTGTTATTAAATAATAGGAATCAAACCAATTCCAGAATCAAGATAAGAATACTGGAATTAAACTGGGAATTGGTAACAGTGAAAATATGGAATCAACCCACCACTATTAGAGAAATATTAATATGTGCCTATTCAAAAAATAGAAAAGGTGATGACTGTGATGTATTTAAAATGAATCAAAAAAATTTTCGCATTATTCAGATTCCTGTAAATTGTGTACTACATATTTCTTGATGTGAAAATCATGTAAAAAAAGTACTTAAAATGTGCAAAAAAATATTTTACAAAAAGGTATTAGTAATATATATTTATAGTATTGATGCGTGACACTCTTTGGAATGATGCAACCATGACATAATTTCGTCGGTGCGTATCGCCTTGGCGCACCGGACGGGGTTCGAACCAAGTATAATATACCAGAGTGGCTACAGGTTATATCCCTTGTCGCGAAGAGTAGTACAGATACGCCAGTATTGTACCATTCACCGCAGTCCAAGAGCCACACTAAACACCCCCCCCCCCCCCCCCTAAGAAGAATGAATGAGGCAGTGACCGAAAGCCATCCCAAGCAAGCTAGTAGTTCAAGGGTGCGCCGAGGGATAGCGCCACCTGTTGCACTCCCACCACCAGCAGACAACCCTTGGCTCAGCCCACGAGTGACGCCTTGACTCCCATTCTGCAGCTCTGGCCAGGACCACCCGACCAGTATTTATAGCCGTGCACTGGCAAAAATCACCCGTTGTTCGTCGGCTCTTCTGAGAGCCACACAGCCCCGGCAGCTTGGTCCACCTCCTCGTGTGCTGGAACTCTCTAACCGCTCTACGTCTTCAGACAACTCCGAAGCCCTTCAGCGCCTATGACACCCGTCTTCCAGACCTTCCAGAGGATCTCCCCCTGCAGACCTATAGGAAGTCATCAACCCCCCCCCCCTTTTCCACTTATTCCTGGTAACAGCAACCCCCCACAACCCTTCAGGAAGTGGACCCTCTACATCCCTTCAAGACAGCACAGGAGAGATAGGAAAAGTTAATAGCTATCTAGTCTAATTTGCCATAACCAGTTTACAACTAGGTCCCCTTCACCTGGATTTGCGTATTTTAACTTCCGGTCAGCTCAAGGTAGTTTAGGACGTCGTATGAACACCATGTCTATTATTCTCAGGAATAAAAAAAAATTCTCACCTACTTTGAATTTCCTTTCCTTAGGTGATTGTGTGATCCCAAGTAAACACTACACCCACCAGAGTGGAGCAGGAGACCCGGATTTGACCAACTGATATTACTGTCTAGTGTAGGACTGTGGGCTCCCCTTCAGAGACCCGTACAACAGTACCACACACACGCTCGATAGCCACCCATTCTGTGCACCCTGGCAGAGCCACAACTACTAGCAAGACAACCCAATGGAGGCTTGACCGCCAGGCTGATTTGCACTCCGTCCACAGCACCACTGAGTTGCCAGAGAGGATGTTTGACTGGTTCCGGAGGCCTAACTGCCTTGGGCCCACACCTGCAGTTGCTTTCGGACTACTCACAGAAAAACCTGATCTCCAACCACTGCACCTCTTATGTTGCCGGCTGGGGTGAAGTTACGGCTCTGCATCAACCCGGAAGCAGTCACTCATCTAGGGACCAATTGTCACCTGCTCCTCTCTTGCAAGGCCAGTTGAAGCACCCCTCCATACCTTACACCAAAAAGGGGTGGGAAGGATCTGCAGGAGAGAAAGGCAATGCTGCCTACAAGACTACCTGAGGCTGCACCCCATCCAACAAGGAACTCTACCAAGATAACCCCCGGGACTGAGCTCATGCCGCCCACCAACTGGAGAGGCCTCAACTCCCAGCTCCCTCCCCTTATCTATTTTCAACCCCTATGAAGACACCTGGGACACCACATCCAGTGGTCGCCGCCATCCGACAAGGGGAAGAAGTTCCACTTGGCATTGCATGCCCCAGGTTTAAGGGAAGCAGAGCGACCAGTCCAACCAAGGCCTACACTCCCGTCCAGTGCAACCCCTGGGGAACATCCAGCTCCACGAGCGCACCCAGCAGCCGCTATCCAGCACCGCAGCCCAGCCGCATCAGTGCCAGTAAAGATAATGCCATGACCCCTGGTCTTCACACCACCCGCAAACAGCACAGCCGGTAATTAACTTAGTGCCCAGCCACCAGGCCACCCGGCCAACCTTGTATATTTGTCAGACCCCAGCCTGCCATTGAGATAGCACAGACCTTAACCTGAGTGACAGCCCTGGACACCAAAACTAGTACCTACCTGTGACGTTGCCATAGACAGTTTCCGAGCCCATGACGCGTCAGTACAAAGAAAAAAAGTCTTTCCTCTGTACATTTTTATAGAGGAAATACAGCAGAATAACACAACACACAGTTCACCTCTATTTTCCTCACTCTTAAAAAGATAATGCAAAAACACATTACACAAAAAAACTTATATGTATAAATTATAAATTTTCAAAATAAAATGTATAATAAAATCATGTCTTCAAATTTTTTTTATTTAAATACGGAATGACAAAAAAAATCTGTATTTACATAGCTCCAGATACTGCCGTACTACTCACCAAAGTTTCCAAGCCCTCCCCTTTCTGGGATATTTCAACGAAGTCAAGCATAGCAATGGCAAAGACGGTTGAGAAATGTGTAAATGCATACGCTGCAGCGAGATACGGAAGCAAACGCCATTGCTGAAACAAAATAAGGCCTTACTCACACTCAAGAAAAACAAAGTGGCAGGGAGTGGAATGGAGAGATTTGGGCAACTTTTAACAATAAGGTCACAAGAGCTGATGAGAATGAAGTGAGGCAAGTTATTCTCTTAGTTTAGTCTCTCACCTGAAACTGCCTTATATCCAACTGTGTTAAATTGTGCTTCTACTGTAAACTACGTAATTTCGAATTTTACATTAATAACAAGATATAGGGACAATCTTGTGTGCATTGTTTGTCTGCATGCATCATTTTTTTGTTGTCCAGTCCCTCACAAAACTAACTATAAATAAAGTCCATTACCCATTGGAAGCAACTTTCTCGGAGCCCTGCTAAATATCTACTTGCAGGCCCGTTTCGTATCCTTCCGCCAAATGTAAACAGACATTGCCATGTGACTTCCATGTAGCATCTGTCAAAATCAATGTTTACATTCCATTGCGTGTGTACATATGTTCGTATACTTTTGCTACACCTAAAAATAAACATTGAAATGTGACTTCTACTTTTATACTTGACAAATCTGTTGTTTACTGTTTACAGTTTTTCAAAGAATTCTAGTCATATTCCAAAAACCATTCCGTATGAATATTCACAGTTTAGGCCTCTAACATGATTCAGGTCAGCTTTATGACGTTTTAAAAATGCCTGAATTGAAGACAGTTTGTATGGTTATTTTACATTAACATATTTGTTTTCCATGACGTAGCTCAATACATGTAATGCACATTAGTATTTTGCCACGACTGTGTTTAACACTATACAACTGCGAGGTAAAGGATTGTACTAATTATCCGTTTGTTATTGATATGTGTTGGATCATTTCTCTAAAAGGACAGCCTCAGTTGGAATAAATATTAAAACGAAGGAACAACCAGTGAAAAAGGCACATTAAATTCAAGCACACAACTCGTGTTGCTCATTTTTGTCATACAAACTTTAAAAGACAACGGTGAACATGCACACAAATAAGCCTACGATAACTTTTATTCCGCTCATATTTCTATGTATTGCTACTTACTGTTATTAGGTTTATTGAACTTTATCAGGCTGGGCTTAGTATTTTTTCTTCTGGGATTGTGGCTAATTACGTTACATGACTTTTTCAAACCCCATAGGGCAAAGGTACAACGTTGTGATAGCTAAACAGACGATGTATATAAATAACCTCGTCATAAAAACAGTCCAAATTTTAAATGTATAAATAGTGCTAATCAAATATTTGAAATCACGCACACACAGGGCTGTATCGACCACGATGCACAAAGGCACACCATTTCACAGATGCAATGATTAACAAAACACACGCCACAGTATATTTATTACTGCCATGGAAACACAGATTTATCACATCGTAACTTGCCTAAGCAGGTTTAAAAAACACAACATCTACAAATGTGATGTATTAATTTGAAGTATTTTTCTTTTGACAAAAAGCAACACGCCATGTCATGGCTCGCCACGTCTGCCAACTTTACTAGGCAACTGTCCCGCCATCATATCTAAATATATCAAAATACGTTTTCATACATTAAAATATCTTTTCAGTTGTAAATTACAAATTCAAAAATCATTATTTTACTGTAATAAGCATGAAATATGCTACAATTGAAAATAAGTATAATATACCTGCTTACTAGCGAAGCGAAATTTCCAGAGTTTGAAAGAGACGAAGAAAGAGGGAGAAAGCGACAAGCCTCACCAGCAGACAGTTTTTCAGATGCTTTCTCGCTCGATAAAACAATACCGTACCATTACGGCCTACTCACAATATTTTCCGCTGTTATTTTAAACTAAAAAATGAGATATGTTGCCATCAGAGCTACCTAAATACTTCAATAGGCACCGTTTAATTTACAAATAGTATACTAAAAAACGAGGTTAAAATAACATTTTAACTGTGAACTATTTCTTACCAGTCGTTGCCAACACGTCGCTGCACTCGCTGTTGTTAATTCATATTTAGAAAAGAAATAAATATTACAAGTTATAGAAGATATTAAGGTAAAGGTTCATTTATTCACTAATATAGTACTCTTAAGTTAACCATAGTGTTATATATGTGTGGAATACAGGTTATTGAAAAATAAGGTGACATGTTATACCTAGAGTGTTTTTTCAAAGGTAGATTTTCAGAAGTTGCTTCCAATCGGGAATGGACTATGTACAGATTTTACTGTATCAAAGTCGTAACAACAATGTTTCATCTGTTCTTGAAGAATGGCTTGCAAAAAATGAAGGAACTACATATCATCAGTTGCTGTATTTAATTTTGAATGTACCATGTTTTTATCACATAACGGCCATGCTATTATTTCCAAGCATCAACAAAGGAACAAAAACTCGGATTAAGTTTGCATGGTAGTTTCTGTCCAGCTGTTTATTCATGCACACAGCATTTTACATCAACCTAATAAAGAGTTGCTCTAGTTGTCTGGTAGTTTATATTGTTTGGTTGTAATATGATACATATTCTAAATTAGCAATTTGTGATATGATGGTAAATCAAGGGAAGCATGCTAATTACATTTTATTTATTACCTACTGGCTGGCGGCAACGTCAACCTCTCCCCATCGGAGCTGGGAAGCTAGGCATACTCCTTAAAAGTGTATCTACAGTGGTCAGGCTTTGGCTGGCAGCTCCAAAATTTTTTGCTCAGGCTGGGGAGGAGCACTGGGTTTAGAGAGTATAAATACAGGCAGCAAACGAGGGTTCATGGCAGTTTCGCTCAGCATCTGTTGCCAAGACTTCCATGAACATCACTTCTTATAGCTTAAACTATCACAGTTTACTTGGGTACGAGAATCACCAGTTTCTTTGGGGTCAACCTCACCCCATTGTGCATCCTAGATGAACGCGCAACCCCCTTACTCTAGCAACATCATCAACCTAGGTATGGACCTTCAGACCTTGGAAAGGGTACAGGCTGGATGTTCCCTGTAATATTCTTCCACAAGTAGGCATAAGCCACCCCCTCCCCCTTCACTGCCCTTCAGGCAGAAAGTAGCAGGCATCCCGCTCTGTGCAGTTGGCTGAGATATGGCAGTAATCCCTCCTTGTAGGTCAACATAACATTGTAGGGCACATAGCTGCTGTCGTAACTTTCTACTGTGTCTTGGCATACCAGCGACAATCCCACCCAACCTGGGTGGGCTCAGAAAACAGATAGTAGTAGTCATTAGGAACAAAGCCTGTGAACTTTCCCATGGGGACTCAAAGCGCTGGTGGTCACCTAGGCCTCTTATATAATCTGGGTAAAGGGACTCAATCTATAGTTCTTTTGCATTATACACGTTTTATGCAGGTAGCTTTCTCCTGCCGTATAATTATTTTTATTTCAATTATATTGTACAGAGCTACGCATCCCTTTGTTTTCACAGCATACTGAATAAATTCATTAATTGTCAATACTTGCGCTAGTTCTGAATAGGTTATAATTAATTAAACTTCTCATAACAGTCCTAGGTAATAATCATTTCATTCTCCGACTAGTGCAGGTGGAACCAATAATCTTTGATTTCCTCCAGCCTCAACAACGCCAAGGGGTCCAAGGTTTCCTTGCCCACCACCCAAACTTCCAGGGGGTAGAACACTCAAAAACCGCCAGGTCAATACATCTGCCACCATCTCGATCCCACTTGAACAAGGCCAGATTTAGGAGATAACCGCTGCAGTCTGGAGTTTATGAGAATCTCTTGTTTTAAAGGACCATTACTGGTTGTACTACTAAGTTTAAATTTCCAAGCATCTCTTTTTATTTATTCTGAAAGGGAAGTACGGAGTGTAGTTTCCTGAACTGCCTCAGCCTAAACAAGGCCAGGCTATTCCAGGAACACTCCGAGTAGCCCAGCCCTTCAGCGGGATATAACTCCGGAACCACAGGCCTGTCTTATATCCCCTGCTTCAGTTCCAGCCCGAACAAGGCCGGACCATGGAAGCACTGGATACTGCCCAGTGATTATGGAGTATATCCTAGCGTATAATAACTACTTGTTTTGAGATGCCTCATGAAACAAAAGGATGTCAAAGTAATTTAAGAAGATTAGCTTGATAAGCGTTGCAACAAGAATTAGACATCCTACTTGCTAATATTACTTCAACCAATGAAAGTGATCCTCCTAGTGCATATACTGATTCAGAACCGTTGTTTGGACCAGGGATTAAATTAGATGGTCCACCACACCCTGAAGTCTCGACAAAATTGCAGGGAGAGGATGCAGTATTAGGAATATACTGTCCTCACCACACAATTGATTATTTTGACTATTCGATCTCTGACCCACCTACTTCTGAATCATTCCATTCACTTCTGACCCAACCGGCATTAAGACCTGCTGGCTCCTCGTGCCAAGTATGCACGGCTGCCGGTATTCTCATCGCTGTTCACATTCTCCCTCAGGTGCCTCGTCATCGCAAAATAGCGACATCCATAACTGATTTTGTGCCGACGCGTAAACCAACTAGACCGGCCCCCTATAAAGGACGCCAAAAGCCGGAATCAACTGACTCTGCATAGAAGCCTATATTTTTGCTAGAATCTTTTCCTGTCGCATGACAACTGGAGTCACGTATTTTGACAACTTTTACGGTGAGCATAACCAAACTCCCGGTACGGGAGACGTATTTGGTTAAACTTGCCTTGGAGTTTGAATCCTCTCCTCCTGTCAAGGTTACCCAGTCTAAAGGACACAATTTCCAACCTTCCAACGTAGAAGGATCCACAACCCAGCCAGGCAAGCCCATTTCACATTCTACTCATCCCCAGGGAAAACCTTGAGCCACTACACCCAAGGAGGGAATTCAGCCTCCTTACGTCTAGGAAATTAATCTCATTAATACCCGAGAGAGGGAGTTGTGTCAAATGTTATTAAACATTTAAATATTGCAAAGAAATAAAAATTTCCCACAAAGTAGAGTTATTTTGTGTTCATGTAATTTTAAGAAAATTTGAAAAATTTGCAGCTAAGTCAAGTTCTTCTGAAACACCCAAGGGTCAAGTATCATTTGTATTGAAGTCAAGACGTTTTCTCTTTATGTAATATATTACCTGAGAACACAATTTTAATTTGGTATCGAGAACAGTATCTGTATTGAGTATTGTGAGAATTTATTGGTATCAGTACTGATATCGAGTATTGAGAAAACGTGTTACTGACCCAACCCTATGCAGGAATCTGTGTCCTAAAGACTTACTGCAAACTATGCAAACGAGCATGAACATCCACAAATGTGTTAATTTACGTATCATATCAACATGTTACAAGTATACAAAGTTGTGTTCATCACAAAACTGTTACAATGAGAGTAATTCCTACTGTTCACATACCACGCCAAAATAAATGTGCTACTTACCTGTCTGTGTAAATTGCAAAGCTACTAATTTTCACAATAAATTGTAAAGTTATATTATATGAATGGCAACTTTTCAAAACAGCAATTGACAAAACCACCAAAACTTCAAATTTCTGCGAAAAATTATAAATTGTTGAATTAGCCAATACCTTTGAACTTCCACAACACTTAGTTATACAACAGTTTACAACTTTATACTAATAATCAGGACTCAATAAATGAAATGCTCACAAATTCTTAATTTAAAAACGACTCTGGCACAAAACCGAAATACTCTGCAAACTAACAATACTGTTCCGCCATGGGAAACTGTGAAATCCTTATTCACACCCAAAAAAATGCAATTGTGAACATAATGTGGAAGGATATTTCTGTCTGATACTATAGACAGTGTCGGGTGATGTTAAACTCATCTTGTCTGTAGGTAATTGATTTGTAAAACATGTTACAATTACAAGTTACGAATAGAGATGGATCAAACATTCTAACTTCAAACCAAACCCAAACTTTAAGGTTATATTCAGTTCGAAATTTATTGCCATGTAAAAGATTGGTTTTAGTTCAGTTCAAAAAATTTACATGATCCATGTTCAGTTCGAAAATTTGCCAGAAACGGACATTATTAACAAACTTACTTCACCTCAAAGACATAACTTTTTTTTCAAATTAGAAAAAATTTAACCATTACATTTTGGAACTATTAGTGGTGGAACTGTGCAGGTCATAAACATATGCGTTTAATTTTTTATGTTACATTTTTCAACAATTAGAGGTGAATTTGTGAATGTGATTATTTATGTTTGTTTTTGTTATATGCTTGAACAAATAGGGGCTCAGCTGTGAAAGTTGTATGTATAATGTCTTTATATTAGGCTACATGATGGAATTGGTAAGGTGGTTCTATGAGTTTGTTTTTTGTTATATCCAACGTGTGACGTCCTGCAGGAGGTACACCAACACATCAAGAGTTTTGGTGGGTGCTATGTCAGACTCACCCAGTGGAAACTTGGACTCTAGACCTTTCGAGGTAATGGAGCATGTCCATAATATAAAAATGGCCATGTATGGCCTTTTTGCAGGGCACGAAATCTGGTGTGGTCAAGACTACTTTGCGTTTTGGCGGGATCCCCTTTACTAGTATACCTGGGTGACGCTTGACCAGTTGAGCTTGCGGGGTTTCGGTTCGTGCTACACTGGGGTGAACGTTGGTGTCCAGTGAGTGACTAAGCAAGTTCTCAATGGTGCTGTTCGCACGAGGCATTAACTGAGAGTACAGCATTCCCCTAAACAACAAACTATCCAGGCCGAGTGACCTGTCCTGTACGCTAAAGTACGCTGCAAGTATTGGGTGTATGTTGCAAGCAAGCTGGGTGGGTGACTCGAAGAGTCATAGCTCGTAGTCGGGCGGGGTCGACTTCGATGAAGGACAGCGGCTTGGTCCCGGAGACTGAGGTGCATAAGTCCACTGGAGATTGGGTTAGGCTCTGGCTGGTATTTTGAGATCGTCTCAGCCCGTTTGACCCTCTTATGGTTACAACTACGGCAGAAATACAGCATGAGGCATAAGATAGAGAGCACTATTATCAAATCTCGCGAAAGTGGAGCCGGTGGCGCTGTGGTCCTACTCGGGTGTCAAACCACGTACCGCCTCCCCCACCCAATGCGGGGTCCCTATCCCTGTATCCAGCACCAGAAGCACGGTGGATACGTAGAGCCAGGTCACACCAGCTGATAGGCTCAATACGTGGGTGAGCCTCTCCTGAGGACCAGTCTTCCCATCTCAGGGAATAGCCTCTCCAGTACCAGAAGCGCGGTGAAGAAAGTAAGCACCAAGCCGACAATCTCATCCCAAGAGAGAGAGAGAGTACCTAATGTCGAGGCTCTACAGTTCTGGCACTGTGGTGCGCAGAAAGGGGGGCCATCCAAAGTGCATGTGTAAACTCTACTAAAGCGTACATCAGTTTAGCAAAATTCTCCTGGTCATCTGCTGTCGCTCTGATGTGACTGATGTTTACGGGGAAAGGTGCTGTTGTTACCGGATGGATACCCTTCAGTGGATAAAATGAGTTTATTCCAATAACGGAAATAAACAGTGGTGGTGTTGTACTACATCCTAGCAGCTGGAGCTTACAGAAGCTTAAACCCTACATGAGACAGGTGAAGGCGACCTGTTCTTAGACTAACAATGGGTAGGTAGACAAGCGTTATGATACTAACTTGAAATGGACTACTCTACTATGTTGCCCTGAAGGGGCCGGCCGTCTCTAGTGTTTGAGGACATAAAAATTTACTGGCAAGGACTGGTAAAACAATTGATGTCTTTGGCACCAGGAGTGCGGTGAAGACGAAGGAAGAGGAATCATCTTCGGCACCAAGAGCACGGTGAAGACCAGGAGAGAATCCTGCGTTTCCTTTGGCACCAAGCAGTGCGGCGAAGAAACAGAACAAACTGGCATTACAGGGAATGCGGCCCACTATTTATAATCTGGCTAGCGCACCCTGGCTGGAGTTGGAGAGGGGGTAGACATGGCATAGATCCTCTTGGCGTGACATCACCGGCCAGCGCTGGATTCAGGTTCATGTTTCGGCGATTGTACTAGTAGGGCTATCTGATGGCGTGCTATAGTACTTTGATGATCTCGATGAATAGCTTTGGTGGTTCAACCGGTCAACAGTACAATCTTGGGGCTGGAACATCTGTTCTTTGTCGTGGGTAAACTGTACAATTTTTGACATCTCGTAACACTTGACAACAATCAAACACGTGGAATCGAGCGACAAAAGCAAGCTCACAGACGAGTTGAAAGTGATAATTAATTGTTGAAAAAGGCATCATGCATCAAATCCTTGAACAATTAAGGGGTTAACTGTGACGCATATATGTGTGGATAAAGCATTCTTTGAAGTTTGGTTCCAGACTGATTCAAGTTCATTTAATTATTTCAGAGTTCGATTTGTGGCCAGTTTTGAAGATTTAGTTCAAGTTCGGTTTAATAAAATTAAGCCCTAGTTTTGTTTGGTGCCAAAATCTGGGTTCATCTCATGAGTGGTTCATATTACTGTATCAGAACGCAAAGTCTACAGCTTATTGGTTGTAGTAGCAAAACTCACACTTTGTTGGTTAAGTACAGTGCACATCACAAATTTTCCTCATTTGCAGTACCAGTAACCATAAATTAAAGTGGATATGAAAAAGTTAAACACCTTTGTGGTGGACACTAGTACATCAGTATCACCACCAATGAAGTTGCTGACAAACCTGCAGCTGGTACTCGATAACTGGCAGCTCCTTGTCTTCAGAAGGACCAAACTGCTTGCGCACAGCAGAGTAGCGAATGGCAATGGTCACAGCCTTGGTGAGGTACTGGGTGCTGGAGCCAATTATAGTCACGCGGCCTGATGACAGATTACCCAGCACAGCACCTGCAGGACACATACCTAGTTTACTACCACCGTGAGCAGAGGTGTGCAAGACTGCAGCTGTTCCCTTCTTTGCATATACTAACATCAGCACACTAAGATTTTCAAACAAGGAATTTTTTCCCTTTATTTAAGTACACATGGGAGGAGCTCAACGACAACAAGTTCACTACTCAAGATTATATTTTTCAGGGATGCTTAACATAAGAAAGATTATAATTAATAAGAAATGTCAACTGGACATGAGAAAAATAATACTCAGCAAAAAAGAAACTGAAGATCACAATGCAACAAGTGAATCCAATTCACCATCTGTTGAAGTTTACAATGTAACATGTGAATCAAATTCACCGTCTGTTGAAGTTTACAATGTAACACGTAAATCAAATTCACCATCTGTTGAAGTTTACAATGTAACATATGAATCAAATTCACTGTCTGTTGAAGTTTACAATGTAGCACATGAATCAAATTCACTGTCTGTTGAAGTTTACAATGTAACACGTGAATCAAATTCACCGTCTGTTGAAGTTTACAGTGTAACATGTGAATCAAATTCACTGTCTGTTGAAGCTCAGAAAGTTCAGAAAACAACAAAAAAAAATTGTAACGTGATAAATCTAGTTCATTTCAATAATCAATTCTCCTGCAACTTAGTAGATCAAAGATGATCATTGAAAATTATTTTACATGCGCAAACGTAGTCAGAAATTTCTCAAAGACTAAACTGACCAAAGTGAAAGAAGACAGGATAGACTGCAATTAGTGCTGACATTAATTAGGACAAATACTGTAGTATGAGAAAAATTACATAACATCATACTTTAATAAAATTAAATATTTTTATCAAAATTAAATGCTTATTAATAATTTTAATATTAATTGTTGACAACCTTGGACGAAAAATTGGGTTTGGCTGGGTACTGGACACGGCCGTTTGTTTTGCATGAATACGTCTATGTTGATGCACTTGGATGCAGTGATGTTTATTTTACGCGCTGCTTCACTGGATCATATGGGCTTTTATGGGTATCACTTAATTGCTTTTGAAATACTCTTTCCAACTGTATACGATTTCTGCATGTTAAGTTTTCTTAATTTTCTACTTTAAACGCATACAATTTCACTATAACCCCAACACACAAATGTTTATAAACACGCAATTGATTGATCTTGATGAGAGCTGTCGACTGAAACTCAAACGGGCGTTGCAGCTTCCCCTAGTTAAAAGTTATACTATGTGGAAGTTATGAGATGCTGAGAAACAAAACTCAAAATTGAGATCCCCCACCCCCGCCACGCGCAATGCTTCAAAGTCCTCACTCAACGTAACATATTCTTTGATCCTTTGTCAATCGAGCGGTGTAATTGAATTTTGAATGTAGATGATAAATTCGGAGCTGCAAAGTCAAACTATATCCCCAATTTTGTTTTCACTAGATTTCTGGATTGCCTCCCAAAATGGTTACAAATTTTAAGACACATTCATATGCGGCACTGTTCTCTGTTTGGCTTGTTGTATTACAACTGTTTTGTTTTTCTCCCATGTAAAGTGCCTGAGCTGCATACATGTCAATTTCTAAGTAAAACTGCTGGTGTTTCATTTGTTTTTGGTAATGCTTCTATACTGACTGTGAATTGAGCTAGGCTTCAGTCGCTGTTTTGTTTGATGACTGCAATGCTACATATTTCCCGCATGGCTACATCCCTTACACAAAGGTTTCAAACAAATATGTATAGTACATGAAGTAAAGAAATAATTCTTACCAAATCTTCTCCGAGGATCAGTAACAGGTGTTTCATATTCCCCTTCAGGTGTGACATCCGCCATCTTGTTGAGCAGGTTCTCCCGAGGTATCCTGTAGTTGTTGAAAATGATAAAGCCATTGTCCAGACCATTGAGGCCAACCTTTTCGCCTTGGTCACCAACAATGATACCAGGATACGTGCAAAGTGTTTTGGTGTTCCTCACAGGCACCACAAATCCATGCACACCTTGATCCACACCATCTGGTGTGATCAGTTTGGCAAAAACAACTATGTGAGTGCATGTCTTTCCTGAAACAACCACAACAAACATGCAATGCCAAAAAGCATAATTTGTAATTACAATTACTTTGAATTTCCATGTTTGTTCCCCCATTTGACTAATTACTTAAAGAGATTGTTTTCAAAAACCCAGCGACATGTGCTAATGTAAGTTCTGCAAACAGGCCACAGTGACAACACGTCACAGAGTGAGAGCACCCACAGGAAACCCCACCACTCCATGACAGTGACCTTCAACTCCCCTTCCTTCCATTCCACTCATGTAAGCAAAATGAGTCTAACGAAAAACCTTCAAGCAACAGAGTTTAAATAGCAGAGTACAAACAAAAAATGCAGTCACATAAATTCAACCATACCCTGATATAAAATGGACTACAATTTACTTTTATGGTACATAATTGAGATACAATAAAAACAGATTGAGAGTTGCGAACGAGTTTGATAGGCGCGAGTGAACAACTCAAGTATTTATCGTACACCCAATACATACCATGATTATATGGTGCACCAAAAATTTTCATTTAATTCATTTTTATCCCATTAATTACTTTTATGGTATATGTATATTTCAGGTACAATAAAAGCAACTTGAGTAGTTATTGTACATCCCACACATACCATAATTATCTGATGCCACTGCATTATTAAACATTCACAAAAATCAATGCCATAATTAACTGACACACCCGTCGTGGCCTAGCCCCCAGATTCCGCTTGCTATGATGCCACAGCATTATTAAATATTAACCAAAAAAAAATACCATAGTTATGTGATACACCCATCGTGGCCTAGCCCGTGAATTCCGCAGGCTAGGCCATGACAGACGTATCAGATAATTATGGTATTTATTTAAAATTACAGTAATTTCTTTGAAATCACAAGATAAAATTTAAAAAACTGTAATATCGCAAAATCAGTGTGTACTGAGCAATTGTTTTCCTCAAAGTTTGATTATAGCTTTTACTGTGGAAACGTGATTCTATAGAATCAAAGGAGACTGTGTTGGTTTATGATTAGTTAAGGACGTTTGGGTTACAGGCCATCGACCATTTGTTTCAAGTGTAATGTGAGTTTTATGTAGTTTTAATGTGCATCTACGATACTAGTAAAACGGGCAATTTTCTTGGCCAAGTTTTTTTGTGTTCATGACAATTTCAATTTGGTATCAAAACTGGTATCGAGTATCGAGAAAATGTAGTTATTAACCCATCTCTAATAGTAACCACGTAATTTGAAGCAAATTAAGCTTCATAAAAATTTGAATTAATTGAAAATGGATCACATTTCATAACATAAATGAATTAAAACTAAAGTTTAGTTGTTGCTTACCTAAACATCCTACCCAGCACTTTGCTGCTTCAAAATCAGAAGAGTGAAGAACAAATTCTTGTGTTGCTGGATCGTACGTTGCTGTAGTCCTTATACCTTTAACATTAGTGCCATGGGAGAACTCTGTTAATGCAAAGCCTCCAGCAATCTAGTGACAGAAAAACAAATTTTACTAATTTCTTGGCCACATCACTGATATAGTACAACATGGTATAACAGTTTTAAGAGTAAGCAAAATGGTTAAGCTATATATAGCACAACTCCTATTTTACACTTTTCTATAAGCTGTTCACAATAAAGTGAACACTTTTTACATGCTAGTTACTTGTTACTTTCAGCCATGTTTTATCATTTAACCACCTTTTTAATCAATATTGCAATGTAAGTAATAAACACAGTGTGTATATTCCATCACACTCAGAAGTTAATGTCCGAGGTTAAAATAAAATATATTTACTTACAATTATTCCAAGTGAAAGGGCTTTCAAAAGTACTCACTTCATTGTAAATAGCCTATAAGGACAAGTACAAAATGTTGTATGTACATCAATATAAAAAGTAGGTCAACGGATGGAAATAATCAAACTCAAAGACTTCATATTTAGCACTGAATATTAAGGTATAGGATCAGACAATACAGGTACAAGTTGAACAAATTTTAAAGTAAATATCTAATAATCCTCAACCACTACAAACATGCCAGTATTTTTAGCAATGCTGTTTAAAGATTTTAAGTTGTAAAGATATTGTAACAATTTTAAAAGCATATTTTTACTATGAAGTCTTTGATTAATTTAGGTATCCATGTATAAATTTTAAATTTTATTGGGAATGAAATATTACAATAAACTATTCTAATCGCCATTTAAAATAGTTTGTGGTCTATGATCCCGCCATGGTTTGGATTTTTTTTTCGGTTGACACGTGAAGCCTTGGCTGACTGGATGTTCACTACGTCAAGGAGGAGCTTGTTTTGTGGGGCGCAAGGTCGGATGCACCCTCTGGCAGGTTTTATGGGTTTAACTTAGCCCCTACGTGGTACTAGTACACATCCAGCGTAAAGGACTGGCCTGATAGCTTTGCGGCAGGGCACAATATCGAGTTTGGATAATGTGATCTTTAGTTTTAAATTGTTGACCTTTGATGGGATACCTGGGTGGAGCATAACTTTGGATGATGGATTCACCTGGTTTGTCTCTGACGGGCGTACATGTGCTGCAGGTGGGTTACTGTTCTGGAACTCTGAGCTTTTATAAGTGGCTGAAGTTAAGGTTAGCAGAATGAGCCTGTAGCTGGGGCTTGGAACTTCTTGCAGCTGATTGGGCTGCTTCAAATACTCGGCTTTCTAATAACTGCACTAAGGGGGCACTTATCAAGAGCTATTTCAGATAACCAAATTTTAAAAAATGAGAAATATCACCTTAAGTTACATTTAAGTATGCGAGGTAAGGTTAAGGTGTGCAGTCTGTTTGCATGCTGTATAATCTCTATATTTACATATTTTTGAACAAAAAACAGCACACAATGCGTGGTCTAGTGGTCAGCTGTATCATTCAATTAAATCTTCAGCCTCTTCAGACTGGAAAAGAAGATAGGCTGCCACTGACCATTGACCTAGTGGTCTCTGCACCCTTAAGAAAGTTCTTCAGCCTTTGCAAACTGGAAGAGGGCGGACGGCCATTAACCCCTACTGTTGCCCTCGGCCTTGGTCAGACTGGAGGGATAGCGACTGTCCCGAGCCTCGGATGGCTCAATCTATTTATACTGAAATTTTCATCTTGTAGGCTTTCAGAGAGATGCAGGGGTGGCTAGCCTCTCTCCACAGGTTTTTTTTATTTGTTCTAGGTGGCAGTGCCACCCTTTGCTTATCTCCTGTGTTGGAGATGTTGACATATCTTATCGCCTCAGTACGAGGCGCTGGAGGCTGTGGTGCTCCCATGGAATAGGTGCTGTTCTCCTGCAGCAAACTTTGGAACTCGCTTATCTTCGGGAAAGGTGTTGACAGCTCGTTGAACAGTAAAATCCCGTGCTGGGGTTAGGGCAACCGCGTGACAGCTGTGGAGTACACAGTACAATTTCTCCAACCACGTGTCTGTAGTCGCTTTTGTGTCGTACAGTTTATGGACCCTGTAGGCACATGATTTATTGAACTATTGCAAGCATGACTTGCCCAAATGTGCGCTGGTGCTCAATCATGGGGCGAGGTTGCAGGTAGAGTGTGAATGCCCAATGCATGGAAATGCGTCACGCATCAATTGTAATATAAACATTACTAAAAAATGCTTTTTACTTTCAAGACTGACATACGGAGATAAATTCAATAAAGGAAATTGTAGTTTCAACAAATGATTGACCTCTGTAATTTTCCAAATATCCACAAGAAAGGCAAAATTGTATAATACTTTTCAACAGGACTGGATGACATACTTTTCAAAACATTTAAAATAAACTACTTTAAATCAACCATATATAAATTACGACATTAGAAAATAAACAAGAGGGCCCCGAACAAAATTTAATTATTTTAAAAAGATAGACATTACTGTTGTTTACTTAATACTTCCAAGATTTTATCTTTCATTAAGTATAATATTTTAAAACTTCGTTGTGACACCATACAAAAGAATATTTTTTTTTTAAACTCATAAACAATAGAAACTTTAATTTTTAAAAAATGTTCATATCTGTTTTATACTTGTCTGCTAGACTCTGGACCTCAGCTTGGCCCACACTGACAGTCATGCTGCCCGCAGATACAACACATTGCCGCAGCCATACTCCGCAATGATGGAAGGCATAAATAGGAAAACACTGCGCTGAACGGTCACGGACTCGGAAAGAAGTGAAAGCCGGAACGCAAAAATAGACTAAAAACTAGCACCCTCAGAAATCAAAATTATACACCCACAAGAATTAATTATGCGACATAACACTGAGAAAAATTTTTAAATAGTTATTAACTCATCCATGAAGGAGGAGTCAACATGTAACTAGAAGTGGTGCATCCTAGCACCCAGTCGGTCAATCCACAAAAAATAAATAAAAACACTAAATTTTTTATTACTACATAGCACTACTACTTCAACAGAAAAAGAATTAACTAAATAGTAGCCAGTTCTTATAACACCGAGTGACTACATTCTTGCTCTTCGTGATGACCCAAAAGCTGCTGTTGATGAGATGCATATGTAGCTGTCTTCTCCTCTGGTCACCAAATGTGCGTGGCGAAGTGCATCGGACACAGAGATTAGCTCTCCCACTAGCGTGGTGGAGGTTACACAAACTAAAACTTTAGTTCAAGGCTTCCCGACAGATGGTACTGAGATGAACAAACGCCTATTCGGATGGTCCAAGTCAGCTTTTTAGTGGTAGTGTGACCGGCAAACAGTAAACACAGCGAAAATTTCCTGCAAAGGGAAGCAGCGCTTCAAGAACTTGGGGAATACCGAAATTAAACATGTAGCCATGACTGAAACAGTCCATCTAGTATCCGGTGCGTCAGATAGCAAACGTGGTAAACCCATCGACGCTGCCTGTGTGCAAACCGTGTTGCCTGCCGCCTATCCAGCCAGTAAGCTAGCTGAGACGTGAAACTAATTTGAAAAGCCCCAAACAAAAAAAAAATCCAATAAGTTAAAAATCCCCAAAAATGATACAGTTAACTAACTTCACTTCCAAAATAAATATAAACCCAACAAAATTGAAAATCACCCCAAAAAATTATATGTGCCTTTTTTTTTTTTAATGACAAGCGGTATCAATGCAGGGAACCGAATACGATTTTTGACGTGCCTAACTGCTTTACAGTGATGCATGACATTGTATTGGCAAAGGAGGTACGTCATGGCACAAGTGTTTTGGTGGGTGTGAGGGCAAACACACTGGGATGAGTTTGAACTCTTAATTACAGCGCAGAAAAGGAGCCTGGCCAGTGCAGAGGACTGGTCCTGTGGCTTTCTGGCTGGGCACAAAGTCGGGGATCGCAAGCACAATCTCGCGTTTAGGTGGAACCACTCTCACTTGTATGGCGACTGGTGGCCTGCGGAGGCTTCTGGACCTGCTGCGGCACTAGAGGTGATGCGCTGGCACTGGAACCAGGACCCAAAGTGCATGTGGTCAGGTGATCATCCGGGATGACTCAGTGAGCTGGTGTCCCCTAATTAACGGGTTGGCTATACCATAAGAGACTTCTTCACCAATTAGGTAGGCTAGAAACAGGGGGTGAGTAACTTCTACAAATTTGACACTGGCAATTTGAAAAGATCTGGAACGGGGGCTGGTGAGACTGGCCTCTCAGGTTCAAGGATGGTTGGATTGGGGCTAGCTCTTGTTGGTATTTAAGAGACGGTAACGACTTTTTAACACTCTTATGCATACCACTCCGATGGGAGTGGAGCATGAGGAAAAGATTCTCTATAACCAGTCCCGCAGAGGTGGAGCAAGTTAAGTTTGTCCCCTTTCTAGGTGTACTTCCATGCACCATAATAGACAGACGAAGGCTACCCCCTCATCCCAGCATCTGGCCCCAGAAGCGTGGTGGATACTGAGCGTCAGGTTTCACAATGGCTAATGATCACAATATGTGGGCGAGTTCCCCAAAGAGTCACGTTCTCAGACCCAGGAAAATACTCCCTCCAGCACCAGAAGCGCGGTGGATGGAGTACAACCCAGACTGATAGTCCAGCCCCAGGAGGATGAGTTCCTAGTGTCGAGGCTCTGCCGTTCTAGACACCAAGGTGCCTAGAAAGAATGGCCATCCAAGTTGAGAGTGTATCTGACGTAGTAAGAGTTTCCTGAACAGAAACTCGCAGTCCTATGCTAAGTTCGGCATACTGGTTTAGAAAATATTCCCAGTCTCCATCTGTCCCTTGATGGACCTGATGTTTACTGGGTAACGTTCAAACACTACGTGTCTGTCCTGAAGGGACCGAAAGGTGTTTAAGTATTCGACAACTAAAATATAGGGTGCTTTTGGAGGATGTCTGCAGGGTGCGGAGACATCTTCGAAGTCATGGAAGGAAATCTACAGACCCATGCTTTGGCACCAGGAGTGCGGTGAAGGAACAAGACAGACTGGCGTTCCAAGGGCAGTGCCTCGGTATTAATACTCTCCTGGCTAGTCCTTGTCCAGGTGGAGGGGGGGTGGTGGAGTTAGCCCCTCTGAGCGTGTGACCTCACCAGCCGGCCAAAGTTCCAGCTGTTACATGTCTTGGCGATTGATACTACTAGTGCCATCCCTCGATGCGCTATAGAAATAGGTGACCTTGAAGCATCATCTCAGTGGCTCGGCCAGTGAACAGTAAAATTTATTCTGAATATGAGCTTGCGTCTTTCACTGTTGGATAAACAGTACAAGTTCTTGGCATCTGGAAGATTGTACTGCCAATAAAACTCCGTTGGGGTGCAGCAGAGTGGTTTGCACTGATGAGTAGAAGTCAATTTAAATAAATTGAAAACACACACATCAACAGCTTGCCAACTCTAACAACCCTTGCCCAACCACATTGAATGTGAAATGTGGCTAGAACTACATCACAAAAGATGACGTTCATCACATCTACTTGCAGTTTGTATTGCTGCAAAAGATGGCACTGGGCACACACAGTATTTAAAAAGTGTTTTAACATATCCTGCAGACTCTATAGACATGAACATGGGCTTGTGTGAATGAATGTGTATACTGTGTGAATAAAAACAACTCACTGGACATGGGTATGCTGTATTTTACAAACAAGTAAGTAAAAGTAACAACAGTTCAATAACTTTTGAGTCCATTTTCATTTCATTACACCAATAACATTACAATTAGACCAATACACAATATATGCAAGTGCACTCAAGGGTCTATGCATTCTCTTATTTCTTGTTTTTAAAGACTAAGATGATGATAAAATAAAAGTTCTGTGTATTATTCTTTCTTACTGCATTTAAATTCCATGCCACTCACTACAAGGCAGCATTTATACACATTAAATGTTGGGTTCTCGTCAACCTGGTAGCGCACGCGCGCGCACACAAACACGCATGCACATGCACACAAAAACATTCATGCCCACGATAGTAGTTTGATATGAATATGATTTCAGTGATCAGAATTTAAAAAATCTAGTTGTAATACTGTATGAGAACTTTACAGTCACACTGCACTGTTTATCCAGGTGTATTTCTTTTCATCAACAATAATAACCACAAAACAACAAAATAAATCTATTCTGTACTAATGGCACCTTAGAACATTTATGTTACAATAGAATTTATACATTAAGAATCCACCTACCTTTCCTTCTGAATTTTCTTTGATGAACTGCTTGTGTCTTGCAGTCCCTAAGTTCACAATAGCATGCTTGAACAAGCCAAATGAGAGACCAAGTTTAATTGATAAGCTTGGGTCGTAATACGTAAGGCAATAAACCAATAATGAACCCTAGATATAAGTAGAAAAATATAAAAGATACACAATATTATTAGAAACAAGTAAATTTTTTGTTAGTCGAAGCAATTATGTTTACTGAAAATAATTAACACATCATAAAACAGTTTACCTTATTGAAAAAAAAATGTACATAGTTAGACAACACAACAGATGTGATAAGGCTTAAGCACAGCAAAATAACTACATGTACTAACTTGTGGTAAATATGACACTACACAAAATTTGTACTCAAAACTAAGACAACTTACACAATTGTGCAAGTAATAAATTTGACAGAGTGGAAAATGACATTTAATGAGATCAAAGAATACAAGGGGGAAAGCGATACATGACCTATGTTACAACTGATACATGACCATACATGTTACAACCATCGAATGTGTCTACACAGAGCCTCTTTTGTCTGCAATTTTGTACGCTAGCACCATATAACTAAATAAAGATTTATGTTACATCCCATAGTACTAGGTATCAGGACTGTTTCTGGTAACTATGTATAAGCTCTTGGTGATAATTTCAGCACTTTTAAAATGAAACTTCGAAAAAAAAAAATATATATATATCTTTGCGTGTAATCACACGCATATGAACATAATAACTACGGTAACTAAAATACTCGTGACAAAGTAGGCAGCAAGTTAGAAAAAGTAATTCCAATTGAAAATTGCACTCTGACATAGTTACAATAAGTTTTGTTCAGCTGTTTAATTTATATGAGCTGATATAACAAAGTGTTTTGCTTGAATAACCTCAATCTCTGGGTGAAAAATCTAGTTTTAGATTAAGAAAACACAATATAATGAAATCACTGTCATCCGCTAGGTATTGTATTGCTATATGTATTCTGATTAAATTTGGCATTATCAGAGAAGGTATTCAAATTTTTACAAGCGAAAAGTGATTGTTATGTTTACTCAGCCACCATCTTCCTAGACTACCGTTACCAATCTCCCCTAAAAAAAAAAAAAACTGTAACTATCACACGCAAACCCATGACTTGTAAAGGAACAAAACAACAACTACAATTGTAAGCGATATTATCCACTAAACAAAATCAATTTTCCTGCGTTCCTACAGATCCAATCGCCTGGGAGGTTGCCTCTGTCTTCCACTTCGCCTGATACCTTCCCCCTCCAGATCTGCTTCACTTCTTGATCCCTGGCTGTCCCCAGGTTCTGACAACCCTCTAAAGTCTCTCCCAGCTGTTCTTGAATGCCTTCTGAACCCTCTAAAGCCCCCTTCATCCTCCAATTCTTCTCTTTCCACCTGTCCATACTCCCTGTCCTTTGCTTTTCTGTGTGTGATTGGTATGTAAATGTCTCCCTTCCACTCCCTTTGGTTGCTGCCTCTTGACTCGTTGTCGGTGCCTGTGGCTTCCTTCTGTTGTCTGGCCCCCTTGATTGGCTTTCCCGCTTCTCCACTGCCTGCTTGACAAACTTCTCTACTGCTTGTTTCAAGACTTCCCAACTGACTTCTGCGTAGATAGTCTGTATGGTAGAACCGCACATGTGGTCCCACTTTTACCCTATATGTGTTCTCACCCACTACCTCCATCACCTCTCCTGGCACCCAATAGGTTTTCACTCCCCTAACACATTGCATCAGCACCTGCTCCCCAACAGGAAAACCAGTCTCCCTTATGTCACTCCTAAGGACTCTATGCCTGGCATATTCTGGTAACGTTGGTTTTAGGGACTGGAGTTTAGTTCGAGGCTTCCGTTTTAAAAACAATTCCGCCGGAGACCTGCCTGTACATTTGTGTGGGGTGTATTTCAGTAGCAGAACAACCATTTGTCAATGCTACCCTGTAAGGAATGTAATGTACCTCCCAACGAGTCCTCAAATAATTGTTTCAATAGTGCCCCTATTAACAACTGAACTGTTTGTTCCACCACCCCATTTGACTGTTGGTGAAACGGTGGGGTCAGTTGCAAATCCATCGCCATGATCTTACAGTATGTTTTGAATTCCTCTGACCAGAATTGGGGGGCCATTATCTGCCACCATTGTCTCTGGTAACCCGTATGCTGCAAATTTGGATCGTAGACGCTCTATCATTCTTGCTGCCATTGTTTAACCCATCACTTCCACTTCCACCCACTTGGAATAGGTATCCACCAAGATGAGCATATGTTGCTGGTCCTTCTCTGCAAAATCAGCGTGCACTCATTCTCAGATCCGGCTAGTATTTGGCCATGCCACCCCAGTTCCGCAGGTTTCTTCGGACGATACAATTGACATGGTGCACATTTCTTCACCACAGTTTCAATTTCCAGATCCATTTTTGGCCACCACACATAGCTTGCTGTCAACATTTTCATCCTCACTACTCCAGGATGTCCCTCATGCAACATCTGTAGAACTTCCTCTGTCAGTTGCACGGGAATAATTATTCGGTCCCCCCACATCAGGTAACCTCGATCTACCGCAAGTTCATCTTTCTTGTTGAGGTATGGTTTCAACTTCTCCTCAATCTCTGCTGGCCACCCATGCAAGCTATACTCCTTCAGGTCTCTCAAGATGTTGTCTTCCTCAGTAGCCTGGGCAATCTTTGCTGGTTGTATAGGGACATTAGGCATAGTATTCACAGAATATATGGGATGTACTTCATAGCTATAGCTGGACAGTAAGAGCACCCACCTTTGCAGCCACGCTGCTGCTAAACAGGGTACATCCTTAGTTGGCCCCACGATGGTAACTAGTGGCCGGTGATCTGTGTATAACACAAACTTATCTCCATACAAGTATTTATGGAATTTCTTCATTGCAAATATAATGCTCAAAGCCTCTTTCTGCAGCTGAAAGTAGTTCTTCTCTGCCCCTGACAATGTTTTTGAAGTAAAACTAATGGGCCACTCCGAACCATCCTTCATTTTATGCGCCAACACGGCTCCCACTCCATACTGGGATACATCCCTTGCAACTATTAGTAGTTTCTTGGGATCATACAGTGTTAACATGGGAGCCCTTATGATCCATGTCTTACTTGCCTCAAAAACTTGCTGGCATTGATCCGTCCAATTCCATTCTACGTTCTTCCCCAACAGATCGTAAAATGGATGCAATTTGCTCGCCATGTCAGGTACAAACTTTGAATAGAAGTTGAACAGGCCTACGCATGCTCTCAACTTGGTGACATCTGTCGGCCTCGGCCCCCTGTGTATTGCCTCCACTAACTCAATAGCTGGTTGAATTCCTGTGGAACTAATGTGGTACCCTAGGAATTTGAACTCTGACTCAAGAAATTTGCATTTGTGCCTGTTGGCCCTGACTCCATAGCTTTGAAGTCTCTGCAACACTGCCTCTAATGTCTGGATGCACTCCTGTACGGAGGGACCTGTCACCAATATGTCATCTAAATAGACTACTACGTGGGGAATTCCCTGCAAAATTTGCTCCATCACTGCCTGAAACATGCTGGGACAGCAACACAGGCCATAGGACATCCGTCTATAGCAATACAGTCCTTTGTGTGTATTGACCGTGAGCACCTCCCATATGTCTTTGCCCACCACCAGCTGCTGATATGCATGTGTCAAATCCAGCACACAGAGCACCTGTCCCTGCCCCAAGGAAGCCAATACGTTTTCTATGCATGGTAACGGATGATGTTCAGGTTCGACATTTGGATTCAGAGTTCTCCTGAAATTTATCCAACTCCTCCCCTACCTTCCCTACTATTGCATAAGGAACTGCTCTTGCCTTCCGAAAAACTGACACACTACCTGGTTTCAGCACAAAATTTGCTTCCATTTAACAAATCTCCCCAAATTCTTCACTAAACACTTCTGCATATTTATTTTCAAATTTTGTATATTATGTCCTGTTCCTGTACTGCCTCCCCGGCCCTGTTCTTCCCCAACTGGTATGAGCTTAATCCCTTAGTGGCTAGGTGTGTTTGGCTTACCTCCTTGTGCCGGGTGTTCTCCGTTACTCTCCGTTGCTGCACACACTGCCTTCCAATCCAGCTGCAGTGCCGAAAGCCAGTCCCACCCCATAAGAGATGGTAATTGCCGGTCCCCTGTGTCCACCACTAACTGTGCCAGCTCCCGAAACTGGGTTCCCACTTTTACCCGCACCTTCATCCTCCCTTTTAGAGGTAATTGCTCCCCAAAATATGTCCTCATCTGGATGTCTGCCTGTTGCACGGGAATATCCGACCACTGAGCACAATACACCTTGTATGGTATCAGGGAACTGCTGCCCCCGTGTCTACTTACATTGTCAGCGGTTTCCTGGATACTTCTACCGTGACTTTGTAGGTCCCTTTTTATTTTTTTGGCCAGCGTACATGCCACAAATCCATTGTTTGGTGTTCTGCTTCTTGCCTTTCTGTATTCACTGTTTGTATCACACACTATTTTGCACTCCGACATGTGCGGGCCAGATGCCCTACTTTACAACAGTTATTGCACTTAAACTTTGCATACCGACATGTATTTGCCACACGCCCCACATTGACACATCGAACACGCTCTCTAGTCTCCTCTTTACCTTGTCCTCACTCTCTCTTTCCCCCCACTGTCAAATGATTTGTTCATAACCTTACAAACTGCCCCTTGCTCCGGAAACACTGCTGTCTGGGATGTGTTAAACAGTCGTCGTATCTCTGCTTGCGCCATCGTAGTGGCCTTCTCGTATGCCTCCTCAAAAGTGCATTCCTCGTCTATCAGTTGTTGTTGAATGTGCTGACTCGCTATGCCACTTACAAATCTGTCCCATAATGCCTCCTTCAAAAATGATCCAAAATTACATGTTGATGCTAACCTCTTAATCGCGACTGAATATTCTGCTACCGTCTCGTCTTCGTTCTGTCTTCTGCTGTAGAACTTAAAATGCTCTGCCACGATTAAAGTTTTAGGAACAAAATTGTGTCGCAAAACTACTTCCAGTTAGGCGAATGATTTCGTGTCTGGTTCTTCTGGTACCACCAAATCTCTAAGAACACGGAATGCATCCTTCCCTATCACCGATAATAGCACTGCCACGTGCTAACCCTCAGGCACCGAATTTGCATCCAGGTACTGCCGCAACCGCATCAAATATGATACTACATCATTGGAATTTTCGTTGAATTCCGCAATTGCCCCAACATCGGCATCCCGAACAATTTACTTTAATTCTTCCCCGTTTATATCCCATCCTTGTTGCCACTGTTGTGTTTACTCGGTCGCCATCTTCCTAGACTACTGTTACCAACCTCCGCACCTACACATGTCCCGACACCACAGTGATTATCTTGTGAGAAAAGCATAAGGCAAAATTTGTGATGTTAGATGCTGCAAAAACTATATATCTGAACCAATTCTCATTAAACTTGCATCATGTTACAATAATTTGCATGAAAATATGCTATAAAATGTTGGAGGAATTTAGTATAGTCAGTACATTATGCGAGACATATATTTGTCATTCGTGATGCAACTACTGTACCAGCCATTTACCTGTTATATGCCATCAGTGTTGTTAAGTAATGAATTACATGTAATCGGATTACTCGTAACAATTACTATTCAAGTAATTTCTACTTGTAATGAATTACATTTCAAAACAAGTAATTTGCAATGGAATCAGATTACAAAACATTAAATGTAGTCTTTATGTTTCGGTAATCGTTACACTGCATTTATTTACCGTACCTTTTTATACTTCCGATGTGTTTCGGATAGAATTAAGAGCAAGAAGTACCACAATGTACACTCGTAGCGTTGGTATGAAATCTTTTTTGACAGTGTTTAATAAGATGAATCCTTTAAGATGAATTGAACTTACAGAAGTGTGATATGGAAAAGTTATTAATATTTATTTTATATGCATGTAAGTCAAACAAGCGTGTCCACAAAAAGATTCAATTATTTAAAAATAATAAACACTATAATCATTAGCTGCAAATACCTTTTAAAAACCAAATATGTATGTACTTTTTTAATGCGTGTAATAACATGCACTGTAACTCAGTTTTAAAATGGCAGCAGAAAGTAATTGTAATTGTACTTTTACTAATTACTTTTATCAAAAGTAATTTCTACTTGTAATTAGTTACATTGTCACTAGAGTAATTGAAATTGAACCCAATTACATTTTTCAAGTACTTTTAACAACACTGAGAATCTGTATGTATTATGTTATCAATTTGTAAAGTGTTTATTAAATGATGAGCAAACATGATTCTGTAATATTCAGTTGAAAACACAACATTTCTACAGGCAAATGTTATTAAAAGAACTCGTGTCATTTGATGACAATTTAAGACATGTTTGTAAGTGACATAGCCTACCTCTACTTTTTTTTGTCTGGTAAGACTTTAAACATGCACACATCTAAAGAGAAAGTATCTGCGACATAAGTTTATGGCTAGGAGGATATAAGTTTTTGACCCTTCTGTGTTAGTTAGCAGTTGTAATTAACTTAATTTTTGGTATATTTTGTTGTGGAAATATTCTAACCTTTGCTGTGCTTCTCAGCTTGAAATTATGACAAAAAAAATATTAAAAACAAATTCTTTCCTGTTTTACACAGCTAAATAATTACTCCAGCAAATTAACATCTTCCCAACAAGAACTTTTGTCGAGGTGTAATACTTTTTATAAAAATTTATTTTTATAAAATTAATTATTTATAAAAAAAGCTGGACAACCAATTTCTTTTACGGACATGACAATCTCACTAAAAGGGAATGACAAAGCAGGATACACATGTTCATCTAAATTCATAGTACGAACCTGAAAATATTCAGTGATCTCATTATCAGTGGATATGAAATTATACTCAAGACAGCGAAACATCTGCTGCACCGTGCGATGTCGCTGCTCATCCAAAGTGAGAGAGTAGTTGACATGTTGGAACAATGGATCTTTTTCCAGTGTATTCCATATCATCATCTGCAAATAAATATTACAGTATTCAAGGTCAACTTCATTTTTGATCAATTAAAATTACCATTGTAATTTTATTCACATACTAGTAGCACATCTGTACACATCCATATACCACATGCATACATATGTGCAACAAACAGACAAGACAAATCAACAAACCACTTATTAATTGGCCCCTGCACCTTTCAAAGAATTCCTTTGGCGGCTGTCTTGAGGTACTAAGACACACTCATGTGAAAAACTGTCAATCCAAGACCAAAGACATGATATTCACTTGATTAAGGAAGACTGAGACGTACAATATCACTTACTATACAATACAGTAGCTCTGAATTACATATTCAACATCGTTCTCCATGCCAAAAGTGAACACAAAGTTTGGAAGCATCAGTAGTTTGGTACCTGAAATAGAAATTCACTTAATATCATCACATCCTAGTGGCCTTACACTCCTGTGTGGCATGACGGAGACTGGGTGGAGCATAAGGAGTTGCAACCAACTACCTTGTGGCATGCAACCGAAGCAGAAGACAATGAGCTGGATGACACGTGTCCTTGTAAACAAGTAGGAATTGTTGTGAACAAGAAGGGGTTGAGAACAATACTTCAGCTGAGCAATCCAGCACCTAAGAGAGTATAGTACATCAATTAAAACTCATCATCATCGATTCTCCACTCCAACGGACCGGGTGTGGTAATGAACAAGTCCTTTCCATACTCTTCTGTCTTGCCATCGCTCATCATCCAGTATCTTCTCCCACTCTGCACTGCCAACAGCCAGACCTTTTTGTACTTGCTTCATCCAACTATCTTGTGGTCTTCCTTTTGGTCTTCTTCCAGTTACTACTTTATCAAAATATGCCTTCGGTAGTCTACGTGGTGGCATTCTCATCATGTGACCAAACCATTTCACCCTTGATTCTTCTCCTATGATGTCAAGAATGATTTTTTTGTAGTCCTAGTTTAAGTCGGACTGATTCATTTCTGATTTTATCTCTTCTGGTCTTCTGGATACTTGACTTGAGAATATTTCATTTCAGTCGCTTGAATCCGGGTGTTGTCCCTTCTAAACAGTGTGGCAGCTCATAATCCATAGGTTAAGATGGGGAGCAGATAAGTTTTTATATAATTATACTTTTGCTGCTTGAGGAAAACTTGTGTCCCATAATATCTGTGAAACATTACTATAGAAGTTTGCAGCTGTTTTAATGCTGTTGCTTATTTCTGGAATTAGTCTGTTATCAGCTGACATAACACTGCCGAGGTATTTAAAGTTTGGTACAGTTTCAATTTCATGCTGTCCTAGTTTTAATTTGACTAATTTGTTTTCCCTGCGGACCGTCAAACATACAGTTTTGGTCTCACTTATTTTAAATCCATATCTGTCAAATTCATCTTTCCACCACTCAAACAGTTGTTGTAGTTCCTCTTCACTCTCCTGCCATATCATAACATTATCCACAAAAACCATGGCATTAATGTTCTTATTCTTGTCTTTCTTTTTAACATTGAAAACGTTAAATGATATTCAAAGATTTCTGGAAGTCAATATAGAAAAACCACGAAAGTGCAATCTTAAGTAACAGTTTCTGCATACTTTTTATACAAATATTTTGACGGGATGATACATTCCTTTATCACAATATCTTAAACTGCAATAAAATGTTAAAATTTACAGCATAAAAAATAGCTATATAGAAACGCTTCACAATGGTAAGATATTTGCTCACAAAATTAGTGAAAAATATTATGTAGGATTGCCTTTCCTTAATTTTTATGTATCTGCTTACAAAAACCTGTACATTTCTATCTATGTGTTTACTGAATGTTTATGTAGCATGCCCTCTTAACCATTGACAGTCATTTGAAAGCATTAAGACAAGCTGCTAATGCTAGGAAAAACTTAAGGTCTCTTCATAAAAGAATGAACAGTCATTCAGCAAGATGCACTATATAAACCGTTTCAGTGTCAAGTAAGCCACAATTTGACATGAATAACTGAAATGACTTGATGCACCCACTAAATTAATGAACTTATATGCCAATTTGGTAGGAATGTGGACACTGATAGGTAGAGAAAATATGTACACTGTTATGCCACCCAAAGACAATGCTGATGACACGAGTTTCTTCACTTTCCCCTCAGTCCACCAACATGCTGCAGTTCAGTACATATTCCATGTCACTGAATCAGTGTCACAAAACCAACTTAGTCACCATTCTACAACAGGATGAACAGAATATGATGAGCAATGAGACCTAATCACGCAGGACTATACCTAGCAAAATGTAGTGCGAACCTGTGACATGTGGGTGCAGGCATCGTTGTCAGTGCATGCGAGATTTCTCACAATGTATTAATTATTTTTACTCATATTTCCTTGCTAACTTGAAAATCATAAGCTAAAGAGAAGGTAGACTGATTTTATTTGTCTGCTGCGCATGTGCCCAACATTGACATACCCCAGAGGAGCACAACTCTCAAAGTCACATAGTAAACCATGATAAGCGTGTTTGTTAATATCTCAATTTTTAAAAGTCAAACACTTTTATATTGACGCCATCGGGTGAGACACGAGATGAACGATGACACACATACTATTCAGACTCAGGGTTCTCAGGGATGCTGTGGGTTCTGTGTGTCCGTCTCACCCGTGCGTACTTACAAACATGTTGGCAATACTAAACTTTTAATAAACTTCACTGAAAATAAACAATGGATAAACCATATGTGGCTAGGACACTGTCACTACTGAATAAAAGAATTAAGTTCACTGTAGACTTGTTTTTATTGATATTATTCACACACATCAACGTGCCAATGAAATTATTATCTCGGTCATGACTAGCCCATTCCGCTTGGGTGTTCCCCAACCCGTATTAATCTAGCGCACATCTAGATGGATGATCTCACCGAGGTGCGTGAAAGCACAGCCTTCACAAGGGAAGAGGGCCGACAGCCGCTAGGGTGGACTGACGGTTTTTCCCTGAAGACAGGACACTGTGAATTACAAATGAAAACCCTTTATACATATTAACACGAGTGATTACTCGGCATCACTAACACAAACTCATCGGGGCTCGCCCTCCAGCACGTGGGTAGTGTGGTGATGGCCTATACACAGAGCCGGCTAGGATGGGAATAATCGCACTGTACACTAATTACAAAATTACATTAACCCTTGAATGATACATGAAGTACGATGGGATAAAAGATGAATATTCACACTAAACACACACACGTGTGCAAACAAGATTAGATGGCGCGGATGCCGCTGGATGAAGTTCGTAGCGGACCACGTGGTGCATGTGAAATTGTAATATTTCTGCAATGAAACTGCAAACTAAATTCAGATAAACTATTATTCTTGCGGAGAAAATTATTCTCTTTACAATTAAAGTGGTTATAGGCTTGTAACATGCCTGATGGCGGTAAAACCGTGACAGCAAGGTCAAGTACAAAAAGCATCAATTTACATGAAAAATACATAGAACACAGAATAAAATTGACATAGAACCCTGAAATAAATGATTGCACATACAATATTACATAAATAAGCTCTTGAAACACAATGATGGCGTATACAAAGACTTGGCTTCCGTCGGCCACGTGGTTATACGTGATGTTGCCGTAAAATATTCAAACACGAAGATTACCCTCAAATACATACATAAAAACAAAGCTCTTAAAATGTGTGTAGCAATAATGCAGAAGTTACAATGAAATGCCACAAACATAGGCAGATGGTGCCTGATTCAAAATGTGCAGGTTGTGTGACCTCTCCGTCATCTTTCTCCTTTTTCTCGTTGATTAAGTTAAAAATACCACAGGGACGCAATAAATTAATAAAGTGGAAACATAATGCTGGGGAAAATGTTTGGTAAAAACGTACGCAAGCAAAGACTAACCGGTAAACTGCAGTTACTATGGAAACCTAAATTAGTGAACAAAAGTTGTAGTGCGTACGTGACAGTGTCTTACCTCGCCAGCTCTCCTCGACAGACTGTCCAGATACAAGCATCGCACGGACCTACCATGGCCGCCTACGGGGTTCACATAAGCGGAAGTGCTATGCACGTCGAGTGAAATATTTTATATTGAAAATAAAATGGCACAAATAAAATAAAATATTGTTTTACATTTCTATAATTTTCTTATGAACTTCAATATTACTCTAGTGCCTCATTATGACTGCGTTCATGCCGGAATATTAAGTGTTCTTAATCTCGGTGCCGTGGGCACTTTGAATTTTATAACCAAACAATTAAAATTAGTACAAACACTTTAAAACATTTTAAGACATGTTAAACACTGCAAAGACAATATAACACATTTTACACTGAAAATAACATTTATGTGAAAGTTCAAAATTATCTGCCTCTTTGCGCATGTACGGGACACGTGACACGTGCGTGGTGAGTGCCGTCATAGGCTCTAGCGCCGCTGGCTGTTAGCCAGCGTCAACATGAATACTTTCAACAATTTTAATTAATCAAACTTCATTACAAATTGATTAGGAAGTATAAAATATCTCATTGTACTTGTTTACTAAACACTATCCTAACCTCAAATCAAATCCACACTATTTTTGCATGTCGTATTGGCAGAAAAACAGTACAATTTTAGGACATGGAGATTGGTTGTTCGCAGCCAGTGATATTGGTCTACCTCATCTTTTACGTATGTGACAAATTACAGATTCTCATGTGGGTACTGCAATGAACACTGCCTTGAATGGGGGGATTTATTTTACATGTTCTTATTTCATTAATATATTCACTCTCTAGCTACTTAAATCACTTAGGACGGTCAGGAACTAGGGGCAGGGCAATTGGCTTCACAAAGCATCAGCCTTCTCTCAGCTCCCTGTCTCACACCATCCTCCGTTTTCTATTGCTTCACCCTCATCAACACAAACTTTCTTCAGGCTGCCTGATTGGTTTGTCCCTCACATACAAGGCAGTTAGCACCAATGGATGTCAGTCTCCTCTCATTTACACGTCTTGACCAGCCTCAAATACCAGAACAACGTGATACTGGTAGTCCTGTTGTTTTGACTGGCCAATGATTTTGAGCTAAATGGTGATATCCCCTTGTCCAAACATTTATACAATTAGCAATTATTTCAATGTTTTGGAAGTAGGTACTGGAGTCATTTCATGACAGCAAGTGTTTAAGTGACCAGATAATTTGGAGGAAAAGTAATATTGATTTACCTATGAGCAGATTGGGAAGTAGTAGATTGCAGGTTTCTGGGTCAGTTTTACTGATAGAACAAATTGTGAGAGTGGCATACTGATACAGGATGAAATATTGCAGTGGATAAAAGTGTTTACAGAACACAGTCATTAAGTATCACAAAAACAGATCTTTACAGGGATATTTAACACACACAGGAGCATAGAAAAATAGCAATGTGTATACTCATATTGGTAATACTGGCATGTCTACCTTACATGTATGCACTATGACCTTTAGACATGCTGAAGGTCTGATTAATAAGCTGCAACATTTGACTGTATAAGGTGAATTTTTCACAAATAGAATGTTGTACATTCTAGAATACTGGTTGAAGTTAAATTTATATACATAATTCAAGTATGGCTGCTGTGGTAAAATTTTGTTTTCTGTGTGTACCATGGAATATTTACACTGTAGTTTAACCACAAAAAATCTGCAGTTTAAAAAAAACATGTAATTCTGCAAATTTAAAAATACAAAACACTATTAACTTATCTATTTGCAAAATGCATATGGTTCTTACATTTTTCCTCGTTTTTCTCTTCCTTCAGCATGCCATTATTCTTACTCCAGCTAACAATTTTTATTGGAAAGATATGGCAATCAAATCTAGAGGACAATTTTATCTGGTCATCTAAATTGTTCAGCACCATTTTTTAACACAACAAAAGGTTACTTCTAGTATTTAAAACATGCATGGGTGACAACACAACATGTTAGAATATGCTGCAGCAGTATGGGACCCGTATGTGGAGGTGGAGATGCGAGAACTGGAAAAGGTGCAGAGAAAGGCAGCAAGATGGGTGAACAGGGGCAGGATGATGAGGAAGAAGGGAACTATAGACCATCAGTGATTATGAAAGAAATAAGGTGGAGCTCATTGAAGGGCAGGAGGAAAGTTGAACGGTTAGTCAGGATGTACAGGATGGTGAATGAAGAGGGAGGATGGGGAGGGCTACACTGCAAGCTAAGTAAGGAGGTGTTTAGAGGAAGAGGAAACAACAGTGAGAAGCTTCAGAGGGTGTGGAGGAGAACGGAGCAGGGTAGGCAGTCCATGCTTGTGAGGTCTGTGAGGGAGTGGAATGTGTTGAGGGAGGAATTGGTATCTGTGAGAGGGGTTAGTAAATTCAGGAAGGGAGTGTAAAAGGAGTTGGTTGGGTGAAGGAGAGTTGAGAGAGCTCGCCACCGGGCGGTAGCCTAATTGCGAGTGTATGTATGTATGTTTGGGTGTCTCTTAATAGCCTGTTTAATTTTAACACAATTTTAACAGTCAAAAGTCTAGTTACATAATTTTACCCCACCACAAAAATCAATTCAACAAAGACAAAGATCTAGTCTATGCATTACCACATCCACAGGTTAAACACTAAAATCAGTTGAAAGACTGACTACCGCCTACATTCAAAGTCAAGTTTACCTTAAACCTCAAGATGTCTTCACCTTCAATAAATACTTTCAACTTCTTCCAATCAAAACTTGCTTGCTTTCTGTACTCATCCAATGGACCTGATGGAAAATCCACAAGTAGCTCAGTCATTGCGGAGGCTGAGGAAATCAATCTGCTACTCTGAAAAAGAAATTTTTAGCAACATTAAAAAAAAACCATCCATGCACAAACTATAAATAAACATACTAAACTCCCATTAAAGTATAGATGAATCGCCAAATACACAGAAAAGCAGTCTACCATTAATTTCTGACTTCGCACAGATTACATCATTAAGCTTTGTGCATTATATTCAATAACTTATCCAAAAATGCATTTAGCAAGACTATTACAGGATTTAACTTTGGTTTTACATTAACACAGAATATTTAAAAATAAATAAATAAACTGAACATGTTATAAGTTGGCTGTTGACGTGATATCACAGAGCTGACATCGCACTGTCTAATTGGCTTCATTATTCTACTCCAGCGGAGATGCAACTTTGAAGCAAAGAGGATGCGGCGCAAAATAAATAAACTGTAAATCATTCCGAGCATGTGCATAAAATAAATGCAGAAACATGATTGAACACATTACATTAAACAAAAATTTCAACCTTGTGTGATTGCAAAAACCAGTTGTTACGAGAAGGAAAACAGAAAATTGTACATAATACCAGGATTTTTTTACCAAGCTAGGTGAGAAACAGCTCCCTAGCATCATGGTTGAATAAGATAAACATTCGTCTTGCTTTATTACGTCATAAATGTTAAAGACCCATCAAGTCATATTATGGGCAAGTTTCTCTAATTAAATAACAAGTAAGAACACTTTGAAGTTGGCTACTGAACTCTACAGCAAGATAACCTGCAATGGAAACTGCATTACTAAGATTACTCTCTGAGAGTCGAGAGCAAGGAGGATTCAAGAGGAAGAGAGGCTCCAGCCATCGCTGTTTACCATCGCCGGGGCGCTACCCCCTCAGCGCAGGGGAGGTACAAGCCCCTGTGAGGGCGTTTGTCCTACCATTGGTTTTATCATAAGTTCAGGTGCAGGTTATGAGCGGCTAACATACCCGGCCTGGCTGTCCTTCATTCTGATAACCAGCGGTTGCATTAATAGGACCCCTGTGTAACGCCAGGAGCCCTGGTACACATGTTTTCCTTTCACCCCCTTGCGAGGCTCCAGCTACCCTGTGCCCATGGTTATAACATAGCAAAGTAACCCTGTAGAGTCAGCAGAGTGATATAAGGCTACTACTGCTGACGCAAACAGGCATACAGACTACTCCCCTAAATCAGTGTGCAATCCCTTCTCTCTCTCATACCTCCTCCTTTTATACATATACATACATACATACACTCGCAATTAGGCTACCGCCCGGTGGCGAGCTCTCTCAACTCTCCTTCACCCCACCAACTCCTTTTCCACTCCCTTCCTGAACTTACCAACCCCTCTCACAGATACCAATTCCTCCCTCAACACATTCCACTCCCTCACAGACCTCACAAGCATAAGACTGCCTACCCCGCTCCGTTCGCCTCCACACCCTCTGAAGCTTCTCACTGTTGTTTCCTCTTCCTCTAAACACTCCCTTACTTAGCTTGCAGTGTAGCCCTCCCCATCCTCCCTCTTCATTCACCATCCTGTACATCCTGACTAACCATTAAACTTTCCTCCTGTCCTTCAATGAGCTCCACCCCATTTCCTACATCATCACTGATGGCCTATAGTTCCCTTCTTCCTCGCCATCGTGCCCCTGCCTTCTCCACCTACCCTTCGCCCATCTTGCTGCCTTTCTCTGCACCTTTTCCAGTTCTCGCACCTCCACCTCCACCTCCACATACGGGTCCCATACTGCTGCAGCATATTGTAACATTGGCCATACCATTGTGCCATACGCCTTCTCCTTCTCCTTCACCTCACAGCTGACTCCATTCAGCACCCTTCCCAGCATACCCAGAGCCCTGTTTCCCTTTGCTGCCACCCTCTCTACCTGTTTTTTTCCACCTGAGGTCTCCCTGCCTTTCTCCCTCTCCTCCCATGCAAGCTAGCAGCCTGCTGGGGTGATGGAAAATGACCATGCTACAGACTAGGCCCATGACACTAGACCCATATTTGATTAGACTCAAAAAACTTCCTTCGGAAACCTAGACACAGAAAGACTGATTACAGGCCTTGTGGTCTGTGGTTGCATTGCTGATATTGCAATACACTCGTGCTGTTTTCTGCACTAAAAATTATGGTTCTAACATTATGGTATGAAATACAGTATTGATCATTTTTGTCCGTTGTTTTAATGGCAATGTATTTAACTGTTTTACAGACTTTGGTCATAAATATCTGTATATTTTGATTTTTAACTAACAATTTATTAATCTTAATAGCATGCCTAACACTGTGTTTTCAGAATATCAACTGATTACAAAAAAATACCAACTTATTACAAAAAATATAATCTGACAAGTGTAAAAATAAGTTCCACTCCTGGAGGGATTACACCTGGATTTTTTAATTTTATAAATATTGTTGTATGTTGCTGAACGGCACCATGCATGTGAGCGAAGAGGACGGAAGTTATGCGAGAGTGGCAGGTGAGTGGCAGCATGCATAAGTTACACAAAATGGGCCGACAAGATAATCTCTGTAGCAGCGCATTCTGCTGTCTCTGGTCGTATTGTTTTCTGCTAATATCTGAAGAATGCTCTGGATTACCGACCTCGTTCTCTCAGCGTAACTCTGGGAGTGTTGAACCTTCCAGATGGTCAGGGAATAACTATAAATTTTGCAACAAACCTCCAAGCTGAGTGGCTGAGTTCCGAGCGATAGAAAAATGGGCGACGAGCAGTGGGAGAACCAGCGAACCAGCGGAAGGGAAGTCTGCGAGCGCGAGTAGGCCTCAGGCACTGAAGCATGCGGCTGCCAGGCTGAACTATTGGATTAAATGAGTGAGTGAAAGACATTATACATGATGGCAACAGATACACTGATCATGTGTTGTTAATGAGTATGAGTTAACTGACTAAAACCAACACAGACAATTAAGGACGTTAATTAGAGTTGAAAATATACATTAAATATTGCCCCCACTGTTGAATAAAAAGACAGTGGAGACAGATATAGGCTGTTCACATTAAAGTGAGCACTTTTTAAGGCCCTCCCAAACAGCTTTAACCACTAATAAATATATCTTATTGGAGCATCATGCATAAAATTTTGAGGGTGGTGAAATTTATACACTGTGCTTATTCATCACAAAGGAATATTTATATTAAAAAGTAGCACGACGATGGAAATTGGATGACTGGAAAAATTTACAAGGGCCTTAAAAAGTGCTCACTTTACCGTGAACAGCCCATATTATAATTTTGTACACAGTAGCGGAGTGAATAAATTATAAATCTAATTTAGTTTCATTAATTTTGTTACTAAGACTTCCATCCCTCGTGAACTCTGATACGCTCCTCAGGCGTCCGTCCTCACATGTAACAGTGTGGTAGATATTGCCTTCAGTCAGTGGGTTTTCTCAGGGTACTCCTCTTTTCCCCACCACTTCATTCCATGTCTACTCCGGCTCCAACTTGATTCCTCCCCATCTTTAATGAAAGTCTCACCTGTCAAGTGTCAACCAATAACATTTTTTTTTCATGTGGAAAAAGAAGGAAATTTTAAATAGAACCTAACTGTCTAGCGAATTTTCTGAAAACTGGAGGGAAAATTTTTGAAAATGGTACTATTAAACGCTACAAAAGTTACAACTCCATTTTCACTTGAGTGCTTTAGAGTATTTCGGCCAACATTTTACACAATGCCATGGTATGGAAGGGCATAAAGTTCAAACGGACACATACAACATATTATGTAATAATAATAATGCTATACTTGCTATTGGGCAACCGCCCGGTGGCAAGTTCATCCTCCCCTCCCCATCACTTCTTTTCCAGACCCTTTGAAAACTTCCTAGCACCTTTTACTGTCACCACCTATCCTTCAATAAATTCCACTCTCTCACCGACCTACAAGCTTACGCCGCTCTGTTCGCCTCCATCTGTATTCTGTATCTTAACACAGTTGTTACCTCTCCCCCTATACATCCCCCTAGCCAGCCATCCTCCCTCTCCATTCACCACTCTGTATAACCTGACCAGCCTCTCCACCCTTCTCCCGTCCTTCAATGAATTCCAGTCCATCTCCTTCATCACTGATGGCCTATAGCTCCCTTCTTCACCATCCTGCCCTTTCTTCTTCACCTGCTCTAGTTCCTGCACCTCCCCTTCCAAGTATGGATCCCGTTCCGCTGCGGCATACCACAATGTGTGCTGCACCGTCAAGCCTTTTCCTTGACATCACTACATAATCCTCCCCAGCATTCCCAAAGCTATTCTGCCCTTCGTAACTTGTTCTACCTGCAATACTACAGTACTTCCAGGTATTTATAAACTGATACTTCCTCTAATTCCAGGCCATCCCATTTGTAAATGTCCCTGCATTTCGCTCTCTTTCTCAATAAACATCACTATCTTTGTCTTTCTAACATTGATAGTCATCACATTCCTCTCAGTTAGCACTGAATAATATAACACATAAAATTTCGTCCTCTTCTTACGACTCCAACATTAAATTTTGGACTATTGCAGCCACTAACGTAAACAATTAGCCTGAAACACGGTATTTATAACGGGGCACACGAAACATTTTTTGAACAGGACATCACGTCCGTACAAGACCCCTGCTATATCACTAATATGAAATTTTCTACACTTCGGTATATATGCCGAAGGACATGATAAAAAAAACAAACAAACTCACATGTGACTGCAGCAAGCGTCTCAACATATTCGGGATTGAATCAACTTATAATGCACTCTTTCCTTAATAGCGCATTGCACTCCAGTGTGAATACGAAACATGTAATGATTAACACGCACTTTCTCAATAAGACAGGTTCTACCATGACAGTGCTATTTACTGTTTTCGGCATCAGTAATTATTTATGTTGTCTATTTTCATTGACAATATATGGATCCAACATCAATTTCTTATACTACTTCCTATGCCGTGCAGTATAATCAAGTAAAGCCAGTTTACAGTGCGGAGTTAGGCGGTTGTTTTCCGGTAAAAAAAAGGTCACGTGATCAGAGTAGTTCAAAACTGAGTATTTGCCTATCTTTCAGGTGTATTTTGATGAGTATTAAAATCGACATAAAACCATTTTTGACCTAAACGATAATATACACAAATCGTGAGGGTGCCTCTCAAATAACTAGATATAAATTTCGCAGTTAAATATATAAAGTTATCAATTTTTTACGTTTAAATGGAAGTGTCGCATACTGTGTTTTTGGTTGAATTGCTTCCCATTCCCTGTATATTTGCCTTGGAAATAATTTTCTGACGAGTATAGGAGTTTTTAAAAGTTATGATAAGACTATAACCGAACTGAAATCTAATATAGTACGCTATTGAAGTCATCTGCGAGTGCGTTACTAGTGAAGCAGCCATGCGGGAGAGAGACAACTTTTGTTTACATTGGAATTGAACAGCCTTGCGAGGGCTATATAAACTCACTGGTTGTTCTGAATTTTCTCTAAATTTGTGTAATTCTTGCGTTTGTGAAATGTGAATTTGGAATGTAAACACGACTTAAAACTATAATCTATTTTTGATTTATTCGGCGACCAACGAAAACTAATATTAATGTATGAAAATGCATACGAGCCGGGTCCATGCGAGTTCAGTGTTTATAGTGTATTCCTATATACCTTGGATACATTCGTGAAAGATATCGCACAATTCTTGTGTGTATATGGATATGTTATTGCGTAAGTTTGTAAATAAACAATTGTAGTGTGTTTAATTTTAGCAAGTGCGGTTACGATTACTAACGTGCTGTGAATTTAAGGTCTAACCTGCAAGTTGCGGACTCGCAGGTAAATTCAGGCACTTTTATAGAACTGCAGTTAAGTATCTTTCTAAATGCCGATTTGCTATTTCAGTGTAGGAGTTAAATGGAATTCATTTGTTAGTAATGGCAAATCATCTCGTATACCAATACAAGGCTACTACACAGAATAAAAACTCCGCACTTACAATTTCTTTCTCCCCCAGTTAGCAGAGTTGCAGTGACAAACAAGAAATCAGCTGTTTATCAATACCAGAATGTAGGCCTACAACCAAATCAGTTCTCACAATAACTACTGAATGTAGTCTTCATGATTTGCAATTGTCATGGTTTCTCGAACTCACTCCATGCAATTTCTGGGGTGACAATCTGACCAATTCCTTCCGTGTATTCTTGGTTTACCATTCTCTAATGAACATGTTGTTGACAAGATGTTAAAGTAAATAAATAATGTTTACGTGTGTATGTTTAGATGGTTATGTATTTATCAGTAGGCTGTAATCATTACAGCAAATTACATGTTCATACATTTTATTGTTTGCAAAAGTAGTCAAAATCAAGAAAACTTAGATAAAGCCAATCTTTTACTATTACTATACCATCTGCAAAATAGAAAAACATTGCATGATTTTCTTTAAAGCCTATTTCACCCTTCTTAAGGATTTTTAAAATTTTACTTTTGAAGGCCACTATTTGGACATAGGCATATTTTAATATTGATGATGAATCATGGATATTTAGATGGAAATATTAAATTTTTTAAAAGCCTACTAGTAAATGAAAAAATGGGATGATGTTTATACATTAACTGAACCAAACATTGTCTAGAGCAGTTTTATCAATACATTTCTTTGTTATTTTAATCATGCCTTGCCACTCAAATCTGTAAAATAAAGTAGTAGCTCGAAAATAAAATTGATTAATGAAGGCCTGTCAGTCTCAGGACAGAGTTTAAAAACAATGCGCAAAATGCTAAGAACCCAGGGCAAAAATAAAAATTATATTGTAAGCAATACGAAAAATTATGTAACAAGTTACTCGGAGTAGCAAAGCAAAAATACAATGGAGAAAAAAATGAGCCTCCGTCTCCAATAAAACAAAAGTAATGTGGAACATTATTAATAATGCATTGAAATCTAGGCAAAGACATGTTAACCTTTCTTTAAAGTTGATGGTATTAAAATCGAATAGTTTTAATGACTATTTCACAAACATCATACTAAAATTACAAAATAAACACAGAACTACAAATATTATTCCTGCACACATATTCCAAAGACCTAACACTTGGAATACTAACACGTTGTTTTTCACACCTATCTCTGAATATCACTATATCTAAAGCAAGTGCTTATTGTTGCACATTACCCAATACTGGTCCACAGTGTATATGTATGTATGTATGTATGTATATATGTATATACATATATACCCACACTCACACACACACACACACACACACGCGTGATCGGTAGTTTTATGAGAAAATTATTTGATTGCACAACTAACACAAGCCAATAATAAACTGGTAAAACTTTCCACGTGAATTGTAATATATATTTATTTATTTATCACCTTTTTTGTTCAACACGAAATGCTTCGAATGTAACCTTTCTCTCAACATCATTCTAATGTAAACACAATGTTTTGAGATACTGTCAAGATGGCGGCTAGAGTCCATAGTAAAACCACCTGTCTCCAGTGGCTACCACTAATTCACAACATGCCATCTCCTGTATACTCATAACTCCGTGTCCAACAAGGAGTAGCTACGTCATATACAGTGCAGAGTTACTAAGTGAAGTCATTTTATTGTGTGAAGTTAGACAGTCGTTTTGCGGTAAAACAAGTCACGTGATCAACAGTAGACAAAAATATTGTATCACCCTATCTTTGACATGTATTTTGTTGAGTATTAAATTGACATAAATTAATATAAAACCGTTTTGACCTAAATGATAATATACATAAATCGTGAAAGCGTTCGTCTAAGAAAACTAGATATAAATTTCGCCATTAAATATGTAAAGTTATCAATTTTTTACATTTAAATGGAAGTGTTGTATACGGTGTTATGTTGATTTGCTTACCATTTCCTATAGATTTGCCTTGAAAATATTCCAGGAAATAATTTTCTGATGACTATAGGAGCTTTTCAAAGTTATGATAAAACTTTAACAGTACTAAAATCGAATGTAATAAGCTACTGAAGTCGTCTGCGAGAGTTTTACAAGTGAAGAAGTCATGTTGGAGAGACGCACTCTTATTTTCATTGAAATTGAACAGCCTTGCAAGTGCTATATGAACACACTACTTGTTCTGAATTTTCTCTAAATTTGTGTTATTCTTGCGTTTGTGAAATGTGAATTTGGCATGTAAACACGCCTCAAAACTATAATCTAATTTTTATTTATTCGGCGACCAACGAAAACTAATATTAATGTATGAAAATGCGTACAAGACAGGCCATGCGATTCCAATGTTTAATGTATTCGTATATATTGTCGAGGTAATGGAAATTAAATTGAGTGGTAGTAGTAATAGGAGTATTACTTTGCTGGCAGCATATAGACCACCAGGACAGGGATGGCAGGCAATTGAGATGATCAAGGAGAGGGTCGATAGACTAAAGGACAGGCAGTGGGTTGTTGTAGCAGGGGATTTTAATATGCCAGGGGTGAAATGGGTAGAGGGTGCAGAAGGACTGGGTAGCATAATGCAGAGAATGGCAGCACAGTTAGTCAACAGAGGATAAGTCCAGATAGTAGAAACACCTACGAGATAGAATGAGGAGGGTGTTGGGTCAGTGCTGGATGTGGTGTTGGTCAGACCTAGGAATGCTGTAGTTGGTGTAATAGTATTGGATGGTATAAGCAACCATCATATTCCGGTTGTATAAATTGGGATTGGCAAGATGAGAGAAGTGCAAATGGCAGAAAGGTTGATGTGGCAGTATAGGAGAGGAGGCAAGAAGGGGGCAGAAATCTTCCTGAGAGACGGGTTTAAAAAATGGTCTATGGAGGAAGGTGTAGAGGGGTTGTGGAGGGAGTTTAGAAGATTAATGGAGGTTATGTTGGAGAAATTTGTGCCAATGAAAAGGTTACGGACTGGGGGAGATCCCCCATATTATAGACAGGAGATTTTGAAAATGAAGAAGAAGTGCAGAAAATTACATGCCAAGTGGAAAAATGAAGGGATGATAAGATCTAAATAAATGATGAAACAAATGGGTAGGAAGCTTGAAAGGAAGATCAAACAGGCAAAGAATGTATTTCTGGGAAACATGGTGGAAGAATGAAAAGGCAAGAAATGGGGGATATTGTTTAGGCATGTTAGGCAGTTAAGGGGAGGAGAGGAAGGGATCCCTCTGCTGAAAGGAAGGGATGGTAGGTATGCGACAAACGACCAAGAAAAATCGGAGATGCTGCAAGGCCAGTACTTGTCAGTGTTTGATGCAAAGGAGGATTGGAATAGGGGTGCAAATAGTGTTTGGGAGGTGTAGTAAGTTTGATATGAGGGAGTGGGAGATAAAAAAAAGGCAATTAGGGGTTTGAAGAGCAGTAAGGCAGGGGGGACAGATGAGATAGGAAACGCAGCACTACAGTTTGGTGGGAGAGAGTTGGTGAAATATTTAAAGGTGCTGTTTAAAAAGTCCTTAGGAGAGGATAAGTTACCACAAGGTTGGAAGGATGCGATGGTGGTACCTATACACAAGCAGGGAGAGGATAGGGGGAGGCCTGGCAGCTACAGACCGGTAAGTCTCACATCAAGTACAGGAAAAGTAATGGAGAGGCTGGTGGTGCAGTATGTGGTGAGGTTAATGAACAATAGGAATTGGTTGGAGGAGTCCCAGCATGGTTTCAGGAGGGGTTACTCATGTGAGACTCAGCTGGCTAGGTTATTAGAGGATCTGGTGCAGGTAGTTGATGAGGGGAAGCAGGTGGATGCCTGACTCATAGATTTTGAGAAGGCATTCGATAAAGTGCCCCATGGAACATTGATGAGGAAAGTGGAGGAGCTGGTACCAGACAGGAGGGTAGTGGAATGGATAGGGAACTTTCTCAGGGGGCGAAGGCAGAGGGTGAAAGTGGGGGAGGCAATATCGGAGGAAGAGGAGGTTACGTCAGGGGTACTACAGGGAAGCGTGCTGGGTCCTTTGTTATTTACCATAATGGTAAATTACATGGGTTTGGGAATTAGAGGAAAAATCAGATTGTTTGCAGATGATTGTGTTGTATATGCTGGGGTGGGAGAGGGGGGCAGAAATTTGCAGGCGGACATTGATAAGATATGGTTGTGGACCAGAAAAAATAAAATGAAGATAAATGTAGGAAAAACTAAGGTAGTGAGGTTCACAAGGAAGAAGACGATAAGCAGGGACATGTACAGATGGGAGGGACAAGAGATAGAAGAAGCAGCAGAATATAAGTATCTAGGGATTGTACTGCAGGGAGACCTCAGGAGGAAAAAACAGGCATAGAGGGTGGTAGCAAAGGGAAGAAGGGCTCTGGGTATGCTGGGAAGGGTGCTGAATGGAGTTAGCTGTGAGGTGAAGGAGAAGGCGTATGGCACAATGGTACAGCCAATGTTAGAATATGCTGCAGCAGTATGGGACGTGGAGGTGGAGGTGCGAGAACTGGAAAAGGTGCAGAGAAAGGCAGCAAGATGGGTGAAGGGTAGGTGGAGAAGGCAAGGGCAGGATAATGAGGAAGAAGGGAACTACAGGCCATCAGTGATGATGAAAGAAATGGGGTGGAGCTCATTGAAGGGCAGGAGGAAAGTTGAACGGTTAGTCAGGATGTACAGGATGGTGAATGAAGAGGGATGATGGGGAGGGCTACACTGCAAGCTAAGTAAGGGAGTGTTTAGAGGAAGAGGAAACAACAGTAAGAAGCTTCAGAGGGTGTGGAGGAGAATGGAGCGGGGTAGGCAGTCCATGCTTGTGAGGGAGTGGAATGTGTTGAGGGAGGAATTGGTATCTGTGAGAGGGGTTGGTAAATTCAGGAAGGGAGTGGAAAAGGAGTTGGTTGGGTGAAGGAGAGTTGAGAGAGCTCGCCACCGGGCGGTAGCCTAATTGCGAGTGCATGTATGTATGTTTAAAAATACTGTAGATACATTCGCGAAAGATATCGCGCAATTACTGTTTGTATAGGGATATTTTTATATGCGTAAGTAAGTAAATTAACTATTGCAATGCATTTAATTTTCACAAGTCTGTGTGCGATTACTAACGTGCCATGAATGTAAGGTCTAACCTGTAAGTTGCAGACTCGTTAGAAGGTAGAGGCACCTTTATAAAACTGCAAATACGTATTTTTCTAAATGCCGATTTGCTATTTCAGTGTACAAGTTTATGGAATTCATTAGTTAGTAATGGCAAATCATCTCATAAACCAATACAAAGCTACACCTTATAAAAACTCCACTCTTACAATTTTTCCCCCCAAGTCAGCGGGGTTGCAGTGACAACTCACGCCACGCAATTTTTGGGGTGACTCACTAAAGACAATTTAACCAATTCCTTTGTTGTATTCCCTTCATTGTGTTCTTGGTTTATCATTCTCTAATGAACCTGCTGTCGACAAGATGTTAAATTTAATAAATAAAGTTTACTTGTGCATTTAGATGGTTATGTATTTAACGGTAGGCTGTAATTACAGTAAATGACTTACACATCTTATCATTTTCCAAAGGTAGTTAAAATAAAGAAAACTTAGATAAAGCGAATCTTTTCCTAAAACTACGCCATCTGCGAAATAGAAAAACATTGCGTGATTTTCTTTCAACTCTATTTCACCCTTCTTAATGATTTTTAAAATTCTAATTTCGAGGGCAACTAATCGGACATAAGCTTATTCTAATATTGATGATGAATCATGGATATTTAGATGAAAATGTTAAAAATTTATTAAGCCTACTTGTAATTGAGAAATGGGATGTCTTTTACAGAACAACCGCAGACACTACAAAACAACCACAACAATATTTTCTACTACCACCACGAACAACCTCTCCAGAACAAACATCATTTATCCATTAAAGGAACCAAACATTGCCTGGAAGAGTTTTATTAATACATTTCTTTGTTATTTTAATTATGCCTTTCCACTCATGTCTGTAAAATGTAGCAGTAGCTAGAAAATAAAATGGATTAGTAAAGGTCTGACAGTCTCAGGACAGAGGTTCAAAACAATGCGTCAAATGCTAAGAACCCAGGGGAAAAACAAAAATTATTCTGTAGGCAATATGAAAAATTATATAACAAGTTACTTGGAGTAGCAAAGCAGAAATACAATTGGGGAAAAATAGCCGCCTCCTCCTCAAATATAACAAAAGCAATGTGGAACATTATTAATAATGCATTGAAACCTTATGTCAACTTTTCCCTGAAAGTTGATGTTATCAAAATCGAAAATAGCATGCATATATCTAATAGTTTTAATGACTACTTCACAAACATCGCACTAAAATTGCAAAATGAACACAGAGCTACAAATATTAGTCCTGCACACATACCCCAAAAACCTAACACTTGGAATGCTAACATACTGTTTAGAGATTTAGAAGATGAGGTACGTATGACTCTGCTAAAAAAAAAAAAAAAAAAAAAAAAAAAAAAAATCTTATTTAATAAAACTGCCTTTGACTTATATTTTCAATGAATGTCTTGCCCAGGGAATTTTTCCTGACAGACTCAAATATGCAAAAGTAATACCAATTCATAAAAAAGTGACAAGGATAACTGATAAGTGATGGATAATTATAAGTATGTTGCTCTTCTTACGTCGTTTTCAAAAATTTTAAAGAAATTGATAGCAAATAAACTGACACAATACTTAATAAGAAACAAGGTTATTTCATTGCATCAGTATGACTTTGTAGAGGGCAGATCTACAGATCAAGCTATTTTCAGTTTTACTGAAAAAATATTGACTTCTTTTTAAAAAACAATTCTCAACAGGTATATTCGCAGATCTTTCAAAAGCTTTTGATTGTGTCGACCACAATATTTTATTGCAAAAACTTGAACTATGTGGAGTAATAGGTGTAACCAATAATATGTTTAAATCATATCTTGAAAACTGTAAACAGATTACTGCCATAAGATATTATGACGAAAATCACTTTACAGATGTTATGTCCAATACCAGAACTACTCGAGTAGAAGTGCCACAGGAAATAATACTGGGACCAATTGTATTCTTAATATTTATGAATCTGATTTTACAGAACAAATAACAAACAGCTCAGCTATAATGTTTGCGGGTGACACAAACATTTTGGTAACTAGTTCAAATAACTCTGTTCTTGAAGAAAATATCAAACAAACAGTCACTGAGATGTCCAGTTGGTTCCAGTATAATATATTAATACCTATTAAATGTAAAAAAATATATGCTCATGAATTTAATGCAAATAAATAAACATACAATGCAGGATGAAAGATGCTAAACAATAGAAGGTTACAGATAATAAATAGTACTCAATTTCTAGGGCTCATTGTAGACAGTAATTTAACATGCAATGAGCATGTTGATAGTGTCTGTAAAAAATTTAGTTCAATATGTTCTTCTCTCTATCCGTAGCCAAATGAGAACCACTGCAATTGAGACAAGTAGGCATTTACTCCGTGCATTCCGAAAGCTGATCGTTACCTGCACAAGCAGGGCAACTGATTTTTGTACTGCGACAATTCTTCCCAGTGTGCCCAAAACGGTGACACTTATTGCACATAATAACTGATTGGATCTTAGGTTTAACACTGTATAGGTGTTTATAAACCAAGAATCTGTCGGGTAATAGTTGACCCAAAAAGGTTAGAGCAATAAGTTTGGTGGGTCGGTAAATTGTTTCATTGGATTCATAAAAATGCTTGGACATTCGTTCTACTTTAAGTAATTCATATGGAGTTTCAATACCATTAAAGATTTCTCGTTCTAATAGATCCAATGGGATTCCATATATAAGGCCTTGCCTTTGTAGAAGGGAAAGTGGAATGGTCCCTTTCAATTTATGTTGGCTAAGTAAATCTTTGGGGGCCTGCGCCGTTTTCATAGTCAGTTTAAGACGATTTGGAACCACCCTTTGAATTTGTATAATGTCCTCAGATAATCCGTATAGTTACTTCCCTACAGACACGGGATGAAGATTACCGACATTCTTGCCTATACTTTCGACGAAGACAATGTACGTTCCCAGACATGTGCGACTGTACAATGACACAGTCATTTGGCGATGATCAGAAGGTAATAAATCGTTCTGCAAAGTAGAGGCAGCAGGTGACGGGGTACAAGCAAATTGATCCTTCGAAATCGCGGGATAGTGTTGTGAAGATTGCGATCAGTCATCTGCAGGGCAAGCATCAACGACACTCACCTCGTGGTCCATGATGTTGTTATCCCCCATTATAATGGGGGATGATTACTCAATGAGATGGAGGTAGGCGTAGCTGTCTCATCTTCAATGTGATGTCGTGAATATTACACTTGGCAGTAATTCACACTATCGCTATTATAAAAGGTAGAAAACAGATTTCACTCAGGACCGTTTGCTTGTACTTTTCTGAAAGCAATTCATAGCAAACTACCCGATCTGAATACCTCGAGAGCTAGTTAGCAAATTCTACCACACACAGTCCAAATGTGTAGGGAATGGGAAGCTATCTATTTATCTATCTATCTATTCTAAAGCTTCCAAATGCACCGGGCCTTGGATTTAACCATACAGCCATACAACCATCTAATTCCTAATACAAGAAATGTCGAAAACAACAAAAACATGAGTATCCACACAGAAAATCATCACAGGGTCATACAATCCAAGATTCGAAGAACCATTAATGTCGTAGAAAAGTCAAGTCCCACAAACACATAGTGACGTCGAGATTCCGACATCGAGGTTAAAAAATACGAAACGTACACGACGGCGGATACTACTCTACTATAAAGGGAAGCAAATCAACCAAGACACAGTATACAACACTTCCATTTAAATGTAAATAATTGATAACTTTACATATTTAACGGCGAAATTTATATCTAGTTATCTGAGACAAACACTCTCATGCTTTATGTATATTATAATTTAGGTCAAAAATTGTTTTATATTAATTTACATCGATTTAATACTCAACAAAATACACGTGAAAGATAGGCCGATATAATGGTTTTGGCTACTGGTGATCGAGTGGCCTTTTTTACCATAAGACAGCTGTCTAACTCCATGCTATAAACTGACTTCACTTGTTAACACTGCACGGTATAGCCACTCCCCTGTCCAAAATGCTCGTATCTTTCAGGAAAACTGCCCAAAATATTTCTTTGTATTTTCTACCAACATCTGTCTAAATATATATAGGAGAAAGATTCATATTATAGGGGAAAAGGATATACCTATGAAGGAGTGTAGAGGTAACATAGATTAAAAACTGAGGTATACCGATTTTTTTCTTTTGTTGATGTTCATACCATTGCCAGCACAACTGTCATATTTCATCGGTATGAATGTGTATATATGGATGTATGTATATGTGTGGGTTTTAAGTTCAAATTTTTCAATTCGCGTTTACAACCAAAGTGGCTGACATCTACCAATGGAAAAATGTACTTGTATAGAGGGTGTAAATAGCATTTTCTGGTATGACTGACTGTAGTAAAGTGAAATGTGATGATTATGAAAGTAGATTCTTTTTAGGTGACATTAAGCTTCGTGTCTCTCAACCATCATTTGTGTAGAGCAGAGCTAGGCTGTGCAGTTACACCAAACAGCAAAATAATTGTACTAGACGATGCCATGAATGAATGTACTATTTCCATCCATGAGCCAGTGGTTCCGGAAGTCTTCTATCAACAAATTAATATAAATAAATAAAAAGTTTGCACATGGAGTTGAATGAAACGACATTTGTGCAGCGAGTGCAGTGTATTCGCCAAGTTTAAGTGGGATGTATGGAGATCCAAATTAACTGTTATAAAGCAGTGTCTGTATTGGCAGCATCATCTGTAGAGTCCTTAGTATAAGCTTCCAGCTCTCTAGGGAACGTCTAAATAAATATAGAAAATATATATAATTTCAAAGACTTTATCACCTGAAATGAATTTATTTAACTGCAAATTTATCCTGGATATTTTTTTTTTTTATAATTAAAGGAATATTTGACATGAGCCCAAACTCGCTTGCCTCGCGAGCATTTGCTGCACCAAAATACAACAACGGCTGAGCATTGTGCCGACGACAAGAACATCGAGCATGGCCATCAGCTACAGTATTTCGACGGTGTCTGAGAAAGCACCCACTTTACCAAACATCATGCGAGTCAGCTGACAGTCCCACTTTGATCCGACCATGTGGGCGACACCAGGGCAACCACATGGTTCGTATCCCAACTGACCGGCATGTTTGCTAACACTCAGTGCTGCGCCAACAGAGTGTAGCATGAATGATGGTGACTTCAGGCTTCATAGCGCCCCTGATCAGGATGTGTACGAACAACCAATGTCATTGTGCAACACCTAGTGTTTACGAATGCGTGTGGTGCCCAAAAGCAGAGCATAACCCTTCCCAGATTACACAGTGTGTAAACCACGAATGAATTGTATTTTCAGACATTATTACAAATTATGTGAAAGTGAAGTGTCAATGACTTCCGACTTGGAGCGTGGGCTTCACCCATACCAACACTAGGGGTGGTTCAATTGATATGTTTTTAGTAGGAATAGCGAGTGTAAAAAGGTACATGCTTATTTTTCTACAGCAATCAACAGATTTACAGACTCTGATAAACACACCTCCAGCACTACCTGTCCGTAAACCTAACAACATGTAAGTGCATTGTTATGCATAATTAAGTAGGTTGTTCAGTATAGACAACATGTAATTTTTTCTAGGGACACTGTTCAACTACATCTAGTTAAGGGAGCTTTCCCACCTATGCATTGTAATCAATTAAGGGCCTAACCCTATTTTCATTTTCTTTTTGGTTCACGCATCTTCCAATTTCCGACATCTTCATAGCAAGTGGCCGGAAAGACGCCGGCAGCCATTTAGTCTGAAGTGGGCATTCAACGGAGTAGGCTGCACATTTTGCGCCTCCCGGGTACTCCATCAATGTCTTTGTCTTCCACCAGGAACAAAAGTTTTAACATACTTTGTAATAAGAACATTATTTACTATAACTTCATCGTCCTGGAGAAGGGCCTCTCCACTTCCTGCAGACCTACAGACCCAAGAGTGTAAGTTAAACTTTAATCTGGAGAGCATATGCTAATTTTTTCCAGCATCAGCCCGTAACGGGCTCAGTACATCGGGTCCGATTAAAGACGTGAGCATCATCAACTGCATGTAGGGTCAAAACATCAATAAATGACTGGAATCCCCAAGTCAGCATTTGGATTCACAGCCCTTGCCTCTTAAAGGCACTTTAGAAGCTGGACCCACCAACCAGCCAATCTATGGGTTTTTAAGCATTTTGAGTTTAGCTGGTGTGTGGAGTGGCCTTACAACTCCGCATTTAGCTCACTTGACACTGGCATTACTTTCCACCTCACAACGTGCACCCACAGTGGTGCTGGGCCAACTGTGACTGTGTACGACCAGCAGCCTAACAAACCACATATTAACCCTTAAATTGAGACGTACAGGATCTGGAGAACAGCCTAGCCACCTGGGTGATTCGGCCACGACCCACAACAGCAGAACAGTCGGTAAGAAATCTACAAGATTTCTCTGGTGAGTGTTTCCCATTGGAACTCTGAACGAAGAATGGTGCAGAAGTGATGCCACTACCATTCTCCAACCCCAACCTCAAGTCAAATGGCACCCTTCTGGTATAGCTGTAAAAGCTAAACGTTCAAATGCCATAGTCTCACGACTAATGGCACCATTCCGGTGTAGCTGTAAAATCTACGTTTTCGTGTGCCATAGTCTCACGACTAATGGTACCTTTCCAGTATGTGTGGAAAAACACACTTTTAAATTATTTTCCAAATTTTTAAAAATTTCAAAAGTCACATTTGCAAACTCACGGTGCAGCAAATTTCATATACCATTGTCTCACGACCATGGCACCCTCCTGGTATGGCTAGAAAAGCCATTTTTCTAACTTTTGTAACTTTAAAAAAAAAAATCGAAAGTTTCATTTTCAAATTTTGAAAAGTTGTTTTCAAACATTTAAAATGTGCTAGCCATTGTGGCATTCATTCTAGGACATCGTAAATGTGTACATCAAGCTACATATCACAAACATAACAAACAAATTGCATTATTTTTAAATCAACTTACAAGTGTTGGAACTGTATGTAAACTTCGCAGATGTCAAGTGCATCAATGTAACATAATCTGGATGTATCTCATAACAACCTTTAGGTGTTATGTATGTGGAAATAGCCAAAAACTACATTTCAGTCACTTTTATAAAACCGTGCCAAAAATGGCACACCTGAGTTTTACAAAGCAATCGGCAAAGTGTGTAACTGTGCATGCAGCATAATTGTGATTAAATCAAATGGCACCAAACTTTCTCAATCTGTTTCTGCAACTTGTAACATTTTTTATGTTTTTCATAAATTTTTATAAAAAAAATTTCACATCAAATTTTAAGTTTAAGATCTGTTTAGGCACCAGGAGAGTGTCACAACGAAGTTCTAAAATCGCTACAACAGTTTCAGGCTGTTCAAGCACAATTTCAAAAAATTTTGGCAATCATTTCCAAAAAATTTCAATAAAGCGGAAGGACAAGTGGCCAACATCGACCATTCCAATAGCACACCCCGCATTATTGAATGAAACGGCCATTTTCTGTCACCCGATCACACCACCTCATGATTTCACATGCCACTGTAGAACCAGGAATCCGAGCAGCAATGAAGATGCGCGAGTACATGCGAGCAGCACCCCTCCCCCCAGCGCGCACCACTCTGTGCCGGTCATACCTGCTCACGGAACGATAGAGCAGACTGCCGCAGGTAGAGAGGTCTACGACCCCGCATCAGCTGTAGCTACTAACAATAACTACTGTGATACATCTCCCATTCTCAGCTCAAGCGAACACACAAATGAGAAATATGACTATGCATACTTCGGCGGAAAAAAACAGTAGTCCTCTGCAACAAGTGTGGGTGCTCGGTCGCGATCACAGCCACCATAGACTTTTTTATTATTAATTCAAATAAATGCCAGTTTACACACACAAATCATAATCGACGGTCATGTGCCTCGATTAATAATACAAATCAAGTAGCATGCACCGCATTACTTCAAACGTCTGAAGGAATGCTAGCCAAGTTGTGCTGGACCTGCATACACCCAAAATAAACACCCAGTTTTGCAAATCCCCTTCTGGGAAAACCATGTCAGTGCAAACAAGAGCACACTGCAGAAGAACAAACAAAACCACATGCAATTCAATTACGGGCATATGAATGGTGCACTAATTTTGTACGGTTTTATGGAAAGGGACAGAATGTAATAACTAGCGTACACTATAAACAGCCATACCACTGTTTGTGTGTGTGTGTGGTGTTATGACAGACAGTCAGAAATGATGCTGGCCTATCCAAACATACTCAGTGGTAACCAATTACCACCAACACACTGCCAAGAGCCCATGTGCTACGGTGTCGGGATTGACATAGTGAAGTACAGGCATTGTAGACATCAGATTCACCAAAGGTGTGTTCCCCTGAATGTGTGGATAGCTGACATGGAACAGCCATACGAATTCCAAGCATTCACAATGCGCCGTACGCAATGTATGGTAATACAAACTGCCATGCAGAATTCATGCCCTGCCACTGTTTTCACCATACCGCTTGGGCACTCTATGTCATACCTATGGCAACAAGAACAATCACAGAACAGGGAAAATGTGCAGAAACAAAACAATGCTTAAACAGACAATAACATGCTAGCACTGTTTCAATCGTTACCGATGTTTGCGAGCGTACCGACAGAGGAATGCCGGGCCTGCCTCGAGGACTGTACAACCCAGCTCCACCACTATGATGCATGTGAGGAAGTGTGGCCTAATGGTGTCGGGGGCCAGCTGAGCAGAGACGCATGACAATAGTGGCGATCGATCACCCACTATGGAATTAAGTGGAAAAAATTTTTGTCAGCAGTCCACTACCAACATAATGGTACATTCCCCGTATTACAGGCACGCAGTCTCACAGAATTCGACAAACAATCAATCCACAAAACTCTAATGACTTTCGTTACATGGAAGATACGTCTGGTAAAGCAGTATAACCCAAGTATGATCGTGACCGATGTATTGGAAGTAGTAGCCAAAATGGTCCTACCAGAGTACCACGGCACATTAGCACCACTCGTTCATGGCCTGCTAAAGGCGTTTATGCTCTCGACAAAGATGTTGGACAATACCAAGCACGAAAACCAAAACAGCGAGAAGAGTATACCACAAAAGGCAGCCGGAAGGTTTGGCAGAAGCAAAGCCAATTACAGTGGGGTTGGTAATAATGGCACGACTCGCGGGGACACACCTTCTGTTGTGTCACAATCACTAAAACCAAGTGAACTCATGGTAATTACCAAGGGCAAATGGGTATAAGACAAAACGAAGATACCACCCTACCCAGCAAAACTCTCCAGGTGAGCAGTACCACTGGAATAAAAAAGAGGAAAGGCTGTGGACGCAAAGGATAATCCACCACTGCCGGGAAACGAGGATAAGGGTGAGGTCGACTGGACGTCACCACTCCCAGTCCCGACGAACTGATACCGACTCGCACCCCACAACAGGCCCTACTGCAGCAGCTCTTCACAAATCAACAACATACACTAAGTAAGTTTAAATGCATTGCAGTAAACATCAACAGTGTGAAGTGCTATGCCCTTATTAAGATGGCTGCATGTCACAACTTTGTATAGCCAAGGTTCATTGATGTGAAAGCTCTGCAGCCTCACAGTGAAGCCATTCACTTAGCCACAACCAACAATAGTGGGGAAACTATGTGAGAAGTCAACATCATGGTATACATAAGCGATGTTGAGACAAAATTGGTAGCACTCATCAATAGGCTATGTGAAGACATCATTCTCTCTCTCCCATGGCTAACCAAACGAAACTCGATTACTGAACCAGCAGCAAGGAGAATCCATTTCGGCACAAGGAAGCATAGAACAGTCTACAATCTAGATTCCTGCCCTAGCAACCATGCACCCACCAAGCTTGACGATCTGGACCATAAGATGTCACCATCTTACCATGATGTGGTACAGCAAGTGCTGGAGGAACAATGGGACATATTTGCAACTGCATATCCGTTACGATGAACTAACATCGTGGAACACGTAATATCAACAGGACATGGCAGGCCAATTTCACAACACCAGCCACCAGAGTAAGATCATTGGAGAACTTATGTGCGAGATGTTAGCAGAGGGGGTCATCAAACCGACAGAGAGCCACTACAATTCGGGAATCACATTGGCGGCGAAGAAAGATGGAACATAGCGTTTCTGCATCTATATTTGAACTCTCCACCTGGTCACCGAAAGAGCTCCCCCTCCCTACATCAGCATTAAGGATGAGCTTAACATCTTAGGAAAGGGCAAAATCATGTCATCCCTGGATCTGTGCAGTGGCTATTGGCGGGTTCCAGTGAAGCCAGAAGACAGTCAAAAAACTTAATTCACCATGCCAGGTTGGAAGGTGGTTTCAATTCTGTGAGATGCCATTCAGGTTGAAATGCACACCATTCACATCTTAAGCCATGGTGGTTCAGGTACTATACAGTCAGGTAGACGACAACATGCTCGCCTGCCTAGATGACGTAGTCATTTTGTCCGAGATGTGGGAGGACCACATTCATCGCCTCTCCCTAGTACTGGAGTGCCTTGTCATCAATGAGCTCACGTGTGTGAACCACAAATGCCACCTAGGAAAAGTACAGTTGGACTTCTTGGGACATATTGTGGACAAAGGCAGTAACAGACCAAACAACAAACAACTGCAAATGATAGAGGACTACGAGATACCACACAGCAAGAAACAGGTTCGGAAATTGTTCTGCCCATTGAACTGGTTGCATGAGTACATCCAAGACTTTGCAACTATAACCGCACTCATGTCACCCAGTCACAAATTTTGAATGGAACGCCAAAGCTGAGGACAGTTTCCTGGCTATCAATAGCCATTTAGGGAGTGCAAGGCCTAACACACCATGACCCCAGTAGACATCTCTATGTCCAGCTCGACACCAGCGAACAATGCCTAGGCACCATCTTGTTCCATCTTGGCGACAACGGCGAACAGCTTATCATAGAATGCAGCAGCATCAAGTTAGGGCTTATCGAAAAACAGTGTGACATCAACTAGAGAGAGAGAGAGAGTACCTTGCAGTAGTATGGGTGCTCAAATGGTACCACCCATATTTGAGTACCAGTGCTTCATGCTACAGACTGCTAACTGTTGTCTGGTATGGTTACACAGCATGCATGAAGCATGGAATAAACTGACTTGCTTGTCAATGCTACTGCAAGAGTGCAATTTCAAACTCGAACATGTACCAGGCACAGAGAACCAGCTGGCCGACCTGCTGTCCAGGTCACCAAGTGCAGAAAGCACAGTGTATGATTAAGAAGAGTGGGAAGGAATGCTTCCCCCAACCTTGCTGATTATGTCGGTGACACCAACATGCCAAACTGTGCTAACCTTGTTTTACCATACGTCAATCTCGATGATCTCTGTTGCACTGTAGCAAGGACACAAATAATGGAATCAGATGTGCATACCAAGGTCACACTCTCTAAAGAGCAGACCACAGACCAGTGGTGCATAATGAACAATCATGTGGAGACCAGGCCACGTGGAGACAGCATCGCCTGGAAAATCTACATGCCAGTCGTACAATGTGCAGATGTACTCTACTAGATGCACAACACAACATTTGCAGGGCACCCAGGTGTGAAGCAAACTAAGCTGAACATGTTACGACACTTCCATTGGCCCGGCATATCACATGACATATGCGATTACATTCTACAGTGTCTTTCATGCAACCACTTTAAGGCTCTATGTGCCTACGGCCAACAACAGCCACAACATATAACACCCAGGAGCCGTTCGAGACGGTATCCCTCGACCTCATGGACCTATACCCCAAGATATCGACGAGGAAAAGGATCGTGGTGGTTGTCATCGACTTGTTCTCCAGGTGGACAGAGGTGTACCCAATGCCTAAAGTGCGCACCAGGAACATCACCCATATCCTGGAGAATGAGTTTTTCCCATGGTGGAGATATCCCCGATGTTACTGACAGACAACAGAACACAATTCGTTGAAAGTAAATGGTGCAATCTTTGCACACAAAGTGAGAAGTGATGTAAAGCACAGTAGCAATCTATCATCCTTGCGCCAACCCTTGGAGTGTAGAAATGAAGACCTCAAGGTCCAACTGCACCTCTGAGTGGGGAAAGATCACATATCCTGGGCCGACTAACTACTCAGAACACTCTTCACACCCTACCGCTGTACCAAAAATGCAACAGGCATGTCACCTGCCACAATATTACAGGGACATTGAGTTGACACTCCTAGGCGAATACAACTGTCTGCCATCAGATAGAGCTGGTGAACCAGAGTGCAGTGCCCCCAGGCAATGGTGAATAACACTGGAAGCAGTAAGTTTACGCCAAGCTACTTGCATAAACAAGTGGGTACTCCTCACTGCGCGACCACCGAAGCTACTATGACCAGGGCAGAAGGTCTTTGTCAGCGAGCACCTGCTGCCCTCAGTGCACAAAAACTTTTGTGCCGGTCTCGGCAAGTGTAGTGGTCTGCATGTACTGACAGAGGCTTTAGGACCACTACATTTCTGGTCCGCATCAATCGCCGACAGACCATCTGCATCCACAAAGACGATCTCAGGCGAACTGCGTGTCAGAAAGCTCAAGCAGAGTCCGCAGATGCCGAACCACAACAACCGCCACATGACAAACGATCAGCACAAGCCGCAGAATCGTCAGACGGCCACACAATGCGACACTTGTTATGCCCTACATTGCCTGCCTTTCAAATACCCTCAGGGATAGTAGGTGGAGGACAGACTCAGCATCAAACACCATGGCAGTCGAAATATTATCAGCAGAAGCTACAACAATGATTACAGGTGTCACAATGCCCCACTTTGTGATGCCTGACATGGAGATTCCCTGTGCCGAGATGTCCACACCAACGGGCCCTATCGAACCCCGTATGGACGAGAAGACACCCGGGGGCAGCAAACCCAGACAGGCTGATCTCCCTGTGGCCGTCACATCGACAGCGGACACCACATAGTGCAGCACTGCAGGTACTCTATGGACGGCCAACCAGACGTCCGAGGGGAAACACCTCAACAGGGACTCCTGCGACCCCCTCGACGTCGCCAGCTAAACCGGCGCCCCAGTACCAGTAGCACTTTTGTCGTCACGACAAAAGTGGGAATGAAAGCAACACACCTCTACACCGCTCCAAACGGCCTCGTCCAGTCATGCAGGCCCAGTGCGTAGTCTGTCAGGACTGTATGCCCCACAGCACTACCAGGCACCAGCACGCCCATCAACTGCTCCCAATGGTGCCACTCAACACAACACCAGCAGAGCGACCCTCAATGAGCGCTAGATCCTGCGACCATGCAGGGCCCGGCCGTTGGTTCCAGCGTACTGTGCCTGATGGCGTAGCTACCCAAAAGCAGAGCATAATCCCTCCCAGTTTATGCAAAGTGTAAACCACGAGTAAACTGTGTTACAAAACGTAATTACAAATTAGATTAAAGTGAAGTGTAAACGACTTCTTACTTGGAGCAATGGTTTAATCCATGCCGACCTAAGCTTAGCCCCCACAGGCATCACCTGACTGGAGCAACTTAGTTTATGTATTTTGCTTAGGTACAAGTGAAAAAGTATACATTTTTAATTTTTTAGCAGTCAGCAATTTAGGGAGTCGGATAACACACTTACAGCACTACGAGTCCAAAAAACCTAACAATGCGAAAGTGTACTGTCATCAGTAATTAAGTAGCTTGTTTAGCATAGAGAACATGTAAGTTTTTGCTAGGGACAATGTTCAGTCTACAATTAGTTAAGGGAGCTTTCTCACTCATGTATTGTAAATAACTAATGGCTTAACCCTATTTTGCATTTCTTTCATGCTCACGCGTTTCCAACATCCGGTGTCTTCACAGCAAGTGGCCGGAAAGAGTCCGGCAGCTATTTATCCAGAAGCGGGCATTCAATGGAACAGACAGCACAATTCGCGACTCCCGGGCACATCATCAACTTCTTTGTCTTCCACCAATAACAATAGTGTTAACTTCTTTATTAGCCAGAACAGTATAACTTAATGTAGCTTAATCGCCCAAGAGGAACACCTCTTCAACTCCTGCAGACGGACAGTCTCAGGAATGTAAGTTCAACTTTTAAACCAGTGAACACATACTCATTTTTTCTCGTCAGCACCCGACGGGCTTAGTGTGTCGGGTTTCCTTAGTGACATGAGCACCATCAATTCGTTTTGTAGTGTCGAAACATCAATAAATGACTGCAATACCCAAGTCAGCATTTTGATTTATAGGCCTTGCCTCTTAAAAGCATTTCGAGAGCTGGACACGCCAACCAGCCATTCTAAGGGTTTTTAAGTGTTTGCAGTGTAACATGTACTTTTACCAGTGTTTAATTGGCAAGTGGAGTGGCCTTATAACTCCACTTTTAGCTCGCTTGATACCAGCCTAACTGTCCACCTCACAACGGGCACACGGGGCGGTACTGGGCTGACAGCGACTGCCCACAGCTAGCAGCCTATCGAACCTCAATTAATAACCCTTCAATTGAGGCGTAGAGGATTGGGAGAGCAAGCCTAGTTACCTGGGTGACTTGGCCACGACCCACAACAGCAGAGCAGCTGGTAAGAAATCTACCATACGTCTCTGGTGAGTGTATCCCGCCAGAACTCTGCATGAAGAACGGTGCAGCAGTGACGTCCCTACCATTCTCCAACCCCGATCTCATGCCACATTGTACAAAAAGTGATACATTAAGCTCTTATTATGAATTATTTTTTGTTTTGCCAAAACTGTTTAATTTATATTTTGTTTAGAAAACATAACTCTGTGGACATTATAATGGATGCACAACATCCAAGTAGTATACGTAGGTACGAATAAAAGTTGAACACCATATATTTTCATGTGTCCATTCACATTCACACTTAGTGTACATACGTATGTTGAAAAGAGAGGGAAAGTTGCTCAACTTTCAACGTCTACAGACGGGTGAACTCTCAACCAATCAGAATGGCCTATTTAAGAATAAATATTATTATTATTACTGTAACTATTAAGATAATAACATGAATACACAAAATTCCGTACTATTTGGTTAATGATGTACAATATTTTGCACAAAGCCTACAAAAACAATACACAAAATAATAATCTCGCTTCTCAAAGATACTTTCTGATTGAATGTCTGCCAACAGAAAACATACGTCACTAAATATAAATGGACGTGTTTCCTCTGAGGACAGCACTTTGGGAGCGAGCCTCGTCCTTTTTCGGTTGCAGCGTACTCTTGTGCTGATAAGCCACGCCTTTTCAGCTATGTAGACGAAAACTGTAGGAGCAATTGAGAGGGTGTTCTTTTAAAAACAAATTCAATGTATGCTGAACAACTTTAATGACAAAATATTTTGCTCCTGTGTCAGTTTGCGAAGTAACACACTTAAGTATTTGAAAAAAAAATTATATAACTGGAATGTGATGAGTTTAGGTCTCAGATTTGTTCGGTGGTGTCGACAAACATGAATTTATTAACATAACATTTTTTTAAAATGAATACTGATATACATTAATTTTTTATGGTGAGATACAGTTTAGGATAAGTCAAAACTGTTTCCAGAGAAAAAGTAATTCTTTTTTTTTTTAGTTTTTCAAGCTTTAAGACGGTCTTAATTATGCAAAATATATATTATCTGATTTTTTTTATATTTGGTAACATCGCACGCAGAAACTGGGACAACACTTATGGCGGTTGGTATGTCTTAGAAAGATAGGGCGAATGCCCATTTACCTCCACACTGCAAATCTAAGATTGGGTTGCTCTATAGATTTTAAAAATAATATTTCTTTAAAATCTGTTAAGTGAATATGTTAGAAATGAAAAACTTCATGATTTAAAATCTATGTTGCTTTGAAATCTGAGCTGAGTGATTGTATTAACAAAGATTAATTTAATGATTTTGCTAAAAGTACATGAAGGTATCATGAAAAAAACTAATGAAATGTTGCACTATATAATTGATTCAAAGATATATGATTAATAATAATACAATATGATCTAGCTTAAATAATTATGATTTATAAACTAAATGAAATAATTATATTAAAAATGAAAAATGAGACGATTTTCAAGAACAACTTAAAATTAATCACAAAAATTAAAACAATGGATTTGATAAAAAATTAATGATTTACATAAGATTTAATTTGAAAATGTTGATTTCAGAAATATTATTGTTCAACTATAAAATACTATAAAGCAATTAAAACAAGATGTCACTTTTAAATCTGAGTTAAGTGATTATTTTAAAAATGAAACCTTCAATCAATTTAAAAATGATGTTGCTTTAGTATCTGAGTTATGTGATTATATAAAAATGATAATTATGATAATAAACCTCAAGAGATTCAAAATAAACATAAAGATTGAAATAAATTTGCCACATATGATTTAGATAAAATAATTTATCTACCTAATCGAGTACATGGGTTATAAAATCAAATTGTTTTGCCAAAGTTTAAGTAATAAATTAATTATATAAATGGATATTTAAAGTGTTTCATTATTTTACAAACTAATATTTAAAAAATATAAATTATGGCAATGAAAAAAAAAATTAACAAATGTCGCTAATCCAATTGCTCCTGCTGGTACAGTTAATTCAGAATACTTTCAACTAAATAGAATACAAACTATTAATTCAACTGGGGAATTAGCACCAGGAAAACCAACCAATATTTTGAATTATGTACTGGATCAAGTTATTTTTCGTTTCTATTTGATTGTACAGTTTTCAGAATCAACCCAGATGTTAATTATTCATCGCTTTTAAGAATAGTAAGAAGAGGGCATGGTATTGATTTTAAAAAACCATCTGTTATAAAAAATGGTGATCAAATAACTTTTTAATCAGTTGATGGAATTCAAATCTCTAAAGGATATCAAATAAATATTTGTGTGTTTAATGTTTTTAAATAAATATAAAAAATCTTTTATTAAATGGATAACACATGGTGTTTATAAGTGTAAGAAAGTTACTGGAAATAATAGTATAAAATTTTAAAATACTTAAATTGGTAAAGTTATTCAAAAAAATAAATGTCAAATATATCACTCGAATAAATCAACATTATTAAAAAAATCTTGTTCATTAGTAAAGGAATAATATTTTAACTATATAAAACATTAGAAAAATTTTATTAGAAGAAGATTTATTCATTTGGAATCGATGAGTTGTGCAAGCTGATTTAGTTGAAGTTAATTCAGGAAATTTAAAAGGAATGTCAACTATAAGTAAAGGATATAAATATATATTAACTATTATCCATGTTTATTCTAAATATGGTTTTGGTATTCCAGTTAAAGATAAATCTGCTTATAATGATGTGAAAGCTTCTGAATCAATTTTTTAAACAAGAAAACCAAATCATTTACAAACAGTTAATTGCAAAGAATCTTTTTTTAAATATTGAATTTGAGGAATCAATAAAAAATATTATATAAATCATTATTCATCATACTTAGAAAATCAGGATATTTCGGTTTAAAAATTCAATAGAACTAAAAAATAAATAAAATGTGGAAAAAATTTGCTTTGAATGGAAATTGTAAATGGATTGAAATTTTATGCGATTTAACAAAAGAATATAACAATACCAAATATACAACATTAAAAAATGAAACCTATAAATGTCAATAAAATTGATTAAATTATTTTTTTTAAAATCTAAACAATAAAAATGTATCTGCTGAACCCAAACATATAATTAGCGATATACTTAGAATTAGTTGAATGAAAAATAATATATTTGAAAAAGGTATTGCAGCTAATTGGTCAAAATAATTATTTTTAATTGATAAAGTTTTTAATTATGATATGCCAACTTATATTTTTTAAATAAATAAATGATGATGAAATAAATGGATATTTTATAAATATGTAGGTATGAAAACTGATTAGAATGAACATTATTTAGTCGAAGAAGTTTTAAGAACTAAAGGGGATAAAATTTATGTGAAATGGTTAGAATTTGACAATTCTCATAATTCATAGTTAAATAAAAATTAAGTTTTTTGATAACACTTGGAAACATTTCTCTCTCTTCATGAAGTTCATTAATTCTATTTAAAAGTTCATTTTCTGTAAAAAAAAATAAAAATAAAAATAAAAATAAATTGATACTTAATGTCTCGCTCTTTTAAATAGCTTTATTAAATTTCGATCGTATACAAATCCTAATATTTTCTTATCAATTTGGATGTCTATCTTGAAGTGTATATAAGCGTATGCTAATTTTTTGTTTGTATTCTGATAGCGTAATAATTAGAATTAATTTCACAATAGAATAATTTTAATAATATATAATTTGGTGTTAGATTAGAATTTTGTGTTCGAGGAACAATATTTGTCTCATATTTACATCAACAGCTATTCGAGTTCTTTCGGTACGCGAAACTAATTGAGTATTTTGCTTTTATATTTAATTATCTTTGATTATATTTGTTTATTTTAAATAATATTTTTTATTGCTAAATATATGATTTAATTCTTAGGTTTAGATTCAGCAGTTTTTCTTATTCATGGGAGAATTTCATGTGTAACCCATTTCTAGCCTACTTTCCGAAGGAAAGAAAGGCTTATGAGAACACTTTCTTGTATGTATGCATGTATATGTGTGTATGTAGGTGTCTGTGCATGTGTGTTCCCCCCCTCCCCCACCCACAATTTTTGAACACACGTACACCTGACTTTCCTAGTTTTTCGACCACGTCGAGAACTTACTTTCAAAATGGTGGTCATTTTAGAATTTAGGATGATGTGTCATAACTATTCAACCAATTTTGACTAGATTTTATATGCTGACAGCGCGATGTGTAATCATTAAATTCAGAGGTGAATGTTGATGTTGGTAAGCCATTTTGTAAGATAGCATCATGTGAAAAAATTAAGCTATTACGTTATATATCGAATTCTACTCAACCAATTTTTGCCAAATTTGGCACTTAAATATGAGTAACTGAAATTTATTAGGCACTTATTTTCAAAATGCTGGCCACACAAATATTTTAGGTTTATTTGGTATGACTACCATACCATTAGACCAATTTAAATCAAAGTTTGTATACTGGTAGTATCTATTTCAAGCATTATATAAGCCTAAATACTTTTATCCGCCATTTTGTAAAATAGAGCTACATGAATTAATACAGTTTTTGTGTAATATCTCGGGAAACAATCCACAGATTTCTAACTAATCTACAGACAAGTAGTACTGCGGAAGCTGATACGTACAAATAGATTTCAAGTATGTCAGACACTTATTTTCAAAATGGCGGTCTTATAGCTATTTTAGCATAGCATGCTATATCTTCGAAACAATTCAATCAATTACAACCTAACGTTGTATGCTGGGAGTATATATAACAAACATCCAATGTATCTACACGGAGCCTCTTTTGTTCTCCATTTTGGAAGACAACACCACATGAAAAAATGAAGCTTTTATGTTATAACTTGAAAACTACTCAACAAATTTTCGCCAAATTTGGCAAGTTAGTAATACTATGGTAGGCCAGGTAAATATAATAAATTAAACTTTTTGACACTTATTTTCAAAATGGTGGCCATGTGAATATTTTAGGTTTATTTGGTATAATTACCATACTACTGTTTGACCAATTTCAACCAAATTTTGTACGCTGACACTATCTATTACAAGCATCATATAACCAAACAAAACCACTTTTATCCGCAATTTTGTAAGATAGCACTACATAAATTAATAATGTCTTTGTGTAATATCTCAGGGGACAATTCACCGATTCCCACCAAATATGGCAAACAAGGAGTACTGCGGTAGGTAATGATAATTGAAATACTTTAGGTATGTCAGACACTTATATTTTCAAAATGGCGGTCATATAATAATTTAAGCTCAGAATTTTTCATCTACGAAATTACTAAACAAATTTCAACTTGCACATCAATGTAAATTTTTGACAATTAAAATCTGTTACCACTACAATAATATAGTGAATATTGTACTAAACAAGTGAACCTTGTCGGCTTAATCAAAAATTACAATATTGGAAATAACATTACTAACATTATAGAGCAACATACAGACAAAATTATTGTAATCTTACCTTTACAACGTTGTATGGCCGATGCCATACCAATTATTTTCGTTGTGCTAGTATAGTTATTCATTTCTAGCCACTATAAAACTGAATTTAATAATGAAACCTTCTCTCATTATAGTTTATAACTAAACGAGACGTAACTATAATAAAGATTTGCTTTCTTACTAACACTCCCAATAGTAGAAAATTGCATTTCATTTCTACAGATAATTTACTTGACAAATAGCCCTAATACTGTTTATCAACTTCAAGATGTGCGGGCATGCTACAAGAAATATAATTATTTACTGGCATTCGTATTAGTTTTCATACTATTACAAACGATAAAATAGTTATATAATGAAAAATACCTGCTTCTGACAACACAAACAACGAATATCTTTCTTGTCAAAACATGAAATGTCGATAGGTTATTTACATATCACCTTTTGGCTTTCGAAAAAAAATAATAATAATAATTTTTACACGTCAGCAAATGTCACAATCAATATCACAGGAACCCAGCAAATAGACATGTTGTCTTTTGGCATAAAAAAGAACAGGACGTTTCTGTTAACATAGCATTGACATTGAGATTTCAGCCATTTTGGACATTTCAGCTGTTGGAAAAAAAAAACTACAGAAATAAAGTTTTTATATCATATCTCGGGGAAAATCTACCGATTACTATCAAATGTGGCAACCATGTAGTACTGCAGAAGGCCATGTAAATTTGTATTTTTTAAGTGGGTCAGTCGCTTATTTTCAAAATATAGGCATATAAACATTTTAGCCTTGTATGCTAAACCTGCGAAACTGTGAAACCAATTTCAGCATAACTTTGCATATTGGCAGTGTCAATTACAAAAGTCAAATGTGTATACGGGGCCTCTCTTACCCGCCATTTCGTAAAATAGCACTACATAAAAAACTAAGTTCTTATGTCGTATCTTAGGAAACAATTTACCGATTCCTGCTAAATATGACAACTAATTCGTACTATGGCCAGTCACGATAATTTATGTGTTTTAATGATGTAGGCCTAACCAATTATAATATACTTGTATGTAAGGGCAGTATCAATGCAAGAACTAAATAAACTAATGCATAAGATCTTTTCCCGCAATTTTGGAAGATACCACCACATGCAAAATTAAGCATTTATGTCCTACCTTGGGATAACAGCCATGTAAATATTTTAGCTTAGTATGCCATGTATAACAAAAAATTTTCACCTACCTTTATTTCCTGGCAGTATCCATGACAATAATTGAATTAGCTAATATATAACTTTTTGGCATGCCATTTAAAAAATTCGCCACATGAAAAAAGGCAATTTTATGTCATGACTTAGGGACCAATCAACCGATTCCCTCCAAAATTTTACATGGAAGTTGTTCTAGAGTAGGGTATGTAATCTTTCATGTTTAGATGTGGCAGGTCATTTTTTTTAAACGGCAAATAATTTAGATTAATATGCTATATCTATTAAACATGTCAACAAATTTCAACCAAATTTTGTAGGTTAATAATATTCATGAGAAACATCAGTTGCGCTTACATATATCTTCTTTTGTCGGCGTTCTTGTAAAATATTATCAGGTGAGAAAATTTATAATTTACCATATTTCAGGAATCATATAACTAATTCCCGCCAATTTTCGCACACGATTAGTACTACAGAAGGTCACGTAAAATAAAATTATTTAATTGGGTCGGACAATAATTTAGATAAGTTTGTCATATTCGTTAAACAATTTAACCAAATTAAACCGAAATTTGTATGCAGACTGTATCTATTAGTAGCAACGTATACAGGACCTCTACTTTTTAAGGATATTTTGTACGATCGATAGCACAAAATGAAAAAATATAATTGTTATGCCATATCTCGGGAACTAATCATCCTCAACTGATTTCCACCAAATTCTTCACACAAGTAGCACGACTGGCCATGTAAACTTACGTGCTTTAAGCTCCTCAGACAACTCATTTTTTTAAATAACAGCCGTGTAAATATTTCAGGTATAGGCTATTCACGGTAAAGTGAGCACTTTTTATGGCCTTGTAAAAATTTTCCTTTCAGTCAATTTCTCTCTTTCCGCCACTTTTTAATATAAACACTGCCATGTGACTAATAAACACAGTGTACACATTTCATCCTTCTCAAAAGTTCACATGTGAGACTGCAATAAAATATAAAGGGCCTTAAAAAGTGCTCACTTTGCCAAGAACGGCTTATAAATAAACCTCATCTTCGAGAACATTAGCATGATCACATCCGAAGTTGATGCTCCGAGTCCTTCCTCCGTAATGCAGTTGATCACGTACTAGCTTATGGTACGAGGTTTTCCGGGTTTAAGTTCCAGGTAAAGCACGCGTGTATTTGTAGTTGTCTCACTACTGATGCATATGTTTCTGGTTCCGTGTATAACGATATTGCTGTCCGTGAGACTTCAAGGTGTACCTACCATTTAAGCCTTTAACAACTTCGTTAAAATTATTTACACCCATGTAGGGGAAAGTGGGCTCTTTAGTTAAATCAGTAACTTATTGTCTTAGTGTAGTTTTTTTTTTTTTTTTCCCCTAGCTTTTATTGAAGTGGTGTATGGACATCCACCAAAAAGTGATTGCACGTTATATTTCTTCCTGGCCAGTCAAACGAACTCTCACGTTCGGCTGCCAATTTACTAGAGATAGCAAAAGCTAAACATATATTTTGCTTGTAAAATTTATTCGTTTACTATTCCTGATCATCATATTGTTACCAACTGAGCTTGAAAGTTATTTGATACATGTTTTGGCAGAATAGACATGTGAAGTGTTTTATGAAAACGTACAAAGTAACGCTGTTTTTACTTACTTTTTAGCGTTATTTACAGATTTTATAGCAATTATAAATTTTTTTAATACGTAAATGACTACAAATCTAATTAGTAGGCTAAATATAAAATCTGACCACTCAAAGAGTGTCCTAAATGATGTGTCTCTCTCTCTCTCTCTCTCTCTCTCTCTCTCTCTCTCTCTCTCTCTCTCTCTATATATATATATATATATATATATATATATATATATATATATAATCAACATTTAAATTTAAACGCACACTGCTAGTTTTTATTGAAATCGTGATCTCTTTGTCTCGTATTCGAGTGAAAATATTATGTTTATTAGTTCGCTTCTTGACGAGTTTTCAGCTCAACGTGGTAATTTCCGATTTCTTGCGGTAATTTTACAGCCTGTTGCCACAATTTTGTATAGCTACCTGTTGATAACACGGCACAAAAATTGACGGGATAGGGACTGGAAAAGAATGAAAGGGACGGCGTAGAAAAAAAAAAGGACGGCTTTACAATTCTGCTAGGCTGTGGACACAAAACTACTGGTCCTGCTTCGCGCCTATAAATTACGTTGGGCTTCCACTCGTTGTAAAGAGGTGGAGAGGTACAACACTACAAAAAAACCCAAGCACATTGGTTTTAAATGTGTGCATTAAATTCTGAATAGTACCTTATCGCAATCATTCGTTATAACTGTCAAAATATAATAGAAGAGGAAGTCAGATAGGAAAACATATCCACCCATCACAAAAAAAAAATTCATGACTTTCACTCCCCTGCGTATTTCAGAACTGAAAAGTTAGTTTCAGGTAGACAAGATCAATATTTAGGAGAGATTTTTCTAGGGGGACAGTGCTAAAAAAAATTCAGAGACAGAAATTTGTCAGTATATATCTGTCGGAAAGTGTTATTCGACTGCGAATGTTGCTCATGTAAAGTATATGCGGAACGGCAGAACTGTATGTTTCTGAAGCCACTGTAGCGCAAATGATACCTTTTGCTTGCGGAATACCTAGCGAATTATTACCTGCTTTTGATGAAGCCAGGTGTGTATAGACTATTCACGGTAAAGTGAGCACTTTTGAAACCCCTCTCATTTGGAATAAGAGTCAATAGATACATTATATGTTAGCCTTAATATTTAATTTCATAGTAGGATGGAATATAAACAGTATATTTATTTCTCACATGACAATATGTATTTACAGTGGTGGCTAAAAGGATAAAAAATTGGCTGAAAGGAAAATGTTGCTGGGGCCTCAAAAGTGCTCATTTTACCGTGAACAGCCTATTCGTTGTAATAGTTTCCTTTTAGGGTGGATATTGGAGTTAAATGGTAGGGTCCAACGATTGGCTAGAAAATCTGGGTTTAATGTGGTATGGTATAGTGCGAGAAAGCTAAATACGAAGGGACCTCCTCGTGTGGACTCCGAACCACATGACATGCTGGATAATTAAGTCATCAACTTAATTCTGGAAACAATTTTTCAAAATAAAGAATTAAACTGGTGAACTTCTCGATCACGGTAAATTTTCGTACGTAACTGTATACATTATAACGATAAATACCGACTAAATTACTTACTGTAAAAATTGGCAACATATTAGAAACACTTAATGGTTCCATACCTAAACTGCTCATCAGAAATATAAGACTTAACCAAAAGCAATTGAGACATGATTTTTGTTTTACAGACATTAGGACAATAATGATTAATCATCTTTATTTTAGTGACGGCATTGAGGCTTACCACCTTCTCGTACTCATAGGCCTAACCACATCGTAATGGGTGCACATTTTCAAGATAAGATATTAATAATTTAATACTATGGGTACACCATTTGCTCCTTGCCATATATAAGTTTATGAAGATTCAGCTCTGCCACAAATAATTTAACTACAAGATAATGTTTATTTGTGTAGCGATATTTCAAACACTTTCACTGAAAAACTTGGAAAATAACTTACAGTATCATAAACTGTCTATGAACTTAACAATGCCATAACTGCGAAGCTTACTAGATTTTGGTGGGTGTTGACACGTAACATTATATAAATTATCGATAGGCTAAATATGAAAGAAAATACTAGCTTACTTGCGTACATTCATGCGCATACAGGTTGAAAGGTTATCTAAAAATGGAGTGGGCTGTGTCGTCTACACAGCCATAGGTTTTTTCTACGTGACAACGTCTATGGGCTGTGAGTGGAAACAAAATTATAGACTGTGTGGGTTTATTTAAATCAATTTATTCGCGTCTACTGACTTCTTCCTTCGTTTCGCATTTAATTATCTGAGTTGTTGCAATCGATCTTGGTGTTTTCGCGTTTGCGCTGATTGTGTCGTCGTTGTTTAGCCTTAGTCTCGTCACGTGACGTGGCATGTGATGATGACGCAATTGCCAAGTCCGCATTTCATTGCTGCTGCGTAGAATTTCAACTTCTTCTTCATGTAACTCCGGAATGGATTGAGGTAGCTGAGTCACCCTTTCAGTATTAGATTTGCCTTGTCGAACACTATCCATGTTGCTAACATCATTAGTGTCCTTTTCGCCTAACTCGTAATTTTTAACTATTTTGGTTTGTAATCTGCAAAGTAAATGGTTATTTGTTAGAAAATCACTATGTGTGATAATTATTTATGATTCTTGGTTAAGTTTTAAATTACTCATTTTTTACGCACAAAATGACACCAGAACTTCTCCGATAGGATGAGCCGTTTGGTCCCTAAAGCGGTCTTAAGCATAATAAACCGCTCCTAATCTGAGTTTCGTAGCGCGGCTCCCACCGCAGCCTGATGACGTCAGAACGATACGTTTGTGTGTGAAGCATGAAGCCAAAGGACCTACCTATACTATCGTACATTTATATTTAACATATTGCTCATTCTCAAAGAGTAATTGCCGCGGACCCGAGAGCAAAATTTCGAGACGCTCACTTTCTGAACATACGGGACTGAGTTGTAAGACGTTGTAGGCACATCAAAAGTAAGTAATCGAAAAAGATCACTACAGTCACATTAACAAAAAAAAATTAGATTTTTAATACAGCCGCAGAACCCTGCACCGTTAATGCCAATGCTGTTCTTAATTTCTTCTTCTTCTTTTGAAACCCGTTCGCTATCCTAATCTTAAGGTTTCATAACGTGACCAGAGAATTTTTTCTAGAATTGTGAATTGAAATTGTATCTCTCACTTCCTGAAATAAAAAAAAAGGGGGTGTGGCTGTGTTGGGTACGCGGCCGTTTGTTTTGCGTGAATACGTCTACGGTGATGCGCTCGGACGCCTTGATGCTTATTTTACGTTCCCGGCACCGCTTCACTCGATCATATAAGCCTTTATGGGTATCACTGGATTGTTTTTGAGATTCTCTTTCCAACCGTGTACGATTTCTGTACTTTGACTTGGCTTTTTGACGAGTATAGGCCAAAATTGTATTAAGTTTTCTTAATATTTTACATTAAACTCATACAATTTCACCATAACCACGCCACACAAAATTTTCTTATACGCGCAGTCGATTGATCTTGACGAGAGCTGTCGACTGAAACTCAAACGAGCGTTGTAGCTTCTCCTAGTCAAAAGTTATACTACGCTGAAGTTATGAGACGCGGTGAAACGAACTCAAAATTGCCCCCCCTCCCCCCCCCACCTTTTTTTTACAGGGGGCATTTTATTAGTCACTGTGTCCGCGAAAAAATGTGCAATAACGTGAAAAGGTGTGTAACTAATAGGTAACAGAATTGGTTAGAACCAAGTGTTTAATGTCAACATATTACAATGTACTTCTAATCTCCTTCAGCCACACTCTCATTCCTTGTCTGTACATCGCTGCAATCGTATCTTACACAGTTAAAAACAGTATTGTTATTTATCGATACCAAACGTCTTTAAGGGGTTATAAAAAAAGGTCTTGCTGTACATATTTGAATTACCAAAAAATAAATTCAAAGACTGAATTTTAATTATTAAATATATTCCGATGGGCCTTATTTTATTCACAGTATATCTGAATTAACAAAATCATCACATACAGTAACAGTTGGCATAATCTATATTTAAAAAAAAACATTGATGGGTATTTTTCGAATAATAACGTACAGAAACACCAAAATCAGTACATATGCAAAAATGTTTGTATTTAAAACTTAAAAATTGTAATTGTGTAGAACTCTATAATAACAGAATTAAAACAAACGGAATTCTTAATTTTAACGAAACGCCCATGCCAATTAATCATATTAACCGACCATACCAACCAGCCATACGTACGAACCATACCAGGCCACCAGAAGAACTAACCACATGAGCCAACCATATAAGCCAACAATATCAGCTAAAAATACAAATCGACCATGCCTGCAAACCACATGAAAGGACCATACCAAACGACCGTTCCAGCCGACCAGTCTAATGACCATCAAAATCAGCCAACCATACCATCCGATCATGTCGACCAGCAGTACAGATCAGCCACTACGAGCTGACCATACCTCCCAGGCCAGCCAACCATACCGACCAATTCGATGCTAACTCCTGCGAAAACGATCAGAATAATGGACAATAACAAAAAGCAAGACCAACTGACCATACAAAATCAATCATAGCAAATACGATTACAATCAATCTCGAAACAAGTCTCCTAAACGAATTTCATTGCTATCATCTTCGCTCAAAAACTTCGCCAATCTTTGCAAAACCTTCACAGAACATCTCATACACCGTGGCCATTCATCTGATCGAAATATTGTTATCGGAAAAATGCTGCGCTGCTCATTGCGATACATGCCGCGTACCAATGTACAAGCTACATCACCCAAAGTACGTCATGAACCATACCTCGAACCGTGACGAGAACTGCGGAACCTATCTCAAAGTAGGCTATGTTAGAGAGTCGGTTGGCTGATTGGTAAAAACCTTCTTCACCATGACGCTCTTTCCTCGTCCTACACTGCAGGGCGACGCAAGGTCTCTTTTCCAAAGTGCCTCCGACCAAACTGTCGTACATGAAAACTCCTCCATATTGACGTATAAATTGGTTACAAAACTACAAAACACACATAAGCAAGTTCTTTGAAAAATGTTCACTATATTTTATGATAAAAGCTACAATCATTATGGCTCAAACCAAAATTACAACAAGAATACTGAGAAATACTACAGATACTTCATTTATTCCAGTTTTATAAACCAAGTACATTTTTCATATCCGTCTACAAAGGACTCGCAATGCAATGTAAAAACAATCTATAAAATTACATTTGTTGCTTTATCTGGCAGTTATTTTAACATGCTAATATTTTTAAAAAATACAATTCTTAGCAGAACCGCCTGTACAGTTGGCATTTTCTAAATTATCATGCCACTACCCATTTTAGGAATTAAAATTTCTTAGTAACATTTTTACAGAGAATTTTCCTTGACTTTATAAAATACATTAAGATTATATTTACTTTTTTTTTTCACAAATCCTTTTTCTAAATGAATCATATGAGTTTGAAAATGTAAACTTCTTCAAAATTACAGGCTGTAATTCCATGGGAACTCTCCAACAGCCTTAATTTTACCATTGCGGATTTTAAGTGCGTTTTATTTTGCTTATTACACAATATTTTACGAAATTTATGAATTCTCTTGTTATTACAAACTTATTGTATAGTTTCTTTCATGGAAAGCAAAGCGATGTTAATAGCTTTAATTTGGTAGAAATTCAAGATTTTAACAACTTCGTTTTCTTATATGGTTCAGCTTCAAAATCCAAGTGTACAGAAAAACAATTACTTCCACAAGTAATTTTGGACAGCAATTTTCCAGCTCTACATTACTGGCTTTATGAGCCCTACATTGTTAATATGCGACTACTTATCTCAGATGTGATCTCGTCCCCAGCAGCCATCAGTCTCTGCCGACCCAAGCTACTGTGGGGACTTAAATACTAAATCAAAACTAGGGGTGAACCACGAGAGAGGGTAACAATTTTACCCTAGCCAATCAGAATTAGTTGCTTGTTCCAGGAGGTGAAATCCTCAGAGTTTGCGAGTGAAACGCCATCTATTTTATTTATAATTACGGTGCACACTCCCTGTAGGCTCGGCGACGATAGCGCTCTCAACGCGAGCATGACGAACTATGGATGGCCTCCATGTTTCCCAGTATGGTTCTAACAGCTAGTAGTAGGGGCGTGCCAATTTCAGATACAAAGGGATGCCGCCTTTATTGATATCGAAGGGTTAAATTGATTGAAAGGGTTATTTAAATTGATAGAAAGGGTTAGTTAAATTGGTTGAAGTGTTTAGTTAAATCGATTGGAGTGGTTAATTAACTTGAAAAGGTTAATTAAATTGAATGGGAGGGTTAATTAAACTGAAAGGGTTATAGGTATTGAAAGGGTTAATTTTAGCTCATTAAATACGATCAAAAATTTTTTATCCTATTTTAAACAGATTAAAAAAATGTTATCCGATGTTTTGTGTTTGTTGCAAGAGTGTACTAAGCACCAGATTTATTAGTCTCTTTATTTCTTTTTTGTGGGTTGAGGAGCAGCTCTGGTAGATGTTCACCCTCTGAGTTCTAGCACTCGATTGAGGTGTGATGTGTTGGGGACAGGGTACATATGTAGATAAGTTATGTGCAAGAGTGGCATAAGCATAATATTGTTATTTTTTATTTTTTTGGGTTGGGCGTGATATTGGTGTTGGGAGATATGCGACTTTGAAAGATACCATTATTCCGAACAAATAACAGTGTTGACGTAATATATTTCAAACGAGTTTTACATATGAATAATCTGGTGTTCACAAGTGCTAAACAATCACAATTACGTGAGTCTCCAGTATGAAATTAATTAACAAATAAAAAATGTCACTATAAATTAAACAGCAGTCTTCCTTATTACAATAACAAGGTATTTTGAAAATAAATGCGACACTACTCTATGCCTCTCGCACGTACCTTACAATAGTTTAAAACACATCTGTTTGGTCGGTAGATGGCTGATGCAATGACTGCAGTGTATGATGTGCACCAACTTATAAGATGTTATACACATGGAGTGTGTTTGACAGATGACTAAGGATATAGCTGCTCGGAAAGAGATGTAAATACGATTTACTTGACAAATGGATAACAACTGTGTTTACGTTGCACGTACTTGTATATAAATAACCCAAGTTGAATTAAAAAACATGTAACGATAATCATAGTTTTTAGTGATTTTAATATATGTCCATTCGCTCGGGAGGTCACTGCAGCACTGACTTGGATATAGCACTTACGTCAACTTATAAGCTGTGTTGAGAGCAAACATAACCTGCGTCGGTCTACGTTTGATTATAGACTGAGGTGAAAAACTCGGAAATTTTAATGAAAATACAAACAGCTAACGAACACAAGTACATGACAATCACTAAACGAATTAAAAAACATGTAATTAAATCGCACCAGGAGCTCCTCCAAAACACATCTGTCTGCCTGGGAAGCTGGTGGATAAATGACTGGAGGGTATGACGTGCGCCGGCTTATAAGCTGTTTTATACGTGGAGTGCGGCTGAGTTGAAATTTACAACAAAAACTCTGAATACACTATACATCCTACAACAGACAACGAAATGATAATTTTTTTAAAACTTACCCTGATTTTTAATGAACGTTTCACTATTGTAAGAAGAATTCACTATCAACACTAATGTTTTTCCATCAGAGTGCAACGACACTCGGATGGCTTAATCCCACAACACTTTATAGAAATGTACTATATATTAATTATAATTATTTAATATAATGGTTGTACTACAAATTTTACCGTTAAGTTTGTGAAGTTCACGGCACTAGTTAGTGAAACGATAGGGGAAAATGCTACCAAGTTTCGTCGACCGAACTCAGAATCAGGGTTTACACAATAAACACACTATATAGGTTTAAAAACACATCAATTATTTTTCCCAGATAAAATTTTAAAAATTGCTAAAAATGTTTTTATATTAAAACGAGAATCGTAGCTATCACTCAGGCGTATGATATGCCTACTCTCTCCGAAACCTGCAAGAGCACCGTGCCAGGTGAAGTCAGGAGTACTGGTGTATATGTGTATCCTGGACAAGTGTTTGTGAAGAACTAGGATGGCGCCGGACAGCTAAAACTGTTCGCATCGGTGCTACCCTCAACCCTTCCCCCACTCCTTGTCCAGACCATGTCTTTGTGTGGAAAGAGACTTCCTGTCCAAGGTCATACAACAACACCCCAGTGGGCGATTTTTGGAGGGTTGCCCCTTTCAACGCCGCACTTCGCAAAACCTGCCCATGGCCCCCTCAAGGTCAGAGCACTTTTTCAGATGACTACCCTGTCGATGGAGAGTGCTGCACAACCCCCGTCATCGATCCAAGGCCACGAACCCCCCACCCTCCTCCCTTCACCATCAGCCCAGATTGCGTCTTTTGTCCAACAACTTCGGGGACTCTCCACCTGCCAGACACCACTCAAGACACCAAGTTGGACGCTTCCAAACCGTTCATTTTTTGCAAAACTATGCTATACACATGAATTGTGGACTCTCCCGAAAATCTACCCTGTCCGGTTCTGAGAGAGTAGTACTTATTCTCCCCATCCACCCCTTCCACTGACTCGCATACCTGGAGCTGGTCAACAACCTTCAAACCTTTGTGGCAGGGGATATTTGAAAAATTCTCACATTTCGAGTCTCAAGTGTTTTAAAGTTTGCTGCAAACGAATATATTTTTAACAACTCCTACTATTTAATTATTGCACATAATTTGTGAGTAAATGTACAAATACAACCTACTCACGATCTAGGCGAACAACTCGAATGAATAACGTATTTAATTTCTCAGAAAATGAATAAATGTACAAATACTAAACAAACGACTTGAATGAAACCCACACACTTCGTCGAATAAAAACGATGAAATCAATACTAAGTTACTTATTACAAACAGTTTATCGATCCAAAATAATTTTAACAAAAACTGCATCGAAAACATATCGCAGAGAAGTTAAAAAAAAAATTCTCGTAGCGAACACATGTAGACTGGCATCAGAAATCCGCATTTACGAATCCTAGTCCAATGACACAGGGATTATTTAAAAATAATAGAAGCGTGTAAACTTCAAAATAACAGAAAAGATTTCTACACCATAAACTATTGCAATACAAGTTTAGCGATTCCCGTAGTTAACACTAGTAGAGTAACGGAATTTACATAAAAATTAATTAATTTATAAACACCCATAAAAATATTCTAACTCTTATCATATCTTATATTATGAAGGATAAATACGCGAAAAACGAAAATATTTCGAAAAAATATGGCTTTGAAGACTGTGAGCGAGGTGTGAACCCCGACCAGATAGATGAAGATAGCACCTAGCAAGCATTGCAGGTTGTCGTCGCAGCTAGGCGAAGCACAGGGTCGGTGTGAATGTGTAAACAGGATGGGTGACCACTGTAGACTGGCGTGACTTTGTTAATCTTTTTTCTATCATGCAACAGACCACTAGCCCATGAGGGACGACCTTGCTCCTTTGTCAGGGGAACGCAACACCCTGGCGAACTGCCTTCAAGCAATCAGCCTGTCTTGCTCAGGACAAGGACTGCTAGCAATGCTTTAGTTTTATACATGTCCCACCTGTAGGAATCCTACAGGCTTCGTGCAAAATGTAAAACACATTTGCTTTCTGAATAAACACTAAATTAATTGATTTACACAATAAATGCAGGTATAGAGTAAATGCAATTTCTATGTGTTTTAATTATCTCATGAAAATCGTCAGTGTTTATTAATACCCATTAATTGCATTTTACATTTGTCTTTAAACCTCGTATACTATAAGTAATATTATTTATTTCGTCTTGTTTTCTGTTAAGACACAAAATCGTTTACTCATCACGAATTTTCATGGTTTTTACTGTTTTAAATATTAACGATTTCTCTATTTTTAGGCGATATTCATGCCAACTGATTTCACAGCGAGGCAGTATTGTTCGCTGTTATGGAAAGAGCTCAGACAAAATGATTCACCAACTGTTGCGAAAAAACCACACACTCATTAAACCGACTGAAGGAAAAAGTATATATTCAGTTCATATCCAAATATTTCTGCTCACTTAAAACATATCAATTAACCAGGTAATTTGGGTTTTTATGTTGATATGAATTTTTCAAAATATATATGTAAAAAAAGTCGCACCCACGAATAAATAAATGAATAACTTTACAAACAATTTGTAAAGTTACCATCCTTGGTTGATAAAATAATGAAATATATCTTTTTTCTCTTTGCAAAAACACTGACTTGCCCTTTCTTTTGTATATGTTTCATAAAATTCCAAATCTACAGTTTGGAGATAAATGAAACACACATTCACTTTGAAATTCACTTTTAATATATCCCATTTTTCCAACAATCACAATATTGATTTACATATATAAAAATCACATTTTTCTTAAAAAATGTTTATTTATATACAGATGAAACACTCTATGTTCTTTTCTAGGAACGAGGTTGGTAACATTCTGTTGATGTTGCAGGAAGACAAACTCATTACTCTCAAATCTGTGAGAAGTTGTTATTCACAGCAGATTCTAGATGAGGTGTTGGCTTGCTGGCTGTTAGAATTTCAGATTAGTTATTTTAAGACACTATCTGTCAGTTGATTGGTTCACTCCAAATACAGCTGGCAGTTTAATAGACTTGTAGATTGTATTATGTCATTTAACTACCTCATTGGCAGTATTGCATATAGCAGAGCTGAATTTATTAAGGTATTGAATGTAGTGTTGCAGAAAAACATGTAGACAGGACTTCTATAATATCACACAGGGATATATCAGCCGACTGAATAAAGTGCTGAAATGCAAGAAGTGTAAAGTTTGCAGAGGAAATTTGACATACATATCGTAGTGACATGAGGCTAGGCTCGCAGTTAAGAGGGTCTTCACATAGTCTGGGATTCGTGGAACAGGAGAAATTTACATTTCCAATAGTATTAAAAACCTTGTAGCAAAATTTTTTTTGTCTGTGCATCGGATCAAGTGAAGAGATTTTGGCAGTTCTAGAAACCAGGGGTCTTGAGAGCCGATGAGGGTGAAGCAAGGCATGTAATGAAGCAGTGCTGGATTACAAGCTTTCTTATTTCTAATAAACATGGATTACTTAGCGTATTTACCACCAGCAGTGAACAGCCAGTATTGGGAGATATGCACATCCATTTTTGATATCAGTTGTAAAGTCCACCCACTTCCACGAGCACTAAATTCTTCAAATCTAGCTGTTAAGTAAGACACTAGGTTATTGTCATAAAGTTCACCAACATTGGATGAGTGTAGGACAGGGAGGGAATTACTTTGAAAATAGAAGGTTTGCATAACATCACCCTCCGCCATGAGGGATTTCAAGTACTTACATGTTATGGTAATTGAAACTCTAATAGGTCAGGGTGAAACCATTATTAAATTTAATAAAGGGACCTTACACCTCTGGAAAAAACAAGGAAAGTCTGTGTCACTGTTAAGTCTATCATTAACTATCTGCGCGTCAGTTAACCTGCCCACAAATGCACTAGCCACTATCTCGTATCTGAGATTGGATTATAAACTTTTCACTGAAGCAGAAGATTCAGAAATCAAATATAATTTCATCCCTGAATTTACATATCTACATTTTGATGGTAATGAAATGGGTGGAGCTGGAAATGTTAAGTGGTTTGCAGTAGGTAAACTATGTGGAACTGTCTGCGGAGCTAACTGAGGAGCTGTCTGCGAAGCTAACTGAGGAGCTAAGTGACAGCTAACTGAGGAGCTAACTGAGAGCTAACTGAGGAGCTAACTGAGTAGTTAACTGAGGAGCTGTCTGTGGAGCTAACTGAGGAGCTGTCTTGGGATATGATGCTGTTTGCATAGAATCAGTGTTGCAAGTTTTACAATGTCTCATAAAATTATTACTCTAGAAAACTGTCTCTTGAATAAATCACACTGAAACTGCTACCTTGAATTTTTCATTCCACAACTCATTCTTTCATGTCATTGTAAGTTCCACAGAACTGTAAATTCTTTACTGCAGAAGCAACACAGCAAAGACATCATTTCTTCCGTAGTATTCCAAGAATATAATGAAACTGCAAGGCAAACACCTTTATAGGTAGTTATAGGCAATTCTAGGAAGCAATTAAATTATATTATTCATTTTAAACACAATACATTTGAATTATATTACATTTACAGAGTTTTATGTATTAAATTGTTTAAAAATTACAAAAGGTATATTTAATCAATATCCTGCACACAAACCTTTATGTGCAAAAACATTTATATTTGATTGTTAAATGCATACAAACAAAGTATACGCAACATTTTATTGTCAGAATATGGGAATATTACAATTCATACATTCGTAAAGTCAGTAATACAGAAAAAATTGTTTCAAGCCATTTATATCATTACATTTTTCTTACATTTGCTTACAGAATACATTTTCTCATCACACTATTCTCTCCTTGGCAATACTTATAGTATCTTCATCTGTTTAATTGATATAATTTTTTATGTATTTGGGTACATGTAATATTATACATTCTGGTAAATCAGAAGAAGTTTCATAAAAGTGCGAATACATTTCTTCGATGCTCGCTGGTAGACTTGTATTCGATCACATATGGTATACAGGACATTTTTTTCAGATCTGTAAAATATATTAAATACTTACATTTTTCACCCTCTAAGGGTCATTGGATATTTTTTTAATGGAACAACCCATCGCATATCTTGCCAAAATTACATATTATTCCATTAGACAAACAAGAGTGTTACACACTTGAGTTTCCATTGGTGACAGAGATGTAAATACCAGTTAGATCGAAGAAAGACATGTTTACATTAGGAACATCACAAAGATACTAAAACTATTTCTTTCCAAAACAAACTCTAAATGGTTTACTCCAACTTCCAAATAACTTGCTAATATTCAAATTTACACATCGACTTCTGTATGCAAGAGCCTGTGACTTCGTTCTTGTCTTGTTGATCCATTTTAATGAAATACTAGATTATATACAAACTAATACTTTATATACTAAACTTCACTCATTAGTTCTCTCATCGTAAATTATGTCATATCACTCTAATAATATCCACAGGTGATTCAGGAGGAAAATCATCATAATCTGTTTCACCCCAGTCGGACATCATTGCCCAAGTTAACATTAATTTAGAGTTTTCCTCTGCCGAGAAGAATTTTGAATTAGAAGTGTGTGTTTTACCTAATTGTTTGAATGATAGGCAATTGTATTATTTTTTAATATCTGTTACTTTCCCATTATACACACTTTATAAAATGTGTTTCTTCTCAACTTCACCTATGCATATTTCACGATTATTTAGGTAATTTTTGCAAATATATTCAACGATCTCATACTCCATACATCCACTTTCCCATTTTAAACAGGGGTGATTGCTAGTAACACATCTATTAGTTTTCTTGTAATTGGGAGTTAGATAGTTCCACTCAAACGAAGCTTTAAAGCTGAATAAAGTTGTATTTTCTTCCATATAGCTAATTCTTCAATGATAAATTTTTCTGCAGACTGAAATCCTCATACGTAACAAAACATCTCATCATAGCCATGGTTTGTTGCCTACTGACTCCATGCATTATCTTCACAAGCTAATCTCTTACATTGTAACTTGCTAATCTATCATGAATCATCAGAGCATAAGCTTGTGTATTTGCTGGAATAGGTGTATCTGCAATAATTTCAATTCGTGAATCAATTACACCATTGGTAATTCTGTCATCTTATTTGCTAACATCAAATATCAAATAATGTTCCACTTGTTTTAAATGATTCAGGTTCTAGGATCAGTGAGCTGATTTGGTTATAATATATTTCCTGAAACTTTGAGTACATATCATAGCAAATAAGGAATTCCCCATTTTCAAAGTTTAAATTTAAATCCATGTAGGGGTAAACTTGACTGTTTAGATATAGTTTAATATTTTTCATATCACAATTATCGAATACTGATCTATCAGATTATAAATTGTTTTGTTGGTTGTTTCAAAACTAATAATTAAAAACTTGATTTCACATTCAAAATTATTTTTTTGTGATGTCGGTAGCATTGGAAATGTTTCCAAAGCCCACGATCTGAATGCAATATCTAGATTCTTCCCTTTTTCGATATATTTTAAAAACTTAACACGTTCACTAGTGTTTTTCAATATGTAGCATTAGCCATTTAACAGTGTGTAATTCAAATGTTACACCTTACTCATTATTAACTGTATCATATATGGTCTTCAAATTCTTATTACCAAATAAAATAACTAATTCTTGTTTAGCATTTAATATTACATGTTTATAGTCGTCAGCAAACCCCCAAATACATGCTTTACTGAATAACAACTTTGTATTTTCCACCTGTATTTATTTGTAGTGTAAAATTATTAGCATTGCTCCAACTAGCCATAAGCCCTGCATAAAGATCATTTACAGTTCCCGAAAGATAGTTCTTTCTCGATGAAGTAATGCCAACATCCTGTGTTTGGTATATGTCAACACCATTGAGCAGATATGCAATTCTATCGATTAAATTAAATATTCCATTTCTCACTATTCCTGTAATTACTGGATTACTTGCATTGGCTGTCTTTTTAATTGTTCTGCTAAACCTTAAACTTGATTTCAATGGTAATGTGTAGATATCATGATTTTGTATAGCAATCCTTATTTCCGGATGGAAATGTATACGAACCTGCTCGGAATGGTTCATACACATGTATTTCTGTATTGGTGATTGCATCTTCATAACTGATCTGTTCTTCAAAATTAAGTACGTCTTCCTTTTCTATTAAATGTATATATCCTAATTTCTTTAAAAACAATTTGTTGCCTCGTGTTAACTTCACAGGTAACTTATTTGAAGTGAGCATTTTATGCTTGTGTTTATGTCCTTTTATATTTCCTTTCTTTGTAACATGTTCTTTAGTGAGATACTTCTTAAAATAACCACCTACTTTACATCCCTATTGGATGTTTGACACAATAACCATTTTTATTGTAATGTGCATGGAATGCAACTGTTTATATAGTTTTTAAATGTAAACAGATGTAATTTCTTTGTTTCTAAAATTAACCAGTTTACTGTCTTGATAGACAATTGTAACAACTATTTCATTAAAAAGGTTCCCTATTACTGAAAAATAAATCAATATATTCTGTTTTTTAATTATTTGAAATCCTGGAGCCACCGCACACGTGAATTGATTTAGTGTATTTGTCGGTTTTCGATTTAAATATGAACCACCTACAATAATAACATGTTTTGACGATTCGTGCAATTAATTAGCTTGATACACTCTCTGTTCGTAACCCAACATATTTGCAATTGAATTGTTTTCTGTGAAATCAATATCAACATGACTATACAATGCACTAGTTAATGCATTTGGATTTACACATAATCAGAAATGTACATTTTCAGGTAATGCTGCTTTAATGAATGTTTTTAAGTCATCCAACTCACAAGACCCGGCCAGTATCGCAATCTTGTAAGTTTTTCGCCAATATTAACTGTAAATGTTTGGTTATGCATATCAATGTTTGGTATGCTGTTATAAGTAACGAATTTTATTAGACTCATTTTACTTTCTCCATCTATCTTCAACGCAGGGAAATATACCGCATGCAATTGCATAGAATTTCCACTTAATATCAGCATTATTGACATATCACTAATATATTTTACTATTACAGTTACTTATAAATCTTATTTATGGTCAAAACAGATGATCACAGTTGATTGTGTTCAGTAATTGTTCCGTTTTGTAGCTGTGGCTTAATTGTGTGTTTTTAAAATAATTGTGTATTTCAATTGGAGGAAGTAAATCACCAAAACTGTCATAATACAATGATTAAATTATGTTTTAAATTAATGCAACCCAATGTGTTCCTTTGTTTTGTTTCTAATCTAAATTAACAATCATACATTCATGAAGAATTGGTTTCTTTGATAAATTGTCTCTCATATACACACCTCGGAAATAGGGAATGTCCAGTTTCTATACAAATACATTAATATCTTTGTTTGTTAATGCATGTTTTGGAAGACTATTTAGGACTTTCTGAATTTCCCCCCCCCCCCCCCCCCATATTTCGAGTTTTTTCGTCCTTGACCAACTTTATAGGGTTTCAAATAAATTCCTTTACCTTTTGATTTAACTGCTATACTAATTGCCGAAACTCCTCCGACGATTGATCCAAGTGCTGTTAATGCTGGAAATAGCAATGGAATGATACATCCTTTCTTTGTTTTTCGTTTGGTTTTATGATTTAAGCCCATGCCTCTCTTCACTTTGTGTGCATGACTTTGTCAACAACCCATGCGTCTAACTTTTCACCTATTGATGTAGATCGATTCTTCCATATATTTGCTGCGTTATGGGCTAGAATTGTATCTGCTATATGTATTTTTTTCAAATCGTTTGTTCGATCATAAACTATATTGTGTCCTTTACAAGCACTATCCAGAGAGTTTATTCCTTGATCGTTCCACGCCAAATGTTTTTCAAGTTTACTACCTGGTCCGCAATAGCTGTATTTCAGTATACGCAATTCAAATGGTAATTTATTAATCAATGTATCAAATACACAGCTTCCTTTTTTGATGCGTTCAGTACAAGCCATTATTTTCAGCTGAATGCGAACCTATATATACACTTGCATTTATAGTTTTTTATGTTAGTCTGTTACGTTAATGTATTACATTAGTATGTTGTGTTAGTAGATTACAGTATGTTACATTAGTACATTATGATACATTACATTACATTAGTACATTACATTACATTATGTTATGTTAGTACATTATGATACATTACATTATATTTAATTGGTATATTACATTATGTTAGTATGGTATGATATGTTAGTACATTATGTTACTTAACATTATGTTATACTGTCTAATTGTGTGGAAATGAAGGTTATAAAACAAAATGTACATCTACTGGTAATTGTAAATACGAAAGAAAATGTAATTGAACAGAAACATGGCATTATTTTACCATCAATTATATTTTGTATAATAAGTGGTCCTTTTTCATGTGGAAAAACTTGTGTTATTATGTTGCTGTTGGAACATCCAGATAGACTTAAATTTGAAAACGTATGTGGCATAAGTGTAATTTTTTTGGGGTTGGGAGTGACACTGCTTGTAGATGCTGTTGGGAGATACGCGACTTAAAAAATATACTATTATTTCGAATTAATAACAGCGCTGATGTAATATATTTCAAACGAGTTCTATGTATCAATATCCTGGTGTCCACAAGTACTAAATGATCACAATGACCAGAGCTGCTCCCCAACCCCCAAAAATAAAGAAAGGAAATAATAAATTTGGCCCTTAGTACACTCTTGCAACAAACACAAAAAATCTGATTAAAATAATTAAATCGGATTTAAAAAATTTTGATCGGATTTAATGGGATTAAAAATTAACCCTTTCAATACATGTAGCCATTTCGATTTACTTAACCCTTTCAATCAATTTAACCCTTCGATATCTATAAAGGCAGCATGCCTTTGTATCTGATATCGGCATGTTCCTACTACTAGCTGTTATGCCAGTTGGATGTACCTACCGGGATCTACAAGCGAACTTCGCGTATTCGTTACCGTTCGTAAATTTTCACACTACTGGATCGTGTAAGTAACAGTTAGCTTATAAGTCTTTAAGTCTTTCATATGTAATTCTCTTAATAATTTCGCCGTGAAACGATGGTTTTGCGTCGTGCACTTTAGCAAGCCGGCGGGCTGACGCAACAGTGCGATATCGAGGCAAAGGCAGTCAACTAGGACCGTTAATAGAGTAATAGCTCACTTATGTGCACACACAACTACTGTGCATGCCCCACGCTTGTTTTGGCGATATTTCTAAAATGATGGTGTGTTGGAACAGATCAACTTTACAGAAAATAGTATATATCTTGAGCCGGTATAACGCAATGAATATAAATATGTGTAGTCAAATTAAAATAATGTGCGTGTGGAAATCAGCACAAATCATAACAATATATACTTTTTTTTTGTCATGATCAGAATAATTGATTAATATACACAGACTATCATAGATTGCATAAAAATAAATACTCACTGCTAACATAACACAAGGAAACAATTTGAAGAAAACATAAGAAAATATAATAAAAGAAGTAATGGAAAATCTCATTCACTATTCATATGCATCATATTTAAAACCTTTCTCAACAGAAGACATTTAATATTTAAGGATTCTGCTGTCAGTTCTCAGAGAAAATTAGTAACTTCAAAATTAATCTGTGATAAAAGAAACAAATGATTTTCCTAAAGTAATCACACAATAGCTCTGATGAATTAAAAGCGTATTATTTGACTACCAACTTAAACCTAAGCATATTCTGAATAGTTTTCACGAGGATAACCAGGCATAGTTCATTAGTAGAGGTGAAGATTCGTTTAAAATTTATATTGGTAATTTAGTACTACATCCTCAGACCACTGGACTTGCCATATTATTAAAATACAATATACAACTTCAAGGTTAGTAAAATTGATATTGGTAATTTAGTACTACATCCTCAGACCACTGGGCTTGCCATATTATTAAAATACAATATACAACTTCAAGGTTAATAAAATGTTGACTGGTTAATTACTATAGAAACGTTGTACTTGAATAATTTTGCAGATCTTAAGACTTAATAGTTGGTATGCCAAACTGCACCAGAACACCAACCGGGAAATGCATAATGAATAAATCTCCTGCAGGTAGATACTCTCCGGTGTGTCTAGCAGCGGCACATAATACTTCTCTGCCTCAATACTGAAACCTCTTCATAAAATTCAATTAACATCAGACACATCAGTCACACGTGCAACTTATGCATGGAGGCCATTTGTTCCTTCCTTAGAATCTTTTCATACCACATAAAATTTTCAGTCAAGTCCTTCCAAAAAAACAAATCACATCTGCATTGTCACAATCTCCAAAACCATTTAATTTGTTTTTTTTCTGCTGGGAACACTTTCATATATCTCTTACCAGTGAGAAACAGATAACACACTATTTAAACATTGATTTCCATCATAAAAATTATGCATCTAAACTGTCAATCTAGTAGTGTGTGGATAAAAGTTGCAGTGATGTTTTTTTTTTTACATAATTAACATTGGCTGATTTAAATAAATTACAATACGTGAAAATACATATTAATTAACGGTACATATAAAAGAATATTGATTAAATCATTCAAATAAAGTTAATAAAATATGTTTACAAAATTTTAATAACCATACATGTGTGTTGAAAATTAGGCATAATAAAGTACCTCGTTGAGACTGCCTATAAGGAAACTCCTTACAACGTGCAGCCGGGCTGGTATTTTTCCATGCAATATGAGACGCCACCGTCTCATTCACAAAAAAAAAAAAAAAACATGGACCTTGTAGGTGAAAATGGAGACGACGCCTCTATCTTCAGCTTCGTTTCCGATGGAACTCAGGCCTCGCGTTTTTTTTTTCTAATTAAAAATACAATATTTATGACTGAACCGAAATTTGCCATAATATAATCATACCTTTGTTTTCAAAAATATATATAATTTTCTAGCGATCAGTAGAGGAACATTACTCACTTAAATAGTGGGAAATGTTTATCTTTTTTTTTATATTCGGCAAAATGATACAGAGTCAGGTGAAAGACGGAAAAAAACTAAGCATGGATTTCAGAAGCATGGATTTCAGAAGTGCTCCATTAATTGCGTACCATAACTTGCCACTGCAAACTATTGGTAACTATACATTACTTTTGTTTAAAACACTTAAGTGTGACATCTAGAAACTTGCAGTATCAATCGATATGGGCTTTGCATCAGTGAGGCCGTCTTGATAAGGAAGTGGACATTGCAACTCGATCTTGTAGCGACCCCAGTAATTTAAAAATTAGTAAAGGCTGTTCACGATAAAGTGAACATGACGATGTTAATCTTCCATACGGCGGAAGAATACACAACGTCCATGCAAATAGATTTTAAGCAGGGCTTTCAAAAGTGCTCATTTTATCGTGCATAGCTTATATAAGTCTGGTACACACTATTGTCTATTTGTGTTATCTGCACGCATTTTGCAGGGGCCGCGGTTGCTGAGCGGTTAGCCTGCTCGCCTCCCACCGAGGCGAATCGGGGTCAGTCCCCGGTCGGGTCACTCCGAATTTTCGCAAGTGGGAATCGTGAGGGACGGGTTTTCTCGGAGATCTCCCGTTTCTCTTGCCCTTTCATCTCGGTGCTGCTTCATACTCCCCTCGATCACCCTCATCGGCTCTCAAGACCTAGCTGTTAAGAGTCACCCAAATCTCTTCACTCGCTCACTCATTCACACATTTTGAATCAAACCTGGTTGTTTCCGAAATATATCTTGTATCACAAGCGTTCTATACTTCTGACAACATAGATGTATTTTTTGGTTAAATTTAACTTTTACTTATACTTGATCTGCAATTTACAATATTTCATTTTTATAATAAATGCTGACAATGCCTAGTACGAAATATTTCTGGTGCAAAACATTATTAAACTGAATGCGAACGAAAGCGGTGCGTTGTCCCTTAGGTGTGCTTTTCTATACTTGGTTTAAGCTTTGTTTACATGAGATGGAGGAATATCCTCAAAGGATAACATTAGCAGAGCTTTAGAAAAATTGGTAGTAATGAACTGTAATCCAAAATCCTCCGTTTGATTCCAGACTTACCGAATTAATTCAGCCTCGATGGAATTTTAGCTGCGGGACTCTGTGGCAAAACCATGACGACCACTACACGCGATGACCGTTCGCTCATGATTTCCAGTGCAGAGACGATAAGGACATATATAGACTGCCGTGCGGCAGGAAGATGTAAAGCTTGCATCTGAACATCCTCGGGCATCCCGCCCGAGGATGTTCAGAAATTAAAAAATGAATCATTTTGGAAGTTTTATGTTTAGCAGCCATCAGACCTGTTTTTTTAATTCATAACGGTAAAGCACCAGACTATAATTTTATTTCCTTACATATCATTCGTAGCTATTCTCCCAGCACAACGCGGCGTGCACAAGAACAAACAATGCGACGAAAAATAGGTCGGGTTCCAGTGTCAATTTTTATAACGCAGTCATAATGCTGTCCCGATAGCTACACGTGCTAAAACTAACATAAGTTGCCGTGTGTTATTTTGCTATACCGCGCCGTTTTAGAGAGACATTAATGAGTAAAATTTATCCCCATCTCGAAAATGGTGCAGTCTAGCGTAATAACAAGACAGTTTTACTTATGATGTGATTATTCATCATCTGTCATGGAAATTTTATGGTCATAGCGGTTAGCAAAATTTCAAGCAACACTAGGGAGGAAATCCGAATTACTTCGTTGACCTAAAGATGGTATTTGCTTTAGATATGTATTTTATTTTAATGGTATTCCATGCATGCACGCCGAGTGCCAAGTTAATCATGTTTTGTGTTATTAACCTTGAAACGGTCTATTAAGTTATCTTTTAAAGGCTTGTATGTGCCTTAGTATAGTAACTTTGCTGAGCTATATCTCATGTAATTGTAGTATTTTATTTAAATTTCTTAGAGGAAATTGCTTGCCGGAATGGGTCGGTGTTATTTGTGAACAGCCTGTATAGTGTGCACCAAGGTTAAGATTATGTGAGGGAGTATTTAAAGATGCTTCGAGATCATGTGAGCGAATGGAGTATGGAGATAAATTTGACATCCACACACACGCACACACACACACACACACACACACACACACACTTAAAATGAACGTTCGCCTTTATAACTACTCTGCTTAATTTTCTTCTAGCAGAAAACGAAAGAGCGTAGGATTTCACGTTGCAATCAAACCCTTTTATGGCATCTTACTGAAGATAATGACACCCATATTTTCCCAATTTTTTAGTAAATTCTTTATGCATCTGAGAATTGCCTTCAGAATAGCTTATTATGGTATTTTCACGATCGTTGTTAACAACAATGACTCCAGTGAACGAACGTAATGCCATGAAACACGAGTTATTTAATATTTTTTTAACTTTCAGTGTAAGAGTGGGGTTACAGCAGGAAATCCTGAGACATAATTGTATTTTCTCTTCAGCTACAAACACGCGTAAATTGTACGTGGTGGTTCTAGAGGCGAGGGAGTAATTGACGTGAGCGTGAAAGTCGAACTTATTGTCCAAACAACCCGGCCCCAACCTCCTAATGCTGTGGGACGTAAAGCATATTATTAACTAATTTACAACTCGCAAAGTTACTGCATGCTGTCTTCTCTTGATACTTAACCATCTTTCTATCTAAAAACGCATGGAAGGAAGCAGTCCATTATCTGCAACTAGGGGTTAACCCGTGACTGTTTTTTCAGTATGGTCACGTGCCTAGAATATTTACAATGTGAAAAAATTTGGTTATCATATAAAGACTGGAAAAAAAAACACATGATATTTCTCTATCCATTGGGCCACTGTGGCCCCACTTGGAATCGCTCTAGCCACTTGACCACTGTGACCTCACTTGATTAACGCAACATTGAAGCGAGACATTTAGAGTAAACCAAAATGATATGCCATTACCTTCATATATCTATGCAAGTATATCTATAGTTGATTCACGATAACTTCGGCCTTTTCTAAAGCCCTGCCAAATTTCTACTTTTGGTTACTGATTACGTATCCTTCCGCTACACGTAAACATAAACACTGCCACGTGACTTCTACTTTTATAACTGTCAAATCCGTTGGTTGCTGTTTACAACTGTTCAAAGAATTATGTCATATTGCAGAAACCATTTCCTACGAATGTTCACAATGTAGGCCTATAACAATATTTAGGTCAGATTTATAACTATTTGTTACACGCGATATAGAACGTTACAAATAATAAACATTAATATTTTGCCACGACAGTGATTGTTTCAACTGTGGCCTAAACATCAGTAGTATTTAACCTGTTGTTATTAATATGTGTTTGGAATAAAAATTAAAACGAAGGGACAACCAGTCCAACAAAACGACGAAGTAAATTCAAGCACGCAACTCGTGTCGCTTATTTATTGTACTACATCGACAAACGTAAAAGATAGTGGTGAACATGCAAACACATAGGCCTACCTTAACATTTATTCCGCTAATATTTACATGCATTGGTACTTACTGGTTTGCAGGTTTATTTTATTATTTATTTAAATTTATCTGGGCGGGCTTAGTATTTCGTTGGGATTGTTGCAGACATTCAAATCACAGAGACGTAAACTCGTTACACAATTGTTTTTCAAACACCTAGCGCAAAGGTACAACGTTGTGATAAACAGACGTGAAGGTAAAAAATTAATTTCGTCATAACTTCATTTCATGGTTAAAAAGTATAAATTTTGCACATATTTGAAATCAACACACACCTGGCCTGCGTAACGATTACAACGCAGCCACCACGCCCTTTCATACGCAACGATCACAACACATTTCACTATGCCGTAGAACCACATATTTATCACAACATTGTAACTTCCGTAGGATGTTTAAAAAACATGAGTACGAACTTGACGCTTCATTGAGAAACATGCCGTGTCATTGTATGTCATCCGCTGCCGCCATATTGGGAACGCTTTAAACACCACGTCTGCCAACCTGCTGGATTTGTAAGTGTCGCGCAAACGAGTTGTGTCGCGCCATCGCATCTAAAATATGTCGTTGCATCTAAATAACATATAATAGGTATTTAAACAATAAAATCTCGTTTCAGTTGCAAATTACAATCTCAGACATCATTACTGTTGCTGTAATTAGTATGAGATGTGCTGAAATTAGAAATAACAAAATGTATACCTTTCCTACACAGGTGGTACAATCTTCCCGAGAGAGAGAGAGAGAGAGAGAGAGAGAGAGAAGAGAGACAGAGATAACGAGAGAGACACGCTCTGCTTCACTTATTGAACCTTTATTCCGGACGGAAAAAAAAAAACCAGCCTACACACGGGAATTCGCGCGAATATTTTTAACTGCAGCAATGAAATGTGTTTCCGTCAGTGCTACCTAACAATACAAATATATTAATTGGCAACGTTTTACTTTCAAATAGTATACATAAAACGAGGTTTAAAAATATTATAACTGTGAACTATTTCTTACCGGCCATTGCCAACACGTCGCTGCACTCGCTGTTGTTAATTCGTATTTAATACGAAATAAATATTACAAGTTATATAAGATACTAAGGTAAAGTTTCATTTATTCAATAATACAGTACTCTAAAAAGTTAATCACAGTGTTAAATATTGGTGGGATACAAGTTATTGGAAAAACGGGTTGACATATTACGCCTAGGGAGATTTTTCAAAGGTTCGATTCCAAAAGGCCGAAGAAAGAGTGAATGGACTATATGCATTAAATACAACACTTTCATAGGAAAAATTAATTAAAAAATGAGTTTTCAATGTCAAAAGTCATGATTGCGTAATCTGATCTTGTTGAAATTCGAACTTGGCCTGTATTTGACCCTGAGGATTCGCTCTGCAAAACTTGAAGAACTTTTGTTGAGTTTTAAGGGACTTAGAAATTTTAATGAGGGACGGGCAGACAGACAGAGCTCGTCCTATCATATATATATATATATATATATATATATATATATATATATATATATATATATATATATATATATATATATATATATATATAAGCTGTTCACGGTAAAGTGAGCACTTTTTAATGCTCTCAGGAAAGGCATTAACCCCTAATAAATACATTTTATTGCAGTCTCAGACGTTAACTATTGAAAGTGACGATATGTACACACTGTGTTTATTAGTCATATTTCACTGTTTACATTAAAAAGTGGCGTATAAATTAATTGAAAGGAAAAATTTTGCAAGGCCTTAAGAAGTGCTCAATTGACCGTGAACAGCCTATAATAGGATTCATTTGTTTCCTTTAAGTTTCACACTATTGACTTTCAGGGCTTGAAGATCGACGCGTTCACAATAATACGCAGCAACAGAAAAATTTTGTTAAGAAATTCAATAGTAGGTACCTCCAAACCTAACCTAACCTTTTGTGTACAGTAGAGTTAACGAAAAATTAAAGGGACCGCGTCTCTTTTTTCAACATGGACTTTGATAACTTTCATTTGTGTGGCAGTCGCAAATATCAGGGCATGAAAATTAGACACAAACAGATAACGTTCCAAGGGAAATTGTTTTAGATCAATTGTAAATGACATAGTTCTCAGAACTATTGCCCCTTGATTGCCGCAACCATAGCACGTTCAATGTTTGGCGTATAGCCTACATACAGGTCCAGCAGAAATTAAAATTGTATTGAATTTTTAGCACAAATAGCTCGAAAACGGAGGGGTTTACTGGGATGGGCCCCTCCCCCCCCCCCACACACACACATTTTTTGTGAGATAATTGTTTCCGCGAATACGCGTATCTCGATAAATAAATGTTCTTCAAATACGACTTTTTGTCAGACAATATAAAAAACAATTATCTATTAGCTATTTTTTTTACTTTTGTCGTATTAAGTGTTATCTTGGAGAAAAAAATTTGTGAAAATGGTCAAATATCGCATTTTTAAAGCTTGCCTATGCAGTTTCCTTAGGTGGCAAGAGAAAATTACGTGGGCGTAGTTTAATCTACGGACTTTCATCGCGTATAATAATACTCCCATGTTACATATCTAATTTGCACAGTACAGAGTCACGACGGAAACACTGCACGCGTTGTACGTAGGAGCGATAAGGCACTAGGGGGTGCGTGTTAGCGTCGCCCGTATCGCGCCCCCGTTTCTTGACCTTGGACGCGGGGTTTCCACGGGGGTCCGTCCCACGTGTGTTCATAAGGTTACCGACAAGCTTAGGCCCTTGTCTTGTACCGACATCGGATCACTTTGGAGACCGCGATTCCGATAGTCGGAAATTGCTCTTTTCTCGCCCCCCTTTACGCTGCTTAAATTAGTTGGTAAACTTTTGAAACACTCTGTATATATCAGGCGTTGTACAAGAAGTGTATTAAATGGCCTAGACTACACACAGCCGAAAAAAAGAGGTCCACTACGTGTGGAAGACGACATTCGTTGTTGAGGCCACACTTCTAAGCCTCGTGATCAGTTAAAGTCAATAATATCAAACACAGGCATGTTTTTATTGGTTCTAATATGACAGTGCTTGTACTGATATGTGATATGTAGGCCTATATAGTCCCAAACAAAACGTTCGTTAATGGCAGCGCCGTAAATAACATATTTGCCTGTGGTTGAAGGAGTTAACATAATGACACGGCGAGACTATTTTGTTGAGTTTTACATGTGAATCAACAATCCAGTCCTCCCACAAAACGTTCGTTAGTGGCAGCGCCGTAAATAACATATTTGCCTGTGGTTGAAGGAGTTAACATAATGACACGGCGTGACTATTTTGTTGAGTTTTACATGTGAATCAACAATCCAGTCCTCCCACAAAAATCAGTGCAAAATAACGACGGTAACACAGGTAAATTCCTAAAAACTGTTTTATTATAAATATTATTTATTTGTTTATTTCGACTTTATTTTTACTGGCGAAGCGAAGGCTTCAATGCCTTTTCTTACACTTAACCAGGTATACCATAGTGTAGACATACGTAAACATAAAGAACAAGAAAAAATACACTAACAAGAGGTTTTGCTGTGATTCCAAATCCCAGTTAATTTAAATATTGGTTAGATAATGTATTTTAATCATTTTTCTAATATTTACAATAAATTAGTGGCTGAAGTCCAGCTCAATCGGAAGTAAAACCATTAGTTAACATATTTATACGTACTTTTTTTCGTGATAAATCTGCAACCGAGGTTTGTCGATGGAGTTCATGTTTATGCATAGGTAAACGTACACATATACTTACGTACATACGTAAATACACACATGCTTGGGTACATATAGTACATACTTACGTACATACGAACATACATGCGTGCATATGTACGGGCATACATACATATAAAGGCTGTTCACGATAAAGTGAGCACTTTTTAAGACCCTGGTAAATTTTTCCTTTAAGCCGATTTTTTTTTTCCGCCACTTTTTTATATCATTATCACGTGACTAATATACACAGTGTATAAATTTCACCAATTTCAATAGTTAACGTCCAAGGATGCAATATAACATATTTAATAGTGATTAATGCCTGTTGGGGGGGGGGTGCTTAAAAGTGCTCGCTTTACCATGAACCACCTATACAAACTATACATATTTGTATACATGAAGTATGATATAAATCGCACCCGATGTGACGTGACACCATCTGCAGAAGAGCAGTTAGCCGACTGAAAGCCAGTAGAGCGGCGACCAAAACCAGAAGGCCTTGAAACCAAGTACGGCTCTCCTCTGATTATGCGCACGTAACAAACATGCGGAGGGCTTCGGGCATTCTTTCAGGTCGAGCAACACGTGACCACGGCAGTTTGTAAACATCGCGGTAACTTTTAGGAAGACGGCGCCTCGTAAGTCCTGGGTGTGATGAAAGGTAGAGAAGAAGGAATGGGAAGAGGTGGGGGGGGGGGGCTTTAAAACAAGTTTAACCCCCCCCCCCCCCCTTCCCCATTGTTGATTCCTTAACACTGATTTCAATTAGTGTTAAGGTGGACGTACTCCCTTGTCTCTCTCTCTCTCTCTTGCTCTCTCAAGGACACGTCCATAAACTAACCCGATCCAGCCCGCGTGTTACCACACAATTAAGTCCAACACTTAATTTTTTTTAAATTTCGGTAAACGTGCCGGCTGAATTATTTTTTATGGATTTCGGCGTCGGGGAGGGTGTGGTGAGATGGTCGGTTGTTGCGACGCAGGCCTAGCGGCCACCAGCGCCAAAGAGTGTTCTTTCTCTCTCCCGCACTAACGCCCTCCCCCCCCCCCCCCCCCCATTACACGCCACGCTCGGCTGACTACTTGGGTGGTCTTGCCTTCCGCGCGGCCACTTGGGTGGTCCCCGGGCTCGCTGGGTGGAGAAAGACAGAGGAGAGGGCCCCGGGAGCCTAGGCGCTGGCGACACACGAGGGGGAAAGACGCTAGTAGTGTTGTGTGGAGGGGTAGGGGGAAGCACAACTTCGCGCCCCCACGCTAGAATTTCCGCCCCCGGACGACGTGGGTGGTCCTCTGCGACTAGGCGCCCGCCTGGTGGAGGAAGGAGAAAGCCGGGGGGGGGGAGGGTTTGATGGGTAATGTGTGTTCGCGCGTGTGCGCGAGAGCGATGTCGCACCGCGGTCGAGGTACGCCGAACCCGAGTAAAGCCCCCCCCCCCAACCCGCTACAATCACCGTAACAATTGACAATATAGTAAATTCACGGTATCTTCGGCCTTTTCTGAAGCCCTGCTGAAGTTCTACTTCCAGGATAGTCCTCCGCCTCGTACAAACTAATGGATGATTACACCAGAGGGACAACGCACCGGATTCGTGCGCACTCTGATGTAACAGTATTTTGTATAAGAACTATTTCTTACTAGGCGTTACCAACACACATGTTTTATTTATAAATGAAGCAATATAATTTATAGATCAAATATCAATAACATTTCATATTTACAGAGAGAAAAAAAAGTAACTTTTATGTTAACACAAGTATAAAACGCTTGTGATACATGTCATAAGCTGGAAACAACCAAACACGTTATACATAGGGAGATTTTTCAAAGGTTTGATTCAAAATGGCCGAAGAAACCGTGAATATACTTATAAGAAATTGAACCCACACTTGTATACATTACGGAGTGAGATGGCACAATAACGGCGTAAAGAGGATTGAATATTTTCAATTCTCTAACGTCGAGCACTATGCAGGCCAATCACGAGACATTTCCAACCACGAGTGTCAGTGCAGTGCAAGCTTATAACAAGAACGGTACAGTTCTGATTTCCGTCGTTTATTTAAATAGCCAACACAATTATTAATATGCATACAATTTAAATATCTCGAAACAAGATTCGCGCGAAAACTTTTTCATCATATGTAGATAAACAAAAATTAATATCAGGTTAGCGAACATACTGTTTGTAAATATCCGCGATACATGTACCACGTGTCTTTTTTTTTTTTTTTTGTGTTCGTTTCTCATTGGCCGCGTAACAGTTTTCTTACTGCGGTTGTAGCCAGTACATTTTCATACTTCCACGGTAACGCTACGGTGATTGTGGCTGGGGCTTAAGGTTGATTCTACTAAGGTTGGGAACAAAACCAGTTTTCTTATGAGAGAGATTGCAATAAGGAAAATTTCTGCCGCTAGGTGCAGAGTGTTCCACAGAGGTCACATTTATTTACAGTTTCAAGCTACGTGAATAATAAAAAAAAGAAAGGTTTTACTTAGTTAGGAAGTTATTTTATTTAAGATTATCGCAGTGATTTTTTCGACGTACAAAACAGAGAAAATCCAGTACTCATGCGACACTAGCGCTTACCTTGTGGCGAAAAATGTCGGTTGTCAAACTAAAAGAAGAGAGCTTCCCAACCTGAGACCTGAGAGACGTGCAATTACGATGCGGACTCGTTCCGGGGAGACCAGTTCCATCGCCGCTTACGTGGATTCGCAGCCACAATGCCACCAGATAGGGATGTTGGAAAAATTTCGATAAATCGAAATTACGATATTATATCAACGTAAAATCGATGTAAATCGTCGATACATTTCAACGAAATTTTATATCGAAATCAGTATATTTTTTCGTGGTATCGGAAATAAATATTTTTAAAATGGTTTTTTTTTAATAAGCTCTGTTTCGTATACACAAATTGAATTAAAAAATTACTGTGTTTACTTTGGCAACGTACATCAAAAAGTGGTGCTACATTTTTCTGCAATGCCTCGTGTCCTAAATATGCAACATTCCAAGCAAGAGTGAGAAGGACCCCCGCCTTTTTTGTGAAATAGTTCGCGTAAATACGCGTACCTTGGTAAACAAGTATGCTGCAAATAAGTTTTGTGAGCCAGTTATATTGGCACAGCATTAATTTTTTATTTTGGTTACTATTAATTTAATAAGTTCTTCATCAATTACTTTTCCACCAAAAATGATTGGTTTAGTTAAAACGTGCTCCAGTTATATTATTTGATTTGTTTGTGCAATTCAAAATTTAAAACATTTAGAATCTATGTAAATTATTTTACTGTTACCCTGGTCTTGTTAACTTGAAGAGGCAAATTATTTTATGTAAATTTTAATTATTTTACTATGTGATATATGTCTATGTTCTGTCCAAAACTAAATTTTACTTAATAATTTAATGAGTATTTAGTATTTGCAAGATGCAAATATAATTTAAAGTAACCTAATGAAATAATTGTTATAGTTATCTTTGTTTTATACATATTTCTAAATATTGTATTACGTATCGATTAGTCACACCAGACTGGAGTTCTGAGCACGATCAATTTCATATACATTCCTGCTCGCGAGGTTATTGCCTCCTTATTGGACTTAACCATACAGCATGTAGTTGTTCTACGAATATTAATCTACTTCTGAACTTTCTTCTTTCCGTTTAATTGGTAATTTCACCCGCCGATAAGAGTAAGTTAAACTATTGGTGCTTTTTTTTTTTTGCCGTTCGTTTTATTTTTGTGTGTGTGCCGATCCACATACATTTTATTCTTTGATATATCTTGTAGCGGTGCACGTGTTGGAGTTTCGATCTACGATGCAGTAGATCGTGGCCAACATCCCTCCTGGGATGATTTCTTCACAGCCTTTCTTGGCTTCTTCTTGAGTGCTGCTTCTTGGCCTACACAGCAGACGAAATTTTGATTCTCTCCAGCGCCAAGTAAAATCTAACAATTTTGTTCGCATGTCAAGTGGTCCGAGCTTACAGTTCTCATTAATATGAACTGTTCATAGACTGGTTAAACTAAATTTTTCTTAACATTGGCAACTAATTAACATGATTTTTTTTATGATAAAACATGTAACCTGCAAATTTAAGAAAATATTATGTGACCTTATGGCGAAAACTTGCAAACGGGTCCCCGAAGGTGATTTCACTTGCTGAAAATAGCATGTTTGATTTTAAAATAATTTGATTTGAAAATAGAAGGCCTTAGTTGTGAAAGATATTGAATACTCAAGATACTTTGATATTTAAGTTATTTATAAATATTTATTTTATTTAAATGTGATATATATATATATGCTATGTTTAACAGAATATTATATATGTGTTGTTGTTGGTGTTTAGTGTGTGTGTGTGTGTGTTTTACTGAGATTTTGTCATTGTATTATTTTTTTACTGAAATTTCTCCTCTTAAAATATAAGTACACTGGTGTCGTTAATATGAATTTAATATTTGTTCTATGTGGATAACACAAGAAAACGACAACCAACAAACCATTTTATTGATAACATAATATATTTCTACAAATCGGTTTTTTGTAAAGACCGTAGCACGTCTTTAACTGTTCTGCAAACACTACTACAACAGGAATCTGTATCCACCCTTCCATATGTATCATCCTTGTGTCGTGATGAGAGTACCTATCGGTGCAGGAATCAACTACGCGAGGGTGTTACATAACATTTGTCAGAAAATATAATAAACAATTATCTAGGCCCTTTTATTTTTTTTGTCAAATTAAGTGTATTCTTGGGGAAAAAAAATTCGTGAAAATGGTCAAATGCCGCATTTTTAAAGCTTGCCTATTGAGTTTCCTTAATCGGCAAGAGAAAAGTACAAAGACACGGGCGTAGTTTAATCTGTGGGCTTTCGTCGCGTGTAATAAAACCTCTATGTTACAGATGTAATTTGCACAGTACAGCGCCATGACGGAAACACTGCATGCCTTGCGCTTAGGAGCGATGAGGCACTAGAAGTGCGTGTTAGTGTCGCCCGTATTGCTCCCTCGCTCTTGACCTTGGACGTGGGGTTCCCACGGGGGTTTCAGCCCACTCGTAAGTTATTTAATACATAAAATATCGGATTCCATTGTACCGAAAATCAAAATTTTTCTTTCGATATGTCGTTTTTTAAAACGATACTTTTTATAAATAACCCATATTAATAATGTCGATATTTTCTCCCCCAATATCAACATTCCTACATGTCAAGTATCATACTTGGTTAAATTGAACCTTGACCTATGTGTCGTCTATAAAGTAAATAATTTCTTTTATAATGAATATGAACAAGAGCAGGAAGAAAGTTTATGTGTTGGTAATGCTCAGCTTACTTCTCAAGCAAAATACTATTCAAATGAGCTCGCACAAATGTGGCGCCTTGTCGCTTAGGTGCAATTTTCTAGACTTGGTTGAATTTGGTTCGCACGAGGCGAGGAATAGACTGAACGTGCAACTTCAGCAGGGCTTCAGAAACATTGGAAGTAACTATGAATGGACCACACCGCCCAGGCAGAAGGCGTTCACCGGTCCTGCACTTAGTTTCATTTGTATTGTTGGCACGGAGTTCTTCTACAGGAGCCGTCAAGCATCTCGTGGACCAATTGACAAAGTTAAACAGAGTGCATCTCAATTCGACCGACAAACTTCGGCTGTAGGTTAGTCACGAAAAAAATGGGCTGAGAACATATAATACGACCTATGGTCTGAAGTGAATATCAAGGGTTGTACACATCTTTGAAGTTGGGCCTGGAACACTTGTTTATCTCAAATATAGTTGAGATGGAACGCTGATTGTCTGGATAATAGTTGACTGAACAAATATCTTCAAACTCCACAACACTTGTCGCTGTCATCAAATTATTTCATCTGAATAATCACTGTTATTGCCTCCATTTCGAACTTACATCAATGTCGCGGTAGCATATTTGGGATTTAAAGGATGGATTAATTATCCTCGTGACATAATTAATAAAATGCCACCTTGTGTAAATACCCTAAACCTCGTCGTTTTCGAACAATTCGTGTTTTAGTTTCTAAATAATATTTACCAGTACCTGGCAGGTGGGGCATGCACAATACCCAATAACATACTTCTTTTGCGGCTATTAAAGGGAGGGGAAGATTCCAGGGAGAGTTACATTAGAGTGTTACTATAATAAACCTTTTTCTTCTTTTACAACTACAAAACTGTGTACATCCCTTAGAATTAATTTTAAACCATATGTCGTATATACGTTTTCGACTTCTTTTTTTTTTTCGTGATTAACCTACACGCGAAGTTCGTCGGTCGAATTTAGATAAAGACTGTATAAACGTAGCAGCTAATTTTTTTTAAATTCCAGCTTGTCTTGAAATGCGCTAATTTTTCACGTCTCTGGTGATAGATTCGAATTGACTCGCAGTTTATCCGTGGGCAACTCTTTTCGTGCGGTAATTCAAAAGGTGATACTGTCATCTTACGGTGTAATAATAAGAAATTCGTGCTGTAAGGCCCTCTCTCGTAACACTGCAACCCGTTGAGGTAAGACGGGTTTGTAGACTCCGCTAGAAACGCAAATACTTAAACAGTCGAACGTATCCGTATTTCAAAGATACACTTTACTAACTACGCAGGACGCAAGAGCGTAACGCAAAACTTGGCCAACTTTCAACTTCTTACGTTTTTTCCTTGTGTTTTGCGACTTCTAAATTATTTACAAACACTACAGTAAAACACTCCCGACTTAATATCTCGCAAAAAACGACTGTCACTTGCTGTTCACAACTGCTCAATATGATCAAGACAATTTGCAATCACCTCAAGGTAATTTGACGCAATTAAATAACTAAAACCCAGTCCCTATAAAAAGTGTATCAATACCTACAGAATAATTTGATAAATTATCGGATGCCAATATTTGATATAGGCGGTTCACTGTAAAGTGAGCACTTTTGAAAGCCCTGCTTAAGATCTACTTGTATACACGTTGTGTACTCCGTCTTATGTAAGCTTAACATTGTCATGGGCTTCATCACTTTATTCATGCGTCGGTCAAGTGAAACTGTGGACGTATAAGAAAACTAAATACTTTACAAATCTGCTCATTTTTTTCACTTCGATGCATTAGAAACAAAACTAGAAAGCGAAAGAAAAATTGAAGTTATCAGAAATAATTACTAACACTTTTTATTCGACGTTAAGATACGGAACTATTTCCCATTAATCGTTACCAACTTTATTGGGCGCATGTCACTCAGGGCGCCCGTCAAAATATATGCAGGTATGGGCAGTGACATTTTTTCTAAGGCTGATTTCAAAAGTGCTCACTTTATCGTGAATAGTCTTTAGTTACAATGTTTACAATAAAGTCCATATCATGTGTTCATACAGCCCCACCTTAATTCCGTCCAGATTCCACCAGTCCGAAATGTTCTAGACAGTTGGCCCTCTCCTCGTCGGGAAACACGCCATCTCGTCCGTCCGCACCACAAACACCTCGTCTGCCGTCGTCTCGTATCCCTCCGCCGTCGTCAGTCCTCTTCTCCGATGTCCGTCGCTGCACCAGACTTTTCCAGAATACCGCACTTCAGCCAGATTGCTGTCACAATCACTCCCGGTCGTCCAGCCGCGGCAATATTCACAGTGTCGGTTCATAGCCCAGAAACTTCTTCGAATGTCGCGTTGCGCCAAGGGACATTAAGGCCGTGTCCCAATTCGCCGAGAGATTAATCTCTCGCTCACTCTTGACGTCACAGTCTCCTCTCTGCTGACCAAACTCCGAAGAGAGGGCACGAGAGGGAGAGTGAACGACGATCTACATTCGGTGCTCACTCTCACACCCTCTCTGGCAGCCATGTTGTTTTCAAGTCTAACCTCAAATATCCAGACATATTTTGTTGTTTCCAAAGCAATGTTTGAAATATTTTTTGATTTAACTTAATCATTGCGATTTAGAAATGTGTAATAACAACAATATTCCGTTTAATGTGGAACATAAACTATGATGTTATATGTGCACTTTGCATTTAGGTTACTTGTGAGCATATTATTAAATACTGTGATTGTACACAACAATTTTGTTTTTAATCATGCAAAAATGTTACTATTTCATAGAATATCGTGCATGTATTCCAACAAAGTGAAAAGCCAGAAATATTTTATTTTTCACTATTTATTACTTTTTCTGTGAGAGAAATAATGCCGAAGGCTTACAGAGGGCACAAGACTCAATTCGCTAAAGCGAGCCAAAGTATGCCGGAGTGAGAGTGAGCACACTCTCGAGTTGAGACACGGCCTAATAGTCTAAAGACCATTCACGGTAAAGTGAGCACTCTTGAAAGCCATCTCATTTGAAATAATAGTCGATATGTTATGCCTTAGACGTTAAATTCCGAGTGTAGTGGAATATACACACTGTGTTTATTACTTACATGGCAATATTTAATTAAAAAGATGTTTAGAGGATAAAAGATGGCTGAAAGGAAAAAGTAACCAGGTCGTCAAAAGTGCTCACTTTACCGTGAGCAGCCTATATCGGAAAGCTCTTGTTCATCCTCTGAAACCGTCTACACCTTCGACAAGGCAAAAGGGGGGGGGGGGGCATTACGCCAGCCAGGTCGGCTGTCGATTATTCCCCGTAAGCCGGGCGACGGGGCAGTGAGAGGCTATGCCAGGCGGAGGGGAGGATCGAGGTCAGTCATCCCCTACAGTACCGGACCGCGCATGTAGGCTATTCGCGGTAAAATGAGCACTGTTGAAAGCCCTACTTAATATATACTTATATGCACGTTGTGTATCCTTCCGCATTATGTAAGATTAACATTGTAATGGGCTTCATCACTTTATTCATGCGTTGGTCAAGTGAAACTGTGATATTATTATAAAAGTAAATATTTTACGAATCTGCTTATTTTTACACTTCGATGCATTAAAAAAACATAAAGTGAAATAAATAATTTAAATAATCAGAAATGGTTACCTAACACGTTTTATTCTACGTTAAGATATGGAACTACATCCTATCAACCGTTACCAACTTTACTGGGCGCATGTCACTCAGTGCGCCCGTTAAAATAAATGCAAGTCAGGACAGTGACTTTTTTCTAAGGTTGATTTAAAAACTGCTCACTTTATCGTGAACAGCCTTTAACAAAGTAACACGGAGCCCGCGTACAGTGCAGCAACAGTCCGCCCGCGTAACAATATTAAGGCCAGTCTACACCATGCATCGACGTATAGGGACTTAAATGCTAAATTCGGGCAAGGATCTCCGAGTCGTTTTTATGGTAGTATTTTCAACTAAATATTTTTTTTTTTTTAGAGAATGAACGCATCTAGATTTTTAAACTTTAAAATTTAAATTTTAAATGAACTTTTGTATTTGTTATAGAATTGTTACATTTCATAAATAATAAAATAAGTGAATTTAAAATTTAATAAATGAAAATTAAAACGGTTTACAAATCTAGATCCGTTCAATCTCTAACAAAAAATATTTAGTTGAAAATACAGAGTGAGTCGTTTAAAAGATGCCCCGTGGGACACGTGTGTAACGGAGCGAGGGAATGAGGAAATGCAGTCCAGTGTGACAACAGAATACCTAGAGTAGGTGCTGGAAGTGGCCGCCATTGACCTCGAGGCAGGTGTGCAGACGACACCAAAAGTTGTGAAAAGCACGGGCGAGGACATGCTGCGGGATGGCATCGATAGCTGTGATAATGTTGGCCTGGAGTTCTTAAGAGCATGTGGCGGGTTGTTGCTGTAGACCTGTCCCTTTAGAGCGCCCCGCAAGAAGGAATAATAGACTGATACATATGGATAACGGGGTGGCATGGGTTGGTTTGTCCAGCGGCTGATGACACGACCAGGCTGGAACACCTACTGAATGCGCGCTATCGTTACACGTGCAGTATGCGCCGTGGCTCCGTCCTGCCGAAAGTACGCATTGTTGCTCTCATCCTCCGTCAGTTGTTCCACGAAAACATTTCAAATGCGTTCGATGCAACGAGCCGAGTTCACAGTCTCGTGGAAGTACACGGGGATGATGCGGCGTGATGACACGGCACACCAGACGCCGAGTTTCTGAAGATGCAGAGGAGCTTCCGTCAACACGTGTGGATTGTCACCTGGCCAATGGCGCGTGTTCTGGGAGTTTACGTGCCCTGACAGATGGAACGATATTTCATCGGAAAAGAATACGTATCCATCTTGCAACACCTCCGGAGCAATATTAGGCAGATACCAATCGCAGAACTGCACTCGAGCTGCCTATTCCACGTCCAGCAACTGATGCACCGCAGTACCTCATTCCCTCGCTCCGTTACACACATATCCCACGGCGCTTCTTTTAAAAGACTTATCCTGTACTACCATAAAAAACGACTGTGAGATCCTTGTCAGAATTGAGCATTTAATTCCCTACACGCCCGTGCATGGTGAAGCCTGGCCTTAAAGGCTGTTCACGATAAAGTGAGAACTTTAGAAATCAGCCGTAGAAAATTGTTACTGATCATACCTGCATATATTTTAACGGGCGAACTGAGTGACATTCGCCCAGTAAATTTGGTAACGATGAATTGAAAGTAGTTCCATAGCTTAACATCGAATAAAAAGTGTCATGTGAACATTGATTATAACTTCAATTATTCCTTTTACTTTTTTTTTTATTTTAATGTATCGGAATGTAAAGATGAGAAGATTTGCTAACTATTTACTATCGCAATAATTTCGCATTTTCGCTTCACCGACGCATGAATAAAGTGACGAGGCCCATGGTAACATTAGTTTTACATAAGGCGGAAGAATACACAACGTGCATACAAGTATATCTTAAGCAGGGCTTTCAAAAGTGCTAATTTTACCGTGGACAACACACACACACACACACACAGATATATATATATATATATATATATATATATATATATATATATATATATATATAATAATTGTAGGAAAAACGAACTCCCTAATTCCATTACCCATCTTACCTGCTATTCTCTTTTTGGCAAAGAATGACACGTGAATAACTTTAAAATTTCAAGTCAAACCATTACATTACAAACCAAACATTCTTACATACTAAATAATGGTGAACCAATAAGAACCAGATGAAATAAAATTTATTTGTGGACATAAATCTCCTGGAACAACTATGGCAAAGATCTGTTTAAATGGCTCGAGTGTGGACTCGTGGGCCTTATTTCTCTTTTTTGGAGTAACACAGTTAGTTGAGACAAAACTTCGCTTTCCTGAAGAGACGTTGGTACATCGGGGCTAACTTGGAGCTTAACTTGGCTTTGGAACTAAGATGACGTCCCTCCAGTCTTTGTCTCGTAATCTGAAGTCAGTTTTACCCCCATTTCGATTATGTCTCTACGCCAACTTCTTATGATACTTTGACAGGTTAGTTACAGCTTCTTGCCCAAACTTCCTCTAGCTGTCTGCCTTGCAGCGCATACAAAAAAAAAGAATGAAGGTCAAATGAGTTTATCAATTGGTGAAAAAACAATTTTCGCTGCGTAGATAAGCAGTCTTCAGCAACAGGTGGGAAATACGATATTTTTGAAAATGTGCGTTTTTCTTGAATCAGGCGTGTCAGGATTAAATTATTTGCAGCATCTTATTATAAATGCGTGGTGTATAGTTGATGAAAGAAGTTTTCATGGTGTGCAGAAAACGAGACGGGGGATTCCATCATTTTAAATTGTCAGTAAAATGAATATTGTTAATGCCAGTAGTGAACGCTAAATTCTCGTTATCTTGGCTCGTCAAACTTGTCTATTGGGCGTTGATTAAAGACATTAATTTATCTGGTGTGCGCATTCCTTTGAAAACAGTTTCATCTTATCTGTTCTTCGCTACATACTGAAACACCACTTTATGATACTTCCAGTCTTTAGTTTGTGGTATCTCCTCACTAGCTGCCCATATGTGTTGTTATACACTTGGACATGATAATCGTCAAACATACTATCTGATCTACACTGAACATTTTTTAGGTGAGATTTCACGTCGATTGTGGGTGCTGCCATCTTCTTAGGTCGGACTTGAAACGTCACCATCCTTTCAGTAAATTTCTCATCATTACCGCTATTATCACCATAAAGATCACTGCAATCTGACGTTACGGCACTATACTTTCTAACAGGTTTTCAAATTTGTCCATAATCAAGGACGAAAGAAAGCATGCGAACGATCCGTCTTCCAGACGATTACCATATTCATAGCGCAAATCGCATCGTAATTTCGCCTTAACCAAACTCACTACATTACATGAATTGATAAGACCCACTAATCTTCGACCTATTTTGTCGTCTCACTACGTACATAGACAAACAAGGCATGCGATACAAGCACTTGCACACTTCGACAGTCCTCTAATAAACAAATGTGGAATTTTACACACAAACCACTCTCTTTGTTAAATTCAGAGACAAATAGATTATGATGTAGTTTTGTTTATTCGAACCTGAAGTTGTTTCTTGTATGAAACTAAGGGGTGCAGTAAAGAGGCCTTATAAAATTTAACCAGCCATTCAAAAAAACTAAATAAAAACATAAATAAAATATTGACGTAATGATTTTCAAGCAAGGATTCAGTGTTCTTTACGTACTGAGTTTTCGTTTTCTTCTAGTAGGTTTATGATTTTGTAAATAAAAAAACTAATTTTACTTCTACAAAGTAAATGATTAACATTTTTGGTGCCCATTTACTACTAACTTTCAAACCTCCAAGGTTATATTTAACAAACTGATGTAGAGTTACATAATTAGTATATTAAGTATTAACTTTGACATCTGAACTGATGTTTTCGAAAGTTTTTCAGATATCGACATGCAAAAACGTTTAAAATGAGAGTTATTCTGACGTTGTACTTGCACTCACTGACATCTACCGACAGTGATTTTAAGCAAGCACATAAATAAAAAATATATATTATTATATATTATATATATGTTCACGGTTAAATGAGCACTTTTGAAAGCCCTACTTAAGATCTACTTGTATGGACGTTGTGTATTCTTCCGCCTTATGTAAAATTAACATTGTCATCGGCCTCATCACTTTATTCATGTGTCGGTCAATTGAAACTGTGAAATTATTAGAAAAGTAAACATTCAATAAATCTGCTCACTTTTACGCACTGATGCAGTTAAAAAAACAGAAAGCGAAGTAAATAATTCAAATTATAACACGTGGTTACCTAACACTTTTTATTCGACGTTAAGATATGGAACTACTTTTTATCTACCGTTACCAACTTTACCGGGCGCATGTCACCCAGTGCGCCTTTTGAAGTATATGCAGGAAGGGGCAGTGAATTTTTTCTAAGGTTGATTTCAAAAGTGCTCACTTTATCGTGCACAGCCTTTATATAATTGCGGACTCGCGCACTGGACGCAAGCTCCGTGTCACCTGGCTATGCGTGGTCCAGCGATGTGGGGGTGGTGACTCGAATCTTCCCTAAACTCCACCCCCATTGTGCATTCCCTTCAACCCTACGTCGCGTCGGCCTGTCGCCGGTGGCCGGGGGGATGATTGACAGCCGACCAGAATGGCGTCACAGCCCTTCCACCCCCTGCTGGAGGATGAGCAAGAATGTTCCGGTAATCCTTTAGCTCGGCACAACGCGGCACTTGGAGAAGATTCTGGACCAGAGTCGAGACGACACTATAAATATCCCTCGCGGTCCGAGAGATGCCAGTCTTCGTTGGTAGCCATCTGGCAGAAGAACGCCCAATAGGCGAAGTCTGGTGCAGCGAGGGACATCAGCTAAGAGGACAGGCGACGGCCGAAGGTGCTAGACGATGTCAGACGAGAGAGTGTGTGTGGTGCATAGGCTATTCACGGTAAAGTGAGCGCTTTTGAAAGCCCTCTAATTTGAATTAATAGTCAATAAATATAATTTATTGCAGACTTAGACGTTAACTTCCGAGTGCAGTGGAATGTACTCAATGTGTTCATTACTTACATGGCTATATTTATTTAAAAAGGAGGATAATGGATTAAAAAATGGCTGAAAGGTAAAAGTAACTAGACAGTCAAAAGTGCTCACTTTACCGTGAACGGGCTATAGACGGACGAGAGGCAGTGGCAGAGTGCTACTAAACATGGAGGAATCTGTGCGGAATTAAGATGGGACTGTATGAATGTGTGACACGGGCTTTTTTGTATATACTGGAACTGTCAAACACGGACATGAAATTTGTCAAATAAGTCAATAGACGTTGATACACTAGTTACCGGGACTGATTTTACTTATTTGATTGCAGTAATTTTTTGAAGTGATTACGTATCGTATTGATTTAATTAATTAATTGTAAATAGCAAAATGATAGCCATTTATTGTGAGATAGTACGTCGAAAGTATTTTCTTTGTAAAATCTGTAAATAAATTAGGAATTTTTATTTAACTCTTTTATTTTATCGAGACCTCCATCCCTTAGAGAACCTTGCTAAGCACAATGACTTTAATAAATTGTAACAATATCATCATGTTACTTTCGTGACTGGTTGACTTCTTCTGTCACGACGTGCCTTTCTGCACGCTTGCCCTCATCGACTGGATTATAGAGATCTAGTCGTCAAGTTATATGAAGTATCTTCGTCCTCACAGTAATTGAATACAAATGAAATTGTGCTGATGTCGCCACAGAGATTTACTGGAAATCGTTCGGCACTGATTCTATTCCCTGAAATATTTAAGGTAGTAATCATATAACAAGATGTGTGGCAACATCTAAAGTGTGTTTATCCCCGATGTAGATTTCAAACTGTTAACACGGCATTTTTCAAATCACACTTCAAAAACATCCCTGCTTGTTTCTGCATATGTATCGATGTAGCCTAAATACTGGTTGACTTATTTTTAAAAAAATACTTTGCGATGACCACTAATGCCCGGTTACACCATCGTGGTTCGAAACTCGATCCGATATCGGATCTAAGATCGATACAGCAAACGGTTGCATCATTCGAGTTCAGAGCTGGACTGGAGATCGAGAATAAGTTCATTTCGATCCGAGATCAGCAGCCATCGTTGACAAATGTAGTTTGAAAATACGCCAACAGATAGAACTACGTTCCATTGTTTTCTTGGGAAATTAAAACAACATTATATGGACTTGAATATTATTCAGTAAAATTCGTAAAGCAATAATTCACTTAAAACAGATAAATCATCTCACATCTAGTTCTCTCTGTAGTGGAAATACGCCTATTTTCATGACGTCATATATTACGAACTAATAGCAAAATTTGTCTCATACTTAATCTCGATCTCCCACTTTGGAACCAAGATCGACGAATCGGAGATCCAAAATCATAAAATTTCGTCGATGCAACTCTTTTACATTGGAACCAAGATAAAACTGGATCCTGGTTCGGAACTAGGATCATTCGATCTCGGATCGGGGAAGATGTTGGTGCAACCGGGCATTAGACTGGTCGGGTGGTCTGTAAGAAAGTGGACTTGAGGCGTGAATGGCGTACATTAGGAATAATGTTCATGTATGGCAGTAAACATTGAAATTTTATTCATATGTGTAGTTTACTAGTAAGAAACTGTAGTCTGAGTAAAGACAGGAATAAGGACTTTAATTATTCCTAAGAGTGACAATTGAGGTCCGTATAAGATCTGTGCTCACTCGTAGGAGCAATAAGTATTAGCTGTAGGATAGGCAATTGTAGTATGTTAAATATAGTTGCGAACATTTTATTACATTGTAAATAAATTAAGAAAATTAAAAGTTGTTCTTAAAATTTTTCTTAGGTATCCATCCCTCGCGAACTTGCAATCGCCTTTGGTAGTTTGTAACAGTAACATACGTGTGTTTCTTACAAATTCATGGTGGTATTTTACTGACACGTGAATTCTAGTACTTCCTCAACAGGTACACGATGGCGCTTTTTTCGACGTGAATGCGTATTTTAAATTTTCGACCATAGTGGGAGGCAATCGAGAAAATCCGATGATAACGAAATCAGGGGATAGAGTTTGGCATTGCAGCTCCTAATCTATTGTCTACACTCGAAATTTAATTACACCACTCGATTGCCAAAGGATCAAAGAATATGTTACGTTGAGTGAGGACTGCGAAGCATCACGCGTGGAGAAGAGGAAAAAAAAAAGAGGGGGCGCAATTTTGAGTACGATTCGCCGCGTCTCATAACTTCCGCGTAGTATAACTTTGGACTACAAGAAACTACGACGCTCTTTTGAGTTTCAATCGACAGCTTTCGTCAATATCAATCGACTGTGTGTATAAAAACATTTGTGTGGCATGATTATGGCGGAATTTTATGCGTTTAATGTAAAAAATTTAGAAAACATAACACAATTTCGGCCTATACTCGTCAAAAAGCCAAGTCAAAACACAGAAATCGTATACAGTTGGAAAGAGAATCTCAAAAGCAATCCAGTGATACCCATAAAATCCCATATGATCGAGTGAAACGGTGCCGGGAACGTAAAAAAAAAAAAACATCCAGGCGTCCGAGCGCGTCAACGTAGACGTATTCACGCAAAACAAACGGCCGCGTCCCTAACACAGTCACACCCCATTTTTTTGCACAGAGGGATCACATTCCGGACAAAATTAAGAAACCAAGAAAAAGCCTCCGAAAGCGTTCACTTGTTTGCGATCGCCCTGAATCTGTCAGCTGAATCTGTCAGCTTGGAACAGCAGTTCGGGCGATGGGAAGCGGGGTATCGCTCAGTTATGTGCCTGTCTTGCACGCGCGTCGGAGCTACCGTTTGTTAGCTTCACTCTCCTCCCGCAAGAGAGCTCTTGAGTTATTGGTAACATATCTCACTGGAACGACCTCTGGCCGGATGCCTCGTGCCCAAGCCGGAGAAGGGAGGCGGTTAACACATGCTACCAGCACCAGAAATTGTGTCCCTGTAACGAGGCGATCGTTTGTGTACAGTCTTAGGCTATGATTGTGTATCCGTTCAATATTCGGAACCGATGTCGAGCTTCAGTGGTACCAAGAAATTTCAGCAGCAATTAATTGCGAACCTGAGGAGTAGCAGCAGTTTGAATGTGGCATCGATAGAGATGAAGGTATATCGTTGGTAAAAGTTGCCTTGTCTCCTTGATTTCTACATACTGTGCATATGTGATAAATTCTCTCTCCCCTCCCCCTACAATCATGATTTTTGTTTGTGTGTTAACAGTGGGATGAACCCCCACGTCCGAGGTAACGATACGGGCGACACTAACACGCACGCCTAGTGCCTCATCGCTCCTACGCGCAAGGCGTGCAGTGTTTCCGTCGTGACGCTGTACTGCGAAGATTAGATCTGTAACATAAGGGCTTCATTACACACAATGAAATACCACAGACTAAACTACGCCCGTATATTTGTACTTTTCTCTTGCCGCTTAGGGCAAGATTTAAAAATGGGATATTTAACCATTTTGACAATTTTTTTTTCCGAGAAGACACTAAATATGACGAAAGTAAAAAAAAATAGGGGCATACATAATTGTTTTTTAAATCTTTTCTGACAAAAAGTGGTATTTGCAGAACATTTATTTACCGAGATACGCGTATTCGCGCAAATAACTATTTCGCAAAAAAATGCGGGGACCATCCCACTCTTAATGAAGATGCAATCCCATTTCTCTGGGCCAACGAAAAACTTCACAGGCTTAAGACGGAACATCTATTATTAGTCAGCAAAGTATCAAGCCTAGTCAGCATGGATAATCCAATCATAAAAGGGTCGAGATACTACAGTATTTCTGAAAATATGTTTGCTCGACAATTTTTCACGATTTTCTTGTGTCACTGCACATCAGACACGAACTAATAGTGCTGACTACACGATAGGTCCCTACAGAATTCCGAGGAGAATTTCACAGGATGTATCTGAACTCCGTGCAGAAACGAAAGTCAGAGCATCTGTGGGCTTAAACAAATAGAAAATGCCAGTAACGAAATGTCCGGAAAGACGATTGTGTACCACTTAAGGGCCCTGCCTACCAAGATGGCAGCCGCTAACTTCAAACGGGGAATCAATGCTAAACGAAATTCGTTCTCATTATATATATATATATATATATAGGTTTTTTTTTTTTTTTTTTTTTTTTAGTCGCAATATTTTCTGAGAAAGTCTGGTCAAAATGTATAGTTATCTTTAAAATTGACGAAATGGTAAGAAATTTCGTTTATCATAGAAATTTCGTTTATCATAGATTATTTGAAGGAGGAGTTAGACGCAACAATGCTGGGCGTATGCAGTTGGAAGTACGTACATGTACAACAGGTTGCGTGTCACTAGGCAACCACATCGCAGTGTCCCGCGCTACCACAATGCACAATCGATATGCCAGTAGGTCCGAATAGTTCGTATTCCACCCTCTTACCAACCTCCGGTAAGCCTACTTGCATGAAATCGGGGGTGCTAATAATCCCTGTATAAACGTCCCCCATCTGCATTGCTGTAGAAACACTGAGGCGAGGTCGCTTGGGTAATAAGTAACTTTTTTGTACATGCACATACTTGCAGTTGCACATTGTCGCGTCTAACTTCACCTTGACTCAAGTATTAAATGGTGCACTATGGGGACATTCTGTTATAGGCCGTTTACGCTAAAGTGGGCACTTTTGAAGCCATAGTTACTTTTTTCCTTCAGCCAATTGATATCCTTCCGCCACTTGTCAATGTAAACCCTGCCATGTGAGTAATAATCACAGTGTATGCATTCGCCATACCCAAAACTAGAAGTCCGAGGCCACAATGAAATGTATTTATTGGTTATTATGTCTGATGAAACAGCTTCAAAAAGTGTTCACTTTACCTTGAACAGCCTATAGTTACGGTACTACCGCCGGTCTTGCAAGTGCATCACACAAGCCATGCTGGAAGTACCTGCAGTGCATCACACAAGCCATGCAGTAAACAGCTGGAAGTACCTGCAGTGCAATGTCCACGGTCTAGGCTGCACGGGGTAATAGGAAGATGCACTGGGCGATGACTTGTCTCGTATTTCCATCGCATGTGACGCGTGCAGGAAAAACGGTTACAATAACGACGTCTGAAACCACTGGCCATTATCTCATGGCCCCTTTGCAAACCCCAGACGATAAAGCGCAGTAAATCAACCCTGCCATTTCAATTTGAATTCATGCATTCATTTCATCACGAGTGTTTTGTTTCTTTTTCTTTGCGGTAAACGTACTACAAGTTGCCTTTGTGAATCAGTAAACAAGCATGGCTTACGTTATTACGTTTAATAATTCAATATGGTGATTAAGAGATCCGTAAGGACACATCCCCCCACCACCCACACCACCATTTTAAGTGTGGGTGATAACCAACAGTTGGTTCAGTGCTGGATTTTGTGGAGCAGCTGGTTACGTAACCGCTTGGCGTGGAAGGTTTTGAGTTTGTGTCCCGGGTAAGGCATGGGTATAAATTTGTGTTCGTCCGACCGGAAAACATATTTGTCTCCAAGTGTAAAAAAAAAAAAAGTCATATACATGTGTCACAAAACCCTAATGTATTTATTATTAAAACAAATGGTTTATACTCCAATCTCTTACTGTTCGGGTCTCCAGTTCAATCATAGGTAGGGACGGGTGTTTTTCGAAAAAATATTTACGGCCAAGCTATACTTCAAAGTCATTCGTCCACAACAACAACTTCCTTAAACAATTGGCCCCGTGTCTACATGACAAGACATGTTCCTATTTGACTGGGCCAGTCGTAATAAAGCACTCCGATACTGAACGTCGTTGATTCGCGGACAGACACTTGAGGCACGGGACATTTAAAATCACCCAATCACAAAAGTGCATATGAACTAAAGTGTTTTTGGGGTACAACTGGTCTTGGAATCTTTTCGCGAAAAACACCTGTCCCTAATCATAGGCCACGGAGGACTAGAAACTTGACGACGGCGATTGTCGTGTACGAAGTGCGAAGGACACTGCCGTGGTGCTGGAGGTTTTCTCGCGGTACTCCCATTTCCTCCCCCGTCCTCATTCCGCCGCTGATCCATCCCCATCTCATCTCTCAGCTTATCCACTCTGGTTGTAACGGCAGGCACGGCAGCCGGAGATTGATTTTCGCCAGTCTCCTTCCATCCAAGTTGACCCTGACTGAATGCGAATACAAACTGCAGATCTACATTTCAGTTTGCAGTTTATTTTAATTTCCAATGTACATACCAACTGTGAATTTGGAAGTTCATCGATGACTCCATCAGTGTTGAATGCACCGGTGTACACCGGTTCACGTTTTTGCAAACATCGGGTGGAATGTTAAGTTGCTTAAAACAAAAATAAAGACGTGGGCTTGGGTTTAAAATATTATGAACTAACTGACCCGTGTGACTTCGTTCGCATGAAATTTAGGACTTGTTTTTCTTATTTTTAAATAGAAATTTCGCTTCGCTTAAGTTTTATGAAGTTATTAAAATAAAGCCCGCCATAGTTTCACTAAGGTTTTATGTTTAAAGTAGTAATATTGCTTCTTTTGGGTTTAATAAAGTTATTAAAATACGCCCTGCCATCGATTCGCACATGTCTGATGATTTTAATGAAGTAGATACCTATATATCTAGCCACTGGGCCACTGAGGCCCCACTTTGATTATCTCTATCCACTAAGCCACTACTGTCTCACTTGGAATATCTCTAGCCACTGGGCCACTACGGCTCTTGGGAAGCAAAGGAGGACAGCCCATAGACAAAAAATAAAGGATAAATGACCAGCAATCCTACGAAAAGTTTAATCAAGTACCTAATGTACATCCCTGATCATCATCATATTTTCGGATCCGTTTGAGATATCTCGATGAAACAAATACTGTTAGTCCGGGTGTTATTATCAATAGACTACGTAAATTTCATGTCAATACGTTCAGTGGTTTTTGAGTTAAATCCAATCGGACAGACAGGCATGAAAAAATTAACATTAGAAATGGCTTAGTAATCAATTAGACTAAGTATATGAAAAAATAATTAAAAGTGGAAAATTAGATTAAAAAAACAGACAGACACTTCTATTTTATTTATCTGTATATATAACTTAAATTTACGAATTAGCATTGGTTACCCGCATGAGAAAGAAACTCAATAACATGAAATAAGTAAAAAATCAAACAACGTGTTACACTTTCCATGTGTTATGCTAATTCTGCTTCGAACATGTTATGTAACCATGGATAATCTTTACAGGAACATTTGCTTCTATTTACAGACGCAAATTAATGCCATTACCCATCAACTCTACAGTTACCATCACCCGTTTGTAAAACTTGACGTTCGAATGCACTTTTGTGTGATTTGAAATGCCTGAAAGTTGTGGAAGTCTTTACGTTTTTCTTCTCCTCAGAGGAGGCGTTCCAAAATTCGTACTTTGATGTTTTGGTACATATCCACCAGATCCACCGAATTTCCCCAGGCTGGTTGAATTGGCGGTTTAATCGGTTTAACCAGACTTTGCCGAAGCATTAGTTTGCGAACGTCTTGTGCACGTTGGTTGATGCGCCGGTGGATTTCCAAATACGCGCCAAGCCAGGGCTACAGACCAAGCTGCACTTGCAAAGTTAGTATTTGAAAAATAACTTCTCCGTAGCTCCTTACATTTTAACGTATTCTCTCACTCTTAGTTTTAGACACATTAGAGAAACAAATGGCATTCTCTTTCACACACAGCTACACTTCACTGGCCATACTAATAAAGTCCACGACAACGTTAATTCTACTTAGCTATGACTTACGGCTGTGAGACCTGGACACTCAATAAATTTACAAAAGGAAGGCTTAGAACAGCCCAAAGAGCTATGGAAAGTTCAATGCTGGGTTTTACTAGAAAAGACAAGAAAAACGCAACTTACATCAGATCAGTTACTAAAGTCAAAGACATCTTGGAGAAGACAGCCACCTTGACGTGGCAATGGGCCGGCCACGTTACCCGGATTAAAGATGGACAAAAACCGTGTTGGAATGGAGTCAAAGAAATCATCCGAGACCATGAGGAATACCACCAGACCGTTGGGACAAGGACATACGCAGGATTGCTGGAGTTAACTGGCACAGAATCGCCCAAGACCGTTCTACCTGGAGAAGACTATCGAAGTTCTACCTGAATTCCTAACTCCAAGAGGTCACATCATTTCATGATTGAACTGGCTGATGATGATGATGATGATGATGGCGGTTGGGTACAAAATGAGTGTTGAGGTATGGGTGGCCCTTAACAACGAGGTCTTGAGAATCGATGAGTTGAGTGTGAAGCAGCACCGGATTGCAAGGCCGCTGGAAATGGGAGAACCCAGAGAAAACCTGCGAACCAGCGGCATCGTTCGGCACAATTCCCAAAAGCGAGAATCCGCGAGCGAGCCCGCCGGGAATCGAACTAGGTTCGCCTTGGTGAGAGGCGAGCGGTCCAGCCACTACACCACTGTGGCCCCCACAGAATGTAGTAGATCTTAAACAAAGCTTTCAAAAGTGTTCAGTTAATCGTGAACAGCGTAAAGGTCGAAATTGTGATGTATTCCCACTGAGACTGAGAAATACACCTTCAGACTTTCTCTGGACTTGCCTAGCCCAGCGCCGTTATCCGTTGTCACACTAACAACAGCGAATTCGTTAGCTGTTGAGACGAAGTCGGATCGCATGGACGACTGAGAAATGACGATGCATCGTCTACAGTGACGGATACAGCTTGTATCTGGGGATATGGATGACAGCCGTTTTCGAGTATGGAGGGGCATTGGACAGCGCACAATTCGGCACTTAGCTGAGAGACACACTGCTTTAGGCTGTTCACGGTAATGTGAGCACTTTTTGAAGCCCCCTCGTTTGGAATAATAGTCAATAAATGGATTTTATTATAGACTTAGATTTTAACTTTAGAGTTCGGTGAAATATATACACTGTGTCTATTACTTATAGGCTATTCACAGTAAAATGAGCACTTTTGAAAACCCTGCTTATGCTCTACTTGTATGCACGTTGTGTATTCCTCCGCCTTATGTAAAATTAACATTTCCATGGGCTTCATCACTATTTATGCGTCGGTCAGGTGAAACTGTGAAATTATTAAGACACTAAATACTTTACAAATCTGCTTATTTTTACACTTCGATGCATCAAAAAAACCGGGAAGCGAAAGAAATAATTTTAAGTTATCAGAAATAGTTACCTGACACTTTTTATTCGACATTAGAATATGGAAATACTTTCTAGCCATCGTTACCAATTTTACTGGGCGAATGCCACTCAGTGTACCCGTTATAATATATGCAGGCAGGGACAGTGACTTTTTCCTGAGGTTTATTTCTAAAGAGCTCACTTTATCGTGAACAGAGTTACCAATTTTACTGGGCGAATGTCACTCAGTGTGCCCGTTATAATATATGCAGGCAGGGACAGTGACTTTTTCCTGAGGTTTATTTCTAAAGAGCTCGCTTTATAGTGAACAGACTTTAAGTAGCAATATATATTTTAAAAAGGCGGAGGTATAAAACATGGCTAATAGTAAAAAAAGTAACTGGTTACTCTAAAGTGCTCACTTTACCGTGAACAGCAAATACACTGCGTGCGCACGAATGCGGTGTATTGTCGCTTTGGTGTAATTTTCTAGACTTCATTAAGCTTTGTCGGAATTAAGCGGAGAGATATCCTGGAAGTAGAACCTAAGCATGGTTTCAGAAATTTTGGCAGTATCCGTGAATGGACTACAGCCATTCTCCTTAAGGTCCCCGCCTACCCAGCGCTCTTTTCCCGCGTTCGAGACCGAGAAGCGCGGGAACGGATAAGGAAGACATTTCTACATGCATCAATAGAACCATCGCCGTTAAGTGTCGGTTTCACCACGCGAGATAACGATAGTTTATCGAGATTAAATACCAAATTATATCTCTATTTTATGTTTCACCGCGCACCTTATCTCGATTTTTTCTGTATATCTAGATAAAATATTTGAACCGTCGATGTTGGTGGATAAAGTCTCATTACCGGGATAAAACTGTAAAACATAAACATATACATTAGACTACTCACAAATAAATTGGTAAAATGATAGGGAATCATTATTTGTAGATTATTAGCATAACATTAAAGAGTAATAAGCACATAATCTGGAAATTGTACCAAAATCAATGCAAGAATGTTCATGAAAATTCCGATGTACAGAAACTAGTTTGGTAAACTGTTATTGCAGTGTTATCTCTTTTCTATATAAAACACTTCTATTAAATTTCAAAATATATTTAATACTGCCAGATTCTTGCAGTTAAATTTTATTCACTGCATAAGATTCGATAAACAATAATGCACTCACTTTGAGGTTATAAATTCAGGCATGTAAACGTTCAAAACTTTCGAAATTAATCAAATTTATGAGCTAAGCAACAAACCATAATTCGGCCGCAAAAATTTGTGAAACATATTTAAGCCTGTATTTTCAGAGATATGATTTTCACCGTATGGAGTTTATTCCAGCATGTTTGCCTGAATAAGTATATTTCTTTAAATGAGTACTATTCGCCCTTTAGAAAAGTATGTTGTATGGAAAATAACATTTAAACTATCGATAATATTACATATTGTGTTGATACAACATATCTAAAAATGGCATTATCCTTGTATTTTATATTATGCTGATACTTTCCGTTATTACCTCGAACATACAGGCTATTCTTTGCAATAAGTGTTTGTTGTGTTGCTTTTTCTTTTTCTGAAAATTCCATCCTGACTACTAAAAAATATTCACTTTGTTTAACGTAAAATACCAAACATTTTCGGTTTACTGAGCCAAGCGAAGTAGAACATCGCGATAAAGTCAGAATAACGAGATGATTTTAACGAGATAAGCATTCTTAACGGCGGATAATACGTGGTGAAACACGCTCGCCATATCGAAGTCATCGAAGTTAAACCTCTCATCTGGATGAAATTATCTCGATGTTCCGAAAAGTTCATCTTCGATGGTGAGCCACGTTGGCGCGCCATTCACAGCAAGTCTCTGAACTGGCGCGCAGTGTTTTCGTCGCACTGCGTGTGTCTGTGGGACTTTCAGCGGTAACCCTATCATTCTATTGATGGAAAGTCTGCATGGAGGTTCGATGTAGGACTCTGGAGTAGTTTTATATGTATCTGAAGCGTATATACTCAGATGCAGCACTTTGAATAAACATTTTCTTACCATTTTGGAGTGCTTTGAAACGATGCACTCAACAAGCCCTCGTACGACACGCGTGTGTTGTTTTCGTAGATCATCACGATGGACGCACGTTCAATAGTTTCCTAGAAAAAACGGATATTTCAAACACTCTGCAGCGCATTTCAAATGCCAGGTAGGTGGTAGCCTTAGGCAAGACTTACAACGACCCGTCACGTCCGTCCTTCCGTCCGGCATCCGACAGTCAATAACGTGACCAACAGCCAATCAGAGGTGGCCATAAATCATATCCGTTCGTCCGTCAAAAACTTGGCAAGCTTTAACTTTTGACGGACGAACGAATGAAATTACAGCCTTTTACTTGCACGTTTTGTAACTCTTGTAACTCGTTCATCCCGAGTTTTTTACAAGGCTGTGCAGCGTGTGCAGTGTTTTGTTACTCGTTCATCCCGAGTTTTTTACAAGGCTGTGCAGCGTGTCAGTGTTTTGTTACTCGTTCATCCCGAGTTTTTTACAAGGCTGTGCAGCGTGTGCAGTGTTTTGTTACTCGTTCATCCCGAGTTTTTTACAAGGCTGTGCAGCGTGTCAGTGTTTTGTTACTCGTTCATCCCGAGTTTTTTACAAGGCTGTGCAGCGTGTGCAGTGTTTTGTTACTCGTTCATCCCGAGTTTTTTACAAGGCTGTGCAGCGTGTGCAGTGTTTTGTTACTCGTTCATCCCGAGTTTTTTACAAGGCTGTGCAGCGTGTGCAGTGTTTTGTTACTCGTTCATCCCGAGTTCTTTACAAGGCTGTGCAGCGTGTGCAGTATTTTGTTACTCGTTCATCCCGAGTTCTTTACAAGGCTGTGCAGCGTGTGCAGTGTTTTATTTTTGCTGTATTTTGATTTTGTTTTCACATGTTAGTTTATGTAACTGTAACATGGAATATTAAAAATTATAAAATTATGCTTTATATACTATTACATTTTTTTACATCTATTAATTTCCGTTACGTACGTGTACGGTTGTTTTTAGTGCTAAGAAACATAATACCGCTAAAGATTTTCACTTTTTGTGGGTAATTTTTTTCCTATTTGTAAAAAGTTTTGTTTTTATTAGTTTGCAGCAATGAACTTTCGACGGTGGTACGAAGTTCGGTTGTATAAATCGCTCGACTGGGAGACGGGCGAACGTATGACGGACGGGTGGATGACTGACGGACGCGGCGGGCCTTACGCACTGCCCAAAATTTCTTAGAACACATCGCAATTTGAGACAGGAAAAAAGGTTATCACACGAAGCGTAGGCCGGTCATGCCAGGGAAGAAGGCGTGTGTCGTCATGGCAGACGATCTCGGAGGAGGGGAGTGGAGTTGGTGGACCGTGGAGGGGAGATGGAGGGCAGGACTGGCGGCGGCGATAAGAATCCTGAAGACTGCTGTCATTACAGGAGGAGCAATTAGTGCGGGCCGGAGCTCGGACAGGGTGGTGGTCCGCGCGGCCTAACACCGCCCCCTCGGGGGATCACCGTGGCGCCTGCTGTCCGGGGAAACATTAATACATCGTCCCCTCCTCCTCCCCCACCTACTTCCCCTAAAACTGCCCTCTCTCTCTCTCTCTCATCCTTCCGCCAAGTATAACCCCGGGCGAGGCCCGGGGTCGACACGTTTATAGGGCGGCCGCCCCAACATATGATCTGGGGTCTTCGCGGCAGAGAACACCCCGACGAAACCACGCGAGGAGGGCTTCCTGGCGGCCCGCTGATCGCTTTACGGCCGTCCGTAAATTGTGCGCCGCGTCTGCGGAAGAAGGCGGCAAGGAAGGTGGAGAGGAAAAAAAAAATTGAAGTGAGAGTAGTGGAGTTACTGCAAGAAGTGTTTCAGTATCTACCGTTACACGAAGGAGCATGGACGACGGGCTACTGACCAAGAATTAAAGCTCGATTCACTCACACGCCGGTCGCGCCGAAGTAGGGATGTTGATATCGGAAAAATATAGATTTTTTTAAATATAAATAAGCACTTTACGAAGCAATATATCGATAGAAAAATATTGATTTTCGTTACATCGGAATGCGATATTTTATGTGCTTTTAAAGTACTTGACAAATGTAAAATTACTTGGAATTTTACATTTTGTGAACATGAGACATTGCAGAAAGATGTGACACCTGCTTTTATTGCATCTTACCACAGAAAACATAGCAATTTTTTATTAAATTTTTGTATTCAAAACAGAGCTCATTAAAAGGGAATTTTAAACATATTTACTTCCGGTACATGGAAAAATTAATTGATTTCAATAAAATATCGTTGAAGTATATATACAATTTATAGCGATACATCTTTTCTTGAAATAGGAACACATGGAAGCTTTGGTCTTGTCGAATGGATATGCGCGCACAATGTGAGATGTTCTTTATTGAGGTTAGTTCTACACTGGAACCCTTTGGGCGATCATGGTGCTGTCTATCGGTGAAGTTTGGAAGTGTATGGCCTCTCTACCTACAACCTCCATGACGGGTGTGTCTTAGTTGGGTGGGTTTCGCAGCTTCAGCGATTGTTAGAACAAAATGCGGTGTCGCTCGCATGCAAAAACACTTATACACACATATATTTTACTCACTTTAACACTGCAGCTGGAAATGTAATAGGGTATTGCCTTATACATTAAAAAAATATTTGAGAACATACATTACGAGTGTGTGTCTCCCAAGACGTCATTACGAGTTGGGTATCGCTTACGAATATTAAAAGGGAGTAAATGTTCGGTGACTCTAGCTTCGGCGGATGGGAAGTGTTTGTAAACTATGCTTATAAGATGGGTTTAAGGTGTAATTGATCTTGTCGTACTTCTCGTCGTCACGGCGATGCTTATCATATGATGTCTATTTGGTGGATATGTGATGGTATGTTACTATTCTTATACAGTATCTTTAGTGGTGATTGCCCCTCCACCCTGTTCGTCGTTGGGGGCGATGTCTATGGTACGAATTTGGTGTCTGTATTTTAAATAGTTTGGAAATGGTAGCCAACTACTCTTATAAGAGTGCTTAGGATGTATTTGATCCTGCAGTCCTGCTTGTTGTGGGGGGTGATGTACATGTTGTGAATTTGTATTTTGAACACTTCGGAAATGGCGGTCAACTATGCTTATAAAAGGGCTCAAGGTGTGTTTGACCCTGCGGTCATGTTTGTTGTTGGGAGTGATGTCTGTGTTATGAATTTGGTAACAAAAGCTTCGGTGGATGGAAAATGGCGGCCAGCTATGCTTATAAGAGGGCTTAAGGTGTATTTGAAATAATTTTTGGAAACAACTGCAACACGTTTACAAAATGCAGGGTCTGCACACTCTCTTCCCTTTCCTCCATCACTACGCATTCCAACTTCCCTTTTAGATCCTGACTGTCTTCTTCATTCCCTATATGCTCCGATTTCACCTCCAAGTCGCCTGCCTGGTTCCCCACAGGCCTCTTACAATCATCCGTACGAAACATTCGAGAAAGACAGTCAGTAACTACATTCTCATTTCCTCGCACATTATGGACGTTAAACCTAAACCTAGTTAGCTTTACCAACCACCGAGCCAACCGTCCTACTGGCTTATCAGATTTTAAAAGCCAGCTTAATGATTAATTATTAGTATATAATTCAAATGTTGATGTCTCTTTATAATCTGCAAACTTTTCCATTCCAAAAAGCCAGGCTAAACATTATTTTCCATAAGTCAAGTACTTCAACTCGGCAGTGGTCAACAATTTGCTGGTAAAAGCTACAGGAGCAAGCCGCCCTTCCACCCTTTGGCTCAACACAGCTCCCACCGTAGTGTAGCTAGCTTCCACATGTAACAAGAATGTCTTAGAAAAATCTGATAGGACCAAAACCTGAGGTGAAACCAACCTTTCTTTTTCTACACTAAAAACCTTCTGCTGTTCGGGCCCCCAACAAAATTCACGTCCTTACGTTTTAAACTATTCAGGAGTTCCGCTATTTTGGCGAATTCCAGAATAAATTTGGCATAAAAGCCAACCATCCCCAAGAATCGTATCACTCCTTTTCAATTCTTTGGGGGTGGGAAAGCCACAATCGGTTTTATTTTTTCCGGATCTGTCAACAATGTACCCTCTGAAATCATAAACCTCAGATATCGTACATATCGTTCAGCCCAAGAAATTTTGTCGGGATTCACCGCCAATCCCTCCTGTTCTAGTGCCTCCAGCACCAACCGAATATGACCCACGTGTTCTTCACAAGTCTGGCTATAAATACACAAATCGTCAATATAGAGAAACACGAATTCATATAAGTATTTGCCCAAAATATTAACCAAAATTCTCGACATGGCCTGGGGCCTGTAATTTACCCCCATGGGCAACCGTTACCATTCATATAACCCCCACGGGGTCAAAAAGGCGAATGGTTCCTGAGAATCTTGATTCAGTTCACATTAAAGGAATGCCTGGTTTAAATCCAATATGGTGAAGTATCTCGCCTACCCTACATGCTGGAATACAGTATCAATCCTTGGTATTGGATAAGGATCCAAATAGATCTTTATAATTTGGCGATAATCACAGACCATACGATACTTCCTGTGGCTTCTTTTAGGCACCAAAAACACTGGGCTGGTGTACAAACTGGTGGAATCTTCCACGACGCCCTTTTCCCTCAATTCATTTACATGATCTCGTAGCATCCAAAACTTGGGTGGGGACACCTGTAGGGAAGAGAGGCTACATGCTCACTATCCATCAACTTCAGTTTTATGGGTAAAGTTTGCAATTCTCCAGCTCAGATGAAATGGCATCCTTAAACTCTTTTTTAAGCATTTCTACTGAAAGCTCCTTCTGATCGTCTAAAACTTTGCATTACAAAATTCTGAGCTGATATCCCCTTTCCCTCTAACTTCACCAATTTTCCATGGTGCATACACAAACCTTAAACTCTTCTTGCTAAAATCAATAGACGCCTGGGTTTTCCCCAAGAAGTCTGATCCTAATATGATCTCATAAGAAAGCCCAAAGATAATGTGGAACTTCATTTTCCAGGAGAATCGATTAATTTTGATCTTAAAAGTTACGACTCCTTTAGACCGAATGGTTCTACCATCAACCACATAAAAAAAAAACCTTAGTCTCTTCAGTATTCACCTGAAACATCCCCACAGGATTTAAACTTCTCATCCTATCATATCAATCACAACTATTTATGGAAGTTGATGCCCCGAATCAATCAAAACCTTCACAACTTCCGTTCATATCTTTACCGACATAAACAAATAACCCTCATGCTTATGTTTCTGAAAATAAATACACAACTGATTCCAGCAGGTCTTCTGCAAAGGAAACACCCTTTTACCACATGACCCTCCTGGCCACAAAGAAAACACTTGATCTTCCTGATGCCATATTTTTTTCCCGGACATTCCCTAAATAGATTCCCATCTTTACCACACCAGAAAAATTTCTTACCCGGCCTATTTAGGCAAACTTACCTCACTTGCCCCTCTCATTTACATAAGAAACAGACCAACCCTGGTCTCATTTGATGAAAAACCTCTGTGGTATGTCGTATCTTTCCACAATTTAAACAAGTCACCTCCAACTGCCCCTTCGGCAGCCCCTTATTATCTACCAACTTGTCAAGGTTCCCATTCATAGAACTCACTCCCCTTTTTTCACCACATTCCCTTTCAAGAGTCACAACTACCTCTCCCCCTTTTATTTTCTTAAAGCACTGTTCAATTTTATGATTCCATTTACCACTATTATAACAAAATTCCATAGTTCGTTTACATCACCTAAGGTTATTTCTAACTGACTAACTAGATCCAGGAGCTCCTTCAGATTTGTAGGCTTCATACAAAAAATAAAGTATCGACTATACTGGCAGTCCAAGTTATGGAACATAACCTCCACAAGATAGCATTCCTCGCAAGGGCTCCCAAGTATAGCCACTAAATTTACTATTCCCTGCACAAATGATCTCATATTTTCCCCTTTTCCTTACTTTCAGTTAAGAATTTCGAAGCTCTTTTGACTAATAACAACCTTAGATGCAATCCGAGAAAGTAGCACATTACTCAATCTGACCAGTTCCAAATCCTCATTGATTGCTTGTCCCAAAGTGTCCTGCAGACATTCGGGAATGCGAAATAAACAGGCAGCATACACAACCCTTCTTGAACACACCTTCAAATTTACAACTTTCCCCAAGTTGACCAGAAACTCTATCACAGTGGATAGTTTCACACATTTTCAAAGCTGGGAGCCTACTTTGAAGATCAGAGGTAAAGTAATGGAGTAACTTAAATAATGGTACTAGCTCACCTATCCTCTCTTTGGTTTCCTCACCACTGGTGTCCTCTCCCCTCACCATACTCCAGGCCAATTTCCTTAGGTCGTCAATGGTAGCAGTGTCTTCAAACTGCATTCATGCTTCCCCTAACTGGCCCTACAGGCTCTCATTGGTAATACACTGCACCCAAGTTATTCTCGGCCCTGTACTCATTATGGACAACAATATTACAATCACAATAAATGCAAATGTTACTGATCTCACCTTTTCGACCAATACACTAACCCTAGTTGGACAAGGTACACTGCACATGTCCTATCAAGTCGAGAAGAGTTGTGCAGAAAACTGAGCCCCTTTCGCCTCAGCCTTAGGAGCACAACTTCGACCCGATCCACTTTTCTACCTCATTACCATAAGGGCCAGGAGAGGGATTGGTTCACCAAAAACAAACATCAGGAATGGTGTCTTAATTGAATATTTGTGCAATTTTAACCTTGTCCAAAGTGGGTAAGGTCTTAACTACCTTAAACATCATACAGTGCCTTAATTCAGTTATCAGGTTCCTTTTTAACACATATTTTGGAAAATTAAAAGTACTACAAATTATTTTAAGTACTTTTCCTTCGATGCGTACTTTTAATTTTCTATTATAATTCAGCCTCCATTCCAACATACATAGTATACAAAGTTTAATACGATCACATGAACGATCAGTATAAAATGTATAATAAAATATTTTCTTGACTTCCTTAGGAAAAAAACAGTATCTCATTTCTATTTTCCAAAATATACACTACTCCCAATATAGCCTGTACAAAATAGTAACAAATAACTACACAAACTCCCAGTCTTCACTTGGTTGGACAAACCACACATTAAAAGTTATCATGCTAGCCCTTTGGGGCTATCTTCTCAGTGACAACTCTAAAAACCCCAATTACAACACAAATATTTGAATCTCAATAAATCCTGTTTCCTTTTCATCAATACTGGCACTTCACATTTATATTTCTATCAAGGAAAACATACTATTTGTACAAACATTATTACAATGTTTAAAAATTACAAACACTAATAGAGACACTCGCAGGTAAGGAAATCTTTACCATGTTTTTCTACATCACTAAAACGTTTTCCAATAATCCAATCTTTCACACTCGAATTCATACACAAAAACCACCTCTCAGAAAAACTCCATCCAGACCCTGCCAGGCCTAGGAATATTCTCCTCGCTAACTCCACCTAAGTGGCAGTATTGCTCCGGATCATCAATCACTCCCACCATACAGTCGATGGTGCCTGAGAATATGCTTCCCGCCTTCTCACTTTTAAAAGTGCTGGCAGTGCCCCCTCAACATCATTCACCTTCAGGCAGAGCCACTGGTGGAGGAAACAGGCAAGATATATTTTCCCTACCGAACCACTTGCGTGGCATGTACTTCCCTTCCTCCACCCATTCTCCCACAATGCAACCATCCACACACACACACACACTCCACCACGTTCATAATTTCCACAAAAAACCCCACCGGACAAACTATTCAGTACTCTTTCAATACCACCAATTCTTCCTCTTTGCCAAATAGCGCCGAATATCGGGAAATATTTGTCCCAGGAACTCCGTACTAGTACTACTCACCAACGTCCGAGTATAAATCAAGCCCAAAAATAATTATCCAAAACTTCCCGCCCCCCACACACGGGAAAACCTTTCCATTTTCAAACCCGAATTTAACTTTTCTTCACCCGAGTCCTTCAGTTCCATGAAATATCCAGAAATTAATTATTTCCCACATATCTCTGCTACCTTAATTCTTCGCTCTCCTTGTTCCATCCACGAGAATATACTATAACTCAAAACATTGGTCAAGTCCTGATGTTTTATAAGTATCCCAGGAGACCAGTTACCCAGAATTATTCTAACTCCCTGAGATGCTCGGCCAAAACCCAAGTCCACACAGGCTTGAATAATTTCAAAATTCACGCGGCCGACTAGCAGCGTAATTTTTCTAAGTACCAAAAACCCTCGGCCAAAAACAAAGTTCAATACCTGGGCCTATTTCTTAATAAGTTCCCACTGGTGATTCTTCCTTCAGCAACGAATAATTGTTAAGTCCTAACCTGAAACATTTATACTTATCATTTCATCATCGCGTCGACACCACCTCGTTCTCTTAGCCCGACCGCGCATCTTTACTTATACTCCATCCGATCCCTTACATAGCCATACCCCCTCCAGAGACCAGACCTCCAGCACCCTCTTTACAGACACTAGCGCCCCTTATACAGAGGCAGCGCTCTCTTTTCCATTACACAGTACACTTTTCTGCTGACGCCATCGCCAGCCAATCACAAACAAGTAGCCTAATCCCGCCTAATGCTCCTTCGAACGGCAGACCCACCACACATATACACCTTGCGGGTAGACGCAACGCCGGCAAACAAGGAGTATACAGCTGTAAAACAGACAATAATACAAGTAATCCGTTTTTACCTGACGGAACCCCGTCACAGCATACTCCCGCTGAAATTGGCTTGAGAAGGAAGTCATTGCATCCATTGATTAATGCCTTGGATCGTCAGTCATTCTGCTGGGAGACTTCTAAAAATAATAATATAGTCATGGTTTGGGAAGAGGCAACCAAGAATCTTGTTGTGTATCATAAAAATATGTAAATCGTAGTTAACAGTCAACGTACGAATGTGAGTTTAAATACGGGAGACTTGGTCGTTGCAAAAGCACATTTTTGAGTTTAAAATTGGACTTTCCAACTGCTAAGCTAGTTCCTCGGCGGAGAGGTCCGTTTAAGATCTGTCGTTTTCTCACGCATGTGGAATTGTTAGCAGAAGATCCACAATCTCAGAAGAGACAGTTAAAGTCCATGTCAATCACGTTAAGAAATATTGTGGAAAATATAGTTATAGTAGTTATACAAAAAATATATATGTGTTTTTATTATAAATTTTTATATACCTAATATATTAAAGCTTGGTATACATGATGTGGTATACGTCTTGATGTCTCTATTGTGTGATCTCTTAGAATGTTATTTTTATATGAGTATCCTATGTATATTTAAAAAATTACTTTTAAGATGTATGAAGTGATAATTACTCTGTACATAATATTAAATAATATATTAATTTTGCGAAAAGAGATTTGTGAGGTGACCTTATGAGAGTGTCTTTCGTTTCTATCATTTTCTCTTTTATTGTGTAGAGGCCCTGATATTGAAGGATGGACCCTGGAAGACATGTTTAGTTCTACTGTGCTGGAGTGTTCCTGCCTGGAGGCTGGGTTCTGCAATGAGGTCTGGCCACCCTCTGCTGTTGGACTTCTTCGCCTGCATTCGCAGGCCACTGGTGCTACTTCCAGAAGGGAGGATGTAATGGACTTACGCTGCCTCACGCCGATAATCGGAACTTACGTTTTCGAAGACGTTGCCCATTGGCGGCAGCCTGGGGAGGAGGCGTTAGACTCGGCGACGTGGGTGGTTGGTGGTTTCGATTAATGTTGGAACTACACTCAGCGTGCTGCGTTTCCTTCCACCTAGCGGCAGCTGACTTAGAGGGGTCGCCTTGTGAAGTCAACATCACTTTTGAATTGCATTGGACGAAGATCGGCTTCCGTTTCGAGGATGTTCTCCTCAGCTTTGGGGTGGATGGCGGTTGCGAAAACTTTGCTATAAATACCCTGGTAAATTCAGCGACAACGGTCACTCGGGGGGGGGGGGGTCATACCTAGGGGATGTAAATTTGGGAATAAAGTAAACTATAAAATAGGGAAGATTGTGCCAGGTAAGTAATTGTACATATTTCCCATATATATATATATATATATATATATATATATATATATATAACAGCACATTTTTATTGTAACCCCTATTTGTATTGTTTTAAAGTAACTTGGAGAATTATAATATTTTAATATTTTAATGAAATTTTTGCATAAATGTTGTAAAGTCATTTATTTCGAAAACTGTTTGTAGTTTTCCTGGGGCGTATGAAAACAAAAAAAAGAGAAGTGCCCGGTAGTTAAAAGTCAAAAAGGAGATTTATTTATTTTTTACTTTCTACAGTCACCCCTTTTTATTTGCCTTCTAGGTATCTATGTCATCATGGATGACATGATTGTAGAGTTGGGTGCGAGTTGTATACACGTAACACAGTGGTCTGGTAGTCACTAATAACCCTCTGCTGCAGAATGTAAATAAGGAAGTAATGTAAATGCGAATGTAAACAAGAAAATATCTAATGTAAATGAGGATGCAAGCAAAAGATAGATAGTGTAAATGAAAATAAATAAAAAAATAGACAGTGTAAAGAAAATGTAAACAAGAAGATAGAAGGTATTTGCAAGTTACTGAATACAAGAATAATCTCGGTGGACCAGAAAATTAACAGTGACAACGAAAGAATGGCCAAAGGATTATTGTTTCTTAATTTTCAACACTGTCTTCCAAAAATCAGTAGAAGACAGTTACAGTCCGTCTGACGAACGTGTGCACTTTTCTTGAAATTTCTGAAAGTTGTACTGTTTATATTTATTTCCTTTGCAAAAATATTTGATGTTGACTTACTGGACAGGTTAACAGCCACCTGAGTGTGTTTATGTAACCATCATCTGTGGAGGGCGGAAGATACCGCTGTAGCCATGGAAACAGATGTAAACAGGACTGATTATAAGAGTTCAGCTTTCTTCTATGTTACGCGCACTCTTATCCAGGTAACTGTCTCTCATGGCAACTTCCTATCGGGCACGACTCCTAGGTAAGTGTCGGTGGAAACAAGGGAAGTATTGTTATTTAAATTTTTACTGATCTTTATGATGATCGAGCCCGTCAGCTCTTTATGCTTGCTGCTGTTGTATGATTTAGAATTTACCTATAACATGAATTTAAACGACTCTTTCTTAATCTTCTTGACTCTTTCCGTTGAATTTTGAACTGTGTAATGTCAAATAATCCCTAAAACAAATACGTACAAGTTTTTAAAGAGTAGGTAGTACCAAAATTATTTGTCACGAGAAACTCGACCTCGAAATTTTGTGAAGTTGGTAGGCTATACTAAGTGTTCAACATTTCTTTTTATTATAATGCACAGTTTCTTATACACCCTCGAGGATTGTAGAGTATTAATGATTAAATCGAGCACTAGTCCATAGCGACAAAAGGCTGATTGTGTGAGCGATATCCAACAGACAATAAAATACACTATATACCAAAAAGTAATTGGGCACCCGTGAAGATAGGTAATTCAGTACGTCAGTTGACTTGTGTTTCACGGCCTTCGGCGTAGGACCGCTGGTGTTTGTCCGTGGTAACATGAACACAGATGCCTATTGTAACATTCTGGATAATGAAATGCTCCCAACATTGTGGCGTTTTTTACGGAATGGATCCGTGTTACTTCCAGGATGACAATTCCAGGTGCCATGTTTCAAGGGCTACTATGCAATGGTACGCCGACAACAATGTTCGCTGATTGGACTGGCCCGCCCAGAGCCCCGACCTCAACCCTATAGAACATCATCTTTGGTACGAATTGGATCGCCGGGTGAGGGCTCGTCAGGCGCGGCCAAAATTCATTGCTCAACTCATGGAATGGTTGCAAGAGGAATGACAACGAATCCCGTGGATGTCCTGCAAACACTCGTAGAGAGCATGCCAGACAGGGTGGCTGCTGTTATAGCCGCAATAGGTGGCCCTACGAGATTGTAACGGGGTGACAACCACCGAGCAAGCATTGTGTACAGGTGCCCAATTACTTTTTGGTAGATAGTGTATAATCTGTAAAGTGTAGCCAAAAGGTATAATGAACTCACGAATTCGCCGGGTCTCGTATTACGGCGCGTTATACTATCAGATAGTCAAAATGGTTACGGGTTAAGGAAGGAAATCATTGTGGGAGGTCGCCCGCGGCTGGAGACAACGGGGACTAAGAGATGGGAACCAGAGTCACAAATCTTGCGTCACAGGAGCATTCGTCTCTCAACAATAAGGGACCATTGTAACTTCTTCTCCCCCCCCCCCCTTCCTTCCACACATCACGCACAACCCTCTGCTGGGCAGATGTCTGCTTCTGCCGTCAATCACTTACAGAAAAGCGGTTCTATAGTTATCGTGCATAACGGCGCGGTGTCCCTGCCTCCCCTAGTCCCTGCGATCGAGGGAAACTTTGCTCAGCCATATTGAATTACTGGTTTTTCAAGATTGTTTATATTATTTTGCAGAAAATTTCGAAAGTGTCCTCACACCCAGCTAGCTATTGGCCCTACACAGCAGCACATACATCATGACTCAGCTATGACCTCGTATAGTCTATTCACGGTTTGTACACACTTTTTGAATCAAACCTTCGAGAGATCATCCCATGTATGACGTGTTTGGCTGTTTTACTATTCGTGTTGTGTATCACAACCATTTTTTACTGCTGTTAACATAAAAGTACCATAATTTGGTTAAATTGAAACTTTATTTTTTAATATATAAATTACATTATTTATTTAATATTAATAAAATCAGTGATAAGATATATGTGTGTTGGCAGTGGCCAGTAAGAAACAGTTCTTATGCAAAATATGATTTCACTGAGTGCTCATGAATGCGGTGCGTTGCCCCTTTGGTGTACTTTTCCAGACGGCAAGGTCCCTCCCGCATTTTGCACGTAGGAATCGTGCCGAACGATACCACTGGTCGGCGAGTTATCTCTCGGGGGTGCCCCCCCCCCCTCCTTTATAGCATTCTGGTGCTTCTCCATTCTCGCCTCACTTCACCCTCGTCGGCTCTCAAGGCTCCAGTGTCAAGAGCCGCCCAAACCTTTGAACCTTGCTCCATGCGATCAGCTCACCCAGCCATCTCCGTGGTGATCTTGAGCAAGGATTTTCGTATGCAGAAAACGTGGCATACGTTGTCGGTAGATCTTCATCACCGGGCGCTCACTCTGTTCTCCAACCGGTGCGTTCCATCGCTTTTCCATTTCGTGTCACAGCTTCAGGAACAACGGCATGCTACATAGACCAGCGAATACGCCATTTTGTTAGCGTACCATCGGCCAACTCTCCATACTTGCTCCTAGACGTATAATCACATCATTATTGTAAATAGTTTCCCAACTAAGGAATCAAACAACAAAAACATTAGCAAACACAGAGTTACGTACACATTAAATTTGTTGCGCGTTATCGTGTACAGAAAGGCTATACGGAACAGGATTTTCAAAACCACATGGATTCATACATCGATGCCGAAACTCTGACTCGTGCAGTAAATGGTCTTCTCGGGCCACTACCACCGTACCGGTCTCACCACATAAGCAGGACACCTTAGTAACCACGGCCAGTAAATAATAATTGCGAGGAAGTAAAAACTGGGAAGGTTGTATATAGTACCCGGGGGGGGGGGAGAGAGAGAGAGAGGTGTTGTCTATTTGAGTCTCCGTGAAGCCGAGAATAAGGCATAATTGGGGTGAAGCTTGATACTCTTTTCCAAGATGTCGCTGTGGTCGTCCTCATGTTGCGTCGGTGTGGCCGAAGCCGCGAGTGAAGAGATTTGGACGGCTCGTAACAGCGAGGTCTTGAGAGCCGATGAGGGTGATCCAAGCGAATATGGAGCGGCGCCGGGATGAAGGTGCGGGGGAAGCGGGAGATCCCCGAGAAAACCCGCCGACCAACGGCATCGTCCGGCGCGACTCCCACTTGCGAAAATCCGGTGACCCGGCCGGGGATTGAACCCGGTTCGCCTCGGGGGAGAGGCGAGCATGCTAATCGCTCAGCCACCTCGGCCCTGTAACTAGAAGAGAAATAGAAAAATAAGCTAAAATAAGCTAATGGGTTCATACCTCATCAATGGAATATTATTCTTTTTCTAATCATAAATAAATCATCAAATATTATATTTAGAACAATTATAATTATAAGAGTAATTTTCTCAATTTCATCAAATTCGTGATTCATGGTTTGAATAGGAATAGAAATTAATATAATATCATTCCTACCTTTAATTATAGAACAAAAAAAAACATAAGTTCTAAAGAATCCGCTTTAACTTATTTTTTAGTTCAAACTATTGCATCAATATTACTTCTAATATAAGTTATTATAATAATAATTAATAATCCAAAAATAAACCTTTACAGTGAAAGAATAAGAGAAATATTATTAATAAGATCTTTAATAATAAAAAGAGGAATCTCACCATTTCATTTTTTAAATGCCAAAAATAATAGAAGGATTAAATTGAAATAAATGTCTTATCTTAATTTAAGTGCACTTAATTTAAGTGCATTAAGTTTAGAATTTATTCATATTATTATTATTATAATTAGTATTGATATTTGTTGATATTTTTATTTCTATTTTTTCTTTTTTAATTTTGGTTATTTTAGTTTTGGTTGGTGTTGCTTTTTTTTACTTTATTGGAGCGTAGGATTTTAGGTTATATTCAAATTCGTAAGGGTCCTAATAAGGTTAGATTTTTAGGTATTTTACAACCTTTCTCTGATGCAATTAAATTATTTACTAAGGAGAATGTATTGCCTAGTATTTCTAATTTTATTCCTTATTATTTTTCTCCTGTGTTTAATTTATTTCTTTCTTTGGTAATTTGAATTATTATTCCTTAGTTGAGATATTTATTTAATTATAGATTAGGGTTGTTTTTTTTTATGTTATGCTAGATTAAATGTATATAGAATTATGATTGCTGGTTGATCTTCTAATTCAAATTATTCTTTGTTAGGAGGTCTTCGATCTGTTGCACAAAGTATTTCTTATGAGGTAAGTTTATTTTTAATTTTACTTTCTTTTATTATTATTACTGGTAGATATTGTTTAGTTGATTTTTATTTTTTCAATATTACTGTTGATTTATTTTTTCTTTTTTTGCTTTGTGTTTATGTTTATTTTCTTCATTTTTGGCGGATACTAATCGAACTCCTTTTGATTTTGCTGAGGGTGAATCTGAATTAGTTTCGGGATTTAATGTTGAGTATAGTAGAGGTGGTTTTATTTTGATTTTTTTAAGAGAATATTCTTCAATTTTATTTATGAGAATATTATCTTGTATTTTTTTTTGGTTGTGATTTATTTTCTATAATTTTTTTTATTACAATAATATTTATTTCTTTTTTATTTGTTTGAATTCGTGGTACTTTACCTCGATTTCATTATGATAAATTAATATATTTAGCTTGGAAATGTTATCTTCCTTTGTTATTAAATTATTTAATTTTTTTATTGGTTTTAAATTGCTTGTTATTTCAATATTTATTTTTTGAATTAATTTTAGTTCATTAAGTTAATAGAAGTGTTATCTTTTTTTATATTTTCAAAACATATGTTTCTATAAAACTTATTAACTAATTTATTATTTTGTCTCAATATATTTTGATGATGTTATCTAGTAGGAAATATGAAAAATATACTCATGTTAGTATTTGTCTTAAAATAATATAAGGTTCTTCTACTGGTAGAAGAGAAATAGTAGTATATCAATTTTTGTTTTGAGACAAGGGCGTCGGGCGCCGGAACTCGCAGCTGTTCATGCTCTCTCACTGCGGTCAGCCAGTGGCCACCTTGTCCGCCATGTTCGATATAGATGACCTTGTTCTTTACCTTGACACCAATAAGTATAAACGTGATAACATCAAAAAATTAAGAAATTTCAGAAAAATTGAAAAATTAAATAGTTTAACAAAATTACAAAAAGTATTTTGAAAATAAAAATATTTATATTTTAATAAATGTATTAAAAATTTATTTAAAAAAAAAACATATTTCTGGAGGTCCCCTATACCACGTCCAATGGACGACTGAAACTCACATTGTCATTAATTTATTACATTGTCATAGCAGTCTTCCTCATCACCTCCTCCCGCAATCAACTCACTCCTTCGACACCATACCACATCTCCCTCTCCCTCATACCCCCTCAACATCACCCCACTTCCCTCATCTACTCCACATTCTAAGCTTACCATCCTCATATTCACCCTTCCGCTTCCATCATTATCACCCTCCACCATACCTATTTCCTCCCCTACGCCCTTTTCCACCCCATACATCCCGCGCACACATCCACCATCTATTCCCACCCTCGCTCCTCCCCCATACCACAAAAAAAAAAACACATCCCTCATCAACCTCTACCTTCACCTTTGCTCACTGCATCGTCTGCACTGCACTCGCCATGTTGGTTTTTTCGTTTTTCATTTGTTTGCATTGGCGTTAATGTATTAATTACCGATTACCTGCGAGGCAGTGCCATAGGCTATTCACGGTAAAGTGAGCACTTTTGAAAGCTATCTCATTTGGAATAAGGGTCAATAAATATATTTTAGCCTTAGACATTCATTTCCGTGTGGGGTGGAATATACACACTGTGTTCATTACTTACATGGGAAATGGCGGAATTGGAGCAATAGGCTGTATGGCTGCAGCTCCGGCGCTGCCATCTTGGATCCTTCAGCTTGTTTCCAGTGACCATATTGTTTCCGCCATTTTGTGTGCGGCGGCCATCTTGTAGCCATTATGCCACATTGATTTTTCCTGCTCTATCTTTTCTTTTTCTGTCTTCCTTGCTCTCTCTTGCGCCTTCTTCGTCCCACCAGAGGTGCTGGTGTGCCCTTCTTCATCGTCTGCCAGGGAGGTAGCCCACTGGTCCGCCATTTTGTTTGCAGTAGAGTTCGTTCATAACCTGCTAGGGGCGCTGGTGTGTTCGCCAAATGTTGTTGTTTTCCTCGTCGCCTGCTAGGAGGCGTTGGTATGCGTCCACCATTTTGTTGACAGTAGTTATATTTTTTCGGAGCTCAAAAAAACCATTGAGGAGTCGTGCGGGATCGAACAGCTGAGTCTTGAGTTGCCAGACTAACGCCTTAGACCACTTGGCTATGGTGACATGTGCTGTAACAAGGGTTTTAATGAAGTATATGTGCATATGTGTTTATGGAGTAAAAATAACAAACCTATTATTTATGTTTATATATTTAATCGGGTGGTCTGTCTACGAAATCGTATTTTCAAGAATAGTTCGATTATGAAATCACAACAGCCAAATATTCAAAGTATAATTTTATAAAATAAAAGTTGTGTATTTCATTGTATATATTTTAATTTAACTTCTACAAACAAGTGTATCGAGCGACTGTCAACCAATCAGTTCCACAATCAGCACCACAATCAACACCACATATAGCACTACACCTAGCGCCACAATTAGCACTACACATAGCACCATACATATCACCACACAGCACCACACATATCACCACACATAGCACCACAATAAGCACCACACATAGCACCACAATCAGCACCATAATCAGCAGCACACTTAGCAACACAATCAGCACCATAATTATCACCACAGCTAGCACCACAATCAGAACCACATATAGCACCATACCTATCACCACACATAGCATCACAATCAGCACCACACCTAGCACCAGAATCAGCGCCACACTTAGCACCACAATCAGCACCACACTTAGCCCCACATGTAGCACCAAAATCAGAACACAATCAGTACCACACTTACCACCACAATCAGCACCACATCAGACCATCCTGGATAGTACAGCAGAATAGTAAACACCTCCCGTACGAATATAGTGAAAGGAAACTGTCAAATTCAGTAAACAGCCAACACTCATATCGCTAGCAGCAGAATGTGTCCACCCCGACCAACAATGAGCGACCAAGTAAGCATCGTACAGGTCTCGGCAAGCCGAAGGGATGGTACAGAACAATCACGTCAGGCTCCAGGGTGGCAGATCTGACGAGTCACGCACGTGTACTTTTCCATTACATGCGGAAGTTAGTTATACAGTACAAGGTAACAATTCATCCCATCTTAAATATCATATGCACAATTAGAATGCTAGAACTATAGCCACATACAAAAAAAAAGCATGCTGTTAAACCATTAGTAGTGCAAGAGAGAGAGAGAGAAGGCACTGCTACATGCTGAGGCAAACAGATAAAAAAATAATCATTGTTATTTAATAGCGAGTAGTTATATGCATTTACCAGCAAATATATACTGCACGGAAATCGAGCTCTATATGTTATGTTAGACGAAAAAAAAATCCATTGTGAAGTGTGGGAACGAAAAGGACAACACTGATGCAAAACCGATATAAAAAACCACAATATTATACAAATGTCGGGTGCAGTACGGTGTATGTTAAACGATGCTAGACAAGACCAGGTCGTCCTGGACATTACAACAGAAAAACCAACTCCTTCCACATGAACCGAGTGAAACGAAACTATCAAATTCAGAATATAGTCTACACTCACATCACTAGCGGCAGAAGGCATCTGACCTCACCAACATTGTGCGATCAACTATCACGTTGGGAATCTGTAAGCCAACTCAATAAAAACAAATAGTAAATGCACTTATTTTGAATATGTACCATTTACAGTGTTAGAACTGTAAGCACATACGAAATAGCATACAGTTAAACCATTAGCTTTGCAAGACAGATGCTAGTGTTACGCACTGAGGCAAACTGTTATATAAAAATAATAAGAGTATATAGTTATACACATTTAACAACCCGCATATATTGCACAAGCAACGCGTGCTGTACATTGTGTTAGATGAAAAATAATTTCCATTTTGAAGTATGGGAACGATAAGGGCAACACTGCTGCACACCGACATCTTATGCAATGGTGGGTGTATACTTGAACAGTGCAACTGTAATATCCCCATCTATAATGTCTGTTGAAGTCTGGCTGTCTTGCTGAGAGGAGATATATGGATTGTGTAATGGGTTGTTAGTAAAATACGTCAGCAGAAGTCTGGTTCTCGTGTAGAGTGGATGCGTGTGGGTTATATAATGGGTTGGTGACTGCGTAATGATATGATATTAATAATAATAAATGTATTTTATTCTCTTTGATAAAGGTCAGTTGAAGACTAGCTGTTATGATGAGTGGACGTGTTTATGTATGTGTGTATTGGGTACATGTGTAGTTGTTGGTGACTGTGTAGTAATGACAGAGTAATAAATTCAATTTGTACTAGTCTTGTTCGGTTGATGTCTGGATGTTGTGGTGAGAGGACATTCGCAATGTTGTAGTTGTCAGTTTTATACTGGTTTGCTGCAAAAATATAAATTGTGTATGTGTTTAGGTAAATCAGACTGATAGCAACTATGAAGATTGGGATCATTGACAGATGCTAGTTTGCGTGTACACGTGTGTGTATGTGGTTGGGAAGTATTTGAATTTTTTTTTTTTTTTTTTTTTTTTTTTTTAATGACCTGACAGAATCGTCGTTGGTAACCCAAAAATTACATTATATTAAGTGCCTCAGCAGGAATACAATCCAACAATACATTTTTCAAATTCGGAAATAAAATAATATTAAATGACCTGTCTCAGCATCGAACCAAAGTCCGACACTAAGATTACATCAAGTATCTCTTGCGGGAATCCAGTTCATAAATAATAACTTTAAAAATAAAAAATTCATAATATTAAATACTTCGTCCGGGTATCAAACCCCAAGTCCAAAATTAACATTACATTAACTAACCCCTCCAGTTATCCAACTCACAAATATATATTTTTTTAATTCAGAAATAAAATAATATTACATAACCTGACCGAGCATCGAACCTGGGTGCAGCAGAAGTGTATATGCCAAAACTTAATAATTACCTCTGTTAATCTATACTCATAAGGCCGTTGCTGGGAATCGAATCTGGTATATCCCAAAACATTCACCCGGACGTCCAAAAAACTTTCAAAATTTTCCAAAAATAACATAAATGCTGTCGTAGGGTTTTGAATCAGTAGTGTGTTGCACCAAATGTGTGAAATCTAGATCATTGGATGTGCAAAAATTGAATCTAAGTCAACAGATGCGCAAAAATAGCAAATCCAGATTATGCCATGTTAAAAATATAAAGTAGGTCAAATTTCCAAAAGTAGGTCAAATTTTCAAAAGATGGCCAGAATTCCAAAAGCATGTAGAAAATTCCAAAGTAGGTCAAATTTTCAAAAGCAGGTTGAATTTCCCAAATTGGGTCAAATTTTCCAAAGTAGTTTTAAAAAGTAGGACAAAGGTCAAAGTCAAGACCAAAAGTCAAATTTTAGAGTAGGTCAAAGGTCAAGGTCACGATGTAAAATAATATCCAGAACCATCACACTCTCACTACTTGGGCGTACGCCAGTCAGTGTACAATACATGCAGGTATGTAGGGGAAGTGACATTGTTCAAAGGATGATTTCAAAACTTCTCAATTAACCTGAACTCTGCCTATAGTCTAATTCTTGGCATCTTACGACGCGAAGCCATAGCTTCTTCAAAACTCTCCTGTTAGCCTCGAGTACGGTTGTTTATCTTCTGCGTCAAGTCCTTGGATAGGTAATAAGGGAATTCGTAGCGAACTAAACATTTTGACTGTGGAAAAGCCGCTGTCTGTTCGATCCGCGCGTTAAGGCGCCTCTCTCTAGTTTTCATAAGGGCTTTACTGTGAGCAGTTCTTTCTATCATAGTTTTGAAAAAACTCTGGAATATTTCAATGAAAATAGGGGGGGCGGTGGTGTAGTGGTTAGACTACTCACCTCCCACCTAGGCGAACAGGCCTCGATTCCCGGCGGAGCCGCTCCCGGATTTTCGCACGTGGGAATCGTGCTGGACGATGCCGCTGGTGCGCGGGTCTTCTCGGGGATCTCCCGCATCCTCCCCCCCACCCCCAGCCACCACTTCGGCGCTGCTCAGTACTCACCCCGCTTCACCCTCATCGGCCCTCAAGACCTCGATGTTAAGAGCCACCCAAATCTCTCCACTCACTCACTCAATACAATTTTTATTTCAAGACGAAAATGAAAGTCGAAATTCATAAATTTGGTTATTGAAACACAAATGTTGTCATTTTAAATGAGCAAAACCAGGAAAAATTCAGTTTACGATGTTTATTGCAAAAAGAGTGTTATAAACTGTAGCGTCAATGGTTTTTTTTTTTTTTTTTTTTTTTTTTTTTTTAATTCTGAACATATCACTATTTTTAAAACCCTATAGTCGTCGCTTAAATTCTGAAGAAACAGAACACAAGCTGTTATGAACTAAGCCAACTCATTAAACTATAGGCTATTCACGAAAAAATTATCATTTTTGAAAGGCCTGCTTAAGATCTACTTGTATGCACGTTGTATATTATTTCGCCTTATGTAAAATTAACATTTTCATGTGGGCCCCATAACTTTATTCATGCGTCGGTCAAATGAAACTGCGAAATTATTAGAAAAGTAAATATTTAACAAATCTGCTCATTTGTACACTTTAATTAGTTAAAAAATAATAACTTAAGTTATCAGAAATGGTTACCTAGCACTTTTTATTCGACGTTAAGATACGGAACTACTTTCCATCCATTGTTACCAACTTGACTGGGCGCATGCCACTCAGGGCACCCGTTAAAATATATGCGGGTAGGGGCAGTTACTTTTTTCTAAGGTTGATTTCAAAAGTGCTCCATTTACCGTGAACAGCCTTTATCATGTTATCGAGGGATGGGAGTAGGTAGCAGGACAAGCTAATAAGAAGACTGAATAATTAAAGAGTGGCTAAGGCACTCACTGAGCAACTCAACAGTTCTACAAGTTTCCCAGAATACAGACCAAGCGAGCAAGGGAATAGAAGGAGGAAGAAGAAGGTTAAACTATATTAAAAGAGAAGCATGGCTGAGAGGAGACACACCCGAGTGTCGCACACTGGACCAGTTGACCCAAGGTCGGATGGCGTCGCCTTTCCAGGTCCCGCAGCTGACCAGCCCGTTGACGGTCGTCGACTGTGTCGCTGACAGCCTTCTTGTACCCGGTTGCACCATCGCGGTTCGAAACTCGATCGGATCTAAGATCGACACAGAAAACTGTTGCGCCATTCGAGTTCAGAGCTTGACTGGAGATCGAGATGAAGTTCATTTTGAACCGCCGAAATTGGCGGTTCGAAATCTCGATCCGAGATCAGCAGCCATCGTAAAAGAATAATTCACTTAAAACAGATCAAACATCTCACATCTAGATCTATCTGTAGTAAAAAATACGCCTGCTTTCATGACGTCATATATTACGAACCAATAGCAAAATTTGTCTCATACTTAATATCGATCTTTCATTTTGGAACAAAAATCGACGAATCATGAAATTTCGTTGACTGAACACTTTTACAATGGAACCAAGATCAAACTGGATCCCGGTTTGGAACTAGGATCATTCTATCTCGGATCGGGGAAGATGTAGTTGCAACCGTGCATTAGCCTAGTCCACTCTACGCGCCCCTCCAAGTATGCGTGTTGACGTAATCCGTTCTGATTGGCTCCCGTCGTGCACCGGAGGCGGAGTCTGCTCGTGGATTGTTGTAATTACACATGCATGTCCTAAGGTTAGCTGGGCCTACATGTTCTGTTGTTCTTTGCGCATTTCTCCGATACTTGATACGTCCCACTTCGGCCCGATGTTATGCTCTGATAAAGGCTGTTCACGGTAAAGTGAGCACTTTTGAAATCAAGCTTGGGAAAAAGGTCACTGCCCTTACCTGCATATATTTTAACGGATGCACTGAGTGGCATGCGCCCAGTAAAGTTGGTAACGATGGAGGTGAAAGTAGTTTCATATATTAACGTCGAACAAAAAGTGTTAGCTAACCATTTGTAATAACTTTTGTTATTTATCTTGCCTTCTGTATTCTTTTAATGCAGCTAAGTTTAAAAACGAGTATACCTGTAGAATAATTACGTTTCTAACAATTTCAAAGTTTCACTTGACCGACGCATGAATGAAGTAATGAGGCCCATGGTGATGTTAACTTTACACAAGGCGAAAGAACACACAACATGTATACAAGTATATCATAAGCAGGGCTTTCCGAAGCGCTCATTTTTACCGCGAACAGCCTATAGTTTACAAAACTCGCCCGTGGCCTCCTTCCCCGCCGTCGTTTAACTTCAGACAAGTGGTGGCACAACGGGGCTGCGCGTGACAACGCGAAGATTTTAAGCGCCGTTGTCGTTCGCCGTCGCGAAGCTTCCTTGCGGCAAGATGTGACTCTATGGCGTATTATATCGTTTACTAGGCATTCACCTTAACGTCGGTTTCTCACTGTGATTTCCACAACCGTCGTTCGTTCCCGAGATGAGATGCTGCGGTCGTGATGTGCTTTTAAGTGTAGTTTAAGCTTTAGGTTATTTATACCTGTCAGCAAACCTTCAATTATAATCACAATAATGTATTCGCTCTACCTGCGTAAGGTGTCGGTTGGAATATACTAAAAAGTAAGTTAAGAATGTTCCGAGTGCGGTCGCTGTTTTGCTGTCATTTTTTGTAAACGGGAATTTTCAGTTCAACGAAAGACAGTAACGGCTAGTTTCATTTTTTTTTAATAATTTTTTAAATCATTTATAAGTATCTTTAATACCCAGTAGTCCATCATTCTTTTGAAAATAATCTGAATTAATTTCTACCCTACACATGTTTTTATTCGTCAGAGAAGCAAGTTCTCTGCTTGAATAGGCCACTCTGAGTTACTTTTCGGGTTAAGTGCTATTAATCAGAAACTTAAATTTTTGAGCCACGAACGACTACTTCCAACAACCTGTAAAAATCGCTCCGAGAGGGTTAAAGGTTCTTTCACAAAACCGATAAAAATCCCTCTCTTAAACTTTCTTTCCGCTATGTATAATTCGCCTTACAATGAATCCACTTTCCGAAATCTATGACGAAATACGACCACGGTAAACTTAGGTTTACGGTGTTTTTAAGAACGTTGTGCTATTTCCGTGTTAGGAGAGTTCTTACGAAGTCACGTCATCACCCAGTCTTGAAAATTTTTTTGCAAGAAAATTTGTGGGTTATTAACTTTTTTCTTCTGAGGAACTTGAAAATAATGGGCTTTATCAGTTTGAAACTTTAACCCAATTAGTAACACTGTTCAGTACTGCGCTTTTAATTTTCTTTCCCAAAATGTATTTATGTGCATATAAAGTGACCACATCACATGTGTAAGGTATATATTTGTATATTATGCAGTGGCGTGTGGTGAAGCGTTGCAATGTAAGCTGGTGCTTGCTCAGTGTTGTATACACACTCGGCGCACGCAGCAGGAACCAGTAACTAGAGTGGAGCTGGGAGAAACTTAATGTACTGCGGCCACTCACGAGATAGCTGCGAGCACAGACGTGCTGTAACGTCGAACGCGCTCCTACGTTCAAGTGGCCGATATGTAAACTAGCAAACGACTAAGTGTAGCACAGAGCAAAACCCAGCTCACCTTGCAACATTTCACGACACGCCTCTGATATGTTTATAATTCTATAATATATACACAGATAATTATTCAACCACCTTCCTGAAACCCTCCCCACAATTATTCATTGCTGGCAAAATTTTACTGGCAGGTCAAACTACAAGATACGCCGTCAGTAATAACACTACCTATATAGTAAAATACATTACAGGCTGTTCACGGTAAAGTGAGCACTTTTGAAAGCCCTGCTTAAGATCTAATTGTGTATACGTTATGTATTCATCCGCCTTATGAACATTAACATTACCACGGACCTCATCACTTTATTCATGCGTCGGTCAAGTGAAACTGAAATTTTTAGGAAAGTAAAATATTATAGAAATCTGCTCATTTTCACACTTCGATGCACAAAAAAAAAAACAGGAAACGAAAGAAATAATTTAAGTTTATCACAAATGGTTACCTAACACTTTTTATTCGACGTTAAGATATAGGACTATTTTCCATCGATCGTTACCAACATTGCTGGACAATAATGTCGCTTAGTGCGCCCATTAAAATGTATGCATTTAGGGACAGTGGCTTTTTTCTAAGGTTGATTTCAGAAGTGCTCACGTTATCGTGAACAGCCTTTAGTAACATTATGCCATGCACTTCATTTTTCCACAGCCTCTTCAAATTACCTCTTCCTATTTGTCATTCAACTGTATCTCTTGCAGTATTTGCTTAATCCATATCACGGAAATCGTCTGAACTATAACTGCAGGATCTCGCAAACTTGTGCGTCTTCAACTTTCGTTAACTGGGGGTGACAAAAGAAAATTACCTCTTTCTAACTCGAAAAATAATTTGAGCCGTATTAATAGTGTATGACATAGTTATAACATCTCGAAAGTTTTTATATTAAGGAAAAATTTGGAATCGTAGTGTGTTTAAAATTATTCGAAGCACAGGAACGAGACTTAAAACTAGTATACATGTCAGAATGCTCCTTATATTGGTTTAGGCAAAAACTGAACTCGTTTTGAGACTGTACTGAACACAAAACTGAAAATTTTTTGAGGTAAATTGGTAGGAATTGGATTAGGTATACACCTTAATCAGCTTTCTTATACTGTCGCTAGCGGAAACCGAAATCATGAGATCTCTAAAACCGTAGTTTAAGTAATGGGATTTGGGACAAATAAAATTTAAACCTTTTAATCTAAAAAAAAAAAAAATATTTGAGCTATAATGATAGAAATTCTCATAGATATACACTTCATAAATCTTGTTTTATTGTGGAATGAATAATACACCAATCAAATATCTTAAAATATTTAGGTTATTCCAACGGGATGACAATCATATATAGGTTAACAAGTTTGCTTCATAAATATGAGGTGAATTGTGAAATTTCTCTAATTTGGGGGACATTTGGACTTAAATATATTTAATTTCTTTTTAAAAAAAAAGTGATAAATAAAAGAGAAAATTTACGCTCACTAGTAAGAGCAGAATAGGCGTGCTTAGTGGCAGTCAAGAAGTTAAAATGTTATCTGGAAAACGAGAGCACCGATGGAAAAAACCCGGTAGATAACGGTATTTATAAATGGACGCGGAGGGTTAGAATATGTTGTATTCGGAAACTGGTTTTTAGGTTTGTTTACCTGTAAAAAATTATTAAGGATGGCATGAATTTGACCGAATGTCGTGAGAGTAACCGACTGTTTAAAAAAAAATAAGAAATACCTGCGATGCGGGCCCCTCATCTAGTACTCTGTTACTAGAACCAGATTTAAACATAGGCTAGACTTCAAAAACCTTCGTATAGAACTGCAACTTTTTGGCTATTGGCCGCGTGCGTTTGTGAGAAACTATTACCTAACTGGGCCAATCAGCATTAAGTACACTAACGTTTGTGAAAAAATGCAACACCAAGAATGATACATGTGATTGAAGTGATCTTTATACCACATATTAGGTACATGACGATACACAATTGATTAGGATTACAGAACTGTACATGATCTCTGTACTTGAGAATTCAGTATGGTGTGCTGCATTCAGAGCCCCCAAACGTCGTGTAATGGAATCACAGAGGACCTGGATATGTTCCTGGGGAATCTCCCTCCAAACGGTTTGTACGCGAGTCCACAAAGCATCAACAGTGGAGGACCGTGAAGAACAAGTCTCCGACCAACCATATCCCAGAAGTGATCGATGAGCGACATGTCAGGCGAACGTGCAGGCCAGGGAAGCAGTGGTACCCGTCGTTCATTGAAGAAGGCTTGCCACATTCCTCGCCACATGTGGCCGCCGGGCATTGTCCTGCTGAAATACGGCATGTGGAGTTGCCTGAAGGAGTGGCAGTACATCGGGGTCTGAAACCTCCCTGATGTAGCGGTTGTTGTTCACATTACCCTCAACACGTAGGAGTCGAGATCACATGTTGTATCCAATGGCGCTGCAGACCATGACACTTGTCGTTTGTCCGCTATGCCGCTCCACAACGCAGGCTGCCAGATTGTGGTCACCACAGTAGCGTCTAACAGGTATGTGGTCATCACTGTAGGACAGGTTGAAGCGGGACTCGTCCGAAAACACTACATCTTGCCACTCAGCATGCCAGCGGCGGTGTTCACGTGCCCATTGCAGTCTGAGGCGTTTGTGGTTTCTGAACAATGGAAGCCGACGCAATGGCATGCGTGCCACCATTCCAGCCCACAGCAGACAGCGTTGAACCGTCGACGCTTACAGCTCCATGCCCGTTGCAGTGCTCCAGTGTCGAGCCAACACTGTGGACGAGGCTGTACGGTCCTTTACGGCCATGCGGACAAGATGGCGGTTATCCCTTGATGTGGTCACATTGCGTGGTCCAGTACCCGCTCGTCGCTGTGTACGACCCTCTCCTATCCATTGGTTCCACACAAGCATCACTGCCGTAGCAGCATGCTCTGTACGAGCCGAAATGTCACGGTATGACAAGCCCGTTTCCCGGGGACCGATCATTCTGCCCCGTTGGATCTCACTCAGATGCTGATATTACGCCCTTTGACGTTGACGAGGCATACTGATACTTGCTTTCACACTTCGTTTGACGGTTCATCACTGACTGTGCTTGGCCTTTCTGGTCACACAAGAGAGGGCACTGCTGGGCCTACGTGTACGCCATCTCTCTGCAATGGTAATCACTTATTGCTGGTGCACTGTTCTACACATCCACCGAGTTTGGATTCATTCGGGCCATTATTTCTAGGTGCTGCAATTTTTACAAACAATAGCGTCAATCGGAAACTGAACGTCCGTGATGTGCGAGCAGAAAATTAAGATGAATGTCGATTAAAATCATCCAGTCACGAGAAAGTTGATCTGAACTATTGTTTTGGAATGCAAATAATGACGAAATGTTTTCGCATAAAAAACAGGTGTCCCTATCTGTTACTGGTCGAAACTCCTGAAGCCCCGCGTATGCTAAAAACTCAGCTATTTGATCGCTGACTGCTGCTCCACGTTGTAGCCAATTCTACCTATAACCCGGTAAAGGCTATTAACGGCAAAATGAGCACTTTTGAAATAAACCTTAGAAAAAAGTCACTATCCTTACCTTCATATATTTTAACGGACGAACTGAATGACACGCGCCCAGTAAAGTTGGTAACAATGAATGGAAAGTAGTTCCATATCTTAACGTCGAATGAAAAGTGTCAGGTAACCATTTGTGATAACATAAATTATTTCTTTTAATTTCTGTTTTTTTTTTATGCATCGAAGTGTAAAAATAAGCAGACTTGCAAAACACTTTCTTTTGTAATAATTTCACAGATGCACTTGACTGATGCATGGCTAAAGTAACGAGGCCCATGGCAATGTTAATACATTACATGAGGCGGAAGAAGACACAGTGTGCATACAACTAGATCTTAAGCACGGCTTTCAAGAGTGCTCATTTTACCGTGAACAGCCTATAGCACAGGTCCTTTGCGAAGAAGTTGTACTGTGGTAGGCCATTTATAGTACGTTTTAAGTGTACTAGTAACTAATTTTCAGAATGATGACAGTAATAATAATAATAATAACACTTCAACTTGGTGTGGTATATCTACGAAGCTATGAAACCGATTTTAACTGAACTTTGTATACTGTATCTATGACATTCACCGAATGTGCATGGCAATCTTCGAATGCGCTAATACATAACGTTTTGTTCCGTTTATGTAGATCGCCACATGAAAATAATGAAGGTGTTATGCCTCATCTCAGAGACCAATAAACCTATATACACCAAATTCTTCACACATGTGGCAATACAGGAGGCCTTGTAAAATTACGTGTTTTAAGTGGTTCGGAAACTTATTTTCAAAATGTCGGCCCTGTAAATATTTCAAGTTCACGACCATCTAATTAAAAACATAAGATTCGTAACATGAGAAGTTGATGCTCCGAATTCGACCTCCGTAATGCAGTTGATTGCACGCTGGCTTATAGTTCGAGGTTTCCTGGGTTCGAGTCCCGGGTAAGGAACGTGTGTGTTTGTAATTGTCTCATTACTACTGCATGTTGCTGTGACCTGTCCTCAGGATGAATCAGGTCACGCAAGGAAGGGAGTTAGTCGTAACTAGCTGGATAAAGCACTCGACATATAAAATACCACTTTTATTACACTTACAGCACTATACGTTGATAGGCGTGTCTCGCACTTAGCGTTACTCTACAAATTCTCACGTAATGGCAATAGTATGGCCAACAGTACTATTGTATTTAATACCAGCTACGTGCTCGTTGACTCAGAGGGAGTCTTAAGAGTTATGCGAGAATCCCTATCGCGACGCGACCTAGGGCGCCCTACAGGAAGTATAATTACCCTGTTAGTTGTGTCGTCGACCTCGTGCGGATCTCCTAGGCAGTGACAGCGGCTGGCGTCGAAGTCGGACCACGGGCCTTGTGGTCCTCCCTGGAAGTCGTCCTGCAGTCCTCAGGATTCAAGATGGCCGCGAGCCGCCATCGCCCCAGGCTCATATAGGGCCGCGCCCGGCCTCAATACCTTCCCTGGCGGGGGTGTTTTATAAACAGCCGGGCTGGCTCGCCGAGGTCACACCACCCTGAGCTCCTGCACGTCGTCTGCCAGCCCTGGCTACTGGTCACCACACCAATGTGTATCTGGTTTCATCTCTAATTATATTGCTGTCGACAAGATTTTAAGGCCTACGCGCCATCTAGAATTTTAAGAACATCGTTAAAATGTATTTGCACCCATGTAGAGGAAAGTTAACTTATTATTTATATCAGTAACTCCTTGTTTTTTTTTATTCTACCGAAGCGTGTGTTAAAAACTGTGATACTATCGAAAATGTGTTATAAATCAAACTTGGTCCAAACCCTATTTCGTAAGTAGACTTCTAAAACAGACACTAAGCAAACGAAATTACGATATTTATAAGCATTTGCGCGTATAAATTATGATCTACTCATATCCCGTGATCACACTTTCACTTAAAAACTCGCGAAGCCTTCAAATTCCCCATTTCCATATTTTGAATGTTACGTTAACTCGGTCACAAATCACACTGCAATTGCTGAAAAGGCACATCAGTATGAGTTGCATTATTATTACTTGTGCTTACATTCAGCTTTCGTTTTGTAACACAATTTCTGAAGCACTGAGACGTACTCGGTTTCGAAAATCGTTTCAACATGTCATCGAGAGTTTTTCCTGGAAGACAGGGCTGTCAGTTTACTTAACGAGAAATCACTGTTCATTAAAAGCCGATAACTTCAGATGCACGCAAAAAACACAATAACGCACATATTTGTTATACAAAATTAATGTATGACAGTGTAAGAAAGATTTGAGCGATTAAAAATAAATGGTACAGTGTACTTCTGGGCGTATGTGTGACTTTGTCCAATGGTAAACTAAGAAGTAATATCCCCCAAAATAATTCGTACGTATACACGGCTGAAAGTAACATAAGTATAGTTTCGTACTAAAGGTTGGATGACAGTTAAAGCTGTTAACGTACGAAAAACCGATTTCAGTAATAAAAGTGCCTGATGACGTTTCGAAATATATCGCGAACCAATTTCCTTATTTACCGACCTCCCGTGGCGCAGTCTGTTGGTGCGCCACCGATCTAAATTGCGGGAGGCTCTGGGCTCGAGTCCCGGGCAAAGCATGGGTGTTTATTTAAGCTAGGTTATAAGTTAGTCTTTAAGCCGTCCCCTGCTAAGCTTTCGAGCTTAAACCGGGAGACATTAAAAAGCCATTTACAAAAAAAAAATATTCCCTTTTTAAGCCTCATTAGCACAAATACAGAATAAATATTTTACATTATAAATTAAACGAGGTTGAAATTAACCATTCATTTAAACATATTACAACTTCACAGTCGGTACCTCTCATAGCATTCAGTTGTGTTCATGTCATCCAATCGCCTTTTATGGTAAATATTCGTAAATTGCATTTCCCAAATATAACGTGTGCCAACATAGGCCTACCCTTATCTATTTATACAGAACTTAATTTAATGTGACGTGAAGATAGCTCTCTTCCAGTCCAAACATTAATCGCCTTTATTTTATATAATTGAACATTTTCTAACCCAATTAGAGATAAGAGTTTATTTCTTTGTACCATGGATGTGTTTCAATGTTCATAAACGCTGTTCACCATAAAGTGAGCCCTTTTCAAGTCAACCTTGGAAAAAGGTCAGTGCCCCTACCTGCATATATTTGACATGCGCTCAGTAAAGTAGGTAATGATGGATGGAAAGTAGTTCCAATTCTTAACGTCGAATAAAAGGCGATAGTTAACCATTTGTGATGACTTAAATAATTTTATTTTTCTTTCTGTTTTTTTAATGCACCGAAGTATAAAAATGACCAGGATTGTAACATATTCACTTTTCTAATAATTCCAGAGTTTCGCCTAGCCGATGCGTGAATAAAGTGATGAGACCCAAGGCAATGTTAATTTTACATAAGGCGGAAGAATACACAACGTGTATACAAGTATATTTCAAGCAGGGCTTTGAAGAGTAATTATTTTACCCTGGAACAGCCTATAGTGTTCGTTCGAGAGCATCGTAAGTACTTTACCGAGTTTTAAGTCTGTTCAGGAGACATATTTTTTTTTAGATTTGAGGATCTTCTATGGTTATGTGACAAGATAAATAATTACTTGATAAAAATACCAAATCATTTAAACAATAACATTCATCATATTTCTTAGCTTAAACACTATATATTGAACTTAAAGCCTTGAATAATGCAAGTTCCAAAAGTTTATTTAAATAAGAAATTTAGTTTTACCTGAAGTGTTTCTTGAACTTACAAGAGTGCCATGCGGAACTTTCTTTGAAATCAGACACTTGGTTCAACTGCCGTAAGGGTTTAACTTCTAAAAATGTTTGCATTATAATTTAGTTTTACCTGAAGTGTTTCTTGAACTTACAGGAGTGCCATACGGGACTTTCTTTGAAATCAGACACTTGGTTCAACTGCCGTAAGGGTTTAACTTCTAAAAATGTTTGCATTATAATTTTATTTCAAAACTTGAAACTGAAATACGGGCGGGCCACAAAAAAAAATTCTAAGAAAATATTTTTCAGTAGGCCTACTTTCTGATAATATGGACAACAATTTTGATGTGTAGCCTAATGAATTGATTGTATTCAATCTTGAAATTTGTAAGGGAAAAATACAAACTTAAATTTTCTGTACTTTTTTTACTAGCCTTTTTGTAAATTTATCTTTTTGTTTGTAGTTTTTTGAGGTATTTTTGTATCACAACGAAAAGTTATGTGCTAGAAATGTGTTCAAAAATCCCGACTCTTGGACTCTCTTAACGCACTTATAGTAGGCTGGTTATAGCAATCGAAGGAGCCGCGGTAGCGCAGTGGCTAGAATGCTAATTTCCCTCCAAGGCAAACTGAGTTCGACGCTCAGCTGGATCGCTCCCTGATTTTCGCACTTGGGAATCGTGTCGGTCGATGCGGCTGGTCGGTGGGTTTTCTCGGGGATCTCCCATTTCCCCCGCCCTCGAATTTCGGCGCTGCTCCATACTCACCTCGCTTCACCCTCACCGGTCCACAAGACCTCGCTGTTGATAAAACCCCCCTCCCCCAAAATCCCTTCCTCACTACAACAGTCCAAGCCTTCCGTAATCTATTTTGTAACACCCAGTTTCGATCACGTGGTGCGAGGAGGGGGGGGGGGCACAACAATAACAGTCTTTCAGGAACATTTCAGCCGCTAAAACTTGTTAGCCTCAGCACTAAGACGTCGTTAATCAGAGCTGTAAACAAACAAACGTCAAAAACCAGCCTTGCAAGCGAGGGTGCACAAACGGGTGTGGCCAAGAAGACATTGACTCTTCCCTCCCTCCTGATTGTAGTCAGAGGCGGCCGGGAAAAGAGAGACAAGGTTTAAAATACTTAAACAATTGTCTTAACACTGCAGAGGAAAGTTTATATGAAGGTATCCGTTGCTATTAATATGTTTCCCATCAGCTTATGAGAAAAGGAGAAATAGTTTTCTGCATATTTTTAGCTGACAGTGAATGAACATGAAGTTATCTAACGCCTTCACATTCCACGAGGTACTGCACGTGCCAAGTGACACGGTGGTTTTTAATTTCATCTTCATTATAGACAAACTATTACTAATCTTCAAAGGTAACATTACTTCTATTTTTATATTGATCGCTGTCCTATCGCCCTGAGCGCAATGTTTTCAGAACGTTGCAAAACAAGATGATAGAACGAATTTCCCATATCGATAAATGATTAAAAAAAAAAAAAAAAGAGGGAGAAATATTCTCATCTTATAGTGTTTAACATGAAAGCAGGTCTGAAGGTGGTGAACTCCGTTTCGCTTGCCACTACCTGGTTTACTTCAGCCATTACCCATTTATACATCTTTCCAACTTAACACGATCCGCATTTTGTTATAACAAAACGGTTCTGATAGCCCAGCTTAGCTTTTTCTAGTGGCCGTGGTGGAGTGGTGGTCAGAGGACTCACCCCGCAGTACATACTTTATACCTACCGCTTAAGAGTGAGATGGGCCCCGTGGGAACTCGGCGTGTAAGGTCAAGAAGCGAGGGAGTGATACGGGCGACACTAACACGCACGCCTAGTACCTCGTCGCTCCTACGCGCAAGGCGTACAGTGTGTCAGGCGTGACGCTGTACTGTGCAAATTAGATCTGTAACACAGGGGTTTTATTACACGCGACGAAAGTACACATATCAAACTATGCCCTTGTCTTTGTACTTTTCTCTTGCCGCTTAAGGTTGAAGTAAAGCAACTGCCTATGGAGCACTGCATCCGTCTACAGAGTGTGAAGAATTCATAAAAAAAAGTAGTACACCATAAAAATTGTCAGAAAAGAGCGATTTATGCTGTACATGAAAGAAGAATTTATATATTTTGTAACATTATTAGATATTTTACTAAAATATAATTTTTAAATGTAAGCAAATAATTGTGCATAGAATCATGAAATATAAAGCTTTTAATATGATGAAACATTTTCAGTAATGATACCGTCTCTTCTGTTATCACACTAAAACAAATAATTCCTGTGTAAGGGGTGGCAAAGCCTCTTAAGCGACACTGTTCTGTACATGCAGTAGCTGCAATGTGTTTATTGGCTATAATTCGCCGCTCCCTCTTTCCCGTTAAATAGGCTGCACTTTATTTGTCCATTCCAGTGCTAGGTGTTTCTTGCCGGCCTGGGGTCATCCACGACTAGACACCTGGAAAATTCGCGAGTTCAATGACCTGCAGGCTAGACTCTACAGTCGTATGCACAAATATGCCGACATCAACTGCGCATTGGTTTGTCCGCTGTCACAGTGGAAGGCGACCATTGGGTCACCGCACTCCGCGAGGTTTCAAAAACCGCGTGGGCCAATGGCTGAAGTTATATAAATGCATGCGTTTTGAATCCCAGCTTGTTCCAAAATGAATCCGCGAACTCTTCAGAAGTCTCTATCCATAACGGGTCAATGTTACTTTACGATTCAGCCTTAAATGTAACAGGAAATTACAATAACTTGAAGACTATCCTACGACCACGCTGAATTTGAGGAAATTCGCGATATAGTCTGTTCGCGCCATGTTCACACTTTTTCAATCAAACATCTGAAAAAGCATTCCGTGTATGACGTACCTATAGACTATTCATGGTAAAATAAGCACTTTTGAAAGACCTGCTAAGATTTACTTGTATGTACGTTGTGTATTCTTTCGCGTTATGTAAGATTAACAATGTCATAGGCCTCATAACTTTATTCATGCGTCGGTCAATTGAAACTGCGAAATTATTAGAAAAGTAAATATTTTTTTTTAAAAATCTGCTAATTTTTACACTTAGAATTATTAAAAAGAACATAAAGCGAAAGAAATAATTTAAGTTATCACAATAATTACCAAACACATTTTATTCGACGTTAAGTTACGGAACTTCTTCCCATCCATCGTTACCAACTTTACTGGGCGTATGTCACTCAGGGCGCCCGTGAAAGTATATGCAGGCAGGAACAGTTACTTTTTTCTAAGGTTGATTTCAAAACTGCTCACTTTATAGTGAACAGTCTTTACTTGGTTGTTTCCTAAATACGCCATGTATCACAAGCGTTTTATGCTTTTGCTAACATAAAAGTATTTTATTTTTTTGTTAAATTGACGTTTTGCTTTTAATTTATTTATAAATCATAACATTTTATTTATACTTTATATGAATAAAAACAGAGAGAAAATAGGTGGGTTGGTAATACTCTGCAAGAAGTAGTCCTCATGCCGAGTGCGCACGAATGCGGTGCGTTGTCCCTTTCGTGTAATTTTCTAGACTAGGTTAAGCTTTGATTTGCGTGAGGCGGAGGAATATCCCGAAAGTAGAACTCTGCCAGGACTTCAGAAAAGTTGAGAGTGGCCGTGAACGGACCGTACCGACCGATGGCAAGATTTCACGCGTCGGTCAAAAGTGCCACGGCGTAATCGTCGAGGGCGTTATTTTTATTTATTATTATTATTATTTACTCCGCTGTCCGGCCGCGTCATTCCTGACGCCACAGCTCGTGTATCTGCAAGGCAGCGAGCCGTGGTGAAGCCTCGCTTGTTGTCCGGTGGACGGATGGACGGACGTGTCCGGGCCGATCAAGTCCCAGGTTGATTCCCCCGCGTGCTCGCCCGAGAAGACAGACGGCCAGCTCGGCTTGAATGCACGGTCCCAAATAAGGGAGCGGGGGAGGGGGGAGACGCACATAGTGGAATGAGCTCCTCGCATTTTGTAGGTGATTGGCCCGTTAAACTCGAGTTCTTATTAGGCCTACCTTCTTCTCATTTAAGTTTCATTGTGAGCAACTGTGGCTATTCTATTTAAAAAAAAAAAAAAAAAAAATTCGTTTGGCTGTGTTGGGCACACGGATTGATTTTGAGATGTTTTTTTCCAGCCGTATACGATTTTTGTATTTCGACTTGGCTTTTGACGAGTATAGACCGAAATTGTGTTAAGTTTTCTTAATTTTTTACATCAAACGCATACTATTTCACCATAACCACCCCCACACAAATGTGTTTTATACGCGCAATCGATTTATCTTGACGAGAGCTGTCGATTGGAACCTAAACGAGCATCGTAGCTTCTCTTAGTCAAAATTTATATTACGCGGAAGTTACTGAGACGCGGCGAAACGAACACAAAATTGCGCCCCTTCCCCCCTCCCTAATGCTTCGCAGTCCTCACTCAACGTGACACATTCTTTGATCCTTTGGAAATCGAGTGGTGTAATTGAAGTTCGAATGTAGACGATAGATTTGGAGCTACAATGCCAAAATTGTAACCCCCGATTTTGTTATCATCGGATTTTCTGTGGATTGCCTCCCACTATGGTTTGCAAATTTAAAGACGTATTCACGTGAAAATAAAACTATAGAATATTTTTACGTATATCTTTTTTCAGGACAGCCGCGAAAGTTGGTGTTTTGCTGTCCTGTCGTAAATTTGGCTACGTAAACAATAATGTGGTCGTCGAATAAGTTCAAAGTCAGCGAGAATAGCTGTAAGCAGCCTTCTGTTTACGATATGTGCTCTTCTCTAAAACAGTGTTTTTAATTATAGCAACGATGCTGTATTTATAGTCACTGCTTAAAATTCTGAGGAAAGAGAACTCGCGCAAACAGCGGCGTGTCGCGAGATGTTGCAAGGTAAGCTGTGATTTTGCTCTGTGCTATACTTAATCGTTTGCTAGTTTCCACATCGGCCACTTAGACGTAGTCGACGTCACAGCACGTGTGCGCTCGTCGCTCTCTCGCGAGTGGCCGCAATATACTCAGTTTCTCCCGGCTCCACTCTAGTTACTGGTTCCTGCTGCGTGCGCCGGGTGTGTATACAGCACCGAGCAAGCACCAGCTTACCTTGCAACACTTCACCGCAAGCCAATACACGCAAAGCTTGATATGCTATTTCCCATGACAGTCGTAATGATTCCTTATTGCCGAATATGACCTCGAGGCATTAATATTGATTACTGTAGGCTGTTCACGTTAAAGTGAGCACTTTTGATGATGTGGTTACTTTTTCCTTTCAGTTATTGTTTATTCGTTTACCACCTTTCTAAATAAATATCGCCATGTAAGTAATAAACACAGCGTATGTATTCCACCGCACCCGGAAGTAAACGTATAGGGCTAAAATGAAGTATGTTTAATGAATATTATTCCAAATGAGAGGGCTTTCAAAAGTTCTCACTTTATCGTGAGCAGCCTATAGTAATTCTCCTTAACTGTCGTATAAAAATTAAACGAGGATAGATTCCAAGGGTAAATGTCAGTGCCGTTTTTATAGCTGACATTAATTCAACATTAATTATTAAAACTGCTTCTCTTCTTCCTTCCGTTCTTTATTAAAGCTAGTAAAACAAAAACGTGTTATGCACTAGTATATATTTTTCTCCCTTATTCATGTCGCGTAGTGGGAATGGCAGACATGCATTCACACCGCCCGGTCACAGAATACTTGAGAATACGAGTCGTTTATTCCACGAACTCCAACGACACACGCCAGAAAAATGACGTCACTAACCCATCACCACGTCGGCCGGCATCCTGTACACTGTAAATAGTAATAATAATGGGAAAATTACCTGAAAAGTATAAGGTAATATTCGCAAACTTGTGGGGGAAACATAGTTTTCCTTACATGTAAGGTAAAATTCCAGCACTCTGGAGTAAAATTCACGAACATGGTAGTGGAAAGTCCCACATGGATGGGAAATTACCTTGCGACGCGTGCATCTCTTCAACACTCTCAACAGCTAATTGGTAAAAAGGGGGGGGGGGCGGAATAAACAATCCTCTAACACGCTAATATTCACTGATGCTGTCACGTGTTCGTCGTGGTGTATTGGATAGAGCGTTAGCCTAACGTGATATAGGATTATGGTCGCGCCCACTAGCCAGCAATGGTCGAGGATTTTAGTGTTGAGATTTCGGTTGTTATTCGTCAGAGAGGATATAGGTAGTAAAAAAGTTAAGTATATAGATACTCCGGCATAATTTTAAATATACTTTTGTGATACAGTAGAGTTACTTTTCCCTTACTTGTATGGGATTATTCCTCCACTTTTGCCAGGTACTTTTTCCGTACGATTAGGGAATAGTACTTTACTTATCATATATTTTTACTCTACATCTAAGAGGTAATTTTACCTTACATGTAGAGGTAATTAGCTTCCCTTTCATGTAACGGAATTTCACCTCAATTTTTTTTACAGTGTAGACTAAATATGAGGTTGATCGATCTCGCTGGCTACGCACAACCAATCTCCGGGTCCCAACATTGAACTGCTTTCCTGCCAACACATATTAACCAAAACGGCATGGTTTTGATGTTAGATTAGAAAACTGGTTTGTAAACAAATGTTCTGAGATTTATGTATTATTATTTTAATTAATTTGTAATGAAATTTGAATTAGTTCAGATTGGTATACGTATTTTATTAATATAATAGTGCTTTTCACTTAAAAAATAATATATATACAAACACTTTCATCACTGTTACCATGTGACTTTGATAGTTGTGTACTTTTCTGGTAGGTCAATGTTGAGTACATGCACAAAAGACCAATAAGCGGGCAGCCTCATTTTTATTCTATACTCTATTCGCTGTTTTTTTCACACTTTTTTAATCAAACTTTGAAAAACGAGTTTGGTTATTTCCTAATCATGCCACATATCATAAGCATTTTATACCCCTGTTAACACGAAAGTATGTTTTTTTCCCCCTTAAATTGAAGTTTTCCCTTCATTTTATTTATAAATTTTAATCACTCATTTATAACAAATTCGAAGGAAAACTGCGAGAAAACATGTGTTAATAGCTCCTAGTAAGAAATAGTTATCATACGAATTATCATTACAACTGAGTGCGCACGAATTCGGTGAGTCGTCCTTTAGTATAATTTTCTATAGGCTATTCACGGTAAAGTGAGCACTTTTTAAGGCCCTGCTAATATTTTCCTTTAAATTAGTTTCAAACTTTCCGCCACTTTTAAATTGAGACGGCCTGCGCGGAGTTTTGCCGTCTCCTTACTCATGAACCATGTTTGATGACTGCTTCTAACCGCTCAAGTACGACGCAAGACGGCTACGTGAAGTGAAAGAACTTTTCTCGTTTTTTTTTTTTTTTTTTTGTTCAAAATATCTTCTGCCTGAACTTATAAACTATTACTACATTTTTACCAACTTGGTATGTAAAACTTGAAGAGCTGCGTAGAAGTTTGTTATGACAAACTTCGATTACCGACATGGAAGTTCACTAGGACATCGGACATAGCTTCGACGCTTGGAGCCTGTTTTGTTACTGAACTTTTTTTGACGTGGCGCCAGGTTTTACGCTGTCTAGATGGCGCTGCGATTTTCGGCCACTGCGCATGACCTCCTACTCCTGCGACATCCCCTTGGAGGTGGCGCAGGAGTACCAATACGGTGTTCATTTCTTTGCTAAATTGGTAACTGATGGCGCTACTTCTTTCTAGTAATTGTGACGTGTTTGTTGGCGATTGGCTGTTTACCCATCGCCCCTTGAACATTTCCTTTTTAGGTAATAAATGCAGCCATTGGCTGGTCATTAATTAATACCCTCTAGGGAGAATTAAACAATTCCGCTACATATACTGGGAGCGGAGTCGTCTCGAGGTCAGACAGCAGCCTCGAGAAAGCTTCGGAATGCCAAGATAAGTATGCCACTAGTTATCATCCCGGCCCTTATGGCGAGACATACTTTGATGTCCTAATAGGCAGAATGTAGGTGGCCATGATGCCCAAAAACAACCTATTTAAATCTCAATAAAATACTTGCTTTATCCTCAGCAAATCTGAATATAAATGTTAAATCTTTGTAAAAGATTTTTTTATGAGATGCCAAATTTTTAATTAAATATGAATCAATAAATAGCAAAATTATGTACAATCTGGGGGAAATGCCCATAAGTTTTGTACACGAGATAAACCAAGGCAGTGGTTTAGAGTTTTCCCTGAATTCTGGAAAATATTCCTTAAAAGTGAATGCTACAGTTCAGGACAGAATATTGGAATTTTGCAATCTCCCCAGTTAAAATTTGTATGTGTCTTTTCTGGACTTTTCCCGACGAAATTGATTAAATTTGGGAAAATAAAATTCAATGGCCTTTTGTAACTAGAATATGGCCGGGATATGCCAGATAATATTCTTGCATTTTCTATGGACGTAGGTAAAATTGTAGATGGCCTGAAAATACATTGCAACCTGTAGAATTAAATATTATAATATGTAAAATAATAATTTTGCAATTCAACGGCCTTTGGTAGCCAGAATATGGCCGGAAAATAATCTGTAACCTTCAGTATAAACTATGATATGCAACGTAATATTCTTGCATTTTCTATGGCTTTAGGTGAAATTGTAGATGGCCTGAAAATACATTGTAACATTCAATATAAAAGAGAGAAATTGCAACTGTTAAGACTATAAAGCCAGAATTGTAAATGTTAATTACTTAAATCGGAAATTGTAAAATTCACATTTGTGAAAAAGATTGGCGCCAACAAAAATCTACCTTGTACATAAAAAATATGCCTGAAAAGAAAAAGAAATTAATAAAATCAAAACACAGTATCAGAATTCATGTGTATTGCATTTCAGCTCCTAGTATGTAGAATTTTTCCTACTTAAATGTTCTTCCATGTTTTATTCACTTTGCCTTAACGAGGGTTGTTTTCACCTGGGTGATTGGGTTTTTGTTGGATGGTGTTTCAAATCTACTTTGCCGCGTCCTAGGCTCTAGTGCATAGCAAAATATAAACATTGCAATATGACTAATAAACAGTGTGTGTGTGTGTGTGTATATATATATATATATATTTCACCACTCTTAAAAGTTAGTGTCTTAAGTTACAATAGAAATATTTATTAGGGGTTAATGCATTCACTTTACCGTGAATGACCTATAGGTTTAGTTAAAATTAGTTTGAATATCAAACGAAGGAATGTCCTTGAAGTAGGACTTCAGTTGGGCTTCAGAAATGTTTGAAGAAACCGTAAATGGACTATATAAAGACTTGAGTGTGTTTACGACGTGCAGGCTCGCAGTGGACCATCAGCATCGCGGCATGTCTTCTCGCCTGCAGACGTGAGAGACAGGCCGTCGAGTCGCGCGCCTGTCCCGCGGCGGGTCGAATTCATGATGCTGCGTGGACCATCGAGCACGGGGCGGGGCAAGACGTTGGATAACCTCAGGGAGAGGCGGAGGAGTAGGAGGAGGCGAGACGGAGCATAGTGTTTGCCAGACAGAATCGTAAATCTCTGGAGTCGTTGTCTGCGCGCTGGTGCGTGCGCTCGCGGTGTTGGTGTGTTTGTGTTTGTGTGTGTGTGTGTGTGTGTGTGTGTGGGCGCGGCTGCGAGGGTGTATGGTGCCGGTGTTAATATCAACAACAAGATAATCCCTCTAACAAGTCGGCCTGGGTGTAACAAAGCGTACACGATTATGGGAAAAGCTTAGCAGGAAACAAAAAAAAAAAATAGTCGTCGAAAATAGATGCCTGAGTGGGTGCGAGAAGGGACTAAAAGCGACGAACGTTTGAACAAGAAGTTGATCCATTGGAACAATCACTATGTAGTGAAATAAATAAACTTTTTTTTTTTATCGAACTCGAGACTTTTGTTGGAGATTCTCGTCTTCCAGCAAAGTGGCTGGTATCTGGTGGCGTTGATATGCACCGTCTTGTAGGATACAAAAATTACTGCAGTGTGAAATTAGGTACACCAAGGGCGGCACGAAGTTTTGTGCTGCACCGGAAACCTGGGTTTCGACAGTCAGTAATTTTAGTCTTCTGTGACCTCGTGTGTTTTCGGCCTGAAGTAGTCATCAAGCTTCGTTAATATAATTTGTACGTGTAATCGATTCGTCACATTAATAATCATGCATTATTGCTCGTCAAACGAGTATATCAGTTTACATGGCAAGGAAATATTTTTTCTTACACATGAGCCTAGGAGAAAAAAAAAATGAGAGGGTGAATTCTCTGATTTCGTCCCCTTCCCCCCCCCCCTTTTTTTTTTCATCCCACTAGACCACATACTTTGAAAGTTTATTTGTATTGTATAGCGCGTTCCACACTTTCGGGTTGTAGTAAATAGTAAACTGGGCACTCTGGTATACGCTATTCACTGTAAAGTGAGCACTTTAAATAGCCCTCTCATTTGGAATAATAGTCAATAAATGTACTTTATTTTAGCCTTAGACAACTTCCGAGTGCAGTGGAATATACACACTGTGTTGATTACTTACGTGGCAATATTTATTTGAAAAGATGATTAAAGGATAAAAAAAAAATGGCTGGATGAAAAAAAGTAACCAGGGCCTCAAATGTACTCACTTTATCGTGAACAGCTTATATCAGATTGTTACCGCGTTGCGATGTTCAGGAGCTGTGTGTGATTCGTAGTAATAATGGACGATGATAATGACACATTGATAAGTTTTAAATCCAGTAAAAAGGACATAATGTAATTCCGTTTTTCATATATTATTTTATCAACACAAATCCACAACGATGATAATGTTAACATTATTAAAAGAACCAAATCCTGAGATACATTTTTTTTTAAATCACTGCCGTTATCCTTTTATGTATACATATGGTAGTTACACGCTCTTCCGATGTTATAAGTGAGGCGCAACGCTAATCCGTCTTGGGACGAATAAATGAGGAACATGTGGGCGCGTACGTTGAGGAACTGTCATTCCGCTGGGTTCTTTTTGCTCCACTTCCGACGAACGGTTTACACTTTACTCGCGCTCATCTACTGCGGTAGTGCTGCAGTGTCTCAGTAACGAGCCTTTCTCACAGTTTTATTATTGTTGTATTTGTTTTGAGAGAAATGTCTATAACATTATATGTATGTAAGATTCGAGCAAATGACGTATAACACTTCCGAAAAATGCAGTTTGTTTGGCGGGACTATGTTCTCTAAGTACAGGCGTGATATTTAGCATTGCGCTCTCAATACTATGTCAAAAACTGCGCTGTAAAAAGTGTCATATTAAACTTCCTATACTGCAATGGAACGTTTTAACTTATACATAGTATGCAAATACTACCATATATAGGCTGTTAACTGTAAAATGAGCACTTTTGGAAGCCCAGCTTAAGATCTACTTGTATGCACGTTGTGTAAGCTTCCGTCTTATGTGAAGATAATTTTGCCATGGGCCTCATCACTTTATTCATGCGTCGGTCAAGTAAAAGTGTGAAATTATTGGAAAAGTAAATACTTTTAACAATTTGATAATTTTTACACTTCGACGCATTAAAAAAAAAAAAAAACAGAAAGCGAAAGAAATATTTTTTAAGTTATCACAAATAGTTACCAAACACTTTTCATTCGACGTTAAGATACGGAACTAAATTCCATTCCTTCGTTACCAACTTTACTGGGCACATGTCACAGTGCGCCCGTTAAAATATATGCAGCGGCAGGGACAGTGACATTTTTCTAAGGTTCATTTCAAAAGTGCTCACTTTATCGTGAACAGTCTTTAACCGGCTGCAAATATAGGAATGTTCAGCACCGTTGCAATATATAATTGGTAACTCCCCAAGGGTATCTAACTGTTTTATGAGCAAATGTAGGAACGCTACGTACATGGACGTATGGGAAAAAAACTTCACCAGCCGATCTTTCTAACTATTAGTATCTATACAATGGTGTGTGTTGTATATATGCGCAAAATTTCTTAGAGTGTAGTTTTATCAATTATCTTCCAACTTAACTGACCTCCTGCATGCCAGTGTTTACGGTAGGATATATGCAGTTCACGAGAAACTATTTTATTTCCGGGGTTTATTTCAAAAGGGCTCACTGTAACGTAGCCCAGTAAACTGCCTACAGTCATCGGGGAATTTGGCTATGAAGGAACATTAAAATAGTTACAACAACGATCCTCAAAATTTTAGTGTTATACCTTCAACGTTTGCTTACTGACCGAACTCTAAAAATAGATTCAAGCATCTAAGAGAGATACCCAGGCAGGTTTTATGCGTATGCGCATGTGCTATACAGGATATTGCATGTCAATACTTGGGGGTCACATTCCTCACATCTGGAGGATGAAAAAATGTTATATGAACATAGGTCCGCAAATGCTTCGTTTCGTCACTATATTCCGTAAAACATAACGCGTGCTGGATCATGTTACTGTGGAACGCCATCTCAGTTGTAATTGGCAGCCCTATACCATCCCCCGAGGAGCCCTTATTTGAGTCCACTAGACTTTTATTTGTGGGGACATTTGAAGGCACGTGTGCAAGCAACCCCAGTGGACGATGTGGGCAACCTCCGTTATGTATTGTGGGGGGTTGCGAAACAATCAGGAATTATCCAGGGATTCGTCAACCTATCCGGGTGTCTATGCGATGGCGGGTTGGTGCATGTGTTTATGCCGATGGAGGCGTTTTGAACATTCCCCCTAGCGCCGATGATAAGCTTTCACACATGTGTAACTAATTCCTGTGCAGTTCCTACCGTTCTAGGTGTAGTGTCGTGGTGCGAGGTGTCGTGTATCATGCAAACTAACGCTGCGATGGCATTCCACAGTAACATGATCCAGCCAGCGCGCCATACACTCTACGTTATGTATTACGGGCTGTAGTGAAGAAACGAAGCATTTTCGGGCCTATGTTCATATTACATTTTTTCATCCTCCAGATGTGAATAATGTTTCCCCCGAAGTATTGACATGCAATTATGCAACAACAACCTGTATGTATAACTTATATATATATATAAGTTATATATATGCCATTCACGGTAAAAGAGCACTTTCATCCAATTTCCATCTTCCTGCGGCTTTTCAATATAAACATTGCAATGTGACCAATAAACACAATGTATACGGTTCACCGCCATCAAAATTCAATACCTGTTTGCACTGTTGAGATGCTTAGAACGCCGGCGTACAGGAAGAGAACGATGAACGCATCTCCACCATTCCTTGCGCCTTGATACGAGGAATGCGTGTGGCGGTACCTTTGTGGCTATCCGTTGTCTGCGACTAGTGTATTAGTCTTCTGATAACATTAATGACAAGAAAGGCTTTGTATCAGCAACGTGTAAACAGGCCGGTAACCCACTGTAATAGTGCGTGCTTCGGTGCTGTTATTGCCGCAAAAACAAGTTAAATTATTGTTACTCTGGGGTCCTAGCACGCGGGGAACGAGGGGGCTACAGGGGTTCATTGTACCCCCCTCCCCTTTATTATCCCCCCCCCCACCCAAAACTATATTACTCTCACGCAACTTTATCACTTCAATAAATTATAACAAATCGTGCACACGTAGCAATCTTCATCCCAACAAAATTTTGTATCATGTTGTCTTAGAGAATTTTTCTAAACTTTTAACTGGCCTTCTCTTAACATAGGAAAATCCCGCTTACTAAAGTAGTAGACTGTCTTCGTCTCTCCACGCCTCTTTTAATACAGACTTTTTCTCGAAGTTTCGTGACAAGGACGTTTGAATAAATGGGTTCGAAGTAGTCACGGTTAGCGGATAGCTATTCGTGTTTGGTATATTTATAGTCCACTCACGGATATATTAACCGTTCTTAATCAGCCTGTCGGGACGTATATAACGTCACTCGTCAGCCAAACCTTTGAGTTTCGGAAACCATATTTTCCAGCATAATGCTTTAGTGAAGTATTTATACTGTAACACGAAACCCAGTTTTGAAAGCTTGTATTTTGTGTGTTTGTTTATGCCGTAAATCACTGGTATCAAATTAATAAACAATAACATCATTTCTTTCTGTTATGCTGATACGAAAAAAAAAAAATTCTGCATAAAAATCATAAATATACCACATATTTATTGTGAGGTAGTTATTTTCGTACTTATACCAGAAGTAACTTACACAAACACTCCGCATTTAGATATATGATTTGTAATCAATTAAACGTCTTATTTTGCTCTTCAGAAGATCCAAAAGTGCATTTCACGCCATATTTTCAAACCTCGGTTTCGAGGTACGGCGAAACTTCTCTTTCGCGCCGTTTATGCCGCACCCAAACTCTACTTCCCGAAACCCAGATTACAGAAACTATGGTTTTAGCTGACGGTATAAATGTACTGAGTGAAAGTCTGAGTTTAGAAATAACGGTTTTTGCTCTACATTCCAATGATAACGTAAGACTGATACAGAAACTTCCTTTGTCTGTGAATAGTTAGATAGTAGTACATGCAAGAAAAACAGAATATCGTCGCTCTCGATTAGCACCTATTCGATTTTGATGAAAACATTATTAAAGGCTGTTCACAATAAAGTGAGCACTTTTGGAATCAACCTTAGAAAATAGTCACTGCCGATACCTGCATATATTTCAACGGGCGCCCTGAGTGACGTGCGCCCAGTGAAGTTGGTAACGATAGATGGTAAGTAGTTCCGTATTTTGACGTAGAATAAAGTGTAGGTGACCATTTCTGATAACTTAAATTATTTCTTTCGCTTTCTGTTTATTTTTTAATGCATCGGAGTGTAAAAATAAGCAGATTTGTTAGATATTTACTTTTCCAATAATTCCAGTTTCACTTGGCCGACGCATGAATAACGGGATGAGGCCAATGACAATGTTAGTCTTACATAAGGCGGAAGGATACACAACGTGCATACAAGTAGATTTTTAGCAGGGCTTTCAAAAGTGCTTATTTTATCGTGAACAGCCTATAAACTAATTTAACATTTACACTTGCCTTATTAAATCCGTGTAATATTCACGTGATATTTATTTATTTAATCGGAAGTTACAGTTAATATACTTGATACATAAGTGTTTAACAACAATGTATGTGGCCGACATTTGAACTCAGAAGAAACGTATCACTAACAACAACACCAGTTTTGAGCTCTGTGTTTCCTTATTTTTGACCACTCAATGGATTCAGCTCAGCCGTAATAAATTTCATTACTTTAACTTTTTTACAATCTAGATTACAAAAGATGTTGTTATTAAAACAAATTTTGTGGGGAAAAAAAACATGCAAAAGTATTTCATATGTATATATATATATATATATTTTTTTGCATTTTTCTTATTTGCGCTGAGCTATATCAAATAGAAAGTGGGCACGCCCTTAGTCAAATGTGTTTTTATGTAATTTAAGCTTATTCTAATAGTATCAATGGAGCTTAACTGAGTTAATAATTAGCTAATTGATCTTGCAAACATTTTCAATATCAAAACAGTGAGTGACGTATACTTACGAATTAAAGCAATGTACAAGCTATTTTATCAGCGCATGAAAACTATTGATTTTGCCTTACAATTTTGTTGTAGTTATTAATATCGAAAAGTTATAATTCTACACATGAAAACATTCTATCTATTTCATAGAAAAGTTTCACGTAGGTTCTCTTAGAGTCTGAGTGGGTCGAGATCGTGTCTGAGTATATTTGGATGGATTTGAGTCTCTATAGAAGAACAGAAACAGTATTTAGTAGCTATATCACAGCTAGTCAGTATTTGATAGTAGATCTTCCTCGTCACAGTCTTAAAATTTGTATAGTATAACCATGCAAGGTGATAATAAATATAGTTAAGTGAACTGCAACTTTTCAATTCCTCTAATTAAAAGAAAAGTAAAATAACATGAAAGAGAAATTACGACATTTTGACTTAAATTTTAAATTTATCCATGTATGACGTGTTAATAAATTGCTGTCCATAAATATGCAATAGATGCTAGTTAGCCACTGTAAAACCAGGTGTTAAGACTTGCTACTGTTTGAAGTACTAGCCAGAGAGTAAAGTTATCAGTACCTTATTTTGTGGATAAGCTTGTACGCAATTAATATTAGAACCAACTTTCCTCTTACTAACACAAATATATTATGAGTCACATTTATATAAGATGTTATGCAAGTATGTATAAAATTGAGTGCACATTTTTAAAGGTAATATTTGTGGTATGCCGAAAGTAAATTATCTGTGGATTTGTTTAAAAACTTTGTGGCACAAAAATTTAAGAACGCATTTTATGTGAGTATGCGCTATTATTTATAACTACCAGTGTTTTTAAATTCAATTATGTTTCATGAAAATACTTTAACAAACTTTTGTTTTATGAAACATTAATTTGTTATAATTAGTTGAGGTCTTGATATTATTGAGCATTTCGGACTAAATTAATGCGAAAGTTATAGCCATATAATTTCGCAGTAGCTTATGCATATCGGTGAAATGTTAATAATTATTTACATATGCTTCAAGAGAGAATATCAGACCTAGCTTACTCCCTTCATACAATGACACAATCGCATCTATGACATTTATACTACTATTTTATGCATATTCATGGCAAAATGGAGATATACATCTTTACTTACACTAGTAAATATTCACAATGTAGAATCAGCAAGTAACATATTTTAAAGTATTCACAAAAAATACTATGAATAGAAATATGTTCTAAAGAGCTAAATTAAAAGTAAATTATCAACTGATGCTAAATATAAAGTTGTAATTCGTGTAATTTTTATTATATTCTCTAAAAAAATCTCTAAGTATTCTGTAGTATTCACAGATTAATTAATCAGCTAAAGTACTCAGAGTCATAGTATTTAGTAGACCTTTCAGAGTAGCAAATAAATAGGATGATAATATCTTATCAGTTAGACCTAATAATACTATGTAATAGTATATTACACATTTATTACAGCCAGTATGTATTTGCATGTTTGTTAAATTTAGTTAATCTAAAAAAAAATTGTGCACGTTTTATTTGAATGATTTTGAAAATATACATATTGCACTCGAATAATTCTGCTAAATATCGTCAAAAAAATTTATTTTTAAAGATCTGCTGTGAAACTTTTTCCAGAGAAAATGCTTCATTCATGTTATTCATGACAATACTTGGATGAGAAAAAATTCTTTCTGGTCATGTGAATTAAAAGTTTTTACAGAATGACATCCCCCGAGTACCATTTACCTTTGCCTGCCACTTTTAAACCATATATGGTCTTTAGTTTCTTTGACTCAGTTCTCAAGATGTACACCCCCCCCCCCCCCCCCGGAACAATTCCAATGCCACTGGCGAATTCTTGCCGTTATTAAAAAGTGTAGAAGATTTCAACGTACAAATAAAATAAAACACATGTATATATTTTCAGATGCGCTATAAATTCGAATCAGTGGGAAACCACTGATTCGCAGTGGAATTCAACTACCAGAATCAGTGAAAATGGGTCCACTTAAAATCGGTTGAAAACCACGGGTTGTTTCAGGGTAACAATTTAACTGATTGAATAAGTGACAGCTAACCACGTGCGGTGAATTAAATATTATTTTTAATGAATTTAGCTAATAATTACGAGAACTAAACATATTTCATATCAATCACTAATTATATTTAGGCTCTCAATACCTCGATGTTAAGAGCCGTCAAAATCTCTTCACTCACTCACTATTTATATTGTGCAATTTAACGCAATTTAAAAAAATTACACGTTATTCCGTTACCTCACCAGTTGAGTTACCAAGCCAACGTTGAGTTTGTTAGACTGGGGGAGGGGGGTATATTTCATTATTGAACATATCCAGATAGCTTTAAATTGTATGCGCTTTATTTTCGTCTTCGATTTATCTAGTAACATAAGGCCTGTTGAAACAAACAGTATGTACGAATGCATTAACTTCGCCACATTTAATGCAGTTCAAATCTTCAAACCTAGTGCTATTATGATTACGTGAAAACGAAACTGAATGACATGGAAATGAAATGAAAGACTGAATGTTCAGGTTATTTGATAAAATGGCATTATTACATGTTGCTGGTCCGCGTCGCTTCCCTTTCTCTGTCCCCGCTACCGCGTGTGCCAAATCCCTAGAGTAATGTGAGAAGCAGGCGGCAATTTACAAAGGCAATGGCGTCGCGTGCCGCCGCGATAAGCCTATCGCGACTCGTGCGCGCCTGACCTTCAGCGGATTGAATTTCTGCGTTATCTTTGGAAGAATGTTCTGGTAATTTCTTTAGCCTCTCTTGTGAGACTCGGGGTAGGCGGCAACATTCTAGATCGCGCCAGCCAGACCACTTAACGCTCCGTCGAGCCTCCGAGCCGACAGTCTAGAGCCAGGAGTGCGATGACGGCGAATCGACGAATGGCGGCGAGAATGGGCAGCTGGAGTGAAGTCTGACGACTGCGAGCATCTGTAGAGTGAAGAGTCAGACTGGTTGGCAGGACTGTTGAACAGGATGCGTGAGTGCAATACATTTGGAGTGATGGCAACAGACAGGTTGAATATGTGTAAATAATGAGAGAGTATTTATTGTAATTATTAAAGAGACATTGATAAGGACTTTAATTAGAATAGAGATATATATTGAATATTGCGCTAACTGAGAATAACAATTATAATAGTGGAGGTGGATACTTTTATGTTGTAAATAATATCTGCTCGAATACATTAAAAATCAAATTTAGTTATATTTTTATTAACACGTGCAACACTAATAAACACGAATACGCCCTTCTGGCGTATTTTGACGGTATGATAAAAGACGGAATTTACATTATAAAATATTATATGTATATATATATGTACTGTGTTTTTATTTCATTTGATACACCTTGTTCAACAAATGTATTAGTCAAAAAATAAATCACTGAAAAACAGAGAATGAAATGGTTGATGTATCAGTGCTAGATGTCACAGAAACAAAAAGAGAACGAAAAATGGCATTCTTTTCATTATTTCATCAGTTAAAATGACTGAAGCGATTGTGTAAAGAGTCAGGCGCTGTTAACTAATTTGATCAGTGAAATTCTCCCTCATTCAGATTTAGGGTGGGGTTACTCGCTCCTTAAACTGTCTTATTAATAACACAGAATACATAAGTTATACAAAGTACGAAGATTTTCCGTATTTTGTATTTACGCACTTAACTCCGTTTTTCGCCATTACGGACTGAGTTTCCATATATTTACTGTGCATTTTCGTTAAAATTTCCGTGAATATATGGACAATTTTAACAGTGCAAGTCCTCTTGCAGGCAAGCTGCTAGGCATCTTCTGTCAGTTTCACTTCTCCTTATCTTCTGTCAGTTTCACTTCCAGCCGTATAATAATTACTTATAGCGGCCATAAAAATATCTAAACATGTATAAACAGTAAAATTTTTAACGTTAAATGTTAACAATTTTTTTCTAGGCAGAAAATATTGCACCGCATTTATTTGATTTAGAAATGGACCCTGCGCAATTGCGCGGTCTCAAGCCACAATCTTGCGCTACACCACTGATGTATAATATATATATACGAATTATATATATATATACACACACACATACACACACACATACACAGAGCAAGGTGATCCCATCTCTCCGAAGTTATTTTCAGCTGTGTTGGAGATGGAGATGTCAAAATTAGAATGGGCATAAAAAGGAATTATAATCAATGGCAGAAGATTTTTAATAGCTTGAGATTCGCAGATGACATTGCACTTTTGACCAACGACATTGAGGAACTCCAAACCTTAATTTCTGATCTTGCCTCTGAGTGTAAAGCTGTTGGCCTGAGCATAAATCTTTCAAAAACAAAAGCCATGTCCAATAAATGAGTCACAACGGGGAATATCAAAATAAATAATATATCTTTAGAAAACGTCAATGAGTATATTTATCTAGGCCAGCTTGTAAATATGGAAGGAGATGTAAGACCAGAAATTTTCTGTCGCATCAAGCTGGGATGGCAAGCATTTGGAAAACATTCTATTGTTCTCAAATCAAATATGCCCATAAATCTAAAGAAAACAGTTTATGACCAGTACATTCTTCGAGTGTTGACTTACGACTGTGAGACCTTGACACTCGATGAATTTACAAAAGGAAAACTTAGAACAGCCCAAAGAGCTATGGAAAGTTCAATGCTGGGTTTTACTAGAAAAGACAAGAAAAACGCAACTTACATCAGATCAGTTACTAAAGTCAAAGTCATCTTGGAGAAGACAGCCACCTTGACGTGGCAATGGGCCGGCCACGTTACCCGGATTAAAGATGGACAAAAACCGTGTTGGAATGGAGTCAAAGAAATCATCCGAGACCATGAGGAATACCACCAGACCGTTGGGACAAGGACATACGCAGGGTTGCCGGAGTTAACTGGCACAGAATCGCCCAAGACCGTTCTACCTGGAGAAGACTATCGAAGTTCTACCTGAATTCCTAACTCCAAGAGGTCACATCATTTCATGATTGAACTGGCTGATGATGATACATATACAGGTCTTTAGCGGACTAAATCCACATACTTCGACAGCGTGTTATACAGATCATCGGCAATAAAAAATATCATATACGGAAGTAGGCTAAGCAGTCCCATTTCAGAGTTACAGGGATGTAAATGCAACAACAACACAAATTGGAATTACTGAATATATTTAATGCAACTGACTACATTCATCTTGTAAGTACTACATAAGCCAATCGAGATGTACCAGATCTGACAAGTACTGTTGCTGCAGGTGATGTTAAGACTTTTATTTAAAAATGGCTGCCATATAGCTATTTAAATTTTGTATGTTATACTGTCGAAACCATATAATTCATTCCAATGAAACTTTGTATTCTGGCTGTATATATTACAACCATCAGATTTGTACACACTAAATCTCTTTTGCCCACCATTTTTAAAATAGTATCACGTGAGAAATTAAAATTACGCGATATCTCCGAAAAATAAACCGTTTCTAATAAATTTGACGAATAAGTAGCTATATAGCAGGCTATGTAAACTGATAAATTTTGAGAGGGTCAGACACACATATTTGTAAAATGGCGGCCACATATAAATTCTAGCACAAAAATTTTTATCTACGATACTGCAAAACAAATTCCAACTTAATTTTATATGCTGACAGTATTAATTACATCCATCAAGGTTGTCTATGCAAAGCCTAATCTCTCCGCCATTTTGTAAGATAGCTCCACATTATATAATACCGTTTTTGTGTCATATATCGGTTAAAAAAATCAACCGATTTCTTGCAAATTTGGCGAAGAAGTTTTACTGTGGAAGGCCATATTAATTTATGTGTTTTATGTTTATAAGTCTCTTATTTTCAGAATGGCAACTATACAATAATTTTAGCTTAGTATGCAATATCTTTGGAACTTTGTAAAGCATTTAAATTTAATTTTATTAATTTTATCTTCGACAATCATCGAATGTGCTAAAAGTGTTGTCCTCCATTTACGAATATCGTCACATGAAAAATGGAGGCTTTATGCCATATCTCGAGAACCAATCAACCGATTCATACAAAAATTTCACGAAATATTGCTACAGTAGGATATGCAAATTAACATATGCTATGTGCGGCAGGCACATTTTTAATACGTTTTATATAAATAGTTAAGGTTATTTTGTTATATCTATGAAACGTTTTAGCGAAATTCAACCGAATTTTGTACGGTAACAATATTAATTAAAATCATTATTTATGCATACAGATACTCTTTTGCCATATTTATTTTTAAAAAATAGTGCTAGGTGAGTAAATGGAACATTTTACCATATTTCCGGGATAATTCTACTAATTTCCACCAAATTTTGCACAACTCCATAAGGCCATGTAAATTGACATGATTTAAAAAGGGCCAGACATTTATTTTTGAAATGGCGGTTATATAAATAAGTTATTTAGTTATATTTGGTATACCTGTTTATCAGTTTAACCAAATTCAATCAAATTTTTTATTCTGATAGTATATATTAGATATATCCTATACAGAAATACCGTTTTGGCAGTTTTTATAAGGTATCCGTGTTTTAAAGAAAATAAAGTTCTTTTGCTATATCTCGGAGACCAATCAACTGATTTCCACCAAATTTTTCTCCAAGTGGCATTATGGTAGGCCATGTAGGTGTATGAGCATTTAATGGCTCAGACACTAATTTTCAAAATAATGGCCGTGTAATTTTTTTTTTTCTGTTTAGTGAACCCCGCCATTCAAAACATTAGACTGATTACACCCGAAGTTGATGCTCCGAATCCTACGTCCATGATGCAGTTGATTGTACACTAGCTTAATTTTACGAGTTTTTCTGAACTCGAAACTAGGGTAAGTCACTCGTGTATTTTAATTGTCTTGGTACTGTTTCGCATGTTTCTGGTTTCATCTCAAATGATATTGCTGGCAATTAGACGTCAAAGCCGACCTGCTATGTAAGCTTTTAAGAATTTCACTAAGACTTATTCACACCTATGTAGAGGAAAGTAGGCTCATTAGTTATCAGTAACTTAATGTTTATTATTTTTAACGTGAATGCGTCTTTAAATTTGCAACCATAGTGGGAGGCAATCCAGAAAATCCGATGACAACAAAATCGGGGGATACAGTTTGGCATTGCAGCTCCGAATCTATCACCCACATTCAAAATTCAATTACACCATTCGATTGCCAAAGGATTAAAGAATATGTTGCGTTGAGTGAGGGCTGCGAAGCATCGCGCGCGGATTGAAACATCACACATAGTTAACACATGAGAGAAAATTTAGTGTGTTTAAACTTAAAATATTTCTACATATGAATAACCTCGTGTCGACAAGTGCTAAATGATCACAATTACGTGAGTCTCCAGGATGAAATTAATTAACAAATAAAATAGGTCACTATTGATTAAATGGCTAACAAACACAATAACAAGGTATTTTGGAAAAATTGTGACAATACTTGACGCTTCTTGAATGTACCTTACATGATTTTAAAACATGTCCGTTTGGTCGGGAGATGGCTGAAGAAATGACTGCAGTGTATGACGTGCGCCAACTTATAAGCTGTTAGATATGTGGACTGCATCTGACAGGCGACTAAAGATATAGCTACTCGGAAAGAGATGTGAATACGATTTACATGACAAATGGATGAAAATTATTTTTAATATGCGCGTACTAATATGTAAATTACACAAGTTGAATAAAAAACAAGTAACAAGAATCGTGGTTAATAGTCAGTGATTATAAAATACGTCCATTCGCTCAGGAGGTCGCTGCATCACTGACTTGGATATAGCACTTACGTCCACTTATAAGCTGTGTTGAGATCAAGCATAACCTACGTCGGCCTATGTTTGATTATAAACTGAGGTGAAAAACTCGGAAATTAATGAAAATACAAAACGAATGTTTTCAAATAAATTAAACGGCTAACGAACACAAGTACACGACGATCACTAAATGAATTAAAAAACATGTAATGAAATAGCACCAGGAACTCCCCCAAAATACATCTGTCCACCTGGGAGGCTGGTGAATGAATGAGTCGAGCTTACGTCGAGAGCCTGACTATATACGTGGAGCGCGGTTGAGTTGAAATTTACGACGAAAACTCTGAATACACTATTCATCCCACAACAGACAACGAAACGATAACTAAAAAAAACTTACCCTGATTTTTAACGAAAGTTTTACTATTGTAAGAAAAAGAATTCACTTTTAACACTAATTTTTTCCATCGAAATGCAAGGAGACTCGGATGGCTTAATCCCGCAACACTGTAGAGAAATATATTATATATTATTTTTAATTGTTTAAAATAACGGACATACTATAAATCTGTCTGTAAAGTCTGTGAAATTCATGGCACTAGTAAGCGAAACGATAGTTGGAAATGCCACCAAGTTTAGTTGACCGAACTCAGAAATGGGGTTTGCACAATAAACACTCTATATAGGTTTAACACATGAAAATTAATTTTTCCCAGTAAATAAAAAAAAAGTTATAAATTCTTTTTTATATTAAAACAAGGATCGTGGCTATCACTCAGGCATATGATATGCCTACATTCTCCGAAGCCTGTTGACCACCACACTGGTGAATAGACGGTTCAGAGGAGTGATAAGTAGTGCATATATCCTGGACAAGTGTTTGCAAAGAACTAAGATGGCGCAAGACAGCTAAAACTGTTCACGTCAGTGCTACCCTCCCCCGCCCCTTGTCCAGACCATGTCTTTGTGAGAAAAGAGACTTCCTGCCCAAGGTCATGCAACAATACCCCAGAGGTAGTTTATCGCCTATGTGTCCCCCTCCCCCTACCCCAGCCTAGTTGAAGAACTGTCCTTTCCAAGCCCACACACCCTGCTATCGATCCAACACTGCAAAAAAAAAACTGTTTAGTGCCAACCACCCCCTCCGCCTACACCAGCCCAGAGTGTGTTTCTGGAGGACTGAACTTTCCAAGACCACGCACCTCCTCCCTTCACTTCCACCCCAGAACACGTTTTTCGGATATCTCGAGAAATACCAGGTTCACGCAACCCTGGGCCCCTCCCTTCACTGCCTACCCCAGAGTGCTTGTTTTCCGAGACGATAGATGCCTCGGCCAGGAACGGAGGTTTGCCTCAAGGCCAAAGCCCGTCTTTTATGCACCACATCGGGAAGCTTCCATCCCTCAGGTCAGCGGATTTTGAACTGAAGGCTATTTCCACTCTTCCCTAGAGACTGTTATTTTCGCTCGAATGCTGAAGCATTGTCAAATCTGATTCTCTAACCTAGAGCCTGATGTATTCCATGTAAATAAAATTTCACAACTCCTGCCGATGAAATTTATATCCCTGAAGTTAAATATTCCTGGATATTGTAATGTGCACAAGATAATCCTATAGATTTAACATTCCAACAAAAATAAACCTTTTTTTATTTTAATTCGGTAAACCTTTTATTCTGTTTTCCAGCAAACTATAATTAACTATAAGACATATTTGGACTTGTTAAATTTTTTTAAGTAATGAGATCCACCTATCATTCCACTTACACAAGTTAAACTTAGAACACCATTCATGTCTCATTCGATTTAAGCAATACACAATGAATTTTTTCTTACTTTCAATCTGTTTTTAAATAATTGTGTGTATTTCACGTATAGTTTTTCCTCGCCCAGAATTTCGACTCTACTAACTACCATAAAATGCGTATATTTGAACTTATTTTATTTAGAAATAATATTTCTTTCGCTGTGATATTACTGAAATAGCACCTATCTAGCTTGAAACGACTGCTATCGAAGCTGAAATGTGTTAAATTTCACAATATTTCAACTTATTTCCTAAAAGCTTTATTTAAGCAAATTTAAAGGTAAATGGCAGCCATTTTGAATCCATTTGCTATATAATAAGTGATAAATTAATTTATTCTCATTGTTGAGTCATCTGCTAAGGTCACTTCGTGTACATATGCATACATGTGCATTGCATTAGCAGTAGTGAGACTTAGGCATATACTATAATGCCAGATGTCTATAACAACAGACATCAACATCGAGAACGACGCCAGGAATCCATCACGTCTACTACAACTCCACTAGTCCACTATATCATCTAGATCAACAATGCAGTATCTACAGGAGATTTCATCTCTGCATCAGCCCGCAACAGGTACAATACATCAAGGTCACTGCTGTGACAATTGTGATTCTGAATGTGATGAAGTATTCAATGTGATTTTAGCATATGGGATAGTGAAAACGTTAATGGGTTTAGACTGTTCCCAATTGCGAATGCTGCCTAAAGAATTTATTATTTCTTTTGCGGGACACGAAATAAAACTATTGTACCTATTCCATGATGGACAGTTACAAGCTGATGAGGATAGCGTCTCCTATTTGCCATGTGAAGACTGTCCTTGCGGCATGCCTGCCTTTGCTAATGAAGGGAACTCGCAACATATGCGGAGGGATTGTATGTCGCGAAGACTGGAACAGCTACTTAAAGATAGAATTATTCCAGATGTAGTAATGGACGATTCCGGAGTCGATGATGTGGATTCCGAGGCGAGCACTGTGATCTTATAAATAACATTTTTATGAGATACTTCCTATGAGAGACTTTTTGTACATAGTGTTAAAAAAACAAAACAAATAACGTAAAAATGATGGGCTACGCACAACGTTTCGAAAACTACCAAGACAACTCCTTTGTAATTAAGGAACTTGCTATTTCTTATGCAACCGATGCTAATGACTATAAAGTATTATGCTTTAAACCTCCCAGACCTTGGTATACGTAAAAACCACAATTTAAATTGATGTTTCGGGGACAAACTTATGAGAAACGTGACCTAAAATGGGATTCTCGTATCATAGCTTACGAAGAGCATTTCCAATGTGACTATCCAGTATATGTGCTTGGAAAGATGTTCTGTTCACAATGTAAAAGCAAAGCTTTAAAAGAATACTTGTACCAGCATCCTACCTACATATAAAGATATTTATTTTCGAAAAATGGTTTGTTACAGGTATACCTGTGTAAGATTTCGGAAAAATGGAAAAATTCAACCCAGAGAAGACATACTCCAGTATTTTTCGAGGATACAAGAAAGTATGGTTCCAGTCTTTAGACAACATATACTTCGAAACACAGATGTGCAACGGAGATGAACATTGGAATTTCGCAAAAAGTTTTGGAGGAAACAGGTATACAGAACATGTGTTGTGTTATGAAGCAGAAGACTGTCCTGTTTTTAATGTGCGGCCTGACAGCGAACTGTCCTGCTCTTCTTGGGACCTGTGTTTTAAAAAATAGAAGTGTAGAAATATCCAAAGAAGCAGGTTTTCATCAAATAAAATATAAATTGAGTAGAGAGTTTTACGACAGTCCCACCTTATGGAATGAAACATGCGATAATAAGGAAAGCATCATGCAAATGCAAGGCAGTATCAGGTATCTAAGAGCATATTGTGGAATGTGGGACTGTGAGGTTTGGAACAGCAATGTTTCTGTCTGTAAATTTGATTTAACCAAGTTAACGTTGAAGAATTAATATTTTCCAAACTTAAATATATAAACACACAGAGAGAGAGAGAGAGAGAGAGAGAGAGAGAGAGAGAGTCGTAAACCAAAGCTTCATTTATGATGGAGAGGTTCGACTCATCACTTCCTTATGCCAGTGTTACTTCAGGTTAGAGGCGAGTTTGGTTTCGACTTGAAGAAGATAGCCCTCTATAGATACAGATGTGCAACAGAGATGAACATTGACATTTCTCGTTTATCAATCCTGATTATACATTAAAAGTTTTCGACGTATGTTATGGACGAAATTCTTGTCCTTTATATAATTTACGTCCTAAAAGCAAACTACCTTGTAACAATGGTCAAGTATAATTTGAAGCTCAAAGTGGATACATCACGAAACGTATGTCCTACAAGAAAATACAATACATAATGCAGAAGGAGTGTAGTTGCTGCTCTATTACTGCAGTTTGGATAGAACAATATAATAACAAGCAACATTTTACATACATTGATGACCAAAAATTAACTAATCGCTGTGGCATGTGGAATTGTAAAGTTTGGCTCAGCAAGAACAGTTAAAAATGAGAAAAGAAAGGGCTATCACATCTGTATAAAGGAGACCATTCAGTACCAAATCATCAGTCATGGCTAGAATCTTCGACCCTACAGACAGATATGAAGTGCTGCAAATTGGATACAGAAGAGTGTTCTTTAAACCGTATGATGGTATTTTCAAAGTTCACATCTGCAATGATATAGAACATTGGTGCTAAACTTTCGACAACAGTCTCGGCATTTGCTTTGTTGAAAGAATAGCATGTAATGATTGTGATGTGAGATATCTTCGCCCCGACAGTGACTTACCAAAAACATGAGAAGATTTGACATTTGCCAGTTTCAGCAAGGAGATAGAAGAGAGGCGTGGACATGGAGTAATCACCTACCAACTCACCAGTCCTCATTAGGGAATTACCATTCGTTGGAAGGAAACCTGCGACAGAGACATCCACAACCTTATTTTCGAACAAGGAGGATTAGTTTTCCCTTCCATGTGTAATTTATATGCGTGAGAAGTGGCTAATTCAGAATAATGATACCAATGAAATACAAGTATGCATTTTAAAATAAAGGTTTGTATTCTGTAACTTACGGCTTATTATATTCATATTATGTTAAGGAAATATGAAATTCGGACATTAATTTCAAATGTACATATTTCTCTCAAGCTTTGACACCACATAGTAAACCAACTAGTTATGATTCCTCTTTAACTAACTGCAATAGTTCTAAATGTCTTGTAACTGCTATATCGGGGAAACTAAAAGAACTGTTAATTATTTTTAATGGGTCAGCGTAAGAGGCAAAGTATTGACAGTTTGCTTGAAGATATTTACACAAGCGATTCAAATTCTGAATCGCAGGGAGAAAGAAAGTCTACAGCAAGCTGTCGAGACAGTGTACCTTCGCCTAAGTGGACACGAGTTAATCTATTGGAGGATGATCTCTACTTAAGTGATTCGAGCACGGATTCACTTATGGAGAGATCGTCAACAACAAGAGATCGAAATATGTCTGCTTTCCCCAATCATGACAAGGTTGATTTTTTCAATGATGACTTATTTCTATCAGACTTCGAAGATTCTTGTGATTCAGAGTGTACTCAATCCATTTCACAACCGACTTTCGAGTCGATTAGAGATATTTCGCCAAGGGAGCTGGAAAATAATTCATTTTCCGATTCCCCAACCTCAGTGGAAGCTTTGCCAGACCTGACACACAAGCTCATGGCTACAGCGTTCGCAGGAATACTAAATTACACGCCGATAGTTAACGATAGGCTTAACAGTGATGCGGGCTTTTGTCGTTTTTTCCAGAGGTATAAGGTTCCTTTATTGAACTTAATAATGGTAACACCCCAGCCTATTCGAATTTCAGTTACCATAGCAAGTAAGTAATTGAAATCCCTCACGGTGGAGGAAGGTGCTATGGAACATTCTATTTTCAAAGCAAAGCCCTCCCTATCCTACACTTATCCGATGTGGGTTTTATCTATAATGATGAAATCGTCCCTTCTGTTAGTAACAGACTTGAGAAATTTAGTGTGCATGGATCGGGCTGGAGTCTGGAAATACTGACATACATGGATGTACATGTATCCCAATACTAGCCATTCACTGTCGGTGCTGCGCACACTAAATTAGCAAAATTTATTGCTGATAGGAAAGCTTGTGTCGATGTACACTGCCCGGAGATAATGTGTTTCCACTACGCCGATGTAGTAACATTGTTTCCTGTCACACAAAACCCCTACAGAATTACTGTGTATCCAAATCCTCACGAAGTTTTGAATCTTGAAGGTCTGTCGACACCTGTAGTCATACAGGATATTCGTAAATTCGAGGAGGACAATACTATTTCTATCAAATTCTACTGTGTGGTGGACAAAGATAGCAATATAACTGACTAAACTTGCCAAAAGGGTGGTGTTGTAGTACCCGTGCATATTTCTAATGTACGTCAAGATAAACATGAAAATATTTTTAGCGATTCGCGCGAATGGAAATGCATATCATTTGCATTTTGTCTGTATTATAAATTTGTCCCGGCTGGTTGGTAGTCAGCTGAGTAAGAGAGCTAATAAGAAATTTGTTTGCGAACGTTGTCTTCGGTATTTCCAAACTGAGGAGAAACTCGCAAGTCAAATTATTCTTTGCCAACAACAAAAAGCTGTTCGCAGTAATGTATCTTTTTTTAAAGAATGTGAGATTAGGGGCAGCATTAACCATGTTTCAAAAAGAAGTGCGGAAGTCAACATATTTACATGGGTGAGGACTACGACCCCAGTGTAGCATCGAAATATATATGCTATTTCGATGTGAACGGGCTATGCAGCCATACAATGTGATCCCAGCTTCCGATTGACAATTTTGAGTGGATTGAGGCTGACATGTTTTCAACATGGAATTTTTCAAACCTGATGAACGACGGTGACACTTGTTTTTTTCGTGGAAGTGGATCTTTCTTTTCCAGACGAGTGTCATGATGCACTATCTGATCTGCTTCCAGGCAAGACATATTATCGATAAAAACTTGGTCCTTATCGAGATGTCAAAGAGTTCTGTTGCATTCAACAAACCTTTGTACACTGGTGTGTTTATATTTTCCTCCTCTAATAGTTATAACACCACAATAAATATAGCCCACCTACAACATTACAACTGCCCCCACCACACAGCCGATGACGTCCATCTTCCACCACCACATGCACCTCCTGTTCCACAACCAACTTAACATCTACAATTGTCTACAATGTCTACAATTGTCTACAACATCTACAAATATCTACAACTGTATGCAACATCTCTTGCATCGCCATCAATGCTGCTGCTACCTGTTTGCCTAATTGTAAGGCATGTCAAACTACACTATCAAGAATACAACTGTGTTCAATACATTTTACAAAATAAGAAGAAGAAAGTCTCAGTGTGATATAGCAATTATCTGGAAACTGCAGGCATGTGAGTGTGTGTTGCACCTATTCATTCGGCGTGTGTGAGTGTTTCCAAATTATACTACCAGATGTGACAAATTAACGCCTTAAATGTGCGTAATTATGTTAATAGTGACTGTAAATAGATAAGAAAAGGACGTCCACCACAACGGTGTAATCTATTTGTAAATATGTTGTTGATTATTTATTGTATAATTTTTGTGTTCTTTTTATTTATTATGTAATCTGAGTAAGCAGATTTTGAATTGTGATAGTAGTAGTAGCAGTAAACAGAAATAGTGATAAGATATAAATATCTTTGATATATTTGGTAATTTAAATCTTGAAATGTCATTGATAAAATGTATTGTTCTTGTTAAAATGTCTTATTGTTGTTAAAAATGTTTGGTAATTAAGTTTCTAACATGATTCTTGTAAATTCGATTCTGGTGATGTTAGTTTTGAAGTATGCGAAAAAATTGTTTTTGTATATATTTATTTTATTTTGTAAAACTTAGTGTGATTTAAAAAATGCTTATGTAAATTAAATTTTTCAATGAACATTGTAAATATTTAGTTTTAAGGATGATTATTAAAAAATAAATAATCTTGAGTATAATTTTTCCACTTTAAAATGGTATACTGGTATAATGGTGACTTGTTATTTATTAGTTTGAAAATTCCTCATCTCTTTATATCTGTTATGAATGATTGAAGATGGGATGTGTCTGAAGACAAAGTACTTGTATATGACTATATATTAAATGTTTAAAAGAAAAATATTCTTGGTAACTTGAGACAAGTGGGCAATGGCATGTGGTTGGTTTTATTTTAAATTCAGGTAACGGGAAATTTTTCACGAAAAAAAATTACAGGTTGTTTGCTTTCTTCTTAATGAGGGATTTGAAAAATATTATACATGAAAAAACTATGATTTAAAATAAAATTTAATAAAATAGCATACTTTTAAGGGGGAAATTTCAAAATGTTGGAGAGAATCGAACACTTCAGAATTAAGAATTTAAAAGGAGAGGAACAGACTAGTATCTTCAGAAAACATCTGTCGACCCGCTGGTGAACTTGAACCCTGAGGAAATTAACGAAACCCAGCATCAAGTTGCACAAATACATTTTGAGAGTCAGGTAGAAAGACCTCTTAGTGACTGACCCCAGCTCCAAGAACATTTTTCCGCTTCCCTACAACTCTACAGCAAGCAGTGACACAATACAACAAACTTTAAAATAAAATATATTTTTTATCACAGCAACCAGATTACAACTACGACTGCAACTGAAGATTCAACATGAAGATGCCTGCTGGTAAAAACACACTCATAATTTATACAAACTCAGAAAACAAAATTAAAGGTTTTTTTTTTTTTTTAATAAAATTCAACCTTTTCAAAAACATACATTATTCTTTTTACAATAGTGAAACTTTCGTTAAACATAAGGGTAAGTTTTTTTAATTATCGTTTCGTTGACTGTTGTAGGACATATAGTGTATTCAGAATTTTGTCATAAATTCCAACTCACCCGTGCTCCAAATATATAGTCAGGCTCTCGACGTAAGCGCGACTCATCCATTCCCAACCTCCCAGGTGGATGGATGTGTTTTGGAGGAGCTACTGATGCGATTTCATTACATGTTTTTTTAATTTGTTTAGTGATTGTCATGTACTTGTGTTCGTTAGCAGTTTAATTCATTTGGAATCATTCGTTTTGTATTTTCATTCATTTACGAGTTTTTCACCCTTATCTATAGTCAAATGTAGGCTGACGCAGATTATGTTTGCTCTCAACACAGCTTATAAGTTGATGTAAGTGCTATATCTAAATCAGTGATGCAGCGACCTCCCGAGCGAATGAACATATATTATAATCACTGACTGTTAAATGTGATTCTTTTTACCTGTTTTTTAATTCAACTAGTGTAATTTATATATTAGTACGTGCTTTGTAAACATAATATTTATCCATTTGTCATGTTAATCATATTCACATATATTTCAGAGTAGCTATATCCTTAATCGCCTGTCAGACACGCTCCACGTATCTAACAGCTTATAAGTTGCCACACATCATACACTGCAGTCATATATTCAGCCATCTCCTGACCAAATGGATGTGTTTTAAAATCATTCAAGTAAGTGCGAGAGGCATCAAGCAGTGTCACATTTTTGTTTCAAAATACCTTGTTATTGATTTTGTTGGCCGTTTTGTTAGTTAATTTCATATGGGAGACTCACATAATTCTGATCGCTTAGCAGTTGTCGACACCAGGTTATTCATATGTAGAAATATATTAAGTATAAACAAACTGAATTTTCTCTCGTGTGTTAACTATATGTAACGTTTTCTCTTTCTGTTTAATTTTCGAAAAATCGCCTATCTGCCAACACCGTCTACAAGCAATATCACTACAACCCAAAAAATTAACGCTTATGCCGCTCTTGCACAAAACTCACCACACATATATATATATATACAACAACACACACCTTGTCCCCAACACGACACACCCCATCGAGTGCCAGAGCTCAGAGGGTGAACATCTACCAGAGCTGCTCCCCAACCCACAAAAAGAAAGAAAGAAACTAATACACTTTGCCCTTAGTACAATCTTGCATCAAACACACAAAAAAATTTATCGGCTTAAAAAAATTTAATTGGATTAAAATAGGATTTAAAAAAATTGGTGGATAAGGATAGGATTAAGGATTAACACTTTCAATCAATTTAGTTAACTGTTCCAATCGATTTAATTAACCCTTTCAATCACTTTAAACCTTTGATATCAAAAAGGCGGCATCCCTTTGTTTCAGAACCCCCCATCCCCTTCTACTACTATAGGTTTTTTATTATTGAGAGAACAAACTTAACCTTAGCTGGTTTTCATTTTATTTACGTGTTGTGTTCGTGTTTATATATATATATATAATGTCCTGGAGTGTCTGCAATAGCGTACGTCTGAAATAATAGTTCAATCTATTAAACGTTCTGTCCACCTCAGCCTGAAAAATGGATGAGGTGAGCTGACATCGGGTTGGAGCGACGGCAGAATTTTGAACTGCGGATTTTATGCCGGCAAGCTAACAGAAAGCCGTATTACAAAATTTCAAATACTGAAAGACACTAACACAATTTTGTCTTCAATGTGATAAGAATGAAGAGCCCCTCGCACCGTAATCTGGTGTAAGAACAAGTGACACCCATCATTACGACAGTGTACGCCAAGCTAAAGGCTGTTCACGACAAAGTAAGCACTTTTGAAATCAACCTAAAAAAAAAAAAATCACTGTCCCTGCCTGCATATATTTTTTAATGGGCGCACCGAGTGACATTCGTCCAGTAAAGTTGGCCACCATGGATGGAAAGTAGTTACATATCTTAACGTCGAGTAAAAAGGTGTTAGGTCACCATTTGGCTTCCTGTTTTCTTTTAATGCATTGAAGTGTAAAAATTAGCATTTTGGTGAAATATTTACTTTCCTAATAATTTTGCAGTTTCGCTTGACCGACGTATGAATAAAATGATGAGGGCCCTGGCAATGATAATTTTACATAATGCGGAAGATTACACAACTTGCATACAAGTAGATCGCAAGCAGGGCTTTCAGAAGTGCTCATTTTACCGTGAACAGCCTTTACCTCACATTATATTATTCCTGTCGACTCTTTGGGATCGAACTTGCTGCAACCTTTTAGCGGTGCTCGGCAAGTGACTAAACACTAAAATAAAGACGGGATACTTCTCAAGAGGCCAATTAATAAAGTTAATTAATTTAAAACCAGTAAATGTGTGATATTTTCTGCGATCATGTTTCCCCTTAAAAATTGGATATAAGTAAATGCAGATACCAACATCAGGAAAAAGAAATCATAGTGCCATTCGATCTGTTTTAGTAAGGAATATTCCAACAGACTGTGCGTTTTTTTTTTTTTTGTTCCAAGTTTGCAAGTGTCACAATTGGGAACAGTTGTGAAGGTATCTGACTGGAGACTAAACTTCAAAACATGTCCATTTGTGTCATATTTCAAATAGGAAAACAATTCACGAGTGACTTAGTAAAGAACACTATACTAACAATGAATCCACATCAGTAAAGAGCAGAATATTAGGTTATTCGTTCAATATTAAAATCGATTTTTCCAGTGGCGTGTGGTGAAGAGATTTGGGCGGCTCTTAACATCGAGGTCTAGAGAGCCGATGAGGGTGTGATTCAGGCGAGAACGGAGCAGCGCCGGAGAAAACCCGCCCACCAATGGCATCGTCCGGCACGATTCCCACATGCGAAAATCCGGAAAGACCCGATCGGGGATTGAACCCGGATTGCCTTGGAGGGAAGCGAGCAGGCTAACCGCTCTGCCGCGGTGGCCCCGCGTGTGCTGAACTATTGCAAAGTAAGGTGGCGTTAGCTCTCCCTGTTGCTTGCTGATTTACAATTCCACCAAAACATAAAACGTAGTTCGTCAGGTGACGCCACAGGACGTGTGTAATGGGTCCCTTGCCTGCTCGTTGTGAGTGGAAGAAATACGTTCAGTTTCCCTAGGCTGCACAGTGATTATTTGTCCCTGCTGCGATCACCGAGAATGTACAGCAGTGAGCAAGCACCAGCTTACCCTACAACACTTCACCACACGCAACTAGAATTTTCGCCCAGAAACAAGCAAGTGAAAAAAGGCTACTAATCTGGTTGAACAAAGAACTATGTAATCTGCATAGCCTATGGCCACCAAACTCGCAAGAAGTCTTTTTTTATTTTCGGCGAGTACATATTAAACTATTATAAACAGCAACCCAATAGGACAAAAATATAGGGTTTTTTTTCCAGCAAAGCAGTAAAATTTAGTTAAAACAAATAAGCTCGCAATTTTTTCCCCCCAGATTCGAGCAATGGCGCCTCGTAACTGGCTAACAGCCAAGACTTTCACTGCAGTTGCAGAATGTCGTAAAATGCAGTCCGGCGGTGAATACTAACAGTCAGCGAGTCGTGACGCAGTTGTTAAGAGGCGAGGCGAATGCCGAATACGTCGTGCAAAGGCTCGAGGAACCATTGCTTTTAAGTGGTTGAGGCGTGGACAGTAAACTGACCAGCCAGAACTCTCTATAGTCCATTCACGGCTTCTTCGCCCTTTTTGAATCAAACCTTTGAAAAATTTCCCCATGTAGGACGTGTTTAGTTATTTCCTAAATACGGCCTGTATCACTAGCGTTTTATACTTCTGTTCATAAAAGTCGCCTTTTTTTTCTGTTAAATTGAAGTGTTTTTCATATTTTACCTATGACTTATAATGCTTCATTTATAAATAATCTGAATAAAAACAGGGAGAAAATAGGTATGTTGGTAGTGCCTAGTGAGTAGTAGTCCTTATACAAAATACTGTTACTCTCAGTGTGCACGAATGCAGTGCGTTGTCCTCTGGTGTAATTCTCCAGGCTTAGATAAGCTTAGTTAGCGCGAGGCGGAGGAATATCCTGGAAGTAGAACTTTAGCAGCAATTCGGAAGCGCGCAGTTCACAAGTAAGAATATTTTCGTCAGTCAGTCCATTGGTGCGCCTTGCGCTGGAAGGGAGGGAGATAACGTCCTCCTCCCTCGACAAAAATTAACTTCTGTATTTAATTGCACAAACCAGTTATGAAACGACTGTCATCTGTTGATAGTATTTTGAGTTGGATTGTAATTTAATTTGCAATAATTTCAGTGATCCGAAGTAACTAATATAGTCCATTCATTGTTACTTTAAACTTTTCTGAAGTTCTGCTAAACAACGGATTAACAACTACATTCGCATGTAACATGCATGCATCCATGCGTACAAACACACGCACAGACAGGCCACGACTTAAAGGGAACCAATATATGAAAAAAAAATTACCGTCATTCTAACATTCAGAAAATAAAATCTATATGCTTAACACATTTGGGTACGTCGCGCCTCCATATAAAAGTCGCCCTTTTGTTGCGTGTTTATTATTGGCTCAGGGTTCTTTGGGAGATATGAAACAACTCATGGACCAATTTCGAAAGTAGCATAAAAGTAGCAAAATTAGAATTTTAGCTTGTCGCGAAATGAAAACGCGATTTTTTTTAGGTTTGTTGTTATAGCCTAGTCATATTGAAATCCGTTCAGATAAGTGTGCCAGCATTTTAAGGTTCTGTCCGAATTCACCTGAACTACATAATTGTGCGTACCTGTCCCCGGAAGTTACGTCCTAAGAGAGTAGAGACAGCGGCGCATTCCTCGACCACTTGTAGAATGACATATGGATGGAGCAGATAATCGATTGTTCGATATATCGATTGCTTATCGATGTATAGATATATCCAATTAGTTGCTATTTGACTAGTAGATTAATTGCTGAATAAATAATCAAATTAATTAGTGTAAATATTTAATTAAATCGATTAATTAGATTAATCGATTAATTAAATAATGTTCTGGTATTATTTTTTATGGAATTCTTTGATACCAAAGGATGTTTATTAATTTATTCATGCCATAAGGGTGATATTGGCGTAGCAGCATCGATGTGTTCTGTGTGACTTGCTGGAGCCGACTGACCAGAGGGATGGGTTTTAATTGCTTATATAGGAGTTGATGTTGATGTAAGAGTAGTATAAGTAGCATTTTAATTGTAGATGGAGCGAGAGCCAGAGGCAAGTTCCTGTACCACTAGGCGAATGAGGTGTGGATGAAGTGAGAGCCAGCAGTGAGTTCCTGGACCACTTATCTGGGAAAAGGCCTTTATGTAATCCCATAAGATTGTATCAAAATGGATTTCATTTTGTAAAACATAGATAGGTTTACTAAATATTGTGTGAGTCACCATTAACAAATTTATAAAGGTATTACAAGAACTATATAGACGTCTTTGTTATATAGTAAATATTTTAAGTATTGTAAACTTACATTTCCAACAGCCAAAGTGTTCAGTGTTGGGTTTTACCCCCTTACCAGATAATAAACATATTTATCATAGAATTTCTCAAGATTCTCCCATTTCATTTTATAACATTGACATTAGTTTACAACATAAAAACTGTCTCAAAGTTTTGTTTAGGAACAGTTACATTTTTAAAATATTTGTGTTTAATTAGGTGTAAAAAGTATGTTCCTGCATTTTGTTGTAATGTATACAGACTTTGTATATACCATCCATTTCAGCATATATTTCAAGAAGAATAATATCTCTTCACAGCAAACATCAACGACATCAGTCGTAGTAATTTTCTCTTTTGCATGTTGAAGAAAAATCATAAGTTTTTTAATCGAGTTATTTATAAGTTCGTATCTCCTTGGAAAATTGTTGAAACCTATTATAAGACAAGTCGCTGTCAGCTAGTGAGGCTTGCACTGTGGCCGTTTACCTGGAGTTGTCCCACACCACTTTCCCCTTGCCCTGTTCCACCATTGTGTTTTTTTTCAAGTTCAGTTGACCTTTCAAACTCCCCCTTCATTCATTTCCTTTCAGAGTTCATTCACAAGATTTTATCAAGATTCTCCCTCATCTCAATACTTTTCAGAGTTCATTCATTTATTTTCATACTTCCATTTCCAGACTAGTTGGAGTTCACATAGTAAAAAAAAAATTGCAATTCATCCACAAATTACTTAAAGTTAAAAATATTGAAAAATGTGAAAAAAGGAAATCAAACTACTAAATAACAAGTCACACAATTTCCTTCACCATTACAATTTAACTAAATAATTTTAACAATCCTTAAATCTAAATTCACAACGTTTCACAAAAAAATATGTACAATTTCACAAACTGTTAGAATAAAAGACTTTATACAACAATAAAATAATCTGATATTTAATAAAATCACTTCTCACATCTTCTCACTTGTTTTCAAACATATTTTTAAAAATTAAAATCATTGCTATCACATTAAATAATTTAATCACTCTCCTCAAAACCTTTCACAAATATTCGAAATCTTCTTAAAAAAAAGAAAATAAATAAATCTTGTCTAGAAAAAAAAACCTTTCAATTAATTTTAAACTTTGGATTTAAAGGGACAGGAGGACGAAAATCAGGCAAAGGAAAACCAAGAGGAGAAGGATTTCGAATTGGAGGAGGAGTGACAGGACTGTAACAGATTATCAGCGGAGATGCTGTGAAGGCTGGTGGAGGTGGTGATTGCGCATCATTGAAAAAGTTCAAATATTTATCAAACTCAGAAAATAACGACGATCTAGGAAGATGTGAGTTTCTACAGCTCAAGTCTAATGGCTCGCTGCATTTGCTTTTCTTCTCGATATATTCATGTTCGGATTTCGGAAGCCGCAAATCAAGAACGTCATCATACCTTGAACTGTGAGCTGAAGTCGCTAGATGTGTTGAAGGTGCTGGAGGCACCGGGATCGTCATCACAGGAGATGGCATTAGGCACTTCAAGTCCATCCTCAGAGGCGGCACTGGGGGCGCTGGGATCGTCATTGTAAGAGATAGTGCTGGAGGTGCCAAGTCTGTCCTCAGAAGTGGCGCTGGGGGAGGCGGGATCGTCATCGCAGGAGATGGCGCTGGGGGCACTGGGATCATCATCGCAGGAGATGGCACTGGGGGCACCAATTCTGTCCTTGCAGATGGTGCTGGAGGCAGCATCATCGCTCTTGCTAGAGGCAGCATCATTGTTCTCACTGGAGGTGGTGTTGGGTACGCCGATGGTGCTGGTGATGACAATGGAGTTAGCAGAACAGCATCAAGACTCAACCAATAATACTCCAGGAGCTCTTCCTTGAGAGCTTGGGTTGACAAGCCCGTGAAGTATTCTTGGTAAAATGGTGACATTTAAAAAAAAGTTATACGTTCTGTGAACTCTAAAGTCAAACGCTAGAGGGATGTAAATGTTAAACCTATATATATAAATTTCAAACTCCCACATAAATGGGCAGGAAGTGAGACTCATCCCTTCCCCACAGAACCCTCTCTGCAGCAATACACATCCCCTCCACACATATTTATGTGTATTGGCCTGTATTGTAACATCCAGAGCAAGAAAGGTATACCATTTAGTTAGGTAAATTCTGTACATGGAGGGGAAGGATGAGTACGTGATTATCACTGTTAGCCCTGCACAAGGATTCCCACACTCTCCTCAGTGGGCACCTTGTCAGCGCAGCGGGTAGCGGATTGTGTCGGGAAGTGGACAAAAATTTACGAGCTCGGCTACAAATGTCGCTTTTTAGCTGGTCAATGCTTCCCTCACCCCGCTGTTCATCATCGATTCGCCTATTTCGCATGTTGTCTCCTTCCATGAGTCCGCTGGTCTCTTGTGACTCATTTCACGCAGTTCCAACACGACAAACATCCCTCCATCTCAAAGTCATAAATTCACATCTCGACACAACTCCCTTGCCACCACCGTATGAGCACACTTCGCCACTCATAGGCCTTGCAGCCCACCTCATTTACCTACCTGGCTCTACCCAGCAGGCTTTCTATGAGCACATTCCCATCAAGTTTCGTAAAAAGAAAAAACACCTCGTCATGGGTATGGGAAAGACTCTCTCGTACAGAAGATGATTCTCCATTTACACAAGTATTTACTGCGTTAAATATTAACAAAATTTGTTATAAGTAATATTCACCTAAACGGATTTCTTAGCGAAACAGTATTGTTTGATCGAACACGATATTATTACAGTAATTAGACTTTTTGAATGAAAATTACGTATTTTGATCATGGAATACATATCAAGTAATTTTTTGTTATGAGTTTTTCAAGATAAATATGTAAAAAAAAAAGGCTACACATACGAACAAATTACAGCTTCCTCACAAAAACATTTTGTAAAGTTATGGCCATAGATTGATAAAGTAATATATTTTATGTATTTATATTGCAATCGTCCGATGTGCAAGAGAAATTAATAAACTTGATTGAAACTATTTCAATAGTGTCTGATAATATTAGTTATATTTCGGAAATATTGGCAAATGTGATACTATACTGCAAAATATGGAAGTAGAACAAACAAACATTTGGAATAATAAAAAAAAATAGTAATTAATGAAATTTGATATACAAATGGACAAAATGATGCAATTTTCAAATGTTGAATTGAATAATAAGACATATTCTTTAGCAATGAAAATGGAAGTGAAAAGGCGAATTGATGATTTTAAATATCGAATAAACTATTATAGTAATGATTTGAGGGTTAAAACTGTGACTAAATTAGACATAATTTTTAGTAATGTCGATAAGATTGCAAAAGCATAAACTAATCGACCCAATACACCGGGGAAAAAACCAACTAATTAATTAATATATAATTAGTTGAATGTTAAGATCAACAAGGAAAAATGTGTGACTGCTTCAGAATAACATAAAGTTGTATCTGCTGTAAAGCCGAAATATTTACAAGCTAAACATGCTCGAATGGAATGGGTTGTTTTGAATGAAGAAATATTTAAACCTTTTGCGAGTAGAATGGATACATTACACTGTGTGCTAAATATGTTTAATGAAACACAAGTGGAAATTAAATCGGAAGAAACTTTAAAGAATAAAAAGCTGTCTCAATTAACACTGCAGTATTTATCTATAAATCAAACTTTGTCTACGTGCGATATGGTATTTGGTGTATATCGACATGGAGATATATGGTTTCTGGGAGGTTCTGTAATTAAGTTTTTGCCTGAGAATAGAATTCAAGTAGGTGATTAGGTAAAAAGATGTTAGTGAAGGACTGTTTGAATTATTATTTATAAACGACCCAAATGGTTATTGCGATATCGATTTTAAGAAATATGAGGATCTTGTTTGTCGCATGAATGCAAATAATCATTTAGGTGATGATAAAAATCATCTGAAACTAAATTTACTAAGCGATATTGTTGGAAGTGGAATATATAAAGATGAAATTGACAACTGGTTTTTTTCTGTATATTTGAACAATCCTAATGAATTGATCGATAGATTAAAACTTATCATCACTTCGCGAGATGTTGGTAATAATTCACATACAAACTAAATTGTTTCTACTATTAGGGAATTGAATGAAATGGTTATATTACAAATGAAGTTCAGCAAGATTGCTCAAGAGCTTCATGCCCTGCAAGGATAAGATATCCTAGAAGTAGAGTTATAACTAAAAGTTAAAATGATCTTTTTCAAGCTGATTTGTATGAAATGACATTGCTTTTAAAATACAATATGGGGTACAAGTATATTTTAACCGTAATAGACGTTTATTCGAAATATGGTAGGGTCATGCCTTTGAAAAACAAAACTGGGAAACAGGTAACCAATGCAATGAAGATTGTTTTGAAATAGAGAATGCCAAATTCGCTCCAAACCTTGAGGATCAGAATTTTTTTGTGCACCATTCCGGAAACTAATGACCGAATATGGTATTAATCATTACACAGCGTATTCGGAGCTTAAAGCCAGTGTTGTGGAACAATTTAATAGATCGTTTAAGCAATTAACATATAAGCATTTTAAGTCAAAAGTAACCTATAATTGGGTTGACATTTTGCCTGAAATACTTCAATTTTATGATTCCAGATATCATAGAACTATCAAGTCAGAACCCGAAAAAGTTATGTACAGTAGTTTGATGAAAATTATTATAAAAATGTTAAAGTAATCAATGAAAGAAAACCAAAGTTAAAAATTGGCGAATTTATTCGTATCTCAAAGCAGAAAGGAATCTTTAAGAAAAAACTTATGGTTAATTGGTCGTATGAAATATTTAAAATTATTTCAATTGAAATTCATTTCCCAAGTGTATTATCTGGAAAACTATGATGATCAGCCCATAAGAGGTGGTTTTTACGAACATGGATAGCAAAAAGGCAGTTCTCCAAATGACTATTTGATTGATAAAATCATTAAAAATATATATGTCCTTGTTATTCATTTAATAAACCTCTGTCTGGGGAATAGATGTACAATTTATTGTGCAATCATTCCTATTGTTTGGTGGTAATCTATTATGTTTAATTTTAGATGTAATTATATTTTCTAGTTTGTAAGGAGTGAAAATATTTGCATTGTTAATTTGCTTTTTCCCGGGTTAATGACTGTAAAACACCTAGCATATAATCATTTTATTTACTGTGTAATTCGAAAAAAATAATATTATGACACATGACATAATATCAATTTTTGTGTTAATTTTTTTGTTGGTTGTTAACTATAATGTAGTATGCACAGGTTTCGGAAGTATCATTTCTTCCAGATCGCATGTGTTGCAGTTATGGTATATAAATATATAATCAGGAGGAAATGAGATAGAGAGATTTTTTTGGAGCATTGTATTGGAAATGGTTTATCTCTCCTGGTGAACAGGGCTGGCACAAAAGTACAGTAGTGGGAAATGGAGTGTGTGATTATCGATGGCCACTGTGTGGATGACAGTTTGGGGAAGGTTGTTGGTTTGGTGTTTGGTTAGACTTTGTTCTCCATCCGAAACAATTAATGGAATAATATATCACTTTCTTAGTGACATGAGAGTTTGGATTTGTCATTGTCTACAGCACCTTAGAGGAGTTTGGGGAGTATCTTTTTTTTTTGGTTTCAAGAGCGTTCTGTTTTGTTTGAGCAAGCTGTGATGCATGACATATTTCGCTAAGCTCTTGCCGACAACCCATTGCAGGAGACAGGGTGAAACTGTATATATGTGTGTGGTTTCGAGCAGCCTGAGGCATGAGAATTTGGATTATTTTTCTTTTAAACTATGTCGAAAATGCATCAGAAGAGGTGTGGTGAGAGATGTTCGACATTTGCAGGTAGATAAATACCTGCTCGCGAAGGGTGTGAGAAGTGACAAGCATGGCAGGCGACAGCATTCATATCGCTCGACATGTTGTGGAGTTAGTTGGTCAAGGGTGGTGGAGGAATGCGCAGTAGAACTCTGCAGGGAAAATTTGCTGGGCACATGAGAATGGAGGGTGGAAAACGCAGAGACGAAAATCCATGCCGGGGAAGGGGTGGGTTGTCGGAGTACAGTATCTGAAACTCTTCCCCTCCTTGGCAGTACGTTGGCTCCGCGGTTCTCAGGGGCAGAATAATATATTGCCTTCTTGGCAAAAGGGCATGAGAGTCTGAGTTTGTTCTGCTGAGTATGCGGGGGAGGAGTTTGGGACAAAAAAGCAAAATGTGTGGTCTCGGCCATCGTGAGAGCTTGCTGTAATTTCTTTGACTGTGATGTTTGCCTGGAAGAGGAGACGAGGTGGCTGGAGAAATTTTTTTCTCATGGGAGTCAATAGTTAACACAAGGCATTGAAATCGATTCATATACTACTTTTTTTATCTTGCGTGTTCTGATAATTATTAGGTTTTTATTTAATTGAAACATTTTTATTATTATTAACTTATGGGAAATGCATACGATAGGCTTTCGCATTAGACGAGCATCGGAGCGACAGAGACGATCTGCTGGCGTATGCTTTTGTAAGAGCAGCGGTACTGTGTATTAACGTGTGATGTAACAAAGTATGTGCATCGGGTTTTTGCAGTAGGCTTTCACAATAGGCGAACGATTGTGCTGGTCGTATGAGCTAGCAAAAGACACATTAGTGAAATGATTATATATTACGGGAACCTGCTGCTGGCTCTTACTCCATTCACAATTAAAAATGCTGCTTATAGCACTCTTACACCAACATCAACTCCTATATAAGCAATTACAATCCAGCCCTCTGGTCAGTCGGCTCCAGCAAGTCACACAGAACACATCGATGCTGCTCCACCAATATCACTCTTATGGCATGTATAAATGAATAAACATTCTTTGATATCAAAAAATTATATAAAATTAAAAATTTTATATCAAAACATCCTTTAATTAATCTATTCATTTAATTTATCAATTTAATTAAATAATTGCACTAATTAATTTCATTACTTATTCATCAATTGATTTACTAGTCGATTAGCGACTAATAGAATGTATCTATATATCGAATAATCGATATATCAAACAATATATATCAAATAATCGATATATCGAGCAATCTATTATCTGCTCCATCAACATTTAATTCTACAAGTGGTCCAGGAACCCGCCGCTGTCTCTACTTAAGTGCTGTCCAAATTGCAAGTGAAGTATGCAAGTATACAAGTAAACGAAGATGTATACTTCTCGTGTAGGTACTTGCAGAATATGTGCCACCGCTTTGAGAAGCAATTTGTAGGTTACAATTGATTTCCGACATAATTATTTTATTGAAAGTTTAATAGGGCAACTGCAAATAAATATTGCAAGTTTCAACTTAATTAAAAAAAGTCTAAGTTACAAATTCGTACTATGCCTATATTCCTAACCTATAGAAGTTACGATAAAAAAAAAAGCAATTCAATTGCACTTACATACAACAGTGAAAGACAGTAAATGTTAATGTAAATCAAATTGTAATATTATTTAATACTTTATTTAACCCGCAAAACCTTCGGCATTTATCAAATTCTTAGTCGGAATATATGTACATTAAAAGTGTTTATCTGTCTAATAACAGTTACTGAAGTAAAAAAGAATGCCTGTTTGAATTCATCAAGTTTGGTGCCGAGGGTGGGTGAAGTATGCAAGAGTGGAAGTACTCAAATATATACCTGAATTCGGACAGGGCCTAAATCTTGCAGGGGGTATAGGATTGCTGTTGCGAACAATACAGGGGCTTGCTCAGAGTACACAGCAGGAACTAATGGCGAGGATGGAGCCGCGTGAAGAACAGGACTTCCCACTGCGAATACTCACGAGCAAGCAGGCGAGGTATTCATTAGGACCGACACACAATGCCCAGTCGGCAGTTCGCAGTTCGCAGTCGGCTGTCGGTCGGAGATAAATTGCTTTCGCTCGGGAATGCGTATTTACAATGTACAGTCAGAGTGCAGTTCAGCCTTCCGAGATGGGTTAGGCCCCTTCCAGCGAACTAACCGTGTTACTCGTAACTACTTAACACTCGCAAGCTACATGAAAACTGTTTGCAATGCTGTAGTAATACAACCACTATATGGAAGAAAATATGCATAATGTAATGTTATAGGATCAAGCTGCTTCCAGTTTTGACGTGAATGCTTCTTCAAATTTGCGACCATAACAGGCGAACCAGAAAATTCGATGATAACAAAATCGGGGGATACAGTTTGGCATTGCAGCTTCTAATCTATCATCTATATTCAAAATTAAATTACACCACTCGATTGCCAAATGATCAAAGAATATGTTCCGTTAATGAGTACTGCGTGGCATCGTGCCGGGGGAGGGGGGGGGGGGGTCGCGGCAATTTTTAGTTCGTTTCGCCGCGTCTCATAAATTCCGCGTTGTATAACTTTTGACTAGGAGAAGCTACGACGCTCGTTTGAGTTTCAATCGAAAGCTCTCGCCAAGATCAATCGACTGCGCGTATAAAAACATTTGTGTGGCGTGGTTATGGTGAAATTGTATGCGTTTATGTGCAAAATTAAGAAAACTTAATACAAGTTCGACCTATACTCGTCAAAAAGCCAACTCGAAATACAGAAATCGTATACGGTTGGAAAGAGCATCTCAAAAGCAATCCAGTGATACCCATAAAACACCATATGATCGAGTGAAGCGGTGTCGGAATCGTAAAATAAACACCAAGGCGTTCGAGCGCGTCAACGTAGACTTATTCACACAAAACAAAGGGCTGTGTCCCCAACACAGCCGAATTTTTGTATTTCTGGTAAGTTAGAAGAGAGCTTGCTAGCTATGTTTCATGAAATTAATTGCAATTAGCTTCCTTAAATTGAAATGATTTCCAACGTGTCGATAGGGTTTTGATAATTTCACGTGAATTTATTGAAACGTTACTAAAGCAACCTATATTTGCGCTTTAAAAAAAATAGTGAGTTAAGTCCTACTTAATTTCCACGAAATCTAAAACAAACTTCAGCTCATTTGATGAAGTCTATTCGCTGTATTCGCACTTTCGGAATAAAACCTTAGAAAAATAATTTTTTGGTTATTTCATAATATTTTATACATCACAAGCGGTTTATACTTCACCCGTAAATTATAAGGTTCATTTCATAATTAATATTAATGAAAACAGAGATAATAGGCGTGTTAGTAATGCCTAGTAAAGGCTGTTAACGATAAAGTGAGCACTTTCGAAATCAACTTTAGAAAATAGTTACTGCCCAGGTCTGCATATATGTTAACGGACGCACTGAGTGGCATGCGCCTAGTGAAGTTGGTAATGACGGATGGAAAATAGTTTAATATATTAACGTCGAATAAAACGTGATAGGTAATCATTTGTGATAACTTTATATATATATATACACACATATATATTTAATCCATCAAGTCTAAAAATGACCGTATTTGTAAGATATTTACTTTTCTAATAATTCCACAGTTGTTTGTGCCCAATTCATGAATAAGTGACGAGGCCAATGGTGATGTTAATTGTACATACGGCGGAAGAATGCACGCTGCAGACAAGTAGATACTAAGCACGGCTTTCAAAAATGCTCGTTTTACCGTGAACAGCATATAACAAAGAAGTGGCGAGAAGCGCTGTGGTTGGCTGCTGGTGCCACGAGCAAATGAAACCGATTACTGAGCTGCCGCGTGCTATATGGCCGCAAGAAACAGATACCCGTCATTTGGCAGGATTTTCTGCTAAACGCCTGTTCTGCCAAACCATTTTTCTGTTTGGCCAAACGCTTGTTGTGCTAAATGACGGTACGGCCAAACACCGAAGGGTCGACAGGCGAGGAAAAGTTGTGCCGAACTCTCGTTCGACCACACGACTGTATGGCCGAACACCAGTTCTTTCAAATGCCTGCATGTGTGTGATTTAAGAGAGAATACTTTGGCCAAACGCTTGTTCGGACTGATGCCCCGTTCCCCAAGGTACTAGTTAAAAAATGTGGATGAATTATTTTCTGGATCCCATTATTTTGTGGGTTTGTTTGCTCCGGTGTGCGTTGTCCTGGAGAGACACCAGGGATATGGAGAGACACTGGCCAAACCACACACTTAGTGCTGAGTTCGAGGGTCTCAGTACATGTGGAAGGACGTAGCTTGCACGTGTGTAAATTAGGTTGTGGTTTTGGATCTGGTCCGCTCAGGCGAGATCTAGGCACTCGTGCGATGAAAGGGCATGAACACTTTCCGCCGTCGACTGGGTGGTCGAGGCGCGGTATGGCCTGTGGGGCTAAGAGCGCCACGTTGAAATATAAACAAGGCGTATCAGTGGCTGTGTATTAGAATGAAAATTGTAGTTTTGTTTACATTCAACGGTTATGGTTGCAGGACGGCGCTGCGTTCCAAAATGCTTCGCCGACTGAACAGCGCCAGAGTAGGAGTGTTTAAAGGCTGTTCAAGATAAATTAAGCACTTTTGAAATCAACCTTAGAAAAAAGTCACTGATCCTACCTACATAATTTTAACAAACATCCTAAGAGACATGCCCCAGTAAAATTGGTAACGGTGGTTGGGAAGTAATTACATATTTTAACGTCGAATAAAATGTGTTAAACAACCATTTCTAATAACATTAATTATTTCTTTCGCTTTCTGTTCTTTTTAATACATCGAAGTGTAAAAATTAGCAAATTAGTTAAATATTTACTTTTATAATAATTTGACAGTTTCACTTGACCGGCGCATGAATAAAGTGATGTGGCCCTTGACAATGTTATTTTTAAATATGATGTAAGGATACACAGTGTGCATACAAGTAGATCTTAAGCAGGGTTTTCAAAAGTGCTCATTTTACCGTGAACAGCCTATATCACCATCGCTGGTAATATATATATATATATATACACACACACACATATACAATAAACTATATTTACTTTAACCTAACTACATACATCTTTCCCAGAAATGCAGCAGTGCCCACAACTCAACTTTTGTCACCCATCATTTGTAATTCTCCATCTGTATCTGTAACCAGAACGTGCAGTTTTTCTTCGACTTCACTTATTTTAATTAGGCCTAAGTTCCCGCCATTTTCAGTAGTTTTTCTCTTCGTTACCGAAATAGCGTGTGAATAAAAGTTTTACTATGGCAAGATGCTCAGAGTAGACTACTTGCTCTACACTTTTGGGACACCGCCAGTAACGAGCAAAACATTTACTCGGGATGTGTTGGCACCGCCAAAGAGTAAAGTTATTATATTAATATTTCAGTTTCAAATTTACAACAAAATCTTCAGCAACTAATTTCCAAATAAATTTTTGTAAAGAGCACAACCTTTTTTTATTGTATCTTCTGACTTTGTATAACAGCGAATCTAAATATTACCTACATTTGCACTGTTTTCGTGCATTGTATAGGTTACAGGCTGTTCACGGAAAACTAACCATTTTCGAAAGCCCTGCTTAAGATATACTTGTGTGCACATTGTGTATTCTTCCACCAAACGTAAAATTAACATTGCTGTGGGCCTGATCACGTTAGTCATGAATCCGTCAAGTGAAACTGTGAAATTATTAGAAAAGTAAATATTTTACAAATTTCTCATTTTCATACTTAAAAGCATTAAAAAAAAAAAAAAAAAGCAGAAAGCAAAAGAAATTTCAGTATTTATGCGTGTTTGCTTAACACTTTTAATTCAAGGTAAAGATACGGAACTACTTTACCTTACTCTTTACCAACTTAAGCAGTGTGCATACCAATCACTGCGCCCGTTTAAAAATACTGTTCACAAAAAGTTTAGCATATATCTGGTTGCAGAGTGTTATACTGAATAAAAGTAGTTTGCATGTTATGTTGTACCTACTCCTAATAACACATTTAAAAAATATAAAAAAAATCCAATACTTTTGTTTACATCATCCCAGTATGAAACAAGCAATAGGATTACACGGCGAAACAACTTATCTCATCAGTTTCAATAACAAACAATGAGGTGTTTTCAGATGTATCGACAAACTTCAATAACGTGTAGTACCTCCACGATTCCGGAGGGGCGCTCATATCCGACGAGGCGTGCCAAAAACAAGATCATTACGCATTTCCTGAGGCACATTGTCCCATTCCTAAAATTGTGGCTATTTTTAAGGCCCGAGGTCGAACCTACTGTGTTTGTGTGCGTCCAGTACGAATGTCGCTGGAAGGGAAGACGCCCATGTGTACATGATTCACACAACGTAGGTACGATCCACTCTTACTAAGAAACATAAATATTACGTATTAGTTGGCGAACGGAGAATATGCTAAACCTCTATGTGAGCAGTATTTATGCAGGTAGGGGCAGCGACATTTTTAAAAGGCGCTAAATTGATCGCGAACAACCTTATAAAAATATTGATTACAGTTTAGAGAAGGTTGACTAGAAATTTTCCTTGCAGTGTTACGACAGTTTAGTATCGACTGACAATGAGCCAAGCTGGAAGGACGGATGGCGTCTCTTTTCCTCCTGCTGCGCAGGATGGTTGCTGACGCAGTCCACGGTGCGAGGTGCGGGCAATTTGCCCCCCCCCCCCGGCCCCCTCCCACCAAACACACAGAATCCCTCCAGCCCCGGGGATGAGTGTCCGGGGCCATTTAGGCGGCCCACCCACGTCGCTGTCAAGGGAGAGCGACGATACCATCGCCCTAATGAGTGATGGGCCAGAGAGTCAGCGGGGTGGAGGGCGCGCACCAGCTCCGCTCCGGCGAGGGGACCAATGGGGAAGCAGCATCTCCCGAGCACAGCTCCCGGCATTGTGCGAGGGCCGTCGACGAATCGACAATCCACATTCCCGTCGTGCGTGGGAGCTTTGCTCGCTCCACCAGGGAATCACACAGAGAGAACGGTCTGCACTATAGAGATCATAGACATTCGTCTTCTGCGCATGTACCCAACATTGACCTACCCCAATTCTACACAACTGTCAAAGTCACATGGTCAACAGTGATGAACGTGTTTGTTTACATCATACTTTTTTAAATGACAAGCACTGTTATATTAATAAAATACTTTTACAAGTTTGAATGTAATCAAAAAGCATTACAAATTGATTAGAGGAAGTATAAAAACATCTCAAAAGCACTTGTTTACTAAACAGTGATCTAACCTCAAAACCAATCCACGCCATTTTTGCTAGACATAAAGGCAGAAAAGCAGTTGAATGTTGGGACACTGGGATTGGTTGTGGGCAGCAAGCGAGATCGGTCTACCCCATCTTTAGTCTATTGTAGAGATGAGTTAAACCAGTATTTCTCAGGAACCTCTTCCGGTTCCCAGTCGATACCTGTTGCTGATACCTGTTATTGAGAATACCTGTTATGGGCGAGCTGTATGCTTGGCCGCTTTGTTCCACTAACTCACCTTGTTCTCGAATACCTGTATTTGCACTGCGCTGATATTTTCCGCTACCTCTATGTAGTGCATACCCTCCTGGTAGTTGTATTCTTTCAACTACCTTCTGAAAGTATTAAAAACTATTTTTAAGGCGGCAGTATTAAAAATATATATTTGAAAACACGACTCCAGTGTTCAAATCAGAGAAAATTCACAAGGTGTGTGGGATTCCCTGCAGAGCAAGTATACGTCTGGCATTATGATTGTCCTACCAGGGAACATTGCAAGCAAGGAGGTTAGGTATAAGGTATTCAGTATATTCCCTGCATAGCAAGTATACGTCTGGCATTATGGTTGTCCTACCAGGGAACATTGCAAGCAAGGAGGTTAGGTATAAGGTATTCAGTATATTGGAGTCTAGTATCAAACGGTAGGAACAGGAACGAAATGATGCATCGCATGAGTGTCGGGCGACTAACAAGTGAATTCTACTTATGATTGTTCCTGCTTCGTGATACAAGTGTCAGTAACAGGCAGGGGGGATGGTAACACGTATTTACAGAAGCTAGGAACAGGTTATACCTGATCCTTCTCAATACCTGTTACTGATAACAGGTATGGGAAATACTCCCCGTCTCTAGTCTGCAGTCGCGAATGCGTACATTCTTCTGGCTTGGTTTCGCTTTCCTCATCCGACGATTTACTTTATTAAGGCCACACACTGCCTACCGACTGGCAGCTGCGAAATTTAAGTAGGAAATCCCATGTTAAGGAAATTTCGCCTCAGTGCGTTAATTTTAAAGATAGGCGTTTCAAATAAAATATATCCTTAACGAATTTTTTTAAGGAGATTCCTACGAACGTGTATTTTCAATATAGATAAGCAGTATGTTCCTTTTATGAAAACATAAATTTAAAAAATCCCTTGAAAAACTGTTTCTACGTGTTATGGAAACATCTCCGATGCAGGGGACTTATCCTAAAAAATTCGTGAAGAATACATTTTGTTTGAAACATCTATCAAAATTAACGTACTGAGGCGAAATTTCCTTAACATGGGATTTGATATATAAATTTCGCAGCTTCCAGCCGCTAGGTAAGTCCCTTAAGGACCTTGCCATTTACGTATTTTCCTGCATATTTTAATTTTCGGAGTCAATATTTAAAAACCAAGCTAGTCTAGGCATAGTGAATATCTTAACAGCTATTTCGAAATTCAACTTATTTTTCTTGCATGGTTAGTTTCACATGTTACCGTAATCAAATATCATCTAATTATTTAATAATGTCAATCCCGCATGGGAAAATACAAGTACGTCTAAATCGTCCAAAATTAAAAAAAAAATCGTTAAGTAGTCCTCTATGTCATGTCTAGCTTGGATTTTTTTATGTCTGGTCATAAATTTTCATTGCGAAGATTTGTAAGAAAAATCGATGATAGAATGGATACTACCCCCTTAAGGGGAGAAATAAGGTCCTTTCTTGCGATCAAATTCCATTCCAAATTTTCTTCAGATATATTGAATTAGATTCCTTTAATACTTTGTGACGTCACTCCGATGTCACGATCGCTGCCATTTTGTCTTACAAGCCACTGAACGACTCAAATTACTAAAAGAAATTTCGTTTAGAACACGTTCTAAATTTTTTTGAATCCGATTTTTTAACTAGTACTCCAAATTCCGAATTACTAAATCATCATAAATATTAAGTGTAGGGTCTAAGTACGTTATTTTATGCGCTTTTAAGCTGTACAAAATATTTCTCTATATTTATTTCATGCAAGGTAACTATTTCATCTTAGAAAATATATGTTTATTTCGATTTTGACAAATTATTTTCGTGTAAAGTATGGTATGTAGAGGTTTGAAAAAATGTTTCTGAACATAATTATATATTTTTAACTGAAATATTTACGAAACATTTATCCATTGTTGCCATCTCAATATTTACTGAACACAACTGCACGTGTGAAAAATCTTTCAAAACATTGAAGCAATAATTCAATTTATATCGAATTCAACCCATTGAAGTGCATGTGAAAACTTTCTGTATTCAGTGAGTAAATAAAATGGGATGAATTAAATAAAATATTTTATCGCGTGAAATGGCTAATGCCCGCCATCTTAGACTCGCGGATATTCTTCCGTCATTGAATATCCAGTTACAGTATTTATAAACTAAGCCTCTCAAGGCCCACGGAACATCTTAACAATTATTATTTCGACGTCAAACTTTTTTCTACCGTTTACTCGTTTCACGTATGTAACCGTAATCAAATATTCCGCCATTGTTTGATATTTCCCGCCCGGGAAAATTCAGATAAAATATAAACCATAAAAAAAAAAAATTCGAAAATTATGATAGCTATACCTCCATGTCTCGTCAGGCATTGATTTTCAATACCCGGGCTTAAAGTTTGATTACGAAGGTTTGTAAAAAATTATACCCAGTTGGATGGGATCTCTGTACCGTAATACACGCTTCAGTCGTACTAAAACGTATCATAGACCGTCGAATTTGGAGCAACCATTTTCTGGAAGCACAGTAGCTTATACGATGAACGACAAACGACACGAGTTAAACGGCAGGTAGCGTCTGTATGCGACAGCATGAGGTCTCCTCTCAAAAACCAACACAGCGTCTTCATATCCCCGGCATTGTTTTCTTCCTGCTAACATAAGAAGAAATACCTTTTAGAGTCACGTGTCACAAGAAATTTTGATTTTCTACTCTCTTCGTTAGAGTTTGACGATAAGTGAAATTTATAAGACAAACTTCTAACTAAGATATTTAAATAGTCTTGCAAAAGAAACAAAAATTGTACTACTGGCTACTTTCGAAGGTTGGAGACAATTTATGGATACTGTTTTCGTCCATTCGCAATCAATAAAAGGCCCAAATGAATTTCAAACAAAATTACTTGGTTAATTTTGACATCGCTGCAGAAGATACGAGGAAAATTAGCTGATTTATATCATAAAAGGAGTCTCTTGAGACACTACAACATTTGAGTAGTAGGAAAAATGGCATTCCACCCCAGGGGCTGGGAAGCAGAGGACCAGAGGACTAGTTCTCATGCTCTGTCATGACATCCAAAGGCGGCCATCTTGTTTTTTTCCATTGGAATCATCCTTTTTCACTATTCGCAACCTCGCTCTATAATTCCACCTGGTTTTTTTTCATGATCTGGCAATAAACTTGGCTTTTAAGGTTAATGGCTTGCTGGTTTGCTAAGAAATACATATCTCGACTTGAACTACGAACATCGACTATTCCAGTTATTTCTGTACGTGTATGTATGCGTGCGGAATAGTAAGGAGCTGATGAAATTCAACGAACGTGCTATCACACTCACTGATGCAGCCAAAATTTGTGAATGTCAATTACTCGTGAACACAGGTATAATCATCATTAGGGCTGCTGTGAAATGAATGTTACTAGGTTTTAAAGTTATACAGTACGTCGTCGATCGACGTATTGCTTTCCACGAATTCGTTGTCTAAAAATCGGTCAATGTCCATTTCGAAATTGGAACGAAAATCAATGAAGCAAATATAACATACGTTAAATAAAAATGTAGTAAACCATCTCCCGCACCTGAAAATGTTTCATTAACATATCAATGCAAGTACCAATTTTCAATCATGGCGCTAAATGTTGTGTGTTACCCAGGAATAAGTGTTTTGTTTTACACAGGCATAAAAATTTTCGAGTTAGAGGTGCAGATAGAAAACATTAAAAATAATGGATCAGGTGGAGTGATAATTATTCATGTAGTGACATATAATGCAGTAGGTAGAGTGATTATGGGGTAAACAATGGATCTTGTCAAAGCGGCGAAAGAAAAGTACAAACCCCAAAGTCAAAGTAAAGTGGCAATTTCAATTGCAAAAGGGTAAGTGTGAACAGAATAAACAGAATAAACAGGGAGCTGGAATGGCTCTGTGAAAGACGAAATCCAACCCTTCTTGACAGCAATTGTTGGATGAGGGAAAATCACATGGCAAGGGATGGTGTTCATTTAAATAGACGTAGGTCCCATGACTTTGGTGAACTGCTTGTAAGGGTGATTGAAGCCCAAATGATGGGGGGGGGGGGAACTAGACCATTGTAAGGATAATAAATAGAGAAAAGTAAGCATTGTTAATTCGTGCCCAAAAAGTATCCTTGATGATTTGCCACTAACAAAACGTAAGTCAACTGATGCTGCAAAAACATTACAAACCCAGAACAAGTAGGCCCTAAAACTTCAAAAACTTTCAGTAATTCAAAATCTTCTAGAACTTCAACAGCGTCGAGAACTTGAACATACTCGAGGACATCAACTACTTCCACAATTTCAGGAACTCTGACAACTACAACAACCCCACAGCTAGAACTACCTGAACTTCTAGTACAACTACAACTACCCCCACAGCTAGAACTGCCTGAACTTCTAGTACAACTGCAACCACCCCACAGCTAGAACTACCTGAACTTCTACTACAACTACAACCACCCCCACAGCTAGAACTACCTGAACTTCTAGTACAACTACAACCACCCCACAACTATAACTACCTGAACTTCTGGTACAACTACAACCACCCCCACAACTATAACTACCTGAACTTCTGGTACAACTACAACCACCCCCACAGCTATAACTACCTGAACTTCTAGTACAACTACAACCACCCCCACAGCTATAACTACCTGAACTTCTAGTACAACTACAACCACCCCCACAGCTAGAACTACCTGAACTTCTACTACAACTACAACCACCCCCACAGCTAGAACTACCTGAACTTCTAGTACAACTACAACAACCCCCACAGCTAGAACTACCTGAACTTCTAGTACAACTACAACCACCCCACAGCTATAACTGCCTGAACTTCTAGTACAGAAGAAACAGCAACCCAAAAAACCCGTCATCGAAAAAAAAATTATCTCATATAGGGTAAGTTTTATAGCATTAATATCTTACATTTGAATATTCAGTCACTACGAAATAAAAACCAGAGCCTAGAAGTATTAATTAGTGAGTTTATGCAAATATCCTGCATCTCTATATGTGAACATTGGTGTGGGGAAAATGAGCTATACACATTAGTCTTAAATGACTATAAGTTTGTAGTTACTACTGTCGGTTTTTTTTTTGCAAACGTGTGGCGGTGTTTGTATTTTGTACATAGTAAAATACAATATATAAGGAGTGAGCCAATGGCAAATGAAAAAATGTTGAAGTTGCTGCAGTAGAATTAACCCACGTAAATTACTTTATAGTAATTGTAGTTTTATTTACAGGTCCCCTCCAGAAAAAAAAAAGATGTATTATTTAATAAATTAGAACAGTTGTTATGTAAAATAGTAAAAATTAAATATAAAGTAGTATTATGCGGAGACTTCAACATCAATATAAACACGCAGGATAAAGATAGTTTATAATACTTAAATATTTTATAATCCTTATATTCATATATTATATCTACTTTAACCAATTGTGCAAACAGAGAAATTGCAGCTAGTTCAACTTGTCTTGACCACATTATAGTGAGTAAGAACTTAAAAAATGTAGAACCAAGTATAAGTGGAACACCACATGAAATCGTCACTGCTCCACATACTGCACCACTAATGATTTATCAAGTAGTGATCGACGCTTTTTCATGTTAAACGACTTTCTCTTAAATTAAAAATGAAAATCATAAGTGCCAAAGTTCCGTGGCGCAGTGGGTTGGTACGCCGCTGATCTGGGTTGCGGGAGGTTCTGGGTTCGAATCTCAGGTAAGGCATGATTGTTAGTTTAAGTTATACCATAAGTTAGTTTGTAAACCATCTCCTGATGAGCCTTCAGGTGTAACACAAGCGACGTTAATAAGCACTTTCCAATCCAATCCAAAATCATAAGTAGGTGCCTATTATTTTCTCTTTTAAAAAAGACTATCCAATACATCATCTTTTGGAAACCAAATTAGTTTAAGTGTTACCATGCAAATTAGGTACTAATACTACTTACGGTGTATTTGGTTAACTTCACATAATTATACACAGAAATGCTGAGGCAGACATGACAGGGCCCCGCATGGTTACAGTGGGAACCAGACTTTTTGGTTACCACAAACAAATCAGCACCTGGCTCTGTCTAATGAGGTGTGCGAATCCCAACATATTGCCCATTCTGTCTCGTCATTACACGATCGTGACAATCGAAGTCATCACTAGACGTCATTAGGCTATTTGTCAAGATTTCATTTTATACATGCCACCGTCATCGTTAACTCGCAACATTATTAAAGATTTATGAATACGTGATGGCCGTTACAATAAATCAGCAGTACAACTAGGTTTTCTCGCTATAGTGAGTGAAGAGATTTGGGCGGCTCTTAACAGCAAGGTCTTGAGAGCCGATGAGAGTGATTGAGGTGAGTATGGAACAATGCCGGAATTAAAGGATGGGAAAAACGGGAGATTCCCGAGAAAACCCGCCGACCAACGGCCTCGTCCGGCAGGATTCCCACGTGCGAAAATCCGGGAGTACGCGGCCGGGGATTGAACCCGGCTTGACTTGGTGGGAGGCGAGCAGGCTAAGCGCTCAGCCACCGCTGCCCCTATTCTCGCTATAGGCCCCAGGCCCCATGTGAAGATTGCCATTAAGAGGGAGTGTTGAAAAATTCGCAGTTTCAGTGACCTATAGACTATACTCCACAACACTCCACATTCTAGAGACAAATCCTATTGTTCATCGGTTGCTGCCTCAGCGAGTAGTTAGTTTTTACGTACTCCAGATAGCATGGAATTTGGTACTTATTTCTGGGGCCGTTTCGTCATTGACTCAAAGTTGTCCGAAAAATTATGTGATCGATTTGTAGACGTAACTTATAACTCTACAAATTTTCTAAGTCCACCTCGTGTCCTCGGATCAGTTCGCGAAATTCGTGTTGGATGCACTGATTTTTGCTTTATCACAAAGTTCAATATTACCACCTGCTAAACATTTTGTATGGCCGGATTGTGGTAATTTAGCAACTACCTTAACGTTACACGACCTCCAAACTTCAGTTCCTGCTCTGAGTATGAGCTCGTCTACTTCATGTGACATTGTGTTTACAGCTCGACCGAGCTTGGTAGGTACTTTTAACTGCTACCTCTATGTTCTCTTGATTTTTTCAGCATAAGTGGGCTTACCTCCCCTTAAACCTCCTGGTTCCATCTTCTTGTCAATCTGGAAATCAGAGATAAGTAAATATCCCGGAAATTAATTTTACTTGGCAGTTAGCATTACAACTTTTCATTCTGTATACGATGTACGCTGTCACGCATTCTAATTGAAGTATACGCTTTGAATTTATATATGATTTTTTTTTTCATTTGCAGTAATAAACAATGGATAGTTTGTTGCGTGTTACCCGAGCCAATAGTGTCCACATTGAAACTCAACAGTAGGGAGTAGGGACCTCAACTAGGTGTACATCGTGGATAGTGGCGTGGGGTGAAGTGTTGCAAGGTAAGCTGGTGCTTGCTCACAGCTGTGCATCCTCGGTGCACGCAACAGGAGCCAATAACCACTGTGGAAACCACTAGGGAAACTGGGCTCATTACACGTGTCCTGTGGCGTCACCTGTCGAACTACGTTTTAGTGGTGGAAGTGTAAACTAGCAAGCAACAGGGTACAGCACAGAGCTAACGACAGCTTACCTTGCAACACTTCGCCACACTCCACCGATCGCACACGTACCGTTTATACTGAGCTTAAATGTATTCTTGCCTGTTTGTAATTTATTTCAAGAAAATCACACCTTAATTTAAGATATGTGTCAGGGCTGCAATATATTGGAAAGTTTTTGACCCGTAAATGTATTTAACAGAGAGCCAAGGAAAATTTTTTTGCTTCGTACAAACTGCGTGAAGTTGTGACAAATCGGCTGTGCAAATACAATAGTTCTTGGAGACAGCGGAAATTAGCCATCAGGGGTAGTTTGTTCCAAATCATTTTCAGAAGTTTGGTTGTCGCAACAGCAATTGCACAGTGTTACAAACGCCCTCAACAAAGCGGAATTTCGACACTTCTGGAACGTAAGTAATGGCAAAGAAAGACTGTGCTGTGGATCCAGCTCGTAGAATCATGGCCAGAGCAGCGATTCAGATTGTAAACCCGAATTAACCCACCCCCTCCTTTGATACTCCCACGAATGCCCATCATGTGGCGCGACGATAGGTTTGTTTTACGATACCCTGCACCATTTAGCTCGTGTCGCCATGAAAGCTTTATTGTTTTACGATCTCTAGCGGCCGCCTGGTTTATCAGCAAAGTTGTTAACTTTTAATGCGACTCCGTTGTTTAGAGATAAAAGTATAACGCTTTTTGTTATTACCGTCTCTTTCTCATTTTTCCAGGGCAAAACTCTCGAGACATCCAGGAAAGCAGACGACTATAGGCTGTTCACGGTAAAATGAGCACTATTGAAAGCCCTGCTTAATATCTACTTGTATGCAAGTTGAGTATTCTTCCGCCTTATGTAAAACTAACATTGCCATGGTCTGCATCACTTTATTCGTGAGTTGGTCAAGTGAAACTGTGAATTTATTAGAAAAGTAAATATTTTACAAGTCTGCTCATTTTTTACACTTCGATGCTTTAAAAAACACAGAAAGCGACCGAAATTATTTAAATTATCACAAATGTTTACCTGGCACTTTTTATTCGACGTTAAGATATGGAACTACTTTCCCTCGAACGTTACCAACTTTACTGGGTGAATGTCACTCAGTGCGCTCGTTAAAACATATGCAAACATCGGCAGCGATTTTTTCCTAAGGGTTATTTCAAAAGTGCTCACTTTATCGTGAACGGCCTTTAGCTAAGTGTATCACTTCATGTCTCTTAAACTGAGTTGGAGCCACTTTGGAGGTCGATGGTCTCAAAAGGAATCCTGGGCATGAAAATTTTGTAGTGGGTTGCAGGATGGTAGCAGTGGGAAGCTCCCCTAGTATGGGCTTCACTGAAACGTATGTTTTGTCTTACAGACTGACTGAATTGATAAATTGTTTAGTACATCTGTATACAAGATATATAAAGTGCACATATCAGTGTGAGACAAATAGTAAAATTAATCGTCTGAGTTAGAATACTGTAACTTTTAATCAAATTATGTAAGTGTGTACTAATCCTAAATTTTCTGCATGAGTTTACTTTACTCTGAAAACAAAGCTTCCACTCACAACAAAACACATGAAAAAACTGTAATAATGATAGAGTATACTACTACTGTTCAGACTGCCAACAGAACAAACAGTCCAAAGATTGAGGCGCATTTAATTATTACTAATAAAAGGTTCATGGAAAATATAACCACTCAGGGTTCAGTAATAATAACATACGCAGCACAAATTCAATAGAAAGCTCTACACAGAAAATTATTGAAATGTTTGACATATGGCAGCATAGTGATGTTCTTTAATACCAGGGATAGAAGAATTCAGTGTCTATTTAAAAACCTATCTCACTTTAGTTCACTTTATCAGTCAATCTGATTAATGCCTCGGCTTAGCACTATTAATAAAGTTAATTGGTAGATACATTTGAAGTCCGTTTCTGAGGGAAATGAGGGGAAAGTTCCGAGTAAGTTCAGTAATACAAAGTAATCAAAGTCTTAAACAAATATTGCAGTTATTAAATAAAACTGCTGCCATCTGCAACGTAATACAAGCTTTACTTAGCTGTAAATTTGCACTGTAGCTACTCTACAACACGAAAAACTAGTAGAACATCACAAGAACAATATTGCTATACACCAGGAATTGCGTGATTATGGAGGTTTTATTCCACAAAAATACTCATCAAGTCCTCTTCTTTTGCACCACGTGTGCGCCGTCGACCTTAACTAACAACTTAAACACCTATCGACCTTAGGATCATCTTAATATCACCCTTTAACTACATTTCCACTAAGCTGTTGCAGCAGTCCTGGCTGACCAACTAAGACATCCAGGATCCAATATGTTGCTGATAATATTCGAAACAGATAATATTTTACAACATAGTCTAATTTGAATTAATCAAAGCAATATAGGGCCTAAACTTGAAGCACTTTCAAAAATCCCTTTTACATAAGTAGTAGGAGCAGGAGGATCCTAATTCACTAGGCGGATGACACGAGGATGGGGATGGTCTAAAATAGATTTTGCGATTTTTTGCAAATCCGGAAAATTTATGAATCCTAATCCGATTAAATTGCAAATTTCATTATTGGATTAAGACTTAATAAGTTTTTGGAAAATTTTGGATTTTTTTTATTTTTGTATTTTTAATTCTTGAGTGGTATGTGTAATAGTTCGATGGTATTCTATTTTTGGAGAGCGATGTTCACCCTTGGACATCTGGCAGGCGGATCAGCAGTAAGGTATAGTGTAATGGGTATACAAGAGTTGAGGTTGGTGCAAGAGTGACATAAGGGTCCTTTATTTTTTATTTGTTTGGAGAGTGATGTTCGCCCTTGGACCTCTAAAGGTGTACTGAGGTGGTAGAGCGATTGCAACTAATGGTAGCGGGGCACACATCCATTCAGTTCGAATGTCTGAGTAGGAATGAGGTGTTGGAGTACTAATTAGACATGCGAAATGGTGGAGGTTGGAAATAAATATTTAAAAATATTATTGTTCCGGCGATATTAAATAAGTACCAAACACACAACATTAGAAATTACGTTTTATAGAACACGAAAAAAAGTAATGAAAAAACACATCACAAATATAATATGATTTACAACAAATCCATTAAAACGACTTGACAATTATGTCGCGCATGACAGAACTGATTATGTAACAAATCGTAACGAATGGATCACATGTACAGAACTTTATATTAATATCCTAACGCATAACAGAATGTACTAATTAGACCCAAACAAGATGTGAACATTTCCGAAAGAATGAACGACTTAATACAACTTCACAAATCACCTAACCACATGCATATTATATCACACATGTTCAAAACAATAAAAAGCAAATACTAGATTCGAAACGAAACGAATTACAGACAACATACACTATTTCTATGTCAAAATTGAAACTCAATTACTGCCACAACAATCCACAGAAAAAGTATATAAAAAATCCATCATATGTTGTCCATGGGACCTAATTAGACGTATCTCACATCACCCTCATCGGCTGTCAGGACTACCTAACCCAAATGAAATATTCTTAGCATTGAAATGCAACTACGTACAAACACCTAAGATAAAACGAAATACAGGTTAAATCAGACGAATGACATACGTACACTTGAGCACAAGCAAGGAACGATTCTATCACTTTCAGATCACACGAAGCGAAAAATATTAACCATGCCAAAGAAATAAATGTTTCACAAAATTGCACACGAAGCAACTTACCCTAAGCAAATGTTTGTTAAAAACATGTAAAGTAGATTTAAGCATACCTGATCCTGCTTTTACAAACACATCTTTCCGTAGCTCATACGACAGCAGGCCACACTTGTACATAAAAAAACTCACTTTACTCTCACCGAATCGCGAAGACCTGCAACTCGTTCTCACTATACCACACATTCAAATTAAGTAATTAATAAAATAATCAAAGAATAAACTCTCTGGATAATGCTTGTAAAGAACACAATATAGCTTATGATCGAACAAACGATTTGAAAGAAAGACATAAAGCGGATACAATTCTAGCCGATAATGCAGCAAATATAAGGAAGAATACATTTACATCTACAGGTGAACAGCTAGACGCCTGGGTTGTTGACAAAGTCATGCGCGCAAAGGTGAAGAAAGCGATGGGCTTACATCGTAAAACCGAGCGAAAAACAAAGAAAGGATGTATCATTACATTGCTATTTCCAGAATTAACAGCTCTTGGATCAATCGTCGGAGGAGTCTCGGCAATTAGTAGAGCAGTTAGATCAAAAGGTAAAGGAATGTATTTGAAACCCTACAAATTTGGCCAGGGACGAAAATACTCGAAACATGGAAAATATGCAGAAAGTTCTAAATAATCTTCCAAAACATGCATTAACAAACAATTTGAGAGTGTATTTGAGAGATTATTTACTAAAAAAAAAAAAACTAACCTTTCTGAATGTATGATTGTTAATTTAGATTCGAAACAAAACGAAGGAACACATTGAGTTACATTAATAAAAAACTTAAATCAATCATTGTATTACAACAGCTTCAGCTATCTATGTCTTCTAAGTGACATAAATAACTATTTTAAAAACAATGCAATTAAAATACAATTACAAAATGGTACAATTACCAAATACAATCAATTGTGGTCACTTATGTTTACGGTTTCTGACCATAAATAGGATACATAAGTATGCGAATAGTAAAACATAAAACAAAAATACTTGTAAGTTATAATCATTATTCGGTCTCTTTCTGTTCTTCAGATGTCATTTGTGATTTGCAATAAACTTCGAGGAAAAAAATGGTCTCTCTCTCTCTCTCTCTCTCTCTATATATATATATATATATATATATATATATATATATATATATATAAGTAGTTTAAGAATATATATAAGTAGTTCAAGACATATATATATACATTTAAGTCATATAAGTAGTTCAAGACGTGTGCATGTGTATATATATACATATGTTTATATATATACATATGAATATGTATTCACTTGACTGTCAAGTGAATAAAGTGACCAGGCCCATTGTAATGTTAATTTTACATATAGTGGAGGCATACACAATGCGCATGCAAGTAGACCTTAAGCAGGGCTCTCAACAGCGCTCACTTTACCGTGACCAACATGTAATTATCGAACCCGGGAGGCAAGCAGTCTGGCCACTACAACAACCGAGAACCTGGCTTAGACTACAGGTTAAGTCACTTCTAACTTTAAACATAGATTTGTGATTTGTACCCGAGTTTCGGAGCACAGACAAAGCATACTCAATTTTCAAAGCCAGCGTCTCCTCCCGTCAAGATTTGTGAACTTCCAATGCCAGTTCATTGAGCAGTATGACCTTGCTAACGAAAACTGTTCTCTTGTTGCAATTCCCAGGACCCACCGTTTCCGTGTCAAATGCACACAACATTTTTCGGCTGCAGCGATACAGTCCCTAGCACGTAGGTAATGTACTTACTACCTATAATCCACTCACGGTTAATTCGCACTTTTCTGAAGCTCTGTTAAAGTTCTACTTCCAGGATATTCCTCCGCCTCATGCAAACTAATCTTAACTAAGTCTAAAATTTACACCAAAGGAAAAAAACGCCCAATTCGTGAGGACCCAGTTGTAATATTTTGCATGAGAACTATTTCTTACTGTTTGTATTCATATTTATTATAAATAAAATATTATTATTTATAACTAAAATGTACGTAAAACTTTAAATTTAACGAAAACTAATACACTTTTATGTTAACAGGGGTATAAAACGCTTGTGATACATAGAATGTTCTGGAAATAACTAAACTCCTAATACATGGGATGCTTTATCAAAGGTTTGATTCAAAAAGTGTGAAAACAACCACGAATAGACTATGCATACGTCCGTCTATGGTACGCTGCTGCATCCACTGTACAAACAATGGTGGAGGATATTTTTAACGCCTACTGTAAACAGCACGTACCATACATTAATAAGTTAAAGGCTGGTCACGATAAAGTGAACACTTTTGAAATCAACCTTAGAAAAACATCACTGACCCTATCTGCATATATATATATATATATATATATATATATATATATATATATATATATATATATATATATATATATATATATATTAACGGACACACTGAGTGATATTCGCCCAGTAAAGTTGGTAACGATGGAGGGGAAAGTAGTTCCACATCTTAACTTCGAATAAAAAGTGTTAGGTAACTATTTGTGATAACTTAAATTGTTTCTTTCCCGTTCTGCTTTTTTAATTGATAGAAGTGTAAAAAAATGAGCAGAATTCTCAAATATTTACTTTCCTAATGATTTTACAACTTCTTTTGACCGACGAATGAATAAAGTGACGAGGCCCGTGGCAATGTTAATTTCACACAAGGGGTAAGACTAACACAATGAGCATACAAGTAGATCTTAAGCAGGGCTTTCAAAAGTGCTCATTTTACCGTGAACAGCCTATAGTACTGAAACTGCGTGCTTGTTTCTTTCGAGAGTCAGTATGTGATTCCCTGCATTAAAGGCTGTTCACGATAAAATGAGCACTTCTGAAAGCCCTGTTTGAGATCTGCTTGTATGTAACTTGTGTATTATTCTGCCATATGTACAATTAACATGGCCGTGGACCTCATCACTTTATTCATGCGTCGGTCAAATGGAACTGTGAAATTATTAGAAAAGAAAATATTTTCACATCCGGTTATTTTTACACTTCCAGTGCATTAAAAAAAGAAAGCGAAATAAATAATTTGAGTTATCACAAATGATTACCTAACACTTTTTATTCGATGTTAAATGTGGACCTACTTTCCCTCCATCGTTACCAACTTTACTGGGCGTATGTCACACAGTGAGCCAGTTGAAATATACGCAGGCAGGGACAGTGACATTTTTCTAGGGTTGTTTTCAAAAGTGCTCACTTTATCGTGAACAGCCTTTAGGTGTTGGTATTGCCTACGTGCCTGAAGCTGTATCGCTGCCGCCGAAATTTTTGTGTCCGTTTGACACGAAAACAGCGAGTCCTGGGCAGTTGCAACAAGAGGTTTATTTTGTTTTAATAAGGTCATAATGCTCAATAAACTAGCATCGAACGTTCACGATTCCTAACGGTAAGAATTTTACATGTAAAAAAGAGGGTAGCCACCCCTATCATTTTCATTCCGAGGGTAGGTATTAATCAGTGTTTGCTCTTAGGATTAAGATGCCGATAACGTAAAACAATGTAAGGAGAATCGTAATTTAATTACACTTCGTTTCCGATATTTTTCAATAGGTAATATAGTTTTAAATATCGATATCAGAGGGAGCCGTGGTAGCTGAGCGGTTAGAATACCCGCCTCCCACCAAGGTGAATCGGGCTCAATCCCCGGCCGAGCCACTCCCGGATTTTTGCAAAAGGGAATCGTACCGGAAGAAGCCGCTGTTCAGCTGGTTTTCTCGGGAATCTCCTGTTTGCCCGCCCTTGCATTCCGGCGTTGCTCTGCTGTAACCTCACTTCACTCTCATCGGCTCTCGATACCTCGTTGTTAAGAGACTCCCAAATCTCTCAACTAAACTCTCTTAACTAGATTTTTCGAGAGCTCATGTCTCCCTTAATATTCAATTTTTGGTAGAAAGTTATATTATACATTTGAATTTGCGTACGGAATCACCTCACGAAGTTTACGAAGTTCGTCGGCCGAATTCTGTCCCATTATGTGTGTGTATGTACTGTATGAATATTATATATTATATATATGGAAAATACCGATAAACTCCGCCTGCATATCACTTATGAAAAATTACGTCGATGACATAACGCGAGACGTGTTCCACGATGCTTCGTGGTACGTACCCTTTAAAGTGGAGCTAAAACTCATGTTTACTGTAAATTTTACAACCAGAATGTGAAATGGAACAATGACATCTAGGATAATGTGTAGTTGAACGAATGTCAGCAACCACAACAAAATCTGTCTCAGTCATTAAATTTTGGCCTAGAGAAATTAAGGTTTTGCAACCCTGTTGTCGCACAAAATTATGTGATGCCAAAGACTAATCGGATTTTCAATGATGGATTATTAAAGAGCACGTTAAAATTCACGAAAACGGTTGTCTTGTGTTATCGCTAGAGATGATGGTTTATCACGGGAAAAGCTGACTGTTTGCTAGGATTCAACGTACTGTACACATACCGACCAATTTTCTTTCCTTATTGGCTGCCATGCATGTGTAAAGTTACTACCCCACTTCACTGGACCAATGAGGATTCTGATACTATAAGGCAGAACGTTCGTGATTAGTCTGCAAACAACTTAACCGAATCAAAATCTTGTTCATCCAATCATGAAAGAATAAACTAGTTAGAGTGTCATAGAAGATATGTTGGCTCAAAAAATTTTCGCGATATTCCATCATCTCCAGTTATCATTGATAACCTTTTCGTTTGCGAAGGATTCATTCATGAAGGTCGCAACAATAGCGTTACTGCGCCTGCCACGCACGCAATACGCAACGCACATAATGTGATTGGGTGTAGCATGACATAACTAGGGGCATGCTAACTTCGCGTTGTTATTTGGCATCAGGGTCAACTTCGCAGTACTGTATGCACTAGAGCCGACGTCGTTTCTCCATTGGCTGCTGCATAGATGTGAATCCACTCCCTTGCTGAGTAAACAGCGCGCGATTAGGGCACACAATTGTGATGCGTTCATTTATTGGCGCTGATATACGCAGGGCGTGCCATATAAAGCATGGTCCAATGACAAACGCATTGCGAAGGCACACGTGTTTGAAGTTTAACATGCCCCAAATAATACCGCGAATTTTGCAGGTCTCTATGTTTAGAGGTCCGGAGGATAAGCTAAACTTCAAACACGTTGTACATTTCAGTTTCTGTTTCCATTTGACCCACAGTGAGTCATACAAGTCCCGGACAACTTTCGACTAATGAGAACCTTCAAGGTAAACAAGGGCCTAATACCGCGCTACCTGGTCTGGGGTTAACCTCGAGCACCAGACAATGAACAACTAACTGAAACTCGAGTACACAAAGGATTGTGAAGTCTAGCTTGTTGCCGAATGAATACACGAAATTTCCGAATGTATAAAACAGGCACGGTTTGTGCGATACCAACGTAGGTTTTATTCGTTATCTACAAATTGCCAGAATGTCGCGATAACAATGTGTTCGAAGAACTCATCCCATTCCTCAGTGCAGGCAAAACATTGTCACGTCCCTAGCGTGTTGGCATGTGTGCATTCCCCATGTAGCAAACCACATATGGCCCATTGATGGTTTACAGTCGGATGCCAAGCCGGCAAACAGTAGACCAACAGCTGGCATGCACCCTGGCGTGGCACCACTAACTAGCCATTCTCTAACCATAACTGGCCCAGTTGTGGTGATCATAAATACCCCAAGCATGGCCCATATGCTTACAACAGCAATGGCCAATCGATGTACCATTTCACAGCCATCAAATGGCTTACCGATGGGTAGCCATGCTTTCACCATTCTAACTGTATCTATTTAAAACAATTATTTAGACCATCAATATAAACTTCCCCTTTTTTCCCTTTACTTCACTATTAAACACATTATACGACACAAAAATCTTATACATACCATTGCAGGAGAAGGGAATCGAACTTACGACCATTGAAGGGACAACCCAACATGTTAACCATTACTTCAATGCGTACTCTTATGTTTAGATGAACTAATATAGAATATATTAGGACTTTAATTATTAACAAACACTAATATCCCGTCCAAAATATGCTGGGGCGCAGTCATACTGGAACCACAAATGCATCCGGACGTCAAATGGAACTACCTCCAGGAGTTGCGGTAAACGAATCGACTGTGGCATTATATAAATAATTAAAAAGTGCATTTAAAATTTAAAAATAAAAATTTGGAAGGTTTACAAACCTAAATGCCTTCAATCTCTAACAAAAAATCTTTAGTTCAAAATGCCACCACAAAAGACGACAGAGATCTTTGTCCTATTTTAAGCATTTAATTCCCTATACTCCCATGCTTGGTGAAGCCTGGCCTAAATTTTACAATAAACTGAGGAAGAGGCGAGGTGGGCCCAGAATCTTGCCATTATTTTCTGGGAAGGGCTTAGGGAGCGGTTAGGAGGTATGAAAATATAGAGTTTAAAATTTAGCGAAATTTGACATTTACTCATAGGTTTAATGTCTTTCTTTGAATCTCTCTTATTCCGTTAAGTGTGCATGCCACGATGGAAGATTCCTTGGACTATTCCACTGCAAGCCTGCATGGCAGCTTGTATGGATGGTTCATTGGAAGATTTAGCCGCCTGCTGGCCGTTTTCATGGATGTTTTTGAAATTGGCCGTGTGCAATTTTCGATGGAAGGTTTCCTACAGTGTTGAAATTTTAACCAATAACAGAGCGTGGAGGAGTAATTTTGTTCATTTTGTTTTGATAAAGACTGTAAAACTATTAAACAGCAGAGTGTGAAAATTATGGTAACCATTCGTGTTTATTTAACACAAAATTTCCAGTTACAACAACATAACAATTAATCCCTGTGCATCAACACATAGTGCTGAAGTCGTGAGTGAAGATTGTTTTTGAACCACAGTTGCAGAAGTAAAATCGTAGAAAATGCACTCGTCTTTACTTGTGTGGCAAAGAGCATCGTTGGATAGGTTATTCCAAAGAACCCTCCATAGCTGCTAGCATACAGGCCCAGGTAGCAGGTCTCATGGAAGCTCCCTCATGTGCTAGTACGGGAATTCTGGTCGTAGCATACAGGCTTTACTCTTAAATTCACTCCCGCAGACTCTTGACCTTTCTTGTAAATCGCGTCCTTTATTTCAATCTTGTATAATGGGCCTCTGGCTGTGAGACCTTGGGGAGATTTCCGAACTCCCAACCCTGGCCTGTCCGTCCTTCAGGCCAAGTTGTATCCAACCCACGCCCGGTCCTACCTGAAGTTATACTCGAAACGTATTAATAAATTGCTAGCGAAAGCTATTGATGGGGTATGAATGAATGAGCACGTAGAAAAAATAGATGTTAGATGTGGTGAATCTGATTGTATGAGGCGAATCACATCACTCATGTACATGGTTTAGGGAGGAAAGAGGGAAATATCTGACCCATTGTTTGAGGATAATTTGCAGAAATTGCTTCAGTTATGTTAGGACTCGGCTGCCCGAGTGAGAGGAGACTGAGGTCGAGGAAGGTTGATTGAGCACTTTCGAAAGCTCTGTTTAAGACCTACTTTTCTCATAGTTTTATATATTTCCACCGCATGTAAAATTAATTTTGATGCGTCGTTCCAGTGAAAACGTGAAGTTGTTGGGAACTTAAACGTGTCACAAATATGCCCATTTGTAGACCTACTCTAATTTGTACAAAGAAGGAAAAAAACACTAACTTGATTTCCCATTAATTCGAAAATTACACTCGCTATACAAAGTCAAGACCCAGAACCATTTTTTATTAATTCACTGCCAACTGAACTAAGAATCTACGGGATGGTCTACACGTCTTGACGCCCCCTGACAATGTCTTGTCACCCATTACATACGTACATAACCAGTAATAACGCAATATAATCCAATAGGCCTATATAATAAGGTATTCCGATAATCAGACAGATTTTAAAGGGATGGCAAGACACGTGGACCACTCTTATACACTGAATAAAATAGAAATGCTTCAGGGAGTGACAAGACATGTAGACACCATGTATCTACAGTCGGAAACTAACGTCTACATACACCCCGTCGTATTCATATATCTTTACAACCCTTAATATAAAGATGCTGAATTGTATGATTTGACCCCTTACAGAACAAAGCGACGTGTGGTAATCGTACAGGAACACGCACTGTAATACGTCAAATGCTACGAAGTCCTATTTCGTAAGAAACAAAAGTCAACAGACACTCCTACCAAATCGACAGTTGTACACTAGGCTTTGCATAGGTCGGACACTGAAAGTAATCTAGCATGTGCATCAAAGTATCCTACAGCGCATCAGCATGTTGAAGTGGACAAATAACGTACAATGGATTCGGAACGAACAGTAATACAAACACAGGTGAAAGAAGTTACAACTCAACTTCATAAAAATGGATTTTCACTACGTAAAATCGGTGAAATAATTAGGAGTAATGCCAGTGTTCTGACAGCAATTAGGAGGCACGAGACGAGAGGAACAGTACAAAACAAACCCTGAAGGGGCAGACCTGCGAAACTTTCAGATAAGGATAAGCTACGTATAGTGAGAAGGTCAATTCTAATCCCAAAATTACAACAAAGCAAATGGCTTTAGATGCCGCACAAACAAGTAGAAAGGTTGTCCATCCTGTCAGAGTGAGGTCAGTGTTGCACAATCAGGGATTTAGCAGTAGAATCGGAAGCAAACATCGTTTGTTTTCTGATGTTAATGAGAAGAGGCGCGTAGAATTTGCAGATATGCATAAGAACGACCACTAAACATTTTGGAATAATGTTATATTCTCTGATTAAAGTCAGTTTAAGATATGTTAGCTCGGTAGGAAGCAAACTGATTGGTGAAAACGCAATGAAAGCCTCAAGAAGAAAAATCTCATTTTAACAGCGAAGCGCGGGGGTAGAACCGTTTACGTGTAGGGTTGCATGATGAGGACTAGGGTTGGTAATTTAGTATTCATTGACCCACCTATGGTTCGATGGTAATACCTGACCATAATAAAGAACAATCTGCAAGCATCTGCTAGCAAATTGGGACTTGGAAATTAATGGGTTTTTTCAACGAAACAATGGCCCGATTGCGATCGTGGCAAAAGAATGGATGATCTGCAGTGAACCCCGATTATTATTGCATTCGCCACACCTATATATCCCACGATCTTAACCCCGTTGAACATTCTTGGGAAGAACTGCACCGAAGAATTATGAAATAACCCACCAAGGTAAAGGATGACTTGAAACGTGCTTTGAGTACAGAATGGAGTGTAATTTCATCAGACATCACGAGAAATTTGGTGTAATCGATGCCCCGACTTCTGGAAGCTGTGATAGCTGCAAAAGAAGGAAAGCGAAGCACTGATCTCAGTTCGATAGACATAATCTTTAGTCTGCTCGCGGTTTCTTCACACTTTTTTAATCTAACCTTTGAAAAATCGCCCCATATAAAACGTGTTTTGTTGTTTCCTAAATAAGTTATTTATCACAAGCGTTTTATACTTCTGTCAACATTACGTATCTTATATTTTGTTAAATTGAACTTTAACTTATATTTAATTCTTAAATTATAATATTAAATTTACATTTAATAATAATAGAAATAGAGAGAAGGTACCTGTGTTCGTAATGCCCAGTAAGAAATATTTCTCATGAAAAATAATGTTAAATTGAAGTTAATGGGGAGTAACTTTTTTTTTTCGAAGGTTGATTTCAAAAGTGCTCGCATTACCGTGATAATCCTTTAGGAGAGAGGTGAGGTATCGGCGCAGACGGAGTGACGCAATTCAAAGGCCGTCCCTAACCGACTAATGCCCGGTTGCACCATTGTGGTTCGAAACTCGATCCGAGATCGGATATAAGATCGACATAGAAAACCGTTGCACCGTTCGAGTTCAGAGCTGGACTGAAGATCGAGATTATGTTAATTTCGAACTGCCGAAATGGGCGGTTCGAAATCTCGATCCGAGATCAGCAGCCATCGTCGACAAATGTAGTTAGAAAATACGCCAGCAGATAGAACTATGTTCGATTGGTTTCTTGGGAAATTAAAACAACGTTATACGCACTTGAATATTAGTCAGTAAAAGTCGTACAACAATAATTCACTTAAAACCGATGAAACATCGCACATCTACAGTGAAAAAAAAAGCCTACTTCCATGGCGTCACATATTAAGAACCAATATCGAAATTTGTCTCGTACATAGTTTCGATCTCTCATTTTGGAACCAAGATCGACGAATCGAAGATCCAGAATCATTAAATTTCGTTGGTGCAACACTTTCACATTGGAACCAAGATCCAACTGGATCCTGGTTCGGAACTAGGATCATTCGACCTTGGATCGGGGAAGATGATGGTGCAACCGGGCATAAGGGGTGGTAGGGAGAGAGGATGGAAAAAGGGGGGGGGGGGGAGTTCCGACGCTGACTGATGACGCGAACGGAAGCTACCGCGAGTCGACCGTGACGTCACGGCCGGCTATAGCGCCGCCTCACTCGGCACGTGACGATACTAGTACCGAGTCGGTTTTTAAGTGTCTGCTTTAGAGTAATGGTTGATGGAGGAGGATGAAGAAGGCGGGCGGGGAGGGGGGGGACAAAGACACAGCCTAGCTCTTGGGGGGCAAATGGGAGGGTGGAAAGCGGAGAAGGAAGGAAGAGAAGGAACAGGAGGGAGGTAGTGTAAACCATTCGCGTCGCTCGTCGCAGCTGTTTAAAAAGCCAGCGGCGGTGTTGGGTGGCGGGCAAAGGGAAAAGATTGTTCGCTGACTGGCGAAGGGGCGGCGGGGGGGAGGGAGTGGAGGAGGAAGAGGGCGTCTTTGTGAGGACCTCCCACGTCGCGGCAGCGAATTGAAAACACTCCTCTCGCCTCGCTCCGGCATATTTTCCTGACCCGACGTCGGGAACCAGAGCTTATGCCTTCAGCGTGGCGTCTGCGCTTTATGGGGTACGTTCATTCATTTCAAGGAGGGGGATGAGGCAGTAACAGTTTGAATCAACCTTTCCACCAGTGAAAAAAATAAATAAAACTTAAGGCTGTTCACGATAAAGTGAGCACTTTTGAAGTCAGCCTTAAAAAAAGTCACTGCCTGCATATATTTTAACGGGCGCACTGAGTGACATGCGCCCAGTGAAGTTGGTAACGATGGAGGGGAAAGTATTTCCATATCTGAACGTCGAATAAATAGTGTTAGAGTAAACATTTGTGACAACTTAAATTATTTATTAGCTTCCTGTTTTTTTTTTTTTTTTTTAACGCACCGAAGTGTAAAAATGATCAATTTTGTAACACATTTACTTCTTTATTAATTCTACACTTTCGTCCGACCGAAACATGAATTAAGTGATGAGGTCCTTGGCAATGTTAATTTTACATAAGGTGGAGGAATACACAACGTGCGTGCAAGTAGATCTTAAGCAGGGCTTTCAAAAGTACTCATTTTACCGTGAACAGCCTATACAAATAATTATTTTCATCGAACTTCCACGAAAATTCACTTACACACTAGGCGAACGACTTACTAAACAATAACAATCGTTTAATCAAAGTACATATTTCATTACTAATGTAAGTAGTTCCGTAGAATATTACTACCATCTTTCTGCGTACTTTGGTGTGTTTGTTTTCGCCAAGGAAAATAAATGAATGCATTTTCTCATTATTCAATTGGATTGAATTTCAATGTATTGAATTGGAACGTTGGAAAGAGCTTAATGACCGTACCCCGTTGTTATGCCTGATGGCTTATCAGGGGACTGCTTGTAAGCTCACTTATGACCTAGCTTAAACTAACACCTAGGATTTGAACCCAGCATGAGCGTAATTTGAGCATTTTGATTGGGGTGGCATGGATTACCAGAAGGTTTATGACTCGGGGGGGGGGGAGGAATCTCAAAGAAGTTATTATTAAAATGGTATATTTTAAAGCCCTTTGAGAGCAATTTGCGACCACAAAATTATTGCTAATATTCTCAATTTTCCTTTTAACATTCTATGTTAATCACTTTAATTTAATAACCAATCCTCTTTTGAGTAAAGAACATTCACACCGAATTAAAAAGTAGGCCTAATTAAAATTTATTTGTTGCTTGGCCTGGTTTTATCTTTAACAGTAAAAATCAAGCAGACAACATGGACAAAAAAAAAAAAAAACTTTTTAGATTATTTTACATAATCTGATCACATTATATTTTTACACAAAATTAATTCTTCTTTTTCTATTTGAATTAAAGTCATTAATTACTTTTGAAATGTCAACGTCGATACTCCTTTCGATAGCCAAAAGAGCCAAAGAGGATAACCTCTCCGCGCCGATCGTGTTTCTGCAGTAAGTTTTTAAACGCCGGAAGCATGAAAAATATCTCTCACAGGCTGCTGAATTCATTGTAAAAAAAACCGTAAAAGTTAAAAAATTAGAGGTCATACAATTTTCACAGACTATTTTTACTAAAACGGCAGCTCTTTCTTGGATATTTTTGTTTTTTGATTCTTCAATTTTGTAATAACACTGCATCTCAGCCAGTAGAAGTTCCTTGTTCAAAGTGTAGCATTTACAAACATATTCTACACTGGCCACGACTACTTCGCTTCCACTTAGAACTTGACTTAAATGGTTGAGAACATCCAAGTTAGTTATTTTCTTGAAGCCTGGCCTGTATCTCTTGCTCAAGTATGTCAATAACAGGATTCAGTATTGTCACTTTGTAGAACTGTTGCACTGTCTCAAATAGAGCTTTGCTCCCCCCGCCAATTTCCGCTGGAATTTTTGCCTTTTCTTGGCAACTCTGCTGCTCTAAATCCACATTTCTCAGCCACCTCCGTGCAATGATTGAACAATTGAGTAAAATATTCTTCAGTTCTGAAAAATCATAAAGCTTCAAGCGTGCTGTTCTTCAAAGATTTCACAACTTCGTAGGTCACACTGCTGGACTGTAGGGTCTTCTTAGATAATAAGTTACATTGCGTTAGAACTCTTCGGTGTAAAAGTAAATCAACTATACAGTTGAAATCCTCCATGCTTTTTAACATAGCATTGGCTTGTCCGTCACTGTCAGGGTCAGTCTGTGAAATTTCTTGTAGAGCCGACAGAGTGGCTTCAAAGTTATGTAACAAAGAAAGCACAGCTTCTACACGGCAAGCCCTTCTGGTATCACTCAAGGACTCCAGTGTTACCGTTCCACCACAGAAGTTTTTTGTACTTCGTTGAATTTTTTTCAAAAACAGCATGTTGTTTAGTTGATTTTTCAATGAAATTGTAAAGACTTAGAAGTACAAAGAATGTGTTTCTTATTGAAGTTACAGCTGTGCAACAGGTAACAATGCACAAGTTCAATACATGTGCATTGCAGTGAATGTACATTGCAGTAGGGTTTTCTTCCAGAATCCTAGCTGCAACTCCTTTATACGGGCCTCTCGTGTTTGAAGCCCCGTCATAGCACTGAGCACGCAAATTTTAAATGTCCAACTCTAATGAAACCAAAATTTTCTTAAGTAGGTTCGTCAACGTTTCACCGTCAGAATTTACAGCACTATAAAACCCTACAAATGATTCATGAACTTTTAAATTCTCATTGACATGTCTCAAGACAACAGCTACTTCCTCGTGCTTTGCTATGTCTTGAGTCTCATCAACAATAATGGAGAAACTGTTTGCCTCTCTGACTTTGTTGCCAATGTGCAGCTTGATTTGTTCCCCAATAATGGATAATAGCTCGTTCTGGAAAGTCGCTGATGTGTATTGAAAATTCTTCTGACGCTCGACATAGAACTCCTTTCTTAAATTACTATCCTTGGAGCGAAGCTCCATCAGCTCCAAAGAGTTTCCTTTGTTCTCTGAATGTGCAGATTCGTCATGGCCTCTTAGTGCAATAGGTTGTCTGCCACAAAATACCAATGATTCGCACCAAGCCTACAAATACAATATATTTTGCTGTACGTCTTCAGAATACTGAACACTTACTTTTTCAGCAACAGTGCCACTTTTGTCTGATTCTTTTAGGGAAGCAAGCTTAACGTTATTACTCATATGTGAGCTACCCTTATGATGTTTTCCAAACACACTTACAGCTTTCTTCCTCTTGGAAAAACCCACTGAGTGTGAAAACATCGTCTGCTTTAGTTTTTGTTTCTGTCTGGTAAAACGCGCGGCAGACAAAACAATATGCTTTATTGTTTAGTGGACTGCATTCTAACCAAGGGAACGTTTTGTACCATTCTGGCCTAAATTTCCTTCCATCCTTCACAGAGAATATCAAATCAATTTGTTGAAACGAGCCTTCCTTTACACGGCGACCAGGATCACGTTTATTAATAATTTCGATTGACGATGAGCCAGATGAACTGCAGACACACACTGTACTGACAAGGGTCTCGCTGACTGTTAACGAACTTCTTTGAGGGGAACAGCTGGGAATATACCTACACCCTTCTTTATAAAAAGTATTGAGATTGGAAGATGTCAATGACTGAGTGGGTGACGAGCCTAAGGCGCCTCCTTCACATCTCGTCTCACACAACAAATAAAATGAAGAAAGCAAACAATACAATGAATTTAGCCCTTTAAATAAATAACCCCGACAAACAAATAATTATTTCTAAAATAACATAAGTAACCTGACAAAGATATCACATCTATTAGTTTTTAAGTATTAACAAGAACGCAAACATAAAAGCAGGCCAGTATACATTCGTAGGAATGGCTAACAATAATAACCAAAATGAAATAAATAAAAAATAAATGGAAGAAATTAGATTAACAAACGTCCACCAGTCCAATATAGTCCTGTTTGGCAAATGTTGTAAGAAAAATGACTAAAGGATAACTAACTAGGGTCGCGGTCACAGGAGTCGTCTTAAACAAGTTTATTGTAAATTCTTCGGTAGCCATGTTTGAACAAGTTTGCAACGAAACTAGTTTCAGTGGTTACACACCTAGAACTGAATTCAAACAAAAGGAAATCCTAACCTCGAAAATGAGCTGCCATGATTAATTATAACCGCTTCCAACACTCATCAAGGCTGAGTATTTTATTAATTTTAACAAAACGTATCTTATTTTTATTGTAACAGCATAGAGAACACTGTTTTTATATCTAGCTTACTATTTATTTCAAAGAATGCAAAACTTCCCGCCAAATCCAGCAATTTTGATCATGTATTCTGTTTACTTCTTAGCAGCCAATGACAGCGCAACACAAGAAAATGCGTTCCGACGTACTTACACAACCTGTTTACTTTGAACAAGAAGTGACTGCGATCGGAACAAGTTCGGGGCCAGTGTAACCGTGTCCAATGCTAAACAAATTTCAAGTGAATTAGTTCTATGTCCCGTGTGACAGCGGCTCCAGGAAACAAGTTTTTTTGCACTCTGTTATTAGAGCTTCTATGGAGCGAAATTTGCTAACGCATCTGCATCTGCACAAACCTATCTGATTCGAAATTATGTTATTACTGTACGATTCGTGATGGCACACTCTTTCACAGATTACGAGACTATAAAAAGCAGAGCTTTGAGAATAATAAGTGAGTTATACTTTCGTGTTTAACGCACTTGTGTAGTAACTGACTGAAAAAAAAATTAGTTTGAGGAATGGAGTGATAGTTATGGTCACGTCATAAGAGATATTAACAACGTATCCCCGCAATTTTTTTAACGACTGTGTGCTGCGTATCCCATATTTTGTCCCTACGATTTTTTTCTGTTTGGCAAGACTGATAAATACGCGGAGGGAAATTTACAGAACTGCTTTATAATCGGTTCTGAGAGTAGTAACGGCCAAATACCTAGGTAGTATCAGCATGTTGTATTAGTCCACTTCAGTCTTATAAACATTGCTAGAAAAACTTAAAGGTAACTGGAATTGTTATTCTGAAGGAACTATTTTCACTGTGATAGAAACACAGTGCTGTGCTGTATGGAATTTTATTTCAAGCTGCATATGCTATGCAACCATAAACAGGATCACAACGGCTAACTCTTTGGTATTACTGTGTCTACGTTAAAGACTGTTCACGATAAAGTGAGCATTTTTGAAATCAACCTTAGAAAAAAAGTCGCTGCACCTACCTGCACATATTTTAACTGGCGAACTGAGTGGCATTCGCCCAGTAAAGTTGGTAACGATGAATAGAAAGTAGTTCCATATCTTAACATCGAATAAAAAGTGTCAGGTATCCTTTTGTGATAATTTAAATTGTTTATTTCACTTTCTGATTTTTTTATGCATCGAAGTGTAAAAATGGGCAAATTTACAAAAATTTTCTTTTGTAATAATTTCACAGTTGCACTGGACCAACACATGAATAAAGTGACGAGGCCCATGGCAATGATAATTTTGCATAAGGCGGTAAACTACACAACGTGCATTCAACTAGATCTTAAGCAGGGCTTTAAATAATGCTCATTTTACCGTGAACAGTCTATAGCAATATTTAGCTAGTAACAACAGCCCATGACATTGCTTTCACCATACTAACAGTCTAGGAGGAATACGTTACAAAGATTTTATTCCTGCAGACAAATTTTTTTCTTGGTTGACAATTTGAAATCGCGAGGTAAATATTTAATGGCTTTGCCTTAAAGTCGAGTTGGGGGTAGGCGAGCCATCATCGTCTAATGTCAGTTTTTGGCAGACACTTTATCCGGCAGGTCCTGGAAGACTCCTGGCGTGTTAAAACGTCTTCAAAGGTCAAGGATGTTAACGCGGATACCCTTACCAATTATGTAGTTGCGGAAATGTGCTGGTCACTCTTAAATGTAAAGCGTCAAGCAGCGAAGGCAAAAACTCCGAAACAGCTTTTAAGTTCCTCGTACCACGATTTGCCACGTTCTTCTTTTCTTTTAGTTCTGATAAATGGGGAGTCTTGAAAATGTTGCGGATCTACTACGTCGGTGGCGTTTGGACCCTTCATAATAAAGGTCACTGAGAACGAGACTGACAAATTAACGACTATGATGTAGAGTGTAATGTGGAATAATTTTTAATTTTATCAGAGCCATAATACTGACAGTACCCAGTCTAGCCACATGAAACGTTGGGAATTCCAACAGGGCGTGAGGTTGAGGGGGAAGCTGAGGAACGAAATAGATGACACTTGGCCGCACATTTCGTATCAATTCATCTTATAAACGGCAGCGGTGACGCAGTGGCTAGGGCGCTCGCCTCCCACCACGGCGATCCGGGTTCTATACCTGGCGGGTTCACTACCGGATTTTCGCATTTGGGTATCGTGCTGGACGATGCCGCTTGCCGGCGGGTTTTCTCGGGGTACTCCCATCTCCCCACACCCTTGCATTCCAGCGCCGCTCCATCCTATGGTCTCATATGTCATGTCCGGGGATGACGGGCACCTATAATCTAGGGGCCGGCCCATGTTCTGTTGGAAAGTTTGCGTATACGGGGTTCCTATTCAGTTTTTTTAAGTGGCCTCCAAATATAGAACATGGTTTTTTGATGCATAACGACTTTTAATTCATGAGATGACTTGGGAAGTTTGTTCCATGCTGAACAACAAAACTGCCCTTCTTGAATGATTCATAAATAGTTGGGTGCAGTTCTTCCAGTTTCTTACAATCCTCAATACATACAGACCTCCAACTTGTATAATTAATATTTCGAAATGTAAAGAACGAAGTAAGTGCTTTTTCAAATGCATATAAATATAAGTCCCAGTTTCGTTCTCTGTTTGCCCGTATCATATTTCTGAGTATCGGAAACATAGCAATCAAAAAAATGTTCCAGAACCGAAAAAATTTTGAATTGTTGATACCTCTTGTGATAAATAAATCAAATTCTTTGTCTAGCATTTCCATGTGACTGCAGACTTCCTCAACCTGTTTTCCTGTTACAAACCCATCTTCTTTTCAGGACAATTGCAGTAACTTTACTGCTTCATATACATCTGAAAACTTCTGGAGTTCTGCATGCTGCTTGAAGAATTGTATCATCTGTAGACGACTAATGGCTTCTGCCAAAAGAGAGAGTCCTCTTACTCCTCGAGCATAATGACTGCCATTTATAACACTTCCTACAACCTTCGGCCCAAACGTTTCTGTTTCTATTAGTGCTTCCCTTGCTCCACTATTACCTAGAGAAAGACCAATACAGTTCATTATAACTTCGCATGTATGGAAGGATCCAAGTCCTAAACATATGTTTTGAAATTGATTTTGAAACCACAACTATATTTCCATGGCCAAGTGGTATACTCCTTCATCACACCACAATGGACCATCATCTTGTTGGACTTGTGACAATGCATATTGAAAATTTACCATCGATGTATAAACTGAGGACATGTCTGTTGCAGGATGAGTTAAAATTGAGGTGCATGATATGTTCGTCTTAGGTACGATTTGGGCAGTAATCAATGAATTTAAAGAACTCCAATGTACCTCAGTTAACTCTGGAAAACCATAGTCAGGAATATATTTATCTCGAAGAATACGAGCTAAATACCAAGCACGATCTAGCTGGGCTACAATCTTCTGTGCCTCATTTTTTACTTACTACATGGAGCAAAGTCTACTGAAATTTCACAACTATTCTTGGGTTTGAAACATCTGACAAGCTCCTGACACCCCAACTTTTCATCAAATGTTTTTTTCCTTTAATTAAATATTAAGTCAGTCACCAAATGTGTAGCTTCATTTTGTGGTAAGTTGTCGCCATCTTGAAAGATGACCAGTACTGTATCATTTGTCCCGCATATACCGCATATATCTTCCTTATCAAAGTTGTCCATAGATGCTCTAATAAGTCTGTTTGGCAAGGTAACAGAAGCAAGTAGAACATGATGTCCTCCTTCAAGTGCCACAGTCCTGCATGCAGGTGCATAGTCTTGTCGCTGTAAACTATCAGAAATAACACATATTCCAAGATGATTAAATGCTGTAATGAGTAACTTCAATCGACACGTTTCATGGATCGCTTGAACAGCGCTTATATGTAATGGGGTTTTATTACTGCCACCACAAACAATATGGAAGACTACCTGAAATACTGCATCACATTTCCTTTTCAGATCCTCTGATTTCTTACATCCTGGTATGAGAAAACTGAAAAATTCATACCATGATTTTGGACGAGTATCTTGGTACGCAGTCAAAGAGTTTTGCAAGTCTTGTTCATCACGCAACTTATCGTCTACGTGAAAGTCGTATTCTTTGTATTCCTCCCGAAGGATTACGGCAGCTGATTTTAAAATACTGGTTGATCGGATCTTGTCTACAATGGGCAGTGATTAAATACTTGATGAGAAAACTAACTGTGATTTATTCCTTTCTTTTAGATAAGAAAACGTGGTCTAACAGCATCTCTTTTAGTTGTTTGTTACTGATTGGGTCTTCAAGTTCACAGTTCATGAATGAACACATTTCCGACAATGAGTATCCCTTGTTTGGAAAACCCAACTTCTGAACTAGGATGGCGAAGGCTCTTTCAATATTGTGATGCTGGGTTTCGAATCAGGTATCTGTTTGTCTGAGGCTCATCTATGAGATATTCACGTCAGATATTCAATATATCACACAGAGCTACTGCTAAGACGTTCTGTACAGAAACGTACACAAAACCAACATTCAAGGGAAATTCTAGTTGTTTCTTCCAAGGCATCGAATTTCAATGGTGAGAAGTCATTGTTATAATTGTAAAGGAAAGATTTTTAAGGTTGTCGCCACGTGTTCGATGTCTAAAAACGCAGGAGTGGAGTAGAGAGATTTGGGCGGCTTTTAGTATCGAGGTTCTTGAGAGACGATGAGAGTAAAGCGAGGTGAGAATGGGTCAGCGTCGGAATGGGAGGGCGGGGGAAGTGGGAGATCCCCTGAGAAAACCCGACGACCAGCGGCACCGCACGGCACGACTCCCGCCGGGAATCGAAACCGGCTATAGGCTGTTCACGATAAAGTGTGCACTTTTGAAATCAACCTTAGAAAAAGTCACTGCCCCCCGCCTGCATATATTTAAACGGGCGCCCTGAGTGACGTGCGTCCAGTAAAGTTGGTAACGATGGAGGGGAAGTAGTTCAGTATCTTAACGTCGAATAAGAAGTGTTAGGTAACCATTTCTGATAACTTAAACTATTTCTTTCGCTTTATGATTATTTTTTAATGCATCGAAGTGTAAAAATGAACAGATTTGTTAGATATTTGCTTTTCAAATAATTTCACAGTTTCAATAGACCGACGCATGAATAAAGTGACGAGGCCCACGGCGATGTTAATCTCGCATAAGGCGGAAGAATACACCACGTGCATACAAGTAGATTTTAAGCAGGGTTATCAAAAGTGCTCATTTTACAGTGAATAGCCTATAAAAGCGCAGGAGCGCTAAGAGTTGCCCAGGTAGAGTGTGGCTCAAATGAGAACATTCTCCTTGCGCAGTTTAAAGGGCGAAAGAGCCGAAGGAGAGGTGTCCAGCGGGAACAGGGAAGAGAAAGGGTCGGTTTGTACGAAGGCGGGGGGGGGGGGGTGTTCAACTGTGGTTGTAATGTCTGAGCAGAAATCATAGTCTACAGTATTCGATGGTTACTCCGCGCACCCCACTGATCAATGTTTTTTGCTTTAATAGATGTACATCCACATGTACCAACCAAGCTTCCTTACTCAAGTGAGGCGAGACAATGACTGAACTACCCATCCCCTGCTTTCAGAGGATGGATTCGCCCTGTCTGTTTTAAGCATCCGCGCGTTCTCTTCTCATTTGGACTGTACTATAAGTAGTGTAGTATCCGTCGTCCCGTACGGTTCGTAATTTTGACCCTCGGCGTCCGGAGCTCGACGTCACTGTGTGTGTGTGTGTGTGTGTGTGTGTGTGTGTGTGTGTGTGTGTGTGTGTGTGTGTGTGTGTGTGTGCGTGTGTGTGGTTTGATCGTTTGGCTAGTCTAATGGACTTTCGATTTTGGACATTTCTCTTTTTGACGTTTATTGAGTTTTTGAGTTTTATTTGGATTTTGTGAAATTAATTGGCTGTACAGGTTAATATATCTAAGGCCAGGTGTTTTTGCGCCGCGTTAGAAGAAGAAGAAAAATGATTGTACTATACACGACTGATAGGGGGCCTATGTGCAAGGCAATCAACCAAGTGCAATTTTTCCTTTGGAGACTCGATTTGATGAGGCTTTTAACAGCGACCCTATCGTTTAATGAAATAATACTAAATACAAGGGTATGCTGGATATTACTATACTACTTTAAATATCCAAAACCCAATGATTTAGTTCCTGAAAATTACAATGAAAACGTCTGGTGTGGCACATGTGCAATTTTAAATATACACACCAACAGGGAAATAGAAAACTGGACAAAATCTCCGGACATGAAAATTTTTCTGAAAATCTACCCGTTATAAGACATCATTCAAATACGCTACGCAGTTTTATTTTTAAGTTTCGATCATTTATTTATTTAATTGTTTATTGCTGAATCTTTGCTCACTATTTAGTTGTCTAGGTATAAGACACGCTTAAGTCCTCTGCCGGAAGTCTTGAAACGATTGTACAGATAGACGGCGTTTAAATAGACTTTTATATAAATAAAGAAACTTTACTTAGATGCTTCAGGGAAGCTCTCAGTAATGAAATATTCAATTTTTGTGCAATCAATTTTGCTCCAGAGTAAAAAAATTTACTCCAAATCACACTGAAAATTTCTAAAAGTAAATATTGTTACAGATTGGGGAAATATGATTGAATAGCAATAATAATTTCTACACTGTAGACGCTGAAATTAGCCTGATTATTTTAGCAGTTATATTTCGCTGAGTTAATACTTTGGGGTCGGTACGCGTTCACTAGCATTGAAGGTAATTTGGAAGTTAATCGCTTACATTGACTACACGACAGCCGCTCCAGCTCTTTTGATCTCTGTTTACACTATACCAGCGTGTATTTAATTGTTGGAAATAATAAAACCTTTGGTGTAGCAAAATTTTAGCTTAATCTCTCAAGTATGCTTAAGGAGCAAATCGATAGTCGAAGGATCGGATGATGTTAGTATTAGTTTCATTCAAAAAATTAATACAGATTGTGCTACCCGTGATTACTGATATTTCTAACCACTGAGCTTTCAGCTAGTTGCATTTCTTCCCCACTTCTTGTAATACGTACGCCATTATGAAACCACTAGCCAAGCGCTCCACTGCGACTGTGTTGACGATTTTCTACCCACAAGTATTTTAACAGCATTTTCTAAAGCATTGGGATCTCTAGTACACCAGCAAAAGTATAAACGTGCGACCGACAAAAAAAATTGGGTTTGGCTGTGTTGGGGACACAGCCGTTTGTTTTGCGTGAATACGTCTACGTTGACGCGCTCGGACGCCTTGATGTTTATTTTACATTCCCGGCACAGCTTCACTCTATCATATGGGGTTTTATGGGTATCACTGGATTGCTTTTCAGATGTTCTTTCCAACCTTACACGGTTTCTGTATACTTGGCTTTTTTTGACGAGTATAGGCCGAAATTGTGTTAAGTTTTCTTGAATTTTTTACATTAAACGCATACAATTTCACCACACCATAACCACGCCACAGAAATGTTTTTATACACGCAATCGATTGATTTTGACGAGATCTGTCGAATGAAACTTAAACGAGCGTCGCAGCTTCTCCTAGTCAAATCGAGTATTTGGCAATAGAGTGGCGTGATTGCATTTTGAATGTAGACGATAGGTTCGGAGCTGCAATGCCAACCTCTATCCCCCGATTTTGTAAACATCGGATTTCCCGGATTGCCTCCCGCTATGGTCGCAATTTTAAAGATTACGTGACAATTACCAATCCGGCTTCCGTATTGGGCACAGTACCTGTATTACTCTTGACAAAATTGCAGACGCATTCAGAATGGCCATAGATAGAAGTTAGGCGAAATTGTGTTCAGGAATGACTTTGGTATGTAAATATATACTTGTTATGTGCATGATGTGATCGACGATAAATTAGATAGCGAAGTGGTTACAAGCGCATGCTCAATATGTTCATCCTCGCATCAGCAGGAAACAGATGTCCAGTATGACGAGTGGTACTTCCACAAACCTAGCCAGTTTCGGGTCAGAGTACGAAAATGTCCGTCTCCAGCGAGAGGTCGAACACATGTCGTCGTGTGCTCTGCAGTCCAGGCGTCTACTGGGAGGAATGAAAAGCTGATTAATGTAAAATTAATGTAAAATCGATAAAGCGGTCATCCGGTCTTGTGGCTGGTGAGGAGAGTGCCATACTGAGTTTGCAATTTTCCTGCTAGCAAGCTTATTTCACATTTGGCGCAGAAGTTTGGCTCCATATAGCATAGGAAACAGTTTGATATTTTCTCATGTTTCTCGGTGTCTGGCGTTTTCCTTTTTGCAGACGTAGGAGGTGTGTGTGTGTGTCTATATATATATATATATATATATATATATATATATATATATATATATATATATATATATATATATATATAGCGTTCTTTACCGTGAGAAAATATTTGACGTGTAATACGATCTGATAGGCCAAGGTATTTATGACCTAAAGATCTTCGCGTCCAAGATAATTCGCTGTATAAACTGTCCCACTGACACACGGGCAATATGACATTGTTAAAAAAATGTAATATTTAGTATCGTTTTATTTCCCGTTTCACCACTTGCGCAACAGTGGTCGCAATAAACAGATTTTCGAACAGGACAGTCTCGAAAAATCGTTTCACGTTTCGTGTTACGTTTCAAACAACTATTTAAATTGTTTAATTTAATAACATTGAAATGGAATGTTTGAATGATATTAGAGGAAGTTTTTATAAAATAAAAAGAAACAATGTACGCTCCGGCCGGTGACGTGGGTGCATGATCAGTTCGGCGGCTTAAACTCGTCGCGTCTTTCCAACGCGGCAAGGGACCGCGTTGGTGTAGTGGATAGACTACTTGCCTCCCACCTATGCTAAAACAGGGCCCGATTTCTGGCGGGGTCGCTCCCGGGTTTTCGCATGTGGGGATCGTTGGCATTCCGGCACCGCTCCATACCCGCCTCGCTTCATCCTCATCGGTTCTCAAGACCTCAATGTTAAGAGCCGCCCAAATCTCTCCAATCCACCGCGGCGTCCAGCGCATTTCATTGCGTTTTCTGGAAATTGCAGTTCGCGCGCGACGGGTAGGTAGATGGACTAAGGCCCGGTACCAGCATCTTCCCCGATCCGAGATCGAATGATCCTAGTTCGGAACTAGGATCCAGTTTGATCTTGGTTCCAATGTAAAAGTGTTGCACAAACGAAATTTCATGATTCTGGATTTCCGATTCGTGAGCTCGAGAGATCGAGATTAAGTATGAGACAAATTTCACAATTGGTTCATAATATACGACGTCATGGAAGTAGGCGTATTTTTCACTATAGATAGAACTAGATGTCCGAGGTTTTATCTGTTTTAAGTGAATTATTGTACACATTTTTATGGATAATATTCAAGTGCGTATAATGTTGTTTTGATTTCCCAAGATACCAATCGAACGTAGTTCTATCTGTTGTATTTTCAAACTACATTTGTCGACGATGGTTGCTGATCTCGGATCGAGATTTCGAGCCCCCAATTTCGGCGATTCGGAAAGAACTTCATCTCGATCTCCAGTCCAGTTCTGAACACGAATGGTGCAACAGTTTTCTGTATCGATCTTAGATCCGATCTCGGATCGAGTTTCGAACAACGATGGTGCAACCGGGCATTAGTAGTGTACAAAAAAGTCCACCGGCCTAGACGTGGCGCGCGAACTATAAACTGCTTGTAGTACGTCACAGATGTGAAACAACACACGATCCTTTCTAGTATGCCCTTACATCTTACAACCATGTAATAGCTAAGTAGGGTAAATTACGTCACGACGCTTCATTTGTCTCTCGTCAGAATTTACTTCGCCATGAAAGTATTTAACAGTTGATATTCTATGCTCGCGTATGTATTAAAGTTGCGTCAGCAAAAGCCTTCCAGCTAATTAAAATATTTGAGACAAGAAGCGTTTCTAATCTGTTAACATATCAGAGGCGGTTTTTTTCCCTTCGTTTTACGACCAACTCCCCGACGTTCCCAATTGTTTATGGGCTTGACCAGGGACATAAGGGGAAATTAAAATGACCTCTCCCGAATGTAGACTTCAACTTCGTGGTCCTAAATGAGAGAATCCTTGCAGGTTTAATTTCGCTGCCGGAGCAATTAATTCTGCGGTCGGCAGAACAATAAAGGCACAAAGCCCCAGCGCGCTATTCACAATAAATGATGGCCAGAGGGCTTGAGATCTCCAGCGAGAAGATTTCGAGATAATTCTCTACTGGGAATGCGGGTTTTAATTTTCTCTCCGACACACCCTGACAGTCCGCAGTACAAGAGAGGGGGAGATTTGCCACTAGACAAGGAGGATATTAGACTACATTGTTTACCCTAACAAAAAAGATATTCTCGTAAATAATTGAATTTTATTTATATACAGGAATTTACCACGAAAACATTTCCTCTGCCTCAAATATGTCCTCAAAACTCCGTATTTCATTCTTGAGTACGATTACGTTATGTATGTAAGTCATAACTGATAATTTTGAAAATCTGTATTCCCGTTGGTCCAAGCAACTTATACAATATCTGCTCACACAGAAGGCAAGAAGTTAATAAAACATGTTTAGATTCCAGTCGTAAGGATGAAAATGAGTGCACTTGCGTTATTCTGCTATTATTGACACATTCAGACGTCTTGAACAATACAATCTTCACGAATGTTTTAGATGTTTTTTAATATCATACAAGTCGTTATCGAACAAAACCAGAAAAAATTCCCTACAGACTTTGGTGCGTATATTCGAGCATCAGTTTATTTTGTGGTCAGCTGATTGTGTTAGTGACGAATAACCTTGCTTTTGATTCGTGAGTTGGCCCTTCGTTCGTGGCTAGGTTGCAAATGTTTCGATTACCATTGGGAATACTGAAGTAGATAGGAAACGTACGTTCCAGGACAAGGTTGGGGGCTGCAGTGCTGCGGTACAGTCCACCATCTTGGATCCCGCCATCTTGTGTCCTTGCCATTGACCTTTTTGTAGGCCAGCTTGTTTCCGGCCACCATCTTTTTTATGTCGGCCATATTGTTTATATCGGCCATATTGTTTATATCGACCATATTGTTTATATCAGCCATCTTGTTTATATCGGCCATCTTATTCATGTCGGCTATCTTGTTTCCAAACGCTATCTTGTTTCTGGCCGCCATATTGTTTCTATCTACAATTTTGTTTTTAGAATTTTTCACTTCAAGCTCTATTATTCAATCTTGTTTTTTCATACTCTGTCATTCCATCTTGCCTCTCTCATTCCATCTTGTCTCTCTAACATTCCTTCTTTCCTTTCTCCCATATATTCTCTCTTTCCGCCTCTTCTCTTTCTTGACTCTTTCGTACGCATCTTGTTTACTGTAGTTCCTTCATCGCCTACTAGGAGGCACTAGTGTATGCCACTGTCACCCACCATATTGTTTACTATATTTCCTTGTCGCCTGCTAGAGGGGGCTGACTTATTTGATTCTGGAGTTTAAGTTGTCGAGCGACAACCAGGTGTGCTGTTATTTATCATTTTCGCAGAATTCAAAAAATCCTGTGGAGGGCTGCGGGATCGAACTGTCGAACCTTGTGGTCGCCGGCATGTTTGACGTCCTAGCGAACCGAGCTATCTTTTTTTAAAGTTGACTTTATTGACATATTGACCAATACATTTGCCATTGGACATAGCGTGTGTGACGTTTGACAGTGTGTGTTCGTAACGTTTTACAAGCTCGCATTAGACCGACATGATGACAAATTCACAGTTCGCCAAATGCGAACCGAATATCTGCTGGGGAGGGACTGGGGCGAGAACTCCCGACCCTCCGACTACAAGTCGGCCTCTCTTCCCCCGAGCTATGAGGACAGAACAGCTATCAGGATATGTGTTGGAACAAGGATTTAAATGAAGTATATGTGATTTCGTGAATATGAGAAGAATAAAAACAAAAAATTTCAAAAGGTTATATATTACAATTTTTTATAGATTTAATAAAGTAATGTATATAAATATATAAAAGAAACCCTACATTTCTCATTTCTTGAAGCAATAGATTAGATGCATGTACTCATACAAATAAAAGAAAATATACTTAACCATCATATAAATTCATTAATTGTTTACAAAATAAATTAAAGGTATAGATTTGATATTTTAATTCATTTTTAACAACTAGCTCTGTCTCTAACGAACTATCTAACGTCGAGACATTCAGATTTACTACCTACCTAACTATGTATGTACTTATTTTGTATATACTACGAACATTTGATGGGGAAAAGAAACAATATATAACAATAATAGTTATTATTTTACTTCAGAATCGCATAATAAAGAAGCTTGGCGGAGCACACTCATATTTTACATGGGGCGCTGGGTAAATATTGAGACAACTCAGAACAGGTAAAAACAATGTGATACAAACTTTCAATCAATAAAACGATAGGATTACCGCTATAAGTCTCATGTGTACACGCAGCAGGATGAGAACACTGTACGCCAGTTCAGAGCCTTGCGCTTAGTGGCGATGGCTCACTTGATGCGCGTGGCATGGTCGCCCTTATCCTTCTCGAATTTCTCGGCCTCAAACGCCGAAACTAGCTCTAGGTAGGCGGAATGGGTCGATACACAGGTCAGAGTACGATATTTATTTAAGTATAGCAAATACGCCATGGTCGGCAAATTCAGTGCGATATGTTACATATCGCGATATTTGCAATATTAGCGATATCTGCGACACGGCAAGATTAGCAATAACCCGATATCAACAATTAGGATATAATCAAATCACTGTCACTTCGAACTTTTGTGAAGCCCTGTCAAAGTTCTACTTTCAGGATATTCCACCGCCTCGTGCAAACAAAGCCTGAACCTAGTCTACAGAAAGTTACACCAAAGTAACAGCGCATTGCATTTCTGCGCACTCAGTGTAATAATAAGAATTTGCATAAGTCATTACCAACAAACTTAGTTTCTCACTGTATTTATTCATATTAATTATAGATTAAATAATACAGTTTACTGATATAATATAAGTTAAGGTACGATTTAATGAAAAATAAGGTATTTTTATGTTAACACAAGTTTAAAACGTTTTTGATACACGCCATATTAATAACACAAACAATCACGTTATAATTGGGTTACTTTTCAAAGGTTTAGTTCAAAAAATGCGAAGTAACCATGAATAGACTATTAGCGATACAGAATATATATATATATATAATTTAAGCATTTTCATCTTTCTTCGCTAATTATAAGACGAGATATCGTATCAGTATCGATATGCTTAGTTAGCGCGTATCGAAATAATACAGAAGAGTGGGTATCGCACATCCGTACTGGAGGTAATTTGCGCTACCCCGCGTATTCACCGCTAGGTGCGAAGACATCGCACGATTGTTCAGAAGTTTTTTGTCACACTTGGGAAGACACGCCGTGTTATACGAGCAATAGTGGCGAGCAAAGTGGAAGGGCATATCCCTCCCCCTTACACAAAGATTCATACCTTCATTCGTCGACTCCTGGAACCTTGTCGAAAGTTTTGGTGGCGGCACAGCACTTTCAAACGACCACTCCAGCCGCAACATTTCGGATGGCCACACTTGGTACATGTCAAACGGCGGACCACCTGGTCGCGCGGCTACTGCGCTGCTCCGGCGAGAAGCACCCCCCCGCCAACGTGGCAGCATGTAATAATGAGCCTGTTCGCGCGCTTTGAAGGTCACCAGTTACCACCGCGTCCGTCATCTTGCACAACTTGAAGCGTTTTTCCTCTGAAACCAAAGAAATGAATTGAAATATTCCCAGACTACAAGGATTTTACGCTTGCATGCTCATATGGCATTGTAATATTATAGAGCACTGAAAAAAAAAATTAATTAATGTGTTTGCCTTTTACTAATATTGCGAAATACCGTCGGAACTATTTCCTACCACAATCGTAATGTGAGTTGGCTAGTCGGCCAACGGCTTTGAGTTGATCACTGGCAGTGTTTATTCTGCTGCCATCTTTAAATAGATCGGCCTCCCGTGGCGCAGTCGGTTGGTGCGCCACCGATCTGGGATGCGGGAGGCTCTGGGTTCGAATCCCGGGTAAGGCATGGGTGTTATGCTTTCAAGCATAAAACCGGGGGACGTTAAAAAGCCCTTTACATAATACACACACGCCTTCGAATGGATAATGTTGAGTGAGTGTTTTCCCCTTTCAAACCGGAAACTTTCTATCGAGACCGCCAAACGAAATAAGCTCTTGTCAACATCCGTGATGTTTCGTGCCAGTACGGGGGGGGGGGGGGGAGAAAAAAAAAAAGAGAGAGAGAGAATTGCCTTAGTATTTCAGTGAGAACGCCGCAGTTTAAGATACCTCACACGAACGCCTTTACACGAAAGGTTCGCCGACGTTACAATTGGTGCTGCATGACATGCGAAAGGATAGAGAGCAACCTCGATCTACTGAGGTGCTCCGACGAGATGTCCCTACGCTCAAAACGGGCCTGACGTCGAAAACAAAACGTACCTTGATTGACAGAACGTGCGTACATGCAAACAATAGCGTGCGGAAGACCGGATTATATGGGTGGCGGAAATAAATAGCATCTGCCCGTAGCAAAAATTAGTTATTCGCTGAGACACTACAAAAGAAAACTAAATTTAAAGGAATTCCAGTTATGTGTTAAAGACGATAAATCAATTTCTAGAGAGAAATCTATCAAACTTGAGCGAAATAAATTCTTATGTTTCTTGTAACCTGCTAAAATTAAAAGTGAGTTAACACTAAACATAAGTTATCTCTGGGAAACTGTTCGGCTTATTATCTCTGAACAGTTTCTTGGGCCTTGTGAGGAACCCTTTCTGAACACTCCCACCGATTGTGTCTCAAGTCATCAGGTATGTAAGCCTACCAGGTTCGAGCCCAAACGCCACTAAGAAGTACCCCCCCCCCCCACACCTCCTTTTTGCGGTGTCTTTACTCCAGGTAAATCCAAATTTGTGCCATTTTTTTATATCCCAAATGTCATACACATTTCCGGCCTGGTTATGAATACGCTCTTTAGGAACTACTGGGGCGTGGTTTTACTCATCCGCGTTAACTATGCTCTCACTTTGATGAGGGAAAAAAGCTGTTTAGTATATAATTGTTTTGCCAACGACAATGACGAGCTACTCTAAATCTATAAACACTTGCGGTGTAAATATATACTGGTGACTGAAATTGCACATTCGTAAGCGTGAGAACGAAGTCGGTAGTGCATGTAATCCCCACAAGCTGTTGATAATTGCATAAAATTATGATTGTTTGCATTCTCCGAGAAGCATTTCCTTCTCCAATACCATTTATATTGCAGCATGGAAGATGCCTATTAATTGTATGCAATTGTGAACGAATATAAAACATACTTATTTAAAAGAGCAATGCTCAAATAGTTATTTATAAAGAAAGTCATATTTGGTGCAAACCTCGTGACTTTCTTGTTCAATTATTATATTACAATTCAGAAAAGAAGGTTAAAGTTGGTGTAGTTATATCGTATTTTGAAGGAGCCGCTGAGGAACATCCTTTGTGTGGGAATTTCGTCCTCCCCAGTAATGCAAATACTTGAATGAAGCAAGTTAGGTTAGGTCAGGTATTCATGAAATTAATGTGGTTAAACGACACCATTTAGGAAATGAAAGTAGTATTAATTAAACAGAAAGACTGTTACTTTATGCATTTCTTTCTAGGGATCCCGTAAGTTCGTACTGTTAATTTTATTAGGCATAGTACAAGCCTTATAGGAGTTTGGTGGCAATAGTGAAAATACATTTGCATGTTATATACAGATTGAATAACTGAAATTTAAAAAAAAATACGTGTCAATATCTACAGCCACTGCCTATTATGAAACAAGTGTAATAATTTTATCGTCAATAATGTGGTTCTCCGACGGTATTTTTGCGTGGTAGCCCTCATACAAAATAGGTACACGAATTTGAGACTGCAGCTTTGTGTTTAAATAAAATTGTCAGGGAAAAACGCAACAAATAATTAAAATATGTGTCATTAAAGGACCACAAGTAACAACAGATTCACGCTTGGACTTACAAAATACAAATTAAACGACGCAAATTCCATAGTAGCCATTTCACTGCATTTCTTCCATAGCAACTGCCTAGCAACGAGTTGTTTACATCCAATATAGCGGTGCATAAGAATATTCTTTGCAGACGACTTCAACAGCGTATAAAGAGCACCCTATTTCTGCACAAACTAATTTTTTTGGTTGCTCCTTCAAAACAACGTCACGACGAATTCTGGATTGTGAGAAGCTGCCAGTTGAAACTATCAATAATGCTATGTGTAAAACTCGTGGAGTTCCTGTCTGCGACTATTTCGCCTTTCTTCACGATGTCACTAAAATATAGGGTATTAATTACTGTGGTTTTATTTTCGCTCACTAGTTTCCCAGAGAAGTGAAAATAGTGTAAATAACCAAAACACAATTTTTTTATTTAAAAAAATGTGACATTAAATAGAAGATTGAGGGTGGAGGATTCAATTTCGTGGTATCTACACCAAAACCACCGGGTTTTAAGTCGCGGTATTCCAAAATATACCTGCGCTCTGTTTATTTTGATCTTCACTCCATCCTTTCTTCACAAGCACCTCATACCACAGTGCTTTCAGGATGCCCAGGAAAAAAGTCTGATTTCTCCTTCACATAAGAATATGCCACATTTCTCTGACGAACTCATCATTTAGTAGCAAAAGAACTGTTGTCATTGATGATAAAACAGTACTTATTTTTGCAATCAGAAAAAAATATAATTAATGACATTAAAATAATTTTGTAATTTCCACGACATAAACTTTTGCACGTTGTATTGTAAGAATATATTCCACAATAATTTAATATAGGTTTAACTCACTTCTATTTACCACCAGCTTTATTATTGAATAAAAATATTAATGGCTATTAATGGCCTCACTCGGGTGCGATTTAAAAATATGGCGTTGTTAACGTATAAAGCAAGTATGTAGATTAAATGCATAAGGTATGTAACATAGCGTTCTGTTTGTTATATTTTAAAACCCTTGGCGGCTACTCTGAAAGGGTTCTCAACTATAAGCAGACGGAGCTGTTGCGTAAGCTTTACTCTCCCAGTTATAAAATGCACTCAACTGTACTTATAGTCCTGACGCTCAAACATCTAGTCAAAGACTCTAATTACCAGGTATATATGATATAAATGACTTTCTACTTGTTTGCACAACATATCTTTTATTCAGGGACTCAATGACAATGATATTAGAAACACCCCACATTGTTAAAAGCTCCTAATCAAAGCTATTACTGAAGCTTCCTAAACAACCCCTACTAAATCCGCAGCTATCAACTTCGGACTCAAAAAATGAGTTGAGCAATGGATTTTGACCGCGCCTGACGAGCCCGGGCGATCCAATTTGTCCCGAAGATGTTCTATAGGGTTGAGGTCGGGGCTCTGGGCGGGCGAGTCCAATCGGCGAACATTGTTGTCGGCGTATCACTGTATAGTAGCCCTTGAAACATGACACCTGTCATTGTCATCCTGGAAGTAACACGGTTCCATTCCGTAAAAACGCCACAATGTTGGGAGCATTTCATTATCCAGAGTGTTACAATAGGCCTCTGTGTTCATGCTACCACGGACAAACACCAGCGGAGGCCGTGAAACACAAGTCAACTGACGTACTGAATTACCTATCTTCACGGGTGCCCAATTACTCCTTGGTAGATAGTGTAGTATGCGGGTCGCACAGGCCCGCACGCGGAGAAGGCCTCAGGATCCCCTTCGTAGTGGATCGTCTGCGATGTCACTTCTCGTCACCTCTGCTCGAGCTCGGTAACCTGCGGTAGCTCCCTGCGCCGTCAGTCACCCACAGTGGTGAAGGCTGTAGCTCATGAAGGAAAGATGGCCGACACACTCGCGGCCCCGTTATATAGTCTGGCCGCGCTCCCAATTCCCCTCCTCTCGTCGATGGCTGAGTGGCAGCTTGCTGCTCGTAACATATTGGCACCGAGCAACGCCTTGCTGCCATACCAATCTCGTTATCATGACTGTGTTATTCAAAATGTCTTCTTAAGTGAACCCCTATTTTTAAAAGACAAAAATGGTTACTGTGGGTCATCCTTAAAAGACACACATATGTCTATAGTGTCGTGGACTTTTTTTTGCAGACTTTTTGAGATCTACAATTCAGTAGTACATTAATTTGGTGTATATCTTTTGTTTTAGTCAGCGTAAGCCATGTAAGCGCCCGAAAAGCGGCTTCTTCCAACTTGATTCGAAAACGTCGACATTTCTGTACTATCCTTAAATTATATATTAGTATATTATGTACCTAAACCTTCCTCAAGAAATTCTCTAAATTATGGTGAAAACTGCATCGAAATCCATCAAGTGATTTAGAAGCCTTAGCCGAATACACGGACACACGAAGCCGGGCGACTTTGTTTCATACTATGTTTATATTTAATTATTTATAGGCTATCCACGTTAAAGTAAGCCCTCTTTAAGACCCTCCCAACAGGCATTAACCGTTTCCCCCGCCCTTGCATTACGGGCGCTGCTCCATGCCTCGTTTCATCCTCATCAGCTCTCAAGACCTCGATGTTAAGGGGACTATGTAGCTGTGCGTCCAAGGTCAAGAAGCGAGGGAGCGATACGGGCGACAGTTACACGCACGCCTAGCGCCTCATCGATCCTACGCGCAAGACGTTCAGTGTTTCCGTCGTAACGCTGTACTGTGCAAATTAGATCTGTAACATAGGGGCTTTATTACACGCGATTAAAGTTCACAGGTTAAACTACATCCGTATCTTCGTACTTTTCCCTTGCCGCTTAAGGAAACCACATAGGCAAGTTTTAAAAATGCGATATTTGACCATTTTCGCCAATTTTTTTCTCAAAGAATACAGCAAAATATGACAAAAGTAAAATACCAGTGTCATAGATAATTGTTTTTTTTTTTTTTACCTATTCTGACAAAAAGTCATATTTCCAGAACTTTTATTTACCGAAATACGCGTTTACGCGCAAACAACGATTTCACAGAAAACGTTTCAGTACATAGGACACTTAGGAACCGCCCAAATCTCTTCGCTCACTCACTAATGCCCGGTTGCACCATCGTGGTTCGAAACTCGATCCGAGATCGGATCTAATATCAACACCATTCGAGTTCAGAGCTGGACTGGAGATCGAAATGAAGTTCATTATGAACCAACGAAATTGGCGGTTCGAAATCTCTATCCGAGATCAGCAGCCATCGTCGACAAATGTAGTTAGAAAATACGCCAACAGATAGAACTACGTTCGATTGTTTTCTTGAGAAATTTAAAGAACTTTACACGCAGTTGAATATTATTAAGTAAAATTCGTAAAACAACAATAATTCACTTAAAACAGATAAAACACCACACATTTAGTTCTATCTACAGTGAAAAAATACACCTACTTCATGACGTCATATATTATGAACCAATAGCAAAATTTGTCTCATACTTAATATCGATCTCTCACTTTGGAACCAATATCGACGAATCAGAGAAATTTCGTCGGTGCAACACTTTTACTTCGGAACGAAGATCATACTGGATCCTGGTTCGGAACTAGGATCATTCGATCTCGGGGATTAATCACTCACTCTGGAGTGCGCACGTAACTCTGAGCGACACGGTCCCGTAGCACGCCACACCTCGGAATGCTTATTTCTCCTCGTTTCGCGGTCGCCGGTAATGGTCAAGTTCGCTTGGCACCGCGGCGCCGCCGACCCGCGTCGGAGGTTCACTTGGCGTGCGGGGCCATTAATGTCCGCGACAAACTTGTAAACTGTGCCAAACGACACTCTGCGTCGGCCGTTACAAGAGAGGCAAGCCTGGGCCCGGGCATTTTTACGACGCGGTATCTCGCCTGGAATTACTTTCGCGGAATCCTGTACTGAGGGGGAAGGGGGGATCGAACAGAAGGAACGTCGTAAAATAATGCAAAATTTTGGCAAAAGCTTTTAGACCGGCTCTGAAATTTATATTCAAGTCACCTGACATTTGGTGTCCAGCCGTTTCACGTAATGGCAGCATCGCTATTCACCATTCTGAATGCCACAAACACGGCTGTAATTTCTGACGGTTAGCGCGCTGGAATAAAACATAGCCTCCCCCCCCCCCCCCCAACAGAAGCAGAGTATAACTAAATGGAACGAGGCTGGGGTTAAGGCTCTACTTCAACTGTTACGCAGAAATTTTTCGTTTGCGTGTCGTAATTTGAGTTAATAGGTTTTGAGAATTCCTGACTATACCCTGTTCGCGGTTTCTTAGCTGTTTCGAATCAAACGTTTAAAAAATCAACCTATGTATGATGTGTTTGGGTGTTTCCTAAATACGTCATGTCTCACAAGTTTTTGTATACATCTTTTACTTTATTTTTGGTTAGATTGAACTTTTACTTATATATTTTATCTATCTATTACAATATTTCATTTCTAATAAACTAGCAGCCCGCCATCGCTTAGCTCAATTTTTATGGAGTTATTGATATACATACTTACATACCTGCGACTAGACGTGACTACCCGTGACTACCTGCGACTACCCTCGACTACCTATGACTATCTGCGACTATCCGTGACTACTCGTAATTACCTGCGACTACCTGTAACTACCTGCGACTACCTGCGACTACCCGTGACTACCCGTGACTACCTGCTACCATCCGTGACTACTCGTGACTACCTGCGACTACCTGTGAATACCTGCGATTACCCGTGCCTACCTGCGGCTATCCGTGACTATCCATGACTACCTGCGACTATCCGTGACTACCCATGACTACCTGCGACAACTTGCGACAACCTACGACTTCTTGCGACAACCTGCGACTAGCCGTGGCTACTTGCTACAACTTGCGACTACTTGCGTGTTTTTTTTTTTTTTTATTAAGGTACACAATTTCTGCTAACATTGTTTCAATTTATCTTTCATGGTTTTGGTAGAGCATGCTTAGAAAGCAGCGAAGTAAATCATTGTTCTCCGACTTAGTTTACAAATTTTGATATTTCTAGAGTTTTTTTTTTTTAATTAAACATACCCTATGACCATCTGAAAGAACGTGGTTTTCTAATAGTGAAAGAATTATAAGAATCTACCGTGTAATTTCCGAGATTAGCCATTAAATATAAACAAACTCACATTACCTCTTGATAATAATAGTATAATTATGAATTAAAACAGAGAGAAAACATGTGTGTTGGTAATGCCTAGTAAAAAATAGTTTTCATGCAAAATGTTATTACACTAAGAGCGCGCGAATGTGGTGCGTTGTCCTTTTGGTGCAATTTTCTAAGCTTTGTTTGCACGAGGTGGAGGAATATCCTGAAAGTAGAACTTTAGCACGGCATTAGAAAAGTGTGAAGTAAACGTGCACGGACTATATACAAAATGTACGTTTCACAGGCTGTTTAAAACTTTTTGTCTTCATTTCAATACGTTTTATTTGGTATAGTTGTAAAAAGGCACGAACGCGTCAATATTTTGAAGTTTATGTTATGATATTTGTAGCGAAATTTCAAGTTGGTAGTTTTGATTTCATGTCTGTACTGCAGAATACGGCAAATTAGCTAAACTTTGTTATATTTCAGTACAATGATCAAATATTCCCTTTGAGGCGTTGAGCGCCTGTTGTTACATTTCAGTTTAAATTATAAAGTTTTGATTTGCATCTTCTCGAATATTTCATTTTCCTCTATCTTCTTCTTCTCCTCCAATAACATTTAACTTATTTGTTTTCTTCTCAAATACATAAAATATTCATACGCTTCTTCCTTCTTCTCTTCAAACAATATTTAACAGATTACTGCTTCTTTATAATTGAACAATTACGTACATATTCTTCTCAAACACAATCAAAATAACATTCTTTATGACTCAATTATAATATCTCACTTGTGTGAATTTCTGAGGTTTCAAATCAGGAACTGATTTTAACTACTTAGTATATTTCTATGAGGTTTATATATCTGAATTAAAATAGTTCACACAACAGTAGTTGACACAATGTATACATTCTGAATTAAAAATTGTTGACATTTTTCGAATAATCTTTATATATATAATTCTTCTGTGCGTGTGTATGTCACTGAACTCCTCCTAAACGGCTGGACCGATTTTGATGAAATTTTTTGTGTGTGTTGAAGTGGATTCGAGAATGGTTTAGATTCACAATTCGGTCCACTACAAAATGTTTTTTTAATAAATTTTTTATTTATAAGTTATTGTTGATCTTGGAATGTTTTACATTGTATCCGGCAGACAGCGCCGCGATCGCGGTGTCGAATATCCAAAAATATTTCATTTTACTTCCAGTTTGTCCCGATAGTGGCGCTGCGATCAGATTCAGGAGAATTTCGTAACTTTGTGTTGTTATTGTGTTAAAATAAATCGCGTGCTAATTGAAACATTACATTCAGATGTAATTAGTGTGTGAAGGGTTTGAAGTGTAGATAAAAACTATACATTGTGCAAATTCGGTGCGGTATTGAAGTGAGTATTTTACATAAATTCCTATCAAATTTACACGTGCGTTGATTAACAATCATCCTAACCTAAAAATTTATTTGTGTAGTTAATTGATTTCATGACAAATTTTTAATATTGTTTTTATTTTAAATTGTTACTTATCGGAAATATTAAATTTAAAAAAATAAGAAATAAAATTATACATTATTTATCTAAAATTTGGTACAATAAATCCTTTCAGTCCTGTTACTTAATTAAAATTTTATCTTAAAGAAATTACTCATATTAGTTGTTGTGTATTTTTTTACAGTATTTTATTTTTACAGAAAAATGCCACGTCTCCGCGGAAGAGCAAAAAATATTGGTCGACGTACCCAAAATGCGCAATTGGTCCATAATCGTCGATTGAATAGAAGAGTTGAAGAACACTCGACGGATAATGACATATGTACAGGACAACGTCTGTCGGGTCCACTAGTAATGTATGAAAACTGCAAAATTAGAAAATTCCCAAAATAATTGTTTTAAATCGTATATAATTTACTGTGTAGAATTTCATAACAACAATAAAAAAAAACGTTTTATTGAATTAAACTGAATTTCATTTTATTAAAAGCTCCTGTAAGTAAATCAAGAAAAATGATTTTGTATTAATTAAATTGCAGTCGCAGGTCAAAAATATGCAAATATTTTAATATTTTAAGGAATTTAGGGAAAGTAAGAATGATCTTCTGAGGTATCTTAGATATTTTGAAGCAGCTCATGACAATTTCTCGAATTTAAATAAATTTATTTTTCTCAATGAGCCAGCTTTTATTATTTGTGTGCTGCGAAAATGCAAAATCGTCAGTTTTTAGTGTAACTGTGTAAAAAAAGACCCGAGAAACCTGTTATTTGCTTGTGGAAAATGACAACAATGTGTACCAAATGAATAGTGTTTGGCAACAAATAAAATGCAATTAACATTTTGTTGCCCCACCGGAGGGAACAGCATGTAGTTCTTGGTCATCGCAAAGAGTGTACGAGGCGAGACGACAGACAGTAGGGTCGGGTAGCATAAGAATGTGGCAAATTGGTAAGAAAGTACCAAATTTGGCACACTTCGTCTATAGACCACGACGAACAATTTAAGATCAGGAGTCACTTGAATGTGCCTCCTCTCTCCCCCGGCCTTCTTTCCGCTAGAAACAAAATGGTGGACAATAAAAATTTGAATTTAATATATTTGATCTTAGTAGGGGTAGCGGGGGATTTCACGATATAAATTCAAGATGGAGGTGATGAACTTTCGGTGCAAATGCATTTCCGGTGCACCGATGCACTTCCTATTTCACATGCTCTTCCAGTGCAATGGTGCACTTCAGGTTCGATTCCAGGTGAGTGCCATCTTAGGAAATTCTGAGTTCGATTCCCTCTTGGAGCATTTCTGGTGCGGGGTTCGATTCCTGTACAGAGCACTTATTATTTTTGGATTTTGTAATGTTTGTTTCCAGGATTACAGGGTTCGATTCCTGGTGACGACAATTGTGGAAATTTTTAGAGTTCCATTCCCAGACAGGGCACTTAATATTTTCTATTTTTGGATTAGGGAATGTTTGTTTTTTGGATTACCGGGTTCGATTCCCAGTGAGGGCATTTTTTTTATTCTCGTTTTTGGATTATCGGTTAGGTCAATTTTGGTTTTGGAATACCTGGTTCGATTCCCGGACAGGGCACAATTTTTTTTTCTGATTTCGGTATGACTGTTTTTGGATTATCGGATTCAATACCCAGACAGGTCACTGTATATATTTTTTATAAATTTTTGGGAAAACCGGATTTGATTCCCGGCCAAGGCAATTGTGGTGGCTGCGATTACATTCAGAGGGTAGTTACAGATGTCTTTTCGATGTTGACTCGTCGACAGAGGAGGAATGGAGGAAGGGGTAAATGCATTCACTTATGCAATCACACATGCTGCATCTGCCTCGTCGATGTCGCTCCATCGACTGCCACACCGCAATTAATGCACTCATCGGGTGCAGGTCAACAGATGAGGGGAGGGATGATTGCAGTTGCATTGTGTAAACAGATTATTGTGTAACTGTAATCGTGCAAAAATGCATATGTATAATCGTGCATTGAGTACATGCATAAATTGCAATTACCCATTACTCATTACACTCTTGCATAAATACTCATTATGCAATCATCAGCTCAGTACGTCCTCTCACCATGACAACAAGATCTAGACTGACCTTAGATTGAATATATCAAAAGGTTATACCTTAGTTCCACCAATTAGTTGCATGTGCTCCATCCCCTCCAATTACTCACTTTCGTTTGATCCAAAATTTTCCCATTAGCTAATTACTCACATGCATTCGACCATAATTTGTTTTGAAGTTTGCAAGAGTATTACAGAAATATATTTTTGTTTAAAAGTGTATAGGTTGTATTATTAGTATTATTGTTATTAGAAGTGTTTAATTAATACATATTTATTCCAAACACTTTATGTAACCCCTTGATTTAGTCTAAAAAGAAATTAAACAAAAAAACTGTTTTAAACATTATTTATTGACCATTAACCAAGTCACTATTGCTACAATCATTTATGTATTTTATATACATATCTTCTATATACATTTCCTCTACATACAGTACTCATTTTTCTGCATGCTAGATGGTCAAGCCTCGCAGTTGTAAGCCGAATCACTGCCCTCGCTGGTGAATGATGGTCTCGATGGTGAATGATGACGAATTAGAAACAACTGGTCTCGGAGTGGAACATTTTGAAGCAAACATTGAAGTTACTTGGTGGTCTACATATGTTGAAGCGGTGGTTGAAGTTACATGGTGGATAGAGCCACACAACAGATTTTGAAGTGGTGGTGGTTGAAGCAGCTGGTGGATGTTTATAACGGTTGAAACAGCTTGTGTTGGTTGACAGGTGATGGTAGATGTATCGGTTGATCAGCTGGTGCTAGTTAAAAGGTGATGGTAGAGCTGCTGGTGGCAGTTGACTGCTAGAGGTGGTGTCACTTGGTAGTTGTTATGCCTGGTGGTTGTTGATGATTAGGGGATAAATTTATTTTGGGATCTCATAATGCCCACAAGGTAATATCGTCACATTATCAGGTCCGACGTACTGTTAGTCGTCATTAATCGACAACACCACTTTATTTACACATTTAGTGAAGATCTCATGTCTATGCGAATGGAGGTGAAATTGGGTCCCCATAACCTGTGAATTTTTATTGAGGCAATCCACATAATCCCTGTACAGGAGGTATTGCTACACATTAGGATTTACCCCTTTGCTTTACACCCATACTGTTCATTCAAAACAATGTATGAATAAAGTTTAGGTCGTAGGCCTACAAGATGTGTGATGATGTGGCCACCATATTCATCCTTCATAACTCCTGTAACGCTTTTGTTCACCAACTGCGCATTATCTGGCGCATAGTTAGATGTGTCAAATCATGTACCCAAATCAGTGGAAATACTCTTGTAAGGGGAAATACTCTTGTAAATATCATTATGGTGAATTTCATAAATTAAACACAATTTGTATCAGAATGTAGCAGATGCAAAATCTGCTGGAAAAAAAAAATCTGTTTCATATATTTATAGTGAAAGTCGTAAAGGTACAATTTGGCTAAATATAAAATGGCATCACCAGTGTAAAAAAGGCTTGTTGAATGTAACAAAGACTAGATTTTCATCGAGGATTTGCCGTGCCTTGAATGTAGGTCGCCAATCAGTTCTTCTGCTGCCCCCGTAAATTATGTCATACCACGATATAAACCTGATGTCCTTTTCCAAGCGGACATTCTGCATTTCCATAGACTAAATTATTGTTTTATTTAAAAAGCAATTTCTGGAATGCATTCACAGCCTGACCATGTTTCTACATGTTGAAAGTGATGTACGGAGCTATCCACGCCTCCTGCTCAAAGCACAGAACACAATGAAAAGCATCGAGTTTGGCTCCCTACTTCAAATAGTGTTTCAGTGTTTCCCGGTAAATAACATAATTCTTCAGAGGTATGCCAGACACTGGGGCAAAAGTCAGATCAGTTAAGACATCTGGAAAAGACACATATACTTCCACGAAAAAACTTGTGTCCCCACAATTGTCTGTGTTGGCAAAATTCCACATCGAAAACACGCAAATTTTGACATTGGAATACATTCCACACAGATTGGACATGAGCGTAATCTGCATTGCTAATGCATTCGCCTTTCATTCAGTGGTGTCTCGTTAGGGCAAGCAAGGCAAGCAGTGCTTGCCCAGACAGTTTCCTCACACTGTTATATTAAAAATTAATATTAAATTCTAAATTATATTTACTTTAAGGTAACTTTTTACTCACGTGGCACATATTCTACTCGGAAAACAATACTGTACCATATAAGAAAACAACTTGTTCGTTGGCTAGCAAAACCAAGATGTTTGGATGCGCTGTAAGTAATGCTTTCAGCAGGTAGGTGGTCGCAATGGTTTTCCAGCCGACGGAGGGACGGCAGGGTAGGAAGACCATCCGGCGTGGGGCAGGAGCTTATAGCTGTGTGAACCTGTGTTAGAAGCTACGAAGGTAGTGCTTTCTTCACCGAACTGGAACGGACATAGCCGAAGCTGGCCTAGCAGCAGGCAGTTGGTGCGGTGTAGTTTACTGTAACTAGGTCGATGCGTGAGCAAGTTCGTGCGCACAACCCGAATCGTATTGTTTTTATTTAATTTAATTTTGGTGCTGAGAATGTTATACATATTCGTGCGCCATGTATACCGTACATAAGAATTATAAAATTACAGTATGAGACTAAGAACTGTTTAGATTAGTGAGTGCAACAGAAACATGTGGATGTAAGTGTGGTGTGTGGATTATGAGTGAAGCATTTTTCCAGCAGCGCTTTCACTTTTCAGGGAAGATGTGACATCATAAAAGAGGGTAGGCTGACACCTGTACTTACGATCATGACAACACGCAAGAAAGGTAATTTTGAACGAAATTTCCAAAAAAATGTTTATCAGAAACACTCGTGGTTAGCTGGATGTAACAGCCTAAACAAAATTGTTTTGCTGGCCATATTTATTGTTTTCAAAGGATGTTAACACGGGGACTGCAACTGGTTATTGTGACCTCAACAATCTGCGCAATGATGTTCAAAAACTCGAACGTTCTGAAGTTTACATAAATTCGTTTTTGTCTTGTAAAGAATTTGGTAAAAATAGAGTTGACTGCTTTCCATCTCTACACAAACGAATAATCATTTTTTTCTGTCTACACTTCTGTACGAACAAAATTGCTCCGTATGTAAATACCTCACTGTCGACGGGTATTAAAATAATATTGATTTTGAGTGGATGAGGTTCCGGGTTTGATGAAGGCATATTTGTAATATATTTCACTCGGGAAAATTTTATTTTTAAAAAATATGCGTATTTTACAAGCGGTGTATTTTATATTTAGGTACGAAAAATGTTTAAATGGCACCATTTTTCACCTTGAAATTCAAATTTTCCCATGGGAGGACCCCCGGACCCCGTCCTCCCTTTATTGGGGAGATAAACGCCCCTAGTGCCCCCTGCACACAACAGCTTGCCCATGAAATTATAGCACGCATTGCCATTGCTTTCATTATATTATGAAATGCGTCCTTGGGCGGGTGTGAGGTACAGCTCAGACTCTCCATAGAATTAACAAAGTCATAAGGAAATAGTCCCTTTCTTTGAGCCAAATCAAACTGTGTGTTGTCTGGAAACTGTGAGTGGGTGATACTCAACTGGGCAGAAGACAAGTTCCCTGCCAATGTCTCCAGAGATGAGCTTATGAAATTAAAAGAGAGTCAATGAAGCGCAATCGCACAGATCGCTTACCTCCCTGTGAGCTTCTCCCGTGGGGAATGTATTCTGTGATACACTTATAGTTTTTAAGGTGGTTCTAATCACCTTGATATCACCCGGATTTTCGATTTCCACGGTTGCATCAGGTTGCGCGATGTGTCTCTCAGCCAATGGTTTCATACGTAAGTGGACATCATAATCCTGCACATTATGGAATACAGCTATAAGTTGGCTTTTCTTAAGTCTGAACAAAGTATTGCATTCATTATGTGAGCGACTTCTCTCTGCGTCCGTCAAATGATCACGGTCGATCACAAAAACTTTTCCGAGCAGCTTATTACAAATGTGGCAATTGTTTGAGCCATAAGCCTAGTTCTCTCGGCTATCGTCAATTGCTTTATTGGAACAGTTACGCTGTATATTTCTGCAACCCGTTTTGTTACTTCAACTAATTTGTCGAGCATCCTGTACATGCAATTTTCACCCACAAACTCGTGTTACTTTGTTCAACTGAAATCATGCCCACACGCGAGCAGAATGCTACAAGCATATGGTACATGTTTTTTGGTGGCTGTGGTACTGCTAACGTCATTAATTGGTAAGCAAGTGGACATGGGTTTCAGATAAACCTCAGTAACACAGTATGCAGCAAAACCCATTCTTTGCTGATTGACAAAATTCTTTAATTTAAGGTACTTATCTTTCTCAGATGGAAAAGTACATCTCACAGCATCGTGTTGTTGTAATAAATATTTACGTTTTGCGAATTTCTCCTCACTTACAGAGTACTGGAGACAATGATCTCAAATAAATTTCTTACACATCTTATTACTCAACTGACTGTAAAGCAGTCGTGACCTACATTTGAGCATTGCAAAATGCAAGTAGGCGGAACTACCACTAGCATGAATGTCTAACATTTTTACATGTCGATCACATCGAGCAGGATAAATGTGGATCATCAAAGGGTTCATCAACAATATTCCTATCTTTGTATACCACAGAGTTAACATTAATTGAAATATCATTGAGCTCCTCGAAATGTCTGATCTCATGTAACAGTACAGGAGTAGACAATCCCTTAGTATTCAGAACATCGCAAGATTTTGGATACGAATAGATATTGGTGAGATTGTTTGTGGCAGGAAATAAAGATGCTACTACCGCGTACTAGATGAACTGGTCATCCGAGCACTATACATTAATGCAGGCCATCCTATTGACAACGAACTTAAGCAGGTCTGTGTGAGATGCACCTATGGTGAATGGTCTGTATTGCGAAATGCAAATAGGTCTATCCATCTGCAATATCAGCTTTATTCCCCAGCCCGCTACCTCGCGCAGAAAACTCGCTAATTTCTGTGATGTGATGAGGAACGATGTTTTCCCGCATTTCACTGACATCGGATGAATGGAGGACGGATGTGGCTTTACTGCAAAAGTAAAACATCTCCGTAGTATTCTCCACAGCAACAATGTTCTTTAAAAATTTAACCGCTACACAGGCGTAAATTTTGAAAGCCCTGGGTGCCTCATCTCTGATGGTCAAAACAAATGCCTTGAATCTCTGGAAATAGGTAACAATATCTATCTCGGTTTTAAATCTATTGCTATGCATCTGCACATCGTCCAAACGCTGTATCTAAAATGACATAGGCGAAGTCGGACGATGAAGATACGTCGGACGTCGACGAATCGGAATTTGAATAGGTTTCCGATCTGAACGATGAACCAGAATAACTTTCTGAATTGGATGATGACTCAGAAGAACTATCTGATCCCGAACTAACGCGACGACGCTTACATATTGAGGGGCCTGTCTTAATAATAAATTATTTCTACTTGGCAAAGCAACTACCCAACAACCATTCTGGAACAAAAGGGATCACACAACAATTATAGACGCATGAAACAACAGTAAAGATACCTGAAAAATAAAAACGGTGTACGGGTGTTACTGTGCGCCTCTCCTCTTAAAATACTTTTCTTTCCCGAACCGATTTTCAACAGACTCGTTATAAATATACAACTTAGCAAGAACATTTGACTTTTTTGACAATATGGATGCTTACTTTAAAAATGGCGTCCATTAAAAAAATTATAGCACTATGTCGTTCCTCGGCAGCAGTTTAAATTATTTTTACCAATTTTTGTGTGCTAACAATGCATCGTGTAAGCATTTAAATTTGATAAGGGTATTGTTGTTGGTCCGCCATTATGAAAGATATTATTACATAAAAAAAAGTTTTTATATTATATCTAGGAACCTACTCAAATTAATGCTACCCAATTTTTAGTGTAAGAAATGCTATGGTAGGCCATGTAAAAATTTGCGATGTGAATAGGTAAGACGCTTATTTTCAAAATGCCAGTCATATTAATTTTTAGGTTGATTTGTTACAACTACAACACCGTTTGACCAGTTTCGACCAAACTTGGTATGCTGTAAGTCACTGTTATAAACATCAACTATGCTGATACATAGCCTTCTTTTGTCTGCAATTTTTTGGATAGCTCCACACGAAAAAATTAAGTTTTTATATCAGATCTCGGGAACAAATAAGCCGATTTGCACCAAATATGGCATAAAAATAGTATATTAGGAAGTCATGTAAATTGTTATAGTTTAAATAAGTCAGGCTCTTTGCTTAAAAAATGGCGGCCATATAAATATCTTAGTTAAGTGTACTATATCTACGAACTATTGGAACCAAATTTCAACCTAATTTTGTATTGTGGCAATATCTATTAGAACAATCAAATATATCTTCGCAGATTCTCTTACCCCGCCAATTTGTAAGACAATACAACATGAAAAAACCAGAAGTTTTTATGCCAGATCTCGGAAACAATTTACCGATTCATACAATACTTGACAACCAAGTAGCACTACAGCCAGCCATTAAATATTTGTTTTAGGTGGGTCGGACACTTATTTTCAAAATGGCGGTCAATTAAACATTTTGGCGTATTGTGCTAATTCTATGAAATAATGTAGCAAATTCCAAGTTAACTTTGCATGCTAGTAGTATGTATAACAATTATAAAATAATTTTACAGACTCTCTTTTATCCACCATTTTGTAACATTGCACAACATTAAAAATTAAAATTTATGTACTATCATTAGAAACAATCAGTCTAATTATACCAAATTTGGCAAATCCGTAGAACTTTGGCAAGCCATGTAAACTGGTACGTTTAGATAAGTCAAGCACTTATTTTTAAAAAAGGCGCCCATATAGACATTTTAGTTTAGTATGTGAAGTATCTATGGAACTACGTAACCAACTTCAACCCAACCTTGTAGCCTGACGGTATCTCTTCCAACAACAATGTATGTCTACAAAGCTCCTCTTTTATTTCACAATTTTGTAGGACTGTGTCATATGAAAAATAAAGCTTTTATGTCATCTGTGAAAACACTCCACTGATACTCGCCATAACCAGGCGACAAGTTATTCTTTGGTAGTCCATCAAAAATTTAAATTTGTATGACGTAAGGGGATAGAGAGATATTTTCAACATAACCGTCGGGTAAATATTTTAGGTTAGTATGCCATATGTCCCAGCTAATTTCAACCAAACTTGATATGCTGGCAGTGTCTATGTCAAACATGGAATGTACTAATACATAACTTTTTGTTCGCCATTTATGAAGATAGCAACACATTAGAAAATGAGGCTTTTATTCAATATCTTGGGGGCAGATCAATCGATTCCCGTCTACCTTTGCACTCAATTAGTGCTACAGTAGGACACGTAAACTCAAAAGAATTTAAGTTACTCATATACTTGATTTTCAAAATGACCGCCCTGTAAATATTCCCCATTAGTAAACCGTTTCTTCCAAAAATTTAGAGCGATTACAACCAATGTTGATGCTCCTAATCATACCTACGTAAGGCATGCCAGATTAACATACGAGGGGTTCTGTGTTCTAGTCCTGGGTAAGGCACGTGTGTATTTGTAACTGTCTCATTATTATTGCATATGTTTTATTTCCATATCAAGTGTATCTATCAACAAGACGTCAAGGCCTATTTACAGCCTACGCATTTAAGAATTTCATCAAAGCTGTTATAATCCATATAGAGGGGAGTAAGCTGTTATAATCCATATAGAGGGGAGTAAGCTGTTATAATCCATATAGAGGGGAGTAAGCTGTTATAACCCATATAGAGGGGAGTAAGCTGTTAATTCTGAAGACTTTCCAGATTTTTCGCTTTGTAGTGTTTAGGCAATATTGCAGTAGACGTAACAAGCATATTCGTATACATTTATGCAATGAATATTGGACACGCAAACTGTAACCATGTGTATAAGCGATCATAGTTTTGCCACGATATTCAATGGTTAAAATTCCGTCGTAACTTAAGTACCTAATTACACGCAGGATTAATCAAATACATTTTGACGTGAATATGTCTTAAAATTTGGCGACCATAGTGGGAGGCAATCCAGAAAAGTCTATGATAACAAAATCGGGAAGATACAGTTTGGCATTGCAGCTCCGAATCTATCGTTTACATTCAAAATTCAATTACACCACTCGATTCCCAAAGTATCAAAGAATATGTTACGTTGAGGGAGGACTGCGAAACATCGTGTGTGTGTGGGGGGGGGGGGGTTGCCGCAATTTTGAGTTTGTTTCGCCGCGTCTCTTGACTTCCACGTAGTACAACTTTTGACTAGGAGAAGCTACGACGCTCGTTTAAGTTTCAGTCCACAGCTCTCGTCAAGATCAATCGATTGCCCGTATAAAAACATAGGCGTGTCGTAGTTATGGTGAAATTGTATGAGTTTAATATAAAAAAAAATTAAGAACACAATTTCGACCTATACTCGTCAAAAATCCACGTCGAAATACGGAAATCGTATACGGTTGGAAAGAGCATCTCGAACGCAATCCAGTGATACACATAAAACCCCATATAATGGAGTGAAGCGGGGCCGGGAACGTAAACATCAAGGCGTGCGAGCGTGTCAACTTCACGCAAAGCAAACGGCCGTGTCCCCAACACAGCAAAACCCTTTTTTTTTTTTGTATGGTGGGTTCTAGGGCCTGAGTACACGTTGTATAAGATGACTCACCTGGCTCGTACAAAGGAACATCCAGATACTTGCAGACTCCACTGGACGTGTTTGACGTTCATTTCCGTCCCGAATGCTCGCCATTAAAAAAAAAAAAAAAAAACTCGCGTGTAACATTATGTAAAATGCCATCAATTATAGCGAAACTGAAACACGCTAGGTTCAACCTACCGCGGTGCTTTCGAGGTTGCTTTTTTTTTTTTTTTTCTGCCTAAAGCCCAGCACAGCAGAATTATAACCTTTTAGGGTTATCGCAGTGTCCACTTTCTTCATGAATAGTGATGAGGACATACGAGCCTCGCGTTACTTCCGTATACGTCTGCCCGAGGAAATCGCTGCATATCAACTCCGGACGAAACTCTGGTGATTGCCGATGATTACAGACAGGCGCTGCTTGTAGCGCCGAGGATGTACACACATCCCTCGGCGAGCGTGTCTGCGGGTCCTCTTACGGCGAACAATGTTTACAGACAGAAGAGCGGGAGTCAATTAAAAATTTGATAATTTAAATTGAGGCTTTTTTTTTCTAAAGGCTGTTCACGATAAAGTGAGAACTTTTGAAATCAAGCCGTATAAAAAAATCACTGCCCCTACCGGAATTAATTTGGCCGCATAGTTGGTAACGATGGATATAGAGTAGTTCCATATCTTAACGTCGCATTAAATTACTTCTTTCGCTTTCTGTTTTGTTTTAATACATCGAAATGTAAAAACGAGCAGAATTATAAAATATTTACTTTCCTAGTAATTTCACTGTTTCACTTGACCGACGGATGAATAAAGTGACGAGGTCCATGGCAATGTTAATTTTTTCTTATGGCGGAAGAATGCATGAAGTGCATACAAGTAGATCTTTAGCAGGGCTTTATTTTACCGTGAGCATCCTCTATCAGCGAAATTATACAAAGCGATTATCACTAGGTAGAAATTCCACCCCGCTAGCATATCAAATACTAAACATTTATTACGTTCATAATTGAATGAGTAGTTTTACACCGCCTGGTGATATAATAATCGAATAACTTTGTGTGTGTATGTGTGTACTGATTCACAGATGTTCAGATATATTGTAACAAGTCGCCTGGGTCGTATCAGATTTAGTAAGGGATGGAGATCCCAATAAAAATTTAAAAAATAATTAAATTTTTTGCTATATTTACAATGCATAAAAAAATTCACTCGTATTTGTTATATTATAACATTTAAATAACCTATGTTTACTATTAATACTTATTCCTATCAGAGACCTCAATACTTAATGTTAATTCCTACTATAATTGTAGTCCATCACTATCTTTATACTAGTTGCATCCACATAATTCTCGCATATAACTTACATATGTATGATCAAAATGTCCATTGGCACACATAAACATAATTCCAAAAGTATTAGTATTTAGTATAAGTATTTAGATCTCATCGTATATTAAACACTACAATAGCAGGATCATGTGAAGCATATTACAAATAAAATAACCCTAGCCATTGGAGCACTCTTATAAATTAAGAGACTTTGTGCGACATAGATGTAGACTAAAACTTTTATTACAGCCTAATACATTCCCATTTAAGTTACCTTAATATGGTATGGATAAACTATAGTAAAAATCAACTGCATGAATTAGAAAAATTACAAAATAAAGCAATAAGAAATGTTTCCAAATTTCCTCCTAGTACCAAAATAAGATGTTATACATAGAAACAAGCATTATGCACATAAAATTATGCGCAGACATGAACTCCCTCATATTATTAAAAAAAATAAAGATAATCTCACTTTGAACAATCTAAAATTCACATCAAGAGAGACAATCCACAGGCACTAAACAATACATGTAAAAAATCTGGAATTACCACATACATCAGCAATTAAATATGGATACAAAACTTTTCGGTTCCTGACAATCCAAAAATTTAACCAACTGCCAAAAACTGTAACGTCTTGTACCAACCAACTAAAATAAAAAATAAAAAAAAACTAAAAGAATTATTATGGGATAGGTACAAAAATGATGAGTGAATATTTATGTAAATTTAATTTATCCCTTTTGTATCTGCATTATAATAACTTGTTCATATTGCAATTTATAGTAGCATCATGGCTTAAAATGTATTTTTAAATAATCTGTCACCTGATATCAAATAATATTTTTTTTTGGAACTGTAGTTGATCTTTCTATTCCTGTTATGTAAAATGTATTTGCATTGTATGTTTTGAAAGGCCTATTATAAGTTCCTTCTTCTATCTTGTTTAATACTCTAAGTTATTGTTTATGTATTGTATGTTACTATGCATGCATCACAAACTGCCATAGTGTTATTTGTGTACCATTTCCCCTTTATGAACAGGGTTGTTCATGGGAAATTGCAACAAATAAATAAACAAAGAGAAAAAAAAGTCTGCCAGTCACACCTCCACTCCCACTTTCTCACAGCCCCGTCAGTAGTATGTACGCTGCGATTCTGGCGCAATGTATTTTTAATGGGAGCTGTGTGGTTGTGGCTGTGGCCGGGGGTCTTCGGCTCGACTCGGAGGTGCTCAGCAGCCTTCGTCTCGGGTTTGTCGAATGTATCCGAAGGTACTCAGCAGTTACACCCACTAATTATTCAAGCATATATTTTTTTCTGGCAGCCATATTGGTTTTATAGGTATAGGGTATGTCAAATCCTAATTCTGTTTTTACTATCATATTTAAAAAAATGTAATTAAAAATTCTTGATTTCTTTTTATATTGTGCCAAAATTATACATAGGGTAGAGCGGAAATATACTAAAGTCTCTCATTCATTTACTATATTTCCAGCCCCCTCTCTTGAAGACTAATTAATACACTATGCCAGAAACTGCAAATTATTCACTGCTCCGACAGTTTTGTAGGCATAAGTGTGAAACTCACAATTTTTAAAATGTGTGTATTTGTGACTAAACCAAGCCCATCATACTAATAGCGACCACAAGCACGAGTAAGTTATAATCATGGTATGGATCAGCATCTACCAACACTTTTATAGGCTTAATTGGCCTTAATTTAAATGCCAGTACTGCCAGGCTCTGGAGACCTGGAATGTACGAGGGTGATAAATATTCTTAACTTTCATACTCTTCTTGGCCATCAATCCGTCAATCTTTCGTAATCCTTCCATCACGCTTCCACAATCTTTCCATCACTCTTTCGCAATCTTTCCATCAATCTTTTGCAACATTTCCACCAATCGTTCAATCTTTCCATCAATCTTTCGCAATCTCTCCATCAATATTTCGCAATGTTCCCATCAATTTTTCGATCGCTCTCGCAATATTTCTATCAATCCTACAATCTTTCCCTCAATCTTACAACCGTTCCATCAATATTCCGTCCAATCTTTCAATCAATCATCAATCCATATTCAATCCATGGGTTAGGTCGTATGTCCCCCAACCATGCATATTAAAACAAAACATTCATAAACTGCCCTCAAAATTTGTACGTGACGACGGACTTATTGTTTTATATGCAGTCCACTATTCATGCATTTTTTGTACTTAAAGTCTTGATTAATATCCTGTATGCGGATATTTATCTTAATATTTGAGTGCTCGTGGCACCACTTTAAAGTTCGGAAGGATGAAAGGATACAACACATAGAAAATAAATGTAAAAAAAAAAAAATTATTTTATTATAATAATTTATTATTATTATGTAATTACAATATCAGAAGAAAGAAGTTCATCACATCAAGCGATAAAACCCCTCCGCTTCAATTCCCTAATGATTTAAGATATATCGTTACTGTGTGGGAAATCTCCACCTTGAAAACCAAAACTGGCATACCTACACTACTATTAACTAGAGTTGTTCGATATCATAAAAATTTAATATTGATAATTTTTCAAACAGTTAGGGCCTACTCGGTATTTTCGGTATACCGAAATGAGCGATAATACCGAATTAATTGATAATGCCGAAATAATCGATAATACCGAAATAATTGATAATACCGAAAATCTCGATAATACATATATTTCGATAATATTGTACATTTCGATAATACAGAACATTTCGATAATACCGAAAACTTCGATAATATCGAAACCGATATACTGATATTTTTCGAAGTTATATATCGTTCGATAAGTTATTTCTCATATCGATAACTATCGATATATCGATATTTTGAACAGCCCTACTATTAAAGTGTGCATATTTACCAAATTACGTACGATTTGGACCATTTCTTCTTGGTGCTTCACTTTTTTTTGCCACCCACTGTGTACTGTAATTATACATTCTCTCACTTATGAATATTTGTGGGACACTCTGTATATGCACTGAACACAAAGTATTACCACAAAAATCCTGCTGATTGACTACTTTATTCATTTTGCTATAAAAATTCAGCAAATAAATTTACAGCCAATTAACTAAAATCAGCGTTAATTTAAATTTTTATAAGCACATTAACGATACTTGTCAGGCGAATTACATTTTTTGTTACAGTTTGCTAGACATTAATTTTCTTAATTGTCCCCATTGCCCAGATTTCGTAGCAATTGTTTTAATTTCCTTGGATATTAATATTAAAAACAATGACGAAGTAAAATAAAACCCATACATACAAATTTTGAAGACGACAGCGGAATCTGCAGATGGAGATGGAGAAATAGATATAAAATATTACGACGATGAAAAATTTCTAACCTGTAAAGGATTCCGTTAAGGGAGAAATTGTTATTGCTCGCAAGGTTTAAAAATATATAAACATCAATTTTCAAATTGTATTTTGGACAACATTTCTTAAAGCAAGCAAGATTTCCTAACAGGCATAGCTCCTTTACCAGTACCTCTTAGATGTGTTCACAAAGACGAACTTCACGTTTTTATAAATAAGTTTATCTTCCGACAAGAGAAAATGTAGGTCGTTAGAAGTGACAAAAATTGAGTAACAGTGGAAAATAAAACTTTTATTAAAATATACATATTTGTCAGTGAATCGTAACTTAAAAACTAAGAACATTTTTACCGCTTAACTGTTTATTAACAGGAACTTAATAATTTATTTCTCTTTTTATCTTTTACACAATTCAGAGTGTGTGTGTGTGTGTGTCTATATATATATATATATATATATATATATATATATATATATATATATATATATATATATATATATATATATATATATATATAATTTTTAAGCGAATTAATTTTAACCAGTTATTATAATAGATCCACTATTACATAGGTTATATATATGCGTCGGTTAAGTGAAACTGTCAAATTATGTTTAAATTAAACATCTAACAAACCTGCTAATTTTTATACTTCGATAGGTTAAAAAACTAACATAAAGCGAAAGAAACTATTTAAGTTATCAGAAATGGTTACCTAACACTTTTTATTTGACGTTAAGATACGGAACTACTTCCCATCCATCGTTACCAACTTTACTGGGCGCATGTCACTCAGGGCGCCCCTTGAAATATACGCAGGTAGTGGCAGTGACATTTTTCTAAGGTTGATTTCAAAAGTGCTCACTTTATCGTGAACATGAATGCATTGTGTATGTTCAGAGTATGGCGTGTCGATTGATTTGCTCCGACGTGCCTGAACATTGGCATGGACTCGTTCTTGGTGTAAGTGGTTGGGAATTGAAACGTTGGAGAACGTCTGAAGCGTCCCCCAGCCCTTGCAGCGAGTTGACGTAGTGAACGATGAGACAGCATCGGCGACCGAGGGTCGTCGGGGCGAAGCGTGCGATAAGAGTTAAGTTGGCTGGAGTGGCCGTCGTGGATGATCGAACATCTCTGCATCCCCCGTATCGTCAGCGGGGGAACTTGATCAAAGTTGCGGCATCTCTGGGGTTGGGGACACGAGAGCCCACTTTGTTTTGGGGTGCGAAAACAAGGAGATGACTTATCGCAGCCACTTACACTCTGTTCTTGCTGGGAGTCTCGTAGCTTGAGAACAATAGTATCTCGCTCACTACACAACTTGCAGCTTTCTCCTTTACAGAGTCATGTCCTTGGCTTCGCTGTGTACAGGATTATTCTGAACAGATGCATAAGTGGATTTTTACACATACTTTGAACCCCCTTTTCAATGTCAATACACCAGTACATTTGTATTTTTTACAGTAAAATTGTACTGTGTATTGAGTGAAATAAAAAATGTATACTTTTACACTGATGTACGTGTTTTAATACAACATTGGTATGGTTGTAAAAATACACAGATTTGGGTATTAATACTTCATGTTCATGGATTTTTACACGTTCTTTCAAATTTGTAAATTTACATCCCTCTTATTGTTAATATACCAATACATCTGTGTTTTTTATAATACCATTGTACTATGTTATGAATAAAGTTGTACATTGCTGTAAATTTACACTTTACATGTACTGTACCTGTTTTTTTCTTCTATTTTCACACAGTAAATGTAAAATTACCAAAAGTTGTACATGCATTTTTATACTTTTTTTACAGTGTTCAACTTTGTGAGATGATTCGTAATGAAAAATGAGGTAGAGAACACAATACTGCCTATTGCGTAATGAGAGAGACACGCCTTTCAAAATTGATGACCAAAATGATTTATTTTCAAATGTCGTAAACCACGCGAGATGAAACTACAAATTCGTGAATAGTGTGTTAATCTTGATTTGAATTCTGCCACCTGTGACCTTTCGGTGGGTAAGAACATTGTTAGCCGTTAGGAAATCAGAGGGTGCCATATCAATACAGGATGTTCGCGGTAAAATGAGAACTTTTCAAAGCCCTGCTTAACATCTGTTTCTATGCACGTTGTGTAGTTTCACGCTTTATGCAGAATTATCATTGTCATCAGCCTCATCCCTTTATTCATGAATCGCTCGGGTGAAATTGTGACATTATTAGAAAAGTAAATATTTTTCAAATCTGCTCATTTTTAAACTTTAATGCATTGAAAAAACAGAAAGCGAAATAAATAATTTAAGTCGTCACAAATGGTTATCTAACACGACTTATTCGACGTATTTTTATGGAGATACTTTTCCTCCATGGTGACCAACTTTACTGGGCGCGTGTCACTCACAGCGTCCGTTGAAATATTTGCAGGTAGGAGAAGTGAATTTTTTATAAAGTTGATTTCAAAAGTGCTCGCTGTATCGTGAACAGCCTCTAACTAACCAGCAAAAACGTGTTCCTTGTGGGAGTTTCTCGACTACTATGACGCAATGAACATGTGTAAAGTGAAGCGACACAAAACGTTGCCTTGGTACAACACAAAGGCGAAAGAATTCCTCGGGAAAACATGCAACCTTTGAAAGGGTTGCCAGCAAGGTATCCAACCTAATGACGAGCCGAATCGTGGCAGAGGGCAGATACCAAATCACGCTAAACACGATATTCGCGAATTTGCAGTCTCATTTCGCGTAGGTTCCGACATTTTGCAAACAACTCATTTTAATCCTCTCCCTTAACGTGAACGTTCGGTTATATAGGTTGTATCGTATTTTCTACATCAGTTTCTAGAACAAATCGTCCCTCAAAGTTTGTACGTGAAGTTATATAGGTTGTATCGTATTCTCTACATAATTTTCTAGAACAAATCGTCCCTCAAAGTTTGTACGTGAAGTTATATAGGTTGTATCGTATTCTCTACATCATTTTCTAGAACAAATCGTCCCTCAAAGTTTGTACGTGAAGTCATATAGGTTGTATCGTATTCTCTACATCATTTTATAGAACAAATCGTCCCTCAAAGTTTGTACGTGAAGTTATATAGGTTGTATCGTATTCTCTACATCATTTTCTAGAACAAATCGTCCCTCAAAGTTTGTACGTGTAGTTCAGTATTAGCCTCAATATTATTTTGTAGGCCACCGACATGACATTAACTTACTTTTTCGACGCAAAAAAAATCGTGGAATATGGAAAGTTATGGTGTTAAACAAGACAAGATATAAATGACTGTAGCAGCTTCTGGCAAACTTTGAGATCCGGCCAGATTTTAAATGGTACAACCTAGCCTGCAACCCAGGGACGTGCATTAGTGAATCGGTGACGTAATTATAATAATTTCTTTACGACCCTGTGAGCTTATATTTTTTTAATTCTGGAGACTTGTTAATAGAGCCAATATTTTACGGTGAACAGCGATAAAACCAAAATAACGCCGAAATGCCAATTATACACCGCCTAACACTCAAATTTCAGTTGAAACCCAAAATATGCGAAATTTAGCGAAAATATATTATTATATTTGAGAAACCATGGCCAACAATCTGTATCCAAAAATGTATAAATTGAGTGATGATAAGAATGATTTAAGTTTTCAGATGATGGGAAGAAAAAAAATTATTTTAAGCTTTTGTCTTTTAGGTTGAGTGAATAACAGCAGCACATATTGAATACTATGTGAATGAGAAATGATCATTTAATGAGAATAGATAATTTGTAAAAGCAAATATAAAAATATTATTTTATTTCCAGTACTGAATGCTTTTGTTCTCTCTATAAAACCATATCCAAGTCATTCTCGTAGGAGCGTGACAAAAAATCCACACTGTTTTTACGAAGGAACAAAACCTTTCAAAAGTAATTTCTTTAACCTATGATAATGCTCTGCGTCATCTTTGTTCAAATAAATTGTTTTCGCTTGTTTATGCAATTGTATAAACATGATAAAAATTTTAATGGAAATATGCATTTAAGAATAAACTATCAACCATTTTTAATAATAAAATTGCATTAAAATAACACAGTACAATGTTGGCTCTAATAATGCGCAATTTTAGTTATGACGTTTCAATTTCTAAGACTTTCATAATAAAACCGATATCACCGAACTCAAGTATTTTAAACAATTACATTTGCCTCAAAATAACACTACAAAACCTTGCCCCTACATATTAAGTAACAGGAATCAGTATTAGGCTATATAAATATACAGCAAGATTTCGCGACATCATTAGAAGATTAGAGTGGACGTTATATTCCTTTAAATACTGTAGCCGATGTTATTTGTTTATCGCTGTTTCTCCTGCAATCAACTTTCCCTTTGTTTACTTGGTTCATTTCATTCGTCGATCTTATCGCCAGATACTTATTACTGTCTCAGAGTTTGTGCATGACGCGTCAAAAACCTGGAACAATCACAAACACAACTAGAAAGAACGAACGCTTGAATAATAATACTCTCTCTCTCTCTCTCTCTCTCTCTCTCTCTGCATGATGATGCGCAGGTGCTAGTTTCGCTCATTTATTATTATTTTTTTATTTATACGCCAGCAAAATTCTGCTGTGCTGCTGGTTAGTAATTAGTCGCGTAGGAAAATTATTGAAAAATCATTTATTCTGGGAACAAATATACAGGAAATGCAGATAAACAGCCAGCATATGGTTACTTTATGTACGAAAACAATACGGAAACAGGATGCATATTCCCTAAGAAAATTTAAAAAATAATTTAAAGCACTTTGCTAATATTCCTGTGTCTACCTGAGAGGGTACGAAAGGGATATAAGCAAACGAAAAAAAAACTGGAAAGAGCTACGGTGTGCGATTTAACTTTTTTTTTCACTGATATGCACGTGACCTCAAAGGCTCTTGTGTCAGAAGCGTAAAATCTCGAGTATTTTCTGCGGACGTTGACGGTAATGAATTTTTTCTATAATTCTTTTTTTTCTCCTAGCGGGCGATCCAGTTCCGACGCAGCCCTGACTGTACCGTGCGGTAATTCATTAGCTAAATTACCGACTCCCATGATGTCGGCCGACTTCAAAGGCAGAACATTCCTGCCGCCACTTCAGCTCCGCTCCCCACCAACCTCCCTCTCTTTTCCCCCCCTTCCCCACCAACCAGTACCCCCACCCCCCCTTCCCGGCAAACATCAACCGTCACCTGCACGTCACGGCAGTGCCTATCCGGGACAGTGCCTATTCGGGACGCGACATCCTGTTGTCTTGCATCTTTATTCGTGACGGAGGTGTGTTGCCAACGTAGCTGGGGGGAAAAAAATTCCTGTAAGGCTGGATTCACAATTGAAAGCATAATATAAAGGTTGAAGTAAAGGAACTGCCTGTGGAGCACTGCACCCGGCTATACAATGAGAAGAACTTATAATAAAGTAGTACAGACACCATAAAAATGTCCAGAAAAGTGCGATTTATGGTGTATATGAAAGAATAATGTATATGTTTTGCAACATCATAAAACATACTTTTTAAATATAAAATAAATAATCGATTATAATAGTTTGTATTTTTAACAAAATTTAAGCGCATTTCCATTTTGGATACTTCAGAACTCCGAATTTGCAAGAAAATCTTCGTCATCTAATATCGTCATAATGTTACTATAATTGTGTGTAAGAAAGTTGTAATACTGTAGGAAATAATTTATATATAACTATTTTTATGTGCGTCCATTTGTCACAAACATTTATGGCTGAAACTGACGCGAATAAAGTTATTTACAAAACTGATCTGATACATCATTACTATGATTTTATTACACATTATCACAGTAAATATTATGACGATCTTTCTTGAAGAAGATCCATAGCCATCTACGACCCTCTGGACCACCCCCCCCCCCCCCGGCAGACTCCTTGAACTTTACATCGATCCCCCCCCCCCCTTCCTAACTAAGGAAATTCCTCACGCACCAGTCCTACACAACCTCATCACCTGTAATTTTGTGCAGGAGTGATTTACTTTGGTGGTGATTCTTGAGCTGGTCATGGACAATCCGATCCTTTCCTTTCTTCTCATCTCGAGTCATTTCTTTTTCTTCTTAACTTCAGGGTTTCTTCCAAGTTACAAGCATCATCACTTTTGGCATAGTCAGTCCATCGATACGATAGTATTCCGTCTATTAATTATAACTCCTGTCTCTTTTACTGAAACCCATTTTATGTATTCATTACATACACATTTCATTTTTACTATTGGATCATTCTTAATCACATCATCCAATCGCCAATCATTTCCTCCATCACTCTACTCATTCAATTCGGGGTTAACTTATTGTCAGTACTTCTGTGTTATGTGACCCAGTGGAGGTTCAAACCCTCAAATAACTGAGAGAGGGTTTCTTCCTCCCACGTATATATGTATATAGCTGTAAATAGTACTTTAATAATAAAACCCCTATGGGCACTAGAAAGACCCTTAAGGGCATGTTATTGTTCATTATATATTTTTGTTGATGTTAAGTGTATATATTAGAAAATTAAGTTCTATTAAATGTTTGTTCAATTTGCAGTTGTTAAAATTGTATAACACATTTATTTGTAATTCATGATCCCCTAACTTGCCATTGTAGTATAGGTTTTTTCAACCTTTTTCCTATAATGAGTATTGTATGATATATTTTATTTTCTGGTAGGATTTTAATTTTTTAAGTTAGTTTGTACATAAGGAACCTAAAAATTGGCTGAAGATGAACATAAAATTGTAAGGCAAGAAAATTAAAAATAATTAATATTTATAATTTCTGATTGAATAAAGATAAAAAGAAAGAAATAAAATCTCAAGATTCAAGTTGGTGTTGCTAGTTCACAGGTTTCCCCGTTAGATCCATTGATTGAAGATGAGGTAGACAGATCTCGCTGGCTGCGTACAACCAATCTACGAGTCCCAACATTGAACTGCTTTTCTGACAACACGTCTAGCGAAAACGGCGTGGATAGGATTTCAGGTTAGAAGACTGATTTGGAAACAATTGCTTAGAGATGTTTGTATACTTCATCAAACCAGTTTGCGACTGTTCACAGTAAAATGAGAACTTTCGAAAGCCCTGCATAAGATCTATTTGTATACACGTTGTCTATTCTTCCGCCTTATGTAAAATTAACATTTACGTGGGCCTCATCACTTTATTCGTGCGCCGGTCAAGTGAAACTGTGAAAATATTAGGAAAGTAAATATTGTACAGATCTACTCATTTTTACACTTCGATGCATTAAAAAATACAAAAACCGAGCGTAATAACTTAAGTTGTCATAAACAGTTACCTAACACTTTTGTTCCACTTAAATATATAGAACTAATTTCTTCTCCGTCGTTACCAACTTTACTGGACACATGTTACTCACTGCGCCAGTTGAAATATATGCAGGTAGGGACAGTGAATTTATTCTAAGGTTGATTTCAAAAGTGCTCACTTTATCGTGAACAGCCTTTAAAGCAGTTTGATTGAATTCAAACTGATAAACGTATTTAATTCTCATAATAGTGCGTGTCAATTATAAATTACGATACAAACAAACACGTTCATCACTGTTGACCATGTGACTTTGGCAGTTGCGTGGAATTGGGGTAGGTCGACGTTGGGTGCATGCGCAGAAGACGTATAAGCAGTCTGCCTCATCTTTAGTCTATGGTTAACTCTGGTGATTTATGGAACCTGCATCTACTGGAGAAAATTATTGTCCCGCGACTAACTGGGAAATATAGAAGATTCAAATTGCTTGCAATTCCTCCATAATCTATGAATCTGAAGTGTTTTTTCCATTACATTTAGAGTACATTTATTTCGTAAATGCAGCAACTTCGTCTGAGCAGCCTTTATGAATGTTTTTATTTATTTTTATAAATTCTTATGTTAGCGACCGAATAGCCTATCGACGCAAAGATGGAAACTGAATGAAGTTATTCCATGAAAGGAAGAGCATACAATGAAATTTAAGAAGTGTCTGGTGTTTAAATGATGCCGTGAGGTCAAATTTTACAAGATGCACTAAGGAGTTGCGGTTTTAGTGAGATTTTTTGCATCATTGACTTAATTCTTTACAATGAAGAAACGATTTAGTCGTGGATTTTCTTGGCAATATTTGAGACACTGTAGCATGTATCTAAAAGTGTGTTAGCAGGATTATTATGTATCATGAAGGTACTTTACAGGACTGTTTTGGTTCAAATGTAAAAACACGAATTTTGATTATCATGAAAAACCCTTATATATATATATATATATATATATATATATATATATATATATATATATATATATATATATATATATATATGTGTGCACACATCATACATAGACTACTATAATGATTTTAAACGAAAATCTGGAGGTTATTTTATTTTATTTATTCGCAACATTGATTCGTTTCAGTAATATTAATAGAACTGCACTAGATAGTGCACTGTTACTATAAAACACGACTATGAACAGGAATACTTGTCCTTTAAATGCCCATTCCTCTCAAAACACAGACACAAGGCATACATAAATGAAATACGTTTATTGCATTCTACAGACTATTACTACAGACATTATCATTTCGCCTTATAAATAAAAGCGGCTGCAATTTATTCACCTGTGATTTCATTATCTTCAATCTAACACGCTCTACTGGAAGTTAATTTCGCGCTTGGTTGGACAAATTAAATTCAGTGCAGACAAGTCGAACACGAGCATGGGCTCCAAACGACGGCTGCAGTCATTGAAGAATGAAACCTTGTTCGAGAATGTAATGTTCTGAAGTGTTTTAAATGGCGCCGTTTAAAAATGGAGAATGCTCAACTGTAGGAGTTATAGTAACCAAGCCATTAAGAAAAAATAAGCGATGGCTCTACGTAACGATTTTTAGAATTTTCGTATCAAACACTTCGTATAAGCTGTTCACGGTAAAATGAGCACTTTTGAAAGCCTTAATTAACATCTACTTGTATGCAGGTTGTGCATTCTTTCAGCTTATATGAAGCTAACATTCCCATGGACCTCGCCACTTTATTCATGCGTTGGTGAAGTGAAACTGGGACATTGTTGAAAATAAATTATTTTACTTATCTGCTCATTTTTACACTTCGATGAATTAAAAAAAAAAAACGAAGCTAAATAAATCATTTAAGTAATAACAAATGGTACCTAACACTTTTTATTCGACGTTAACATATGGAACTGCTTTTCATCCATCGGTACCAACTTTACTGGGAGCATGTCACTCCGTGCACCCGTTAAAATATATGCGTGCAGGGGCAGTGACATTTTTCTAAGGTTGGTTTCGGAAGTGCTCACGTTATCTTGAACAGCCTTTAAATATAAAGCATTTACATTTATTAGCTTTAACTTTACGGATGGACAGTTTCCCGGGGCACAACACACTAAATGTGGGAGAAATTAAGAGATTTCGGGAGAAATTTATACAACATATTTCTCACGATTCCATTCCTAAAATTTACGAAATACATTTCTGTTCCAAAAAGTGACGATGAAGTTTCACCTCACAAAGCCTGGATTTCAAAACGCCGTGTCTGAGGGCCCAGACTGGATAGGCAGGTGAAAAAAACTGCCTTAGTCACTGAAATACAAAAAATTAATAAAATTCGAAAAATTCAATATGACTTGACGAGGCTGTATGCACGAAAACTCGGGAGATGATTCTAAACCGTTATATTCCACCTAAACTGTGATTTGCTAGTCGTTTTCTATATGAATGTGATACGATCTATCCCCGTTCACATGGCGTCCCGAGTCTGTTGGTGGCTCAAAACAAACTGGTGGGAGGGGCCTGACAATCAATCTCTGTGAACTGTAGAATCTTCTTTAATTCGGGCCGCTTACATCACAGCCCCCTCTTTTGTCAGGCACACAAGACCTCTTCTGTGAATAAGGTCAAACGTTGTAAGGGTGCGACGTATTCCTTACAACCGTAACGGTGGAGTCTTCAACTGCTGCACAATGGAACTTCCTCAAAAGGCAGACAGTTTGGTCATTTACACTACCCGTTGTGTTATAAATGAGCGACAGCCCGTCGCCCTTTACCGACCGCGTCGGTCCTACAAGATGTGGACATGCACTCTATAATCTTAACACCACTGAATACAGACCAAACGAAGCCCTGAGATACCTGCGTTTTTTGAGATAGAATCGTGTGCGACTCCAGCGGCTTCCTTTTCAACATGGCGCCATCTTGCGGCACGCAAAGAAACATACGTCAAGCGCCAATAATAGTTTCTTCTCTTCCTTCTACCATTCAACATACCAGAGTGAGCGAGTGAAGAGATTTGGGCGGCTCTTAACATCGAGGTACTGAAAGCCGATGAGTGGTGAGGCGAGGTGAGCATCGAACAGCGCCGGAATGATGGGACGGGGGGGGGGGGGGGGAATGTGAGATCCCCGAGAAAACCCGCCGACCAGCGGCATCGTCCGGCACGATTCCCGCGTGCGAAAATCCGGGAGTGACACAGACGGGAATCGAACGCGATTTGCTTAGGTGGGAGACGAGTAGTCTAACCGCTACACCACCGCGGCCCGTTTGACACACTAGATTGGCGCTCGTCTTCTTGACATTCACAACTATGGGCCCTTCCAAAATCGGCATGGCTTTACCATATCGCGTTATAGCATGGAATTCAATACCTGTAGTTGAATGGTGGCTTCTACAATACTCCTTCACAACTAGCATACGTTTGTACGTAACGTTGCGTGGTGTTGGGAATGGCCATCTTTCACATTCTTATGGTAAGGTTTTTTTACGCCAGCCAATCAGAATGCAAGACGTCAGAGATATACATCGGCGTGTAAACAAAATATGGAGTGGAGAAAAATGTAAACGGTGAAAATATTTTCTTGCCATAATTATAAAGAGTTGTGTTTCCGCCTACAATGTATTATTTCCTTCTTCTGGCATCGCCTTTCGTGTCTACGAGACAGATGTTTTCAATCAGCGGTGGAATTGATTACTCTGTAATAGCAGCCGCGTTTACACAAGCAACTTATTCAGCATGCGGAGATACGTGAAAAAATCGGCCAATTCCACTTTATTTTCACGACGCAGCTCGGAAAACAAATTTAGAGGTTATGCGTCCATCCATTCTTGGACATTCGATAGCTAAAACGTAAAAATTCATAGTAACCAACACAAGAACATCAAAACTCCCTCGCATCCAAAAGTTATTTCCTATTGACGTGCACGTCTCTCATTGGACAGTTTGAGCTTCATCTTATTTCGTTACGCCGATTGTAGACAGCAGATTTACTTACGCTGTGTTTTATGCCAACTATACTACGTTGCTATTACTGGACCTCACAAGAGCTTTTGACTCAGTACATCACGGTGCACTCATTGACAACATCTCCTCTGAAAACATTTCTCGACACATCAGCCACCTTCTTCACTGTTTCCTAACCAACAGATCTTCCCAAGTAAAAATTGAAGATCAACTTTCATCACTACACCATGCAGCAACAGGCGTTCCACAAGGATTCTTACTAAGCCCTCTCCTCTTCGCACTCTACATCAGACACATACACGCCATCATATCGTTGTATGCAGACGACACGGCAATATCGGCTACAAGTAATTAAAAAGAGTAACTCTCATACAAACTAACACCCTCATTCAACACCATAGACTCCTTCTTCACCTCCAGAGCAATCTCTCTCACCACATGGAAAAAATACAGGCAATCTACTTCTCACGGCGCAACCTGGACACCCCACCACCATCTCGTCACTTCACTTGAAAGGCACGACACTCCCGTGGCAAACCCAAACAAAATACTTAGGAGTTCTTTTAGATTCAAAATTACGATTCAAACAACACATCAAGCAAGCTGCAGTCAGAGCAACAGCTGCTATTAGAGAACTCACCCCACTTCTAAGTCCACGCTCCCAGATCAACTTGCAGACAAGAGCCACCCTATTCAAATCATTCAGCACTCCACTACTGACATACGCCGCCCCAATATGGGTTTCAACAGCTGTCTATTACCTCAGACCCACATATACAGCATACTACAAAAGACTTCGTGTTATCACAGCTCAACCCCCTCTCACCCATTGCATCGATCTTCTACACTCCACCAGAGTACCGAAACCAATATCCACAATAGAAACCACGACTAAACACTTCACCAATAAGCTCACAAAATCCACAGATCCTCTCACAAGACAACTAGCACACCCTATACCATGACTGAACCCGCATATGTATTCAACACTCCATCTTAAAGAAGCAAGGCCAGAAAACCTGATACAAGAAGATGGAGAAGAAACAGAAGATGAAGCACAAGAAGAAGAAGAATTCCCCTCACCACACCAAGAATTAATATAACAAATTTACTATATAAAAAATTTAGACACCCAAAACACACAAAAGCAAAAAAAATCGACCACAATCACTTCTAATCTCACACAACAAACAAAATAAAAAAAAAAAAAAAACTATCTTTCCAATTACATCAATAGTCTATCAAAACCATCACACCCGGTAGTTCTTAACTATTAGAAAGAACACAAGCATAACATGTAGGCTAGTATACATTCGTAGGAATGGCTAACCATAATACCAAAAATAAATTAGAATTAAAAAATTAATTAATTCAAACAACCAATTTTGAAAATAGCAGAAATTATTAAAAATAAACAGATTCATGTTTAGTGAGAATAGTTTTAAACAAATTCGTAGAAATATGCATTATTTGCGGTCAATTTTTATGCGTGGATTAGAACAAGATAATCAATTATTTTTATCGATTATTTATTCGATTATAAAAATAATTGTAATCGATTCATTAGAATTGCAAAGTTATGCGACTATCCCATCACTACAGTCTTTATTCTAATGTATAAATTTCGACTTTACTTTTCTAAGCCATTGTATAGCGGCTTCACAATATACTAACTATATCGATCCCTCCGTTAGAGAGCAGCAGGGAGGGGGACCTGTGGACCCCTTTTCGACTCCCCTTCGCTGCACAAACCTTCCTTCAGTCTGGATTCTCGCCATTTAATCCTCATGTTCCATGTTCCATTGAGTCATTCTGACTGCTGATCGCACATGGTACATGTGCTCGTGGCCGACAGACAACACAACCAATACTTCCCGAGTGCACGAACAGACGGAATATTATATGCAGCCAACTTGGAATGGTTATAGTATTCCATTCACGATTTCTTCCAACTTTTCTGGAGCCCTGTTAAAGTTCAACTTACAGGATATTCCTCCGCCTCATGCAAACAAAGCTTAGGAAATGACACCAGAGGGACAACGCACCGCATTCGTTCCGTCTTCTCGGTGAAATAATATTTTGCATAACAACTATTTTTCACTAGGCAATAGCAACACACTTATTTTCTCTCTATTTTCATTCATATTAATTATAAATAAAATGTAGTTTTTTATTTTTGATAACATATAAGTAGAAGTTCAGTTTAACCAAAAATATAAAAATTTTGTGATACGTTACATATTTAGGAAACAACCTAGCACGTCATACATGGGGTGATTTTTCAAAAGTTTGATCCAAAAAGTGTGAAGAAATCGCAGATAGACTATGGCCATCTCTCCGATGAGTAACAGCACCGCTTAGTGGGAACATACCACAGGAACCAACAATAAAAGCGGATAAAGGCTGTTCATGATAAAGTGAGCACATTTGAAATCAACCTTAGGAAAAAGTCACTGCTCCTGCATACACATATTTAAAGGACGCACTTAGTGACATGCGCCTGGTAATGTTGGTAACGATGGATGGAAAGTAGTTCCATGCCTTAACGTCGAATAAAAAGTACTAGGTAACCATTTGATAACTTAAAATTAATTCTTTCACTTTCTGTTTTTTTAATGTACCAAAGTATTACAAATTGAGCAGGTTTGTAAAGAATTAACTTTTTAAATAATTTAACAATTTAATTCGAAAATATGTTGGTTTGACGACTTTTCTTGCTGCGACTGTTACGAACAACAGAGTAAAGGCCCGGCTGCAATCGCGTTGACGCTACAATAACGCGTTACAATAAGTCACGAATCCGTGAATCGTATACGCTCGGGCTACAACCGACACTAAACGTTGCCAAGATGCTAAACGTAAAACGCAACGCGGTAGAAGTTGGCCAACTTTCAAGTCTTTGCGTTGTGCGCTTCACGCCAGCCAATCAGAATTCAAGACGTCACAAACAAGTGGAAACAATTGTTACAGACTCTTATAACAGATAACACCACTATCGCCGTACTTATTAGGTAACAAAATATACTATTTATTATTCCAAAACCGTGATCAGTAAGATCAAAATTTTATGTTACCGTTCCGCGAAATGTTTTTTGTAATTTTACTAAATGAACATTGACGGAAATATAACAATTTTGTGGAGGTCTCTCTCATTTGAAGACGCGGAGGGCTACAACCCTTGTTGCTCTCTCATTAATTCAGCCCTAACTTGTCAGTTTAAATATTACTTTTTTAAAAATAAGTTAAACCCTGGAATTTTCGTCCCTATTTTGCTGCCAACATTTCAATCGCATACAGAAGCAATTATTAAACTGTTGTCCGCGGAATCCTCGATGTCCTTGAGCTTACAATCAAGAATCCGCAAATGAAATTATTTTCTTTACTTTTCATAAAAATGTCGTAATTATGGCGGAACCGTGTAATTATATCTGTTATGAATACATTTTTTTTTCTCCAAATTTTGTTGTAAAATAAACTAGCGATTGTAACAATTAGTATTGCAAAAAAAAAAAAAAAACAGGTTGTATAGGGTCTACATATAAATTTTTTCTTAGCTTTTGTTCACAGAAAGTTTGAGGGTCCAGTAAAATGTACATCATATCAACGAAATCCATGAGTTCCAAAAATTGAAGAACCGCTGGTACTGAGTCGCGACAGCACCGACTAACTCTGCCTGCATATTCCATATTAAATAATAATTCGGTATTATGTATTCGATACGTAGTCTAAACGGTTCCTAATAGCAGTAGGCACTCTAGAAGACGAAGTTTAAACACGAGTTTACAAAAAAAAAAAAAAAAAAAAAAAAATTTAAATGCAGCATTGACATTCACGAAAACGTGTAGTTGAACGAACATCTGCAACAACTGCAAAACCCATCGCTGTCGTCAAATGTCACAGAAGATAAGGAGGGCCTGCGACCTTGGTGTAACGTACAGTTACTTAATGCAAAAATGTAATTGGTTTTCCAGTAACGAATTATTAATCAGCGCTTTAAAATTAACGAAAAAATGTTCTGTAGTGATATCACCATAAACACCACCTTTTCGAAGATTTCACATATAAACTTCAAACCCAGTAGAGGAAAGTAACCGAATATCGGATAGGTGCGCAATATCGGACAATGAGGTTACAGCTCTTGTAAGTGCTGCCACCTAGCGTGAGACTATAGAACTGTTTCCGATCTGTATCGATAGTAACCTGTAGAAGCGCGACGCAGATGGCGACCATATTGTTCATTGGAGAGTTGGAGAGATATCTCTGTGCTGTCCTGTTTTCCGAGTTTTTGTAGAGGTTGTTTCGAAAGCATTATACTACAGAAGGTGAGTGCATCAACGAATGATTTGTGTCACAAACAAAACTAGCATGTTCCATAGTTTGATGTGAATAAAACAGATTGCACGAATAATGAACACGTGGAAATTTATGTTTACGTAACATAATTTCACTAAATGTCGTATTATCGGATACTTGGCACTGCCTAATACCTGATATGCGATATTATGGCTGGTATCCGATATTAAAAACACTATTTCATAAATGTAAAAAAAAAAAAAAAAATTTACTTTATTCTACAAATAATCCATTATTGTAAAAACGTGACTAAGAATCGATAAGTAATTCTGAAATATGTTTACAAAAAGGAAAAAAAAAATTGTAAATAATTTTTTTAAAATGAAAAAACATAAGTCATAACCAATAATTGCTTAAGCCATTGGTGTTCATTATAGTGGTTTATAATGTGGTATTTTGTTTATAATAGACCGATAGTAATATCGTACATTAGTTTAAGTTTTGAATACGAGAGGGCTCACGTAAGTAAATCGTGTGGACATTGACTGTTGCAGATGGCACCAACTTTGTCGAAGCCAGCAAGGAAAAAATGGGAATCAACATCCATTTTGAAAGCAGTGGAAGCAGTGCGTAGTAAAGAAATGGGCTTACTGAAAGCCTCTGAAACATTCGGTGTTCCTAGATCCACCCTAGACAATTATGTCAGCCATAAGACTATTCAAGATGCTGAAGTGCTATGTTCTACAAAGTTAGGTCGAAAGTGTGTGCTACCAGATGAACTGGAGTCTAAATTAGCAGAATATTGCATGGTGATTGAAGAAAGATTTTATGGGTTGCAAACCAACAACATTCGAAGACCGGCTTTTTAGTTAGCAGCCAGAAACAACGTGAAACGCCCTTTCTCAGAAGACAAAGGAGCAGCAGGTAAGAAGTGGCTAAAGAACTTTTTACGCCGTCTTCCATCACTCTCACTGCGCAAACCTCAAGCTATTTCTGCAGCCAGAGCAAAGGGTTTATGTAAAGAGAAAGTAGACGAGATTTACGCAGTCCTTGATAAATCTCTGCAACTAGTTAACTTTTCCCCGTCCAAAATATTTCATATAGATGAAACTGGCTTAACTGTAGTTCAGTATAAATGTTAGAAAGTTGTCGGTCTGAAAGGTAAGAAACAAGTAACCAGCCTTTCTTCAACTGAAAGAGGTGCTATAATTACCCTCGTGACGCGCATGAGTGCTTCAGGCCGATCTATACCACCGATTATTGTGTTTCCACGTAAAAATATGAAGGCTAAACTTCTTCAGGATGCTCCACCAGATACCATTGCTGTGTGCGATCCTTCCGGCTGGATTCAGCAAGAACTTTTCACTCAGTGGATGATTCATTTCGTGGACCATGTAAAGCCGAACCATGATGGTCCTGTCGTATTGGTGTTGGACGGACACTATTCGCATACCAGAAACATAGATGTTATTGAAATAGGAAGGAAACATGGAGTTCACGATGTTTGTTTACCGTCACACTCCACCCACAAACTCCAACCACTGGATGTTTCCTTCATGAGTCCGCTTAAGACATACTATGCCAAAGAAACAGAAACATGGTTGAAGAACCATCCATTCAGGGTATTTAATGCTTGTCATGTATCTGAGCTAATGGGTAAAGCTTATCTCCGTGCAGCAACCATTGAGAATGCTGTAAATGGTTTCCGGAAACGTGGCATCTGCCCATTTAATCCAGCCGTTTTCCGTGACTCTGATTTTTCTGTTTATGTTTCCAGCGAATTAGCTACCGAAAGTAGGTCTAAAGAAAATTAAGGCCCTGGAATCTCCAAATTAATTCACGAAGAGAGCACATCTCTTTGCACATCAGTGGGTCCTGTTAGTCCTACACAAGCCAACCCTTCTACAGCATCTACATACAAAGTGCTCCTGTGTCCCACTAACATTAGCCCTCCACCACTGACGAAGAAACTGGCAACAAGCACAGCCAGGGCAACACGGTCTGGCAAAGCAGCACTGACCACTAGTTCACCATATAAAAGACAACTTGAGGAATCCATGAGCAGAGTTCCTACCCCTAAGAAGCCAACATTCGACATAGGCATTGCCGAAAAGGCAAAGGCAGATACAAAATTCCGGTGGCGAGGGAAGTAGTCATGAAGACAAAGATGACGATGTTGAATGCATTTACTGCCATGGATTATTTTCCCAAGATAAGAAAGGCGAAGAGTGGGTGAGATGCGCCAAGTTCTTTAGGTGGTGCCACAATCAGTGTGCACAAGTGATTGACTGGGAAAACTTTATTTGTGAAAACTGCACAGACGGTTATCTGAAAATATCGATGGACTTTAATATATGGACCTTAATATCGGGTATTATGCAATAGTGAGCACCTCACTATCGGATATTAGACGACTAATACTATAACACCAAAAAATACCCTTTTACACATTATTTTTTATTTTACTTGTAAACATGTTTTTATTGCTACAACCTAACGATGTATTGTGTGATATATAATGGTAATTACAACTCAGTGACAACCTAAAACTTGCATTTTTTCCAACATCAATGTGTATTTTAAAAAAAGTATCCGATAATTGGTTACATTCCTCAAGCAATTGCACCAGGTAGGTGAGCTCCTCGAAAATGGTGGGTTTCGCAGTGGTTGCAGTCAATTGTTAAAATACACATTACCCTGAAAATCACTGTTTTACTGTAGTTTTGATAACTTACTTTCTGTAACTGTAGCTGAGTGGTTAGCCTGCTCGCCTCCCACCAATGCGCGCAGGATTCAATCCCCGGCCGGTTCACACCCGGATTTTCGTAAGTGAGAACCGTGCCGGACGATGTCGATGTTCGGCTGGTTTTCTCGGGGATCTTCCGTTTCCCCGCCCTTGCATTCCCGCGCTACTCCATTCTTACCTCATATCATCCTAAAAGGCAAATCTGGATTAAAAACGCATTAAGGAGAGGGCTACGTGCATTATGTTCAAACCATATGCTTTAAGTAAGAGTTAAGTTAAAATGTTACGAATAATTCTCAGTACTTAGTTAATAGGCTATATAAATACTTTTTAAATTTCCTGTTACTATAATAACGAAATATATTATCATACTAAGCATAGCTGTTACTTTTTTTAATTTCTTCTCCTCTTCCTCATTCAAACATAGCCTAACCGAGTTCAGAAAATTACACCAATGGGACAGCGCACCGCATTCGTACGCAATCCGTTCAATAATATTTAATATTAAATTTTTGTATAAGAACTGTTTCTCAATAGGCATTACAAACACACCTGTTTTCTCCCTGGATTTATTCACATCAATTATAAATGAAATATTATAATTTATCGATAAAATATAAGTAAGAATACAGTATTAGCTAAAATATAGGTTATTTTGTGTTCCTTTATGCTAACGCAATTATAAAACGCTTGCGTCACATGTCATGTATAGGAAACAAGTAATCACGTCATACACTGGATGATTTTTCCAAGGTTTGATCCAAAAAGTGTGACGAAACCTCGAGCAGACTATAAAGGCTGTTCACGATAAAATGAGCATTTTTGAAAGACCTGCTTGAGATCTAATTGTATGCACGATGCGTATTCTTCCATCTTATGTAGAATGAACACTGGCATGGGCCTCATCATTTTATTCATAGGTCGGTCAAGTTAAACTTCGAAACTATTTGAAAAGTAAATATTTCCAAATCTGTTCTCTTTTACACTCCGGTGCGCTAAAAAAGTACAAAGCGAAATAAATAATTTAAGTTGTTACAAATGTTTACCTAACACTTTTAATTCGATGTTAAGATACGGGACTATTTCCCATCCATCGTTAAAGGCTATTCTCGATAAAGTGAGCACTTTTGAAATCAAATTTAGAAAAACGTCACTTCGCCTACTAACGGGCGCAATGAGTGACATGTGCCCAGTAATGTTGGTAAAGATGGAGAGGAAAGTAGCTCCATATATCAAAGTCGAATAAAAAGTGCTAGGTAACCATTTGCGATAACTTAAATTATTTTCCCTCGATTTCTGTTTTTTTTTATGCATCGAAGTGTAAAAATGAGCGGATTAGTAAAGTATTTATTTTCTTAATAATTTCACAGTTTCATTCGACAGACGCATAAATAAAGCGATGAGGTACATATCAACGTTAATTTTGCATAAGGCGGAAGAATACGCAACGTGTATGCAAGAAGATCTTAAAGCAGGCGTTTCAAAAGTGCTAATTTTACCGTGAACAGCCTACACCAACTTTACTGGGCGCGTGTCACTCAGTACGCCCGTTATAATAGATGCAGGCATGGGCAGTGACTTTTTTTTCTACGGTTGATTTCAAAAGTTCATCACTTTATGGTGAACAGACTTTAGCAGCGTGTCTTCCACGATGTCCGCGCAGGCTCGTTCTTATGCGTCACGTGAAGAGCTTCATCTACCGAGCAGCTGTTGCGTGCGACGGGCACCTAGTAGCGGCGGCACGAAGATCCTAGTGCAGTCGCGCGTGTAGAGGAACGAGTCCCGCCGTGACACGAGCCGCAGGTGCAAAGCGTGCGACTACGTTGGCGGTCGCTACTTCGAGCAGCTGTTGTGGCCGCCGGGAGGGACCACACTGAATATGAAGCCTTTACGCCATTGTTCTATTACCCTTTAATACACCGGTGTCTCCTAAGGGACGTAGCTACATGTTACTCATCAATTTATCTCAGCTCGACTTACAGTCCTGACTTTATAATATATCTGATAACCAGGAATTCTCTCGATAATTAACTCAATTAATTATATAAAATATAATTACTTTTTGGATTCTAAGATAAGACAATATCTGCTGGTTAATCTCAATAAATCGTTATTAAACGGGGCCTCGGTGGCAGAGCGATTAGCACTTTCGCCTCTCACCAAGGCGAACCGAGCTCAATCCCCGGTCGGGTCACCGGATTTTTGCAAGTGGGAATCGTGCCTAATGATGCCGCTGGTCGGCGGGCTTTCTCGGGGATCTCCCGCTTCCCCCGCCCCTTCATATTCGCCTCAATCACTCTCATTGGCTCTCAAGCCCTCGCTGTTAAGAGCCGCCCAAATCTCTTCATTCACTCACTCGTTATTAAATCTCAACGGCAAACGCTTCCCAATATAGCTGCTACTGGAGCAATATAGGCAATCTCCTCGATATACGCTGCTATCCAAATTGGACTCACCACTGAATCAATACACAGAACGGGTTGGTCAGGCCCGCACAGCGGGGAACGCCTCTCAGGATCCCCTGGCGGATCGTCTCCTCAGTCGTTGTCGTGTCTCGTCACCGGAGCTCGAAGGCGGTCAGCGACGGCAGCACCCTGCGCCGTCGGTGACCCGGAGTAGGAAGGAAGAAAGATGGCCGACAATTTTTTTTATTAACTGGCGAGTCCCTTAATCTCGCTACGCCAGCGTGAGCACCTTCACTGTTCCGTGTGCCCTCCGACATGCTTGTTAGTATCTATGTCGTTTAGAGAATGAGGTGTGTCTCAGACTTTCAGGGCCAGCCATTTACGCCTTAGATCGGGTTTAATTATTATAAAGGGAGCATGCATCTCGGCTAAGTAGGGTTATCGTGCCAAGGGCACAATTGTAGCCATGTGTACACCCCGAAAGAAGAAGGGTCTAGATGGAAGAGCACAGCAAACCAGGCAAAGCGGAGAGGGCCGTAGAAAATCTATGCGACAGTCGCCGAGGAAAAAATAATTCATTTTAACTGGATTAGGGCTGGATAAACTAGGGTATTTGTTAGTTCGGAAGAAAGACTTCTGTTGGTTTGATGCGGGTTGAAATGAAATGAGATCGCAGCTGGTGTGTATTGCGGGGGACCCCGCGCCGAAGCAAGTCATCGTATGGGCGCAGGCGCCCTTGAAATTGAGCTACTGTCAATACTGCCATGTGGGCTTAACCAGCACTGCAGTACTGACATCAACTGAGGATGCAGGGCCTCCCTGCTTCTGGTCGAGTGCGTCGGAAAACCGGACAGCTCAGTCATGACACCGACTCCATCTTCGCCCTTCGGCGCCTATGCCAGGATCTCCACTCCATGGGTGAAGGTGGGGGGAGTTTTTTCGGGGAGCCACCCTCTGCCCTTCCTCCAAAATACCCGTAAGTCTGGGAAACGCGAGACATCCGGGGCCTACCAGTGGTGGTGGCGAATCCGCTGGCCCAGGAGTGAAGGGTAGCATCGGGGTGCTTCCAAGGTCCGATGCATTCCAATCCATTCATTACGCACCTGCAGTCAGCAGCCCGTAGAATCCAGCAGTGAGGATCGCTACACTTCGCATTTTTCAGCGATGGCCGACACTCTGACGACCCCGTTTATATAGTCTGGCCGCGCCACCCAATTCCCCTCCTATCGTCGTTCATTGAGTGGCTCCCTGCCACTCGTATCGAAATTGGCACCAGGCAACACCTCGTTTGCCATAACACTATGAAGGAAAATTCCTGCATGGCCGCACGTACGGATGTTTCTGTGGAAGACTTGGCCTATTGCCCGCCGCTCTTGTGAACTTTTTGTAATTGGTCGGGCGCAATTTTCGATGGAAGGTTGAAATTTCGTCCAATCAGAGAGAGGGTTGACGAGGAGGAGTCATTTTGTTTTCATGAAGAGCAAGACTCTTAAACACGGATAAATAGAATAGAAAAATATTGTGTTTGGCTGTGTTGGGGACACAGCCGTTTGTCTTGCGTGAATACGTCTACGTTGACGCGCTCGGACGCCTTGATGTTTATTTTACGTTCCCGGGACCGCTTCACTCAATCATATGAGGTTTTATGGATATCACTGGATTGCTTTTGAGATGCTTTTTCCAACCGTATACGATTTCTGTATTTCGACTTGACTTTCTGACGAATATAGGCCCAGATTGTGTTAATTTTTCTTAATTTTTTACATTACACGCAAATAATTTTACCTCAACCACGCCACACAAATGTTTCTATACACGCGATCGATTGATCTTAACGAGAGCTGTCGATTGAAATTCAAACGAACATCGTAGCTTCTCCAAGCCGAAAGTTATACTACACGGAATTTGCGAGACGCGGCGAAACGAACTCACAATTTCGTCGTCCCCCCCCCCCCTCCCCCCCAACGAAACATATTCCTTGCTCCTTTGTGAATCGAGTGGTGTAATTGAATTTTGAATGTAGACGATAGATTCGGAGCTGCAATGCCAAACTGTATCCTCCGATTTTGTTATCATCGGATTTTCTGGATTTCCTCCCCTCTATGGTTGCAAATTTAAAGACATATTCACGTCAAAAATCATGAAAATGATTATTAATAATTTTAAAATAACATTGTGTAATAATCGAGGCACTCATTCGTGTGTATTCAAAACTAAATTTCCAGTCAAAACAACTCAACTATTAGGCTCTGTGCATAAACGTATAATGCTGAAATCGTGAGTGAAGGTTGTTTCTGAGCCACAGTTGCAGAAGTAAAATTGTAAAAAATGGACTCGTCCTTACTTGTGCGGCAACAAGTATCGTAGGGCAGGTTATTCCAAAGAAACCTCCATAGCTGCTAGCATACATGCCCGGGTCGTAGGTCTCGTGGAAGCTTCCTCCTGAGGTAGAACGGAAAAATTTATGGTAGCATACAGGCTTAACCTACACTGGCGTTATTGAAAATATCATACTCGCTATATACCAACATTAACATAACTCTACCAAACATTTCAATTTGCTATATGAATTAATGTTCAATGATAATTAATTGGTCTAAATAATGCCAGTATTAATTATCTTTTTCTTAACAAACTGTGTTGATCTCAAATTTGATATTTCGCTTTATTAGCTATTTGCGTTCATATAAGTGAGTTCTACAGGATGAGTATATAATAATACCCCAAATTTGCAGTCTAGTATAATATCGAAACAAAACAACCTAAAACCTTCGTTGACCAATCAAATGAACCGTGGAACCATGAATTTTGTTTTCCATGCCTTCGTAAATGTTCAATGTGACCACCACGAGCGGCCCGAACGACATATACGCGATACTCAAACTCGTTCCACACTCTTGTCAGCATATCCGGTGTTACGGTTTGGATGGCGTCCGTAATTCTCGTTTTGCGTTTTGAGGTCGTCAGTGTTAGCCGGCAATGGTGGACGAATAACATGATCCTTTATGTACCACCGTAGAAGAAAATCACATGGGGTAAGATCCAGGCTTCTTGGGGGCCAGTGATGAAGAGCCTGGTCACCAGCTGCTCCGCGACCAATCCAGCGTTGCGGCAACATCTCGTTCAGGTATCCGCGAACAGCTAGGTACCAATGGAGTGGCGCACCATCCTGCTAGAGAATGAAGTCCCTCGCCGCTTCTTCTAACTGAGGAAACAACCACTCTGCAAGCATTTCCAAATAAGGAATTCCAATAACAGTGGGCTCGTGAGAAAAGAAAGGGCCGGCAACCATGTCTTTGGGTACAGCGCAAAACACGTTCACTTTGGGGGAAGCTGCGCTCGTATTCGGTGGTTTCATGTGGGTGCTCCTGACCCCACATCCACACGTTGTGCAGGTTCACCTCACCATTTGTATGGAAAGTCTACCGCGAAGCGCAGGCCCAACAACTCACAAACAAGCTGAAAAACAGATATGCCACATTAACAGAGCAGAAATTGAGGTGTTTTCGACTTGAGTTCACAGGCGAGAAGTGATCGGCTGTGATCCTCCTACATACTGAAGTGTAGACATGCATTCACATAATAAATTATCATGAAGCCGTCTAATTTCCCTGTGTCAATAGATCACTATAGTTTATGCACACCAGCTTACTGAAAAAAGTACACGCAGCTTGCCTGCATTACAGGCGTCGCACAATGCCAAGTGCCCTGCCATATGTATTTGCTGCTCGTGCTGTAGGCCTATTCCAAGTAGTATGAACATAAAATATGAGCAGACAGGATATTACCATGCGGCACTGAATAGAAAATGCGTGACAACGTGTGGAATAACGGTAGTGTACTATTGAGCTGAGCTGTTTGAATAACCATACTCTCCTATGAGCTTATAAAACAGTGTTAAATAAAAGCATGTGTTGATATCGTGTTTTAGGTTAGGTATATTGTTAACAAAATTTATTACAACTGAGCAGTATGATAGTAGAATATTTCTCCCCTGAGGAAAATGTCTGCCTGCCCCTTGCATACTCGAGAACCAGTCGTTCGATGCGAACACACACCTTAGTTTACCATACTTACTTGAGACCAGTGGCCATTTCTCACACTCTGAAAATTATGCAACTTACTATTCATAAGGACATGCAGAAATGATGCAGAACTGGGTTATCAGTGAAGGCGAGGAAGTGAAAATTATTATTCATGCAAATAGGAAAAGACGTCAGACTACATAAAGTTTCCAGCCAAATTATTTTGTTTCAAATTCAGTTTCTTTAATTTAATTGATATGTATTCTGGCTGCAAATGAAACTAGTTAAAAATCTTGACTGGCAATAGCAAAGGGTTTATGAAAATCATTCAAACTGGCACTGCCGATAGGAAGTGGTCAGACATAACGGTCGTTAACAATACACTTATTAAAAAAACGTAAACTAACCTGACGTGTTAGTTTAAAATCACTGAATGAAAACGTCTGCAATTATTACTTGGAAAAATTAAACTTGGCTCAGCTTAGTGGTAGAACATTAAAAACTCTGTCTCTCAGGTAAAATTATGGTTAAAAATGTGCCGGTTCTTATCTGTTATAAACGACGTGCCAACATGGTGTTGTGGTAAATGTTCTATTGCAACTGGCCGCTCTTTTAGGTCGGTACGACATGTAGACTAAACTCGTAGAAAAACTAGTAGTGTAGAAAAATAGTTTACGTGTAGGATGATATCATTTATAGTAGAAAGCAGGACGGGATCTCAGGGAAATGAGGAGTAGTATTCAAACTTCATAGAGTTAAGGTGTTTCTTAACGTGGTTTGCAGCTCACGGGACGTTACAGTGTCTAACTGACCTAAGTTCCTATTCAGCTGCTCACAATACTGAGGGGCTTACAGCACACTTATCTACGTAGAAACAAAACAATATTATCCAAGCAAACTGTAGAAACTAAAACACCCTAATATACTACTTTTAAAAAAAAACCTATGCTACGTCCAACTTCTGGACGTGCGTCCTGACTTAGGTCTTAATTCGTTGAAAGATGGCGGCAGAGAGAGCGATCTCCTAACTGAAACTACCCGCCGAGCCTTACACTATCATGCTACCCAATTAACGGGCAGGATTCAAACCTGCCAGCCAATCGGAAGGTTTCCTACTCAAACAGCTAATCTGACACACTCCGAACGGCCTAATTCCCTATGTCAAAGAGTTATGGGTCTCGTAATAGGTAATAAAAAAACACAATGAATTCCCTGAAACAATTACAATTGTGTGAGACCAAGAAAATAAATGAAAATATTGAATTAGTAATTAAAATACAGATAAAAATAAAATCTAGCTATCTAAGGAATTTAAACATAAATTATTGCCATTCTAACATCTAATTATTCAAAATCCTATACATACGAAAATTAACAAAACTAAATAAAAATTAAACATGTGTGAAAAAGTGTGCAAATTACCGTGTTTGACATTGACAGTGTATAATGTGTAAAAATATATAGATTATAATAATGGTTGCAGAAATTGCAAAAGTTTATGTTACAATACCCACCCTAGGATGGAATATAGGTATGGTTTGACGTTCATCTGCACTGGGGTCACAAAGAGACTTCGCCTGCAGGAAAGGAACGTCCCAGCTACGTCCCTAAGCATTTTCAGTGATCTACACACCCATACACACAATCTGATCTATTACCGCAATTTAGGATTCTTTTTGTACTGACACAAATACTGCCGTGAATGGAAATGACTGTACATGCAGTGGTTTTATTAGTAGTTGGGCCACGTATTTAGATTTAGTGTAGTTAATTTCATAGGAGTCTCAGTGAACAAGTTTTGTTTTTACAGTAACCAGACAATTCTACATTTAAAACAGACAAACCCAATTTCTTTTCAGGAACCGAGTAAAATTAGTTTGATATGACTAAGAAAGTTAGGAACAGGAATAAAATTTAACCACTAATTTTATTATAGAAGAATTTCCGCAATAGTTATCGACGAAGTAAAAGAAAACGTCTACGCTGTCATTGATTCAGAAAAATTGATGACGTAAAATCTCTGGAACTAATTAATTCTGGTTTGAGTACCACCTTTATTGCACACCATATATTTGGAAAATTAAAAGTTAAGAAAGTTCGTTCATTTCGTCTTGGAGGAGCGCAATTGTGCCTGTCAAATACAATATGTTTACAATACCAAATGTTCACAAAGAAAATGCCGAAATTAGTTAACTTTAGTCTGTTGAGAAGTTTAAAAACGCGACTAACGTTTATGTCCAGATGAGCCAAGACCTTGGAAGTGAGTCATAGTGAGAAAGAATTTTCCGTTCAGCGGGTATATTAGAAATTTGGAAATAAAATACTTCAGTTCGATAAAAAGTTAACTTGTCTGCCGCTAAATCCTTCAAGGGAAAAGTGCATAAATTATGAGCACCAGTAGTTGACACTTTAAGTGGTTCCTTTAATGAACATATGTAAATGCTGATTAATACATTTAACCAAATTCACATATTAGTCACACTAGTTGAGCGCTGAGAAAGTATATATAAGATTATATGTCACATATCATAGTTATGCTTTTTAAATCAAATTATGTTGACACGTTTTACTGCATCAATGGCAGACACTAGTCAGACTTCTAAAATTTTGTTACAACTACGAGTGCACCACTCGTAGTTGACACCATGTAACAGAAACACATTGCTGAAAAAATGGGCAAATATAGCTTACAATTTATACATCGCATGTCATAGAATATTGGAATTCACATTTTACTAGGTCATCGGACACTTAACAGCTTGGCTGAGATAATACTTCAATGACTTGTGTTGCCTTAACAGCATTTTGTGACCATTACAAAAAAATGTTCAGGCTGTTTGCAAGATCGCAGTGTTATTACTTCAAATTTTCCACCTTTGTGCACCTTGTGAATGATACAAACATATTAAAAACATTTTTTTCTTCTTAAAGAAAGAAACTAACACAAAATCACCTTTCATATGAGATTCTGTTTCACCGTAGCGTTTCATTTAACTTATTTTTCCTGTATCACATATGATACTTCAGCTTCATCTTCATCCATTACATATGCGTCATTAAGGTCCAGAAATACATCATACCACTCTTCTCCCTCGTCAATATTAGACACATCAAGTGGAATTTTCTTCCCATTTCACATTTCTTTTTTCATTCTATACTGAGCTTTTTAAAACTTTATTCTTGTTCTTATTCGCTTTAAATGCATCTCTTAATTTTTTTTTTTTTTTTCTGTTTTTCCTTATCCATTGCAGCTTCCTTATTCTTATCATGATACACCTGCCACTGGTATACACCACACTTGGTATTTTTCTATTTCGATCTTCATTTCCTTAAATTTGTTTTGTATTCTGGACAGAACAAGGCCTGTTTAAAAGGAAAATGTGTTGATAGTGATCATTTTCTCTTGCATTATTAGGTACAGAGGTCTAGATTTCTAGATTGTGTATAGATCCTTTCCCTTCATGACTGTTCTGATCAACTTCTGAGTCAAAATTTACTTTATTTATACTTTTTTTGTGTGATTAGTTCAATTTCATTTACTATATATTGTTCTTCATCTTCTTCATTGTTGATTTCTTCATTTTGTTCTGTATTAGGCCTACCCGTGATATAAATTTCATTACCTTGAAGATTTTTTTGCTTACGACAGTGAAAAGCGCATCTTCACAAACTTTTTCCACAACAAAATAGTGAATGCTCATGAGAATCCCATTTTCATTTATTACCAGAGTCTCTAAAACTTTGAAGCTCGCCTATCACAACATATCCTGCCAGGAGCACCGTTCCAGCCCGCTGTCGCTCTGAGGAACTTCTGTTAGGAACTGCGGAATACTATCCATTGTTGGAACTATAGAAATAATCTGCAGGGTTCCATCGCACTAGACTGCTCTTCAGAAATCCGTTTTCCGCAATGGAAGGTGCAATATATTCAGGTGGTTGTGGATCCATCTGGCATTATCTAGAAGTTTTCCCAGCCACTTTGTGAAGAAATGTGAGTGTACAGAGTGTAGATTGTACAGAGTGGCGATTAGATTCTGTAGCAACTGCGGTTCTTCTAAAAACATCATATAATGCATTAATTCTTCGTTCTCCGCTGTGGAGATTTTTTTTATTTCACAGGTGGCATTACGGTGTCCTGAAATAAAATACGAAACACGAAAATATTTATAGTTTAGTAAAATGCAGTGGGGAGATTTGGGTGGCTCTTAACATCGAGGTCTTGAGAGTCGATGTTCTAGTATATGACACGTAATGTGTTAGTGATTGACAAGTGGTGCCAGCTATTTGATACATATAAATTACAGCCATTTTAACAATTTTCATAGGAAGCTCTATTTATTATTTATAAATAGAACGTTAGTTTTATTATAAGTAAAAAAAACTTACTGTTGCAATGGTACACAACTACCAAAAAAAAAAAAAAAAAAAAAAAAAGTTTCAGTACTTAACATCCCTATTGGTTACAAAAAATATTAACCAAAATCACCAATGCAGCATGTTAGCATATGTCCAACTTCATACTTAAAAAAACTGATTTATGAGACACGGGTAACAAAAATATTTAATTATTACACGTATGACATATTAACTTAAATCCTTGACGATTTCGTTTGTGAAACAACAGAATCTCCACACAATACATACATACCTTCAAGGAGCCAACACACACACAAAATGGCAGTAAGGTTGTGATGTCATAGTTACCACTTTCATGACAGATGGCATTATAAGTATTTTAACATGGTCAGGAACTCACAGAATATTTTATTAGTGTTGTTATATGGGACTGAACCTGAAAGTATCAGCTACTAAAGCACCAATGGCATATAGTGAGTTTTTTTTTACAGGGCAAGCAATTTCTACTAACAAACGCAACTTCCATCTTTGTTTACCCTCCACATGTATTTACCGTTTTATGATACCTAACAATAGTTATAAAAATAGAAACAAAATGAATGTAATAATAAATAAGAATAATAAAAATAAAGAAGAATAAATAAAAAATTAAAAGAAAACTCCCGTTTTCCCGAACACTTTCATCCACTCTCCAAGGAAAAATGTAGGACTGGAGGATGCAAACAGAACGACTGCTTACCTTGCTGAAGGAACGCGGTGGCGTGTTGTTGCTTGCGAGTTCGATTCATTGCTAGTCGCTCCCGTTTGTGGAAATAAATACTAGATAGCAGCACTATGCGTGTAGAGTAAGGGAGTTACGAAAACCTTATTTCTCGAATCGGAAATGGGAAACTCAGAATTAAATATGTTTAAAGTTACGGCGAAAATTATAAAGGATCAAACATTTCCAATATGTATAGGGTAAGCATTGCTTATCTTGCGTCTATGGAATAAACGTCACTGTAAAGCACTGTCAACTAATGTCCTTGCCTTAAACGGGCTCTCGTCTCAAACGAATAATATAAGCTCAATGGTGCCCCTGGTGTGGTGGATGCAGCCTTACGCCCGCTTCATTCTTGAGCACTAAGAAAATTAATTTCTAGTGCGATGAAGCCTCATCTCAATTTGTCCTTGCTTCGTGATGGAAACGCTGACGTAAATTAAACTGTGTTAACAGAAGACAGAGCCACGACCGGACGCATCCGTCAGCTGCCAAAATCAAGAGTCTCCGAAATGCGCTAAGGGATTATGGAAACACTGGAAACCCCAACTAAAGATAAACATCGAGATAAAAAAAAAAGAAGCAATATTACGAGGTGAAGAGATAGCGTAAAACCCAATAAGTTCGCTGGTTAAATAGTCTTTGGGCACGTCACAGCTAGACAAACTTCTATGCCTCAAATGGCTTTAATTGAAAACGAATTAGAACTATAACTAAACGATATCCATCGTAATAGACATGCAGATAAAAAATATCGCACTATAATTCTTAGCGGGAGAAAAAATAAAGAGATTTTAACTTGGAAAAAATATTTAATGACTTTCAATAATATTTATGCTGAAACAGCATAATTAATATTAATGCAATCTAACACCATTAAAATCTTGTATATGACTTAATTATAATACACACACACGCACACACACATGCACGTACTTCGCCTGTTTAACCGAAGACGCGGAGGAAATGTAATTTTTAAACCTGGCAGACCACACAGAAACCTTTCCTGTATAAAAAAAAAGTGCATAATGTTGTGTGTATGGTGAAAGAGGGGAGGAAGGCAACGAACGAACATGGCAGTACGCAAAAGGAACGGAAACGGGTATGAAATCGCGCCAGCCAAAAGGAAATGCTAAGTATACTTGTTTGACTTGTTTTTACGCGCACTACCTTTCTTTTTTTCTCTTCAATTTGAGCGTAATTCATGGACATGCACCGACGTACAGACTAATGAACAGTATTCAAATGACTTGCCCCGCTCTGGGCCAGTTTCGCAGATTCGCTCTCTTGGCGAGAACGCCGCTTAGTCATGCCATATAGTCTGTTCGCGGTAAATTCGGAGATTATTTACGGCCAGCTTCTCAGAGTATACGAGTTCATCGCGCGCGTGTTGATCTGACAGCTGCCGTAATCAGGCGCTTGCAGTAGTGCGCAGGGTTGCCAGAATGTTTTCGATGAAGTGGCCTAAATGGCCAATCTCTTATCGCCTAAATGGCCAATCTCTTATTGCCCAAATGTCGTCCAATTCGGTTACACTTTACACTAAGTGCATTTTTTTTAAATATATTGTAAATTTTTCATGTAGTATTTTTTTTATATGTATGAAACACGAATTGTTTTAAAATTTGTAAATTATATAGAACTACAAACAATTTTAAACATATGTCAAACGCATAAACAATCTCGTGATATTCAATTCGCCTATTCATTGTCTGCAGCGAGTAACAAGAGTCTGAACAAGAGACCATCTTTAATTGTATCCACAGTGGTTGCCGTTTAAAAACTGATCTTACTTATTAGAATTAATTATCTTGTTCAGAATAAAAAATATACCAATACTAAGCAAATAATTCCAAGTAACCCAAATATCGCCAATTCCTTACAAGAATCGTCCAGATTGCGATAGTAGCATTTTCGTAATTTCTGGTCGCAAATTTTGCCTTGAAGTAGCCCAGACGTTGACAAATCGCACGATCTGGCAACCCTGACAGTGAGTTTCTCAAAGAAAGTTGTAACGGCTGGGATTCTGCCACGTGATTTATGCACAGAAAGACTATATGAACTAATACGTTTCATTCAGATTTGAGCTACATCATTATTTATTTATTTTTGTATATGAATCAGATGGATATGTTTTAAATAATTTGCATAGATTCGGATACTTATTCAGCTATTTCACGTATTAAAGAAATAGTTTTGCGTTTTCCAATTATCACTGTTTCCAGTATAACATGTATAATGTTGTTTAGGATAGCCTTGCTAGGGAAGGCTATAGCCGGTTGCCAGGGCAACGAGTTTTTGTTGACAGATTAACGAAGTAGCCGCTCACTGATTGGCCAAATTAGCGCCACCTTAAGCTTAGCTAAGGCTTCTCGCATCAATATTGAGCCTGATACTGCGATTAGGCGGGCGTGATGTGTGTCACGCGCACGTTAGGATTTTTATTTGCAGCTGGCAGGGAAAGTGACGTAGAGATACAGCGACGACAAAGAGACATACCCGGACGTTTTCAAGAACAGAAGAGAGTATGTTCGGGCCGTAAACCTGCAGTTATGTAATTTTGTTCGCCTACCGCCAGTATCGAGTGTACCTTGAAGACTTTATTATCGTTGAACCAAGGCCCGTGCGCCCAAAGTAGGAAGATGATTATAGAGGTGACCCGCGGGTCACAATATGCTGCAAGCCTGTGGGCTGTTCACGATAAAAGGAGCGCTTTTGAAAGCCCTGCTTAAGAACTACTTGTATGCACGTTATGTATTATTCCGCCTAATGTAAGAATAACATTGCCATGAGCCTAATCGCTTTATTCATGCGTCGCGCAAGTGAAACTGGGGAATTATTAGAAAAGTAAACATTTAACAAATCTGTTAACTTTTACACTTCAGTGCATTAAAAAAAAACAGGAAAAGAAAGAAATAAATTAAGTTATCGCAGATGGTTACCTAATACTTTTCATTCGACTTAAGATATGGAACTACTTCCTAACCATCGTTACCAACTTTACTGGGCGCATGTCACTCAGGACGCCCGTTAAAATACATGCAGGCAGGGGCGGTGACTTTTTTCTCAGGTTGATTTCAAAAGTGCTCACTTTATCGTGAACAGCCTTTACATACCACTGCATCACAGTTCAACGTGTGAGTTCTAAACATTTATACGGATTTAAGTAAAGCGTCTTTTGATATGACCGCCGATATAATTTTTCACCATATAGCAAAGTACGCCATTTTTAAATTGAATAGACGCCAAGTGAACTTGCTAAACATTTAAAAACCTACAATCCCCGAGTGTCCAGAGCCCTGCTCCCAATCAGGTTGTTGTGAGCATATTTAATTACGAGAAAATAATTAATCTCAAAGGCCACATTATATTTAATGAGGCGTACATCAGTGGGAGATGCTACTGCGGTTACGGCCACCACATGCAATTCTGCTCGAATATTTCAATGTTGCAAATAATTTCAGAGATAATATAATTCTTAAGAAGAATACATTGGTACGATAGAATTATTTGCAATACAATTAATGATTCAAGAAGTCTAATTTGAGAGTGTCATCCTTATTGATTGATCCTAGTTGTCTTAATTTTTAGAAAAGAGATTTTTGTGTTGTGCTCTGTTCTTTAGCTGTCTTCCGGTTGATTGAACTTGATTGTAGTGGTGAGTGGAGTCAGCTGACATGCGGATGTCTATCATATGTCACACGCTACAAATGTACTCATTACACGTGAGAACCCCCTTTTATGCTCACACCAATCGCAGTCAATAGAGGAATTATATTTATTTTCACTTATAACTCCACATGTACTCACAACACCAACCCCTTCACACATGACAACGTAAATGACTTGATCGTAGGACCTACTTGTTTATTTTACGGTGGGTTTAAAGTCCGATTCAAATTTAAGATAAGAGCGTTCAAGAATCAAGGATTATTTTCTAAGTTTCTGGCATAGGCTATTACTTATTTTTTGTTGTGACGTGAAATAATAGCATGGTAAAAGCATTAAATTTGTGGAGAATTATTTCCATAAAACTAATAAAAGAAACTGTATAAAATTTAAATTTAATGTATTATTTTCGCATGGGTCTCAAAATTGACAGCTCTAAAAACGACAGCTCGGAGTAAGTGTACACGTGATCAGAATATCATAAGCATATTTTCAATTAATTTTTGTCTGCCGATCACGCGTATTTCAACTTTTACTTATGAGATGAAATTAAATGTCAAAATAACGAAAAGTTAAAACATTACCGCAGGTAAACCAATTATCGGATTTCAAAGAAATGTCCAAAATGTCCCACGACTTCAAGAAACACAATAGTTGAAACCAAACTGCGTGCCAAAAATCACTTATAACTTATGCCGAATCAATATTTAAAGTTAAGTCTCATATTTACGCTTAAAAATAAAAACATTATGAATGTTGGTTTCATTTTTTTTTTTTATTTATTTATTTTTTTTATTTTTATCAAGCTATCATTGATTTCACTTTACGAAGCCGTATAAATATCCTCAAAGAAATGGCTCTTGAACGATCTTAACATGGTTCTCGTCGCGTTAACTTACGGTTGTCGTTATGTTCAGGTATAGATTACTCAGCAGTATATTAACGTTTTATTGAGAACGACGCATCTAATCGAGAATTTGACCAAAATCGCCATGAAGGTAACGTAGTTTCAGCTAACCGGATTCAAGGGACGATTCTTTTCTTTCGTTTCCTCTATTCGCTTTTATTCCTGCCAACTTCCGTCTGGACCGTATCCTGTGGTGCGCTACGATTGCGACAAACGTCCAAGTTCTACTTTCGTCTGTGTGTATTTGAGCTATGAACAAATTAACGATATGGAAAACTCCAAAATTTAGTGACTGTCAGTTGCCGTCAATTTTGGGTGAGATATGAGATTATTATTGGCACAGATATGCATGCAGATGCAAATAGCGACCGTCCCGACCTCGCTCGGATGCGATTTACGAGTATGGCGTTGTTTAGGTTAACAGCAAGAATGTAAACTAAATTCTTAAGGTAGCTAAAATAGGGTCAATAGTGTGTTGTTCACAAAGTCTTCGTGAGTGAGTCCTTATATTTAATCACATTTCAAAAGACAAAAATGGTTACTGTAGGTCATTCTTAAAATATAAACAAATGCTATCATCGAAGTTTTGTAGACCTTTTTGATATCTACAATTCTGTAGTGTATTAATCAAGTGCATATCTTATGGTTTAGTCAGCGTAAGCCACGTAAGCGCCCAAAAAGCGGCTTTTTCCAAACTTTATTATAAAACGTCGATATTTCTCCACTAACCTTACCTTAAATATTAATGTATTACATACCTAAACCTTCTTCAAGAAATTCTCTAAATGATGGTGAAAATTGTATCAAAATCCATCATGTAGTTTAGAAGCCTTAGCCGAATACACAGACACACGCGGCCGGATGACTTTGTATATATAGATTACTGCTCTTGTGTATATTTTCTTGCAAACATACGCATGTATACATTAACCCTTTTCAGATCACACACACTGCTGTGCCAAAAGTGATGGGATAGTAGTATGTAAAGATATAAGCCGTTCACGGTAAAATGAGCACTTTTGAAAACCCTTCTTAAGGTATACTTGTATGCGCATTGTGTATTTTTCGCCTTATGTAAAATTAAAATTGCCATGGGCATCATAACTTTATTCATGCGTCGGTCAGGAGAAACTATGGAATTATTGGAAAAGAAATATTTGACAAATCTGGTAATTTTTATACTTCAATGCAGTAAAAAAAAAAAGAAAGCAAAAATAAATTAGTTATGACAAATGGTTACCTAACACTTATTATTCGACGTTAAGATATGGAACTACTTTCCATCTGGCGTTACCAACTTTACTGGGCACATGTCACTCAGTGCGCCTGTTAAAAGTTTTGAGCGGTGACTTTTTTCTAAGGTTGATTTCAAAAGTGCTCACTTTATCGTGAACAGCCTTTAATAGTCGGTGGCGCCAATGTGCTGTGACGCCTTGGAAGTGCCCAGAACTGTATCACTTGCGCTCTGACATCACGTGAGTGTGTGTGTGTGTGTGTGTGCGCGCGCTGGTCAAGGCTTTGCACTTGAACCCTTCATGGGATATCCCAGCAGGATAATGCATCGTGTCGTCGGTCTTAGTTATCCAGAATTGGTTCGAGGGGTATTCTGGAGAGTTCCAGCCCAACACTCAAACCTCATTCGCCCGATGTGGATCCCATCGAGCATTTCCGGGACGTGGTGTGGACGTCCGCTCGCAACAAATACCCTGCACCTACAAATAGCAGGGAGCTGTGGGTAGCTACTCAGGCGGCATGGATTAGCATCCCCCCCCCCCCCCAGTTGTTTCGTCCATTTGTTGAATCGATGCAGTGACGAGTTGCTGCAATTCGCCAGGCCAGAAGAGCGCCTACACGATACTATAGACTATTCGTCGTTTCTTCACACTTTTTTAATCAAGCCTCTAAAAAATCACCCCATGTATGACATTTTTGGTTGTTTCCTAAATATGTCACGTATCACAAACGTCTTGACGTGAATACGTCTTTAAATTTGCGACCATAGTGGGAGATAATCCAGAAAATCCGATGATAACAAAATCGGGGGATAAAGTTTGGCATTGCAGCTCCGAATCTATCGTCTACATTCAAAATTCAATTACGCCACTCGATTGCTAAAGGAGCAAAGAATATGTTACGTTGAGTGAGGACTGCGAAGCATCGTGCCCGATGGAGGGGGGGGGGAGAGAGAGAGCAATTTTGAGTACGTTTCGCCGCGTCTCATTACTTCCGTGTAGTATAACTTTTGACTAGGAGAAGCTACGACGCTCGTTTAAGTTTCTTTGGACAGCTCTCATCAAGATTATAATCGATTGCGTGTGTAAAACATTTGTGTGGCGTGGTTATGGTGAAAATTGTACGAGTTTAATGCAAAAAATAAAGAAAACGACACCATTCAGCCTATACTCGTCAAAAAGCCAAGTCGAAATACAGAAATCGTATACGACTGGAAAGAGCATCTCAAAAGCAATCCAGCGATATCCATAAAATCCCATATGATAAAGTGAAGCGGTGCCGGGAACGTAATAAAAAAAACGCCATGGCGTCCGAGCGCGTCAATGTAGACGTATTCACGCTATACAAACTGCCGTGTACCCAAAACAGCCAAACCCAATTTCTTTACTTGTGTTAACATATAAATAGCATCATTTTTATTATACTAAATTTTTATTTATATTTTATCTAAAAATTATAATATTTTATGTATACTTGATATGAATAAAAACAGGGAGAAAATACGCCTGCTGGTAATGCCAAGTAAGAAATAGTTCTCAAGCAAAATATTATTACACTGAGTGCACACGAATGTGGCGCGCTGTCCCTTTGGTGTAATTTTCTAGTCTCGATGTTCGCATTGAAGCGGAGGAATATCCTGAAAGTAAAACTTCAGCAGGGCTTCAGAAGATTTGGAAGTGACCGTGAGTGTACTGGCAGACCCGTATTCCGTGACTTCTAGCCAGCGTTTCAGTGTATTCGCTAGCACAGAATTACATCTTGTCAAAAAACGAGCCTTCCTTAACTTCAGCGTGAACTCACCTGTTGATTTTATAATACAAATGACGCACAGTTACAGCAGAGTTGACATAATCGTAGTGTGAATGTGAGGAAGACCAGCTGCGGAATATCAGTTTCCTTGTCCCGACATTAAACTGCTTTTCTGCCATTACGGCTATCGTAAACGGTGAGGAAAGGATTTGAGCTTAGAACAGTAGTCAGTAAATAATTGCTTTGAGATGTTCGTATACATCCTTTATCCGATTTGTAATGTATGCAAATTATAGAAATTCAAATTCTTAAAAAAAATATATTTTATTTATATAAAAGGGCATATCTTTTTTAAAATTAATATACAAACAAAGACGTTCATCACTACTGGCCATGTGGGGTAAGTCGATGTTCTGTAATACATGCACAGAAGACGAAAGTTCTATTTGTAGTCCATTCAAGGTTTATTCCAACTTTTCTTAAGCTCTGCTGAAGTTCTACTTCCAGGATATTCTTCCACCTCATTCAAACAAAGCTTAACCAAGTTTAGGCACTTACACCATACGGACAACGCACCGAATTCGTGCGTATACTTAGTTGCAATAATATTTTGCATGAGAACTGTTTCTTACTAGTCATTATCAACACACTTATTTTCTCCCTGTTTCTATATACAAATTAATGATAAATTGAATATTATAATTTGCAGACAAAATGTACGTGAAAGTCTATTTTAATTTAAAATAAGGTACTGTTATGTTAACACAAGTATAAAACTCCTGTAATACGTGGGATACTTAGGAAACAACCAAACGTATCATAAATGGGGGTGATTTTTCAAACGTTTGAATCAAGAAGAGTGAAGAAACGGCGAATAGACAAAACATTATCTTTAAGGTGTCCGCCTGGGTAGGCAACACGCCCGTCGGTGTGCACAACTCCAGCAGAAAACTTTTTATTAAAAAACCGTTTAGCGTGTCTGCTTACGAATCAGCATTTGAGAAACGATAGGCGTCTGTATACGTTTTACGGTTCCTCCATATCTCTCTGAAGCATGTTTTTGTGCTAGTGAAAGTGGTCCAGACGGGTGTTTATGTATGAACATTCCGGTAGACAACATTTAAAAAAGGAGTAGGGAGGTGTATTAAACATTAATTTTTATTATTACGTCATAAAATGCTAGCATCTTCGCTGAAAGTCGCACACAGGCACGTTATCGACTGCAAGACTGCAAGCTAGTTCAGTGCTTTGCGCGTAGAGGAGATGAGAGAGTTGATGCGCATATCTCGGTCGCCCCTAGCGCTCCCACGCTTTTAGGCCTCAGACGTGCAAAATTCCATCAACTAGGCGGACACCGTAAGTGTTATCTTTGTCGAAGGTCAAGAAGCGAGGAGCAATACGGGTGACACTAATACGCACACCTAGTACATCATCGCTCTTACGCGCAAGGCGTGCAGTGTTTCCGTTGTAACGCTGTACTGTGCAAATTAGATCTGTAACAGTGGGGTTTTATTACAAGCGATGAAATCCCACAGATAAAATTATGCCCGTATCTTTGTACTTTGTTCTTGCCGCTTAAGTAAACTGCACAGGCTAGCTTTGAAAATGCGACATTTGACCATTTTCACGAATTTTTTTCTCTATGAATTCTCTTCATGAGACAAAAGTAAAAAAAAAAAGGGGGGTGGCGTATATAATTGTTTTTTTTTTTTTTTATCTTTTCCAACAAGAAGTCGTATTTGCAGAACATTTATTTGCCGAGATACGTGTATTCGCGCAAACAACTATTTCACAAAAAAAATGCGGGTGTCCATCCCACTCTCGAGGCCGTGGTGGCTGAGCGGTTAGCCTGCTCGCCTCCCACCAGGGCGATACGGGTTCAATCCCCGGCTGGGTCATTCCAGGTTCTCGCATGTGGGAATTGTGGCGGACGATGCCGTTGTTCGGCGGGTTTCCTCGGGGATCTCCCGTTTTCCCCGCCCTTTCATTCCGGCGCTGCTCCATACTCACCTCGAACACCACCATCAGCTCTCAAGACCTCCATGTTAAGATCTGTCCAAATCTTTTCCCTCACTACCGGGTTGATTTCAAAGTGAATCGGCCTTGAAAAGTTCGATTAGTATAGACCTGAAGAATTCGCGAATTCATTTTGAGACAAGCTGGAATTCAAAACATGTGTGTCTATATAACATTAGCCATTGTTCCACACGGTGTTTGGCACCTCCTGGAGAACGCTGGCCCAATTGTTGTCGCCTTCCACTGTGTCAGTGTGCAGTTAATGTCGTCATACTTGCACATAAGACTGTAGAGTATAGCCCGAAGGTCATTGAACTCGCGAATTTTGCAGGTCTCTACCGACGAGAGAGTGTGGCGTTTACCGCGAACGAAGTATAGGCCGGCGCAGCGCGTGATTCAGAAAGAGAGGCGAACCAAGTGTCTCGGGGCCGGACCTTGAAAGAACAACAGGTCGGGAGGGACCACCGGGGCAGCTACTGGCTCTTCCGTCCCCCTGAGTGCGCTCCTCGAGAGCGTCGTCCGCGCATACGCGTCCCCAGTAGACGTTTCTGCGCGGACTGTTATGGCAGTGAACGAAGAAGGGAGCAGCAGGGGAAGTGCGTAACTCGCCGCCCCAGGGTGAGGGGGGAGGGGGTGCGTGACGCAGGATAAGACCCCACACGTAGAGGCGCTGCGTGTTGGGTTCCACTGCTTCGTGCGAATAGCCGTGGGCGGCGCTGTGCGTCAAACTGCCCTGCCACCGACACGGAAGAGAAAAGAGGGGGGGGGGCACTCTCTCCTCTAGTCTCCTCTAGCTTCTTCATCCCCCCCCCCCCCCCCGCCCTCCAAACAACTAATAAAGTCCATGGTCCGTACCTTTTTTCTCCCCCGTAGCATTAAGGTGGATCAGTCCCCGCCATCTTGCATGTTCACTATTTTTGTCATAAGTTCCATTTAAGAATATTTAATGAAAATTTTCGCACGACATGGCATAAACAGAGACCTGCAAAATTCGCGTTATTATTTGAGGACATCTTAAACTTTAAAACACTTTTACTTTGCAATACGTGCATCATTGGACCATTCTTTATTTGACACGTCTCCCCCCCCCCCTTTTTTTTTTTAACTCTGCGTCAATAAATGAACACTTCACAAATGTGTGCCCCAATCACGCGCAGTTCACTCAGAAAGGGCGTGACTTAACATTTATGCAGCAACCAATGGGGAAGTGACGCCGGCTCGAGTATATATAGTACTATGAATTTTAGTTTGATGTCAAAAAATAGTGCGAATTTTGCAGGTTCCTAATAATATCTCCTTAAACATAATCAACATATTACAGTTCTATATAATTGATTATTTTTTCACTAGTGATTGGAGGCAATAAAATTATATATATATATATATTTGCTTTCGGTTACAGAAATGGACCTGGTAACAATAGTCTAGCGATACATGTTTCAGAACATGCGCAGTGTAATGCCCTGCGCTTTGTCGAAGCCCAAAATAAAATGCAAAATCTGTGATGCAATTTACGACGAAAATTCCGAACATACAAGATGGCGGGGACTGATCCACCTGAATTATTAAGGCAAATCTTCCCCCTCCCCCCCCATATAGGACGAGTCGATTTTTCGCCAAAGCTTCTATTTCAGAAGACGTATTGAAATTTCCCGCACGACATATCCTATATAATAGCTTCCGAAACTTTATCGAACTGCCACAGTTTCGCTACATTTAATAATTTTTAACTGGCAACTGTCGAGGCGAAACGCGAGATTATTTCTTGCGAACGATGACGAAGACGACGGTATCAAGAGTAATAGAAAAATACTGACCGCAGACAATGCACTAGGCAATGTTCTGTAGACAATGATCTGTGATCTGTCGTTCCAAAAAAAAAAATAATAACGAGATACAAAACTGTATTTCCAGAGTATGGCAAAAAAAATTCCATAAATCCAAGATGGCGGGTTGGAATCTGCCTTAAGGGAAACTTTCCCCGGCCATATTGGATTTCTGCTTCTTCTAGCAAGTTTACGTTTTCCAAAAAGAAAATTCCCGAAAGCACGCTTAATACCCGACTATCCGTGGCTACTTCCAACCTTTCTCTGAATCCCTGCTGCAGTTCTACTTGCAAGATATTCCTCCGCCTCGTGCAAACAAAGCTTAACGAAGTCGGGATAATTACACAGCATCGCTTACGTGCGCACTCGTTGTAATGATATTTCGCACAGCAACTATTTCTAGAGTTAGTGATCTTTCGCGGAAAGAAAAACAAAACAAAAAACAAAAAAAAAAGTATATATATATATATATGAGTACACGGTAGACTTCAATACTATATAATCACCCAGTAGCAGTTTGTCTATTGCCATTGGTCGCTGTCTGTTTGAGAAGGCGATTTCGTATTTGACCTGGCCACTCAGAATTCGGCAACATAGGCACGGCTCGTACGTAATTCGTGTGCAGACAGTTAACACGCGTTAAAGTAATTCAGCCAATCGAGATATGTTAACGAACCTACATCGTTTTATGATATAACTTTGTCTTGAAATTTTTTCGCGAAATTTCACTACCCCTGAATATTTCTTACTAGGCATTACCAAAACGCATATTTCCTCTCTGTTTTCTTTTAGATTAATTATGAATTAAATATTGCAAGCTATATGTACAATATAAGTAAAAGTTCAATTTCACGAAAAACAACCGAAGACTTCATACATGGGGTGGTTTTTGAAAGGTGCGATTCAAAAAGTGTGAGTAAACTGCCAATAGAATGTAGTTATTAACCTTACACATCAGTACAGACATAACGACTGAACTTTGATCTCGTATTTACGCCACAATACTGATTTTTCCAAATTTTAGAATATTAAAATTGTGACGTAGTTATGAGTTCGTAGTCTGAACTTCAGTGTTTAGGTAAACAGCCGGTTGGGTACATCGGTATTTCAAAATTTACTTTTTTTTTTCCTTCAAAAATATAAAGACGCTAGAAAAACCGAAAATTCAATATGGCGGGGAATTTTTTCCCATGATACGCGAATAAGTATTGAACTACACATTATAAATACATTTTTTGTAAGTTACAAAGGATATAATTGTAGTTTTAAGTTATGTGAATGTACAAAATGTTTCTTAAATTATGGTGTAGTGTATACAGAATAAATATACACCTGGAAATTCGTGGTTGAACTTTAAAACATGTTGGTTACTACAGAGGGTGCAAGCTTGAGCAACTAGTGTACGTCATCGCTCACTCCCCATCTCCATCAGTCGGGAGAGTAGGCAGGACTCTTCCGCTATGTCATCGGCGAATCTCGGGACACGGCTTGTCTTGTTGAAGCAGCGAATGTCCGTGCTGATTTTGTTTCATTGGCGCAACAAGACCATGGAGGACGCACACTTTCAACATAATTCCATGATTAGGAATTCGATTTTATTATACACCAAGATGTATTTACACAATCACATTAAATATATAAAGTACTTGTAGTTTTTTTTAAGCCTAAAAAGTCTTATTTTTTGTCTACGTGAAATATGAAGAAATTTTAGTAATTTGGTATTCTTGAAAAAATGAAAACTCCTGAGAGTTACTTCTAACTGCACAGTGTCACACGTAACTGCTATCACTCGCAGAGACAGAAACTCTGCCACTTGCTATATTTACATATAAAATGTATTATTATTACTTTAAAAAGTAGTTTAGGGCTAGTAACGTTTTTTCATGTGATACCCCCACGTCATTGTGGATTCGGAGGGAGCAGTACCCTCTCTTAGTTCTGCCTGCTATTGTAAAAATAAGTGAGAGAAGAGATGTGGGCGGCTCTTGACATCGAGGTCTTGAGAGCCGATGAGGGTGCAGCGAGGTGAGTGGAATGAAGGGGCAAGGGGAAACGGGAGATCCCCGGAAAAACCCGTCAATCAGCGGCACCGTCCGGCACGATTCCCACATGCGAAAAATCCGGGAGCGGCTCCGACGGAAATTGAACCCGGTTCGCCTTGGTGAGAAAAAAGGGAGGGGGCCGAGTAGTCTAACCACTACACCACCGCGACCCCTATGACTGTAGGAGTAGTTGTGGTTTCTGCGCTCTCACTAGTGTTCGTAAAGAAGGTGGGTATCATTCATTGCTATTTCATTCCGCACCAACGTTTCAGCGTAGAACTAATTCCATTGCTTTGTTTCACGTCTTAATTTTCCATACACTATTGTTATAGGCTATTCACGGTAAAGTGAGCACTTTTAAAGCCCTCTCATTTGGAATAATCACTACTACTACATAAATGGGAAAGTGTGTTTGTGTGTTTGTTTGTCCTTCTTTCACGTCAGTCAAAACAGAGCAACGGACCGACGTGATTTTTCGCAGATATAGTTGGAGATCCAGAGAGTGGCGTAAGCTACTGTTTACCCCGAAAAAAAATATAAAAAATAATTTATTGCAATTTTATATAATTCCTTCATGAAAATTATTATTGTAATTTTACTGCATAAAAAAGTACTGTTAAAATAAAAAGTTCCATCATTTCTCCTGTCTTTTTTGTCTATGGGCTGTCTGCCATTCCTTCCCAAGAGATGCAGTAGCTCAGTGGGTAGAGAACCCAATAGTGGGGCCGCAGTAGCTCAGTGGGTAGAGAACACAATAGTGGGGCGGCAGAAACTCAGTGGGTAGAGAATCCAATAGTGGGGCCGCAGTAGCTCAGTGGGTAGAGAATCCAATAGTGGGGCCGCAGTTTATAGATATATATCAAGTGGGCCCGCAGTCATAAATGTCATGCGAACGATGACGCACGGGTCATCTAGTACATAATAAATATGTTTTATTTCAATCTTAGACGTTGACTTCCGCGTGCAGGGGAATAAGCACACTGTGTTATATTACTCACACACAAGTATTTTATTTAAAATGGTGGTTATAGGATAAAAATGGTTGAAAGACAAGAAGTAATTAACACCCCAGAAGTGCTCACATTACCGGGAACAGCCTATAGTAAAGAGTGCGAAATAAAAGTATAACTATTATTATTATTATTATTATTACCTAGCCGAGATATTCTCGTCGACCTTCAGTGGCCCAGTCTGTTGGTGCGCCCCCGCGCCGGCCTGCGGTGCGTACGGCTCTGGGTTCGAATCCTAGATAAGGTTTGGATGTTAGTTAAAGTTAGGTCATAAGTTAGTTTGTAATCCGTCCACTGATAAACCTTCAGGCATAACACCTGGGGCTGTATATATGCCAATTCCATTTCCGAGATATCGTTTATTACGTTAAAATCGTCCTGAAGTTCTCTCTAGGTCATCTAAGTTAAAATGAAATAAAAGTATAATACTGATTATTTTTAATTTTGTCAACTCAAGAAGACTGTAGCTTTGGCTCAGTAACAGCCAACTGTCTCTAGAGAATATGACTGAAACTCCGTACATAATAATTAAATATTTTTACGTTCATTCATCGCAGCAACAGTGACGTGCAATTAACTATCACCAAATGACTGACAGGCTAAGCCAAAAAATTTACTACACTTTCAGTAGCCTAGTGAGCTTGTAGCAATTAATCATTGGCCTCTTTCTAAGAAACTCATTATAGAAGACCTGCAAAAATTCGCTAGTTGAATGACCTGAGGGCTAGAATCTACAGTCTTATGTGCAGGTATGACTATGTTAACTGCACGTTGGACGTCTGCTGTCGCAGTGGAAGGCGACGATTGAGCCAACGTTCTCCAGGAGATGCCAAACACCGTGTGGACCAATGGCTCAAGTTATATATATACACACGTGTTTTGAATTCTAGCTTGTCTCAAAATGAATTCGCGAATTCTTCAGATCTCTAAGCCTACTCATTATAGTTTCGGTGGTAGGCAGAGTAAACCTGCAATTTTAAAGTGCTCATATATAATATAATCACTGTGCAACGTATTACAAAAAATGAAACTCTTAAAAAGCAGGAAATGTTAAGCAATTTCATTCAATAAAATTGATTTAACAGTAACATAAAAGAAGGTCGCTTCTAAATGTTGGTCTCGTTTTAATATCAAAAAAATATTTTTCTCTTAAAAAAATATTTTTATTACGCACCATTTTAAAATTATGTAGCTGTTTTTGCTTTTGATGTTCAGGAACGCGGGAGCGATAAGGGCTACTCTGTCACGCACATCAAGTGTGCCATAGCCGCTAATCGCAAGGTTCTAAGCTGACGTGCAGTGTTCCCGTCCTGCTACGTATACATATTGGACGTTAAGTTATAACCCTGTCATTTTATTGATAGAAAGCCTGTAGCATAGTTCAATACAGGCTGCTATCGTAGTTTCGCCCCTATCCGGTTATAGGCTGTTCACGGTGGTAAAGTGAGCACTTTTGAGGCCCTAGTTACTTTTTTCTTTCTGCCATATTTTATCCTTTAACCACCTTTCTAAATAAATACTGTCATGCAAGTAATAAACAGAGCGTGTATATTCTACTGTACTCGGAAGTTAATGTCTACGGCTAAAATAAAACGCACTATTATTTCAAATGCGAGGGCTTTCAAAAGTGCTCACTTTACCGTGAATAGCATATAGTATGTTTTAATATACAGCGATGCGAAAAATCGTTTTCAGGTATGTCACGGCTCGGCATTGTGTGAATCATGTAAACAATGGAGCCTTCCCTTCCAGCGAAATTCGTACTGCGCGCACACAAACACAGTAGGTTCAACCTCGGGCCTTAAAAAAGCCGCAATTTGAGGAATGGGACGATATGCCTCAGGAAATGCGTAATGATCTTGTTTTTGGCACGCCTCGTCGGATATGAGTGCGCCTCCGGAATCGTGGAGGTCCTACACGTTATTTAAATTTGTCGATGCATCTGAAAAGACCTCATTGTTTGTTATTGAAACTGATGAGATAAGATGTTTCGCCGTTCATGTCGTGTTTGTTTCATACTGAGATGATGTTAACAATTTCCCCCCCCCCCCCACTTTATGTGTTATTAGAACTACAACATGAAATATAAACTACTTTTATTCAATATAACATCCTGGAGTCCGATATACGGTAAACATTTTGTGAACAGTATATTATCTCCATATGAGAATCATATTTCCAAAATCTCCTATCTCACTTTCTATATCTCAGGCCTTAAAACACCAATATATCTACAGAGAAATTGCTACAAAGTAAAATTATCTGCACTAGTGAAGAGAAATTTCACTATTAAAAATTCACCATTTTTGAACAATACGAAGAAAGTTGTATTGCAAGTTTTGCAAATAGGATACTCACCGTAGTTAAGATGACACTTTTTAAAAATTGTATACACTTGGTTTAACTGATCCATCTGTCAAACAGCAAACCACTGCAAAACAGCGAATGAAATGATTGATCATTCAGTGAAGAATGTCACTGAATAAATAAGCGAAGGGAAATGGGCTATTTTCACTAATTCGTCGGTTAACTTGTCTGAAGTGACTGTTGAATAATGCATGTGCCGTTAACTGATCCAAGCAGTGAAATACTCACTGATTCTGATTTAGAGTGCAAATATAACTCAGAACCTGCAATCTGCGGAATTAATATGAGACATTTTCCGTGAGATGCCGATTTCTTTCTCTCGGCTATTTGTTTCTGGGTTGATGAACTCATGTCTTCATGTGCATATTCCTAATACCTTCCAAACATAGAGAAATTGTCAACGTCAACGGCAGTTCGTCCTGAAACCGTCGTGGTGGATCGTGTCTGAACAGTCGTCTAAGGCACCAACATCGCCCCCGATCCGAGATCGAATGATACTAGTTCTGAACCAGAATCCTGTTTGATCTTTGTTCCAATGTAAAAGTGCTGCACCATCGAAATCTCATGATTCTGGATCTCCGATTCGTCGATCTTGGAGAGATCGATATTAAGTATCAGACAAATTTTGCTATTGATTCGTAATATATGACGTCTTGGAATTAGGAGTATTATTTTTCACTATAGACAGAACTAGATTTTATCTGTTCTAAGTGAATTATTGTTGTACGAATTTTACTGAATAATATTCAGGTACGTATAATGTTGTTTTAATTTCCCAAGATAACAATCAAACGTAGTTCTATCTATTGACGTATTTTCAAACTACATTTGTCGACGATGGCTGCTGATCTCGGATCGAGATTTCCAACAGACAATTTCAGTAGGTTTGAAACGAACTTCATCTCGATCCCCAGTCCAGCTCTGAACACGAATAATGCAACAGTTTTATGTGTCGATCTTAGATACGATCTCATATCGAGTTTCGATACCACGATGGTGCAACCGTCCCTAAGTGAGTGAGTGAAGGGATTTTGGCGGCTCTTAACAGTGAGGTCCTGAGAGCCGATGAGGGTGATTGAAGTGAGTATGGAGCGGCGCCGGAATGAAGGGGCCGCCGACCAACGGCATCGTCCGGCACAAGATTCGCATTTGCGAAAATCCGTTGACCCGACCGGGGATTGAACCCGGTTCGCCTTGGTGGGAGGCGAGCGTGCTTATAGGAAAAAAACAAATAAAGTTGTTCTGTGTCTGCCCGCCTCAGTGCCAAGACCCGAACTCCTACCTTTTCGAATAGTTACGCTTGCTGTTAAAATTCCATCCCTTTTATTTTTACAGCCTATATATTTCGTCGGTCTTTGTCATAGCTGGTTGTTGTTTCTTCAGCTATTTCGTGTAATTTTTTTTTCTCCACGACTCTTTTTGGCTGTTACTGCGTCGAAACCTCGAGACACGCGTCTCTCGCGTGGGTGGCATCGACCCTGCTCCCTAAGTTTGCTCTATTGTTCAAGTTTTACTGCTATTTTAATGGTTTACAAGACTTCTTTTTCGACCGGTGACGCCTATAAAACTAGCATATTCCACCGTCGCGAGCAGCCGATCCGAATCCCTTCTTTCTCGAGAAGAACGGAGTTAGTGGGCATTCGTATTTTTACACTAACTGTGTGTTTTGCGTATCAAAATTTTATATTCGCAATTGAGAACTAAAATACCCGTCACATTAATAAACAACCTTCAAAAACCACGAAATAGCTTTTAGTAAAACTATAATAAATTAATTAGCTGCGCAGAGCTGTGTCACGATGAATGTAAGGACTGTATTTTTTTTCCTTTTAATGTCGTGAAATGGAAGGAAATTACGCGCAAAAAATGTTATCTTGAGAATGTACGTAAAAATTTACATGAGAATCATGTAAACCTTACCTTTCTGCAAAAAAAAAAAAAAATATATTTTAACAAAAAAATAGATGACGGGAGAAAAACCTGTACTTGTTGATTACCATTTGTGTCTCGTTTCTTCTCACCTGCTCCAATTTATAAATTAAAATATACCGGTTTTGGTGTCTGAAGGAGGGAGGAGCGCATCTAATCTATCTCGAATAAATTTCAGTTGTATGACAATGTTATACCTTCAGGCTCTCTTCAGAAATGGTAAGCATTTATACACACACACGCGCGCGCGTACAATTGTCATTATTAGTACATTATTTTCATCTTGCAAACAAAGACTTTTGGCTATGCCAATAGAGTCGATATACATAATATAGATAACAAAAAAAAAAAACATTTTGGATATGGCTCGGAAATCTTTGCGTAGGCTGGGCAGTGAGCATCGAAAATACGAGGCATTACAACCTCTGTGTGACGTCACTGGAGGTGGGCAATACAATCGTTAGGTGGAATTGTTTCGGAATATGTGACAATACGGTAAAGTAAAATGGACAGTACTGAATAATACAAAATTTCCGCTTCTGTCAATTTGTTGCGATTTGTAAGCAAGTTAAGATAGTTGTTCAGGAATATTGCATATTCTATAAACATATACCAGCTGTTGGCCTTTTCTTAATTTTTGTTGTATTTATTCTGCAAACAATAAAAACCGTTCTCAGAAATATAACTTAATAATACGTTCGCTAAATATATCAAAATAATCTATTTATTTATTGATCTTTGTTCAGCAATGATGTTAAATATTTAACCAAAGTGGAAGGCATTGTAAATATTACCTCTTTCTTTTACGTTGATTGAAATAATTTTGTAGAAACTAAATAATGAAGTTTAGCCACTTTCAATTATTGTTTTTTTTTTTTAATTTTACTGAAATTATTTTTATTTAAACACATAATACTGCAAAAATCCTCTTTATGTGGAAAGTCCAGCCCTCGTTATTGTATAACAATACAGACATTAAGCGACACAGCTTTTGTAGCATCCATGTTTAAATACAGAACAAAGAGTACACTTGAGAATAGTTCAAGCTAACATCATAAGATATGCGTGTCAATACTACAAAATAATTAAATATTTACGGATATCTCAAAATATTTGTTATTCAAAATGCCCTGAAAAAAGTATTTCAGATGACGTAAAGAGTTCCCATTCGATTTATGTATTGTGATTGTTAATTGCAACGTCCTCTGGATAATTATTATATAGTGAACTGGCCCTGTAAACAGTTCTGGTTGACGTGGTATTGAGGTACAAAAAAAAAAAGGATAAAAGTGAAGGAGTCTATCTTAACGAGAGTCTGTACGCACACGAAGCCGCGATTATCGCGCAACAGTTGGTAGTGGGCCGACATCATTACTGAGCAAACGCGTTTTCACCTGACGCACATTTGAGTATCCCAACCTAACAGCACCTCCCAGCTATAGGCTGTTCACATTGCAATGTTTATATTAAAAAGCAGCTGGAAAATAGAAATTGGATGAAAGGAGAAATTTACAAGGGCCTTAAAAAGTGCTCACTTTACCGTGAACAGCCTAGCCTAGAGTAGTGAGCAAATGAGTGTTCCTACAGTTTAAACTAATCTTACTTAAACTAACTTGCAAGACTAACTGAATGAGTGTTTTTGCAATCTACACTCTAAACCTGAAACAGTGAGAATCGAGGGTTGAATCAGTGAAAACCAGTGGAAATTCAGCTACTGATAATCAGCGCCTGAAAACTAACTGAAATAATGGCTGATATTCATTGATTCCTACTGTATGTCGAGCATTCCACTGGTATAAGTCACTTTTCCCTAGTTCATGTGCTTGATTTGCTAGTAGGCAGTAGAGTGTCAACTAACTTTTAGTGAACGTTGTTTCACTGATTGATACCACTGATTCCAGCTTAGATTGTAAATTGTATTTTAAATGGCTTTTTAACGTCCCCCGATTTATGCTTGAAAGCTTAGCAGGGGACGGCTTACAGACTAACTTATAACCTAACCTAAATTAACACCCATGCCTTACCCGGGATTCTAACCCAGAGCCGCCCGCACCTCAGATAGGTGGCGTACCAACTGACTGCGCCTATGATTAGGGACTTGAAAATTTCGCGAATTCGTTTTAGGACAAGATATAAGTAGGAGTCGCATGGGCTTCCTGGTTCACTTTGACCTTTGACCCCCTGACCTACTTTTGAGACGCACTTTTGACCTACTGATCTACTTTTGAATGTAATTTTGGCCTACTTCTGAGAATTTTACCTACTTTTGAATGTAATTGTGAACTACATTTCTATTTTTCGCGCAGATGTGACCTATATTTGGATGCACTTCCGACCTACTTTTCTATTTTTAGCAAAGCATGACCTAGGTTTCCGAAAAGTGCATTTTTTGCACACAACCTACAAAAAGGGCATTGTTTTGTACATGCACTTCTGGTGCAATACACTTCCGGTACTACGGGGGTTCGATTTCCGGTACAGGGTTCAATCCCCAACGAGTGAAATTTGAGAAATATCTATATTTAGCACATGCACTTTTGGTGCACTGCACTTTCTGTCCAATTCCCTGTGATTGCAATTCTTGGTAGTATTGTTTTTACATTACCGGGTTCGATTCCTGGCGAGTGAAATTCTTGGAAATTAGAGTTTTTTTTGGGGAATTTTGGTTTTGAAACGAATTCTGGACAGGCAACTTGAAGAGTTTTTTATTTTTAGGAAATTTAGATTTAGATTACCGGGTTCGGTTCCCAGGCAAGGGTGACTTTTAGAAATGAGCGATTTTTGGTAAATTTTGGATTTGAGTTCGATTCCCAGGCCGAGGACTTAATATTTAATTTATTTTTAAATTTTTGAGAAATATATTTATATGCGTAATCACAAGTGAGGTAGGGTGGAAAGAGGGGGAAATGCATTTACTTACACGTGCTGCTTTCTCAATGTTACCTCGTCGGTGTCCTCTCGCCGACTGCGTTCAGTGACTGATGCACTTAACGTCACCAGCTACTAGGAGCGCTGGTGTCGGTTAGAGGCTAAGGTCAATATTCCATATGCTATATGCAGACGTGATATGGTTTAAGAGTGGGATTAGACACCCACAATTTTTTTTTGTGAAATAGCTGTTAGCACAAATACGCGTATCTCAGCAAATGAATGTTCTGCAAATACGACTTTTTGTTAAAAAAATATTAGAAACATTTATATATGCCCCTATTTTTAGTAATCTTCTCATATTAAGTGTACATGTTGAAGAAAAAAAATCGTGAAATTTTTTAAGCTTGCCTATGTAGTTTCCTTAAGCGGCAAAAGAAAATTAAAAAATTAAAAACATGCGGGCGTAGTTTAATCTGCGGGCTTTCATCGCGTGTGATAAAACCCCACTGTTACAGACATAATTTGCACAGTACAGCGCCACGACGGAAACACTGCACGCCTTGCGCGTAGGAGCGCTGAGGCAAATAAGTGTGCATGGTAGTGTCGCGTCTGTGTTGCTTCCTCATTATTTGACCTTGGATGTGGGAGTTCCCACGGGGGTCCATCCCACTCTCTTAATACAGTATAATAAGCTGTGGAGGTGAGGAGCAGCGTGCTGCCAGACCTTTGGTTGGCATACAGACACCCGAGTCAACTGAGCCACCGGTGCACGAGTACCAGCATACGTCTAAATGCTGTATATAGACTCGCATTTTAAAGGAAAATTCGAATATGATGTCACAAACATCGTTTATGAATAAATATAATTTTTATAAAAAATTTATGTGTTTAAATTAAGATACTTTTTATTTAACTTTTAAAATAAATATATCTAGTAATATGTCCACGGAACCATATTTTAAAGGAGAATTCGATCATGATGTCTTGAACATTGTTTATGAATAAACATAATTTTTATGATCAATTTATGTGTTTATATTAAGATACATTTATTTGACTTTTAAAATAACTATATCGAGTGATATGTCTACGAATCCATATATTCAAGGGTAGTGCGATTATTTTGTCACAAATATCGATTATGCAAAACATGATTTAAAAACTCATGTTCTGGCAATCCATACCATCCGGGTGTTGGAAGCCAATTGATGCACTCATCGAATGCTGGTCAACTGATGAAACGTGATTATTTTCGAGTGGGGAAAAAGGGAAATGCAGTTGCATTGTGCAATTATTACCGAGTTCGATTCCTGGACAGGGGGAATTTTGGAATTTATAATATTTTTTGAATTTTTGAATTTTGAAAATTTCTGAGTAAGATTTCTGGTTATGGTAATTAATGAAGTGTTATTTTTGAACTACCGACTTCGATTCCCAAACAGCACACATTATTTTGATATTTTTTTATTTAGGAAATTTTGATTTGGATTCCTGGCTAGGGTAATTAATGTAATGTTATTTTTGAACTACCGGGTTTGATTCCCGGGCACGACACTTAATATTTTTATGGGAATTTTTGATTTTTAGGACATTTTGGTTTTGAATTCGATTCCAGGGCAGGTTAAGTTTGAACATATTTAATATGGTATTTATTTGGTAAATTTTTGGAAACGCCGCGTTCGATTCGCGGACTGACCTTTCCCGGGAAAAGCATTTACTTACGCAATCACGCATGTAGACTCTTCAAAGAGAAAACGAGCTGTTACGCAATCACGCGTGTTGATGATTTGGCAACTGCAGAGATATTGACGTGTTGGCTCATCGACAGCTACATCACAACTGAGCCAGTTTGGAGGTCGAAATGCACTTGCACACACACATGTACATGCACACATGCATGTACATACACATGTATGTGCAAACACACATGTACATACACATGTATGTGCACACATACATGTACACGTACACACATACACATATATGCAACTGTGGAACTACCAGAGATATCATAACATCATAGGATGGAATGCCAACAGGACAGGAGCTCTGACGAGCAGTGAGTGGATTGGTACGGAAATCGATTCCCTGACAGAGTACTTGATAATCTTTGGAATTAGGAAATTTTGAGTTCGATTCCCAATCAAGACATTTAAAATTTTGTTTATTTTTCTTTCCTAACCTTCGAGCTCTGAAGACCAATGGGTGGATTGATATTGACTTCAATTTCCGAATAAGGCATTAAAAAATATGTATTATAACCCTTGAATTCTTGCAGTCGGTGGGGGGAATGATACTAGATTCGATTTCCGTTCAAGATACTTATATTTATTTACACACTTGCACAATGAGACTAATTACAAATCATCACCATATGAAAACCAGTTCTTGACTTAGACTGTTGTCATATACCAAAGGGTATTTGTTTCTCACCTGCGCTCAACTACCATAATTTGTTTTAGAGTTTGTGGATCGCCTCCATTCCACCAATTACACGCATGCGATCCATCGGCATCATTGCTTCTCATTGGCTAATTACTCATATTCGTTCGACTGACATATTGGATGCCAAGAATATTACAAATTAAAAAGATATACTTAATTACAGTTAATTAATAGCTCACTCGCACTTGCTTAATCACGTGTAACAAAGTAGTTAGTGAATATTGACTAAATATTCAGATATGGAGGCATGCACATACGTAAGTAGAGAACAATCAATGTAAGAAATAGTTATGCTAAAACATTTATGCCTCCTTCACACTATTCGCCTATACATTTTATTTTAAATTCCACAAAATTTTATTTGTTTGGTGCATTCATTTTATGTTCAGACTTATAAAATCCAGAGATCAACATCTATAAACAAACCACTCACACAAGTTTTTTTTCTACCGATCATAAGATGATCTTATTGTTTGTTATTATATTCACTTAAACATTTATATTTACCTATTCATTGTGGAAGCATAGAACATTGATATTGAAATATAGGTAGCTATATATATATATATATATATATATATATATATATATATATATATATATATATATATATATATATATATATATGGTACTTTTCGCTTACATATCACTGACATAAAAAAACATTACATTAAGATATCTTGTAATATCCCTTTAAATTAAGGTCTCTAGTGAAGAAGTCCATCCTGCATCACAGGATTAGTGTATCAGTCAGATAATCCAAAAATGTATATGTATATATTAAAAACCCTTAAATTCTTGCAACTTAGAATAAAATACATCTCAAAAAATAATTCCTACCTACCATTACTCCAGATATGTTCGTCACAATTACTTATAGTTGCATAGAACAAATGCTAGAAATTCTAGCATATCCCTTGAAACGAACAGTCTGACTAAACTAACGCCTACAAAGTAATGCAACATTGTAAATTTCTGTTACTATCATAACTTTATCACATTACAAAAAAAAAATTACCCATATTTAAATTATATATAAATTTTTTTCTACTTACTAAGTCAATGTTTCCTTTGCTAGAATCAGAGATCTTATCACTAATCCCATATTATTAGTTAAATACGTCAACCAACATTCCCTATCGCCCACTCATAATTAATAACATATCATTAAATGATAACATAGATCATGTAGCATGAGTCATGAACAACATGATAGCAGTCTTAGAGGAAACAGAGAGATAAAATAAGCTGTTATCTCAAGGTCATGGACTTGGACGTCGCAGCTGTTATCTCCCAAGCTTATACATAGGTGAACGCGGCACCGTAAAGTAGATTTAGTGTTTTCTAATGCTGCTGGTGTTGAGGTCATGTCACTTTAAAATGAGAACCACTGATCCGATTTCAGTCAAACAAACTTTATTGACATTTAAGCATTATACACAAGCTCTACATGACCAAGAAAATGCAAATATCAAGTTGTACCAACTAACTTCCTGTAAATACAAATTTCATCTCCAAGCTCAAACTTCATCTTCTTACGAGAAAACAAACAGGCGATGATTGAATATTTATTACAGCACTCTGATTAACAACACCTTCATGTACTGGAACTGTCTTCCATATAATTAATTACTAATTTTTCTGAAATTGATTGTTTTAAAAATGTTTAATTATTATAAACTGGAGGAAGATTAAGATATTCAGCCTTCAACTAACCTTATAAAAATAATAGCGAATTGTTCTAGAGCTTCCGTAGAAAATAATACCAACATAGTACGCATATATACACACACATACAGAATACATATATACAAAAATTTATGTAAAGGAGGGAAAAGGGATAAAACTCATAATCCCCCATCACTCCTGCACCAGTTTGCTTAAGTGTGACACAAGGATAGTGAAGGACGATATCACATCTAGTATTAGATTCTTAGATTCATGGAATTCGAAGTCCATATATGTAAGTTTTGATGTTACATTAAATTATGTTTTAAGTTTACATTTTTAAGTACATATTCTGAGAGGAATGTGTGATATAATGGTGTTTGAATTTTGTAAATTGGTTAACTAGTCCAGTTGTCATGAATTTTTAAAATTTCGAGTTGGGTCTGTTAAGTAAAAAAAAAAAATATTAATGTATTTTTCGGGAATCTAATTCAGTACCAATTCACTCACCGGTCGTCAGAGCCCATGGGACGAAGGCGGTGAAGGGGGGAAGTGAAAGTGTGTGTGCAACTGAATTCCCCCTCCACTCCTCCTGAGTTGTGATTCAACACGCGACGAGTCAACACATGTGATTTCTCAATTATCAAATTCCCGTGTCCGAGAATCGAACCCGGTACTCCCCAAAATTAATGATAAATTAAATTGCTAAACCGGAAATCGAACTCGAAGACAAAAATTTCCAAAATTGCCCTCACCGGTAATCCAAAAATAAAAAAATAAAAATCCAAAATTGCCCTGTCTGGGAACTGAACCCGGTATTCCCGAAAACTCCCAAATCAAAAAAAAATAATAATAAAGTGCCCTATCCGGGAATCGAACCCGATATTCCAAAAAAATAAAAACGCATAAGTCCAAACTTACAAAAAATATAAATGCCTTGTTCGAGGGAAACGAACTCAAAAATTTCCAGAACTGCATTCACTGGTAATTGAACCGGAAGTTCATGTGCACTGGAAGTGCACATGCAAAAATGCATGTGGAGAAACCGGCAAACAGAAGTGCATGTGCAAAAAGAGAATTCAAAAGTAGGTCACAGGGTCAGAAGTGCATTCAAAAGTAATTCCCTACTTTGGTCTCATGCGAGACATGTAAATTTGGGAATATTGAAGTTATTGTGCCGGTAACTAATTGTACAATTTCTGTAACTATATATTTTGGTAATGCAACATTTTTATTGTAACCCGTAGATTGTATAATGTTTTAAAGCCATTTTGGGAATTATAATCGTTAGATATTCTAACATAATAATTGCATATAAATTATTTTAAGTTAATTGTTTGAAACAGTTTGTATTTTTCTTCGGGCGTAGGAAAACAAAAAGAAAAAAAGAGGAGAAATGCCCAGTAGTTAAAAACGAAAAAGGATTGATCTTGACGAGAGCTGTCGGTTGAAACCTAAACGAGCGTCGTAGCTTCTCCTAGTCAAAAGTTATACTATGCGTAAGTTATGAGACACGGCGAAACGAACTCGAAATTCCCCCCCCCCCCCCCTTCCCACATACGATGCTTCACACTCCTCACTCAACAACGTAACATATTCTTTGATCCTTTGGCAATCAAGTGGTGTAATTGAATTTTGAATGTAGACGATAGATTCGGAGCTGCAATGCCAAACTGTACCCCCCGATTTTGTTATCATGAGATTTTCAGGATTGCCTCCCACTATGGTCGCAAATTGAAAGATGTATTCGCGTCAAAAACTGTAATGCGGAGATTTTTTGCGAAAATTCTAAAAATCCGAGATGTCAGGGACTGGTCCCCCTTAACAGCTGCCCAAAGCTCTTCGCTCCGCCACTCGAATGACCAGAAATCCACGGATTCTGCTTTGGTGTGTGCGTGTGAGAGTGTGTTCAGCGGTGAAAGAACACGGCGGCATCCGGACGTGAGTGAAAGACGATGTTGGCGGGAGAGGGGTCTCGTCATTTCTCGAGGGAGGCCCCTGAGGTGGAGTCGTAATGGCGGGAAATTTTCGTCAGCGGAAGAAGAAAGAAAAAAAAAGGGGGGGGGGGGAGCACGCTGCTTAATGTTACATATTAGCAAAGCTCACGTGACCCCCGCGGGAGAGAAAAAAAGGGGGGGGGGGACAGCGGAAGGCGCACGAAAGAAGGACACGTCTCATTAAGAGTTCTGATAATTATTGGCATTAGCCTGCAATCGCGGCCCGAGTATACCTCTATCCATTAACCAACACGGCCGCGAAACTCTCCGTCAGCGTTTACATGCGTGGAGAGAATTGGGGACGAGGGGAGGAGGAGGAAACAAAAAAGAGAACGTTTTCTAAGGAGTGTCCGAGACTAAGGTTTATTCTACTCAGGTTGGCCACTAGGCAAGCGGTAGTGTCGAATGTGTAAAGGCTGTTCACGATAAGTGAGCTCTGGCTCTACCTGCATATGTTTTAACGGGCGCACTGAGTGGCATGTGCCCAGTAAAGTTGGTAACGATGGATGGAAAGTAGTTCCATATGTTTACGTCAAATAAAAAGAGCTACGTAACCATTTGTGATAATTTTAATTATTTCTTATGCTATCTGTTTTTTTTTTTTTCACCCCTCAGTGTGTAAAAAATTAGTATATTTATACTATGTGTACTTTTCTGATAATTCCGCAGTTTCACTTGTGCGGCGCATGAATAAAGTGATTATGCCCATGGAAATGTTAATTTTACATAAGGCGGAAGAATACACAACGTACATACATGTAGATTTTAAGCAGGGCTTTCGAAAGTGCTAATTTTATCGTGAACAGCCTATAAGAGTTTTTCTCTGTTCTATACGTTGACAAACAAGATGATTGCATTAAACATAAATAAAATATAAAATAACTTCGTAACTAGGTAAATTCTTTATCTTTTTACGAGCTTTTATGCAAGCTTTTATTCAACTTCGCTTGTTTGTACGTACGGTAGGTGTCAGCGAGGTGTCTGTCCGGCGCTCACCTAATCACCAGCAATCACGATGTACTTGGTGGACAAGTTGTCGATTGCTGGTGGCGTGTAGAGTTTCAGTGCCGGGGAAGTCCTCGTTTACACATGGTTGTGTGGGTAAAACACCATCCAAACTTTGAAGCACAAGAAGGAATTCAAATGATCGACCACGTGTGTGTATGTGAAATACCATTTGAAGAATCCGATCTGCGTGAGGTCGAATTGAAATGTCAAATACCATCGCCGTACACGCGCGTGTGAGATGAACAACGAATATTCAGCATCCCGGTTCGACTTCCCACGTAAAGAGTGCACTGAAACTTGCCTGAACGCAAGTGATACAGATGACGGATGAGTCTTTGAATGTATAAATAGTCTACCTATATAGTAAAAAAAAAAATAGGCGAGAAAAAAGTGAACTTAAAATTAATTGAAAAAACTCTTAAAACCAAGCTTTTATTTATAAATGAACTAAAAATACAACACTTATTATAGGAGTAGTTACAGAATTTGTAGACCTTGTAAGACGTGGCCAAAAAACCATAGCAAATTTTTCTACAAATTAATATTTTTGTATAAATTAATATTTAGTACATAAAATCTTGGTGCGGATAGTTAAGAGTCTCGCGCAAGATATGTACTTACTAAACTTACGCAAAAGAGGCATACGTTCTAAAGATTTTGCGAATAGTTACGCCAGATATGTGCTTACTACGCTTACACAAATGATGTATACGTTATATATTCCGAATAGGTAAGACCCTTACTCAAGATACGTGCTTACTACGCTTACGAAAATGAGGTATACGTTCTATATTGGGCCAAGCTTTTATACAGGACGTTGCAATATAGCATGTCAATACTTCGGGGGAACATTCCTCACATCTGGAGGTTATTTGAACATAGGTCCGCAAATGCTTTATATCTGTACTTCAGCCCATAATAGATAATGTACAGTGCATGGCCCGCGGGCTGGATCATGTTACTGTGGAATGCTATGACAGCTGTAATTGGCAGCCCCATACCAGCTCCCGAGGAGCCCTGATGTGAATCCACTAGACTTTTGTTTGTGGGGACATTTAAAGGCACTTGTGTATGTAACCCCAGTGGACGATGTGGGCACCCTCCGTAACCGGTGCTGCGATCACCTGGAATAGCTCTTGGTGGTGTGGACGCCTGGTGTCGTTATGGGTGCTGTGGATGCCTGGTGTAACTCTCGGTGGTGTGGATACCTGGCGTAGATTGCCTTAATGTACATGCACACACACAATGTGACTTTGGTAGCTGTTGACTTAACACTGAAAAAAAATTAATTTATTCCCTTCTTATATAGTAAACGGATACAAACAGGCCAACATTTTCCTTTAAATTTGCTTAAAACATGATTTTCCCAAATATCGTTATGTTTGGCATATTCCAGCTCCGATAGACGTCATTTCAGCCTGGAATCATAGTCTTTCATTAATTTTATGTCGAAACGAATTATTTTTTAATAAAATAACTTTATATTTGTTTAAGTATACACATTTCTGGTAAATGCTGTAACCGAAAACCTCGCATGGAAGCTTTGTTCAAACTTAAATATGAGAGAACTCTACACGGAAAATATGAATTTTCTCTGCTATGCATAAATATTTGAATAAGTACGTTTTCCATAGTTAAATCATATAACTCATGTATCGCATAAATCGAATGATACATGTTTGAAAACAGTGTTCTTTCAATACTTAATAAAACATAAATTATATATACAAAGTCTTTGATTAGCGTAAGATTTAGTTAATGAAAATATCTCTTGTGTCAAATTATTCGTAGTTTCCTGATCTTGTGCAGAATTTTTAAATTAATAAGTTAACTGGAAATACTTTAAACTTAAAATTTATTGTAAATTTCCGAATTAAAATTCATTTCTTGTAGTTTTTCTTGGGATTAATTAAAATTCAGACATAAATGTCAGTTTTGAGAAAATAATTTTTCAGCAGGACTTGTTAAATTTTTTTTATTTCGATGCCAGCAAATCTTCAAAACTTGTCAGTGTCTGGGGTTGGAGACTTTGGCCAATGGTCTTCAGAACAGGGTCAATGCTCTGGCAGGGTCCAAGTTCATGGTCGGAGGTGAGGGAGGTAGTCAGGGCTCGAGGTGGACAAACAACGTGATTTGGGCTAGGGGAGGGAGGGGGCTATTTAATGGTACCTTCCAACTGTCCCTGCAGCTCAGAGAGAAGGCATTTTAGTTTCTCTACAACCCTTGACATGAACACATCATCAGTCTCCGCTGTTGGGATCTACCACTTCACTTCACAGCATGCTGGAATCTGGTGGCGCAGCGCAGTCTTACCTGGGCTGAGGACCCACCTGGCTGTGACGACTAACCGCGAATCTCGTTAAGCAGTTTCTTTTTTTTTACGGGTGTTAGTAAAATTATTTATATTTTTTTATTAGCGTCGATTATCGGGAAATTTGCATGTGAAATGCCTTTCTGAGGCCTATCTATGTCTGGATACTTATACGGAGCTGCCATTGTGAGAGATTGTGTTAAGAGCGATTCCGTAAAGGCATTTACGTGCATCTATTTTTTTTTTTTTTTATAATGCATGCAATTTTTCTTTTGGCTAGGATTTGTAAATGCGTATTTCCCAAACTGGTCGCGAGACTAAGGCGGAAGTTTTATTAAGAATTATTTATTCTCAGGATAGGAAACTTTGTTTGTGGATACATCATTAAAGAATGCAAGTGAAATTGTGTATTAATAATTTAAAACATTGCATTGGGGTAAGTTTTTTCTCTGTGATTCAATTTTACATCCTTGTCCGTTGTAGAACTAAGAGGCGATAATGGAGACATGCGTGCATGTCTAGTATCCTATTATGTTTGGTTAAAATTTATTTATTTTATAACACTTTGTTAGTAATTTGCGCTTTTCATAACTCATAGATATGCAGGGAAATAGGATATGTTTTTGACTTCATTGTAGGTATAATTCATAATGCAATTTTCTCTTCAGTTTTAAAATCTTCATTTGCCTGTATTAACTGGAAGTGCTAGATCGTTCCATATTAGATTATAAGCGATACATGTCTAGTATTGTGATTAGCTTACAGTGGAAATATAAACCGGTGAGTTCGTGAACAGGGATAAATAATTTTTATTAATTTTTGTCGTAATGTTTAGTTATTTACAGTCGAGCAGTTTCCGCCATAACCTTAGTCGACGGCGGCCCAAGCACACTCTGTTAAAAACCTCGTCTAGCTAATAATTCACTACAAGTCATAAACTGGACTCATTCCGACAGCAACCTCCCAACCGAACGGACCTGCATTAAAAACATTTAATGTCTTAAAGAACGTGTTTTGAATTCGTTGTAGATATAATTATATTAACACATTGCATTCTTTATAACACCAGAATAGCTGGGCTCTGTAATTCGTTGGCGATTCGTTTGATTTATTTGCATGGAAATAGTTTTTTCCTTCGTTGTAGGTATGACTCGCTACTTGATTTCTTTATGACACCAAGATAGCTAGGTCGTTATTGAAGTGGAAATAGTTTCTGTAGTTCCATTACTTAGTATTGGATTCGTGGAATTTATTTTGTAGAGAAATAGTTCGTTGTAGGTATTACATGTGGCTTAATTTCTTTATCACACCAAGCTGGGCTCTGTAATTCGTTTGTCATTTACGATTCCTCAGTATTTGATTCGTTTAATTTATTTTTAGGGTAATAGCTGTTTTATCTAGTAAGTACAGCGTAAACATAATTTGTATCGATTTGTGATAGTCACATGCGAGTCTCTCTTGTTTGTCATTACTGCCATACAGGACGGGTTAGGAAACTGACGTCATGGATTTAAATCGTATTAAGGTCTCTTTCGTTTAATTAATTAATATATTGTCTTTCATTACATACGTACATAACATTCTAATAATTTAATTTCGCAAGAATATGCCTTTCTGAACTCTGCCATTACCTCAGTCGCCTGCCAGACAGGAAGGAACTCAATACCATTAAATATTACACAATACCTATATACACCCCTTCCCCAACTCATAACACCTCAGTACAACGATAGAGCTTCGAGGGTGAGGACCTCTCCGCAACCCCCAAAAATGAAGAAATAAAAAAAAACACCCTTTGCACACTTTTGCACCAAAATATACACTTACCAATTCACACTAAATTCTAAAATAAAAAATGATTGATCCAATTAAATTAATTGAATTAAACAATTGAATTTCATTTCATGAATTTTATCGGATTAAGATTAGCGAATTAAACATGTTTTAAATCGGATTAAGATCGGATTAATGGATAGTCCGATCAATCCATTTGATATCAAATTGATAATCCGATTGATCAAAAGTGATCTAGAATCCCCCCCCCCTCCCCGGGGCCCTACTACTGTCACCTCTTAAAATATTAAGAGATCATTTCCGACCTTGTGTAACTCCCAAGCATCTGAATTATAAGTCTTTTAATTTTACCTCTTATTATTTGAAAAAATCACTTACTTCATATTTTATTTTAAAAAAAAAGGAGTGTTTTATATATTCCTTCGTCTAATCCCACTTGTTAAAATTACGGGTAAAATAATGTATATTATAGTAAATGGTAGTCGTGATGCAGTAATGTAGAGCGCGTAGGCATACTTCTATCGCCACAGCACAAGGCAAGAGACGCCATCTGTAGCCCGGCTGTATCTCCGCTACGTCGCGCACGGAGTGTGTCAACTCAGTAGGTCACCACTCATCTGCACCACAAGCTAGCGCGCTTCTCTGTGCCACAGCTCACGTGTGAGAACAGACGTTTCTGAATAATTCAATACGTGGATCGTGTATAGTTATTACGTATTATTTACTTTCATATATCGTACGAACAGTATACGTTAATAGCACACAAGTTTTACAAGCTGGGTCTCCTGTTTTCTCACAAGTTTTTCAAGTTTAAATTATTAAAAATATTAAATTTACTAAGAAAATTGATAAGTTTTGTTCAGAATCACTCCTAATTGGCTTAGTGTTCAGTTGCTATAAGTCACGTAAGTCTCTGATAAATAATTCCATACATTCTTTACAGTTTTATTCCCTCACCTTGCATAAACATTTTTACGATGCTGGTTTCGTCAATTCTCAATTAGTGAAAAAGATTTAAAAAAGAAGAGTTTCTGAATAGCACATGTTATTTGTAGACTGTAATTATTATTCTCCATATTTAAGCAACAAACATGCTATGTATGTTAAGTGACTATTTAAACTTACTCGCCTTTCTTCTCATGTTCACCACACATAAATTCATGTTAACTTACTCACCTCGGTCATTAAAAAATATTTTGTTTACATTTGTGTAACTGGAAAGGTTCTGTGGGTGGACCATTGAATTTATTCATGTGTAACCACCGTGTTTTGTAGCATATTGTAATTACTTTGAAAATAATTTTCATTTGAGTAAGTGGTATGCATTTCATCAGTGGGAATACGTCACAAAATAAATCAGCCAGAAGTAGCCTGCTGGCCACTGTTTTCTATGACATGAGTAATGAAACAGTAATATAATTCTAACAGATTTTAGTGAAGTAGTACGCCAAACTGAAAGCATATTATGCAGATTAATCTAGTAAACATCTCAGTAGATGCAAAACGCAATTTGTTTCGACTGGCTTATGAAAAGGCAGCTCCGATTGTAATTGCGGTCAAAAGCTTTCAGGCATGCAGCATACTGCCGATGTATCCTGGTATTGTTTCTGAAGTTGGCTGTCTTCCATCTGAAATTTCTGGTAGGCTCTCCCAAATCATAATGATAATCAATCGTCTCCTATTGGTGACAGTACTGCTGACACGAGTGCAGGAGTACAACTTGCTTCTACTTCACAGTGCTTTGCAAACATTCAAGGAAACCACTGTCACAAACATTCGGGTTAAGCCTACTGAAAGTGGCCATGAAAGTGTTTGTAAAGGTTTTCTACAGGTAGCTTTACTGACGTGTATTCCAGCGCTTGTCTTAGGAATGTGTCAACTCCAGTAAAGTGTTCTGTTTCGCCAGGAATAATCAGGCTCTTCCCAAAAGCTAGTCATCCACAAAAGAGGCGCAGAAATCCAAAACGGGCTCGAATACATCGTCGCCATATGCTGAAATGCTGTCGTTACAAAGTGAAATAAAAAAAAATAGGTCTAACCTAAAGAAAACGACAGCAACATCAACACCAGCAAGCTTGAAGACCAAAGGCGTTGGAGCAAAACGCAAATTGACTTTATGTTGCGAGAAAGATTTTGCAAGCTCTGATAAGGCGGACTATTTCTGGGGTGGGTGTGGTGCAATGTACGAAGATCCTCCATCTGTGGACTGGATTGTGTGCCACGAATGCAAATCAATTGTGGGAGAAACTCTGTACTGATTACACGGGAAAAGGATTTTCCAAATGTAATTGATACTATTAATACTCTTACCCCACTTTAATGTAATTCTTGCCCCGCAAATGGGCAAGTTTCCTTAGTATGCACTCATGTGTTCTATTTCTATTGTAAGTTCTCACGAATGATTTGAAATTTCAGTTGTTGTATATAATCATACATAATGCATTTTCGGGTAATATAGGGCCTACATGTGGTTTTATGTGAACTACATAATTGCAACAGACACAATTGACTACGGTTTCCATAATTGCGGGCTCTTGCCCCAAACTATCTTACTTTTCTTTTTTTTTTTTTCTTCCACTAACGATAACATTCAATTTCGCAAACGTATTATCGATCTATCATAACTTAGATCAAAAGAGCAAATATCGTAACGATGTTTTTTTAGAAAAATCAAACGCAAAAATTTATTTACAAACGAGCTATTTCGTAGCATATATATATATATATATATATATATATATATATATATATATATATATACATACATTTTTTTGAAACTTCAAAAGAATATAATGTGTTTGTAAATATTTTCTCTTCTCGTTATCTATCAAGGCGCTTATTTTTACGAAGAACTGGAGTAACTGAAATCGCAGTCACATCTAATGCTAAATTAATTTAAATTCAGTGAGGTGTTTTCATGAAGGATGGTTGCATAGTTACCAGGATTCCAACTCCCTTTCGTCCTAAAAGATCTCGGGGAAAATTTCCGGATCTCTGGTCACAAGCAAGTCGTGTTGTCCCATATGGTTCACTGCAGCAGATAAGATTGTGTAGCCTACTTCACTCCACAGCATAGCGCATCAATATCCATAAGACACCATTGCGTCTGATTATTTCTGAGTAGATAATACACAATGTTCACAGAAATACAGAAGCAAAAAACAAAACAGCATGCATGAATAGCGAACGCCAGCCGCTTCTGACAGCAAAATGACTGCAGGTACTCTTAGCAAAATTCACATGTAAATTTTCAGTCAGAACTAAAAAAAAAAATTTCTGAACGCTAGCTGAAACCTTCTAAAGCATTGCGAAGCCAATCAAACACAGGTTACGGTATGTTCTTTGAATAATTCTTGCAATAGGGATAAGTAATTTTTCATTTGTTTCAATTCTTGTATCAGGCAGCTAATCAACAACTGAGTAACATTTATTGCCACATCATTTTACAACTATAAGTCCGCATATGCCGTAGTGTAGTGGACATTTTTTTTTACATATGAGAAATTTAACTTCTGTACTATATGAATTATGAATGACGAGAAAATTTCACAGTATCCTTTATATTTTGCAAACTATTATAAAACATATAATGTACTACTACGTAGTGCTACATTTCCTTCCGCGGATTTAAAGTAATTTTAAGCAAGCTTTCTTCGTGCCACTAAACAAATTAATTTGCAGTAAAGTACGTATTTTATTCCTGTTCTGTTTGTGGTTCTGCTACTCATAAGAACTAATTTATTGCTGTACTGCGAAATTTCATTTGCGATGAGTTTTCAGAACTCTATTATTATTTTTTTAGTCTCTTCTCTGCGGTTGGAAGTCTATATGAGGAAACTCGTAAGTGGTGTCCCTTCGGATAGCCAATTATATGTTCTCCTCGCGCATAAAGGGAATCCAAGCCCATAATGATCTTCGGTGGAGGCACGGAAAGTAGTTCTTTCAGTTTTAATGCGTGGAAAACTGCCGCCAGGCAATCAGAAAATGCCGCCATCAGGTAACAGTAAAGGGAGTAAAAGTTCTGCATAACTCTTACCGGAATATAGACCACTCGCGGTAACTTCCAGATTTTATGAAATCGTGATTAAGTCCTACTTCCAGGATATTCCTCCGCCTAATGCAAATAACGTGTAGAAAACTACACCAGCGGACCGAGTGCGCACTCAGTGTAATAGCATTTTGCCTGAGAATATTTTTCTTACTAGGCATTACTTACACGCCTATTTTTTCTGGGGTCCACGGTGGCTGAGCAGTTGGTCTGCTCGCCTCACATCACGGGGATCCGGATTCAATCCCCGGCCGGGTTACTCCGGATTTTCGCATGTGGGAATCGTGCCGGACGATGCCGTTGGTCAGCGGTTTTTTCTAGCGGATGTCCCTTTTACCCCGCCATTCCAATCCGGCGCTGCTCCATACTCGCCTCAATCATCCTCATCTGCTCTCAAGACCTCGAGGTTACGAGCCGTCCAATTCTCTTCATTTACCTATTTTTTCTCTTTCTCTATTGATATTACTTATAAACGGGATATTTATAGATAAGACAGATACAAGTAAAAGTAACATTTAACCGAAAATAAAGTACTTTTATATTAACAGAGGTATAAAACGCCCGTGATAACTTACGTGAAATATTTAGGAAGCAACGAAGCATGTCATACGTTGGGTGTTTCTTCAAATGTTTGATACAAAAAGTGTGAAGTAACAACGAACAGACTATAGTTGTGTTCGTGTCTTTTTTTCCCCTGACAGATACGTGCGTTTGGACATACGACTAACTTATTGCCTCGTCTTAAGCAAATACTCCAAATTAGACGAGTTTACTCGGTAGCACGACGGACCTCGGAATATTTTTACTTTTGTAATATTTATTGGACACGTTATGGGAATCTCGATTCTCTCCCTATCATTTTTAAATAGGAATTCATTCTCGCGTAATTATTTTTTTAAGTAAATGAACGTTGAAGTGAAGGTTTACATCACACGGTTTATACACAGATGAGCTGAAGACAAAGAAACAGCCATCATCGCAGTAGTCTCCGAACTGGTGCTAATACGCTCAAGACAGAAGCACAAACGTAACATAAACTAGAAGTTAATGATAAAAGAAATTAACGTATTTACCTCCATTTCATATATGTAAGTAATTTTGAAGAAGCGCCCATAAGACCTAGATAGTAGGAACATGTGTATTCGTGCAAAACCTTTCGCCTGCGCAGTATATCCCTGCACGATTTGCAGCTTATGCAGCGTGTATAGGAATAATGTGTACAAACTCGCCCACGTGATTCGTAACTGGAAAAGAGGAAGATTGATACAGGACGCCCATGGTCCATCTCAAATAATAAGAGCTGTAGCAGCCCCTAAAGGCAGTGGGCGATAAGGACATTGCGTGGGTCGTACACAACCCCATCATGTAAATAATAGGGGTTGGCACTATTTGATTGCATGCAACACGTACACCGTGAGGTTAAATTGATTGTGGATACCATGCGATGAAGCAGGACGACGTAAGTTGCAAATAAGGTCGCATTGGTGCAACTCTCTAGGACCCACCGTTTCCAGTTAAATCGCAAACGAAGGGTACAGTGGTAGCAATAGCATGGCCTAGTGAGTAGGCAACCCTTCCTGCACCCGGAGGAATTCAGCAGGGAAGTCCCCGCCGAATGCTGGAAGAGAGTGTGGCGGCACGTAACAGCGAAGTCTCGAGCGCCGATGAGAGTGATTGAGGTGAGTATGGAGCTGCGCCGGAATGAAAGGGTGGTGCAAACGGGGGAACCCCGAGGCGAACCAGGTTGAATTCCCGGCCGGGTCACCCCCGGATGTTCGTATGTGGGCATCGTGCCGGACGATGCCGCCGTTTCCCCCGCCCCTTCGCCATAGTGCTCCTCCTTACTCACCTCAATGACCCTCATCGGCTCTGAAGACCTCGATGTTAAGAGCAGCCCAACTCTCTCCACTCCACTCTTCTAATGAAAGACCTCCACTGGATAAATATGCTTTCTACTCTCTTGGGTTTAGGTGCGAAATACGCTTCAGCGATATATCTGGAGTGCTCAAAGCCGCAGTTTGCGACGCCCTTCTCAAAGGGCGGGGCAGGGAGCTTATACACAACCCAGCAATGTAAGTGAAAACTATATCTCAAAACAATTGTATAAGACAGAGCCACGCAGTGTAAGGATTTCTCGCAAAAACACACACGAATTCTCTCAAAACATGTTATACTTTTTAATTATAAAATACATGATTCATTATGGATTCCAATATTTAGTTACAACGATTCGGGGTATTGAAATACAAATGCTAGTAGAAATACAAATTTACCTAGGATAATTTATTTTGTCTTTTATAAATTACAATATTGAAGAAAAGTGGATATTTGATCTTTTATAACAATTTCAAAATTAATGGGATAAGTAATCACACGAAATATAAACAGTGGCGATTATATATTATATATTCTTTATGTGATTAAACTATCAGGCTAAATACATTTATTAAGAAAGCCAACTTCCTCATGAAAGTTTCTATAACTCCTAATTAGTTTTCATGACTACAAGAAAAAGCGATTTCAATTCAAAGGTCAAAAATTTTCAATCATTTCGAACTGTTAAATTTTACATTATTGACATTTCCTCTCAAAATATATTTCACTACAGAGATGTTCCATAATTAACACACACACACACACACACACACACACACACACACACACACACACACACACATATTATATATATATATATATATATATATATATATATATATATATATATATATATATATAATACTCTTATTGGAAAATTGTTTTACCTCTTTTATTTTGTATTAGTTTACTCGAAAATGACTTCATCTTTTTTAAAACCATTGCTGCATTCCAGCATTAAAACAGCCTTCTAAGACACTTGATAAATTATTGGTTGGATCACAAAATAGCTGGATTTCATAAAAACATTAACATTTTTCTTAATAATCTTTTGAGTGCTAATAAGTCACATTTGGTCACAAAATGGCTGTTACCTTTAAGCATAAAAATCTTATCCAAAACTGTACAAAACAACGCTGAATGATATATGGATGCATGCATACATGCATACCGCTCATGTCTATGATACCACTGACTAACCGCTCAGGGTTGGCAATTTAGTCGACGGGAAAGAAGAGTAATTGTTAAATAATTGGTTTATATTTAAAAATGACATCACGCATAAGAAATGAAGGAGGAACGCGAACATGTTTAGTTTATATAAGCGAGAAAAAAGCGTATTATTTTACCATATTTATCTTACTAGATTACAGTAGACATTTATCCTGCGAACGTCATTTTCATGTTTTTATCTTGTGTGACCATGGATCTTGTCCGAAGGCTGTATTTAAATTAATGAGCTCTAATGAACAGGTATACAGCTAAATGGTGCATGAGCTTCCCAAGATGGCTTTCGGGGTTTTCAAACTGCAAGAGACCTCTGTTACCATTACGTAATGAATGTCTGACGCCACTTATAGTAAGCAGTATTTGATCCATTATATTTTTCTATCTGTAGAAGAATGAGGTAATTCATCACCAAAAAGTTCCCTGTCAGAAAAATAGAAATTACTGTTTTTAAAAAACTGATTTTTTTCGCCGTGTAAATAATACACTAATTTGCAAAAAAAAAAAATGGACTACCATAAACGAATCACACGAATACGAAGAAGGCTGGCATACAGTATAGTCATTTCCCGAAATGTGTCCCATTTGCGTTTAATGGGGGTTGCTTTAGCGGATGTGCCACTAAGGACCATGCATGTCCCTCCATCATGTACTACATATATAGCTGCAAGACACTGAATAAAGTTTTAGTAGCAGAATGAGCAGTGTGGGCCACAGAACCAAGTTCAGTGAACACGCAGCATGCTCCGACGACATATTCGACAAGCTCTCGCCTAGCTAGATGAGCTTGAGAGAGAGAGAGAGAGAGAGAGAGAGAGAGAGAGAGAGAGAGAGAGAGGCACGCGTCGTTGGCCTCCGAGAGGCAGGTTGGCCGTTTCAAACGCATTGCTCGCCACTTGGACCGTTCTTCCTACACTGTGGGTCAGTGTTGGACGCAGTGAGAACAGGATGGTATAGGCTGTTCACGGTAAAGTGCGCAATTTTTAAGGCCCTTTAAATAGGCATTAACCACTAATGAATAGATTTTTTTTTGCGGGTCCAGGCATTAACTTTTGCTAGTGGTGAAATGTACACACTGTGTTTATTAGTCTGACGACAATGTTTATGTTAAAAAGTGACAAAATGATAGAAATCTAATGAAAAGAAAAATTCAGCAGGGCCTTAAAAAATGCTCGCTTTACCGTGACTCGCCTATACACGCCCGTGAAGAAGGCTCGGGTCGACACCAGCTAGGAGGATCGTTTCGTCATGCGACAGACAGGCTGTAAGCACTCCACGAGCGTCGCCACGTGCTATCCATGGACGTTGTTATAAGTTGACTTTAACATCATCTCATAAACTGTTAGAAAGAGGGAAGATAGGAAGGATTGTATTAAATGAGAATAATAGTTAAGTTAAATTGTACTAAGTTACTTTAATGTATAACAAGGTAGAATTACAATATCATTGTAATTAGTTGACTGGTAAACTATGGAGGCAAGGAGATGGTTCTGAGGTAAAGTTTGGAAACTGAGAGAAGCATACAGGGAGTTGCTCTCACCATCGTCTCCAATCCGGGACTCGCCGCTCCGACCTTCTGGTACTGGATCCCCAGCTGGCTGCTCCGGCGACCTGACGCCGACTGCATCTTTGGATGGCTCCGTGGCTTCCTTCACACTCCTCGCCCCACCATGCGTGCTCGTTTGAGACGTGTATTTCTATTGGTCCCCGCTGTGCACCTAGGGCGGAGTTTCCCAGTAATCTGTTTGTATTTCGAAGGAATTTCATGAGGTTTGCCGGACCCACAATTTCTGATTAAACTCGCTCATCTCTTGGTTAGTTTACTGATCGCAGAAGTGGCTCGTTGTTTTGAATCTGTGTTTTATAAATCTCCTTGTGGCCTGCTTTCCAGCTCCGTTTGTCTAAACAGCGTACACACCGGGATGCTCTAGTAACGTGTTAAGGCAGCTGGGGATAGGCCTGTGTACATCAATTCCATATTCAGGCGGCTAAAGGCTGTTCACGATCAAGTGAGCACTTTTGAAATCTACCTTATAAAAAAGTCACTGCCCCTACCTGCATGTATTTTAACAGGTGTCCTGAGAGACATGCGCCCAGTAAGGTTAAGTAACGATGGATGGGTAGTAGTTCAATATCTTAACGTCGAATAAAAAGTGCTAGGTAACCATTTCTGATAATGAAAATTATTTCTTTCGCTTTCTATGTTTAATGCATTGAAGTGTAAAATGAACAGATTTATTAAATATTTACTTTATAATCTCACGGTTTCACTCGATTGACGCTTGAATCAAGTGATGAAGCCCATGACAATGTCAATCTTACATACGGCGAAATAATACACAACGTGCATACAAGTAGATTTTAAGCAGGGCTTTAAAAAGTGCTCACTTTATCGTGAACAGCCTATAGAAGGGCGGTATCTGTCATCGCGGCGTCCCTTATATCTACCATTACTAATACGTGTGACCTTCTGCCGTGAACGGGCAGTGTGGCAGCTTGCGAACTGGCGACTATAGTTGATTCACGGTATCTTCGAACTTTGCTAAAGCCCTGCTAAAATTCTACTTCCAGGATATTCCTCCTCCTCGTGCAAACTAGGCTCAACTAAGTATGGATGATTACACCAGAGGGACAACGCACCGGATTCGTGCGCACTCTGTTATAACAATATTTTGTATAAGAACTATTTCTTTCTAGGCGCTACCAACACACATGTTTCCTCACTGTTTCTATTCAAATTATTTATAAATGAAGCAATATAATATATATATATAAAATATGAATAACATTTCAATTTTACAGAGAAAAAGAAGCAACTTTTATGTTAACACGAGTATAAAATACGTGTGATACATGGCGTATGTTGGAAACAACCAAGCACGTCATACATAGGGAGATTTTTCAAAGGTTTGATTCAAAAAGGCCGAAGAAACTCGTGAATGGAATATAGTGGTGTTCAGAGTGGTGCGGGGTGTCATTTCCTACGATCACCGCACCCGCATTTTCCAGCATGACAATGCCCGGTCTCACACAACACTGGTATCTCTGGCCTGCCTCCGTGATGTTAACACGCTTCCTTGGCCAGCGAGGTCCCCAGATCTCTCGTCAATCGTAAATGTTACGGACAAGACTGAACGGCAACTTCAGCCAGCTGAAACTACAGCTGATTTGGAGGGTCAGTTACGCCAGCTGTGGCGGGATCTTCCTCAGGAAAACATCCGACGTCTTTATCTTCCATGCCCAACAATATTGTCGCCTTTCTCCGTACTACGGGTGGTCCAGCACCATACTAACTCCGTCCTGCAAGTGTTGGTCCCCTGCAATACATTCTTGGCGTGGTTCAATATTGTGATGTTTTCTGTATAAATTCTACCATGCCCTGTGCCTGCATCCACTTATGTGCGTTTGCGATGGCACCTTTAGCATATGTATATTTTTTTTTTTTTTTTTTTCTTTTTCAAATTAGCGTATTTTATTATGGGCTTCCAGGAAGTTGTGTATTTTGAATTTTAGGGGCTTTTTAACGTCCCCCGGTTTTATGCCGGAAAGCTTAGCAGGGGACGGCTTACAAACTAACGTATAACCTATCTTAAATCAACACCCATGCCTTACCCGGGATTCGAACCCAGAGCCTCCCGCACCTCAGATCGGTGGCGCACCAACCGACTACACCAAGGTAGGTCGGCTGCTTCCAAGGGTGGGGGGGGGGGAAGAGGACATTTATAATTATAACTGCGCACAGTAAAAGAAAATGTAATTGGTCAATCGTCTCTCATAACACATGTTGGAAGTAGGGAATATCCAGTTTCTTTACAAATAACAATACAAGAATGTCTTTGTTTGTGAATGCACATTTTTGAAAACTATTTAGGACTTTCTGCATTTTTCCCACGTTTTGAGTTTTTTTGTTCTTGTCCAACTTAATATGGTTTAAGATACATTCGTTTACCATTTGATTTAACTGCTCTACTGATTGCCGAAGCTACCCCGAGGAATGAGCCAAGAGCTGTTTAATTAATTAAATATGTATTATTCGAGCAGTGATCCAGATTTTTAAACATTTGTGTAGTTACAACTTGTTTGTGTCGCAATTGGGGTAATTCCTTTTCATTTTTTGTGTAGTGTTCTATAAATTGTAATGTTTCTTAGGTACTTTGTTATTTTATATTATTCATTTATTACACATTTCCACTGTTTCACTTAATACACTCCACATTCAGATATTGCTGCAGGTGTCTTATCCCTCAGTCAATACACTAAGATTATTTAAGAATAGTCATTTCTTACCTGACTTTTATTAATTTGTAATTCAGTATGTTCTTTTTGTTGAGGAGTGAAATTATTGCGTGCATCATATGTGTGTCTGTTGTTTGTCATACATTATATTCCTAGCATACAGAATGGGTTTGTACACTGCAGTTGTGTATTTCAGCACATTATTTGCACATAATTCATTTTCTATAAAATATGCATTTCTGAACTCCGCCATAACCTCAGACAAGATTCAGATGCTGGCCACACTGCACATGTCTTGGTGCCGCCCTCTCTCCCTCCCTCATCGCCTGCCAGATGGCAAAGGGGAAGGAACTCTTATGGCCCTGCTCAATACCATTATTAAATATTACACATTACACGTATACCTCTACCTGAACACATCACACCTCAGTTGACAGACATCCAAGAGTGAATATCGATGCTACCACTCTCCAACAAAAAATGTAAAGGCCCCTTATCACACATACCAAATTTATACAATGACACAAAAAAAATATTTTTAGAAATTATTATTAATTCATCAATTAAATTTTGTGCAGTTATTTTTATAGGATTTAGAAGAGCAGGTTAATGACATTTCAAATTTTTTCTTATTAATTACATATTATTTACCAGATTAATCATGCCAATAATTTTTGATGTATCGATAATAGTATTAATCTCAAGTGGGGTACAACATATGCGTCCCTACTACTTTCATCACATATTATATTCATTAAATTTATTATAGAGTTCATTTCTCTTAGGCAATTCAGTTTCTTCAAATTTTTTCCAGTTATAAATATATTAATATCGATATTCGCCCTTTTTAAAAATTTAATTCGATCATAATCTATCTAGAATACTAGTGACGAATTTAAAAGAATTAATAAACCTCATTTTAAAATTATTTGCTTGTTTCCCAAATGATATATATTTCTCCTCATTATTTGCTATCACATCTATTTTATTATAATCGTATCCTAATTATTTAATAAATAAATGTCCATCATAATCAGTAAGGTTATGAAAAATATATGGTACAAAATTGGGTAGCTTCAAATGTAGATTGCAATTATTACTAAGAGGATTAATGAATTTACCAATTAGATAATTTTGATGGTGTACATTGTGATTATTTTCTGAATAATCGCATTCGCATACTGTACATTTGCTTGATTTATTATGAATAATTATTTCTTCTTTAGTTAACAGTTTCATTGTTTATAATTGTGAATATATTTCTACTATCACTTCTGTTTCTTTTTCACTAATTCTATAGACTATTGATGTGCATTTGGGATCTATAACCAACTGGAATGTTATAATATTGATAAACACAAACAATATAATATCAGAATCCAGATGCTATGTGAAGTTGATATTTCATTGTAAATTATTCATCAGTTACATTAATTCTATATTAGTTATTTTTTGATTATATAGTTTATATATTTTTTCTTTTAATGTTCCTTTACATAACCCATTATTGATATCGTCTTCTGTTAAAACTGGGCATTTTGCTGTTAATATACACTTGTTTATTTCTCTTGGATTTGGCTTTGTTGTTCGTATTTTTTATTTTTTTACCTAATGTAGATATCAGCTGACAATGACGGATATTTAGTATTGCTACTGCCAACTGATTTTCACGAAGAGAATTCATGACGAGTTGTATTTCAAGATATTTTAGTTCAGAGCCAGGATTGCGATTAGCTGATATCATTGTTTGGGGTTTTAAGCGCCAGCTTTAAAACTGCAGGCATTCAATATCGGATTGATTCACTCATCAGAAAAGACATTCGTCCGAATACGAAAGGAAATCTCCTGCGTGCACCTAACGATGTTTACCTTGTGCGAAAATCTTTTACGCGCACTCAAGTGTTCGTAGTATAAGTGATTTTTCGAAAAATAGTTTCGAATGCCGATACTTGAAGTAAGATTTATTATACTTGGGTTAGGAACAAAACGAGATTTCTCATGACAGAGTCTGATATAAGGAAGTAGGGCAAAAGGCAGGTTACTGTAACACTTCATTAGAATGTGTATGGAGTGGATAATCGATTCTTCGATAGATCGATTAGTCGAATTGTGCATGCATATCGAAAAATTGAATGACCGATTATTTGCTGATTAATTATTGCAAATTGTTTGATATCAAATTTCTTTGATAATTTTTTTATTGCTTTTAAAATTATTTTATTTGTGTTGAAAGGATCATGGATCAATATTGATGTTATATAGGAGTTGATGTTGGTGTAAGAGTGGTATAAGTAACATTTTAAATTGTGGATGGAGCGAGAGCCAGCAGCATGCTCCTGGATCGCTAGGCATGTGATGTGTGAATGGTGCGAGATCCAGTGGTGGGTTCCTAGACCACTAGGAGAGTAAGGAGCAGATAATCGATTATGAGCAAGGGCATGTTAGTCACTTCTGGACCACTAGGAGAGTTAGGTGTGGTTGGAGCGAGATCCAGCGGTGGGTTCCTGTACCACTAGGCGAGTGAGGTCTGGATAGAGCAAAATCCAGTGGTGGGTTCCTGGACCACTAGGCAAGTGAGGAGCAGATAGTAGATTTTCGATTAATCGATTATGAGCGAGGGCACGCGTGCCACTTCTGGACCACTAGGCAAGTAAGGTGTGGATGGAGCAAGGGAATGCATCTCTCTTCTCGACAACTAGGCGAGGGAAGTGTGGATGGAGCAGGAGCACGCAGGTATGTTCTAGCCCACTACGATTTGCATTCAAATAGCCAAATTAAATAAGAACGAATCATTAACAAGTTATATTTATCACACAATTACCATACACAACATTAAATTGAAGTAATGTAAACATGAGATATTAAAAATTACTTTAAGCACATGTGTTGGAGTTTTGGAGGTTCCTTAGTCCTTGTATTCCCTGAGGAAGAAATACTGAGCTAACATGCCAAAACAATATATTTTCTGGGTATGTTTCAGTGATAGAGTTTTTTTTTTGTAGAATAAGGTTTAGCATCAGAGGGTATGTCTTTCAAAGTGTTGGTAGTTTACCAACTAGCCTTAGTTTTCTCGTTAGTGGGATGGGTAAGGGAAAGTAACATTCATTATTATCAATGTGATTTGTAACTGGTTTCTTTGCTCTGATGGACAGGGCTGGGACAAGAGTACAGTCGCGGGAAAGGGAATCTGCGATTATTGTTGCTGAGTTTGTGGATATATGGATGACAGTTCAGGGAAGGGAAGGTTGATGGCTTGGTGATTGGATAGACTTTGTTCATTGTCCGAAGCAGTTAGGCAAATAACTTATTGCTTTCTTGGCAGTGTGAGAGGCTTGAGTTTGTCCTTGCTGGCAGCACTTTATAGGAAGTGGGGACGGATCGGCAAATATGTGTGGCTTGTAGTAAAGGGTCTGAGATGAGACAAGCGTGCTGGGCGAAAGAGAGTTCTGTGTTGTCGGCCATGCGATGTGACTTGATAGGGCGAGGAGTCCTTGGAAGGATGGTGGTGGGAGGAAACCATAACTCTCAGGAAGGTGTTTAGCACAGGCGGAGGTGTCCGTACTGGGAAAAAAGGTGGGGTGTCGGAGGAACGTGCATGCGCAGTAGAAGTTTGAGGGGAAAGTCGGGGACATGCTCCGGTACATGGCACTTTCTACATATAGCATGTCTTCCATTGTCTCTATGCTGCTCAGGGCAGAATAATATATTGCTTTTTTGCTGGCACAGCATGAGAGGTTTGTCCTTGTCGTGTATGCATTGGAGAAGATGAGGGTGAAACTGTAAAATGGGTGGTCTCAAACATTGTGAGAACTTGTGCCAAATTATTTCACCCTATCGACAACACAGGGGAGAACGAGCATGTCGACTTGAGCATACAGACATCTGAGATGGATGGATCGGTTGGGTTAGGCATGGGGAAAGGGGAGCAAAGCGATTTGCGCATTTCTTATGCCTTATGGCGGGGAATCTCTGAACTATGCATTTATCCACACTTGTTTGTGTGAATAGGAATGGGCGTTAAGAAATGGTGTAGGGGTGTCCTGGTTGTGGGGCAGAGAGGGGGGAGCAGATCTTTGCTTCTTTTGTTTGCACTTGAGCAGTATTTGTTTCGGGGTGGAGATGCATCTCGCAGGATTCTGGGTAAGTGGAGAAATTGTTACCTCACGAGAGGTATCAGTTCTGCTCGAGTTGCCTGGAGCAGTGATCACATCAAATACACTTTTCTCTCACGTGTTTGGATGATTATTAAGTTTTATTATCATTATTAATTTATGTTTGACAGGTTTTTCACATTAGGGGAGCGATAGAGATGCTGGCATATTGTATTTTCACGCATGATATAATGAAGTATGTGCGTTTGGTTTAATTATATAGTGAGCTTTAATAGAATATGTGGGGTTTGTGATTTGGTATTAAGATTAATTTATTATGTAATCAATCAGTTCGTCTGGTTTCGATGTGTGTTTAGAGAGGCGATGAGGGTGAAGTTGGTATTTATATTCGTGTGCGTGTGTGTGTCAGTGTGGGGGGGGGGGATTTTTGTCAGGGGAATCTGGAGTGCTGGCGAGTTCAAATTTTATATTAGTCGGGGGTGTGTTTAATTTAATTAAATTTGTTTAGTATCATTTATTCGGGTGTTTGAAATATTGTTAAGGAAATTTGTTCTTCATATTTTGTTACGATATTAATTTAAATTTTGTGGTCCGTTCTGTTGTGTGCGATATACTCGGGGTAATTCGTTTTATTGAATTGTCTCTTGTGACGTGTTTGGTAAATGCATGCTTAAAGTAATTTTTAATATCTCGTGTTTATATAAATTCGATTTAATTTTGCATGTGGTAATTGCGTGATTAATGTAACTTTTTAATGATTCGTACTTATTTCATGTGGCTATTTGAATGTAAATCATAGTGGGTTAAACATACCTGTGTGCTTCACTCCATCCACATCTCACTCTCCTAGTGGTCCAGAAATGACATGCATGCCCTCGCTCCATTCACACCTCACTCGCCTAGTGGCCCAGAAGTGACATGTGAGCCCTCGCTCCAGCCACACCTCACTCATGTAGTGGTCCAGAAGTGACATGCATGCCCTTGCTCATAATCGATTAATCGATTAATCGAACAATCGATTATCTGCTCCTCACTCGCCTAGTGATCCAGGAACCCGCCGCTGTCTCGCTCCATCCACAATTTACAATGTCACTTACACCACTCTTACACCAACATCAACTGCTATATAAACATCTATCCTGCTCCGCCATCCTTTCAACATCAATAATCTAATCTAAAAAGAAACAATAAAAAAATTGTATCAAAGAAATTTGATGTCAAACAATTTCCACTGATCAGCAACTAATCGATCATTCGGTTTGTCGATATGCATGCACATTTCGATTAATCAACTAATTTTATAACCGATTATCCACTCCATCCGCATGTCCTTCTAATGAAGTGGTCCAGTAACCCGCCGCTTGCCCTACTTAAGGAAATCTGGTGGTCCAAAGAAGCTACTTTTAAGCTGACGTTAAATGAATAAATTCTAGTTATTTGTGTGTAAACTTTGGTGTATGGCCTGGATTGTTATTTATAATTGCTCCTGCTGACATATTAACTATTAACTTTATTTTAGTAACTATTAGTTACGCCTTCACGAAGTATTTACAAGAGTTTACAGTTGAAATAAAAATATGTTTGGCATCAAGCGTTCTTAAAAAAAAAAAAAAAACTGATTTAGTAAAAAAAGTTACTTAAATCGAAATAAATATTTTTGATTATTTATTTATTTATTTATTTTTTATTTCGACTTGATTTATGATGGCGAAGTTAAGGCTTCAATACCTTCTCTTACACTTAACAGGTATAACACAGTGTACATATACGTTAACATTTAGAACAAGAAAAAATACTTAGGCCTACATTAACAGGATGCAAAACAGAAATATGATAGCTCAAATAGTATTAAATCTGAAAATGATCAGTGGTTTCATATTACGTGCATATCTTGAACAGGACTAGAGACAAGGCAATGTTTAAAGAAATTAAAATTAAAATAGCACAAAATATTGATCTACAATACCACAAAATCTGTTTCATAATCCGCCTTACCAATCACAAATATAAATGTGCATAACCAAACATATCTACTAAATATGCACTTACATACTGTGAAAATTGAATGCAGCAATACATTCAAATAAATTGACAAAGGGCAACAAAACAATTCACACATTGATCAAAGCGAATGTATAAATCAAAAGGTGTAGGTAAAGTTTACAAATAGTTAAGAAGAAAAAATATTAAAAATACTATGAAAAAATGATGCAAGTGTGTGGAATCGTCGGCGCATATTCATGATGTACTTGGCAGCACTGCTCTTGAAAGTTGTAGATGTTTTCAAGTTCCTCACTTCTGCGGGCAAATTATTCCACGCTCGTGCCACAGAAAGGAATTTTTCGATTCAGTTATCACAAATGACGTAATTACGTAAGCAAACGTTTTGCTAAATTCAGATTTTACGACGGAACAGTGAAAGTAGTATCGCTAAATTTCCACACTCCCTAGTGTGCGAATTATAGAGTTTATTCTGTACGTGGGTTCTGGAAAATATACAAATCGAAAGATTTTACACAATTATATTTATTTCATGAGCATAGCAATTTTCCCAATTGCTATCGCAGACAAAACTAAGAAAATCTGGTTTATGTGAAAACCAGATCAATCTGACGGAAAAACTACTAACATTGGGCTTCCCAACTGAGAAGAATAGACCTTAATTAAGGCTGTTCACGGTCAAATGAACACTTTTAAAAGCCCTGCTTAATATCTACTTGTATTCACGTTGTGTATTCTTCCGCTACATGTAAAATTAACATTGTCATGGGCCTCATCACTTTATTCGTACGCCGGTAAAATGAAGTGGTGAAATTATTAAGAAAGTAAATACTTTACAAATATGCTCATTTTTACACTTTGATGCATAAAAAAACAGAAAACGAAAGGAATAATTTTAAGTTATCACGAATGGTTATCTAAATCTTTTAATTCGGCCTTAAGATTTGGAACTATTTCCCATCCATCGTTACCAACTTTAATGGACGAATGTCACTCAGTGCGCCCGTTAAAATATATGCATGCAGGGACAGTGACTTTATTTCTAAGGTTCATTCCTAAAGTGCTCATTTTATCGTGAAAAGCCTATTCTAGTTGTTGTTACCATACTTGCTTTTCTGTGATTCGAGTGCACTCAGTAACCATGGCGATGATTAAAAAAAGTCGCCCTTTCATAAATTTTAAACGAATGCACATACTTTTTAAGTACATCTTAGTAGGTAAATAGTCTGGCGCAGCTGGATGTGGAGAGCTCCAACACAAACTAGGTACAGCCAGACAATAACATGTGAAAAGCAGAGAGGTTTCACGAAATACGTTATCTTCTTTCTCGATTAATCGAAATTTATAACAATTTGAGTTGGTATGCTGTTGTCAGTTCTGAAAAGCAGGGAGGTTGTTTGGTGCAAGTCCCCGTTGATGTGTATCTTAGTTCTAACTCGACACTGACAAGTCCCTAGTTATAAACGAAAATTATTTCTTCCACGCGACAATATAAATAACGAATTCGTTTTCTATTACGAGTTAAATGAATAATTCCTAATAAGCCATGCATTTTGCTGAAAACTTTCACGGGGACATTATTTTGTTTATAGGCTGTTCACGGTGAAGTGAGCACTTTTGAAGCCCTAGTTACTTTATATTTCAGCCATTTTAAATACTTTAAAAACCTTTTAAAATAAATATCGCCTTGCAAGTAATAAACACAGTATGAAGATTCCACCGCAAAAGGAATTTAACGTCTAAGTCTAGAAAAAAAATAATACTTTTATTAACAATCATTCCAAATGAAAGGGCTTTCAGAATAGCTCACTTTACCGTGAATAGCCTATATACAGATGTAATGTGCGGATACACAACAGTGTAAGTTCGACAGCAAGTCATAAATGTTGATTTTAATTTTTGTAACATTGACGATTTGCTATTTTAAAACATTTAAATGGGTCTTGCTGGTTAACGAACTAATAAATATACCTTCAAGATGGATTGTTGACCAGTATTAGGGGAATACTGGAAAATATCTGGGTAACTTCAGAAGAAACAATAAAACGGTGATGTATATGTATGTATAAACAATGATTTATCGGGGAAAGTAAACTGATCGCTATCTCCACTGTACTGTGTATGTACAGTATATTCTGACGTTTTTCTTTCGTACTTAGGTGTCGTGTGTGTATGTGTAGGAAGCTGTTTGCCCATTTCGTTTGACCAATAAGAATGCTGGTAATCACATACTGTACATTTATGATATTCTGTAGAGTTCAGCCGCATTAAAAAATACATCCAGTCATGAAACGAAGAAACCTACTATCCAGTGGCGTGTGGTGTAATATTGCAAGTTAAGCCGGTGCTTGCTCACTACTGTACATTCTCGGTGCATGCAGCAGGAGCCAGTGACCACCGTGCAGCCTAGGGGAAACTGACCACCTTCCGACCACTCACAAGCGAGCAGCAAGGGATCCATTACACACTTTCTAGAGGTGGAAGTGTAAACTAGCAAGTACAGGGTACAGTACAGAGCTAACGACAGCTTACCTTGCAACACTTCACCACACGCCCCTGCTTCTATCCTTTGGAAAGTACGTCGGTGCAAAAAAATTTCAGATTTTTGCACTGCCCCTGTACAATATTTCGAAATGAATCGTTTATACATTTCTAGTGATAATTTTGCACATGTATGTCAAAATAAATATTGAAATAGCTCATACGTTATGGTGAAAATTTTAGTTTTTACTTCAGAACTAATTTTCATAGTAATAGTTTATATTAATTTATAAAATTTCAAAGCAGGATGATAATTGTAGTCAGTGTAGTAAGTGCAAGTTATTTACTGATGCGTGTCCTTGAATTACCTCGAACAAAATGTTATACCGTATCATGTCATAAATTTCACTTTTTCGAGGAAAACAGATAATAGATCAACTAAATGAGGGTATTTCAATTATCCCTCCATCAGATAACAATGAATAATTTATTACTTTTGTTGTAGCTCGGGCAAGAAAGAGAGAAAAGTGGGGGCGATGAATGGGTGGCATGAGTCCTAAGGTGACATATGACGAGAGTAAGCTACTAATGATGCTCTGGAGGCCAGATTTCTCCTCGGAACATCTTGGGTGGTCCTGAGACCTGCGGGGCGGAAAAAGGACGGCGAATACGGGTGGGATGGTTGTCTCTCTCCCCCCCCCCCCCCCGTTTCTCATACAGCCGAAAATCTCCGCGCGCTGGAAAGCCAGCCAATCGCAGGTCGGCTCCGAGCGGCCGGGCGCACTTCGTGCGAGTCCGGCGGCGCTCGGGCGCGCTCGGGCCCCTCAGTGCCGCCGAGGCAGTTATGGCGAGCGACGGGCACACCAGCCAGCAGTCGTGTTCCGTTGGTCTGGTAGCCGGGTCTGGGCGGTGGTGTTCCGTCCGTTGTTCGAGCCGCATCGCCAGGTGATAGCAAGGGGGCCCGGACCTGCCCCCGCCGAATGTACTTGCCTCGCGGGTCTCTCAACACCCGTCTAAATGTGGATACTGCGAGCTAAGCGGCTGCTTCAGCCAGTTCGCCAGCGACGACAACATGGTGGCTACGCCGGGTACGAGCGCGTCCAAGAACCGTCACCACACTGATCTATACGTTCGCACCAGCTGGGCCGACGCAGAGCTAGCGCTTCAGCAGATCGACAAGGTGAGTGCCATAGACACACTTTCTACCCTCTGCCACTGCTGGCAGAGGAATAATAACCTTCACTTGTTCTCAGCGCGACCGTTGTTTACTTTCGGAATGTACCCGCCACTTGCGGAGCGCTGTTCGTGACGGAGTGTGTACATACAACCCGCGATTGTCATCCCGTGAGCAGGCGGCGTGGTCGTTCGTTTCTCATTGCTTTATTTACGTGTATGGAGAGATAACGTGACACGTGACCTTGCAAACACCGAGTAACTTAAAAGTCACTGATCAACAAGTTAACTTATGGAACGCTGCGTAAATACGCTGCCCTTCACGTGGTCGTGTTTTCGTGTGTTGTGACGTAACGTGTGATGTATGTATGCCTTTGTTTTATATTTAGTCGTGTGAATTCCCGTGAAGCTTCTTACGCGACTTCTTAGGTATTAATTTAGTTCCACAAATCGTTATATGTCCGTTCATTTAAGGGAAAATTTTTATTATATTACGTTGGAAGTATTCACATGTTTGATATAGTCGGTTTTGCAGACCAGTACGGCGGATTCTATAAATAAGTGAGGTTATGTGCTTGTTTTCTCGTCTTCTTTTTTGTGTTGCGTATCGCTTTGTCAGTTCATACGTACAAATTAGCATTTTAAATGAACGAAATAATTACCCTGCCCTTTGGTTAGTCATTGTTTCTGCCTTTGTGTTTCGCCGACGTCGTGATTAAAACGCGTTGGATTGTTTTGTTTAGTCGACCGTTAACCCGGAGCAAAACACAAAGCAAAATTCATGCAATAGCTTACTTTCCTAGGCTTTAACGTTATACCGTTACATAGAATCACATTTCACATCATACTTAAAGAACTAAACAACAGTTTTTTTTTACAAAAAAAAAATCTTTGGGAAAGCATTGTTAAAAATATATTACGTTAACTGTTTTTACTCCCTGGGTAGCAATGGATTTGACGTAATCACGAACGGTACATGAAAAATCAGTGTCTTCTGGTGAAAATTACGAATTTTCTAGTAAAGAACATAATGTCATAATTCCTTGCATGGGCGTGGTAACGTTCTTTACGTAGAAGGTAGAATGCAAAAACCAACCTCTAAATATTCGTTAACATTGTCAGGGTTTAAATATCAAATCCCCTTCTGATTGCATCTTGACTTCATACGCACATAGCATGCCATTTTTCCCGAGTAGGTCAAAACACGTTTCCTTTATAATTCGGGGCGAAACAAATTCGAATGTAAAGAAAATTCAGAGCGAATGTCCGATGATTTCGTTATCCGAGTTTCATCGCTTTCATAAACCGTCGTGGGGAACTGTTGTCTGTTTACTAAATGCTGTAACGTACGAAATGCAAGGTATTTGATATGAATCGGCACAAAATCAGAAGCGTAGAACGTAATTTCATTGCGGGAATTCAGAATTCCTTGATGGGTGTTACGAAGGATATTGCCACCAATGGCTCGCGTGTATCAAAGTGTTTATTTACAAATTAAGTCATTTACTCGTCACGTGATGAAAACAGCACGCACGCACCTCCCACGAGCAAAAAAAAAATTAATTGAAGTATAAACGAGTATAGGCTGTTCAGGGTAAAGTGGGCACTTTTTAATGCATCTTCCTGCTGCTTTTTAATATAAATATTGCACTTTGACCAATAAATACACTGTAGAAATTTCGCCACCCTCAAAACTTAATGCCTGAGGCTGTAATAAGATATATTTATTGGTGGTTAATGACTGTTGATAGGGCCTTAAAAAGTGCTCACTTTACCGTGAACAGCCTATACCAAATACACTACTAGTGTACTTGCGAGTACCTTGCAGTGATAATGTAATGTGTAATGTTGTACCGTAAGATATAAGTAATCGTTTTGGACCAGTATTTTGCCACTTTTTTTTCCACTGTGTTGTAAGTAGAGGTTGCTAATTTATTGGGTTAAAACCTATTACGAGTTAAATAAAAAATTACTTATTCTTGGTTTGTAATGCAGCCACATGAAATGACGCCATTATTTGCAAACCAATTTCCAAAAAATGTTCTTATAACTCCACAGCAGAGTAGTATGTGTTTACAACACGTCCAAGACTACAATACGTGCTTGTTATGATTCAACATTAGTTCACTCGTTTCACGTTAACTTTTGGTAACATCTTGTCTAATTTTCTTGTGCTGCTAGGAAAATAATCCAGGTGACAAGTTTCCAAAGAGTTCCTTGTTATAATATTACAGAAAATATTTTTTAACTTGGTTTCCCTTGCCTCTTCCGTCTATGATCGATATACGGGTCCGGTGGATGTGCGAAGTTATAGATCCCCTCGGCGCAGATGGTTGCGTGTGGGGAAATAAGTGTTTTGGCGGCGAAGGGGGGTGGGGAGACTTTTTTGTATAAAGATTCTAAGCTACGACGTTGGGGACAAGCGCCGGCGCTTCAGAAATCTGGTTCCCGGTCGTGTCGTTGTGTAACCGGGTCCTTCGAGCCGTTATGCCGCCGACCTCGTCTGCCAGCTGACGGCCTTACTGTGCACCAAGGTCGCGCCGGGAGAAGTTCCCCCTCCCCCTCCCAATAACCCACCAGTCCCTGGCCGCCGCATCCCCCTGTCCCCCCCCCCCTTTTTTGCACTGCCCTTTATTCCCTCGTTCAGTTCCTCTTCCTGAGCGCGTCACAGACGGAACGTCAAAAAGCACAGCTGCGAAGGGGCATGGCGGTGTCATTCTCTGATTGGCTGCTGCACTCTGCGGAAGTTTCCCTACTGGCTGGCGAATAGGTTTGCCGCGCGCTGATTGGTGAACGGCGTGCCATTATCTTGCCGGCCAGTGGCGCCATTTTGTTGGATTGCGTGGCTTGAGCCCTGCCTCGGCTCGAACGGCGGTTTTATTTATTTTTTCATCGATGTATAGAGCTCCGAGTATTTCGCAGTTTGAGTTGGCAGCAAGCTAGGCTGGACAGTCCTCTATAGTCTGTTCACGATAAAGTGAGCACTTTTTAAGGCCCTCCCAACAGGCAATAACCACTAATATATGTGTTTTATTGCAGCCTCGGACATTAACTTTTGAGAGTGGTGAAAGTGTGCACTGTATTTATTAGTCACGTGATAATGCTGATATTAAAAAAATGGCTTAAACATAAAAACTGGTTTAAAAGAAGATTTTGAAGGGTCTTAAAAAGTGGTCGACTTTATCGTGAACGGCCTATATATACTAGAGTCATTATCGTGAACGGCCTATATATACTCGAGTCATTATCGTTTGCGTATTGGTAGGGCTAGGAGAATTTCGCGATTTCATTTCGGGACAAGATAGGCGTCAAACACTTATACTGTTGTGAAGTTACCTTCGCAATTGGATCACAGTTTATTAGACCCGCCCTGCACGCCTCTGAGCCAATAGCAGACTTGCCAGGAAACACCTTGCGAATCCCATGGTTGCCAGGTGTGGTGCAACAGCCAATGAACACACAGCTGAGGCTCCAGTATGTAGAGGACTGAAGAGTCTAGCCCCTGCAGTTCATTGAACTCGCGAAATTATCCTATCCCTACTTACTGGTTGCTTTGATCAAGTGAGGCCTCTGTACAGGACTGTTAAACACACCACTCACATTACTGCTCCCAGCTTATTACAGGCTCGCGGTTAAACGGGGCGTGTCTAAAGAACTGTCTTCCAATCAGAGCAGTAGGAGAGAAGAACGAGTGTTTGGAGTCCATCTCGTCTCCGAACGAGTACTCGAAATACTCGTGGCTCTACCTGTGCTGTATTTTGAAGAGCGTGCATCACATGCCAGTCAAATAAGCGCTGCAGTCTGTCAACGCTCGCGAGAATTATGCAGGCGTTATTGCTAGAGACCCGGGAATTCAGTTGGCGACAAGCTATCTTTGTGTACGCGAGCTATCAGGAAGTTGTTCACTGTGGCTGTTGCTCAAGGTTTTTCGCAGACCAGGTAGCGCGGGATTCGTTGCTCTTTGACTTGCATAGTAATTGTTGGCTGTGTTTATTACTTACATGACAATATTTATTTTAAAAGGAGGCTGAAAGATCGTCAGTGGCGGAAAGGGAAAAGCAACAAGGGCCTCAAAAGTTCTCACTTTTCCGTGAACAGTCTATAGAGTTGCACACACTAGTGTTGTTGGAGGTGCACAGAAATTATTAAGCTGATGACTCGAAGCGACTTACCGCTTGATATCGTAAACTGGACCGTTAAATTAATTTTATTCTTCGCTTTCTACTCCCAGTTATGCTATGAGTGAGTACTTTTAAGGCTCTAGTTACTTTTTCCTTTTAGCCATCTTTTAAAATAAATATTACCGTATAAGTAATAAACCCAGTGTGTATATTCCACCGCACTCGAGAGTTAACGTCTATGGCTAAAATAAAAAATATTTTTTAACTGATATCCCGAATGAGAGGACTTTCAAAAGTGCTCACTTTATCGTGAATGACTTATATTATTAAGGCAGAGTAGGAAAAAAGTGTACATAATCTTCAATCTCGTAGCCGCGAAAATGAAACACTTTAATTAATAAAAACAAAACAAAAATTTACCGACCCAAGCAAAAAATAATCCAAACAAAGATATGTTAAAGCAAAATCAAAAAATGCTCCCTCGCATAACTCGAATTAGAAAAGTAAATAAAGTAAGCTACAATTGTCATCAATTGATCCCAATTATCGAGGTTCTTCTCGTCTAGTGTCTTACGTAGTATTGTGATTGTGACGGTACTCGATATCCCACGCGCAATTTTCTATAGTCCATTGGCGTTTTCTTCGGCCTTCTTGAATAAAACCTTTGAAAAATCTCCCCATGTATGACGTGTTTAGTTATTTCCTAAATACGCCCTGTATCACAAGCGTTTTATACGTCTGTTCATATAAGTTGCCTTTTTTTTTCTGTTGAATTGAAATGTTATTCATATTTTATCTATAAATTATAATGCTTCATTTGTAAATAATTTGAATAAAAAAAAGGGGGAAAATAAGTATGTTGGCAGCGCCTATGGCATAAATACTGTTACACTCAGTGCGCACGAATGTGGTGCGTTGTCCCTCGGGTGTAATTCTTCAGGCTTAGTTAAGCCTAGTTTGCACGAGGCGGAGGAATATCCTAGAAGCAGAACTTAGAAGGGTTTCAGAAAAGGCACAAGTAACCATGAATGGATTATAATTATTTATTATATATATAATGTGCATGTGTAATAATCGATCTCACATTGTGTATGTACGAAGCATCGGTGGTTCAGTGGTAGAATGCTCGCCTGCCACGCGGGCGGCCCGGGTTCGATTCCCGGCCGATGCAATGTTGTGTTTTTTTTTTATTCTATTACCTAAGGAACTAAAATGTGCTTCAAAATTAACTCGGTAATAGCTATTTACCAATTTCAACAAATACTTCTGATGATAGGAAATAAAAACTAACGTTACTGGTGTGTTTAACGGCACATTAAATCCAAACACGCGACTGAAGTATGAAAGATCTTGGTTGAATTTGGTGGCACCGTGTGGTAGATTATAAAAACACCTCCCCGGCGGTGAATCGAACCCTGGTCTCCCGCGTGACAGGCGAGGATACTGACCACTATACTACCGAGGAATGTCGTTCTCTTGTACCTACATTATGGTATTTTACATGTCGCATTTGCGACAATTCCCTATTTTTGAATCGATACGTGTTGTGCCGTGTATCGAGATGATATCGCACTGCGTCCCTAGGAACAGGAGAATGTGAGGACTCCCTACACGGCAGCTCAAACCGAACGCGTTGGACGTCAGCACGACCAGCAGTTTTGGATTTGCAATTATTTCAGGGGTTTTTTTTTTTTCGTGTCGTGCAGCACGACGAACTGGGTGTTCGACATTGTATATAACGAAGTAGCTCACTTAACTTCCGCTGCAGTGGAAAATTTGCTTCTTACAACGGCTAAACTATTCGCCGCCTAGCAGGATTAAGGTTAATTCTTCTCAGGTTAGGCACAAAACGAGTTTTCTTATGGGAGAGTTTGGCGAACGGAAAATTTCCGCCCATAGGTGCTCAGTGTTTCGAATAAGTCATTTTTAATTATGTTAAGCTATGTGAATAATAAAAGGGTTAGATTTTACTTTGTTACTTAGTTATTTTATACTTTATTCATGATTATTGCAATTTTTTTTTTTTAAATAGAAAATAGAGGAAATTCATGTACTAGTGGCGAAAAATGTTAGTTGCCAAACTAAAAGCTTTGAGCTTCCCAACATGGGTATAAAACCTTAGCCGGATTAAACTTTTTGTCGTGATTTTGCTGGAATTTTCGCCGTATCGTGGTTTTCGGAGCATCCGTCAGTCAGTCATGTGATCTTCAGCCAACTGCAAGGCAACTTTGTTTTCTATTCGTACATCCCACAAATATTTACCAAACTTTAACTTTCGACTGACGGACGGACCACTTTCTGCCTTCTGACGACATTCCTAATGTCCGGTTGCACAATCGTGGTTCGAAACACGATCCGAGATCGGATCTAACATCGTTACAGAAAACTGTTGCACCATTCGAGTTCAGAGTTGGACTGGAGATCGAGATGAAGTTCATTTCGAACCGCCGAAATTGGGCGGTTCGAAATCTCGATCCGAGATCAGCAGCCATCGTCGACGACAAATGTAGTTTGAAAATACGCCGCCAGATAGAACTACGTTCGATTGTTTTCTTGGGACGTTAAAACAACACTATGCACACTTGATTTACTTGAATAATATTCAGTAAAATTCGTGTGAGAATAGTTTACTTAAAACATAAAATATCGCACATCTAGTTCTATCTTTAGTGAAAATTACGCCTACTTCCATGACGTCATATATTACGACCAAACAGCAGAATTTATCTCAAACTTAATCTCGATCTCTCACTTTGGAACCAAGATCAAATTGGATCATGGTTTGGAAATAGGATAATTCTATTTCGGATCGGGGAAGATGTTGGTGCAACCGGAATTAGACGTTATATACAGACACAAACTGTGTATAAATAATGTGTGTTAAGTACCTATGCATGTATTATGTACACACAAATTTTCTCTGCAATAGAAAGGTGTGATGGGAAAAAAAAATTCGTGATTTAAACAAAGGAGAATAATATTATTGATTTTCCGTGATATTCAAATTTTTAATTTGAATTCCACATCTATTGATGTTTAAATGCACAAGATTTCTTTACATAAATTATTTTACGTATTTCCCTGGCACATATTAAATCGCACATTCCACAACAACATCGTAATATAAATACATGTATCGTACATTTAGCTGATTTAGGTATTTTATTTCTTAACTATCTACAACTACATCATATAAGATAATCTAAACATCAGTTTTCAGTGCTACTCCAACATACTAACTAAATGAGAACCTTAAGTATTTTAAGTTTCATCAGAGAAGAATAGTAATTATTAAACATAATGCAATTTGAATATACTATCTGTATTCAATCTTAGTAAATCAACGTTGAAAATTTCTTGGTGAAAATCTCCGGCTCTTGCAAAATTAATTAAGCTCTCAGGTTTCTGCAGGGTATTAAAAGAAAAATCAGTGCGATTTACTTTAAAATTCGATTACTTTAATATAAAAATCAACATTGCCATATGTCTTCCATATGTGTCCTTGAGGTAATCAACTAATTATACCACATACTTGTGAGACATCAAATTATTCTCCATTACAACATAATCGTAATTGCATGTGCTACATCTTCAAATACGAATCACATTCATTCAATATTTGCATTAAATATTCATAATATACCATCATAAAACTCCAGCATGTTCTTAAAACCGCACAGTATGTAGAATTCTTCTTGACAAAACTTTCATATTCAATAAACAATTACACCGAGCATTTCGAACAGAATAAGAAACATAAAATATTTTACACTTTGCATAAACATAGAATAAAGAAGCTAAATCACTAGCACACATGCATTTAAATGTATTTTCCATTTCGCTCTGCATCATTATATTACATATCAATCTAAGTTTATATTAAATAGCAAATTTCTTATCTTAGTTTACATACGGGAACGTATACAATTCTTAATATGGGTATGGGTATGGCTCTGTAATATGGGTATGGCTCTGTAATCTGACTTCATTCACTGCAACGCGAATACGCTCTGAAATATAATTTAACACGTGGATCTGTTTTTTTTTTTTTTGTATCTTTTGTGGTCGATAATTTCGAGTGTAAAAGAAATGTATAAATTCTTATTACATAAAAAAATATTTCTCCTGAATTGTTTTCTCTTGAAAATGCATCGTGATGTTAAATTTTCACACTGAAATTTAGCCGTACGGTAGTATTGACGGACGATGGATTGTTGTGAATCGCTTTCAACTGACGGACGAACACGACAGACGGATGCGTCCGGATTATTGTGAGTCCACATAGACATGAGGCTAGCTGAAACAGTTGCACACAGTTGGGTTCGTACGGGGAAGGGGGGGGGGGGGAGCTGAAGGGGCTGCAGCCCCTCCAAACAAGTCAAAGTATAAATAAATATAAACAAATTTTCGAAAACTAACTATAAATTATGTAGGCCCCCTACTGGAAATTTAAATAAACAATTGCAATAAGTTTTCCATGAGTAAGCACTTGAAATTTAAAAAAATATTTTACATTGGGAAGAGTGTTTCGGTTATTGCGCAAGGTGCTCTCTTAAGATATCGGGGTTCATCCCCTCCCAAAATGAAATCACGTGTACGCACCAGCAAAAGCCCTGCAAAAGTTTTACTTCCTGGATATTCCTCCGCCTCGCGCAAACTAGAAAATTAAACCAAAGGACAACGCACCGAATTCGTGCGCACTCAGTTGTCATAATATTTTGCATGAGAACTATTTCTTACTAGACGCTACCAACGCACGTGTTTCCTCGCATTTTTTATTCGTATTTATTATCAATGAAATGTTATAATTCATAATTAAAATATAGATGAAACTTCAATTTGTCGAAAAATAAGATACTATTGTGTTAGCAAAGGTATAAAACGGTTGTGATACACGGCGTATTTAGGAAATAACTAAACACACCATACATGGAGTGATTTTTCAAAGGTTTGATTCAAAATGTGTGCAGAAACAGCGAATAGAGTATACACTTTTTTGCTGCGACACATTCCTCTAGCGTAATGTCTCACGCCTTAAGGCCATTTTAGCCCTAAATTTAATGTAATGAACTACACCCAAAACTGGAAATTGTCTTATTTATACTCATATAATCAACTTCTAGGCAATATTTTAAATAAAAGATTAGAAATTTATTTTAAAATAAAATTTTTTAATGAATGAATTATGTAAATGGGAACTCCATATTACTAATATAATGTAAATTGTGGAGGAAATGTCCTTATATTTTATTCATGTGTAATTTTAACCATGTACTAACGTACTGTATTCGTAGGCTGCAATGATATAAACACACACACACGGATATATATATATATATATATATATATATATATATATATATATATATATGTAGCTGTTTTCATAACTGTGGACATGTTGAATTACCACCTCAAGAAAGGCATTTTTAAAACTCGCTTTTGTTGTTGTAATACGGTAGTTATTTCTTAAATCTAAACGACAAGCCATAGTTACTATGGTTTAGAACTAAAAAACACAAGTATTTCTGCTGAAATGTCTTCATATAACTAGTATTATTAATTCCAGTTGATTATATCACTAGCCGTATTTTTTCATTAGTTTCTCTGTAGGAGGTGCTACAGCCTGGTGGCCACAAATATAACTACTCTAGCTGAGGTGTAAACGAGCGGGATGTACAGGGGAAAAACGTAGCGTTTCGAATTAGTAACACTCTTTAAGTGTTGTACTTAGCTGCTAGAAAATCCGAAAATGGCAAGTCACTCAAATATATGCTATTCACGGTAAAGCGAGCACTTTTTAAGGCACTGCAAAATTTTTCCTTTCAATTAATTTCTACGTTTCCGCCACTTTTTTAAATCCAAACATTGCAATATGACTAATAAATCCACGGTAAACATTTCATCGCTCTCAACATTTAATGTCTGAGACTGCAGTAAAATATATCTATTAGTGGTTAACGTCTTTTGGGAGGGCCTTAAAAAGTGCTCACTTTACCGTGAACAGCCTATTACATCATGCATTTACGTCATAAACGTGAATGTAATACTTGCCCTTGACAAAATTGGAAGTTTCGTTGAACCATTCATTTTTAAAAACCAGCAGAAATCTGATTTTGGCGCCAAGTTAGTTTGTTTATTATATACTAACACGAGGCGAATACGCACGTAGTGTTATTTTGTAATGTATTCGCCTTCTTTGCATTACGCGACAAGCGTGATATGGCGACGTATAAATCGAATCTACTTCAAACGTGCAGCCGGGACTGAGATGTTGTGGGGCTGACTCAGCTTCATATTGGTCGTTATAAAGTTCTCGTTGTGTCGGGGCTGTCGTTATGAGTTCTTCGAGGGATTGTTACTCCGCCATAACTCGACAGAAATGCGTCGCTGTCAGAATATCTGCTCGCTAAGTTGGGCAGCCCCCTTATCTTAAGCGCTACAATTTATTGTTCCATCTCCCACCTCTACATGGGTGCCGTCTTTTCCGTGGTATCCACCCACAGCGAAAACAGGGGAAAGCCAGGGGATGTCCACTCGTGTAGGACTTAATATTACCTTGCACCACGTGTAAAGACGTAGAAAAACAACTTCCACTGTATACACAACTTACAAAAAATTTTCATCTTGTGTAGGTCTTAAAAAATATGTTAACGTTGTGTAGGAATTTGAATATCTTTCGCCTCTTATAAGACTCAATATTTTTCCACTTAAGTCACTTTCGTTCCACCTTGTGTAGGACTTAGAATATATTTTCATATTGTGTACGACTCGGAAAATTTTTTTAACTTAGTCACATCCACTGTACCCCATGTCAGGACTTGTAAATTTTGCCTCTGGTGTAGGACTCGACCATTCATGTAGGACTTTAGTTAGCAATGATGTAGGTCGCGGCTCCATGGTAGTCGAGGTCAAAGGCGGACCTTCGTGTTCGCAATTCATCTTCACTCTGAGAAAACCCAGATACTCGTTCACCCCGGAAGAAAACACAGTGGAAATTTTTTCCTAAGTCTTTACACGTGGTCCTGCACCAGCAGAAAAATTTACAAGTCCTACACCAGTGGGGAAAAATATTCAGAGTCCCGATCGGATGGTGCTGCATTGACTCTCATCATAGGCATGCTCGCGAGTGAGCGGCGAGTTATCCAGCGTCTGTTCATTTTAGCTGTTAACCAACATCGGCCATGTGCTATACGACAAATGGCCGATACTCAACATTGCATGCAATGAACGTGGTAAATTATCTGCATATATTATAAACTAATATATTCATGCCTCATTACGAATGTAATTGCTATACATATGGGAGGGAGGCTCAAACCGAAAGATTGCGAAAAGTGTGAAATATTGCGAAATAAAAGATTGCGAAAGATTGATGGAGCGAGTCTACAAATTTGAATATTTCGGGCTCATTGTATGTGTATAGGTGTGTGTGTGTGTGTATATATATGTGCGTGTGTCAGTGAGTCCTGTAATACTAAGGCATACTTGAGTCAAAGTGTGGGTGAATTGCAGTTTTCTTTGGTAATGTAATTGGGGTGTTGGGTGGTCTGGTATGACTTGGGTTATAGTGGATAGTTGGTTGGTATGGTTGTATAGTGACTGGTTATTCACGGTAAAGTGATCACTTTTGAAAGCCCTCTCATTTGGAATAATTGTCAATAAATATGTTTTATTATAGCCTTAGACGTTAATTTCCGAGTGCGGTGCAATATACACACTGTGTTTATTACTTACATCGTAATACTTATTTTAAAAAGTGGTTAAAGGATAACATATGGCTAAAAGAAAAAAAGTAACCAGGGCCTGAAAAGTGCTCACTTTACTGTGAACAGCCTATAGTATATATTTGACTGGTGTTGGCCAGTACAGCAGAAAGTAAATTTTTGGTAATATCAGTTTGAACTGAATGGTTGAGGTATGTTTGATTTATAGTAAGAAGTGTGAACGATGAGTATATTTCGTGTGGTGTTGGGTGGTAGAGCAGTTGGCATGCATGAGTTACAGTGGCTGGTATGGCTTGTTTATATGCGTAACTGGTGAAGTTAGTTGGGCTGAAATGGTAGTCAATGTCGACTGTTATGATTTATCAGTAAACCTGATATATGGTGGTTGATATGGACTGTTTTGATAGTAGCTAGACTGATGTATGCGTGGGTTAGAGCAAATTATATGGTTGGGGCTGTATATTTTGGTTGATATGGTTATGTGCTGTGGGGGTTCGTTGATATATTCAGATGGTATAGTATGTTGGTATGATGGGTTGTATGGCTTTCGACGTCATGTAGCTGAGGCAAGGTAATTTATTGGTGAAATGTAATATATTTGTTTTTGGTACTCAGTACCATTGGGCTATCGTTATGATTGTTAAGTATGCTGGAGGTATGTTATCTGGTAGGTTTTGTGATTCTTAAGTATGCTGGAGGTATGTTACCTGGTAGGTTTTGTAAGAGCAGCTATTAGCATGGATGGCTGACATAATTAACTGGTTTGTTGGTTGATATAGTGATTTATATAAATGTTTGGTATATGCTGGAGGGTTGTCACCTAGTATGTTATGGTTGATGTGGTTAATGGATGGTGTAGCTGGTATGAAATGAGTAGTTGTTATGTTGCATTGTTTGACTACAATGTGATCTGTGTGGCATGAGTGAAGTATCCTGGGTTATGATTGGTATAGTACCCAGTTCTCATGTTCAGCAGAGTTACTCATATTTGTGATCATATGTCTGAGGCGTGGTCAGCATTTTTTATTTGTATGGTATAGTTGGTATAATCAGGTGGTTTGTTTGTTGGCTGTTATGATATTTGGCTGGTGTCTGATGGTAATGATGCCATGAGAGACATGCTGGAGTTACGATTTTTGGTCTATATTTCTCAATTTTTTGTGTGATTTTTCTTTGTTTTGTAGTTTTGGTAGGTTGGTAGGTAAGGGTAGGGGTAGATATTTAGGATGGTAGGATGAGTGTGAGGTTTACGTGATATGTTCTTAAGTATTTTACATTTTTTGCGATTTTTGGGATTTTTTTGGAAGCTCTTTATAAATCTTATTATTTGTAATGATTTTTATTAGTATTTTTTTTGGATTATAATTTTTTTATTTTTTTTCGAATTCGATTTTATGTTTAAATTTTTTTTTATTTGTTAAATTTTTTAGGATTGAAAGGTCGAAGGTCAAGGTCACAGATCCAAGGTGGTGGTCGTGTGACCGGAATGACAGAGCAGGGAGTCGGAAATCCGAGATGGCAGCCAGAGCCCCTGAAGGATTTTTCTGGGGGAGCCTTTTTTTGCAGCTGGGCAAAACGGGACATTTTTAGGTGAATTTGGGCAAAAATAATCGATTTCTAAAGTGATCTTTGGGTAAAAACAAGCGATTTTGTACGAAAAAAAAAAATGGCGGAAATTCAAGGTGGAGCCAAAATCCGGAATGCGTCTCCAAGGCTCCTATAGTCCATGCACGGTTTCTTCGGCCTTTTCGAATCAAACCTTTGAAAAATTTCCCCATGTATGACGTGTTTAGTTATTTCCTAAATACGCCCTGTATCACGAGCGTCTTATACTTGTGTTCATAAAAGTTACTTTTTTTCCTGTTAAATTGAAATGTTATTGATGTCTTATCTATAAATTATAATGCTTCATTGATAAATAATTTTAATAAAAAACAGGGAGAAAATAGGTATGTAGGTAACGTCTAGTGAGAAACAGTTCTTATACAAAATATCATTACAACTGAGTGCGCACGAATGTGGCGCGTTGTCCCTCTGGTGTAATTATCCAGACTTGTTAAGTTTAGTTTGCACGAGGCGGAGGAATATCCTGGAAGTAGAACTTTAGCAGAGTTTCAGAAAAGGCTGAAGTAACCGCGAATGGATTATACGCATGAATTCCCTTTCACCTACTACAGCAGTGTCATCGTCTAGCAATTGTGTCTTCAATATGGTGGTGTAATTACATTCATATCAGTGAAGGCATTTAAATCTTATAAGTGAAAAGTGATTTTTTTTTTGCAGGCAAAGCTTAGCAAACGTTAGTGCAATGTGCTTTAAAACCTGCGTGGCTGGAAGAATTGTTACGAAACATGCTTCGGTTGCAAATATTACTGTGGAGGTATGCTGTAAACATTTATAAATTATGTTCAGACACTCAATGGCATGATATTTGTTTTCATTACGGTCGGTACTCGTAATGGGATAGCAACGCGCGCCATTTTGCTTGCACGTTGTGTTGTCTTAAAATATCGATTTTTGAGGTACTTATAGAATATAATTACACTCGTAAAAGTTAAGCATAATTATTTGGTCATTTAACAACAGTTTGGAGCACGTTGTCATATGTATGAAGGAGTAAAAAACACCGTATAATCTGATAGTTTGCCTTCCTTGAACGGGCGAACGTTTCATCTTTAACACTACATAAAGGCGAGCGCTCTAAACGTCTTGGCGTTGTTTTTGTAACGGGAAAACGAATATTTAATTTTTTTTGGTGACGTACATGTAACATATTTTCTTATGTGCTCGGAAGTGTTGACCATAGTTTAAAAAAAAAAATTACGTCTACACAGAAACAAGAATCGCGAACATCGATCAATATTCACAAACCACCATTATTTGCTGAAATTAACGTGTACGTGTTTATTGTGCTAGTAATAATATTTATTACATTTTGCTGTTTATTTAATGAGTGTAGCGGACGTATGAGCCAGCTGATATAAACACCAGCTGAAAGTCACATGGTTAGGGTTTATTTTGATAGGTATGGGCTATTCACGGTAAAATGAGCACTTTTGGAAGCCCTGCTTAAGATCTAATTGTATGCACTTTGTGTATTCTTCCGCTTTATGTAAGATTAACATTGCCATGAACCACATCACTTTATTCATGCGTCGGTCAAATGAATCTGTGAAATTATTTGGAAAAAAAAGTACGTATTTAACGAATCTGCTCATTTTTACACTTAATGCATTAAAAAAAACCATAAAGCTAAATATGCAACTTAAGTTATCAGAAATTGTTACCTAACGCTTTTTATACGACGTTAAGATACGGACCTACTTCCTATTCATCGTTACCAACCTTACTGGGCGCATGTCACCCAGAGCGCCCGTTAAAATATATGCAGGTAGGAGCAGTGACTTTTTTCAGAGGTTGATTTTCAAAAGTGCCCACTTTATCGGGAACAGTCTTTACGCGAAAAGGTACGACAAATATCGCCTCGGAATTGTGCTGCCGCTGTGCCGCGCTGTCTCAGTGGCTCGTGCTGCCTGCGCCTCGCACGTCTCTTCATTTCGCGGGACGGGCAGAGCTGAGAGGGCGTGCCTTGCCCGAAGTCTTCGGAAACGCGCCTCGCCCCCCCCCCCCCCCTTTTTTCATTCTACATCTCCAACCAACAGTATCTTACTTCCTGTCGCGCCTGGGCTGACCCCCCCAGAGCACCAAGGATAAGGGTCGACGCCGGCTGCATTGAGGACGCGCTGCGCTATAAATCACGAAGCACGCTTTTCAAAACTGAGGGTGTAAGCGACTGGCGATGGGGGGGGGGGGGAGGCATAAACCCACCGCCTGCTTCGCGGTACTTAGCAACTGCCCCATCGTTTTTTTTTTTTTTTTTTTTTGACTTTGCTCCACACCCCTCTAGCATGTTCCCCCCGCCAACTGACGGAACATTTTACGCTAGCTTAAACGTGGGGTCGTTAGTCGTCTTGTCGGCTATGTCGAGGGGAGATTGCTATCCAGCATCCGCTGCAGGGCGTTCGTAAATGCTTTAGATAAATCTTTATCGCTTTCAAGCGCAAGGATATTCAGGTGCGTTTTCTTATACTACACCCTAAAAAAAAAAAAAAGTGGTATCGCAGATGACTATCAGGATTAGAGAGAGAAGTTATTTCGTTGGATTTCGTGGCAAAATTAATACTGATATTTCATACGCGATACCTCACGTTAAGTGTAAATGCTAGTTCGTTCTTAATTTTTTTGACGAAATACATTAATAGGCGGCATATTATAACACATGTTTGGTAACACTAACTGAAATGTTGTACGAGTTTTCATATAATCCCGCTTTTTGTTTCAAGTTTTAATTTATTACTAATTTTGCGCTAAGTAATCATCGTGATCGGTTCTCTGATCGTTATGACGTATCGATAAGTACTCCGATGGGAATCTCGTCTGCAAATACAGTAGGATAAACTAAAACTCCTTAGTAATGAACCTTATTTTGCCCTCACTGTTACCAGTAGATACCGTTGTACTTATTGCCACCTTGCAAAATAAAACTCCTTAGTAATGAACCTTATTTTGCCCTCACTGTTACCAGTAGATACCGTTGTACTTACTGCCACCTTGCAAAATTGTTCTTTTTTTCCAATATTTTAGTGTTGGATTGTTCTTTTAATTCATTGTGAGCATTCCATCGCATTTTCGCATTTTTTTTATACTGAATGGCACTATTATAAGCTTCCTTTGCTACATCAATATTTCTTTACATTGTTTACATCGTCCTTATAATAGTTTAATTTATTATTAAAAATCCTCATATCCGTATAATTCTAATATTCTTTTAAGTTGCCAACTTTACCACGCAGCTTGTGAAATGGACACAGCAATCACCAAAGTATATTAATGGAAACATAATTTATAGAGACCCGGAAATTTCGTGGATTAAGTTGGCAACAAGCCAGACAACAATTCTTTGTGCATTCGAGCTTCAGAAATTTGTTCAGGTAGCTCGGGATTCGGTGCTCTTTTAATTACAGAGTTGTTATTGGCTTAAATTCGTCAAGGGTGTGTCTTACAAACTGCGATCCAATTGAAAAATAAATTCAGAAGTAGGCCTACACTTCATAAGTATGCGAGTTTGAGGTCTAGCTTGTCCTGAAATGAATTGCCAAAATTTCTCGGGTTTTAAATAATCAGACCCCCGAGAAATTCGCGAGTTCAGTGACCTGTAGGCTAGACTTCACAGTCTTATATACTGTCATACATATATCAGCTGTTTATAGATTGATTGTTGTGGTAGTAATAAGCGATGGCTGGGCGCACAATTTATTGCTTGTTTGTTATTGGCTCATTTATCTTCAGGAAGTGTATCAACACATCAACCAATTACAAACGTAACATGAACGTACATGTGCGTGAATTCCAACCAGTCTAAAAAATAAAGCCGTGAAATTCTCGGCGTCTCCACTAAACATTTATATTGTCGTTTGGCGTTCTAATGGTGGCATGAATGTGATTAGAATTTGTGTGCATTCCGCATAAATAATATAAGATAATTTGTGATCAGATGTACTGATAAGCGAAAAGGGATGAACCCGGGATAACTTATGTCTTCACGCCGAATTAGCAGACAGGGAGGCAAACCCTTCATCTCACGGGTGCCAGCGGAAAGAGAGCTGCCTAACTCATGGTCAGATGTGTAGTATTATTTCCATACAGTGTATATGTTAAAAACGTAACCTACAGTTTAGGAAGTTTTAGAGAAAAATTTTTACGGTGTGGGAACGGCCTCTTAGCAGAGTATTTTGCCCTCCCTCCGGCGTGCCTTTAGACCGGAGTCACACTAAAGGCTGTTCACGATAAAGTGAGCACTTTTGAGTTCAACCTTAGAAAAAAGTCACTGCTCCTACCTTCATACGTTTTAACGGGCGCACTGAGTGATCAATAATGGTGGTAACGATGGAGGTGAAAGTAGTTCTATACCTTAACGTAGAATAAAAAGTTTTAGGTAACCATTTATAACTTAAATTATTTCTATAGCTTTCTGACGACTAGCTATGCCTCCGACGGGCTTCGCAAAGGGCCCCCATACTGGCGTAGTTAAACATTAACTTTACAATTCTATATGTAAAATTTCTTGTATTAAGATAGTTACGTGTTAAAGTACGTCTCGTGAGAATGCAATAAACTGTTCGTGCGGATTTTCGTGGATTTTTTTGCCATACTCTGGAAATGCAATTTTGTATCATGTTTTTGGAATGACAGGGCACAGAGCATTGCCTAGTGCATTGTCTAAGGTCAGCATTTTTTTTTATTACTATTGATATCGTTGCCTTTGTTCGATACAGTTTGGGAAGCTGTTGCCGTGCGAGAAATTTCAATACACCTTTTGAAATAGAAGTAAATCGATAAATCCAAGATGGCGGGTGGGAATCCGCCTTAAATCCAAAGCCACGCGCGATTGTCTCGGCTAAGGTGTAAGATGGCAGGCGTGAGCTGATGGAAGACCGAGGTTGGGGGATTCTGGGTTCAAACTTCCCCCGAAATATGGACACACAAAAGTTAAGAAATAAATGCAATTATGGGCTATTCACGGTAAAGTGCGCACTATTTAAAGTCCTCTCACTTAAAAAAATAGTCAATAAATATATTATATTTTAGCCTTAGACGTAAACTTATGAGTGCGGCGGAATATACACACTGTGTTTATTACTTGCATGGCAATTTTTATTTAAAAAGCTGGTTAAAGGATAACAAGAATGGCTGAAACTAAAAAGATCTCAAAGATGCTCACTTTATAGTGAACAGCCTATAATTATCAGTGAAATGAGAAGTTAGGTGTTATTAAGCAGTAAGAAATAAGCAAACTAAATTAAGTAAAATAAAAAATAGGCCTGCAGGTGTCTACTGGTCTTCAAATGTTTTATCAGTGAAGGAATATTGAATGTCTGGCTACGCCACTGGGTGTAGGCCTACCTGTTGTTCCCTGACTGGCCGTGTGATGATGCTCTGGGAACTGGCTTCTGCGTGCAGCGAGAGGTTTCCTATTGGGTGGAGGAGATGGGGGGGGGGGGTAACTACTGGTGGGCGAGTCAGGGTTCCCACAGGTCTGGAAAACACGGAAATGTCAGGTAATTTGAAAATTTCAAGGGAATCGGGTAAATGTCAGGTAGTTTCAAACAAGTTAGCTAAGTGTCAGAGAATTCTGTGATTGCATGATATATTTGGCAGTTCTATTATCAGTCGTGCACCGCTGCCAGAATCATATAAAATTATTTTAATGATTGTGAACTAAATGCGTAGGCATTTTGCTTTGCAATCTATTGGTGAGCAATTTTGTAAGATCAGAGAAGTATGTTGGTGTAAAAGTGTGTTATAATGCAAAGGCGCAGATACTTACAGAAAAAATATTTTAAGAAAAGCATAGGAAAAAATATTTTTTTTGTCTGGAAATCAGAGCAATGTCAGGGAATTTTCCAATGGAAGAAAGGTGTCAACCTTGAGTTGCCAGGCGCTGATTGACGAATGGCGTTTTACCACGTTGTTGGCCCTTGACGCCATCTTGCAGGAGTGTGCGGGGGTTGGAGTTCGCGGTGCAAGTCGGCGGCTGTTTCACCTCTGTATTCTTCTCTACTCTGTGGCCGAGGCGAGGACTCGCGGAGACGCGATACGAGAGGACGGACGTGAACGATTCGAGGGGTCGCGGTGGTGTGGTGGTCAAACTACCCGCCTCCCACCTAGGCGAACTTGGTTCGATTCTCGGCGGGGTCGCTTCCGTATTTTCGCACGTGGGAATCGTGCCGGGCAATGTTGCAAGTTTTCTCGGCGCTGCTCCATACTCACCTCACCGTATGCTCATCGGCTCTCAAGACCTCGTTGTTAAAGAGCCACCCAAGTATCTCAACACAACGAGTACAAGGGCGGGAGAAACGGGAGACCCCCGAGAAAACCCACCGACCAACAGCGTCGTCCGGCTCCGATTCCCACTTGCGACAATCCGGAGTGATTGAACCCGGTTCGTCTTGGTGGGAGGCGAGCAGTCTGACCACTCAGCCACCGCGGCCCCGTCCAGGTAAGAGGCGAGCAGTCTAGCCACTACACCACCCGCGGTCCCCTCTTTTATACTTGTTGAATCAGTGTGTATGATGGCTTCTCCGGGTCAGGAGTCTGTCCGTTGTACGCACGTGCCGACCGCCTCGCGTGTAGCGGAAGCATTCCGGCCGCATATAACGTCGCCGACGGCGGGGCGAATACAGATGCTCCCACCTCCCCTCCCTCTGCCACGTCCTGCAGCTTCCCTCGCTCAGTTGTTGGGTGACGAGCACGGCTGTCCTTGGGGCTCTGCCCCCTGCGCATGTCCGCCAGGTAGCCGCGCCGCCCCTGTGAGGCTGCCCCGAGGAGAGCCTGGAGCGCGTGTGGTGCATCCTTGAAACATACGTGGGCCTTAAAGGGGGTAGTATACATTCCATCTTCCGATTTTTCCTACAAATGTTCGTAATAAAACTGTACGACCAGACATACGAAATCAGAAACATAGAGGACTACTTAAAGATTTTTTTTTTAGAATTTGTACGGTTTAAATTATATAGGCTGTTCACGGTAAAAATGAGCACTTTTGAAAGCCCTGCTTATGATCTACGTGTATGCATGTTGTGTATGCATCCGCCTTATGTAAAATTTACTCTGCCATGGGCCTCATCACGCTATTCATGCCTAGGTCAAATTAAACTGTGAAATTAAGAAAGTAAATACTTTACAATTCTGTTCATTTTTACACTTCGACGAATTTAAAAAAAAAACTCGAAAATGAAAAAAAAATTACTTATCACAAATGGTTGCCTAAAACTTTTTATTCGACGTTAAGATGTGGAACTACTTTCCATCCATCGTTACAAACTTTACTGGGCGAGTATCATTCAGTGCGCCCATAAAATATACGCATGCAGGGACAGTGACTTTTTCTAAGGTTCATTCCTAAAGTTCTCACTTTAACGTGAACAGCCTTTACCTGTATTTACCAATGTGAGATCGAGATTGTTATATAATTAGCTAATATTTGATTACGGTTACATATGAAACTATTCATGTTAGAAAAATAATTTGTTCATCGAAATAACTGTTAAGATGTTCCCAGTGCCTCGACTAGCTTGTTTTTTTTTAAATTGACTCTGAAAATTAAGTTATGGAGGAAAATACGTAAATCCAAAATGGCAGGCATACTTTCCCCTTAAACAGCCAACTAGAGGATGTTACACTGTTCTAAATGGCTCTCGCTACAGTGCACAACACAAATAACGGCTGTTCATGGCGGAAACTAACCTTTGAAAACAAAACCACTTCCCTCACCTGCATATAGGCTATTTTAATTGGCAGGTGGGCTGGCAAGTGTCCGGTATAGTTGTTAATCACGCCGAGGGAAAGTTGTTCCATTATATTATTAGTGTTGAATTAAAAGTGTTAGATAAACATTTGTTAACACTTATTCTGCTTTCTAAACATTTGTGAACACTGATACGCAAGGACTCGTGCGATTTCGGCGCTGTGGGTTGTTACCCACCTCGATCCTCCCCCCTCCTCCCCGGGCAGATCCGCACACCGCTACGTGACCCGGCTGCCGTCACAGCCCCTGCCAACGACTTGAGGAGAGGGTTGGTAAGAATTCTCTGGTAATCATTTTCCTCGACGGAACGCGACATTTGAAGAAGATTGTGGACTGCACCCGACGTAGTCTTTAAATGAAGGCTGTTCACGATAAAGTGAGCATTTTCGAAATAAACCTTAGAAAAAAACCTGCATATGCTTTAAAGAGCGCAATGAGCGACATGTGCCAAGTAAAGTTGGTAACGATTGATGAGAAAGTAGTTCCATACATTAACATCCAATAATAAGTGTTCGGTTATAATTTGTGATAACTTAAATTATTTCAATCGCTTTCTATTTTTTTTTAATGCGCCGAAGTGTAAAAATGAGCAAATTTGTGAAATGTTTACTGTTCTAATAATTTTTTAGTTTCACTTGACCGAAGTATGAATAAAGTAATGATGCCTATGGCAATGTTAATTTTACATAAGGCGGAAAAAACACACAACGTGTATACAAGTAGATCTTAAGTAGGGCTTTCAAAAGTGCTCACTTTACCGTGAACAGCCTATACCGCCGCAGCCGGAGGATCGGCAATCGGGCGAAGTCTCGTGCAGCGAGGGACATCAGCCAAGAGGACGGACGACGGAGCGGAACGACTTAGTACGAGTGCGTGTGTGTGTGTTGTTGTTGGCGGACAAGAGGGCGTGGTACCCAACGATTTGAGGGCTACTGTGCATGGGGGCGATGGGAGCACTCTATAACATTCCAGATTGGCGGAGTTTGAATTGAATCAAGGCGGGACTGTGTGTGGTACGGACTCCATCGTAAATGTCAAATATTATTGATGAAATAATTCAACAGGCGTTGACACACTTTTTATTGGGGCTAATTTTAATTATTCGATTGCGTGAATTACTGAGAGGTGATTGGCGATTATGTTAATATTAGTTGTAAGTAGCAAATGATAGCAATTAACCGTCAGCTTTTAAGTCGATAGTACTTTCTGTATAGTGTTTGTAAATTAATTATGAAATTATAATTCAATTTTTTATTTAATTATGGCCTCCAGCCCTTAACTAACATGACTACACCCACTGACTTGGAGTAATTGCAACAAAACATAAACGATGTATCGTGCTTTCTGGTTTTTTTTTTATTGCATACAAGTAGCAAATTGGTAAACTACTTACTTTTAAAACCATTTCACAGTTTCACTTGACCGACGCATCAATAAACTGATCCTTATGACAGCGTCAATTTTACATGTAGTGGAAGAAGGATATACGATATACATACAAGCAGATCTGAAGCAGGGCTTTCAAAAGTTTGATAGTTTCGTAGCAAGTCACGCAGTACAGTGAATGAAATGTTTGGTTTCGCCAGAGTAATGCAAATAAATTTCTTCGTGGTGGCCTTAAATTCAGAAACGGAAGCGACTAAATCGCAAACGGGCAAAGTGCTGAACTTGAAGCATATCTCTCCATTGCATTCGAGTGACTGCAAAATACGTTTAAGCTGAAACCAAAAAATTTATTTCGAGAAATGTTTGTAATTTGTTTGATGCAGTAGCCTATAAAGTTACAATCATTGCAATATTTTTTTAAAAATATTTACAAGCTATATTCATATATTTTCCCATATTTACTAGACTACTAATTCATAGATTTGTCCTGCTAAAAAAAAGTTTTTTTTTTCCCCCGAGAAACGAAATTGTGTGTTTACATACTCAGGACCTTTAGAATCGTCGCGGGAGAAGTGTTTTACACTGCCCCGAAAACACCCAACTTAGTGTTAAAGTAGACTGCGAATTCAGTCTACGTATTTGAATGGATGGCTGTTATTGTCAATTCGCCGTTACTTTCCAATTTTTCTGAATTGCTGCTAAAGATCTACTTCCAGAATATTCCTCCGTCCTCATGCAAACATAGCTCAACCGAGTCTACAAAATTACTCCAAAGGGACACCGCACGGCATTCGTGCGCACTCAGTGTAGTAATATTTTTCAGAGAACTATTTCTTACTATATTAACAGTAAAGTGAGCACCTTTGATAGCCCTCTCATTTGGAATAATAGTCAATAAATAAATTTAATTTTAGTTTTAGACGTTAACTTTCGAGTGCTGTGGAATATACACACTGTGTTTATTTCTTACATTGCACTATTTATTTTAAAAGGCGGTTAAGGATTAAGTATGGCTGAAAAGATAAAGTAACTAGGGCCTGAAAAGCGCTCGCTTTACTGTGAACAACCTATACGTATTACCAACACGCCTATTTTCTCACTTTTTATTCTTATTAATAATAAATAAAATGCTATTATGTAAGGTTAAAATATGAATACAGTTTCGATTTAACCAACTCTAAGGTTCTCGTATATTCCCTTATGTTTACACAAGTATAGAAAGCTTGTTTGGTTACAAGCTTTCATCATGCATGGGAATGAATTTTCTAAGGATTGATTAAAAATTTGCGAAGAAACCGAAACAGACTTTACCTGGCACGCCGTAGCTATCTGCACAGTGATCATGGGCGTTTAGTATTGACCAGGTCAGATGGGGAAGTCACATTTCACACAAGCAAGAAGCCAGCTTAAAATAACTTTTTAAGGTGTGTCTATTGAGTTAAATTATATTGCGCGCTCAGATAATTTCCGGGAAATTCACTGTTTGTGTAGGCTATTGACGGTAAAGTGAGAACTTTTTAATTTTAAGGCCCTGCTAATTTTTTTCTATGTGCCAATTTTTATCTTTCCTTCAATTTTTAGCATAAAAATTGCCATGTGACTAACAAACACAATGCATAGGTTTCCACTATCAAAAATTACCATGTGAGGTTGCAACAAAATATATTTATTTGCGGTTAATGCCTGTTGGGAGGGCCTTCAAAAGCGCTCACTTTACCGCGAATTGTCTATAGCTAGGAAACTGCAAAATTTTCGTTATTTTATGGCATCAAGCTAAAATTCATAGTGCTGTATATACTCGAGACGGCGTTGTTCCTTCATTGGCTGCTACCCAGATATGAAGTCACTCGCTATTTAAGTGAACTGTACGTGGTTGGGGCACACTATTATGGAGTGTCCATTTATTGGCGCAGATTTACCGGGGTCCAATGACAAACGTATTGCAAAAGTAAAAGTGTTTTCATTTTAAACTGTTCTCAAATAATAACGTGAATTTTGCAGGTCTCTACTTATAGCTAGGGGTTGTGAAATTTCGCGAAAAAATTTCAAGACAAGTTATATTTAATAATAATCTAAGCTCGTTTACCTATCTTGATTGGCTAAATTACTCTTTTACACGTGTCAACTGTCTGCACACGAATCACGTAGGAACCGTGCCGATGTTGGCAAATTCCGAGTGAGTGGCCCGGTCAAATATGAAAACTGCTTCTCAAGCAGACAGTGACCAATGGCAGTAGACAAACTGATGCTGGGTGCTTATAGTATTGAAGTATACCTTGTACTCATATTATTTCGAGAAAATTCGCTAGCTCTACTACAGCTGCTAACCATTTAACATTCTCAGGCAACTTGCAGAAAACTGTTCGGACACTTGAACACCAGTGGGAAGCGGTGTCACCGCGCATGCAGCTATCTTTAGCCAGACTCCATAAGGAAAAGTTACCCGCGAACTATGTCAAGTGGCCTTGCTGCATTGCAGTGCGGGTGATGTAACTGTCAGACGTGCGCTGAATCTAACGACTGAAGTCAGCACTGACCTTCTCATGTGCGCCAAGTAGAAGTGTGCTGGCGCCACGTCTTTCTGAAACTGAAATCTCTGCTGTCTTACTGTGGCACCGGCCACTCTCCGAGCGTGTTGATTGATGCATTTGGCTCAGCGAATTGAAAAGAGTCCGCGGAATTTGATTTGCAAGACGATATTGCTGCACAAAAACACGTGGATCCCAGGCGTCTCGCTGAGGTATTCCACTGTTATATGAGGAATCTCCATGCCCTAAATGCCATACAAGCATTCCACGCATTTGAATCTCACTTCGTCACAAAAACAGCTTCTCAACAGACCTGTCTTCCTACATCCGCTATTGGAAGTTCTTGGAATAACCGGAAGTTAATATCATAATCCTGAGGAGTCATCCTGAGTTCCTGCAACTGCAAATTGGCTCGGTATCACGCGAAGACGCGCAAAATGTGTCATTTGAATAAATTATATTTTAAGGTGGTCGCCAACGTAGCATTTGAAATGTGTCGCAGTGTTTGAAAAAACGTTTCTTTTGACGAAACTATCAAATAAACCCCCAATAGGTTTACCTATGAAAAGAAAGTACATTCCAGAATATGACGTAATGGTGCGTTCAAGGCATTACGCACACTGGAAACATTATTTCCATGCCCTCCAACGTAGCAGAAAGCGACTTTTTCAGACTACTGAATCTCAAAATAGAACCAGTTCCATGCGAAACTGCGATAGAGGTATGGAATGAACTTTGCTACAGAGTTGCGTCCAATAAAATGATAGGGTCATCGCATGAAGTCACGTTCTGGCGAGTCTCTGGCGTTCAGACTGCACGCCAGTTGACCGTCCTTGCACTCAGAGGCGATACCGCTTTACACACGCCAGTCGGCGTCGCCCGTAGTGCTTCGTCAATGTTTGCCTCGCCTCACACAAACACGCGTCTCACTAGGCGACCACCTTAAGGCCACGATCCTTCATTTCTACAGCTTTTGCGAGAATTCATTTTTGGTGCCCAAACGGGAGCCCATATTGTAAAATCCTCTTTACAATTTTGTTACAAATTGTTTTTATTACGTAGTCCAATTTTTCCAGCACAAAAAAAAGTGTAAACTTTTATCCAATTAATTTACTAACGAAGGTTTTGTAAATTCAATAATTAGTTAAAATTATACAGTTTTTTGTGTTGAAAAAATTAGACTACATAATAAAAACCATTTATAACAAAATTAGAGGATTTTACAATATGGGCCTCCGTTTGGGTACAAAAAATTAATTCTCGCAAAGCTGTAGAAATTAAGGATCGTGGCCTTAATCCCGTAGGTAGAACGAACCTCGCCTTGAGGAGTGGTATGTGCAACGCCCGAGATTCGGTCATCACAACACTCTGAGCGCTCAAATTCGCGCACACAGCTCTGCTGCATCACTTTGTCAATCACGAAATGATTAATTTGTTTCAGCTAAATAATGTTTTGTTGGTACAACCAAGTCTCCGTTCCACCATTTCTTCACCAAACCAAATAATTTATTTAAACCAATTTTGTTTGTGACAAACAAATATTTTTTTGTTTCAATATGTTAAATATTTTAGTGTAAGCAAACATAGCGTTCAATTTGTCAACAAAACGATATTTTTAGTTAAATACGATATATTTCGAACAAAAGATCAGTTAGCAGCAACATTATTACATTTGGTTGATTTACGCCTTTTTTTTTTTTTCCCCCAGCTGCGTGTTCAAAGCAATCGTTCATTTTTAAGTCCGTATACGAGGTTGTCTTGAGAATGGCTGATTAAATAACCAAGAAAAATTTTGGAAGATCGGAATTTCACTGAGAGAGGAGCCAACGAAATATTTGTATGTATGGTTAAAAATATATATTTAGTCACCCCGACAAAACTTGAAAAGCAACTAAATTAATTTTGTTAATCCATCAACCAAACACACACTTGCAAACAAAATCCTCTCTATTGCCCTAAAAGAAATTATACTGTCAACAAAATATTTTGTTGAATCAATTTGTGTGGCCACTCATTTGATTGCACTCCTTTGAAAATACAGCACGAGTGTTTGCATTTTTTTTTTTTGACAATTAGGATAGTAACCGTGTTTGTTAGTGCAAATATTGATGCTTAATAATGGTATAAACGTCCTAATAAAACACGTTCGACTGGAAACTAAACAGTAAAACTTTAAATCATGTGTTCGCACGCGTTGTCCAGTATTTGAACTGTATGTTTAAACATTCTAGTTTCTCCAGTAGTAACTTAAGCCAAGGTTACCGCGGCGCAGCGTTCGGGCTAAGATGGTCCACGTTCGATTCTCGATCGGGCTTCCGACTTCCTTTATACCAACCAAAACTGCTTAATTTAAATAGAAACAAACAGATCCTTAGTAATCAGGGTGTCCACCCGCAGAGAAAACCTGCAAAACAAGGAAAAGTCAGGGAATTTTCACCTGGGTCAGGTAAAATGTAAATAATTGTTACTATGCAGAAGTAATTAGCTGTGTGAATACTAATGTAATTTTATAAGTGTATACATTTTTATAATTTAAATTTTTAAGTTTGTGAAATGGCAATAATGCATCTTTGCCAAGGGACATAGGGTAGGGGGTAGTGAAATTTCGCGAAAAGATTTCAAGACAAGTTATACTTTAAAACACTGTAGGGTCGCTTGTTTTTCTTGATTGGCTGAATCTCTCTGCACACTAAACACGTAGGAGCCGTGCCGATGTTGCCGAATTCTGAGTGGCCCGGTCAAATACGAAAACGTCCTCTCAAGCATACAACAACCAATGACAAGAGACAAAACTGCTTTTGGGTGCTAATAGTATTGAAGTCTACCGTGTACTCATATTTTTTTTTGTGCGAAAAATCACTAGCTCTAGACACAGGGCCTATATGCACAAAATAAAGTATTTGTGTGTTGGTGATGGGCACTAGTGTGAAGTCAATAGCGTGTATCGCGAGAAATATAGTTAAGCGGAACAAGTGTTGGCGCTGCTTGGATAGTCTGTTGCAGTGCAATTGAGTTCAACTTCACTGACATCAATATTTGTTCTGCGAACAATGGAAAAATGTGGTATTGGAAGGTTTCGGTCCTAAAAATAAGTCAGGGAAAACAGTAAAATTCTGCCTGGAAAGCAGGGAAAAGTCAGGAAATTAGAAAATTGAATTTCAGTGAACAGCTTGTAGTTACGTCAACGAACTCTTCGTTTGGGGTAACCAGATAATAAAATAATTTGGTTTCGACAACATATTTGATTGCCCCTACTATACAAACAATGTTAATTTGGTTTCGCCAAACAGACTTGGTTTTATTCGACAAAACCTTTTCCTCGGTGTAAAGGAGACCCGTAGAAGTTCCCCACGTTTCCTGACCGCATCCATGGGTCACCCGGGGAAGCAAAAATTCTTCATTTCAGTGACTTGAATGAGAGCGAAGTTATATTTCATAGTCCTTTACACACTCAGCTGCTACTGAGAAAGGTTTCGGTCTGTGACACTGGCTGTGAGTACACCGTTAAAAAAATTGTTCCTTCATTTTTGCTGGCAAACTCTCCGCAAAATTACTGATATATGCAGTTCGCTGTTCACAATAAAACGAGCACTTTTGAAATGAACCCTAGAAAAAGGTCACTGCCTCAACCTGCATTTTAACGGGCGCACTGAGTGACATGCGGCCAATAAGGTTGATTATGATGTAGGGGAAAGTTGTTCCATATCTTAACGTCGAATAAAAAGTTTTAGGTAACCATTTGTGATAAATTAAAATATTTCTATCACTTTCTGTTTCTTTTAATGCGTCGAAGTGTAAAAATTAGCAGTTTTTTTTTATAATTATTTTTCTAACAATTTTACATTTTCATTTAACCGACGCAAGAAGAAAGCGACGAGACCCATGGCAATGATAATTTTACGTAAGGCGGAAGAATACACAACGTGCATGTACAAGTAGATCGTAAGCAGGGCTTTCAAAAGTGCTCATTTTACCGCGAACAGCACATACGTTGAATAAAAAAAATAGCGGACTTTCCGGAAATTTCACAGAACTTTCCGTGAATTGACGGAACCTCGCCTATCTGTTAAGTGATTTCCTTGTTCGTTTTATATGTACCCAGTTAAAAAAAAAAGAGGTAATGATATCCTTATTTTTCGTTATGTGGGTGTTCTACTGCGAATAAAAAATATACTGTTGCGATCGTGACCTCTCGCGCGAGCTTCCGTCAAGCGCAGGCCAGCGCTGTGGGTGGGCTGACCCCCTCCCCCTCCCCTAACATGATCCTCTTCCTCCTACCAGGCGGGCTGCCGCCTTCGCGACACCCGGTTCCTGGCTGGCGTCACGGCGGATTCTTTATAATTTCCAACCGGCTTAAGAATTTGGAACAGTCGACGTAAAATTTTGTCACAACTGTCGTAGCCTAATATACAGCTTGTTTAGAATATCAGGCCGTGTCCGAATCGACAAAATTTCGTGATTTTGTAAATTTGTGATTTGGTAGGTATCGATTCGGACGTTGTCGTCAGTCGCTTGTTTAGCACTCGCAGCAACACATTATTACACTAACAGTGTACGATATTTTTTATCTAAATTTAATGCTTGAAACAGGCGTAATATTTCTGCAATCATCACTGGAATACTACGAATACGTTTATAAATAAGAAAATAATAAATGATGCAATAACGTCTTTTAAAAAATATTTTTTACCGTTAAATATGTACAAAGCACGACACTTCCTTGCTTTTTAAAACAGTTGTAGTGTATTTTATGTGCAGTTATTAGTTTTAAAAGTCATTTTACTAACGCATTCCCACAAGTGTTTTTAAAGTAAAAACAAACATGGCGCTGATTTTATCATTTGGTATTTTTGCTAACATCCGCTAGATACGAAATACCAAATTACCAAATACGTCTCCATTTTAGTATACAAAAACGGGTCACTTGATCGTTTTGTCTACAAAATCTGCCAATTCGGACACGGCCTCAGTACCTCCATGCCTTTTCAAAACTACCAAATAGTAGGTAATAAGAATTACAAAAAATATTAACAACTACTCTTATAATGTATTTTTTTATTTTTAGTTATACATTTTTAACGATTGCTCTGAATTTGAAATTATTATACGAAAACGAAGTTTTTCAACATAAGAGGCGAAGTCGGACCTTAAGGTGGCCGTCTGGTTGAAGGAATTTTGCACGTCTGAGGCCTTAAAGCGTGGGAGCGCTAGGGGCGACCGAGACATGCGCATCAACTCTATCATCGCCTCTACGCGCAAAGCACTGAACTGGAGTGCAGTCTTTCAGCGAAGACACTGCCATTTTATGACGCAATTAAAAAAACGCACGTCCCTATTCCTTCTTCATTGTTTTGTACCGGGATATTCATACGTAAAAATGACCGTGAAAACATCCGTTTCAGCCATTCTCACTACCTCAGAAACATGCTGTAGAGATAAATGAAGGAACTGAATAACGTATACAGACGCGTAACATTTCTTAGACGCTATTCGTAAGCAGACCTCACTCAGACACGTTGGACGGTTTTAGAATAAAACCCTTTTTTTGCTGGAGCTCTACACACCGTTCGGCAGCCTACCAAGGCGGCCACTTTAACATGAACAGCGTAACTAACGTGTTTCAGAGGGAAAAGGACATACGGTAAGTGATGATACGAACCATTATGAAGAGAAAACACCAATAAACACATGCTCTATTCGCGATGATGTCAGAGATAGAGCTATGTGACACGTCGTCGTTTATCAGCTAGTGAATGTGTGGTGCGGTATCACTGATAGCCAACTCATTGGTCCAGTTATTGTAGACAGCCATCTTAAGGGGAATGGTGCATGGAAGCAGTATATTTACCCGATTTTCGATATAAGTCGTTTTCCAAAGAGTTTATTGAAATGTTTGGCTCCGCAAGACGTAAATAATAATTTTCAACAACTTTTTGCGTTGTTAGATTTTCACTGCCTTCATTATTCTCGGAGCACTGATGAAAGAAATGAAAGGATTTTTTTTTTCTTATCTTCAGCCAGAGCTCCGAGAATAACGAATGCAGGGAATCTTTTAACCATGTAATAAGATGTTCAAAATTCTTATTTTCGTCCTGTCTAACGAAAAATATCCTATAAAACAAATTGTGAGAAATGTTATAAAAATATACTATTTTCGTCCACCATTGCCCTTAACGGAGAACGGTATCTGCACTTCCTGCAAGATCTGTTGCCGGAGTACTTGGAGGACGTTCCATTAGCAACAAGGGCTGGAGTGTACTTGCAACAGGCTGGAGCCCCTGCACATTCCACACGACCAGTGGTACAGAACCTTCCTCAGTGAACCCTGTCCTGGCCGTTAGATCGGTCGCGGAGGTGCGGTTGCTTGGCCACCACGTTCACCCGAACTCACTCCTTTAGATTATTGTTAGAGATGATGGTTTATCGCGAGAAAAGTTGACTGTTTGCTAGGATCCAACGTACTGTACACATACCGAACAATTTTCTTTCCTTATTGGCTGTCATGCATGTATAAAGTTACTACCCTATTTCACTGGGCCAATGAGGATTCTGATACTATAAGGCAGAACGTTCGTGATTGGTCTGCAAACAATTGAACCGAGTCCAAATCTTGTTCATCCAACCATGAAAGAATAAACTAGTTAGAGTGTCATAGAAGATATGTTCGCTCAAAAAATGTTCGCGATTTTCCATCATCTCTAATTATTGTGTGTGGGGTTGGTTGAAGACTGACGTCCACAGGCAAACAAGCCAGGAATTGCTTCGCTTCTTAAATTTACACAATAAAACCCACCACGTCAACGATCTATTTATTTATTATCACTTGTACTGTTCCCATTCCTGTTAGTTTCACATAGCTGTGTCTTGGACACCTTTGCGAATAGAGCATATGTTTATTGATGTTTTCCCCTCCAGAATGGTCCATACTATCAACGTACGTCCGTTTCCCCTTGAAACATCCTGTATATGACTCTGGTATACACGCAATAAAATTATAGGTAGAGCCACGAGTATTTCGCGAGTTCAATCGGAGGCGAGGTAGACACTTGTTCTTTTCTCCTACTGTTGTGATTGGACGACAGTTGTTTAGACATGCCCCGTTTAACTGTGAGCCAGTGATAAGCAGGAAGCAGTAGTGTGAGTGAGTGTTTAACAGTCTTGTACAGAGGCTTCACTTGATCACAGGAACCAGTAAGCAAACGAAAATGCCCCGAGTGTATAGAGGACTCTACAGCCTAGCTTGCTGCATCTCAATCCGCGAAATACTCGGGGCTCCAGTTATAGCTCTTCCACGATAATCTGAGAATTATTTTTAAAAAACCTGCTGATCTACTTTAAGTGCACATTGTGTATTCTTCCACTACATGTAAAATTGACGTTGCCACGGAGCCTTATCACTTCATTTATGCGTCGGTCAAGAGAAGCTGTAAAATTATTAGAAAAATAAATATTTTAGTGATTTGCAAATTATTACACTCGTGTGCATTAAAAAACGGGAAGCAATATAAATCATTACAGTAATCGCAAATCTTTGCATAAAACTTTTTAATTCAACGTGAAGACATGAGACTTCTTTATCCCCGTCGTTACAAACTTCACCAGGCTCATGAGGCAGGGGTGTGAATTTAGAGGAAAAAAAGAGGGGGTGGGGGGTTTACAGGGGACATTAATTCCCCCCTCCCTAACCCCTTACATTTTCAGGATTCTGTACTGCAAAGGTTTCAATACTGAAATGGAATACCACAAATTGTTTAAAGTAGTGATTTTATTAATCTAACATTGTTTCCTAAAATTACGAGACAATGTCCCCCTCCCCCTGGGCGAAGCCATGGGGGCTGTAAACCCCTTTTTAACCTTAAGGTTGTCAACATTAATATTAAAATTGTCTATAAAGCTTAAAATTCGATAAAAATTGCTTTAAAATATGAAAAATGCATCATATTTTGAAGTAGTTATATCATTTGTCGTAGGCCTAATTAACACGTGGGTCAGCACTGATAACGGCAATATAACCTCCCTCCTTTCGCTTTGGTCAGTGTAACCCCCTCCCTTGAGGAATTTCTGGCTACGCCAATGCCCCCCTCCCCCAATTACACTAATCGAAAGTCTAGACCTGCTCAACACGAAATTAACTCACAAAGCGACAGTATAGATACGCACCTGAGAAGTGTGTCAATGCGCCCAATAAAATGCTTGCTGGTAGGGGAAGACATTTTTTCAAAGGCAGATTCCAAAAGTGCTTAATTAGCCGCAAGTCAACAGCTTATACGAATTCACACCTTTTAAAAGGCAAATTGTTAGGAAAACTACAATTAGAATTTAAACTATTTTCCAATATTTCGAAACACTTTAAAAACATATAATAACATTAAAATTTTTTTTTACATTAAATGGTATCTAATGTTCCAGAGTTTTCACTTGGATAAAGGAAGTAACCCGTAGGTGTTTGGACTTTTGAAAAAAAAAAAAAAAAAAAGTGATTATAAAGAGTTGATAATGGATTGGTAAGAAATACTTGTTGATTTTTGATTAATTTCTCGCAAGAGAATTTTAAATAGTATGTGTTCACGGTGAAGTGAGCACTTTTGTGGCCTGGTTACTTTTTCCTTTCAGCCATTTTTTATCAGCTAACCGTCTTTTATAATAAATGTTGCCACGTCAGTAATAACGTAGTGTGTATATTATTCCACCGCAATCGGATGTTAACATCTACGGCTAAAACGAAGTATATTAATTGACTATTATAGGAAATGAGACGGCTTTAAAATGCGCTTACTTTACCGCGAATTTCGTGCGCTGCTGAGACTAGAGCGAATAGCTCGTGAAGCTGTGTGGGCTAGAACCTGTGGCAGAAAAGGGGGTTCCCGGTGTCGTTTTCTCCTGCATCCCCGGCCGACAGCTGTGATGCTGCCGCGCTGGGCGGCTTGTGAGGGTCCCGCCCGTAGTCTGGTTGGGGAAGGGGGCTGTTCAGGCACGCCAGGCAGAGTTGCCAACGTGGAGATTTTCTCACCAGATCGCGTGATCTCAGAAAGTGGATCCAGGGGGGAGAAGGGCAAATTTCGTATTTGCGACATATCGAGATTTTGGTTGTTTCTGTAAAAATCTACTGAAGGGTTTTTTTTATTATCATCAATGTGTTATGAACTAGTTTAAACTTAATAAATACCACTTAAATTTATATATTTTTCAGTAGGCCTACTTAAATATGCATGTCTCTATTTAGTATTACTTACCTCTTCCTTTAATGTCTTAGTAGTAACGACTTCTGATTTTCTGCCGTGTTTGTTAATTAGTAGGAAATTTTTTTTTCCTACACTGTAATAAGCAAATGCAAATTGTAAAAATGGTTCAGTGTAAGAGAAGGAAGATATGCCTTAACTGCGCCAAATAAGGACGATTTATTATTATTATTACTGTCGCATTTTTATGTCTTCTGCGTTGTTCATTTCCACGAAACAATAATATCGTCTTTATTTGGCGCAGTTAGTATATTTGTCTTGTGTTTAAATATAACCATTTTTATTAGAGGCTATTCACGGTGAAGTGAGCACTTTTGAAGGTCCTCTCTCGTTTGGAATAATAGTCAATAAATATATTTATATTTAGCCTTGGACGTTAACTTCCGAGTGCGGGGGAATCTGCACACTGTGTTTATTACTTACATGGCAGTACTTGTTTAAAATAGTGGTTGCAGGGTAAAAAATAGCTAAAATAAAAAAAATAACTAGGGCCTCAAAAGTGCTCACTTTACTGTGAACGGCCTATTTTTACACGAACCTAATACAATTTAGTTTAGTGCTTACAAATTAATAAACACTAGAGAAAAATTAGTAGTCCTTACTAGACACTGGTGAAACAGAGATAATACTAAACAGTAACAGAGAACATGGGAATATCTTGAAAAATCCACAGTCGTGCGAGCTGTCTCTTATGCGAATAACTATACGGTCCCGTCCCCATCGTAAGCGAAGTTTTGGAAATGTCTGAACATTAATAGTACTCGGAAGTTTCAATATATACAGTGCGTTTGTATGCAAATCGTAGAGAACACTTCATATGAGTATTTCAGAAGGTTTATTTTATTTGCTTTTAATGTTGAACTGCTCGATTTCCAACAGTGGTGAATATGCATAATGGTGGTATAGGTTGTTCAGGCTAGAAATGATCACTTTTGAAATCTGATTAAGATCTACTTGTAAATATATTGTGTATGCTTCCGCCGTATGCAAAATCAACATTGCCGTGGAACTGATCACTTTTTTCATGCGCCAGTGCAGGGAAACGTATACAATTATTATAAAAGTAAATATATTATAGTTTTTCTAATCCGTACGTTAATGTGCATTACAAAAATCAGAAAGGAGAACAAGTAATTGTAGTCGTGACAAATGTTTATCGAACATTTTAAATTCAAGATTGAGGCATGGACCAAACTACTTCCCTTTGGTCGTAACCAACTTTACTGGGCGCGTGTCACTACGTGTGCCCGTTAAAAACACACGCAAATAGGGACAGTGACATTTTTCAAATGTTGATTTCAGAAGTGCTCACTTTATCATGAACAGCCTTTAAACAACCATAACGAGCAATAATATATGAAATTTCAGGCTGCGAGAACAAATTTTTTTGAAATATGTTATGTTGAAATTTAATATGAAACGGACTAAGATTACAATGTGGTGATTTTTGTACATAGACTCTTCACGGTAAAATGAGCACTTTTGAAAGCCCTGCGTAAGATCTACGTGTATGCCCGTTATGTATTATTCCGCCTTATGTAAAATTATCATTGCATGGGCCTCATCACTTTATTCATGTGTCGATCAAGTAAAACTGGTATGTTTAGTGAAGTAAATATTATACAAATATGCTCATTTTCACACTTCGATGCAGTCAAAAAACCAGAAAGCGAAGGAAATCATTGAAGTTATCACACATTGTTACCTAATAATTTTTATTCGACGTTAAGATATGGAACTATTTTCCAGCCATCGTTACCAACTTTACTGGACAAATTATACTCAGTGCGCCCATTAAAATATATACGTTCAGGGGCAGTGACTTTTTTCCCAAGATTCATTTCAAAAGTGCTCACTTTATCGTGAACAGTCTTTAAGGTGGGTTTAAAATTGACTTAACGGAATAAGTTCGCCGTGTACTTAAGATATGATTCAATGCATTCAAGGGTATTATTTTATGACTCGTGTGCGGGAGTACAAGTCGAGACGGAGTAGCCAATCAGAGCACAGCGATAGTTGTTGTTGGCGGGAAATTGTATTTACATCTTGTATTTAGGTTATGTCGTATTGTGAAATCGTATGAAAGTAATTATTTTAATCGAGCGATAGTATCACGTTAATGTAATGAATAGTTCATGGTCATGTTTTCTTTCGTGGAAGAGGTTATTGAATTCGCTTTAACTAACCTTTTCAGATTTATTGATGCAAATGCCTAATGTTGGCATCGGCTTCCTTTTCTATAATATTTCACGAGTTTTTTTTTTTTTTTTTTTTTTTCCAACGTTTACACAAGCAGTAAGCGCACAGATAATTAAATATGTAAATTACATCTCCTACGATTTTGATTGGCTAGACTTTAACAGTTGCTAATTCAATCATAAACTGCAAATCTTATTGTCAATTTCCGTATTCTTATCGAGTCATTACGGACAATTCTTAATTATTCGGTCTTTAATCGTAAACTCACCTTTAGTGATGTAGAGACTTTCTCAAAAGTTGGCAGCTGTGGCGCCAGTGGGAAAAAGACGGGCTGCGGAAGAAGCGGAGGGAGGAAAGCGGACGATGGAGAAATTTTTTCCGTGCTTCCCCGGTCCTCTACCGCCGCTGCGCTGTGAGTGTGTGTGGTTTGAAAAGGCGTCCGCCCCCCCCCCCCCCTTCTGCCAACCCCACCTTCATTCCAAAGACTACGTTTGGCCCTGGCGGTTGACGTGACAGGACAGGACCACCTGGCGGTGCGCGCGGCTAGCAGGGCGCGCTGGGTGGGCGGGGAGCGAGCGGCGTGTGTGTGGATGCGTGAGCTCCGTGACGTCATCCCCGGCAGCCAGCGCCAGTGTCGCGCGGGCGCGCGCTGTTGCCACGTCTCTCCCCGTCTCCTCGTCTGCCTGGCCGCTGGGCACATTGCCTTGCCACGTTCATTCATTCCCGTGGCGAATGCGGAACCGCGAGCATCGTTGCGCCTCGCGCGGGGCCTTCGCCTGTTGCTCGCTCGTGTATGTGTTTCCGTGCAGCAGTTCGGCGCATAAGTTATGGTCTATTCGCGGTTTCTTCACACTTTTTTAATGACACCTCTGAAAAAACATCCCATGTATGACGTGCTTTATACTTGTGTTAACATAAAAAGTATCTTACTTATGCTGAATTGAATTTCTACTTATATTTTGTTTATAAATCATAATAATTAATATGAATAAAGACATAGGAAATATGTGTGTTGTTAATGACTGAAGCTCTAGTTACTTTTTTGTTTCAGCCATTTTTTATCCTTTAACCACCTTTTAAAAGAAATATTGCCATGTATGTAATAAAAAGTGTGTATATTCCACCGAACTCGGAAGTTAACGTCTAGGGCTAGCATAAGATATATTTATCAACTGTTATACCGAATGAGAGGGCTTTCAAAAGTGCTTACTTTACCGTGAATAGCCTGCAGTAAGAAATAGTTCTTATGAAAAATATTACACTGAGTGGGCATGAATACGGTGCGTTGGCCCTGTGGCGTAATTTCTAAGCTTGGTTTGCATGAGGCGAAGTAATATCCTGGGTGTACAGAAAAGTTGGAAGTAATCCTAGAATGGAGTGTACTATCTCCTCGTTTACTATCTCCGTGCTTCCGCTTTCAGCCGAGCTCTAGTTTGAGAATCTCTGTTTACACTGCTTGAAAGTTCAGTACTGAGCACAAACTAAACTAGGTTAATACGCTACTTCACGAAATAAAAAAATAAAATGAAGGGAAGGTTAGTTAAATTTTCCGCGAATTAATATCACATAAGTGTGGGGCACACGGACGGTTAAATGTCTCGTTCGTTCATAGGAGCTCCAGTACTTCGTGATTCCGTATTTAAACCAAATGCAATAATAAAAAAAAGATAAAACGGTATTAGGATCAGGATGTTTGCCACGAAAGTTGACAAACTATACTTGCATGGAATCGAGTTGAGAAATTTTGACTGCTAACTGTGCGGTGTGTTATTCTGTATCCTCGAAGTTTAATGGCAGTGCTACAAACTATGCTTCAGCTGGCTGGTATTTCTATCGTGGAGTTGGTGTGACTGTTTATTGCGGGCGTCACCAAGGAACATGCAAAGAAGTGAGGCAGTAGGCCTCGATTCTTTTGCGGGTTGGTTACGTAAACTTAAGATGAGATAGGCCTATATATTTTCATATTCTGCTAATGTATACAGGACTAGACTTGGTATAACTAGAAATACATATCTTATATTAGCCTTAAAAATTTCTAATTCATTACCTCAAGAAGTAAGGCAAATGAATCTGAAGTTGTTTCGTAAACCTCTCCAGAAAAATAAACTTAAAACAGGCCACTGTATTCTTAAAGTGAACTCAATGCAGAGTCTCTGTGGGATGGTAACTACGGTTATAAATATTCGTTTTAATATAATTTATTATTATCAATTTGAACTATGGATATGCATCAGTTTTGTGCTATGTTCATTTTTTTTAGCTATCTCATTTTGATTTGGTAGGCAAAATGTTGATATCTTGTTACTGTGTTGTAGGCCTATATAGGGTACATTTTACATGTTATTGTTACAACTTATGTATTCTGATATATTTTTAATTTGTTGTACCTATGTGTGATTATTGTATTGTTTAATGTGTTGTTAATGTGAATTACCTTACATGGTAACGACTTAAAATTCTTTTTTTTATCGCAGTCAATGTGGTTGTAACCGATCAAAGACCAAGAAATTCTTACTACTATATAAATGCGAAAGTGTGTTTGTTTGTCCTTCTTTCACGTCAAAATGGAGCAACGGATCGACGTGATTTTTTTGTACAGAAGTGGTTGGACGTCCAGAGAGTGACATAGGCTACTTTTTATCCCGGGAAAATATCTCAAACAGTTCTAAAAACGAGGATTAGGGATGTACATAGGTACTGGATTAAACTTTTCTTCGGATTACTGCATAAAAAAGCATTATTCCGTCATTTCTCCTTTTATGTCTGTGGGCTGTCTTACATTCCTTCCCAAAAGCCGCAGCAGCTCAGTAGGTAGAGAACCCGATAGTGGGGCCGCAGTAGCTCAACGGGTACAGAACCCTACAGTCGGGGCCGCAGTAGCTCAGTGCGTAGAGAACCCTATAGCGGGGCCGCAGTAGCTCAGTGGGTAGAGAACCAAATAGTGGGGCCGCAGTAGCTCAGTGGCTAGAGCACCCAATAGTGGGACGGTGCGCGAAGAAATGGGTAAACGCTAGTAAAAAAAAAAATTTACCTACCCCCACACCAATTCAGCCGCCAGTCACGTGGTCAGCCGTGGTGCACGTGTTTGTTTATATCTTAATTTTCAAAAGCCATGTCCTTTTGTATGACTACATTACGTTTACCAGTTTGAATTTAATTGCATTAAGAATTGAGTAGAGGAAGTACAATACTGTCACGCGCTGACGCGAACTCCATGCCCTTCCGGCTCTCTAGAACATTGCGGACTGTAGGAACATGCAATACGGATTTTATTATAAATATTGGAACTGGCAAATATGGACATATAATTTATAAAATAATTGATTAGGTTTTGTTACACTGTCTATTGGCGCTGGTTTTTAATTATTTAATTCCGTTAATTTTTTTAGGTAATTGTAAATTGTATTGATTGAATTCATAAATGTAAACAGCAAGTGATATAAATTTATTGCGAGAACTTGGGTTGAGAAAATTTTGTTTGTAATTCTTGTAAATAAAATTGAGAAATTATAATTGACTCTTTTTTTAAATTAAGACCTCCATCCCTTAACGAATCCGATTTAGCCCGCTGACTTTTCAGAAATCTAAGCAATCCAAACATCTCAAAGCACTTTCGTATGTAAACGTTGTTCTACCCTCTTGTCTCACGTCGTTTCTGGCAGTTGTATTCACAGAAAACCAACCCGGTGTTGGAACAAGCAGAGCGGCTCCTGCGCACTTCGGACACGTGCTCTATCCCATTTTCCCTCTACGGTTGGTTGTAGGGCGAGGAGAAGGGTTCATTTACGGATTGTGTTACCGTTGAATGCATTGTGAAATTGATCGACATAATCTTGTGAACATTCGTTTTTTTTTTTTTATGATCTGTACAGAAATTATACACGTTTTTTTAAACTGTGTGAGTAGGTAATTTCTGTTTGTCCTGACATGGTAGCGTCATTGGCTGCATAATTCTATAGTTCCTCGAGTAAGGCGAAAAATTACACATTTCTTGGAAATTCTAAAAAATGATTGATTTTAATTTATATTTTGCTTACATCGAATGCATGCTCTGTCAACGGGATGTGCACGTCATAATTATTTTAGGATACATAGCATGTACTTCGTAGCCAAAATCATGTCGGTATGCTGCAAACTTACATTATATTCATGACTCCCAGGTTAAGCATTTTTAAAATATATATTTTGGATTGCTGTTGCAATTGCGGGATGATTTTGTGTAAATTTTTAGTCTCTATAGGACAGGCGAGTTTCTTTGAAATGTACTGCAGAATAGTGCGCCGAAATAATTCGGCCATGTGAATCCACATTATGCAAACGCGCAGCCATTATACATAAAAGATAAAAATAAACAACCTTAATAAAATATGTGAAATATATAAATTTATAATATACGTACTTAGGACAGAAATCTAAAACTTCATTAAAATAATTTCTATCCTCTTTCAAATGCACATACTTGTTGAGTCACCATGATTCCGTCTAGTGTATTTTAAACACTTATACTTATAAACAACAATATTTTAATGCACTTTAATAAACGACGGTATGACTAAACTTTTACCTAGCAAAACACTTCCAGCTTAAGAGTTTTTTTTTTTTTTTTTTTTTTTATCAGAACAATACGAGTCCGTTGGGCGTTGTAATAGCTGGAAAATAAACAATACCGTTTACTTTATGTAGTGCAGCCATTTAATATTTTATTCGTACTAATAGGATTCGGCCTGCAGTAATGGTCCGTAACGAAAATATATGAAAATCGTCATTTTTATCAGTTTATTAAATTCCGTTAGGCCCACTATTATTGCTACTGTTATATTGGGACATCTCTCCTTGCGCGCGCGTGTAATGTGCTCCATTAAATTAAGAACGTGTTCGCAGCTGCTATTTCCAGAGCTGTTCCCGCTGAATCATCTTTGCTTTTTATGCCCGAACGTTTATAGTTCCTGTGGTGAATGTCAGTGAAGTGCCGTAATACGTTTTCCCGACATTTACTCCCCAGCGATTGGTCCGACCGTGTTTAACGTGCCCTGACGCAGGCACCCACATGGCGCATGGTATGCGGTGGCGCGATTCAAGTGCTCGGAGGCGTAGTTATCTATTTTCGCCACTCGTCCACCACCAGGTCTACGTGAAGCACGCTTTATCACGTACGTATGTTGCGCGGAAGTTGTAAATTCTATTTTGGAGCCTTCAAGCGAAGTTTCACTCGAAGAGCTATTCTGGGACCACTGAGGCGACCTTTGCGATTTGTAGTTTCTGGAGAACACGAGGTTTATTCAAGGCTGTTCAAGATCTAAATTTTTTTTTCTAGATTTTGAGAATATTTTATGTTCTTGGACATCGCATATGTAAATATAACACTCCCTCTTCACTTTTTTTCTTAAACGGTGATATAACAATTTTAAGTTAAAATCTTGATGCGTACATTTTTCAAATGTTGGGATTCAATTCAAGATTTTCTTGAAGTCACAGAAATTTCTAAGAGTGAATAGTGAAGTGTATGGAGCAGCGCTTGAATGCAAGGGCTGGGGAAATGGGAGATTCCCGAGAAAACCCGCCGATCAGCGGCATCGTCCGGCACGATTCCCACTTGCGAAAATACGGGGTGAACCGGCCGGGGTTGGACCCGGTTCGCCTTGGTGGGAGGCGAGCAGTCTCTAACCGCTCATACACCGTGTAAACCACCCCCCCCCTCTATATGCTAGTCATCTCGTATTCTGCAGCCTGTCCAGTACTACCAGTTAGGCGAAAACCTTGCACCTAACGCCGTTCGGAACATCTGTTTTTTTTTATTGTGAAAAGTTTTAAAACCTGATACACACGGACATCTTTCTTATACAAGAAGGTGAACACTGTCGAGTACACCCCGACTTGCATCGTGTCGGCTGCCGTGTGTGCTAGTTACTAGCATATCAGAACTGGGCCTCGCCACTTTATTCGTGCGTCGGTCAAATTAAACTGTGAAATTATTAAGAAAGTAAATACTTTACAAATATGCTCATTTTTTCACTTCGATGTATTAAAGAAACACAACGCGAAAGAAATAATATGTGTTATCACGAATGATTACTTAGCACTTTTTATTCGACCTAAAGATATGGAACTACTTTCCGTCTATCGTTACCAACTTTACTGGGTGAATATCACTCGGTGCGCCCATTAAAATATATGTATGCATGCAGGGGTAGTGACTTTTTTTATAAGGTTCATTTCTAAATTACTCACTCCATTGTGAACAGCCTTTAGGCCTATGGCCACAATGCTGTGTCTTTTGTCGTTTCTTGAACACAGTGCTGTACTGAAACCGTGTAGTCGCCTCTTACAATTCTGAGGAGACAGAACACAACACGCGAAACTTGTCTATCCTGTTTCCCATTGCCTTCGCACTGCTCTTTTACAGCCTAGTTGACACGATGATAGTTGCTATCACGATAGTGTGTGGGATATTTAACGCTCACGATAGTACCTGTTTACATGCACGAGCAAAACATGCTGTGGTATTTAACCTTGAAAGGAACATGCCCGACCTGGTATGTCGTGTGGCCAGTGTCGTAGCAGAAATTATAGCACTGAAGTGTAGGAAAATAAGTGGTTAAGACATTGGTTGGCAAGGAGAGAAAATTCGGGTGATTTAAACACACTAATTAAGGAATTAGCACCAGAAAGAATGTTTGACATATTTCTAAATAATGCAAGCTTTACCCTTAAACGAAACTGTAATTTTCGTTAATTTCACAATGTAAACCACGATGTTATGTTTATTGATGTATTGTTTTATTTTTCGAGAAACGATCCTACGTCAAACCTCGACATATTCTAAAATCCGTGTAAGATATTAACAGAAACGAAATAATTCTGAAATGTTACTGTCAAATCAAACACATGTACCAATTTGTGACTCGCACTATCACGATAGTGATGCTACACTGTTTACACTACGGAAGTACACGAAAGTTGCATGTTATATCACGACAGTTACTGTCAACTATATAGCTCGAGCTGATTTCGCGAAAGTACTTACGTGCAGTTGACACGGTGATAGTAATGCACGAGTAGCTCTCGCGATTTACTATCACCGTGTCAAATAGGCTTTACAGTCGGACGTAACCTGGAGACGTTTAAAATTTGTTGCTAAAGAGACCCGTCCATAATACATAACGATATTACAAACTTTGATCAATTGACTCGTGTAATCCTAGCGTATCGGAAAAAAATACATTGCATTTAATAATGCTGAGTAAAATGAGAAAAACGCAAATAATCAATCACTGTAATGTAATAAAGAATGAATCGAATGAAAATGTGTATAATAAGAAATGTACATAAGAAAAAAAGTATACGATATGTGAAGTATTAGGTTTAAGAGTGTGCAAAAAAAAAAAAGCCAACATTGCTGATGTGTTTTTGAATTGGACCCTGGTATATTTTCATTCTCGTTACGCTGCAGGGAATGTGGCGAAAAACGTCATAGCCGCCAAGACATGATACTCCATCTCTTAAAATGTGATAATTTACTAATTATATTATCAATCAAATGCTTTGAGTTGTTTTAACACTGTTTGCTGGAGTACCACGCTATTAGAAACAGACGTGAAACCAGACGGAGCAGATGTGCTGTGCGTTGAGGACAAACAGGAAATGCTTTCTTCTCGTGAGTGCTAGTAATTATACATAGACTTGAGAAAGTTAACGGTAGTATGCAAGTGGTTAACCGGCGAACGTTAAGTTACAATAATTACTCCGTCTTATCATGAGGTCATAGAACGGCACACCACTTTTATGTCTGTTTACCGTTCCTATTATGTTCTGACTGCTAATTCCCGTTGTTAGCGGCTCGTACGAGCTTAAGTTTTTCCTTTGTTGCCTCCTCTATGTTACCCTTGTTCCCGTGTCAGGCTGACACAATTAATTAGCACATTCTGTAATATGTTGGGTTAGGTCTATGCTAAATTGTTGGAATCGTGCGCTTCTTTCTCGTTATATCCTTGCACTTTGATTTTTTTTTTCTGCAGTTCCACAAACTACATGCGTATTTTCAAATAACTTGTATTAGCCTTAAATTATTCCCGATATTATACGTACGTGTATCATTTTTAAGGCTTAAGGCTCTTCGTTTTCGTGTCATAATTTGTTTCAGAGACATTATTTTTAATGTTTGTTTCTAGGAAATTTACAATTTACTAGTTGTTTAATACTCTTGTATTGGCTCCTACGAGCTCGTTGTTAAGAGCCACCGAGCTCTCTCAACTCAGCTCGATACTTTTGAATCTAATTTTCTCTGTGTGATATTTCCTGCTTGCAAAAAGGTAGGAACTTACTGATGAAATATAAATATGTTCCTGGCTTTTAACAAGCAGCTGACACACAATTAAAATTATGATCAAAAATATTGAACAACTCGTAAAAAGTAAATTTTCCGTAATCGCACGTTGTCAGTAATTACTATAAATCCGAAATTATGACGAGTAAACGAAGAACTTCTGCGAAAGTGGCGAAGCCAAGTCTTAACTCTGTTATAGGCTGTTCACGGTAAAGTGAGCACTTTTGAAGCCCTAGTTACTTTTGCCTTCCAGGCATTTTTTTTATCCCGTATTAACCACCTTTTAAAATAACTATTGCCATGGAAGTAATAAACGCAGTGTATATATTCCAACACACTCGAAACTAAAATAAAACGTATTTATTGACTATTATTCACAAGGATAGGGCTGTCAAAAGTGCTCATTTTACGGGGAACAGCCTATATAATCGATCGCATTAACTACACTTTGTTAACTCTCCGGATCATAAACGTTGCGAGGCGTGCATGCAGAACGAGAAGTATTTAGTTTTGCACAACACGCTATTGCCATAGTTTGAGTCATGACAGTTTTACACGTGAACATCGCAGCATATTAACCCGGAAATGTTAAGTTAAAAATAAAATTTGTCGCACTAACATGGCAACGATTTCTCACCGAATCCGTCATCGATCGTAAATAACGGAACAATTTCTCTTGCATGGTGCAGTGATTCAACATAATTCTGGTTCTTCCTGTGCAATGAAGGTAAAAGAAATCTTGTTATGTGTAGGCTTGAGATAACTATACTTTCGTTTCACTGTTGCAATACAACCAGAATTTAAATAATGTGGTTTTTGTTTGGTAAAAATAAGGATATTAATTACATAATTACTTGCCCACCGTGCTTTCGACAACTTTTAACTGTCTTTATGACTTCGTTTACAATAAATAGCTGTTGTCTAATGTTCGTAACAGCTGTTCTGTAGCCTTTCGACTACTGCATTGTCTTGTCTTGGATCAGTTAGAAAACACTGAAGAACGTTAGAGAGTAAAACCAGTCAGGCTCTTGCAATCAAACCACTACGAGCTTTTGCGGACCAAGAGAAAACGAAACATAACTTTCTTAACACGAACTTATCATACAGATTGCCTGTCTTGTATGCTCTTGTTGAATGCGTCACCTCCAATATAATGATTAATCCTCATCTGCCAATATATTCTCCTATAATAGTAGCCGCGGTGGTGTGGTGGTTAGCCTACTTGCCTCCCACGTAGTCGAACCGGGTGCGATTCCCGGCGGGGTCGCTCCCAGATTTTCTCAACCCATTGCTCGTATTTATATTCCATCTCTTCCAACGTTATTTTTACCCTTTCATTTTCTCTCCCGAAACATATTTTCTCTGTGCATGCCCAAGTTATCCTGTCACTACTATAGCTTTACTTCATGCTGCACCTTTTGTGCATATTTCCTCCTTTATGATCTTCCTTCTGCTACATTGCATTAACTAGTTCCTACTTGCTTGCCGTTTCTTGACTATTTCCTGTGCTCCTATCTCTGCACCTATCGATCCTTATATGCACCTTCCATTCTCAGTGCCTAGCCTTCCATACCCAATATCCTCTTTCCTCCATGCTCAGTATTTCTCCTTTCTCAGAAACCCTCCTTCCATCCTCAGTGACACTTTTTCCATGCTGTGACTTTCCTTCCATACTCAGGGACCTTTCTTAAAGGCTCAAGGACCTTTCGTCCATGCTCATTGACCTTTCTTCAATGCTCAGTGACCTTCCTTCCATGCTCTGACTCTTTTTTCCATGTTCATCATGAGCCTTCAAAGCTCTCTGATTTTATTTTCATGCACAGTGACCCTCCTCCCATGCCAGTGCTTCTTCCATGCTCAATGACCCTCCTTCCATGTTCAGTGACCCACCTTCCATGCTCAGTGCCTGCCCTCCTTCATGATGTGTCCCTTATTCATTGTCCAGTGTTCCTCCTTCAATGTCCACAGTGATCCTCGTTCCATGTCCATTGCTCCTCCTTCCATGTCCAGTGTCCTTCCTTCCATGTCCAGTGACCATCCTTGATGGCGGCGTGTCATCTGTGCAAGCCGCAGTGGTCGCTCCCCGGCATGACGTCACGGCGGTGGTTGTTGTTGCAGGGCAAGGCGAGCGGTGGTCGCGCGGCGCTGTGGGTGCGTGCTCGGCTGCAGACGCAGCTCTTCCAGCTGGGCTGCTTCCTGCAGCGCCACGCGGGGAAGGTGCTCTTCGTCGCCATCCTCGTGCTGTCCACCTTCTGCGTCGGCCTCAAGTCCGCCCAGGTGCACACGCGCGTCGACCAGCTCTGGGTGCAAGGTAACAAACCTTCCTCCACCTCTGAACAATCGTCTTGTGTGTGTGTGAGCGCGCGCTATCGATCGCTGGACTTGTTTATAATACATAATGATTAACTTACAAACGTTTTTACATTACTTAAATGTGTATGGTGCTTTTTTTGTATTGTATAGTTTATTAATGTTTTGTTAGGAGTATTAATTTTCCTGTGTTGACTATTAATTCGTAACTACTATAAAATTTGTCTAAACTAAAATAAGGCACAGTAAACTTAAAAAAAAAATCACTGTAAGAAGATGCAAATATGCCTTAACTGCATCAAACAAAGACACTTTGAAACGTGTATACAGAGAGTGTCGCGTAATGTGGTTAGTAACCAGAGCGTGGACAGTATATCTCAAAAGTAAACTAGAAGTCCTAGATTCGATGGTTCCCTAGTAAAGGCCTTCCAAGGTTTTGCTAGAATTGTTGACAGCTGTCCGCGTCACTGCAGCCCTGCCTGTGTACTGTTACCATCAGTCTACCTTGTATCCGAATGCACGTCGCATCAGTGACTGTCTTGACACGTTCGAACACACCATGTATGTCATAGATCTGCTGGTAATCTTGTTCCACACGCTGGCGAAGCATTACACTGTCCGTAAAGGTGTTGCGTTTACGGTGGTCTTTAGATGTCCCCAAAGGTTTAATCCAATGGATTAATATCAGGGGAACGTGCAGGCCAGGCGATTGGTCCTGCACAACCCATCCGTGCAGGAACCGTTCACCCAAATAGGCTCTGGCTACTGTACTGGAATGTTGTTGCGTCCCATCATGCATGAACCACGTGCTGCGTACTTGATGTCCAGCCGGACATCCTCGAGTAGCAGCGAAATGGGCCTCCACGTCTGTATCTACCACACGTTGTACACAAACAGTGGCGTACCGACTACCAGCAGCGGACTCATTGATATGAGTACATACCTTGGGAACCATCGATCCTAGGACGTGTGTACATACGAACTTTGTTTCCTTTTGAAGTGTACTTTCCTCAGCCCAGTTACTTCCCGCATGCATCGAAACAACCTGATTATGTATGACACATCGAAGACCACAAAACACGGGCGCAAGTCCAGAAACTGGACAACACAGTCGAACTCAGCAAGATTTCTACAACGAAAACAGCCTTGACGTTGTTTCGGGAACTGTAAATCTGCAATAATCAGTCTAAGAATATTTACCCAAAGCCTCTTGACACTGTAAAATACCCCTAACATCTGCGTTTGTATATTGGATACTGATGATGCAATCACACGGGTTTACTGATCAGTAGTTAAGACTCCGCATAACTCTGTACACTCAACATGATTGAGGTATTTGTGCATTGGCTGTTGGTGCAGTGCGTAAACTCCAAGTCTTGCCTCAGACCAGGTAACACGGGGTTTGGTCCTTGTTTCCTTGCAGGTTTGTTATAGACATAAGATCATTTCAGGCAGTGTGTTAACGGTGGTCCAGTTACGCAAGTTACTTAATATTAATAGCACACTGGTTTCAAGTTCAACTTGTCCTTCGCCCGGTATGTATTCGAACCTTCGTCGTTTGTTTATTGACTACTACTTTACTGTAAATACAGTGACCTCTCTGACAGGATGAAACATGATTCGATCAGATCATTACAAAGAATTCATTCATTTACCAAAAGGCACACGTGGTATGCTAAACAGCCATACAACGTTACGTACTGAGACACCGGGCGATTTAGCGCAGCGAGGACCAGGGTTTGAATCCCGGTCCTGGCTATACTGATTTCGATATTCCAGGGTTTTGAAACATCACTCCAGGTGAATGCTGGAATCAGTTATGAGCCTTGGCGGATTCCTTCGTCTCTTTTCCTGAAATAACGATTGTCCCCCCTGCTAACGTCTTGTCGTCGTTCGCCGAGGCCACTCAAAACACCTAATAAATAAAATAAGTAAACCAACACGGTATGTGCTGATCGGAGATGACTGGTCAAAATGTTCACGCCGGGAGATTCAGAGCGCAGAGAACTTCTCCGATTATGAGCCTGGGTTTTAAACGGAAGGACTGGCTTGAGCATCTTGGATTCTTGGTTTCGCTCGCTTCGGTGGCCGATCTCGATGTCACTCCTGATGTTTCGGCATACGCAGCAGTTGACGTCTTCAGGTTAGCAGAAGTGTTTAGCTTTGCTATAGTTAAGAGACCTGAAGAATCCGCGAATTCATTTCGGTACAAGCTAGAATTAAAAACACGTGTGTTTAGATAACTTGAACCATCGGCCCCCCACGGTGTTTGGCACCTCCTGGAGAAGGCTGGCCCAATTGTCACCTTCCACTGTAGCAGCAGACAAGCCAATGCACTGTTAATATTGGCATATTTGTACACAAGAGTCTAGCCTGTAGGTAATTGAACTCGCGAATTTTTCAGGTATCTAGCTACAGTGCGTATTACTCTTAGATTGCAGTAAACAGTACACGACGCACGCTTTTTCCAGGTGGCTAGCGATTATCAACAGCCAAGAAGTTATGCTTTGTAGATAGAATAAGTTCACGCGTACAAGATTACGTGACAAATATTGTCGAATTGTGTAGGTAGTAGTGTATAAATATAAAATTGTTTGATTAGCTACCCACTGCAGTGTAAGAGTGAGACACGCTATACCTTGAAGACGGCAGCTGCAATGTGTGCCGAAATGACATCGACATTGGATCCAAGATCCTGAAGGGCGTTGGCACTGCTAGCACTTGTATGACTGTGCGTGTTAATCAACGCAAATAGCGTGTTCATTCGTATCGGGCGCGATCTGTTTTTTTTTGCTGTTGCCTATTCATAATTCAGCCAAGAGTTTTTGATAGAACTGAACAAATTAAGTGCTATTAAAACCCCTTCCACAAAATACTGGAAATAATAGGACATTCAAGGTTTTTGTACCGTATTATTTTTTAACTTCTGTTATTCTCTCTTTTCTCCCTTTTGTCCACGTGCTTAGCGACGTCGTGGCTACATTGTTTCATTTGTCGTCTTCAGAAAGTCAGATCTTCAAAAAAATATATATTAGTTAGCTTTCGTTGCGTACTGTTTATATTTAACATTCCACACTTTTTATCGTGGAACTCCCTACCCTTGTCACTTCCCCCTCCACTTTTTATCGTGGAACTCCCTACCCTTGTCACTTCCCCCTCCACTTTTTATCGTGGAACTCCCTACCCTTGTCACTTCCCCCTCCCTTTACCACTCCAAAACGTTTGCAAAGGTGTTGTTTTTGCACACCGTATGCATGCTAATAGGTTTGTTGCATAACCTATGTAATAATAAATCGGCGGGAGGGTTCTGGGTGTAGTTTCAGGTATATAATTTTCTGACCCTCATAAACTTGACCGTTGCTTCCATTTAATTCCACGTGAGTTTTTCCTGCTTCGGTTCTTGCAATTTTAATTAAAGGTGTAGAGTTTCGCCACCCAGACAGTAGAAAAGATCATCAGCCAAAGTTTACTTTCAACATGGCTTCTAACAGGGGGAAGTGTTGGTTGTCGTAAGTAGTTTCTTGTATAAATGAGACGTATTAATGATTTTCTCGTGCATTATGAAATTGCTTTTATTTTGGGTTGTAATGTTAAAGCCTTTGTAGATTTCCTTTATGTGCAAACGCTTGTATTATTATGTTAAACATCGTATGTAAGGATTAAAACAAATCCTTACGTTTCCAAGACTGTGACTACTGACGATCATCACTCTTCTAATAGGCTTCTGATCTGCATCTGCTGGAAAAAGCGCAAGGAAAGTATAATTTCCGTGTGTTAATTTTAATTTCTGTTTCCACGTATCCTATATATATTTTTTGAAACCTAGAGGGCTGCAAAGAGAAGGGGAACGTTTAAAGAAAATATGGCCCACAGAATAAATGGGCACTTTACCTACTGGTAACTGATCATGTAGACTGGCGCACGTGAAGGGCACAACAACCAATTAATTAATTAATAGGAAAATCACTGTAGAATTTTTAAACTTCTCGCAGATTGGTGTGGCCATTACTCTGTGTTTACGAAGAGACCGCAGTGACTGAGCGGTTAGCATGCTCGCCTCCCACCAAGGCGAACCGGGTTCAATCCCAGGCCGGGTCACTCCCGGATTTCCGCAAGTGGGTATAGTGCCGGACGATGCCGCTGGTTGGCGGGTTTTCTCGGGATCTCTCGTTTCCCCCCACCCTTGCGTTTCGGCGCTTCTCCATTCTCACCTCGTTTCACCCTCATTGGCTCTCAAGACCTCGTTGTTAAGAGCCGCCCGAACCTCTCAACTCAAATTTATGTTTACGCGTACCTATAGATCATTGAATTACACGAGTTAATTTCGTTTTGTTTTTCAGATTTATACATAGACCCGGTCTGCTTGTGTATTCTGAAGGGAGTTGCGTAAGCCGTCGACACAGTTTTTTTCCCCCTTACCTCAGAAAGGTTTGCCGCTAGTTTGTTTTCGAGATAGAAAGGGTCAACTTTTTTTTCCCCCCATCAGTTTTAAACTGCCACTCTGTAGCATCCCGTCACCAGCTTCCTTCTTATTTGTGTCATGAGTCTACAGTAGCGTTTTTTTCTCGAACAAGTGCTTATTTCATTTAATTAGTATTTTATCATCAATGGTAGATCGCGCGCGCGTGTGTGTATGTAGTTAAAGGCTGTTCACGATAAAGTAAGCACTTTAGAAATGAACTCTATACAAAATTCACTGCCCCTGCATGCATGTATTCTAATACGCGCACTGAGTGACATTCGCCCAGTAATGTTGGCAACGATGGATGGAAAGTAGTTCCATTATCTTAACGTTGATTAAAAAGTGTTAGGTAACCATTTGTGGTAACTTAAAATTATTTCTTTCGCTTTCTGTTTTTTTTTTTAAGCACAGAAGTGTAAAAATTAGCAATTTGTAAAGTATTTACTTTTATAATAATTTCACAGTTTCACTTGATCGACGCATGAATAAAGTGATGAGGCCCGCGGCAATGTTAATTTTACAAAAGGTGGAGGAATACACTACGTGCATACGAGAAGATCTTAGGCAGGGATTTCAAAAATGCGCATCTTACCGTGAACAGAGTATACAAGCGTTGTTAACAAATTTCTTTCGACGACGCGACCAACGAAAGTAGCATATTTTCATCTTTATGCTCGTGTAGCAATCAGGTGGGCCTTTCTCGCTTGGAATGCCGGAGTCAGTAGGTCAGGGAGTTTCCTCTCGCGTAACCATTCATCACGCTGTTGACATTTATCACTTGTTAGTCTATCCTTGACATTTCCTTGGTGATTTACTTCAGTAGGACGACGATCTATGGCAAATATTGTTTACTCCCATACGACTGCCCCGATCATTAGTGTCGATTAATTTCTTTCTTCTTGACATTTTCCTCGCATTTTTAAGAACGGATTTTCACATGCACGTACATAACTTCTGATGAAATTTATTTCGTATTCGGAGAACTATTCTGTACATCGTACGTGCAACGTCATCCTGATTCCACCAAAAAAGATGTGCGCGATTAATCCACGCGTTGACAAATGAAACGCAGCTCCTTAAAAGCAGGCGCATTCGCAGAAACATAAAACAATGAATAGGATTAAATGTATATGCATAACTGCACTGCAACACAGCGGCATAAATTTGCTTCAACATGTTAAGATCTCATCATCACCCCCCCCCCCCCCTCGGTCCGTATGTTGCATGAGTTTTTGTTATGTTCACCAGAGCCTCGATGACAACTAGAGAAGATGGTGTTAATTTTTGGCTGGTGACGTTAGTGATAGCCGTTACACACGTTATTGACCAACTTTTTTTTTCTGTCACAAAAGATGGCCGCTCTTGACTAAACGCATGGTCAGAGACGCGTATTACTAGAGGCGCAACGAGAGCTTGGCAACTTCCTGTGTTAGTGTTGCCATATCAAATGATTGCAAGTTCCCGTCATGTTAGCCACAATTTGCGAGTCTTCCTTCTTAATTTCCTGTTTTTATTCAACTGTATGTATGCATGTGTACACACACACACACACACATGCTGGTTTTCTTTTTATTATGCTATTTCGTGGCCCACTGTCCTTAAACTGCAATATAAGGAGCTTTTATTACTTGCCGAATGAAGAACCGTGTGTCCAGTCACAGCAATACGCTTCCATTAAGAGGAATGGTGCACGAAGGCAGTATGTTTACCCGAGTTTCGATATAAATAGTTTCCCAACGGGTTTGTCGACATTTTTGGCTTGACAAGAAGCAAAATCTTCAACGCCTTTTTACGTTGTTCGATATTCTCGGAGCACTGATGGAAGAAAAAGGAAGAATTATTGTTTTCCGAGAATAACGAACACAGTGAATTTGTTACAATGTAAGAAGGTGCTCAAAATTGTTATTTACGTCTTGCCAAGCCAAAAATTAAAAAAAATAATAATAATCCGCTGTAAAACCAGTTACGACAGAAATGACATAAATATACGGTTTGCTTGCACCATCCCCTTAAATATGCGGTGTCATCTGTTCGAAAGTTTCCCTCCCAAAAATGCCCAGGTCCGTCGCAGTGTTTCTACCTCAACTCGCGAAGACACAAAACAGAGATGAAATAGAATACACTGAAAGTATCGTAGTTGATATTACGCAGTGACTATCGATGGCAGCATGATTTATTTCACAGATCATGAATCCTGGCACGACCACGGCAGACTGATGAGAGCACTTTAGAAAGTCTTTCTTGGGCTCCACTTTTCTGATCGCGTTGTATCCTTCCTCCGTGTGTACATTTAACTTTGCCACGGGCATAATCACTTTATTCGTGCACCATCCAAGTGAAATAATAGAATTGTTAAAGGATGTTCACGATAAAGTGAGCACTTTTGAAATCAACCTACTATCCCTACTTGCACGTATTTTAACGGACGAACTGAGTGACATGCGCCTAGTAAATTTGGTAAGGATGAATGGAAAGTAGTTCCATATCTTAACGTCGAATATAAAGAGTCAAGTAGCAATTTGTGATAACTTTAATTATTTCTCTCAGTTTCTGTTTTTTTTTAATGCATCCAAGTGTAAAAATGAATAGGTTTGCAAAACATTTTATTTTGTAATAATTACATAGTTGCACTTGACCGACGCACGAATAAAGTGACGAGGCCCGTGGCAGTGTTAATTTTGCATAAGGCGGAAGAATGCACAACGTGCATACAAGTATATCTTAAGCGGGGCTTTCAAAAGTTCTAATATTACCGTGAACAGCCTATAGACATGTTAATGCGTTACGCATATGAAAATTCTTACTATAATACGAATAAAACACGAAATACCTCGCAGGACACACATTTAAACATTAGAATACCCTCGCATTATAACGTCGAGCCTTAGTACCGTTTTTATTTCTTCGCTGCCAACCTGACTGTGAGCCCACATGCCAATGTGCACTGCATCATATAGGTACTGCACGTATGTGTATAGTTACGTGCAGTGCTTTTTTTTTCAAAGGTCAATTGCAAAAGTGCTGAATTTACCGTGAACAGCCTATTCTCATTTTTTTCCCGTTAACCACTAAACTTTTCCGAAAATGGTAAATTTCCCGCCATCTGGCATTACTGTACCTCGGTGAGTCGTTAGAGATGTTGAAAAGATATAGATATATCGAAATGACGATATATCGATATACATAGTTAATACATTTCAACGGTTTTTTTTATCGAAATCTCTATATATTTTTTCCAGGTATCAGATATAAATATTATTAAAATTCTCTTATAATAAGCTTTGTTTTGAATACAAAAATTTAATCAAAAAATAATTGTGTTTGCTTTGGCAACGTGCACTTAAAAAATCAGGCGCCACATCTTCGTGTCCTCATTGTGTAATACTCCAAGAAATTTTACGTTTATCAAGTACTTTAATACATAAAATATCGAATTTCGATGTGCCGAACGTCGATGTATTTCTTTCGATGTATAGTTTCGCAAAACGATACTTTCATAAATAACCAATATTAATAATATCGGGGTTTATTTTTGTTTCGGATATCAACATTCCTATCGTATGAATCGTTGCGGGTTAGTGAGAGGATGGTATGTAGTGTATAGTCCGTTCACGGTTTCTTCGGTCTTTTTCAATCAAACCTTTGATGAAAAATCTCCCCATGTATAACGTGTTTAGTTATTTCCTAAGTACGCCCTGTATCACAAGCGTTTTATACTTGTGTTCGTAAAAGTTACTGTTTTCCGTGTTAAATTGAAATGTTATTGATATTTTATCTATAAATTATAATACTTCATTGATATATAAATTGAATAAAAAAACAGGGAGAAAATAGGTATGTTGGCAACTAACGTCTGGTAAGAAACAGTTCTTATACAAAATATAATTACAACTGAGTGAGCACGAATGCGGTGCGTTGTCCCTCTGTTGTAGTTCTCCAGACTTGTTAAGCTTAGTTTGCACGAGGCGGAGGAATAATCTGGATGTAGAACTTAAGCAGGGCTTCAGAAAAGTGTGAAGTAACCGTGAATGGATTATAGGTACGTTCGCGCCATTGTGTGTGTGTGTGTGTGACGTAGTATGGAGGTTGCAAGCGCGAATGGCACGCACACACGTGCTGGACCCGCGCAGGGTGTGGTCGTCAGATGTCTGCGGGTCCATTGTTGCCAACACCCCTCGGCCGGAAGTGACGCCCCTGGCGCGTCGCTGCTTACTATATTCCTCCGCCCTACCCCCATAAATCCCAACCGCCATCTTGTTGCAGCGCGACGTTGTGTAGGCATTTCGCGGTGAACTAGCCACTTCTGAAATCAAAGCTTTGAAAAAATAACTTCCCTTTACTTTGGAATTGCCAAATGCCCGGAAAGAAGAAAAAAAAAAAAAACAAAACAGAACGTGTGTTGGACATTTTTCGTTTTAATTCCACCCAAAATTATTCCTGTTAGTGTACACGCGTAAGAGACCAGGCTTAGACACTAATACATATACTGAAAAAGGCTCAAAATATGATACTTGCTGTTTGAACGTCCCATACTAATCAATTTTCTCTGCAAGTATGTTTTTTTTTTAAATAAAAATAATTACAGGTTTCGTGGTCACCGAAAAATATAAAAACTCATGATTCAATCAGTTAACTGGCGTTATGTTTCTTTCTTCTCTCAGTTTCACGTTTATGACAATTTTTTACTTCGAAAGACATATTTTTTTCTTTTGTTATTGCGAAAAAAAAATCGAACTATTATAATGCAAAGGATGTGCGTTGGAAAGAATACAAATTTCTTCAAACGGAGCAACGATCAAATGAAATTTATAAATCGGTTTGATTTTTGTTAAGTTGTGCAGTGGACCTTTAACGTAATTTTAGAGACAACAGCATGCCAAACAAAATTTGGAAACGGAGTTGTTCCGGATGAAACTGAATATCTTGCAGGTATACTTTCCCTACCTGCGTGTTCAGAATTAGTTTAAACGGTAATGGTGGCGAATGGCTAAAATTAGTTCTGTGTATTAATATATTTTTTAATAGTTTGATATTTTAAGTTTGCGGAAGCTGAGATTGTTTTATGTTAATTTTATAGTCAGTACAATAATAACTGGTTTACCATTGCCGCAGGGTCTTGTGTAACTATTCCGCTGTGTGAAGTCATCGGCTTATAAACACTAGCGAGTAGGTCCTTCCATGAAAGTGTTAATTTTTACATAATGCGGATAAATACACAACGGACAGAAAAAAAAAACATTAAGTAGGGCGCCCGTCAGAAGTAGCGTACTTAACTGCGAAAATTCTCTGTGTGCGTATGTATGCACGACACACTTCAAGCCGCTATTTAACGGCGCTGGACCCCAAAAAGTTAATATTTTTATTTTTGTACCAAACATTGTTCAAATTGTACACATTCTATGTGGTGGCATTTTCAAGCTTAATATTTTTTAAAATAATTTGATGTCAAATTCAATTGTTTTATTTTTGCTGGAGCCATAAAAACGAATATAGAGTTTTACAAATGAAAACATTTACAAAATAAACTAACGTCGTGGGCTACCGTGTGACATATATGTAATCACCTAATAATAGTTCATACATTAACAAAAAGTTAAAAATATACAAAAAAAGTTTTATATTTAGCAATTTTTTCATATATATGGTTTGTTATTTGCTGATGACATATGTCACACGGTAGCCCATGGCGTTAGTTTACTTTGTTGTACAACTTAGTATTTGTTATCATGGCTGCAGTAACACAGAAAAAATTTGTATTAGTCATCAAATTATTAAATAAATATAAAGTGCAATTTTTTTTATTCCATGAAAATATCATCATATACAATGCGTACAAGATGAACAGTGTTTGGTACCAAAATAAAATTATTAATTTTTTGGGGTTCAACACCCGTTAAGAGGCAATATCCCCCCCCCCCTCCCCTCTCTACGAAGACCAACGCTTGTGTAGCCCAGCGTTATAGTCAAAAATTTTCCCACATTCTAACTCGTCTAGTGTTAATTATTTTAAATTGTTTTTATCGTCATTTTCTTTTGAATTGAATGTTAATAGCGATTATTTGTTTTTAAAGAAATAATCGAAAGACGTGAATAGTCTTTGCAAACTTGTGTGTGGATAAAATGTTTAATGTGTGGTGGTTCATAGGCCATATTTCATCGTGGAATGGTGGAATCTTAAAAGTGGGCTGCTTCTTCTTTGTAGTATAACCTGACGCCAGCTTTTACCTGGAATAAACACCAAAGGGGAAAAAAGACCTGTGGCTTGGTTCTTTTCTGCATAACTATATCTCGAGTTGGGTCGGCAGCGGATGAGGGAAGGGAGTCCCGAGTATATACACAATTCACGGTAACGTGAGCATTTTTTAAGGCCCTGCTGAATTTTGCTTTTCATTATATTTCTAACTTCCTGTCGCTTTTTAATATAAACATTGTCATCGGACTAATACACAGTGTATACATTTCACCAATAACAGAAGTTAATGTCTGGAGCTGCAATAAAAAATATTTATTAGTATTGAATGCCTGTTGAAAGGGCCTTAAAAAGTGCTCACTTTACCGTGAGCATTCTATAAACGACGAACTGTTTCTGTTCTATAAACGACGGACTTCGTGTTTCTCGACGCCGTTGAAAGCGTCCGTCGATTTTATTTTTCTCCAAGTTTTCCCCCCTCAGAGTGTTAAGTGATAAAGGGTATAATAAACATAATTTTTAAAGTAGAAACTTCTGATTACTTAAATAAATACAAAATAAATGCGAAGCTATATCTAAACGACAATGTTTGAGTAATTGTTCTTTAAGAGATAAAAAAAAATACACTACTCGTGCTTTACAAATAAACCACTACACGTATATTTTAAATGTTACTCGCGGATTTTAGTGAATTTACTTATAAAATTTAATTTTGAAAAATGTCTTTTCTGTTTTTTACTCTTCCGTTTTGTAAAAAAAGGTAAAAACTTTCGAACTTTTTTTTTACCTCCACGTTACATTTTGTGAGAGGCTACACTCCTAAAATATCTTGCAGCGAACTCAAATTTTTTCTTTTGCTATAAATTTTTACATTTTGTCTTCACTTGTATAGTTTTTAAATAAGTTCTGAAAGAAGCGCGTGAAAAAAATATTTGGAAACATGAAAGGGAGGTTGACTGAATAGAAAGAATACCGCAGTGTCAAACCACTGTACCTGTCAGTTACGAAATGAATGTTTGTTAAAACGGCAATATATCTCCATTATTTTCGAAACTGTCACTCGACATAAATTTGATTTTGTCTGAGTAAAACTTTACCATAAACATTTTGCAAGTCCTTCTCTCCGTTTTTTCTTCAAATTATTTATGTTGCTCCGTAAGACAAGTCACTGTTAGTCAAGACTTTCCGAATTTGTAAATAATTCCTTTCATGTATTGACTCGTTTTACTCGGTAAAATGGAAACTACCTGGTCATTATATGTAGGTGAGAGCATACAAAGGCGACCTCATCAGCGTAGGTTCGAAATCCCTGCCAAGAAAATTTCGTACACATAACAAATTTATTTTGCTGCTAATTCAACCCTTAACTCGGATCAATGATTAGCTGTCTTAAACCTCAAAATGCAGAAACACAACTGGCTTAAAATTTTCCAGTGATGATATGCCGTCCTCGGCATTACGCGTGGAATAAACATTTAGGTAATGTAAGATTTTACATTGTTTGATTACGTTCTCGTTTTATGCGGGCAGCTGGCTTCCGAGAAGATAGAAAATGAAAATGTGCTGGCGCGTGATAACATGTTAGTAAAAGGATGTTTGGACTATTTTATAGACATACTCGGCGTTGATGTGTTGCTCAGACTTAGGAAGTTTTATTACAGTCTAAAATGTTTTGTGATAAGTTGGCCAAAGAAGCGCGGCGCCTACAATTTTCTTTGGCACCTTCATGGGGAATTCTGTGCCCCTGCAGAGTTCCAGAACAGGCAACCAGATGAACACAAAGGCTAGGTAATTGCCAGTTTTTCAGGGGGACGGCACAATCGCCTGCCCTTTGAAATGTTCTCGCCGCTAATATACGTACTAATTCATTGTTCAATGTCATTGTCGAATTCCGACCGATAATGCCTTGAATGTCACGGTGAAAGATTGGGGGGGGGGGGGGGTTGGATGATGGACGTATCCTCCGTGGGGTTAAGTTTTGGAAGGTAATTTTGAGTGGACAAGAAAACTGTGTAAGGTTTTTGGTCAGGATTTTAATATAGTACATTATATTTTTTTAACATGGTAAGTTACGAGCGTAGAATATTCCGCAAGGAGCCTACAATGACATTTGCTTGTTATACGTAAGCCATTATGCTGGATCACGAAACTACTTTTAAACCAGGTACCGTATTTCTCGATATTCTGTTTATTTATAGCCGTTAAATATTTTCATCAGACGATATTCAAATAAATACCTCCTTCTCACTGCAGATGTTTGTTGATCCACGCATTTAATATATGTGCGGGAATCGTTAATATCTTACTTAGAATTCTATTCATACGCAATAACGCCTTTGTCGCAATTGGTCGCATTATTGTGTATTACAATTTTCGCCATGTAGTGTGCCACATTTTGTGCACTGGTCAATGGATAAACTTCAAAAGATCCGTGAGGATAAATTTTAAGCGCGATTAATAACAGCGTCTAACATGTATGCTCATCTGTCAGAAGTTCCTTTTTCACTATAAACGTTCAAACTTACGTGCTTGACATCAGGATTTTTCGCTGCACGAAGTATTTTTTTTAGAGTTAACATAGAAAGGTTGTTCTGAAGGCGACTTGAGCGTACACTACCAACATCCTATCAAGCTCGGCGTGTCATACAGTTTGTGATAATTCGATTTAATTAGTGACAAATGCAACGTAGCTCAGCAGAATTCTTCGCACAATTTTGACGTTCCAAGTTATTGTTCGGTCTTTGTGTATAGTCTGGTAAAGGCTGTTTACGTTAAAGTGAACACGTTTGATATCAGTCTTAGAAAAAAGTCACTGCTCCTACCTGCATATGTTTTAACGGGCGCACTGAATGTCATGCGCGCAGTAATGTTGTAACGGTGGAGTGAAAGTAGTTCCATATATTAACGTCGAATAAAATTGTTAGGTAACCATTTGTGATAACTTAAATATTTTCTTTCACTTTCTCTTTTTTTAGTACATCGAAGTGTACAAATGAGTAGATTTGTAAAATATTAACTTTTCTAATAATTTCACAGTTTCATTTGACCGACGCATGAATAAAGGCAAAGTTGATTTTACATAAGGCGAAATAATACACAACGTACATACAAGTAGATCTTAAGCAGAGCTTCAAAAATTCTGTGTTTATACCGCCAGCCTATAGTCATTCCTGGCTATGCTAAATGTCTCGGATCATTGTTTACAATACGAAAGTTATTTCTTAAGTAGTGTTGCGCGCTGTAGCTTACACCGGCCGCGAGATCCCGTTATGCGCGGTCCGGCTCTATGGGGGGTGTCCCACCTCGACCCTTCCCTCCTCCAGGCAGACCCGCTCGCTGCCTCGCCGCTTTCCCCCGGAGCAGCGGCGAGACCTGGCTGACGTCACAGCCCCTCCTCCTTCCCCTGCTGGAGAAGCCGACTAGTGTAGAGGTTGCGCAAGAATATTCTGGGAACTAGTACACTCGGCGCAATGCGGCATTTAGAGACATTTCTCGGCGGTGGCCTACGACCCTGTAAATAAAAACCACAGCTGGACTGTTGGCAGTCTTGGTAAAGGCTGTTCACGATAAAGTGAGCACTTCTGAAATCAACCTCAGGAAAAAAAAATCCCTGTTCCCGTCTGTATATTTTTTAATGGGCGCACAGGATGATATGCGCCCAGTAAAGTTATTGACGAAGGATGGAAAGCAGTTCCATATTTTAATGTTGAAAAAATAGTGCCAGGTAATCATTTATGGTAAATTAAATTATTTCTTTCGTTTTCAGTTTTTTTAATGCATCGAAGTGTAAAAGTGAGGAGATTGGTAAAATATTTACTTTTCTAATAATTCCCTAGTTTCACTTGACCGACGCATGAATAGTGACGAGGCCCATGGTAATGTTAATTTACATAAGGCGGAAGAATACACAACGTGTATACAAGTAGATCTTAAGCAGGGTTGTCAAGTGAGCTCATTTTACCATGAACAGCCTATATAAGCCTTTTAGCTGAGTGCTGTAACCGGGCGAGGTCGTTGAAGGACATCATTGAATAGGACGGATGACGACGGGAGATCGCGGGACGACGGCGGGCGAGGTGCACGTGGTGTGAATGGACGAGAGGGCGTGAAACCCGACGACTGAAGACTACTGTGTGTGAGGGCGCTCTGAGAACTCTACAACATTGCGGACTGGCGGGACCTGGACTAAACTGAGGTGGGACTGAATGGACATTGTAAATATTGGAACTGTTTATTACGGACATATATCTTGTAAAATAGTTGATTATGTTTTTATAAACTGTCTATTGGGATTGATTTTTAATCATTTAGCAGATTGCCCGTGGCTCAGTCGGTTGATTCTCCATCGATCTGGGGCGTGGGATACTCTAAGTACGAATCCGGGGTCAGGCATTGGTGATAATTTAAGTTAGGTTTTAAGTTAGTCTGTAAGCTGTACCTTGCTAAACTTTCAAGCATGAAACTGGGGGACGTTAAAAAGCCCTTTACAATTACAAAATGTAATCATTTAATTATGTTAATTTCTTTGAGGTAATTGTAAATTGTATTGATTGAAGTCATTAATTGTATACAGCAAGTGATATAAATTTAGTGTGAGATATTAAGTCGAGAGAATTTTGTTTGTATATATTGTAAATAAAATCAGGAAATTTAATTAACTCTTTTATTTAATTAAGACCTCCCATCCCTTAGCGAACTTGGTTTAGCCCACTGACTTTCAGAGGAAATTGTATCAATAGGGTACAGAGTTACAGTACGGAAATATATGTAATGTTTTCCGAGAATTGGAGGTTATTAGTATTTTTAATTGATTTTTATACATTTTTTAAAACAACGCAGATACGCACCGCAGCATTTGTAAATCATAACTTATGTCAGACGAGTATTAAAATATATCTCTCATGGTTTTATGATCCTTGGGACAAACCATAGCTAAAGGCATTTTTGCACTCTATAGATATGCAAAACGTAAGAAAAAACATGCTATTTTAAACATTAAAGAAATTCTGCGGGGAATAATTTTTTACGTGTGATGTGGAATAGGATTCATACGTAGTAGTACAACGCAAAATTTTATTTAATGGCTCTGTTGTACCACAAGACGGTTTTTAGTTCGTTATTTTTGAGTGTTCCGTTATTGCTGTAGTTACAAGAAATCCTTGTTTTAAGTCTAGGGAAAGGCTGGACATCCTAATTTCGCCGTATATAAGACGCTGTTTCTGATTCAGGATAACATGTTCCTAAATTTTCCAAAAAATTCTCTCTGTTGTCAAAATGCGTGCCCTCTAAATCAAAGCATGACCCACGGCCTCGTAAATCTCGAAGTATTCGACTGGGCTGGAACGGACTGCGGGACAACAAGCCCGTGAAAGGAATTTCTCTCCCCCCCCCCACCCCCCCTCCCCTACACCTCATACCACAACTTCTTCCTAGCCCTCTGACTCGATTGCCCGCCGCGAGCGGCCCGCGAGTCACGTGACCTTGGGAGTAGAGATGGCGTGTGGTCGGCCACGTGGGTGGTCGTTTCCCCTTCCCCCTCGTTGGAGTTCTCCCCTACCTTCTTCCAGTCATCGTGCTATTATCCTTTGATCGCTTTCTCCTGTTCTCTCTCCCTATCTCTCTCTCCCTCTCTCGTCGCTTCATTCACAGCTGGCGCGGTTGCCGCCCGTGTAGGTGCCAAAACCTCTTGCCATGCCAGTGATTTACCAACTCTCCCCCGTCTCTATTTTCCTCTGTGTTGCCATGCACCCTAAAGCCGATATTACACCATATAGGCGGTTCACGATAAAGTGAGCACTTTTAAAAGCCCTGCTTAAGGCATACTTGTATGCTCGTTGTGTATTCTTCCGCCTTATGTAGTATTAACATTGCCATGGGCCTCATGACTTTATCCATGCGTCAGAAAAACGAAACTGTGAAATTATTATAAAAGTGTATATTTTACAAATCTGCTCGTTTTTACACGTCGGTGCAGAAAAAAAAAACATAAACCGTAAGAAATAATTTAAGTTATCACAAATGGTTATGTAACACTTTTTATTCGACGTTAAGATATGTAACTATTTTCCACTCATCGTTACCAACTTTACTGGGTGCATGTCACTCAGTATGTCCGTTTAAATATATACATGCAGGGGCAGTGACTTTTTTCTAAGGATAGTTTCAAAAGTGCTCACTTTATCGTGAACAGTCTTTACCTGCTACCGTACTTGATCTAGTACAAGCTTCCATAGCCTGGCCACGGCATTGGCGTGTGGTGAAGTGTTGCAAGGTTAGGGCGGAGCTTGCTCAGTGCTGTACACGGCGTACGCAGCTGTAACCAGAGTGGAGTTGGGAGAAATGAATGTATTGCGGCCACTCACGAGAGAGCGGCGAGGCACTTAATAAATACGCGCTGTGACGTAAAATGCACTTCTACATTCAAGTGGCCGATGTGTAAACTAGCAAACGATTAGGTACAGAACAGAACAAATCACAGCTTACCTTGCAACACTTCACCACATGCCGCTGGTTCACGGCAAAGCACTTTTGAGGCCCTAGTTTCTTTTCTCCTATCAACCATTTTTATCCTTCCACCACTTTTTAAACTAACGTCTAATGCTACAACAAAATGCATCCACTGATTATTATTCCAAATGAGATGGCTTCAAAAAGTGCTCACTTTACCGTGAAGAGCATATATGGTATTGTAGGTCCATATTACTGTGCTGTTGTAATTGTTATTTATTTAAACATTCCCTTGTCTCTATTTCTGCTCAAGATATGCATATCATTAAAAGCCACAGATCATTTTTTGGAGTTTAATCTATTTCAGTTTAGCCTCTTCTTAATTTAATTATTTTTTCCTTGCTCTTCATGTTCATGTATGTGTACATCATGTTATACCTGGTTAAGTGTAAGATAAGGCATTGAAGTATAAGTAAAGTCGAAATAAATAAGGCGTGGTACACGAGCCGGTATATCAGCCGCTATGCGAGCCTGCATGTTAGATTCATATTTATAAGGCAGCAGTTGGCGTACTATATATATAGCATTAGACAAGCTTGGAAGCTGCGCGACGCGTGGTTCGTAGTAAATATGCACCCCATTCGTACTTTTAGTAAGTAACTTGCGTAGGCCTATTACAAAACTAGCTATAGACTCTTGACGGTAAAATGAGCACTTTCGAAAGCCCTGCTTAAAATCAACTTGTATGCAAGTTGCGTATTCTTTCGCATTATGTAAAATTATTAACATTGCAATGGGCCTCATCACTTATTTAATGCATCGGTCAAGTGAAACTGTGACAATATTTTAAAAGTAAATATTTGACAAATTTGATCATTTTTACACTTCGATACTTAAGAAAACATAAAGCAAAAGAAATGATTAAGTTATCACAAATAGTTACCTAACACTTTTTATTCGAAGTTAAGATAGGGAACTACTGTGCCCTCCATCGTTACCAACTTTACTGGGTACATGTCACTCAGCGGATCCATTAAAATATATGCAGGCAGGAGTAGTGGCAATTTTCTTATGTTGATTTCAAAAGTGCTCACTTTATCGCGATCAGCCTTTAGCACATCATCTTAATATTGGTTTATTACTGTTGTCCGTTGCATTAGTTCAATGCTTACTGATGCAGTTTCGTTCATATTCTTAAAAATGATAATGAATAATCATGAGAGTACGAGAGAATTATTTTTAATTTTAACGAACGTTTTTAACAGTTCGCAAAATGTAGTAGGTATATTTTTTTCCTTGACGTAGCAAGTTATTATTCACATGTAACATTTTTTGAAATAAAAAATGTCGGGTGGAGGTTTTAACTCAAGCTCAAAAATATTTTTGTAATCCATGCAGTGGGACTTAACCGCTATGCTATCAGTTCGCACACGTTTATCGAATTTTAATAAGCTAAATATATTTATATTACGCTTTCTCTGTTTAGGCAATGCTTTACATATTTAGGACGGTTGTAAACAATAATTATTAAGAGTTGTCATCGTCTACATGTTTCGTCTTTGTCGAATTTTAAATCTATTTGAAAGAGTTTCAATCTCACGGACGTATAATCAAGACGGAGGCGTTTTTTTTTTTTTTGTTCACCTAGTAACCACGGGGACCGGCCTACGCGCTGAAACTGCAATGTCATTCGCCAATGCAGCAGTCTGAAAGAAAAAAAAAAACCGTTTTTGACGTTTTCGGGGGCTCCAAAATAATAATTTTGACATGCGTGATGTTTTGACAGAGTGACACACCGACATTTCTGATGCTGTTCGCTTCGCTGGGTCGTCTCGTGCAGCCATGTGTGTGGGGCAACATCTGGTGTCCTCGCCGGAAGACTGTATTCCATGGACATAGACTGTATGTGCTTGTTTTTTGTTTTAATTATTATTCAGTGTGTAACAAAAATTGGAATATATGTGTGGTCACTTTTATGAGGTGGTCGATTGAATTTTACTTCTGAATACCGAAGCAGTTATTCTCATGAAGAATAAGTTTATTGGTTTTATTCTAATATCAAGAATTATGTTTAAAAGCTGCTATGTATATTAAACACAAGAAGCAGTCTCAGAAAGCCTGTAAATGATCTGCATTTGTTTTGGTGGCTAGTTTCGATAAAGCGTATTTCGTAATTTGAGTTCCTACAAAATGCCGTAAATACAAAATCACTTCCAGTTTTGGTTCCAAGATCTATCATTCCTACTCTGGCATTATCATTCACGAACCTAAAGCTAGTCGCGCATCAATTACCAGCTCGTCAAGTAAACATGTTAATTAAACCATTATTCAATACTCGTTACTTTGCGGGGTCTTCGTGAGGTTGTAACGTCAAACAGTACCTACCATTCGGTCCTCGTCTGGGGTATGTTATATTTTCGTAGGTAAACATAATGGGGACACGTCCAATGATTTTGTCAAAAACGCCAGACATGCTGCAACATAATTCGAATGCCAGGTAGGCAGCGGGGCTACAGCAGAGTTGACAGGTGGTATTCCCATCAGATCTGGTGATTTCAGAAGATGGTGTAATGACCACATTTCTCTGTAAAAAAAAAAACTGGTGGTATGTCTGGTATAGGCTGTTCACGGTAAAATGAGCACTTTTGAAAGTCCTGCTTAAGATCTACTTGTATACACGTTGTGTGTTCTTCTGCCTTACGTAAAATTAACATTGCCATGGGCCTCATCACTTTATTCATTCGTCGGTCGAGTGAAACTCTGTAATTATTGGAAAAGTAAATATAGTACAGATCTGCTCATATTTACACTTGAATTGATTAATAAATTCAGAAAGCCAGAGAAATGGTTTTTAAGTTATCACAGATGGTAACCTAACACTTTTTGTTCGATATTAATATATGGAACTACTTTCCCCTCCATCATTACCAACTTTACTGGACACATGTCACTTAATGCGCCCGTTAAAATATATGGAGGCAGGGGCAGTGACATTTTTCTATGATTGATTTCAAAAGTGCTCACTTTATCGTGAACAGCTAGTATGAAGGAATACTGAAGATTTTTTTTCCCCATCATAAGATTATCGCATTTATGTGTCATCGGGATTGTTCATTCCCGCGTATGCATACATGGAGAGAACACAGGAATATCTTGAAGATCCACTTGACAGTGTTGTGCGGTATTCTGTTACACAGCGTTGCAGATGTCATGTTACTGATGGCGGACATTTTGAACATTTGTAACTGGTATTAAAATTCGCACTCATCCAATCCAACGTTATCCTTTCTACGTTGAATACAAGCAGTTCCATCAAATCGTCTTTAATAGTTTTTCTCTTATTCGCGTCCAGAGTGCGCAACCATTAATTTCGGGCACTGTGTGCACGCGACAGCGTATTCTGTATCTGAGTGGGTTAAAAAACTTGCCTATTGGGAGATGTTAGTTTCTGCGAGGCACAAAATATATTTTAGTTCGCTAAGGGTGACGCCAGACTTTGGTTTCGGTGCATAACTTGTTTGTTGAGTCAGGCCAGATGCTTGAGACATTGTTTTGTAAGCAGCAGGTTGTTAGTATAAGCAAATAGTTACCATATGATCTGAAGACAAATAGTTACCATATGAGTTAGCTAGTCATTGCGGGGCTTGGTTAAGGGATCGCGCGTTAATCAAACAAGATTGTACTAGAAGCTTGGACTGTCATTTGTGAGGAGATTTAAGTAAAATGTTCAAGACAAATCTTAGGAAGTCCGAATTACTACGAAGTTAAGACATATGTTTATACTTCGTATATACGTTATAATATTTCATATATCATAATAATATTATAAATGCGAAAGTTTGTGTATTTGTTTGTTACTCAATCACACCATAAAGGCTCGACGGATTTGGAAGAAATTTGGTACAGTGGTAGAGTATATTCTGGATTAGCACATAGGGTACTTTTCACCCGGAAACACTAACAGTTGCTTAGGGAATATATTAAATATGCCACCAACCATTTGAGTGGGCGCTGGTTAGTGGTCTGTTTTTTATATTTTTCACGCAGGGGGGGCCGCGGGTAACAGTTAGTAATTAATATAAGCAAAAGCAGTGAGAAGATAGGTGTTTTGGTAATTCCGAGTAAGAAATAGTTCTTACGCCGGATATTAATTTAGCTGAGTGCGCACGAATGCGGCGCGCTGTCCCTTTGGTGTCATTTGCCGTTCTCTATACTCGGTTAAGCTTTTTTTGCTTGTGGTGGAGGAATATCCTTGAAGTAGAACTTAAGCAGGGTTTCAGAAAACGTGTAAGTAACCGTGAATGGACTTAGTAATTAACTACATAAGACTGCAAGCATCCTACGTGTCCCGAGCTAGTAAACTGTATATAGTTAGCTTCAGTGGCAAAAGTTTCAATGCGAAGAGAAAATAGTGTATAACTTGGTGTATAAATAGTTGCTTACAGAAAGGAAGGCGGGAGTAAAAGAAGTAAAAGAACAAAATCAACAGCACTCAATCATTCCCGCCTATTCTACTACAACAGGTCGATGTATTTAATGCGGCAGCGCCTCTGTACTCAGGCGCTCAAACAGCCTGCAGTGTTTCATTCGTGCAATGTGCAGTTTTGTGTTACTCGCGATTCCGCCCTATGATTTTATTGGTGCAAAGGTTATTTAGAACCCCGTACATTTATGTGCCCGAGTTTTCCATTTATCCGACTAGTATATTTACAAATACAACCATACTGCTTTTCTTATCTTGATTTGGGGGGGGGGAGGGGGGCTTTGAAATAATGCTTTCAATTTTAATGTGGGCCATGTTTGAAAGTAACTTTCAGTAGATGTCTAGGGTTTTTTTTCTTATCTGTCAATAGTTCTGTCATAAAAGACACAAGCAAATCTGGGAAAAGGGCACAGCTGTACGGAATACCGTTTTAGGACATTTTCTTTGTGTGCCTGTGGTAGAACAGTTTTTCTGTTTTTTTTTTAATTTAGAAGTTAGCATTGTTATTATTGGCATTATTATTATTATTTGCGACGTTCCTGCCTCTTGTGTGATGAACACTCGCTCAAAGCCTATATACTTATTGATTTGAATTATCGTCTTTTATTATTTTTTTGCCGGCTCAGCTCGTCTATTATACTTTGAGGAATAGGTTGTTGAACTCGTGAACACAGTTTTGTCTTTCTTTCGCCACGGCCCGCCAGCGCGCGTGAGTGGGACTCGATTCAAACTATTTGATACTGGTTGTGAATCCGACGGAACGAACGTTGAACTTCAGTGTTGCCAAATCAATGACGACCAAGACCGGTATTCGTGGCTCGCTGTTCTGGCGTCGAGAACCAGTGCGTGTCGCCTGGAGCCACTCAGCGCAATTAATTAGTTCAGTTTTCCTAACTGAATCGATGAATATGTCAACAACGGTACATTACACCTCTTCGTGGTAATAAAAAAGAGTATCCACTAGATTGTGCAGCAATTATGCCCGGTTGCACCAACATTTTCCCCGATCCGAGATCGAATGATCCTAGTTCCGAACCAGGATCCAGTTTGATCTTGGTTCCAATGTAAAAGTGTTGCATCAACGATATTTCATGATTCTGAATCTCCGATTCGTCGATCTTGGTTTCAAAGTGAGAGATCAAGATTAAGTATGAGACAATTTTTGCTGTTTGTTCGTAATATATGACGTCATGGAAGTAGGCGTATTTTCCACTATAGATATAACTAGATGTGCGATGTTTTATCTGTTTTAAGTGAATTATTCTTGTACGAATTTTACTGAATAATATTCAAGTGCGTATAATGTTGTTTTAATTTCCCAAGAAAACAGTCGAACGTAGTTCTATCTGTTGGCGTATTTTCAAACTACATTTGTCGATGATGGCTGCTGATCTCGGAACGAGATTTCGAACCGCCAAGTTTTCTGTGTCGATCTTAGATCCTATCTCCTATCGACTTGCGAACAACGATGGTGCAACCGGGCATTAGTGGTTGTGGATATTTTTTCTCAGAAGAGCAGAACATTAAAAGTAAACTCTCTCTTTGTTGTAGTGTCCTGTTACATATATCAAACATGTTTGTGCTAAATTAGCGTTAATATGTAGAAACAGGCTCATTACATACAGTTTATTTTGTGCGCTTTTTGTAACTAGTGGCCAAATAAAGTGTCATGAGGGCAGCAGGGGAGAAAAATTGGCGACAAACACGGTAATAAAAATCTACAAGTTTTTGGAAGCCTTTACATAAAAGTTGAAAAAGGGCAACCGTTCATAACTTTGTGGCCAAATATACGACGGTGAGTTGTAAAACCTATGGTTTAGTGCTACCGTTTTTTTTTTTGTTGTTTTTTCTGTATTTGTGTCCAAAAACATGCAGACTTCTATTATCGAAGTAAGCACTTTTTGAAATTAACCGTAGGAAACAGTCACAGCCCCTGCCCACACAAATTTTCACGGGTAAAGTTGGTAATGAAGGATGGAAATTAGTTTCCTGTATTAACGTCGAATAAAATTTTTTCTAGATAAACATTTGTGATAACTTAAATTATCTCTTCCCCTTTCTGTTATTTTAATGCATAGAATTGGAAAAAACGGGCAGAAGTTTATAATATTAATTTTTCTAATAATTTTACAGTTTCACTTGACCGACGCATGAGTAAAGTGCTTAGGTCCGTGGCAATGTTAATTTGACATAAGGCGAAAGAAAGCACGAGGTGATAGATCTTAAGCAGGGCTTTTAAAAGTGCTCAGTTTGCCGTGAACAGCCTGTATTAACTTTGAAACATTAGATAAGAGGACCGCCAGTGTTATGTTGTACAAGAAAAGGTGGAAAAGGGCTGGCAATGACTTGGGCACTTACATGGCGTTTGAACTATCAAAAGTGTTCTTAATATATTTACCTAAGAAATTACATCGTGCCCCAGACGAAGACGTAATGGTACTTTCATACCACTCTTGATGTAGATATTTCGGAGCCCTCCAACTTCGCAAAAAAAAAAAAAAAAAACACACATTTTCAGACTGCTGTATCTTAAAACATTGTGGACACAAGCGAAACTACATTAGGGACGTGTACTGAATTTTGCTATAGAATTTCTACCAATAAAATTATAGAAGGGCCCCGCAGCACGGGAACACTGCACGGCAATTCAGAGGTTTGCGCGTAGCGGCGATGGTGCACATTGTTCGCGTGGCCGCAACGCCCTTATAGCTCCCTTGCTTCTAGGCCTCAAAACTCTAAAATAGCTCCAGTTAGAACATGCAGTCTTGTTAAGGGGACTCCCTAGATAAGTATTGTCTGTATAAACAGCGTTTGCACGTATGTAAGCTATCACAGTAAAACGAGCACTTTTGAAAGCCCTGCTTGAGATTTAATTGCATGCATGTTGTGTATTCTTCCACCTTATGTAAGATTAGCATTGTCATGGGCCTCGTCACTTTATTCTTGCTTCGGTCAAGTGAAACTGTGGAATTACTAGAAAAGTACATATTTTACAAATCTGCTCATTTTTACACTTCGATGCATTCAAGGAAATAGAAAGCGTAAGAAATAATTTAAATGATCAGAAATGATTACCTAACACTTTTTATTCGACGTTAAGATACGGAACTACTTCCCATCCATCGTTACCAACTTTACTCGGCGCATGTCACTCAGGGCATCCGTTAAAATATATGCAGGAAGGAGCAGTGACTTTTTTGTAAGGTTGATATCAAAAGTGCTCACTTTATCGTGAACAGCCTTTGCACGTTTCTCAGCCAATACAGTCTGGGAATACGATTTTTTTTTTTTCAGGAAAGATAAAATAACTATCTATATAAGCCACTTTTTAATTTAATCATATAAAATACATACTGTTACGTTTTATAAAACTATATATTCTTTAAGGTTATAATATCGTGCAAGTTGGGGTTAGGCCTAACTCAATGGCGAACACTTGACCTTTTATCGTCCCTGTATTGAAATCATATAATCTACTTCTCGTTTACAAACCTTTCAATTAGTCACTAACTCGGAGGAGCATATTATTACATTAATTGGTTACATTGTGTTAATGATTACAGTTTATTAGTTACTTCAAAGCCACGCCATATTAAATAGTCCATAAGGAACGTCGTCACCTTATTCTGATGGCCAAGACTGATGGCTAGACGTATGTTGACGGGCGACAAGCCATATCTGGACGTCTTCCTGGTTTCCAGCCGTAATATTGGCTCGTGTTTTGTATAGGCTGTTCACGGTAAAGTGAGCACTTTTGAAAGCCCTCTCATTCGGAATAATAGTCAATAAATACATTTAATTTTAGTCTTGGACGTCAATTCCCGGGTGTAATGAAATATACACATTTGGTTTATTACTTACATGACAAAGTTTATTCAAAGAAGTGGTTGAAGGATAAAGAAACGGCCGAAAGGAAAAATTAACTAGGGCCTCAAAAGTGCTCAGTTTACCGTGAACGGCCCATAAAAACCGGCCCTGCCTGTGGAGGGGGTTTAAGTGAGTGTGAAGAGATTTGGGCGGCTCTTAACAGCGAGGTCTCGAGAGCCGATGAGGGTGATTGAGGTGAATATGGAGCGGCGCCGGAATGAAGGGGCGGAGGAAATGGGAGATCCCCGAGAAAACCCGCCGGCCAACGGTATCGTGAATTCCACTCGCGAAAATCCGGTAACCCGGCCGGGGATTGAACCCGGTTCGCCTTGGTGGCAGGCGAGCATCTCCGCCTCGTACAAACAAAGCTCGATCACGTCTAGAAAATTACGCCAAAGGGACAACGTTCCGCATTCTCTCGCGGTCAGTGTAATAATTCGCATAAGAACTATTTCTTACTAGGCGTTGCCAACACACCTCTCTGTTTTTGTTCATTTTTATTGTAAAAGAAGTGCTGTAATTTGTAGAGAGAATATAAGTAAAAGTTTGATTTAACCAAAAAAAAGAAATTATTTAATGTAAACACAAGTGTATAATGCTTGTGATACATGTAATATTTATAAAACAGCAAGCACTTAATATACGGGATGATTTTTCAAAGGTTAGATTCAAAAAGGTTGAAGAAACCTCGAATAGACTATAAACGATGATAGATACTGCACGTAGCCTCGGGAAGGACAGTATGTCACAATACTTCCTAATGGCCAGACGTGGCTTTGAGGCGTTTTAAAATCTTTTACCAGGGATTCCTCTCAAGAGGAATGGTGCATTAACCGATATTATTTATGTAACATTTGTCACAACTTGTCTTACAGACGATTTTTCGAAATCTCTGGCTCTACAAGACGACGATAACAGTTTTGAACACCTTCTGACATTGTTACATATCCACTGCTTTCGTTATTATCGGAGCATCGATTGAATTAAGATAAGAGACAAAAAAAAACGACAGCAGTGAATATCTAACAACGTAAAAAGGTGTTGAAAATCTGTATTTACATCTTGTCGAGCCATAAATTTCGATAAACCCTTCGGAAAACGACACACACACATATATATAATATATATAATATATAATATATATATAAGTCGGGTTTATATACTGCTTTCGTGCACCATTCCCCTTAAATGCACGCCATCCGAGAGCGGCATCGAGGAAGAGGCTGGCGCCAACTCACATCTTACAACACGTGTGTGCGGAGCGTGTGCACACGTCAGTCCTAACGACTTTCCTCCTCCCCCCCCCCCCCAAGATGTCACCGCCACACGCCTCTGTCTTCGGCAGATGTAAACAACGTCCGGATCCTGTGTGTGGCGCCCGATTTGTATGGCGAGGATTTATTTGGGGGGAGGAGGAGGGGGTTGGCTTGTAGGGAGGAGGTAATGGGGAGGGGGAGTCGCCAGTTGGCGCCACGTTCAAGGCTGCTTTGCTCGAGCCTCACTTGCTCATCCTTCCTAGCGACATCACTGTTATAGACTATTCACGGTAAAGTGAGCACTTTTGAAAGCCCTCTCATTCAGAATAATAGTCAATAAATATAACTTATGTTAGCCTTAGACGTTAACTTCCGAGTGCGGTGGAATATACACACTGTGTTTGTTACTTACACGGCAATACTTATTTTAAAATGTGTTTGAAGTATAAAAAAGTAACTAGAGCCCCCCCCCCCCCCCCGTCAATTTCAGTTAACTTGCTTTGTGTTTCCGAAGTATTCGGTTGGTTACATTTCACCGGTGCTCGTGATGGAAAAAAATTCACTAACTTAGCCGTGACGGGATAGAGGACCGTGCATTAACTTTGAACGGACCTGTATCTCGATACAGATAAAAACCTGTCCGGCGCAGTGGTGAAAGCACGTCGGAGAGAGAATTTTTTTTTTTGCTCACCCGTCTCGTTTGTTGATCGAGTGAGTGTTTTCCCGAAGCAGCGTGTGCTCGCAGCAGCCTGCAAGCGCCGCCGGGTTGGCCAGTTTTTATCTGGACCACCAATCAGATCGCGCAATGCACATTTCTGTCGATGGGCGGGAGAGGCACTGCACTCTAAATATGTTTTTGTACTTTTTCCTTGGAAACCCAGTTGCCAAGAAAATACTGTGTAAATCTACAAAGAGTTTTCGTGTAAAATCTGTAAGACGTTTATTTGTAATATTACAAATGGGTGCCTTGTAAAGTCTGTTCACGATAAAGTGGGCACTTTAGAAATGAACCTTAGAAAAATTCTCTGCCCCTGCATTCATATATTTTAATGGGCGCATTGAGTGACATTTGCCCAGTAAAGTTGGTAACGATGGATGGGAAGTAGTTCCATATCTTAACGTCGAATAAAAAGTGTTAGGTAACCATTTACGATAGCTTAAAATTATTTCCTTATCTTTCCGTTTATTTTTTCAATGCACCGAAGTGTAAAAATTAATAGGTTTGTAAAGTATTTACTTTCTTAATAATTTCACCGTTTTACTCGACCTACGAATGAATAAAGTGATGATGAGACCCATGTCAGTGCTAATTTTACATAGGGCGGAAGAATACACAACGTGAATGCAAGTGGATCTTAAGCAAGGCTTTCAAAAGTGCACGTTTTACCGTGAAAAGCCTATATCTACGAAAATTAAATAGACTTGAGACGAGGTGCGAGTACTACTTTCAATACAAGACACGCATTACAGAAACTATTACCGAGTTCGCCAACGCAGCTAAAAACTGCCTTTGTCACGAAATTTACATGTTGTAAACACTCAGATCTGGTATAGGGTCATGTGTACGTCATTCATAGTAAAATGAGCACTTCCTTAAGCCCTCTCATTTGAAATGGCAGTAAAAATATTTTATGTTAGCCTTAGACGTCAACTTCCGTGTGCAGTGGAATCTAAATACTGTGTTTATTACTTAAATGGTGATATATGTTTAAATAGATTGGTAAAGGATAAAAAAAAATGGCTGAAATAAAAAAAAGCAACCAGGGTCTCAAAAGTGCTCACTTTGCCGTGAACAGACTATACTGAACTGCGCTACTGACTTTGTATTGGGGGGGGGGGCAGTAAAATGATAGTGTCACCGCCTGAAGTCCGTAGTTTGAGCGGTCCAACGGGAATATTGCACGTCATTTCAGAACCTCGTATGTAGATGCACCGGGGTGGTAGGTCCGTGCCGCGAATTGCCAAAACAACTTCCGGTATATAGCATTTACACAATAAAAAGCTTAGGTAGAAAGTATTAAGCAGTTAGCATCAGTAGGCTCCCAAAATTCCACTGACACAATAGCGATGCTGCGGCTTGAGGTCAACCAATAGAAACTCTTCTCAATGTTTACTGTATTTGATCAAATTGTAAACAGTTATTTATTTACTCGTATTGTTTTTGGTATTTTTTTAAAGGACATAATTAATTAATATTGTAATGTGTAATTTGAAATAAACATTTGTATATGCCATTCGCGGTAAAGTGAGCACTTTTTGAAGCTGTTTCATCAGACGTAATAACCAATAAATACATTTCATTGTGGCCTCGGGCTTTTGGTTTTGGGTATGGTGAATGTATACACTGTGTTTATTACTCACATGGCAGGGTTGACATTAACAAGTGGGGGAAGGATATAGATTGGTTGAAAGAAAAAAGTAACTAGGGCTTCAAAAGTGCTCACTTTACCGTGAACGGCCTATAAATATGTTCATATAACTCAAACGCATGCTTTTCGGTGATTGGCTGAACTTGAAAATTCCAAAATATATATATTTTTTATGGCGGGGGAATTGTTTATTGGTTGCTGTTCTCTCTTCCCTTCAACGACTTGCAACAAATAATGTATGTGTTGTTCGCGGTTGCAAGTCAAGTATTCAGTTTGTCACAGCGCGGCGAAACACGTTTCTGCGATCATTCCGAGCTCGAAAATATCCTCCATAATGCATGAACGCCGTTTTTACTCGCGCTCACGCCAAGGATGCCATAAATGGTCGCTCTTTTGAGAACTTCGCCACCAATAAAACTCCACAGTGATGACAACAGTGGCAGCAAAAACTGGTCCGTTGGCAAGGAAAACAGAACACTGCTTACGAGACAGCTGATGTCATCGCGGAATTACGTAAAGTTGGCGTTGTTTTTTTTTTTTGTCCAAATGAAATTCGAGCGTTCACTACGCTTTGTGTGTATGTATGTATTTATAAATATTCGTCCATACATACATGCAATATTTCAGTTTAAATATTTTTCCAGAACAGAAATGGAAGTCGTTTATTTTGTTGCGAATAAATAAATTTGGCTCTGATAAATCTGTTAATGATATTTTTTCTTCTGTAAAACAATATTTTAAACTATAGCGACAATACTGTGCCTTTTCTGATCAGATAGCTGTATTAAAACTCTATGGTTGTTGCTTAAAATTCGGAGGCTTGTTAATGCTATTGTCCACCACTTATGGCCAGACGTTACCGTGGCGTGTTTTTTTTATAGTGAAGCCCCTTAATCGTGCTCCCGGTTATATCTATATATAGCATACTCTACTCGCGGTTTCTTCATACTTTTTTTAACCAAACCTTTGAGAAAACACTCATGTATGACGTGTTCGGTTGGTTCCTAAATATGTCACGTATCACAAGCGTTTTATACTTGTGTTAACACCAAAGTACCAAATTTTTGGTTAAATGGAACTTTTACTTACATTTCATCTATAAATTACATTATTTAATTTATAACTGTGATGAATGAAGACAAAGAGAAAATATGCCTGCTGGTAATGCCTAGTAAGAAATAGCTCTCATGCAAAATATTATTACACTGAGCGCGCACGAATGCTATACGTTGTCACTCGGGTGTAATTTCCTAAGCTTTGTTATCATGAAGCGGAGGAATATCTTGGAAGTAGAACCTCAGCAGGACTTCAGAAAAGTTGGAAGTAACTTTGAACGGACTATAGCAAGGCCTGTCAATCTTAATGTTATAGGCTGTTCACGGTAAAATGAGCACTTTTGAAAGCCCCGCTTAAGATCCACTTGCATTCACGTTGTGTATTCTCCCGCCTTATGTAAGATTAACATTGTCATCGGCCTCATCGCTTTATTCATGCGTCGGTCAAGCAAAAAAAAAGTTAAATTATTACAAAAGTAAATTTTTTTTTTTTGCAAATCTGCTCATTTTTACACTTCGATACATTAAAATAAAAAAAAATCACGAAAGAAATAGTTTCAAGTTGTCAGATTATTCGACATTACGATGTGGAACTGCTTTCCATTCATCGTAACCAACTTCACTGGACGCTTGTCACTCAGCTCGCCCGTTAAAATATAAACAGGTGTACGCTGTTACCGGTAATATAAGCACTTTTGGAAGCCTTCTGATTTGGACTAATACTTAGTCAATAAATAATATTTTATTTCAGACTTAGACGTTAATTTTCGAGTGCGGTGGAATATATACGCTGTGTTTATTACTTACATGCCAATATTTATTTTTAAAAATGGTTGACGGATAAAAAATAGCAGAAAGAAAAAAGTAACTAGGGCGTAAAAAGTGCTCACTTTACCGTTGGCAGCCTATAGGAGCAGTAAAAAATTTTCTAAGGTTGATTTCAAAAGTGCTCACTTTATCGTGAACAGCCTTTATAGGCTGTTCACTGTAAAGTGAGCACTTTTTATGGCCCCTGCTAGAATTTTCCTTTCAACCAATTTCTATATTTCCGCCACTTTTTAATATAAATATTGCTATGTGACTAATAAACACAGTGTATATATTTCATCACACTGAAAAGATAACGTCTAAGGCTGCAATAAAATACATCTATCAGTGGTTAATGGCTGCTGGGAGGGTCTTAAAAAGTTCTCACTTTACCGTGAACAGCCTATATCAGTGAAGTCGACCAAGCGTGACGTTTCGCCAGTGCCCTTCCAGAAGAGAAGGATATATATCTTGTTGCAGCCTCCGGCATTCAAGTTTGATGGTGGTGAAATGTATACTCTGTGTTTATTGGTCACATTGCAATGTTTATATTAAGAAGCAGCAGGAATATGGAAATTAGATGAAAGGAAAAACTTATAAGGGCCTTAAAAAGTGCTCACTTTACCGTGAACAGAGCCTGTAGTTGACATTCACTCGAAGTCCGGGGTGATTGTGAAGCGGACGGATGTGAGCGGAATTGTATTCCCGAGACGCGGAAATCTTTCGCTTTCCTCCCACGTTCGCCGTGACGATAGCGCGGTCGTGATTTCCGGCATGTGATTGTGATTGCGAGACCGTGATTTCTTGCCCTCCGCGCGCGCGAGTGGAGGTGTGGTCGTCGACCTTGAAAGACCGCTCGTCGTGTCGGCGAGTTAGCTGTGACGTTTGTGGCGGTTGGACTGCGATGCAAAGTGTTTTTGAAATACGCGATTCCCCTACGGAACTATTAGAAGCGCGTCCGACGAACTGATCTACGAAAACAACACACACTTGGGACGAGGGCTGTCGAGTATTTTCAAGGATTCAGGCACATTAGAAACACCGTTTCGCAAGGGGATCACGCTCGTCTCCCACCAAGCTGAACCGGGTTCAATCCCCGACCGGGTCACCGGATTTCGCAAGTGCGTTAAAAATTTCCGTATATTTACGGAATGTTTTACGGAAATGTACAGTGTATATAGGAAAGGCAATCCGTAATGACGAAAAACGGAGTTAAGTCCGTAAATACAAAACACGGAACGTCTCCGTATTCCCTTTGCCTTCGAGTTACGGGGACGAACAATGGCGATTCGACACGAAGCTTTCTTCGCCACTGTAACAAGAAAATTATCGTTTCCGCGGCAGTTAAGGTTATCCAAGCGACTTTGACCTATTCTTTCAAGCATTAAAAAATAGCATCAGGCGTATGTAATATTTGGCAACACTAAAAATACACTGAATTCAATGGAAACTGAATTTTTTCGGACAGGTAATTTTTTGACTCGGGCTCAAACCTCGCTTAAGTACGAAATATTTTAACTTTTTTAATATCATTCTTATACACGGTAGAACACCTACATAAGGAAATTAAAGACATTTTCATTATCTCTTTTTATTTTAAACGGAAAGTACAAAAAACTAACTTGGAAATAAACGGAGAGGTTCAGTAAAATTTACGGAAAATCCGTTTCTGAAAATTAAGGTGTCCGTAATTTTACGGAGTGTTTACGGACACTTCTGAATAAATTTTTACCAGAACTTTTCTGTAAAATGAAGGAAATTTTTTTTACAGAGGGGAATCGTGCCGGACGATGTCGTTGGTCTGCTAGTTTTCTCGGGATCTCCCTTTTCCCTCGCCCCTTCATTCCGACGCCTCTCCATTTTCACTTCAATCACTCTCATCGGCTCTCGAGACTTCGCTGTTAAGAGCCGCCCAAATCTCTTCACACACTACCGATTCACAACACTACAACATATCTAGGGATAGGTAAAATTTGCGACTTCATTTCAGGACAAGAAAGATTTCAAATGTGTGTACACTGAAGTTACCTTTGCAATTTGATCAGAGTTTATAAGAGACACCTTGGACGACTCCACGCCAATAGCCGACTTGCAATGGAACACGAAGCGAATCCCGTACTGTTAAACGTGGGGTAACACTTGGGCAACAGCCAATGAACAAACATCTGAGGTTCGACTATACAGAGGATTGTGGAGTCTAGCATACAGGACAATGAACTTGCGAAATTTTCCTATCCCTAAACATCTAAAGCCGTCATTTTCAAAGCGTCAAAATGTTACATACGAACTACTCAAGGCCTTGCATTGATCCTAGGCACCGGCTTTCCGCCAATAAAATCCCACGGTCACTGCTGAAAGTCCCATAAGTAGCGACCTGCAAAATTCGCTTCATTTTATGGCATCAAGATAACATTCACAGTGCTTTATATACCTACTCGAGCCGGCGTCGTTCCTTCTTTAGCTGCTACCTAGATATGAAGTCACTCCCTACCTGAGTGAACTGTACGTGATTGGCGCAGCTTTACCGGAGACGTGCTGAATAAAACATGGGTCCAATGACAAACGTATTGCAAAAGTAAAAGTGTTTTAAGTTTAAACTGTTTTCAAATAATAACGCGGATTTTGCGATAAATAAACGCAGTGCGACAACACTGCACGCCAGTTCAGAGCTTTGCACATGATTGATTTATTGAAAATGTTTTTATTGCGCAATGAACAGTTCATATACATACAGCCACAATAATTGGGGGAGGGGGGGGGGGGGGAGCATTCCAGTGTGAGTGCACTCTTCCGCACAAAATGTGAAAATGAAGGGACGCCGACAGGAAAACTGAAAAACACGAGAAAACCATGTGTAGAACTCAGGCGGGGAAAATATCCAAAACCCCAAACTCGAAAGAAAATTAAATTTAAGCCCAAAAGAGACGGAACACAAGCAATGATGTTGAAAGAAGAAAGAAAAAAGGGAAAGACGAAAAGGAGATTGAAAAGGAAGGGAGGAAAACAAAATATGCGTGTGTGATTTGAAAATCGCGGGTAGAGCTTTGGACATATTGGTGATGGTTAGAGACCTGAAAAATTGGAGAGTTCAATGACCTGCAGGGTATAATCTACAGTCTTATGTACAAATATGCCGATACCAACTGCACATTGATTGTCTGCTGTCACAGTGGAAGGCGACGACTGGGTTACCGTTCTCCAGGTGGTGTCAAACACCGTGTGGACCAAAGGCCTCAAGTTATATAAACGCACGTGTTTTGAATCCCAGCTTGTCCCAAAATGAATCCGAGAATTCTTCAGGTCTCCAGCGAGTGTGCACTTGATGTGCGTGGCAGAGTCGTCCGTAGCTCTCTCGTGTTTTTTGGCCACAAACGCCAAAATAGTTCCCGGTAAAATATTGTCTGTAAAATCAGTGTTTGCGCGCGTATATATGCTATGTATAGAGACGTGCAAAATTCGCGTTATTATTTGGTAATATGCTAGACTTCACTGCTGTATATCTATTTGGGCATCTTTTAACGAGGTCTTGAGAGCCGATGAGGGTGATTGAGGTGTGTATGGAGCAGCGCCGGAATGAAGAGGCGAGGGAAACGGGCTATACCCGACCAGGTCACCGTCCGGTACAATCCCCACGTGCGAAAAACCGGCCGTGAGATTGAACCCGGGTCGCCAATGTGGGTAGGTGGGCAGGCTAACCGCTCAGCCACCGCGGCCCCACCTATAGAGTGTCTCACTCTTAGATTGCAGTGTGCGGTGTAATGGACATTCACTCTCTCTTTCCAATGCACGATTTCTGTCGTTAACGCTGTCCTTGTTCCTGCGGGCGCTGTTGCCTAAGTTATTTTTTTGCGACTTCGAAAAAGAAAACTTTCTATGTTGTGTGTGCGCCGTCCAATCACAATAATAGAGTTTCTCACAGGCTTCAGTTTCGAAGGAGCCGCTTAGTTTTGCGTCGCAGGATTGGACTCCTTTACGATTGGATTCTCTTAATCAGGCCGTTTCGTTCACCGCCCATTTGTTTCTCAGCTTGCCAGTTACGTCACAAAGCTGAAGCGATCTGGCAACAGTGAGCGCCAAAAGCCCTGCACTGCAAGCTAACCGTGAGACGGACTATAGAAGAGAAGCTCCGAAGGGACGTGCGTGCTCAGTTGACGGCGGCACGTGGTCGGGAGCCTGGGTGGCGGAGTGGGCGCTGTGTTTAGGTGTCGACCCGGCACGCCCGCCCCAAAACACGGCGCCGGCCTTCGTAAGCAGATGACGTCACCCGGGGCGCCGCCAGCACGCACGCAAGCCTCGTCGCGGCGGATGGCGATCCATCGCGAGGGTATCGTGCATTCACGCAACTTACAACTTTTTCTGAATCCCTTCTAAAATTCTGCTTCCAGGATATACCTCCGCCTCGTGCAAACAAAGCTTAACAAAGTCTAGAAAATCACACCATAGGGACCGCATTCGTGCGCACTCGCTTAAAGGGCGCCGCCTTTGAGGAAGGGAAGCGCGGCGGGACCGATAAGGACGACATTGACACCCGCGCCTGATGTCCCTTCGCTCCTACGCGTAAGGCGCTGAACTGGCCTGCTTTGTTTCCGTTGTGCTGCGTGTACCTATGGGACTTTAAGCGGCGACCCTATCATTTTATTGGTGGAAAGTATGTAGCAAGGTTCAACGTAAGTCCCTATAATAGTTTCACATGTTTCCAACCAGTATATTAATAGTTACAGCAGTGTTAAGCCGTTTTTAGCTATGCTCGAGGGCTCGGGAATAGCATTTATAATGTACATGATGTATTGAGAGTATTATATGTACCTCACCCGAAATGTATTTTCTTTTCGTACATTGGTATCGTGGGGACACGTTTAATAGTTTCGTAAAAAAAAAAAACGCGGATTTTAAAACACTTTGCAGTGCGTTTCCATCGACAGGTAGGCGGCGCCCTTAATAATATTCTGTATGAGAACTATTTCCTTACTAGGTGTTGGCAACACACCTGTTTTAACGTGAATAAGTCTTTAAATTTGCAACCACAGTGGGAGGCAATCCGATGATAACAAAATCGAGGGATAGGGCGTGGCATTGCAGCTTCGAATCTATCGCCTGCATTCTAAATTCAATTACACCACTCGATTGCCAATGGATCAAAGAGTATGTTACGTTGAGTGAGGACTGCTTAGCATCGCAGGGGGGGGGGGGGCTTCTGAGTGTCTTTTGCCGCGTCTCGTAACTTCCGCGTAGTATAACTTTCGACTAGGAGAAGGTACGACGCTCGGTTAGTTTTCAATCGACAGCTCTCGTCAATATCAGTCGATTGCGTGTGTAAAACATTTGTGTGGTGTGGTTATGGTGAAATTGCATGATTTTAATGTAAAAAAAATTAAGAAAAATTAAACACAATTTCGGTCTGTACTCGTAAAAAAGCCAAGTCGAAATACAGATATCGTATACGGTCGGAAAGAGCATCTCAAAAGCAATCCAGTGATATCCGTAAAACCCCATATAATCGAGTGAAGCTGTGCAGAGAACGTAAAATAAACATCAAGGCGTCCGAGCGCGTCAACGTAAACGTGTTAACGCAAAACAAACGGCCGTGTCTCCAACACAGCCAAACCAAATTTTTTATAGCGATTCCTAGAGACCCGGAAATTTCGTGGGTTCATTCTGCAACAAGCTCAATTCTCCACAATCCTTTGTGCATTCGAGCATTAGCAGTTCACTGGCTGTTGGCTCCAGTTCACCCGCAGACCAGGTAGCGGGGGATTCGGTTCATATTTTCCTTGCAGGTTCGTTATTGGTTGAAAGTCGTTCGGGGCGTGTCTAGCAAACTATCGGCCAATAGAAGCACAAGTACATATGTACACGTGAACGCAGTTTAACTTGTCCTCAGATGAATCCGCAAAATGTTCGGGTCTCTAGGCCGATTCCTCATTGTCTTTAGCAGCGCTGAGCGCGCCGCGTTGGGCCTTCCGTCAGGTATAGGCTGTCCAAGGTAAAGTGAGCACTTTTGAAGTCCTAGTTACTTTTTTCTTTGAGCCACTTCTTATCCTTTAGCCATATTTTAAAATTAATACTGTCATGTAGTAACATAGTGTATACATTCCATCGCACTCGAAAGTTTACTTCGAAGGTTAAAATAAAATGTATTTATTGACGATCATTTTAAGTGAGAGGGCTTTCAAAAGTGCTCACTTTACCGTGAACAGCCTATAGCTAGCTGCACGACCACACACTCCAGTCGCACGCGCCTAGGTGCGATGCAGGTAGCTGGCGCGCGTACGAATGTCCGCCTTACCGGTCGTCAACTTACCGCCACAACCCCGGCGACCCAAAAAGGTCCCTGACAGAGGGCCTTATATGGGCCTTCCAAGGTCGAGGAGCTGCAGTTCGCACCAGTAGGAGGTGCGGGAAATCGCACGCCAAGGGCCCCGTGAACGGGGCGTACTTCGTCCTCGACTCATTCAAGGCTATAGGCTGTTCACGGTAAAGTGAGCACTTTTTAAGGTGCTTCTAAATTTTTCCTTTCATTCAATTTCCATATTCCTGCTGATTTTTAATATAACATTGCAATGTGACCAACAAACACAATTAATACATTCCACCACCCTCAAAATTTAAAGCCTGAGGCTGCAATAAGATTAGTTGTTAATGCCTGTTGCAAGGGCCTTAAAAAGTGCTCACTTACCGCGAACAGCCTATATCTCCGGATGTTGCGAAGTTACGCGGTTCCGCCTACTTTACTTACAGCTATTTGGCGAGTTCTAGGGCCCGAAACCCGTGGGCTATAAGGCCGACTGTTGCTCACCCACCACTCGCCTCTTCGCCTCTACACGCAAGGCGCTGGCTGGCGTGCAGTCTTTCCGTTGGCGTCCTGCCTGCAGACGACTTTAAGCGGCGACCATATATTTTTGAAACATGGTAATGAAGATGTGAGTATGATGCATGTCTGAAGACAACTGTAAAGTTTCTTTATAGAACTTTTACCAGGTAAAACTGATCCTGAAAACACTCGTTTCGACCATTTTTACGCCAAAAAATAACCTTTGAGTTAAAATGAGGACTTGAAACTTTTGTCTGGGCGCGGAGTGTTTCTTAAATGCTTTTTCGTATTCTGACACCGCTACGAAATATATCCAACCGTTCATAAATCACGTGTTTTCTACCAAACCTCTGCAACGTGGGGCTTTTATACCTGGCTGGGTCCGCCCCCTAAAGCCCCTGTCACACTGTTAAATTTTTTCTTCAAACTGTTTTCAATAAGTTTGGTCAAATAAAGTTGGACAGTTATGACGTCATCGAAACGTCATATACGCCGCCATTTTTGTCTGAGAAAGTTGGATGACTTCAAATTTTATCAAACATTTGAAAATTGGACCGGTTCTAATATTTATTTGATGATTGACGGTCTCAGCCAATCAAAATCGCGCACGACAAAAATGGACGGCAAGAAACTTAAAATAACGAACAATTACTGGAAACCAAGTAAGTTATGTAGATAATTAATTTATGTAGAATCTGTCTGGGCATGAATACTATTTCAAGTGACTATTGCACATAATATTACGAATTGAGAGGCATGTAATTAATTGTGCAGGAAACATTTCTTATAGCCTAAATAAAATTTTAATTTAGTAAAGAAACGAAAATAAATTGCTATATTACTTAAATTTCTTCCTGTAATGGACCGTATTGAAAAACAAAAGCAATATATCTCTATGAAAATAATGTTTAAATAATAAGTTATTTTCAATTAGATTCTCCATATTAAAAAAAAATTGACCGTGTGGCACATTTTCAAACATATTCAAGATTCTTTGATAAAATTTGTTGGAAGGAAAAATTTGATGGCCGTATTTTGTCCTCAAATTTTCTTGTCAAATGTAGTTGAAGGCAAAAATCTGACAGCGTGACAGGGGCCTAGTGCATCGAGATCGTGCCGTCTCTTTGCTACTGCCCGAGTTCACGTCGAGGGCACAAATGTACCGTATTTGGAAAATGATCGAATTCTTCCTTCACAAATCACAACCAGCTGAAAGATTACGTGGCGCTGCGTGGAACCAAATTATAAGGTGTAAGAGTGTATTATAGCCCACTTGGTGTGGGAATGTTGACAGCCGCTATTTATTATAGGAAGTAACAAACACCTGGGCAATATTGTAATACAGTTTCTTGACTATCAGAAAATAAATATTAACAACGATCTTCTCTGCATTAAGCATTTATAAAAAAGAATTTTCCAAAAGGTTACCTCAGGGCTATATTCCCAACACATGTATATAATATGGCCCACCTATTTGTGATTTCGTAGAAAGTGAAAGTTTTCTCATTGAAAGTAATATGAAGCATAGTGCAAAACACATTTTTATACAGTGTAGGTAATATGGCCCACGTGGGCCATATTAACAACACTGGTGTGATTTCGACAAACATCCTTCGCAGTAATTTAAATGTAACATATACACACATAACTATACATCCATTCGATTCTGCATTAAATAGTAAATCATTACCGAAAATGATTCAAACTAATACGTTGGTGAGATGCATTGTTATAATGTAACTTACCGAGCGAAATATAAGAAGCTTTATTTATGCGACGGAGAACTGTCGAACAATGGCGGCTCAACACGACGAGTGCAACTGCTGGTGCCATCTACCGCCTCCCATCTGTACCTCCCGAACAACACGCGGCTGCTGCGCAAACTACGCTCACAATAACAAGTGGGCCATATTGCTAGCCGGGCAATAGTACCCCCCGGCATCTTACGTTAGAAGACAATACACGACAGCTTCGCTTTTTTTCGCGAGATAAATCTCAAGCAGCGTTGCGTGATTACGGCTTTATACGCATACAAATGTATGCATTGACTGTCATTCTGGCGAGCCTCCAAATCCCACTATGCCAGCGTAAACTCCCTCACAGTTCTGTGAGCCCTTCGGCATGCATGTTAGTAGCTGAGACGGCTGGAGAATGGGATACGTCTTAGGGCAAGACCTTTACGCCTAAGGTCGGGTTTGTTATGTTTAAAATGGGCGCATGCATTGCGCCTATAGCAATGTTGTCAAAAGAGGAAGGGTCTAGATGGAAGAGCACAACAAACCAGCGTAAAGCGGGGAAGAGAGCACTGGGAAAGTCTGTGCGACAGTTGCGAAGGATAAGTAGCTGTTTCGCATCTGTAGTATTATTTACTCTGTGGCATTATCGCGATTCAGAAATAAAAAAAAAACATTCGTTATGCGACAAACGAAAAAAAAAAAAAAAAAAAAAAAAGGTAATGGAAAAAAACCAACTGAAAGCATGTATGTTCGTTGTAAATCTTTAAAAGGATGTTTAAAAAGATTTCTGAATTGCATTGGAAAGGGCTTATTAACGTCCCCCGGTTTTATGACTGAAGGCTTATCAGGGGACGGCTCATAAACTAACTTGAGCCAACTTAACCCAAAGCCTCCCGCACCTCAGACCTGCGGCGCGCCAACCGACTGCGCCACGTGAGGTCGGCTGTTTACAAATTATGAAGCGCAAGTCTTGTATGAATAAACACATCTGCGTTAACCCAGGCCCCTTACCGAAAAGTTTATAAATCATAATTACAGACTATATACAATTCACGGTTAAAGGAATCAACATTAGAAAAAAAAATCACTGCTCCTACCTGCATATATTTTAACGGGCGCCCTGGGTGACTTGCGACCAGTTAAGTTGGTAACGATGGATGAGAAAGTATTTAAGGATCTTCACGTCGAATAAAATTGGCTGGGTAACTATTTCGGATGATTAAAAATTTTTCTTTACATTTCTTCTGTTTTTTTTTTTATGCATATGAGTGCAAAAATCTGTACTATTATGTGAATTAAATACGTTTACCTGTTTGAATTCAATCAAACTGCTTTAAAGGCTGTTCACGATAAAGTCAGCACATCTGATATCAACCTTACAATAAAGTCACTGCCCCTACCTGCAACCATTTTAACAGGCGCAGTGAGTAACATGTGTCCAGTAAAGTTGGTAACGATAGAGATGAAATTAGTTCTATATATTAAAGTGGAACAAAAAGTGTTAGATAACTGTTTATGAGAACTTAAATTATTACTCTCTGTTTTTGTATTTTTTAATTCAACGAAGTTTAAAAGTGAGCAGATTTGTACAATACTTTTCTTATATTTTCACAGTTTCACTTGACCGACGCACGAATAAAGTGATGAGGCTCATGACAATGTCAATCTTCCATAACGCAGAAGAATACGCCATGAACATACAAGTAGATCTTAAGCAGGGCTTTCAAAAGTGCTCATTTTACCTTGAGCAGTCTATACTTCCAACTTTTGTGAAGCCCTGCAAGGGGCTCACTCTAATAATATTTTGCGTTAGAACTACTTCTTACTAGGCATTATCATTATACACGTTTTCTCCTTGTCTTTGTTCATGTTACTTACAAATGAAATATTATAATAATTGATATAATATAAAAGTAAAAGTTCAATTTAATTAAGAATAAGAGTGTTTTATGTAAACAGAGGTATAAAACGCTTGTGGCACATGAAATATTTAGGAAACAACCGTGCTCATCATGGGGTGATTTTTCCAAGGTTTGATTAAAAAAGAGTGGAGAAACCAAGAATATACTATACTTAACAAATACAGAGGTGTGAAAGAGCCGCTTATACAGTAAACTACTACTGCACACGCCAGCAAAATGGCGTCACTGACCAGCAACGTGTCGTTGAGTTGAGAGATATAGACGGCCTTTAAGAACGAGGTCTTGAGAGCCGATGAGGGTGAAATGAGGTGTGAATGGAACAGCGCCGGAGTGAAATGGCAAGGGGGGGGGGGACGGTAGATCCCCGAGAAGATTCCGTCGACCAGCGGAAATCCGGGAGTGAGACCCCGGCCGCGGGGATCGAACCCGCGGTTCGCCCCGATGGGAGGTGAGCAGGCTAACCGCTCAGCCACCGCGCGGCCCCAGCAACACGTCGGGAACTTTTCGTAACATGCGGTGGACTGTCGGGCACGATAATTTGTTTCCGCAGCCAGTCGGAGGATGGCTGCTCCTACTGTCCCAGGGAGCGCCACGCTATCTCGTGTCTGTGTACGCATCTACTGTGCAGTGGCGTGTGGTGTAATATTGCAAGATAAGCCGGTGCTTGCTCACTACTGTACAATCTCGGTGCACGCAGCAGGAGCCAATAACCACCTTGCAGCCTAGGGGAAACTGACCATATTCCGACCACTCGTAGGATAACAGTAAGGGATCCATTACACACGTCCTGTGGCGTCAGCTGCCGAGCTACGTCTTATTGGCGGAAGTGTAAACTAGCAAGTATCAGGGTACAGCACAGAGCTTACGCCAACTCATCTTGCAACACTTCACCACGCGCCACTGCCAGTCTGTGGTCAAAGGTTGCAATATTTAATGTAAGCGTTCGTCCAGGAGACATGTTTATCTCGTGTCGTTTACGCTACTATCAAGCTACAGGCTGTTCGCGGTAAAATGAGCACTATTGAAAGCCTTGCTTAAGATCTACTTGTGTGCACATTGTGTATTCTTCCACCATATGTACAATTACCGTTGCCACGAGGCTGATAACTTTATTCTTGCGTCTGTCAAGGGCAACTAAGTTTTTTTTGAAAGCAGATATTTTACAAATGTTTTTGTTCTTACACTAATGTGCATTAAAAAATATTAAAATAAAATATGAGTATTCACAAATATTAACTTAACACATGTAAGTTAACTTTAACACATGGAACTACTTTGCCTCCATCGTTGCCAAACTTACTAGGCGCTTGGTAGTCATTGCTCCCGTTAAAATATACGCAGACAGGGGCAGTAAAGAGGGACAGAGTATCTCAACTTTCAACTTCCAGGTACGCACGGCTGAATTATAAACTAAACAGAATGTCCAATTTGTTAATACATTTCTAAAAACACTTTCATACCCAGTTTACACAATTGTGTACATAAGGCACATGAATACTATTCTGGACCGGTGCTGTACTCTACAAGGATCAACGGCAAATGATCTTCTGATTCAAAAACCGTGTGTCTTAGTCCCGGTTATTATGGGTTCATTTACTATAGGTCGTTCACGGTAAAGTGAGCACTTTTTGAAGCTGTTCCATCAGACATAATGACCAATAAATACATTTCATTGTGGCCTCGGATTTTTGATTTTGGGGATGGTGAATGTATACGCTGTGTTTATTACTCACATGGCAGGGTTTACATTAAAAAGTGGCGGAAGGATGTAAATTGGTCGAAAGAAAAAAGTATCTAGGGATTTAAAAGTGCTCACTTTACCGTGAACGGCCTATATAGTCATATACAAAGCTTACAGCTCATTGGTTGTGGCAGCGGAACAAGTTTTGTATCGGCGTGAGTACAGCATGCGTCATAAAATTTATCGTTCGCAACATACCCGAGACTCTAAATTATAGTAGGTCTGGATGTGTTAAAGGTAGTCACTAATACCCGAAATTCTGTTTTTTTGCCAATGTTGAAAAATTGTTCTAGGTATGTCTCGCGCAAAAGCCTTCAAAAACGTAACTCCAACTACTGCATTGCAGGGGAAGGTTCCCTATTGGCTGAGCAGTCGCCTGGCGAGTGGGTTACCGGGCTTTGATTGGCTAGCGGCGTTAACTTACATGTTGCCGACCGGTTACGCCATTTTGCTGGCTTGTGTGTGCGACTACTTCACCTCTGTGTCCCCCAGTTTTTGAAATACTTTCTTTCAACGAACCTATCAAATGTGCGTTCAATGTGCTGATCCACGGGAAAGGACACACAATTCAGACAAGGGCAGTTGAGTACTCTCAAGACGTCACGCTCATTATAAACACCATTTCAGAGCACTCCAAAATGGCTGGAAACGGCCTTTTCAAAACATCGTATCTCAAAGCACGTGCTTCGGATACATACGAAACTACTTAAGGGTCTTGCATAGAACCTTCCTACAGGCTGTCCATTAATAAAATAATAGGACCAACGCTGAAAGTTCCATAATTGCACGCAATGCGATGTGAACACTGCACGCCAGTTCAGACCCTTGCGCACGTGATGCGCGTGGCAGTGTCGCCCTTATCGCTCCCACGTTTTTCTCGTTCCCAAAACGCGAGGGAGGTCGACGTGAGGCGGCGTCCAGGCCGAGGAGGGTAGTCGACGGCGTCCCTGGCTGCGGGTTTGTTTACACTCGGGGGCCGGCCTTCTTGTGTGGCTCTGTAACTCTGGTACAGCCACCGGCGACCGGCCCCTCGCCCCTCCCCGCGAGCAACAACGGCTCATGTCGCACTCTCTCCCCCCTCCGCTGTGCTATAGCCCGTTCACTGCAGACTGACCACATTTCAGTTGGGACTGGGAGTTCAGTTGAGAGCCGAGCTTGCAAGAAAATCTTCCCCATGGAATATTGTCAGTCATAATGTTTACTATGATTGTTTGTAAAAAAAATTGTAATAATAATGTAGGAAATAAATTTTTATATGCGTTTATTTTCCACAAACGTTTATGGCTGAAACTGATGTAAATAAAGTTAATTATAAAATCGATCTGATACATTATGATTTTATTACACACGATCTCAGTAAATATTATGACGATCTTTCTTGAAGAAGATTTTCTTGGAAATTCTGCTTTCTGAAGCATCCAGAATGAAAAAAAAAACACTATTATTGCGATTATTTTTTTATTTTTAAAAAGTATATTTTAGTAAAATATTTTATAATGTTGCAAAATATATACAGAATAAATCGTATACAGAATATATATAATTTCTAAATATATAATAAATAATATGCAAAATAAATCGCACTTTCCTGACAATTTGTATGGTACCTGTACTACTTTCTTATGAGTTCTTCACATTGTGCAGTCAGGTGCAGTGCTCCATAGGCAGTTTCTTTACTTCAACCTTAACTATGGAAGTTCGTAAGAGCGTTGTTCAGGTGGATGTTGCCTAGTAGAAATTAAGCACGCTCTCATTATGACGCAGATAAATAAATAAAACTGTGCATCACATCTTGAGCAGATGTACTCCGGGTATTTGGAGGTCCCCCTGAGGATTCTACCACTTAACCAGAAGATACCAGCGGTTACAGATCTCTGCAAACAGCTGTAATTTTATCTAGGGACTCGCCTTGATGCCATAAGTAATAAAGAGCAGTGTCTGAGACAGGTTACAGTGTTTTTATGAGCGTGTGTGTTCCTGTAAGCTAAATAAGTAAAATAAACTACCTTTCTGACAAGCCCTTGTGGGGTTCTTTGTCAGTAAATATCAGATACTTATCAAAGAGCAAGTATACATACATACATACGTATCACTGTCGAATGTACACGTGACTCCGTCGAACGTACACGGTGATTCAGCCTGCACCACCCAACAATGTCTCGGAAATCGATCACCGGAAGTTGGTTCGCAGCCTACTAATAACAGAGACGTTTCGATGCGCTTTAAGGGTTCTGTTTGTACAGGCTGTTCACGGTAAAGTGAGCACTTTTGAAATCAACCTTAAAAAAAAATGTCACCATCCCTATCTGCAGTGACATGCGCCCAGTGAAGTTGGTAACGATGGATGGGAAGTAGTTCCGTAACTTAACTTCGAATGAAACGTATCATGTAGCCATTTGTGATAACTTAAATCATTTATTTCACTTTCTGTTTGTTTGAATGCATCGAGGTGTAAAAGTGAGCAGATATGCAAAACATTTTCTTTTGTTATAATTTAACAGTTGCACTTGACCGACGCATGAATAGTGACGAGGCCCATGGTAATGTTGATTTTGCATAAGGCGGAATAATACACAATGTGTATAGAAGTAGATCTTAAGCAGGGCTTTCAAAAGTGCTCGTTTTACCGTGAACAGCCTATCGCTCGGCAACGCGAAGCTCTGAGCCAAAGAGAGACTTCGTGCACCCAGCACAATTACATCTACTTGTCCATTCAGTCCCCTCTTTTGTTAGAAACGAGTTAACCGTTTAACTTGGCCATCCAGATACTCGCTGATAGTACTAAGTGAAACCCGTTACCAGGTTAAAAACTGAACATTTCAAGGGTCAATTTCATGATCTGGAGGTCTCGGGGTTTGACTCCAGAGTTTCTGCTTCCTGATGGGGTTTCCGAAATCACGCCAGGCGAATGCTGGGAAAAAATAATTATTTCCGGTCCTGGATTTCATTTTTTCCACATCCTCGTTACTGCTTGTCTGAAAAATGTATCCCGCATCTAATAACGTGAATATAGAAACAAGTTCAGTACCAAAGTATTCAAATACTTTAATACGAGTGATTCGTCAGTGCAGTCACGTCTCGCACGAGTAGGTACTCCAGTTCTCACGCAAATATTACGTTGTTCGTTCTAATCGTGATCTCGAATGATTGCCTACGTTATCGTATTTTTCAGTTAATCCCTCCCCTCCTCCTTCAACACTCCTTTCCCATACGTAGTCTAATTCCCACGTGTTTTGTGGTCAACTTATATTGCATTAAAGTTATAAAATTTGTTCGTTCAATTTTAAATAGACTTTTTCCTGCCTATTGCCTACTCCTATGATATTGTTTCGTATTTTATTGCCTTTTATGTTGTTTCCTGGGTGTGGGCCTTCGCCACCCCTTAACTACATCCTCTTATTTTAATATAATAATTCGAACGGAAGCAGTTCGTTCAAGGACAAAAAATTATTCAAGTCAGGTATTTAAATAGACGAATGCCATAGAACGAATACAACCCCGGAACGGAACAGTTCTCGATTCTTACAAGTATTCGATTCCGCCCATCGCTACTCGTGACGTTTACAGGGTCACCTGTTGGAAGTCGAGGTGGTGCTGCATATCCCACTGTTGCGCTCGACCCCTCCATCAACGCAACCATTCAGTGGAACCACCCAACCCCCTCTATCCCCGACCCAAACCTGTAACACCCGCCCCGGACAAGCCGCGGCCAGCTAATGAAGATATAACCTGCAGCAGACCCGGCCGGCCCGCGCGCGAGCCCGGGGAGGGGGAGCAGGATCTAGGAGCCACGCGCGCGAGACGCACCGCGCCGGTGCCAGGATCTAGCTCCCCCCCCCCCCCCCCCCCCCATGTGCACGCGTGAGCAAGTGATTCCCCGCGCGTGCTCTCACGAGTTTTGTTACAACCAAGCATTTTATTGCTTTACCGCGGAGCTATTCAAGTGTACTTACAACGTTTAGTATAGCACACAATAACTATTACTATAGGTTGTTCACGGTATGATGAGCGCTTTTGAAAGCCCTGCTTAAGATCTACCTGTATGCACGTTGTGCGCTCTTCCAACTTATGTAAATTTATCATTGTCATGGGCTTCATCACTTTATTCATGCGTCAGCCAAATGAAACTGTGAAATTACTATAAGAGAAAATATTATTAGACCCATTAAATAAACAGAAAGCGAAAAGTTATCACAAGTTGTTACCTAACATTTGTTATTCGACGTAAAGATATTGAACTATTTTCCCTCCATCGTTACGAACGATGGGAAAATTCTAATTATGCTGTCTTCTGAGTTTGGGCGATGTTTTTCGCATATACCTTTCAGGGTCGCTGATTAGTTGATTGTATTGCTTATACATTAAACAATATTTTGTGATTTTCTCCATGTTTCCATCATGAAACAGCAAATTTGAGACGTACTAAATATCAGTTCATATCTAATTATTTCATAGCTATCTTTCATTAGAAAGGGCTTCTCGAAATTTTTATACAACGGAACGTTCATAACATTCTTGTAAACAGCCAAAACACGTTTTCAAAAACCTTAGTATAAGCGTGTAATAAAACTACGTCCTAATGTTTTTCAAACCTTCCTGGCTACGAAAAATTGTTTTAAACAAATAGTTTAGTCTAGCTGTAGGAGGGCATGGATAGGAAAGAATCATCTGACATTACATGGACCGAAAGAATTCGTGAATTTTGCACGATGACGCGTAAAACATGTGTTAATTACGTTATCGGATCACATTTTATGCCACAGCTGATATTACATACATTTCAACTGCTTCTTTTTTTTAACAGTGTACAATCTTGGTTACTTCCCCTCACCAGCTGACAGCTCCGGGAGTAAATAAGGCTACAACAGATGGAACAAATAACGGGTATTGAAGCAAAAAAACAAACACCTGCATGTGGCCAAATAAATTGACCTTAACTAGGTTTTAGAAAACTCATATAAATGAAAGGAGCTAAAATGTAATTTATGTGTGTGTGTGTGTGTGTGTGCACGTGTGCACTTTACATAGCTCAGTTAAGAAATTTGAACACATCACTAAACCAGACAAACAGACCGCCCATGGGTACCAGATGGTTTATGCTGCTGAAAAGACTTGAGCTACTTAGGATTTACAGAAATCTCATCCCACGTCATCAACAACGTGTCGAATAAACTGCGGTAAATGTGAACATGTGTTGGTTTACACAGTTGAAACTAATGCAGGATAGTTGGCATACATAGGCTGTTCACAGTAAAGTGCACACTTGTGAAATAAAACCCTGTAAAATGCACCGCCCATAGCTACATAACAACGTATTTCTGAAAGTTACCGACAAACTTAGTGAGTATAAAGAGGGGACAGAATAGAGCAACTTTCGACTAGGTATCCATGGTCTTCGAAGTGTTGCGTCATTAGTATACAAGACGTTGATTGCAAGGACCTAGTTTACATGTTTGGCCACATACCAACGAAATTCTGTTGCATCACCCCAGACAACAAGAAGGGTCGCAGAGCCAAGTACGTTCTGTGTCTATTTATAAGCATAGTTCACTATAATTAGCTAATCTTTTGAGATACGACTGCCAACGACATAAATACCAGGCATCACAAGTTGTTAAAATTGACGACCAACGCATTCATTCAGTGCAGGCATTGCACCATTGAACGAAACTTTGACGCACTCTCTCGAGTACCCCAGGCATTTTGAGAAATCACATCATCAGATGCTGCAAGCATTCGTGCTGCCAGTGTTTCTGCATCGTTCCACTGGTGTCTCGTGCACCACAGATTTGATGTGCCCCCGAAAGAAGTAATCAAGGGGCGTCAAGTCCGGCGAACAACAGTCTGGACGTGTAAGTAGACTTCCTCTTCCGTTCCAACGTCCAGGATACGTGCGATCCAGGAAGCTCGGCACTTCGGCATTGGAGTGTGCTACCCCAGTTGACACCAGTGTAATACGGAGCATAAACAACCGATAGGAGTCTGCGCTCATAACTAACGGACTCACGCACACGAATGAAGCAACGACTTACCCGTGCACTGCGTGAAACGACACAAGGTCACAGTCAACTCTACTATAATCAGACCAATGCCTCTGCGTAACTTTCGACATTGTCACTGTGTACATACAGATGGTCCTCCTAATCAACGTCATGTACTGACTTAGGATCACTTCATGGATTCCTAGCCGAAAGTGACTATTCTGTCCCTTTTTTGTGCCCCGTAAGTTTTTTCGGCAAACTTTTGAAACATGCTGTATATACTACAGTACACATTGGCGCATACACACCTACATAGTTAAGTTGGCAGCGAATTAATGAAATTAGTTCCGTCTAAACGTTTCGCAAGTGTAATATTTAAATGTATGGTCGTTGCATGTTGCCTTTCTTGTTTCATACACACTAAAAGTACGAACATGCATTTTAGTGAGACACATGCATTTCAAACAATTCCACGGTTTCACGTCGCACTGGACATGAATAAAGGGATCAGGCCCGCGGCCGCAGAAGGATACAAAACAAGTGGAAATGTAGATCCTAAGCACTAAGGACTTTCATAAGTTTTCACATGCGCATGCGCAGACAGTAAAGGTCCGTACACAGTTGAAAACTTTGACGTGTGACTTTACAATTTGACTTCACGTTTGCTTTCCGATATGTTGTGTCTTCTGGAGCTTGGCGCAATGAAACTATCATAAGTAAAGTCACGCACTCTTGGCTTTACGATTTCGAAAAGTTGACATTTAAAGTCAAAGGCAAGCAGCCATTATGCCGACAATCTAACAGAGGTTATGTGGAAAGTGCGTAATTTTATTGTAGGGCTATTTTAACCTCGGTATATTAAACAAAGTTCGTCTTAAATTAAATAAATGGTAAACAAATTTAATGTGAAGAGGAAGTATATGAATTTACTTATTTTAATAAAGTAAACAAATGAGTTTTGTTTTGAAATAAACTTTTAAAATAAATTTTAAGCCTATTTAAAAAAAGAATGCATTCCTGCATAATATCATAATTATTTACGTAACAAGACACACATTCTTATGAAGCTCGTAGAACCGATGTTCAATTGTCGGAACTCTGACTTTACAATATTGTATTATGTATTGATGGTTTCGTCAGAGGAAAGGAAACGTAAAGTCAAATGCTAAAGTTTTGTATTGTGTAAGAAGCTTAAGAGGCTGGATCACCCCTTATACAGAAATAATTTGTTTTAGTGTTATAACAGAAGAATCAGAGCCATTACTGAAACTGTTTCGTTGTAGAAGCATTACATTTCATGGTCCTGTGTACATTTTTGTACCTAATTGTTGATAGGCGTTCCCTGGTTGTGATTAAAAGTTGAAAACGAATTAATATATGCAATTTTGTCATTAAGTTAATAGTTGCATAAATGTGCATTACAGGTCAGTATATTATGTATGTAATAATGGGTAAGGCATTTAGCTAAGTTTCTATTGTCACATTTTAAATTAAATCGTCCTAAATTTCAATCAGGAAGAAATAAATAAAAAATCCAATATGGCGACGAAGCTCGCGAAGAAACACGAGTTCGCCAGACGTCTGCGCTGCATCTTGCGCACCGCCGGAACTGGTTCGAGTCCGAAACTGGGCCAATCACTTGTTTCATGAATCGCCGCGGCATTGTAATTTTTTTTTATTTACCCCCCTCCCTCCTTCAGCGTTCGTGTACTCTGGCGCGCAAGTGGGCAGCGTTATTGTAGGATGGTAATTGTTACATACGGTGGTTGTAGAAGACGAGGAATTGACAGCGCAGGATTTACTGCGCGCTAAACAACTCTACATAACGAAGCCCGCCCGGCCTTTTGCTTTGAACCGGGTGCGGCGCTGGTGCACCCGCTGCAGCAATATTTCACCGGAGCAAGCAGCCTGCGGAAGCTTTCGAAAATTGTTCGGCAACTTTCATGGGAAAGAGTCACGGGGGAAAATTCACATCGAGAGTGTTGCTAGGTTCTCGAAACAAACGTGTTAATTAAGTAATAGGCTAGAGTTCGAAAACTAGCATCGTCGTCTTGAATATTTAACACGCGAACTGAATGTGAAGTACATATACAGATTTTCGTCTCTTGTATTTCTTAAGTTTAATTCACTCTGTAGTAAAATAAAAAAATTAATTCTCTGTACGAAAATTAATAAATTCACATGGCTGAATGAAGGAATGCTTTAATGCGCGTTCGTTTCGCCGCTCGCCGCGTCTCATAACTTCCGCGTGGTATATAACTTTCGACTAGGAGAAGCTACGACGCTCGTTTAAGTTTCAATCGACAGCTTTCGTCAAGATCAATCGATTGCATGTATAAAAAACATTTGTCGTGGCGTGGTTATGGTGAAATCGTATGAGTTAAATGTAACTTAACACAATGTCAGCCTATACTAGTCAAAAAGCCAAGTCGAAATACAGAAATCGTATACGGTTGGAAAAACTATCTCAAAAGCAATCCAGTGATAGCCATTAAACCCCATACGATCGAGTGAAGCTGTGCCGAGAACGTAAAATAAAAACCAAGGCGTCCGAGCGCGTCAACGTAAACGTGACCTCAACACAGCCACGACCCATTTTTTTTTTTCTGTAAAGTTGTATTTACGTTTTTTGTTTACCCCGATGAGCTGGAGACGAGGAATAGTAGACACATAACCTGCTCCTGTCGTGCTGGAGACGAGGAATAGTAGACACATAACCTGCTCCTGTCGTGCTGGAGACGAGGAATAGTAGACACGTAATCTGCTTCTGTAGTGCTGTCCGGGCTACGACTTTCTCAGACTGACCTTGCACAAATCGCCTTTTATACATTTTTTGTCGCCCTTGTATTTCTATTGTAAACCCAGTATAACACAGCGACGGGGCCGCAGTGACGCAGCGGTTAGAGCGATCGCCTCTCTCCAAGGCGAACCGGGTTCGATTCCCGGCGGGGTTTGCTCCCAGATTTTTGTATGTAGAAATCGTGCCGGACGATGCCGCTGATCGGTAGGTTTTCTCGATGATCTCCCGTTTCTCCAGCCTTTGCATTCCTGCACACACCTCGCTTCACCCTCATCGGCTCTCAAGACCTCGATGTTAAGAGTCGCCCAGATCTCTGGTCTCCACTCTAACCGAGCTCCAAGCACTTTATAATCGTTGTCCCGAGTCGATATCCACGCTGTTAGACAATCACTATAATTAGCCATGGTCTCCTTTAACCTTGTGGGCGTAACACTAAGACGTAAAATTTAAATTTTACGTCTAAACTTTTTTGGAGCAGCGGCTTGTGCCGTTAAAAAGCCTGTCCGGACTTTGTGCAGCTTTTTAGCCGAAGTCAGAAATTCTTGATCGGCTCGGTTAATTGGGGTAATAAAACGGACACAGCTAATAATTAGATCATTACAGACCGATTAAGTTGACCACTCTGAAAGAGAAAAATATTTATTTTCCAATTTCAACGGCATCCACGCCACCTTCCCCCCCCCCCCCCACTCCTTCCAGGCCCTGTTACTGTAATTTAACGACGACGCATTTTGTTACAAAAAATAACAGGTTTTCGCTCGGGGAGTTTTTTATGCCTAGTTTGATGATGCCTTCCGTCCATCAGCGCAAACTATTTAAACGTAGTCTGAATTTGCAATGGCGAATGACGAGTGTAATCGCGAGGCAAAGCAATTTGAAACAAGAATTATTGGTTGTAGACATTCCTGTCTGCCATTGCACTGATGATTCACCAATACGCGTGGATACAAATAATTTTTTTTTAAAGTTAAAAGATTTTGATGTTCTTCGTAGATGGCTAGTTTATGAAAAGTGCAGTGCATAAGATTGCAATATAAAAGCTCGTAGTAGACAGGCACAAAGTTGATTCATTAACGAGTAATTTTAAGTCATGGGATCATAACTATTTTCTGTTGTTGAAAAGAACCTGGGCTTCATGCATTTCGTAGGCAAATAGTAAGATTGCGAGGAATGGACAGAGGAAGTTGTTGAGGAATGTTGTTTAGCGGCAATGGCTAATGCAAGATTTCTGTGTTTTTTAAGTGGGCTGCATCCATTGCCGAAAATATGCGTAAGAACAAAACAAAGAAACCAAAAACCAGACTATTCGCAGGAAATGAAGAACACGGAACTACGAATTATATGACTTAGCGGTCGATAGAACCTGAACCAACAAGCGGAAGGCAACATACTGGACAAGATAAATGATAGCTACAATTACTACAAATTTATTTTATAATGTATGTACAGGAGACGGAGTTGCAAAAATATGTCACAAACGCTTGGAGCATAAAACATTATTTAAAGGCTCTCTCAAGTCACAGGCAGAAGTGGACCCATACGTTCTGTTGGCGGGAGGAAGAAGTGGGGTTATTTTCCCATTGTGCAAATACAGGTTTATGCTGTTCACGGTAAAATGAGCACCTTTGAAAGCCCTTATAAAGATCTACTTGTATGCAAATTGTGTATCCTTCCGCCTTATGTAAAATTAACGTCGTCATGGGCCTCATTACGTTATTCATGCGTCGGATAAGTGAAACGGTGAAATTATTAGAAAAAGTAAGCATTTTATAAATCTGGTAATTTTTGTACACTGAGGCGTTAAAAAATAACCAAAAGTGTGAGAAATAATTTAAATGATCACAAATAGTTACCTAACACTTCTTATTCAACGTAAACATATGGAACTACTTTCCATCCATCGTTACCAACTTGACCGGGCGCATTCCACTCAGTGCGCCCTTTAAAATACATGCAGGCAGGGCAGTGACTTTTTTCTAAGGTTGATTACAAAAGTGCTCACGTTATCGTGAACAGCCTTTATATATCTTTCTATTCTTATCCACGGCAGGGCGACACCGTCTCGTCATAATTTCAGGAAACAGTAGATATTAAATTAATAAAATAAAATCGGTGTGTTAAACAAGTCTGGACAGTTTCATTACAATTTAAGAGTTTGGGCGAGGAGTTTTTTTTAGGGGGGGGGGGATGTTTCCTGTTACCCCCTTCCCCGACACTCACTGATTGCGCCCCATCTCATTCGCTTGGGACGCAATGTTCCATTTTGGACTTTTCCTGAAAGCAATGGTTCATGAGAACCGACGAGGGTAAAGGGAGATGAGTATGGAGCAACGCCGGAACGCAAGGACGGGAGAAACGGGAGATCCTCGAGAAAACCCTGGGACCAGCGCGACACGATTCCCACGTGCGAAGCTCCGTGAGCGACGGGAATCGTACCCGGCTCGCCTAGGTGGGAGGCGAGCAGTATAACCACTACACCACTGCGGCGGCCCCGTGATACTAGACACTGTTAAAAATTCTTCATCTGCAGATATTCGCAATACTTTTTGAAATTGTGGATGGGGTGGATTAAAATCCTGACGAAGTCTGTCCTTTTTACATTCTTTATAGACGCTTACTAAAAGTAACCTGGTAAAGTTAACTGGGTTAGCTCGGTCACGTGACCAGGTTTACCCGATCACGTGCGGTTAACCAGTTTGCTTTGAACGCAGTTTTGAGATGGCGGGGAATCTAATTACAATTAAGTCCGAATATTTAGTGCAGTTATTAAATACTGTGCTAGATGATGATGATGATGATGAAGTGTTTTTGTTAAACTATGTTATGAACAAACAACGCAAAAAAAAAGACATTGCACTAAGTACTGCGATAATACAATACCTTTGTATTCAGTGTCAGGTTAGTACAAAATTTAATTTACGGGCTATAATGCTTGGCCAAAGCAGCTAAACATTTATAATTTTACATATTTTGATCGTTTCCAGATTTCATAATTCGTTTTCGTTTACTTGTTTGTTTTCGTCGCTGCAATGTTTACATATTTGCGCGCCATTACACGTGTGTCGTCTGCTAGAGCAAAGTTACCCTGCTGTCGAGCAGGCGTAGCCCAGAGTTGATCGAGTCGAGGATCGAGTTAACCCGGGTGATTTTTCGTATGCGCCCTATGTAGGCCTTCGAAGGGACATGGTGTCGAGGGGGGGAAAAATTGGCCACGTCCACAGGGTCACGAATTGCCTGCGACGGAGTGCAGAAGAAAGTATGGCATCTAAGGCGTTTCCCAACACTTCGCCCCAGCTGGTTAAAGGCCGGTCACGATAAGCTGAGGATAAGAAAACGCTTCGGTCGTCACATTTCATGCCCATTTTCTAAATCGTCGGCTGAAAATCAGCTTACAAAAGCTTGGAGTCCTGGCACAAGAAAACTCGGTTGTCGGAAAATGACCTCCGAAGTAATCACGTCTCACAAAGAACTCAAGAATCAAATCGACGAGGATCGTATCAAACAACCATCTGTAGTCATTGGATCTCAGGGGAGGAAAATAAATGAAAGCAACCCAGTAAATTAAATTAACCTAAGAAATTTAGTTTTTTTTTTGCATTTAACCACTTTGGAGCATAAAGAAGTGGTGGTTTGAGAAATGTACTGGCATCTTTGGAGAAATTAGTTGTAGGCTGTTCACGGTAAAGTGAGCACTTTTTAAGGCCCTTCCAATTGACATTTACTAATAATAAATATATTTTATAGCAACTTCAGAAGTTAACTTTGGAGAGTGGTGGAATGTGTATACTGTGTTTAATGGTCACAAGGCAATGTTTATATTAAAAAGTGGCGGAAAGATAGAAAGTGGCTAAAAGGAAAAAAAATTGCAGGGCTTTAAAAAGTGCTCACTTTACCGCGAATAGACTATAGTAGGCTTGACAATATTGTCCCCACGCATCATTCCTAATTATTGAACGTTTCATTTTATTGCTGATTTTGAACACCCCTGCTTTTATTCCGGGATCGCTTAGTAGCTACTGAATTAACATATAACTAACTAAGAGACCCGGAAATTTCGCTGATTCAGTTTGTGTATTCGAGCTTCAGAAAGTTGTTTTGCGCAGACCAGGTAGCCCAAGATTCGGTGCTCTTTTTACTCGCAGAGTGGATATTGGCTTTAATTTGTCAAGGATGCGGCTTACAAACTGCGATCCACTTGAAAAATAAACTCAAATGTAGGTACATGAACTCTAGCTTGTCCTAAAATGAATTCGCGAGATTTCCGGGTAACCCAAACTTTCATTTAAAAACCAGAATGCACATTCGTGGCTTATCCGCAATTCTAACTCGCGATTCGAAGTCGTCTTATGTCCGGTTGCACCATCGTGGTTCGAAACTCGTTCCGAGGTCGGATCTAAGATTGACACAGAAAACTGTTGCGCCATTCGAGTTCAGAGCTGGACTGGGGATCGAAATGATGTTCATTTTGAACCGCCAAAATTGGCGGTTCGAAATCTCGATCCGAGATCAGCAGCCATCGTCGACAAATGTAGTTTGAAAATACGCCAACAGATAGAACTACCAGCGTGACCACAGACAGGGAAAACCTGTAAAACAGGGAAAAGTCAGGGAATTTCAAAAAGCCAGGGAAAACAGGGAAAATGTCAGGGAATTTTTGCTCACATTAAATGTTTAGATTACTTTTAAGTCTCCTGTGCAAAAATGTTTGATGTTCCTACAATTGGTACTGTTGTGAAAGCGACATTTGCTGAATGCCGGCTGGTGAGTTGGATCATCAATATTTGTGGCGTACCTCAAACTGGAAACCAGTATTTGAAAGGCTCCTTATGGGGTGCCACAGAAGTGATATTTGACAAAACGTGAAATTGTTTGCAGACTTAGTTGGAGTAATCGGGTACGACTCTGGTTGGCTCGGCCACGAATAGCTTTACACCTAGCTAGGGATCCTCGTCGCCTGTTCTTCCTTAGCGTGGCTGACTTTAGTATAGGCTGTTCATGGTAAAGTGAGCACTTTTTAAGGCTCTTCCAACACGTATTAGCCACTAATAAATATATCTTAGTGCATCCTAAGGCATTAAATTTTGAGGATGGTGAAATGTATACACTGTGTTTATTAGTTACAGTGCATTGTTTATATTAAAACGCAGCAGGAAGATGGAAATTTAACGAAAGGAAAAATTTAGAAGGGCCTTAATAAGTGCTCACATTAAGCGTGGACAGCCTATACCTTCCTTCATGCCATACACCCATAGGAGTGGTGCAAAGTGGCGAGCTAGGAAGGCAGCTACTGCCTCAAGAGCCCAACCTGAGCTGAGCTGTAGCCCAGCGCCGACTGCCCTTTGCAGTTTAATCTTCTGGGATCGAGCTCAAGCCGCTCGACAACTGGAGCTCAAGCCGCTCGACAACTGGAGAGGTCTTGCCTCCCAGATCCTCCACGTTCCCTATATGAGACCACTGGCGAGCTGCAGCCATTCGTTGTCGACTTCGGCCAGGTACTCCGTGTACCACTGGGTACAGCGAACCCGTCGTTCCAGCCCAGGGCCCGTTCAGCAACACCGGCCGAGGGTCAGGTGCTACTCCCGGCTGTCCACACTCTGGGTAAACCAATGTTGCTGAAGACAGCTAAGCCCACGCCAGACTTTGTGCCGTGCCGTCAAGCCACCCGTCTCAGCTTATATACCGGCCGGGGATCCGGATAGCAGCCCATAGTCAGCCCATCCATATCGTCCGTGTCTCCGACAGACACACTAAAAACCTTGCCCGACCTGTATATCGTCGCCAGTCACCTGATATAATACGTCAACGTATTACACGGTTCTTAAAATTCCTCTCATTAGATGGATAGCTGCAATAATGTAAGTTCAGAAACATTTCTATTAGTTTGTGCAAGGGTTCAATTAGATAAAACTTATGAAAAAAATTTGATTTTATTTCATTGGTATAGGCAGGAGAAAATGTGTTAGATATGGGAAACCTGGAAAAGTCAGGGAATTTAGTTTTATGTTTTGTGTAGTCACCCTGAACTACATTCGATTGTTTTCTTGGGAAATTAAAACGTTATATGCACTTGAATATTATTCAGTAAATTCGTACAACAATAATTAACTTAAAACAGGTAAAACATCGCACATCTAGTTCTATCTATAGTAAAAAATACACCTACTTCCATGACGTCATATAACTTATTACGAACCAATAGTAAAATTTGTCTCATACTTAATCTCATCTCTCACTTTGGAACCAAGATCGACGAATAGCAGTCCAAGAATCATGAAATTTCGTTGGTGCAACACTTTTACATTGGAACCAAGATCAAACTGGATCCTGGTTCGGAACTAGGATCATTCGATCTCGGATCGGGGAAGATGCTGGTGCAACCGTGCATTAACAACTTTAGTAACAGAAGTCGTGAAATTTTTAGTCGGTGATGTTTGTTAAAGATTGGTCGGCACTTTGGAAAGCCTTGCCTAAGATCTGCTTTTCCGTAATTTTGTATTTTTCCACCATACGTAACATTAACATCGCCATCGGCCCGGCCGCTTTATTCATGCGCAGATAACAGGGAACTACTTTTCCTGCATCACTGCCAACTTAAATGGGAGCACACCAGTCAGGGTTTACATCAAAATGTATGCTGCTGCGGACAGAGTTTTTTTTTTAAAGGTTGATTTCAAAACTGTAGTTAATGGTGGACTAACTGTGGCTCATTTTTTTTCGAAAGTGATTCACTTGGTCAAAAAAAGTAAGGTACATTGTTCTTGTATTTTAGTACAGAGACAACAATCATCACTCTTAGAGCGGAGTGAGTGTTCCTCCGCGCCAGGTGACCAATCTGAAGGAAGAAATGCGTGAGAATTCTGATCAAACGTTCGCAAATTACCCTATGTTTGCTTTGTTGTTGAATTCGTAGTATCTCGAAGTATCTGCAAGACTCGAGTCGTGTCTGTTGCGTTATTAAATAAATTACCGTTGATACCTATTTTACGTAAACATTAAACGACCTTGCCATGTTTCGTTTCACGTAAACACATCGTGAGCCCAGAATGTGAGATAGACGATGGTGTTCCTGGAATCAGTAAATAGTTTGCGTATAACAAAAGAGCGCGGCAGAAATATTATATTTATTCTAATAGCCTACGTGGAACGGGGTAATCCCGTTCGTTTTTCTTTTGGCCGTCGCGTGCGGTGCTGGAGGCTGGAAGGTTGGTATTAATTTCCACGGCCGGCCGCCCAGGTAAGGTTTATTCTGCTCAGGCTGGGTATAGCTCAATGCTAACAGCTTGGCAACTAAAAATTTTCACCGCCAGCAGGTATAGGTTATTCACGGTAAATTGAGTATTTTTGAAAGCCCTCTCATTTGGAATAATAGTCGATGAATATATTTTATTTTAGCCTTAGGCGTTAACTTCCCGAGTGCGGTGGAATATACACACTGTGTTTATTACATACTTGCCGAAATGTATTTTAAAAAGGTGGTTAAAGGATAATAAATGGTTGAAGGAAAACGTAACGGGCGTTGCATGTGTATAGACAGGATTTTCTTCGTTTTGCATCTAAACCGGTGGGATAATTGCAATTTTCATAAAACATGTGTAATTTTTTAGTATCTTCGTATTGGCATTGTGTTGGGAACATACGCAAATAGTAAACCGTTTCCTTTGGTCGTAAACCTTATTTAACAGAACGTTGGCAAATAAAATTACTCAAGTATGGCAATAGAATCGAAAAATTCGTTTCGAGGGCAGCTACATTCTAGTAACTCTTAAAATTCATAACATATTTTCGTACTACAATAAGCGCGATTACCACAGGTTAAAGTCAAACACAAGTGCGTTTTTTTTTTAAAACTATATATGCTTGCAAACGCCATTGGATGTCATGCATAACAGTTGCAAAACAAAGTTAATACTTAATGTTTTGGCTGGGAACACACATGCATAGAATATCGTTTATGGTATAGTTACGTGATGCGCATGTAGTAAATACTTTGTTTAAACATGCAGCAATTTTTGTTATACCGCCGGAGTTGTAAGGCCGTAGAAGTCGGATATGGGTGTCTTCGGTAATTCGTTTCCTCTGTCCGAGCGTGCAGGGAAGATGTGCGTGCAGAGTGCGTGCTCAAGTGCGTGCAGAGTGCGTGCTCAAGGCGCGAAGTAACCAATGTGTCGCGTTCCATCGTTGGACTTATTTCCCGCTAATACGACTAAAAGCTATTCATGATAAAGTGAGCACTTCTGAAGCCCTAGTTACTTTTTATTTCCAGCCAATTTTTTTTTACCCTCTAAATACCTCTTAAGTATTGTTATCTAAGTAATAAACACAGTGTATATATTCCACCACACTCGGAAGTATTTATTGACTGTTATTCAAAGTGGGAGGGCTTTATAAAAGTGCTCACTTTACCATAAATAGCCTATAGCAAATACGACGTGGACTTGAATAGGATTAGAAGTCAGTACACTGTTCAGGTAAACAAATGCTTCTAGATGTTTACATACCTCCCTTGACCAATTTGTAAAGCAATTAGATTAAATTCGGATTGGTATAGGCTGTTCACGGTAAATTGAGCACTTTTTAAGGCCCTTCTAAATTTTTCCTTTCATCCAATTTCCATCTTCCTGCCGCTTTTTATTATAAACATTGCAATGTGACCAATAAACACAGTGCATACATTTCACCACCCACAAAATTTAATGCCTGAGGCTGCAATAAGATATATTCGTTAGTGGTTAATGCTTGTTGGGAGGGCCTTAAAAAGTGCTCACTTTACTGTGAACAGCCTGTAATACATTTCGTGTCCTTATAGAAGAGCTTATCTTTTGAAAATTAGTGAATAAACAAACACGTTTGTGTGTTTACCATGCGACCTTGACAGTTATGTTGATTGTAGGTCAATGTTGGGCACATGCGCAGTAGACGGACGATAAGTCATCTTCAATCTATGCATTCGAGTAGACAGCGTGGCGGAATCATATACCTATGTAGGTGGCTACGCACAACCAATTTCCGTGTCCCAACAGTGAACTGCTTTCTCTCAATACGACTAGCAAAAAAGTTGCTGATTAGATTTGAGGTTAGAACATTGTTTTAGTAAACAAGTGATTCAAGATGTTTGTACACTTCCCGTGATCAATTTGAAATGCAGTTAGATTCAATTCAGATCGACGAAAGTATTTTATTCATATAAAAGGGCTTGTCTTCTAAAATTTCATGTATAAACAAACACGTTCGTCACTGTTGACCACGTGACTTGGTCAGTTGTGTTCCTTTGGGATAGGTCAGTGTTGGGAGAATGCGCAGAAGACGAATAAGCTGCTGTCTACCTCATCTATGGGTGGAATAGCATGCCCTAAACCTTGCCGCGGGACGGCGTGCGCGATGCACACTTGTTGCAGGCGGTGTGCGCAGACCACCCAAGTCGCGTGGCGGTGGTCCGTGGCCAACAATGGCAAGATGAGGCAACGTCGCATCTCTCCTCCCGTCCACCCCGCTTCTCCCCCCCCCCGGCGGCGGAGGGGGGTAGTGGTCGGTCCCTCGAGGGATTTCCGTAGGGGGGAGGGGGCCAGGACCCACGGGTTTGGAGAAAAGCACAGGCCGGCGCACACGTCAAGAAGGAAGTAATGTAAACCATGCGGGGTTGTATTTCTTATTTCATTTCTTCAAACTTTTTTTTTCTTCAACGAATGGCAAGTTTAGCCATTAGAGGCTGTTCACGGTAAAGTGAGCACTTTTTAAGGCCCTACGAAGAGGCATTGAGACCAAATAAATAAATATATTCTATTGCAGCCTCAGGTGTTAATTTGTGAGTGCAGTGAAATGTATACAGTCTGTTTATTAGCCGCATTGTAATGTTTACATTATGAAGTGGAGGGAAGACATACATTTTCTTCAAAGAAAAATTTAAGAAGGGCCTTAAAAAGTGCTCACTTTTTCGTGATTAGCCTGTAGAAGTCTTTCTTATATAGTTTTTCCGCAAAAAAAAAAACGCCCAACCCTATTCGACCCCTGTTACAGTTAAATTTTCCCCTCCAAATGTATTTGACAGAAACATTTGAAGGCGAAATACAGCTATGAAATTTTACCATCAAGCAAATGAATAATCTAGAATGTGATTGAACACGTTTTTTTTACAGACATAGTCTGGGTTTTACTTAAATGTAGTTTTAAAAAGCGAAGTAATATTTTTTCCCCATGCAACCTATTAGTGTTATGAACGTCTTAACTAAACCTTAAACTTATTTATCATGCATATTTGTTGCGCAATAAAAATTATCGCATTTGAATTTTATGAGGTGATTTAATGTGCGATTCCAACATCATTCATTTCTTGATATATATCTACAGCCTTAATTGGTTTATTGCTATTGGTCTCAGTTTTAAGGTTTATAATGGTTTTGAAATAGTTATTGCTGTGTGCACGATCCTGATTGGCTGAACTCTTCAAGCAGCTAAGAAATTTTCCAACAAGTCATATGTATGTACTGTACAATATTTAATGGAAACTGGGGCATCCAATTTTTTTTCAGTCAAATATGGCGGCGTTTATTGCATTTCGGTGACGCCACAACCTCCCAACTTTATATGACTAGTTTGAAGGAAAAATTCGACTGTTTGACGTGGGCTAACAGTGACGTAAATTTAACGTACTGGACGTCGGAGGATCAAGATCTCTCTACATCTGCGGTAAAGGAACGATACAATTACTCATTACCTTTAGAATTTTAGTGTTTTAGCGAACTTAGTTTGTCATTTAAAAGTTAAGGTGACTAAACCATAGATATCGATGAATAATTTAAAATGCGGTTTTAGGAATATATTTTCAAATTTATATTTTAGTCCCTTGTAAAATTATATAGGATAACCGATTATTATAGTTATTTCTTTTTGCTTGGACATATTTATTTAATTTGTTATTTTTGCTTTGCGAAATTTTTATTTAAATTTATTTTATTTAAATAGCGAGGTAAGGAATTTTTGTTTTGGTTCTTCCTCAGTAAACTGTATAAACTTTGGCCACATGGAGAAGTTGACATTGTCGATGTAAAATTTTATATTGCCGTTGTGTGAAACCTTAACGACGTCATTTTATATTCTGCGTTTGTGAAGGGGGGAGGGGGGGGAGGGAGGCAATTTGAGTTACTAGATCTACTAATAGAAAATTACACTTTAAATAAAACGTTAAGTGGCGGAAGTACATTTATCAATAGACTTCCAGATTTAATTAGCTACTTCGATGATAATTTTTAAAATGTAGTTACGGTGTCGTGTCTTGGAAGAGGGACTTTTGGCAAACTATAGACGCATGTTTGACCAATTGTGCAGCCGAGGTAACGAGGATAGAGCTCATCTCGGCTTCTGCGTCATCCGTGGGATATTTGTCCTCGTTTTGTCGAATGATCATACAACGTGATGCATTTCACGGATTTATCCGGCGATTGAAAGCCGCATGGCCGGTAGGTTCCAACATTGCGTGTCAGCTTGCTTGTGCTGTTACAGGATTTTGGGTGGATTCGCGAGACATCTTGCGACTAATCTCATGCAGCGTTAACTCGATAAAAATGTTCAGTCGAGTATGACATATCATAAAGATTTTTTTGTTCGACGCGAATACGTCTTTAAATTTGCGACCACATTGGGAGACAATCCAGAAAATCCGATGATAACAAAACCGGGGGATACAGTTTGGCATTACAGCTCCGTATCTATCGTCTACGTTCAAGATTCAATTACACCACTCGATTGCCAAAGGATCAAATAATATGTTACGTTGAGTGAGGACTGTGAAGCATCGCTTGCGTGGCGGGAAATGGGGGGGGGGGGGGGGTTGATGTTGAATTCGTTTCGCCGCGTCTCCCGCGTAATGTAACTTTTGACTAGGAGAAGCTACGACACTCGTTTTTTAAGTTTCAATCGACAGCTCTCGTCGGAGAGGAACCTTTTTTTCTTTTGCAAATCGCTTCTAAAATCATTAAAAAATATGCTAATTTTAATCTTAGCCCAGTAGCTTATGTGGACTTTATTTGCGGCCTAACACACAGCTAATATCCCCCCCCCCCAGTTGGGTCGGTAGTGGTATTTGTTATAGTTGGATCATAATCATTTTCCAGTTAATTTTAACACATGTGTTACTACATATGTAGTAAGAGTTAAAATTAGAAATATAAAAAAAGTTGCATCGGCCGGGAATCGAACCCGGGCCGCCCGCGTGGCAGGCGAGCATTCTACCACTGAACCACCGATGCTACGTCAGAGAAATGTGGAAACAATAAATATACAATGTAAGGAAAATAATAAAATATATTTATTAACGATTATTCTTAATGAGAGGACTTTCAAAAGTGATCAATCTGCCGAGCGAGAATAGCCTATATCTCCGCCATGCGCGAGGCTCTGAACTAGCGTGCAGTGTTATCGTCGTTCTGCGTGCACCTATGGGACTATCTGCGAACCTGTAATTTTATTGGTTGAAAATCTGGGAGCAATGTTCGATGCAGGACCACTGAGTATTTTTGTATGCTATCGGACACGATGATTTCTAGATACAGCGTTTTGAAAAATAAAAAAATAAAAAAATAAAAAAAAGGGGGGCTGTATGTTGCAGTGATCTGAAATGACGTTTCTAACGTGCATGGCGGGGGCCACTGTGGCTGAGCGGTTGGCCTGCTCGCCTCCCACCAAGGCGATCCGGGTTCAATTGCCGGCCGGGTCACTCCGAATTCTCGCATGATGTGGGAAACGTGTCGGACGATGCCGTTGGTCGGCAGGTATTTTTTTCGGGGATCTCCCGTTTCCCCCGCCCTTTCATTCCGGCGCTGCTCCATACTCGTCTCAACCACCCTCATCGGCTCCCAAGACCTCGATGTTAAGAGCCGTCCAAATCTCCTCACTCACTAACGTGCATGACGTCTTGAAAACACTCAACAGGATTCGTCTGGAGTGTGTTCTCTCCGTAGACCAGCTCATTTGACGCGGATTTATAAAGGTTCCTGGGAAAACGTATATTTCAAACCAGTTCGAACGCCACGTAGGCGGGCCTCTTAACAAGGCCGGTGAATAGGCTCGAGGTACGGTACTTCTAAAAAAAAAAATCCCGTTCATGACATGGTTCGAGTTCGAACACACAGAGAGTCACGGGTTCATTAAATTCCACAGCTACGCATGCGCGAGGTAATTAAATGTGAACGGCTGAATTCGATACGTGCAGCCTACCCGCAGTGCGTCCCTATAACCAGGGGGAGGGGGCAAATAAAACCCACCTGCCCGGGGAGTAAATTGGTTTGCCGGAGATGTGCCCGCCTTGCGCGGATGATCAGTCTCAAAAGACACCGCTAGAGGACTGCGCGCTCGCACACACACGCGCACATAGTGCCTCATAGTAGCCAGCACGCGAGTCGGGTTGGCCTTTCCGCTTCCCCTATCCCCCCCCCCCCACCCTTGAATCTCAACGGTGCAGCCATCTTCATCCATAGGTGCTCGCGCGTGCACTCGGCGCGTCAAGGTTTGGTCATGTTCCTTCACGGGCGTGCGATGGCCGCGTGAAGTTTTGATTGGAGAGAATACGATGTACAGTACATGTCTGATGGGAACAACCGTGGACGTTGTACCCGGGGTGGTGTGCAGTTGTTAACTCGTAAAAAGAGCAGTGTGATGTTATGTACGGACATCTGTTCCGTTTTTAAAGCTTGGGCCAGTTAACCTACAGGCTATTCACGATAAAGCGAGCACTTTTGAAATCAACATTAGAAAACTGTCACTGCCCCTACTTGCATATATTTTAACTGGCGTACTGAGTGACATGCACCCAGTTAAATTGGCAACGATGGATGGAAAGTAGTTCCTTATCTTAACAATGAGTAAACAGTTTTGGGTAACCAGTTGTGATAAATTAAATTATTTTCTGTGTTTCCTAGTTTTTTTTTTTTTAATATATGGAAGTATAAAAATTACCAAATTTGTAAAATATTTACTTTTCTAACATATTCTGACTTTCACTCGATTGACGAATGCATAAAGTGATGGGGCTCATTGCAATGCTAATTATACATAAGGTGGAAGAATACACAACGTGTGTACAAGTATATCATAAGCAGGACGTTCAAAAGTGCTCATTTTACCGTCAACAGCGTATAAATCAAATTCCAATCGAGGTGTTCCCATCAGTCACGAATAGTACTTGTTGGAACAAAGGTATTGCAGACACGCAACTGGCTGTTGGGAAGAATGCACAGGACTTATTCTTGCATCCTTTCCCAGTATGTTATTGGATTTATGTCGGATGAAGATAACTGTTTCTTACTTATAATAGTTGACTCCGAGACAAATGATCACTGGATTGACAGTCGGTTTGAATCTTCTCATCGTTTGGTTTCATCTTATCACTAGTCAGGCATCCTGGTTGTACCACAGGAATGTCCAAGATACACTATGTTTACTATGTGAAAATAAGATTAACACGCCGGTGAACTAATATCAAATGCAGCACGAAAAATTGTGCCTCAAGCATGTCCTAAACATGGTAGCTCAGACAAATTTTCTGATGTGGAGTTTTTGCATATGGTTCTCCCATGCCCCTCCACACACACACACACACACACACACACACACACACACACACACACACACACACACACATGTATTATTTTGCGTTTAGATAGTTTGCATTCCCTCATTTCGTCCCATCGAGGGCTGACGACCATCTTCTGAACGTATCATTCCTGTAGCCTCTCTCTATAGTCTGTATCTCTTTGACTCATACATTTCCCTTCAACTGAGTAAAACCTACAGTGAGAGAAAGGTGTGTCTGAGTCAACAAATTTCTTGTTTGTACATGTGACCGTGTTGCTACTACTACTATTAATGATCAGAGAAAATTTATAGTGCAACAAAGTTGAATTTTTTCATCTAACAAAATATAAGTTGACGAAATTCCACCATTGGGTCAACTAAACCTGCCTGGAAACAGAATATGTACTTGCCTCAATCGACTCTACGTTTTTGTTTGGCATATACAAACTTTTATTTTGTACAGTGTAGTTATGCAAGAGCTTTTTTCACTACTGAGCTTTTTGTGCAATATTTAGCTGAGGTTTGAGCAGCGGAAGGAAAGTGTTTGACATGTGTCTGTGTGCAGAGGTTGTGGTGTAAGTCTGGACAATCAACAGATTGCGTGCCAAGAATGTGGTGCAAATTCGGAAACTAGTGGATATTTCAAGAGTTGTATTTGATTGGTGGACTAATATTACCATCATCGTTGTGGACATAAGTGTAGAGTGCAATGTACCTCTTCCCACCCTAATTTTTGACTGTAGTATCTTAACCTCTCAGTATTACCTAAGCGAAGCTAGGATTGAAGTAAGTAGGTGCTTGTTAAAATTAAGTTAGGATAGGAGTTAATGTTTTTAGTTCGAACTAATTTAGGTTAGTTGAGATGTGTGGTTACATTAGGTGAGAGAAGCCGATGGTTGTCGAGCTTGCACCTTAGTATCGACTGTGAGACACAGAAGCGAAGAGATATTATAAATTCGCGTTATTCCCTGGCAGTAAGCAAGATCTCACATCCTTTTTGTCACATTTCTAAATAACTGTAAGATATGTTATATTAAAATATAATGTGTGTACAGGGCGACGTGGCCCGTGGGACGTGTGTGTAATGGGGCGAGGGAATGAGGAAATACAGACCAGTGTGACAACAACATATAGAGTAAGGTGCTGGACGTGTCCACTACTCTAGGTATTTTGTTGCCACACTGGACTGTATTTCCTCATTCCCTCACTCCCTCACACACATGTCCTACGGGGCCTCTTTTAAAGGATTCACCCTGTAGTATTGCCGTGCTAAATTGATTACATATATGTGGTCTAAGTGGCCTCCATCGCAAGCAGTGAAATTTATTAGGTATATCTCACTCTCACAGGAGTAAATAAGTATAATCCACACACAGTGAGAGTTTGACCGAAGAACAGGCAGGCATTGTAGGGTGGTGAGCGAGCGAGGTGTGGTGGTTGCAGAGGGCGGCCGCTTGGAGCGCGAGCTGCGCTACACGCAGTCGGCGCTAGGGGAGGCGGTCTCGAGCACGCAGCAGCTTGTGATCCAGACGCCGCGCGACCCGGGGGCGTCGCTGCTGCACCCCGCCGCCCTGCTCGCACACCTCGCCGTCGTCAAGGCCGCCGCCTCCGTCACCGTCCACCTCTTCGACATGTGAGTACACTCCGTCCCACCTCCTCCCGAGTATGCACTAGGCCTCTGCGACAACCGCTGGGGTGACTTTGCCGGTGAGGGGTGGAACGAGGCGATCATGGAGCAGCGCCGGAATGCAAGAGGGAATCGGGAGATCCCCGAGAAAACCCTCTAAACAGTGACATTGTCCGGCACGAATCCCTCACGGGAATCGAACCCGGTTCGCCTATGTGGGGGAGACCACTACACCACCACGGCCCCTGACGCCAGTTAAGGGGTAACAAGCATTAACTGTTTAGATAACATTCAGGATTGAAAATTCCTACCTCTAGTTCTCTCTTTCTTTGCTAGATGTCACCAAAACAAACATTTTGGGTGGTGAAAAGTTACCCCAGCAGGAGTAGAGTAACCCTGATTTATGGTATCCACTTATCAATATAATGTTGACCATATCGATATCGGCGCTATATAGTTCCCAAAAGGTGTTGATAATTGATGACGATATATCGCTTATATCGATATTGTAAACATCAGCATCGCAAATACCGCATATTGCCAACACCGCATATCGCTTAACATTGCATTCACCAACATCGCATATCGCAAATATTGCACATCGACAACATCGCATAACGCAAATATCGCGATATGCGATGTACTGCTCTACATTGTTGGACCATGTCATCGTTGCGATGTTTTAGATATATCGTTTAGAGATCGATATATCGCTATATCGTACAGCCCTTGTCTGTACTCGGGCCTCACCTATCGTCAGTGAAGTCTGTCCTCTAGTGCTTGCACTGCATCTATGCATTCCAACTATCATTATAGGCCACTAGGGTTTTTCTCCAAGGATGTCACCACTAATGGTTCCTAAATCCAGCTATATTTCTTTTTCCTTTCAAACTATGTGAGAACTTATTTTATCAACACACGAAGACATTCCCGTGTTTGGACAATCACGTTTCTAACTGTCGCGCTGGCAGTTTGTGATTTGCGTTCAAGTTGTGAACGCATCCCAGAACATAATATAAACCACGAAGAAGATGCACGACCCAACACTCTTGTGAAAGAGGTCTGTGTTTTTCATCGTATTCTTGTGTAATGGTTCTCAAATGTTTTACGTCCGCAGTGCTCCTTTCTTGGTTTTAACCACAAAATTGGCGTTGGCGCCCAATTATAAAACACTTTTTTTTTGTTGCAGTATCGACCTGGTAGCGTGGTTGTGATCTGGTGGCCATTATTGTTCCTCGTAAAGTGGCTTCGCATTGATTCACTTGAATATTCTAAAAGGTTATCTATGATACAAAGGCGATAAGTATTGCAGGTGTTGCTGTAGATACTTAGTTTGCAGTCCAAACAGTATAATGCTAATTTCGATGCAGGTTTATGTGTCTCGACGCAATTAGCATGCTGGGTAACAGTTCGAACCCACCTACCTATATCTGGTCAGCATTATTTCGAGAAAAAAAAAAACACACGTGCTATGGAGGTCATCTGGTTGAGTCTGACATACCGGTCGTTGTATGACGGTGTAATGAAAGTAGTGTAACAGTAGTGGATTTATCTGTAAACTCAGTCAAGAGTCAGCAACATTTTGAAGACTTGCTGTAGCTTATTTAAGTTTGTCCTGACTGTTCATCATACGAAATTATAATCGTACAGTTAGAGGGCATATTATGTATTTTTTTTTTTTTACTTAATGCTTATCTTTTATGTTCACAAATATTGCATTTTCTGAGCAGTGTATATAGACAATATATAAATCATCGTTTTTTAAAAGACTAGTTGCTGTATTATCTATATTATAATGGACATTGTCTCAACTCGTTCCTTTTTATGTTGATTTTTCTTTCAGAACTTGGAGACTGAAAGATATGTGTTACTCGCCCAGTATTCCGAATTTCGATGTACATTATATAGACCAAGTGAGTATTATATTCTAAATAATTATTTTAATGGGTGATTTCAAGTTGACAAAAATATAAAAAAATAATTTTCAATTGGGTTTGTTTCATGTTTTCAGATATTCGAAAATATTATTCCTTGTGCCATTATAACTCCGCTGGACTGTTTTTGGGAAGGATCTAAACTTTTGGGACCTGACTACCCTGTACATATACCGTAAGTTTAACATCATACGGTAAAAATTATTGAGAGTATGTTAGAGAGAGATGCAGAGATTTATTATTCAAGGGGTTGATTTCAGTGGTTTCTAACGGGTTCATATCTTTATGGATGTACCTTAGTTAGGTTTTTTTGGTTGAAATCATTAACTACTTTTTGTTAGTATGTATTTATAACTGAAAGTGTAATTAGATGCGCTAAGTCGTTGTACGCACTGAATTGAAGTTTCCTCCAACCAGCGCCCTCGGCTCCCAGGTCAGGTGGACGAATCTCAACCCGATGCATCTGATCGAACAGATGAAGCACTTCGACTTTGTGTTCTCGTTCGACACGCTCGAAGACTACATGAAGCGGGTGAGTGTAACTGCAGCACAGTTATCGCAAAAAAGAAACTGCAGGTACAGGAAAGTTAACATCATAAAGGGTACAGGTATGCATTCGTATGACAGAAGAATGTGAAGTGAATAACTTGCAGTTGTCAACATAAAAGAAATGAGAGTTTGGGGCTAAGCAAAGGAAATGCCAGTTGTTTGTGGTCTTTCTGAATGTTTGCTGAGATGAAGTGGGTGTGAAGCGGAAATGGAATGAACGGGGGAAAAGAAAACAAGAACACCCCGAGAAAGTCCTGATAAGTCTGTAGTTACCATATTACAGTGCGATAATTTCTGTCCCGAAAATTTTCTCCGGGTCCCGGAATAGAGCCATGGACGTTAATAATGAAGAAGCCACTAACATACTGGAAATTTATCTTCGAATGCATAACAAATAGATATGAGTGGAATGTACATTTAAAAAATTGTGAACTAAAGGCATAAATAAAATATTGCCACAGTGATCACGTTATTGACCAGACATCATTATGTATGGCGAATTTTCAGAAATTTTTGATAGGAAAGAAACATTTTTCGGGTCGTAACATTAGCAGTACTTTGCATCATCAACTTTAGGAGCTCCCCTTAGCTGACTTCCCTTAATTTAGAGAACTGAAATGTTCGTTTCTGGTTATTTATGAAGATGGCCGTGCATGCGCGGTGATTGTTGGTTCTGTGCAAAGTTACCTTCGAACGGTCGCTACACTGCCATCTCCACGTCAAGTATAATTAAAATTTGAAGACTTTCACTCAGTCCGTCTTTTAAGTCAAGGTGTTAGTCATCCAAAACACTGACAGACGGTCGCAAAAAAAAAAACACTTTCTGCAGGAAGATGGCAATTGTTTGACTAGGTTTATACGTTTAAGTGACGGGTAACTGGGTAGTGTGCTGGAGTACTAGATTTGCAGATTACTATTTCGGGAATGTAACGCTTCCCCACGTATATCGCCTGCGGTGAGTGACTATAACAGTTCCCGGTTTAAGAGGGGAAGTGAGGTCGTCGGCGGCCTTGCAATCAGTACGCTGACCTGGGTGATCTGACTTCGATTCACGGCGGATCCTGTTCCGTACGTGGGGTAACTCGGAGTACATTGCCGATGACCTACGTTGGGTTTTCCCATAATCCCCCTCCTTTTTTTTTCTGTTGTTGCTCTCAACCGTTGCTTCTTCCAGGGTTTCGTTTAATGTCGCGTTCAGGATGACGGCTAACTGTAGGCCCCTTCTCAAAAGTCCGTCAGTTAAACTAGTATTATATTACGCGCCCACACATCTGCGAGCTTTAGTGACGTTTATAGACTGTTCACGGTAAAATTAGCATTTTGGAAAGCCCTGCAAGACTTACTTGTATGCACGTTGTGTATTTTTCCGCCTTATATAAAATTAACATTGCCATGGGCCTCATCACTTTATTAATGCGTCGGTCATGTGAAATTGGAATTATTGGGAAAGAAAATATTTTACAATTCTGGTCGTTTTTATACTTCGATGCATTAACAAAAGACAGAAAGCGAAAGGAATAATTAAAGTTATCACAAATGGTTATCTAACATTTTTTATTCGACGTTAAGATACGGAACTACTGTCCATCCATCGTTACCAACTTTACTGGGTGCGTGTCACTCAGTGCGCCCGTTAAAATATATGAAGTTAGGAACAGCGACTTTTTTCCAAGGTTGATTTCAAAAGTGCTCACGTTAACGTGGGCAGCCTTTACATAACAAACCTGCTATCAGCCACTATCTCTCGAAGGAGTTGCGAAGGAGTAGGTTAACCTAAGAACAGAGCACGGAACTCTCTCTCTCTCTGCTTAATGATATGAAAATACACAGTAACTCCTTTAAAAAGTTAAGTACAGCGAAGATAAATTAAGGTTTCTAAGTTTAAAGTATGTATGAAATCATAGTCAATCTATGCAATGACTATAGTGATGCACTATCGTCAACACTGAAAATGTGATGTGGTATGAGCAAAAAGTGGTCACCACGGACAATGTTTTCTGTCATTCATTACACAACGTGGCGGGCCCTGATCTTGCCAGTCACGTGACGCCTCGTGGTGTGGCTAATGTGTTTCAGGAATTGCCAGTAACGTCTTCCTTCCTTGTGACCTTGCTCGGGCTCGCAGATATCTGGCGCGCACTATACCATACTACAGCTGTAGTGTACGACCCTCACGCAGTACTTCTTACGTACGGAACAGATAAACTTATTGGAACCACGCCTTGCTCCATATATATTCCTCGCCTTGCTCCATATATATTCCTCGATTTTTTTTTAATCTGCTCTCTTTGCGGCAGTCACTTACTACATAACTGAATTATCTCGGAGCTCGTACTTCAGAGATTGTCTTCCACGTTTCTTTTTTTTTTTTCTTTTTCCTTGCAGGCGGTTTACTACTGCCTCGCAATGAATAAACGTTAATGTGATCGTCTTCCTTATTTATGTTTGTGTTCATTGTCGCAGGCTGGCATCAGCACAGGTTACCAAGAGAAGCCTTGTCTGGACCCCACCGATCCTGAGTGCCCAGACACCGCTCCTAACAAGATGCTGGGCCAGGTGAGTTAAGGCCCTTACACAATTGAAAACTTTTAACATTTGACTTTACATTTGCTTCCCAACATGTTGTTTCTTATGGAGCTTGACACAATGGAACTGTCAAAGGTAAAGTCAAGCACTCTTGACTTTACGATTTCGAAAAGTTGAAATTCAAGTTCAAAGTCAAGCAGCTATTTTGCTGAGAATCTAACGGAGGTTATTTGGAAAGTGCCTTTATTTTAGTGTAGGGCGATTTTAATTTCGGTATATTAAACAAAGCTCGTCTTAAATTAAATAAATGGCAAACAAAATAATGTGTAGAGGAAATATATTAATTGACATATTTTAATAAAGTAAACAAATCAGTTTTTTGTTGTGAAATAAAATTTTTTAGTATACATTTTTAGCATTTTCTTTTTAAAAAGGTACGAAAAATGCATTCCTGGATAATATCATAATTATTTACATAACAAGATACACATTTTTACAAAGCTCGCAGAATCGATGTTCGATTGTCGGAACTCTGACTTTACAATCTAGTATTGTGTATTTGTTGTTTCGTCAGAGGAAAGGAAACGTTAAGTCAAATGCCAAAGATTTCTATTGCGTTAGAAACTTCAGTCACGTTCGTCACCCCAACTGCTGGCAAATAAAATGTGTGCGCGTGCGTGCGCGCGCGTGTACAGACTGTTCACGGTTTTATTGAGCACTTTTGAAAACCCTGTTAGGATCTACTTTCTTTTCTTCTCATTTGGTACTTAATTTGTTTGCTGTTAATTTAACTGGAAGCCTGCTTGACAGTGTGTACTGTATGTAGTTATAGTCAGCGAATTTTGCAAAGGCCTATCTCAAAAGTGTTCACTGTTCCTTGAACAGCCTTCATCTGTGTACGTCCAAGTACGCACTTTAATAAACGTGATTAAGAGGGTTGGGTGTATGGTTACTGGATGCAATGCATGGAAAAGGATGACATTTAATTAAAAAGGACAGTGGAATTTCGTTAGCGCTGCATATTTTGTACACTGACGAAACACACATTACTTTCTTTTTCGCACCTACTTAAATTTGAACATGCAGACTTTTACGACTAACCAAATGCATATTGACAATAAATCTATGTTTTGTTGCGCAAAAACTAAGACTGTTGCGGTTATTAAGACACACAGTATATTTTATCAGGTCAAAAAGCCGGACATTTTTTGATCACCACGAAAAATTTCGCTGAACGCAAAAAAAAAAAAGCTTAAAAAGGAAGATATGCCCCCCCTGTTGCCGGACGCTTGGTGACACTAGTTGGGTGTCACCCAGGCATAAGCGTGTGTACTGTGTATGGCGAGGCCTTCACACGCGTAGCAGCGAGGTGTTCGTACGCGATGTGAGATGGCTGAGCGGTTAGCCTGCTCGCCTACCACCAAGTGGAACCGGGTTCAATCCCCGGCCGGGGCGCTCCCGGATTTTCGCATATGGGAATCGTGCAGGATGGTGCCACTGGCCGGCGGGTTTTCTCGGGGGTCTCCCGTTCACCCCGCCCCTTCATTCCGGCGCTGCTCTACGTCTCAATCACCCTCGTCGGCTCTCAAGACTTCGCTGTTAAAGAGCCGCCCAAATCTCTTCCACTCGTTCCCCTCCGCTTGGTCGTAAGTAGTTTCGAGTTGGCTCTTGGTGACGTCACTGGCGTGGAGGGGTCCACGCCCGTGTGAAGAGGAGGTAGAAACCTCTACTTGGATACGAGAAGCCATCCACGACGACACATCCCGGACTCTCTTGGTAAAGGCTGTTCACGATAAAGTGAGCACTTTTGAAATCAACCTTACATAAAATTCACTGCCTCGACCTGCATGTACTTAACAGGCGTACTGAGACACATATACCCAATGAAGTTGTAAATGATGGAAGTGAAAGTAGTTCCATATCTTAACGTCGAATAAAAAGTGTTAGGTAGCAATTCGTACTATTTGTCTTCTCACTTTCTGTTTTTTTTTTTATGCATCGCAGTGGAGCAGATTTGTACAATATTTACTTTTCTAATAATTTCATAGTTTCACTTTACCGACGCATGAATAAAGCGACGAGGCCCATGGCAATGTTAATTTTACACACAACTTGTTTGCAAGTAGATCTTAAGCAGGGCTTTCAGAAGTGCTCATTTTACCGTGAACAGCCCATACCCGAGAGGCGGGCCGTAGTCAGAAGGAGGTGTTGGTGGGGGTAACCAAGGAGATTGCAACCCTCGTTTATCCGAAACGACAGGCTGTCATAAAAATTTCATGCATTTAAACACGCATTAATATTGGTTTTACTACAGCATACCAACTCCTCTCCCATTTTTCATAGCAAGTAAACGAATAATTGTGGCTAAACCAGTAGCGTCGGCATACATTCTCAAACGAGATCAGCCCCTCTCTACTCCAAGCAAGTGATACTGCATTGAGCCTCCTTTTAATTGTAAAGGTTTGTGACGTCGTGTGTGTCCTACATGCATTTTCAGGCTTGTCACAAAATACAGTACAGGTAAACTCAGTGGGGCCGGAACACTTTCTAATGTTTCAAATTTGAGTGTGGCGGGGGGGTCCAGGTTGAGACTCGAGTTAAAGAAACTACAAACTAGTAGAATCTAGTGCCCTAGTAGGGTTTTTTTTTTTCTATTTTAATGAGAAACAACATGATGTTAAAAATATTATTACGCTACAGAAGGTTGTGAAATTTTTCTGAAAAGAAGATTTTTGCTACTGCACAGTTTACTTGGCAATAAAGAGGGCGACGCAAAAATATATATTTTTTTTTGGTGGGTGGTGGGGTACAAATCCTTTGTTGTACCTCATCCACACAATTCTGGAGGGTACGCTATAACTCCTGTAACCTGCCCGTTCCTGCGACCCTGGACTAAAGTTTTCTCATACACATGTAGGTTGCCACAAACGTCCGAACGTAACAGTTTTTAGAGACAAAAACTCTTATATCGAGCACACTTCTACCTTTATTGGTGTGCCGCAGAGATTTGGGTTCGCCGCTTATATTTGTATTCCATTGCAATTGCAGTTCTTTAGTTAATAACGGGAGTCGTTCGGAGAGGGCGGTCGAAAGTGCGGGGTTCTATTTGGGGGGGGGGGGGGTCGCTATCAAAACTGGAAACTTGGTCATGGCCACCTATAAAGTGATAAAGTGGGGACCTGCGGGTCTCTCACTTGGGAAATTGTTTAATTTCAAAGTTTAAATTTGACCAATAATTACCTTATTTTGTGACACTGTCACGTGTGTTTCCCTGACGCTAATTTATTTAACTGACACAACTTTTAAGTTATCCAAGTGTCTTCCCCGTGGAAGGCCAACGAGATACGTAAGTTATAGGCTGTTCACGGTAAAGTGAGCAGTTCTGAGGCCCTCGTTACTTTTTTCTTTCAGCCATTTTTTATCATTTAATATACAACCTTTTAAGATATTTATTGCCACGTAAGTAATAAGCTTGGTGTGTATATTCCACCACACTCGGAAGTTAACGTCTAAGGCTAAAATAAGAAGGAACAATTTTTTTATTGATATAGGCTGTTCACGGTAAAGTGAGCACTTTTTAAGGCCCACTCAAAAGGCATTAACCCCTAATAAATATATTTTATTGCAGTCTCAGAAATTAAATTTTGAGAGCGATGAAAATTTTACAGTGTGTTTATTAGTCATATTGCAATGTTTGGATAAAAAAAAAAGTGGCGGAAACGTAGAAATTAATTGAAAGGAAAATTTTAGCAGGGCCTTAAAAAGTGCTCACTTTACCGTGAATAGCATATACTTTATTTATACTGGCGAAGTTAAGGCTTCAATGCCTTCTCTTACACTTAACCAGGTATAAGTAGTAGTAGGGGAGTGGGGTCCCAATTCACCCCCGACCAATCGGATCATCGATCTGATATCAAAACGATTGACCAAACCAATCCGGTAACCAATCCGCAACTAATTCGATCAAAAAATAAATAATTAGATAATCTTTAATCCGCCAATCCCAATCCGACAAAATTAATGTGATTGATTGATAGGTGGATTAATTTCAAATAAATTAAATTTCTAAAATTTTCTTAAATAATTACCAAAAACATTCCTGTGTGACTGTATATATTCGGTATGTGTTATTCCAAATGAGAGGGCTTTCAAAAGTGCTCACTTTACCGTGAATAGCAACCCGGCTTCATACTCAGAGAAGTATACATGATGTGTATTCCCGGGGAAGTAGAGATGGGGAGTATTTTACGTAACAGGTATTTTACCACGAGTACAAACTTGTAACACGTATCTGTTACGATTACGAACACCCAAGTAACAGGTACGTGCATACTCGTTTTCGAAAAGCTACATACGTATAGATAAACGAATGGTTTTTTTTTCTTCTATTAAATAAATTCACTACAAGCTTGGATCAAATAAATACAATCCATTTCTCATCCCTATATCTGTTTGGCTTAACTTTAATTTACTTACTGTGTTGTCTGCATAGCATAGGCCCTACTGTCTGTCATATACACGTTAAATAACTCTTCCGTGTAGATGGCAGGAACGCTGTGCAGACAATGGAATTATACATAAAAGCCTCATTAAAGAACTACCAGCGGGAGACAAAACTGAAGTAAAATTTCTCCACTTGTGTTAATACCTCTCCTTGTAGACCGTGGTATCGAGTATTAAGGTAACAGGTACGTCTGTGTGACAGTAACAAACACTTCTTGTGACTTCAAAATGCACCCTTTTACCATGTCTATGGGGGAGGCGATCGCCATGCCTCGACTTTCGCCGGCCATCACGCGGCGTTGCCCCGCTACCCCAACAGTAAAGCAACTTCGCGTCGGCGGGGTGTGTGGCGGTGAAAGGCCGTCGGGGGTGGCCCGCCGTATAAAGGAAGACTCGGGGGGGGGGGGTGCTCTTAGGGGAGGGAGGCAATCTTTCATGTCACCTCCTCCTTCCATACGCCCCCCCCCCCCCGAACACACACTCCCTCTAGAGAAACGTCTTGGGACAAGGCGGGAGTGTCCCAGTGTGGCCAACCCTATGGATTTATCCCGAAAGGCTGTTCACGATAAAGTGAGCACTTTGGAAATTAACCTTAGAAAGGAATGCACATATATTTTAATAGGCGCAGTGAGTGACATTTACTCAGTAAAGTTGGTGACGATGGGTGGAAAATAGTTTCGTATCTTAACATCGAATAAAAAGTGTTAGGTAACCATTCGTTATAACTTAAATTATTACTTCCGCTCTGTGTGTTTTTTTTAATGCATCGAAGTGTAAAAATGAGCAGAGTTGTATAATATTTACTTTCCTAATAATTTCATGTTTTACTTGACCGATGCATGAATTAAGTTATGAGGCCGATGGCAATGTTAAATTGTACATAAGGCGGAAGAATACACAACGTACGTTCAAGTACATCTTCAGCAGGGCTTTCAAAAGTGCTCATTTTACCGTGAACAGCATATAGTTACAGGGATTTTACCCGTAGTCAGAGGATTAAAGGATTTTTTTTTTAAATTTAAAAACGGAATGTGTTATACCTCTCTTTTCAAGAGAATACATTACAATGAAGTTTATTGTCCATCATTTTTCACCTGTGAAATCCTGTAAATATCAACGAAAATAAAATATTGTCATAAAGTATGGAAGGATGGAAGTGTGATTGAGGAGAAGGTTAATGTGCCAAGTCCACGATCATTGCTATTGCAGGCACGAGGAGCGTGGTCTTGTGGCACGCACGCGCACACGATTGCTGCAGAAATTTCTTAACGTCTTGAGAAAACATAGGCAAATCCATTGCATAGGCAAATCCATTGACTTTGGGAACCGTTCAGACTAAATACCTTGAAATGTTTTGTTAGGAGACAGGGGCTCTCCTGATGAAAAGAGGTCTACCGGGATTTTGTTTTCGTTGTGCAAATAAATGAGAGAGAACAAGTGAAACATTCACTTTGTAAAGGGAATACCAAATTAAAAATTGTTACACTAGCCTAAGTGAAACTGACGTTTTTGAAAAAGTAAACGCGGAATGAAATTTTGTTTTACTTTATTTTGCCGGTTATTGATAGAATAAAGTAATTTTATGCATAGAATGCTCACGATAAGATAAGCACCTTTGAAAGCCCTGCTTAAGATCTACTTGTATACACGTTGTGTATTCTTCCGCCTTATGTCAATTTAACATTGTCACGGGTCTAATCACTTTATTCATCCGTTGGTCAAATTAAACTGTAAAATTATTAAGAAAGTAAATACTTTACAAATCTTCTCATTTTTACACTTCGATGCATTAAAAAACAGGAAGCGAAATAAATAATTTGAAGTTATCACAAATGCTTACGTAACTCTTTTTATTCGACGTTAATATATGGAACTACTCTCCTCCTCTTCATCGTTACCAACATTACTGGGCGAATGCCACTCATTGCGCCCGTTAAAATATATGCAAGTAGGGGCAGTGACTTTTTATAAAGTTGATTTCAAAAGTGCTCACTTTATCGTGTGTAGCCTTTAATTTTGTGTAATAATAAATTACTGATATTGATTTAAAACTTCTCTTGATATATTTAGGGATTTTTGGGCTGGTCTAGGGACAAATTGTGCCACGACCTAGGGCGAATGAGTGACGAATCTAGGCGGCTCTTATCATCGAGGTCTTGAGAGCCGACTAGGGTGAAAGTGAGTGTCGAGCAGCACTGGAATGAAAGGGCGGGGGAAACGGGAGATCCCTGAGGAAACCCGCCGACCAGCGGCATCGTCCAGCACGATTCGAACATGCAGAAATTAGGAAGCGACCCCGCCGGGAATCGAACCCGGTTCGCCTTGGTAGGAGGCGAGTAGTCTGATCACTGAAGTTGGGTTTACGATTGACTTAACGGAATAAGTTCACCGTGTGCTTAAGAGGAGTGTGAAGTGAAACATTTTTTTGTGAAATCGTTGTTTGTGCATATTCGCGTATCTCGGTAAATATATGTTCTGTAAACACGACCTTTTGCTAGGAAAGGTAAAAAAAAAACTTATCTATGACTCTATGTTTTTACTTTTAACATATCAGGTACATCCGTGGAGAACAAAATTCGTGAAAATGGTTTAATATCGCATTTTTGAAGCTCGCCTATGCAGTTTCCTTAAGCGGCAAGAGAAGAGTACAAACATACGGACGTAGTTTGTAGGCTTTCATTGCATGTAATAGAATCCCACTGTTACAGATCTGATTTGCACAGTACAGGACCACGACGGAAACACTGCACGCCTTGCGCGTAGGAGCGATGAGGCACTAGGCGTGCGTGTTAGTGTCGCCCGTATCGCTCCCTAGCTTCTTGACCTCGGACGCGCAGGTTCACACTCCTCTTAAGATATGATTCAATGTATTCAAGGGCATTAGTTTATGATTGTCGTGTGCGGGTCTTGACGGGTCGTGTACGTTTTTGGCGTGATTTAAGAGATCGTTATATTTTATATCTCAAGTACAAGTCGAGACGAAGTAGCCGATCAGAGCATGTTGGCGGGAAACTGCATTTACAACTTGTATTTATGTTATGTATTGTGAAATCGTATGAAAGTAATTATTTTATACGAGAGACAGTATCATCTTAATTTAAAGAATAGTTCATTGTAATGTTTTCCATCGTGGAAGAGGTTATTGAAATCGCTTTAATTAAACTATTCAGATTTATTGATGTAAATGCCTAATGTTGCTATCGGCTTCCCCTTCTATAAGATTTCACGAGTTTTTTTAAAACTATTACACAGGCAGTAACCACAGATTATTAAATATGTATGTAAATTATTTATTTTTCCAGGTTATTTCGTTTGCTTACATCTCCTACGATTCTGATTGGCCAGAGTTAACAGTTGCTAATTCAATCATAAACCGCAAATTTTCTTATTAATCATTTTACGTGTGCTTATCGAGTCATTAAGTATAATTCTTAGTTCTTGTGTCTTTAGTCGTAAACCCACCTTAACTCCACTGCGGCCCTCTTACAACCTAGGTATTCCTGCTTTTCAAATGTTGGCAACGCTGGAATGCTAATAAAACGAGGCGTTAAGTTGGGGATGGGGGTGGTTTCCTCAACATTCGGTGTCTTTTAGGCGCTATGTGGGGGGGGGGGGTTTCTAATGGGAGGGGTTGACCTAACAGAAATGTCAGCCGCCCCGCAGAGGGGGTTTTGGCGGTCCAGGGGCAGCCAGGACAAAGGAGTCCAGATGGGGGTGCGGCCACCCAGAAATACCCCACCCTCCTCCTCTTCATTCATCCTGCGCATGTCTCGGCCTGGTCTCTGCCGCGTATTCACCAAATGACTGATACAGACGTCAACTGACTTCTAAAGTGTCGCAAGGGTGACCCCCCCAGCGGCCTGGAAGCCTTTACAGGATTTGGCGGATCTTGTTTTTTCCCACCTGCATCTCTTGACGGCCTTTTCACCTGGACCAAAGAATTTTCCGAAAGAAATGTTGTCGTGGCGGGGGGTGGGGGCGCTAGAGCTAAACTCTACCTTCTGTTACTATTTCCATTTTCCAGGGGTAGTGTCAGTTATGACATGTAAAAAGGTAGAATGGGATGGGAAGAGGGGAGCTTTCACCATATCCCGAAGTATCTTTTCGCCAACCTACCTTTTACTTTGCCCAGCTGAAAATTTAATATCACAGTAGGGCGGTTTATTGGGTCGATATCTTCTGTTCTACGGTTTTCATAAAAAAAAAAAAAAAACCCAGTAATTTTGGGAGAAATATTAGTTTTCGCAATGAGCCTCGCTCGCGTCAAAATCAATGTAATTTTCTTTCCAGCTACCACAAATACGTACAGATAAGACAAGGAGTGTACATTAATTTCCAACTTTCGAGTGATTTTGTACTGTAAATATGTCCGAACGGTGGGAAATACGCATACACATATGTAGTGTACACGCTTGGATTACTGATGCGCAAAATGTTCTAAATGTTCGTATTTTCGCCAGATGCTGAAGTAGAGCCCCTTACTCCTAGATGAAAAGACGCCGCATGCTAAATAAATGTTACCTAACTAGTTAACCGTTTTCGTCAATAAATAGTATTGTATTTAACAAATGCTATCACACAAAAAAATGGGGTGGGGGTTGCTGCAGAAAATGATAATTGTTGTGACGCAAAATTGTTTGTATCGTGTGCTCGTTTGTATTCTGCATATGTTTGTGGTCCTAAATTAAAGAGTCCCGTGTATCTGAAGCTATTTTGGCCAATCAAGGAAACGGTAAGGGCGACGTTGACTCGTGTAACTATAGCCCCGGCGCACCTACACACGACGTTCTGAATTGGCTTGCAGTGTTTACGCTGTACCGTAGGAATTATGGGACTTTAAAGCAGTGGCCGTATCATTTTATTAGTACAAAATCTGTACCAAAGTTCAGTCCACGCGTCCCAATACGAGTTTTGAGTGAGCGAGCACTTTTGAGGCCCAGTTACTTTTTCCTTTCTTCCATTTTTTATTCTTTAACAACCTCTTTTAAATAAATATTGCCATGTAGGTAATAAACACAGTGCGTATATTCCACTGCACTCGGAAGTTAACGTCTAAGGCTAAAAATCAAGTATTTTTAAATCAACTATTATTCCAAATGAGAGGGCTTTCAAAAATGCTCACTTTACTGTGAATAGCTTATAATAGTTCTAACCATATCATTATTCCTCGCTAAACATTTTGACTGAGGGGACTGAATTTGTGGTCGGGGTGGCAGTCTTTATGTCCACCTCGTTGTCGATTGACATTAATGGACCATACAGTTAGTGAAGGATGGAACCACAGATAATTTTTTCACGATTCTGCATCCATCAACAACACGTGTTGCACACTGACAGACAATGAAATTTGCCTACACTGGCAATCATTCTAGGCCTTCATTGTGCCACGCATTTTCGGGGAGTCGTGAAAAAGTCGTTCAAAGGCTGTTCACGTTAAAATGTGCACTTTTGAAAACCCTGCTTAATATTTGTCTGTAAGCACGTCGTGTGTTCTTCCGCCTTATGTAAAATTATTATTGCCATGGGCCTCATCACTTATTCATGCGTCGGTCAAGTGAAACTGTGAAATTATTAAAAAAAAGAAAATATTTTACATATCTGCTCATTTTTACACGTCGGACCCATTAAAAAAAAACATAAAACGATAGAAATAATTTTAGTTGTCACAAATGGTTACCTACCAATTTTTGTGCGACGTTAAAGATATGGAACTACATTCCCCTCCATCGTTACCAACCTTACTGGGCGCATGTCACTCAGTGTGCCGTTTAAAATGTATGCAGCTAGGAGCAGTGACTTTTTTCTAAGGTTGATTTTAAAAGTGCTCACTTTATCGTGAACAGCCTTTAAAGTGTTGAATTTGGTTTGTTGGTGATCAGTACAGATCCTGAGAAAACAAAATAAATTTTAGGTGGGCGTAGTGTTGGTCACACCTGCCACCTGAGCTGTGTTCATGGCTGTAAAAAAATCGGTAAGAAACGTTCGCTCTACCAGACCCCCCTGCCCTCCCTGCCTGTTTGGACGCCTGTTGCATGTCTTCATCCGGCGACCGCTGCTGAATTGTCCAGACCTCTGACACCTAGCCAGGTGGTCTCCAAGGTGGCATGCACATTCCAAGAGCTCTGCTCTACCCTCCCCTCCTTCTACCTTCTACCCCCATTGCCCCTAGGTTGGGAACAGTCGAGGAAGGAGCTCCTTTTGTTCGCACTTTGCCTCCCCCATTCCATCTTCTACCTTGTCACTTTTTCTCCAGGAAAAGTTCTTTCTGCCCTGGTGGCATATCCCTTTGCACAGCATTGCCCTGTAAAGGCTGTTCACCATAAGTGAGAACTTTTGGAACCAACCTTAGAAAAAAGTAACTGCTCCTACCTGCATACATTTTAACAGGCACACTGAGTGACATGATGGATAGAAAGTAGTTCCACATGTTAACGCCGAATAAAAAGTGTTAGGTAACCATTTGTGATAATTTAAATATATTTCGCTTTCTGTTTTTTTTTTTTAATGCCTCTATGTGTAAAAAATAGCAGATTTATAAAATGTTCACTTTTCAAATAATTTCACAGTTTCACTTGACCGACACATGCTAAGGTGATGAGGCCCATGGCAATACTAATTTCACATTAGGTGGAAGAATACACAATGTGCATACAAGTAAATCTTAAGCAGGGCTTTCAAAAGTGCTTATTTTACTGTGAACAGCCTTTAGGTACAAAGAAAGGAGTTGAAAGATCCCCAATTCAGTGTCAAAGTTCCTGCGCTTTATTTTTCTTTTGAATAAACTATTAAGTTAGATTTTTTAAGGACATATCTTCATCTGCTGCAAATTTTTTTTTGTCAATGCTTGTTATATTTATTTGAACAATTGGTGCTGAACTATAGTCATGATTATGTATCAAGTTTTAGCTCACACAGGATTAAGTGTAGGTTGGACACCTGGCTACTTTTTTTTACAACTTTTGTTTTTAAATAACCCCCTTTTCAGGTGTAAACCACAGCGGCTGTAGTCGGGAGTGAATTGAAATGCCCCAATACTTTGGAAAGGAATGTCGTTAAAATTGCGGTACTAAATCATTATTGGAACATGGTAGGTCTAAATATTTGCCATAGCCGGGGTGGATTTTTTGTCACATTGCAATACCTACATTAGTCAGTCATTACAATGTTGCTGGAAGATCAAATGAGTATTCATGTTAGCATTACTAGTTAACTTGTTATTGTCATTTCAATGCTGCACCGCCTGATGTTAATATACTTTGAAATAAAATAAGCAATTGAATATTCATACTCTGCAAGATGCAAGTTTTTACATACTTTTTAAAATCTGTTCTCAGGAGTTACTGTAATTTGCATTACACACTTGTTGTTTCAAGCCTGCTGTTAGGCATTTAGCCCTGTGCCTGGAGAATTTGGAACTAATAGCAAAGGACATAACTAAACTAATACCTCCTTCCGTTCCTGCAACTTACATTGTGGATTTGTAGGTGGAAGTGGCTTAGCATTCACTGATAATTTATTCAGAGAAAGAGAAGAGAATTTTGCTTCTAACTTCATGTATAAAGAGAGTATGTCATCATATCTTAAATATAGCTGCAGATGTTCGGGATGTATGTTAGGCTATGAGATTTTAAATATGTTATGCACTGTTATAAAATAATGAAAATGTATACGCTAATGAAATTTGTTGTGTGATAACTGAACACAACAGGCTGAGTTTTGTGATAGTAATTGTAGGTGGTAAAAATAATTTAGGCTTTTTTAAAATCCCGTCTCCCCTTTCCTTGCACTCTGCTGCTGCTCCATCCTCACTTCATTTGACTCTCACTGCCGCTCAAGACCTCGCTTGTTACGTGCCAACCAAGCCCTCTCTCGACTATAGTCCACTGCTACTCCAGCCGTTGTTATATTGTATGTACATGTTGACAAGTTTCCTCTGTTGGTGCTGTACAGCTATGACGTTGTGGCTGGATTGCAGGCGCCTGATGTCGGTGCAGAGTTGACTGGCGGCTGCTACGGATTCGCAGCCAAGTACATGCACTGGCCGGAGGATCTGGTGGTCGGCGGGGCCTCCAAAAACAAGACTGGCCACATTAAGAAGTGAGTTTCAATGTTAAGTAGCAGTGTAAATTAAGCGGGCATGGGGCATAAATGAACACTGTGGAGTTTCATCATATTTTATAATTTTATGAAAGCCAATAGAGGAAATTGATGAAGAAGTGGCAATCCTACAGAATTGTTTTTACTACCAAACTATGAGAGCAAATATTTTACCTGAGTAACGGGCTCCTGCTGAGCTATTTCTGATGCAGTAAATTTTTTTTTTATGTTATCGCGGTGCAATATAGGCACTATGCAAAATATAAATGCACTAATATTGCAAAATAGTTGCTCTCAAAGTTGGAAAATAAAATGTTATCTTGGATTGCCTTTTCTTGGCTTTTCTGTGTCGGCTTAGAAAAAAAGTGCACATTTGAAGTTATTTGTTCCATGCCATATGAACTATGCTAGTAGTATACATACGTCATGCTGTCAGCATTAACTTGCAAGTCACTACATAAGTTAACATCTTACAGGATCACCATTGATTTCAAAGTTATTACAATCAGTGGCTAATAAGTTCATGTAGAGGTCTCTGTCCAAACAGGCACATCCATCTTTTTTCTTGCCATTATGATTAGTTCTGGTTAGGTAGGTTTCCAAAAGTATTAGCTGTTAGCATTATGTATTGGTCACAATTCACTTTATCTGTAAGATATTCCATTTCTGTTTTCAAAGTACCACTATCCCTCCAGGCGATTTTGATTCTTGTAACACCTGTGTTAGATTTTGTAATGTTCAAAAATTTATTTTAGAGAACAGTAGAGAAACTGTAATGTATCAGTTTCTTAAATGCTATTCACAACCAAATTCCAAAGCAGAAAGTTCAAATATTCTCCAATAAATAATTTATTTAGATAGCTTTGCTCGCCTTTTCATGCCATTAACTGGTGGGCTATTCAATATTATGTTTCAGTCAATCCATTCTCTTTTCTTACTGAGCATATCTATGTCATAACCAATTTTATACCTACCTTAAAATTCCTCAACCCTTCATTTCGTTTTATACTGTAATGAATGATTAATTATTAAGGCAGAAATAGTATTAATAACAATAATTTCCTTTCTATGAAACAATTTTACTGTTCTCTATCTGTAGAGTATTAGATTTCTCCATGCATTTAAAGGCAGCTGACCTGTGGTTTTTGGGTACCGTAGTTTAACATTATGTACAGATCTGGACAAACACTGGTTTCATTTGCAACCAATCTTGTGATCTGCCATTACATTACTTTTTGGAGTTAAAAGGTGTACATGGTTATTTGAAATGAAGGTGTGAATAAAGTATACATTCAATACCTTTTACATCCTTGCGTGTGTGTTTGCAGAGCGCATGCCCTGCAGACAGTAATCCAGCTCGTGGGAGAGCGCGAGTTGTTCGAGGTGTGGTCCAAAACGTACAAAGTCCACCATATTGACTGGACGCAGGAGAAAGCCGCCCTTGTGCTGGAGATGTGGCAAAGAAGGTTTGCTGAGGTGTGTGTGTGAATTCACCTACTGATGTGTACACCCTTCATATGCCGAGATCAGATCAGTACATGACTATAACATTAACAGTGTAAAAAGTTGAATTTCTCAATGCAAAATTTTTAAAATACTTTAGTTATTTGCAAATGTTTGAAACTTACGTAGTTATAATAGCTATACAAATTGAAATAATCTTGACAAAACTTAGTAAAAAGACAAAATTTTAGATTGAACTTGTAAACATTTGGTGCAGAAGAATTCATTGTTTCCTTGCTGTGCAGCTAAAACAAACTTTTATTTTGGCATAACAAATTAGAATGCCAGTTTTTGGATCCCGGTGCAGTTGGTAGCAACCACAGACTCATATTTTTGTTTTTTCTCTATGTTGAATTTTTGGAGAAATGCTGTTACATGTTATATTTTCTTGCCTGTGTAGGAAGTACAAAAACAAATGAAGAGTTCCAACAGCACATTAATGCCCTACAACATGTATGCCTTCTCAACTTCCAGCCTGAATGATATCCTCACCAGGTTTTCAGAGCTCAGCGTTTTGAAGGTCGTCATATGCTACATTCTTATGGTATGCAAGCTTGGATTATTAACTACAATGAAATATAATTTTTAAAATCAGAATGTGACTTTGCTGGAACAGTACTTATACAAGACACCATGTTTATATCTATGAATATATTAGTGTATCGGGCTTTTGTCCATGTTATAGGACCTAACATCCTGCTGAGTATCTTAATAAAATATTTGACGTAAAGAAATACATACCAGCAAAGGCCTTGGTGTTAATGAAACATGGAATTTGTAGTAAAGAGCACATGATTAAATTTCAAGTAGTGGTAATGAAGCATAATTATATTCTGGAAAAAAAGGGTTACAAAAACAATGGATAAGCTTTCCTTAGCAATTATGAGGGGTACTTTTTGCATTAAAGGAAACTGTCTAAAGTTATTGGCTTGAAACAGGCAATACTTCCAATATTAGAACTTTGGGTCATACAGTGGGCAGAAAGAAGAAATTGTAGCTTGCAAAACTTTGACTTCTGTGTCACTTTGTTTCTTCCCATCAAGCATGTTTGCTGTGGTGATGTGTGTGTGGTGGCATGTCATGGTTAGAGAAGTCAGTGAAAAAAACTGGCCTTGGAAAATTTTCCAGAAAATTATGACCACATAGTTCTCTATTTTGTTATTTATATATAAACGTACATTAAAAATATTTTAAAGATAGTCATTATTAAAAGGATACCTGACAAATAGAGTTCTCAAGGAGACGTGTAACTTTTGTTTGGATCCTTGATAAAATATTTATTGGTAAATAGTCTATTTTTGCAAAAAAAAAAAAAAAAAAAAAAATTCCCTAAAATAATTTGTCTGTGTAGGCTGTGTATGTGGGGGCGGGACTGCTGCGGTGGCAGGACCCAGTGCGCTCGCAGGCAGGCGTGGGCGTTGTGGGTGTTCTGCTGGCGTCGATGGCAGTCGCCGCAGGGCTTGGCTTCTGCGCACTGCTCGGCATCGCCTTCAATGCCACCACCCTCCAGATCCTGCCCTTCCTGGCCCTCGGGCTCGGTGTGCAGAACATCTTCCTCATCTCGCACACCTACACAGATGAGGAGAGTATCGGCGAGCACAGGCCTGACGTGAGTGTGTCACAAATGTTACAGTGAAACCTCTTGAATGACAACCTATTTGATCCAAAGTTCTCATGTCTTCCTTCTCCTTGGTGTGAAAGAGGGAATTTAATTTTATATTTTTATGCTTAATGAAAAATATTTGTTAATTTATATTACAATTTAATTTTTAAGTCCACTGCTGAAGAGAAGTAATGCTAGTTGTAAGACTGTCTTGTTTACCAATATGCGAAGTCAAAGAGTCCACACTTGAGCTTTTTTTGTAACTATATTAACAGGTATTGCAAACCTCATTTTGATAAACTGCCAGAGTTCAGGTTCCTCAATGTTTGTATTACAAGGTTTCAATGTAGTATCTAGGAAAAGTTGTGTGAAAAGTTATTGCTACTTACTTTTAATATTGCCAGGCACTTGAAAGTAAAAGACTATTTTTATTTGAAATGTACCTAGCAGGCTGGGAGAATTTTCTTTTTATTCATAATTTGTGACTATAAATTCGTATGTTTACATATGGATTGGTTCCAAAGGTTTTTGGTTAATTTTTGTCCTTATTTTATGCTCAAATCTTCCTTTTATGTTCATTATTGTAAGGAGATAAAAAACACAAGTATTGACAAAGTAGTTCTTGCAGATAGACACATACACATAATGTCAGATGAAAACATTTTCCACATGAATTGTGCATCCACGTGGAAAATGTGTTCATCCGAATTTGTGTGTGTCAAGTGAGTGTTCCTCTGTGAGTAATTGTGTTTACTATCTCCTTTTAATAATGTAATTAGTAGCCGAACAGCCTGTTCCCACCACATCTTCGTCGCGTACTTTTAGTACTTTTAGTAATGGCGGATTGTCACGGTCGAGCTGTTTTTATTTGGTGTGAGGACGGACACGCCGGGTCGGGTTACTGTGACTCTGCCTTATTTAACGATGTACTGGTACCCTGCCGGTAAAGAGAACTGGCCGTGTGGCTTTCCAACTTGAAACAAAATCGGGGACTGCGAGTACGACCTTTTGTCTGATTGTACTTACTTTCACCTTTATACCTGGGCGACTGGTGGCATACGTAAGTTGCTGACCCTACTGTGGCACTTTGGTGACTGGCTGGTGCTGGCACGAGGACCTGGTGCGCTGACGGGTCGGCTGCGGCTCTAGTTGGGTTCCCAGGCTGGTTGCCCCTGATCCAGGGGTTAGCTATGCCAAAAGGGACTTTCTCACCCCCTCAGAAAGGCTTTAATAATGGGGTGAGTTTCCCTTGCGGTTTTCACTGGAGCCTCAACGACGGTAGGGTAGCTGGGAAGGTAAGTTTCTCCAAGTAACGGGCAGCCTGAACTTGTTCCCCGACTAGAACTGCTAAGTACAGTCTGGGTTGGGTTGGGCCCTTGTTTGTACTTGGAGGTGGTAGTTGCCTTTTTATCCCTCTTTTGAGTACCACTCCGACGGGAGTAGGGCATGAGGAAGAGGGACTAATACGAGCCCCAAGAAGTTTTAAGCAGGCGACGTTTGTCCTTCGCTAGGTGTACTTCTGCAAGTTGAGTTTGACAGACTAAAGTTGTACACCGTGCTCCCTTCGTGCCTGGCACCGGGAGTGCAGTGGACACAGAGCACTGGGTTGAATATGGCTGACAACTGCAACCCTTGGGTGTGAGTCCACGAGGGGTCAGGCCCCCAGAACTAGGCAGATACTCCCTCTGGCACCAGAAGCGTGGTGGACGAAGTATAGCCTAGACTGGTTGACTAACCGCCTTGGGGATTGTATTCCTAATGGTTGTGGCTCTACCTTTCTATACGCCGGGGTGTACAGAATGGGTGACCGTCTAATGTGTATGTATTTGACATACAGGCGTCCCTGAAGGGGAGTTTGCAGTCTCGCACTAAGTTACGGAAAATTGAGGTCAAGTAAATATTCCACTGTATCCTGCTTTATCCTTGACGGACCCAATATCTAATTAGGAAGCAGAACAACACACTTGGGATAATACTAGGCAGTTGAATAAAAACATGTTTATTCCTAGGAGGAATAAATTCGGTGGTACGTACTACTGCCTATCAATGGTTGAACAGAAATTAAACCACGGTTGACAGGTTAAGGTGACATGTTTCTAAACTGCATAAGGCAGACTGCTAAGTGGCTATAAAAATAACTCGACTTAACTATCTAAACTTGATGTCGAGAAGGTACTTAAGGAACTTACCACTAACCAGAAGGGCAGTGATTAGTGTTGGTGTTCCTGAAGGGATGAATATATTTACGTGTGGTTGACAACTTCTTCGGGGATTGGCTCTGGAGGATCTCTGGAGGGTGCTGAAGATGTCAACGAAGGCGTTGCTGAGCTTCTGGTAGATCTGGAAGACCTGGATGGCTGTAGAGGGCTACCAGCACACAAGGTGATGTAGCGAGCTGCTGTTGATGTTTCCTTCAGTACCAAGAGGCAGGGAAGGAACAGACTGGTGAATAAGGACCATGCACCTGTATTTATACTTGCCGGTTAGCCCTTGTCCGGGCGGTCGAGGGTGGGGTGGTGTAGCGTCCTTAGGGCGTATGATGTCGCTGGCCGGCCGGAGTTTCAGCTGAGGTGGCACACGAGTCTTTTCCTTGTGCCATCCCTTGGCACGCTGTGGTATTACATGGCCTTGAAATGTCATCTCGGTGGCTCTGTCAACAGCTTATTTATATTTGTGGAAATGAGCTTGCTATTTTACCGTGGGGCGAACAGTACAATTTATTGGTGTCTAATAGCCCCCGCAACAAGGGTATACTCTGTAGACACTTCTGGAATACTTGTGTTGTTAATTATACCCTGTTTGTAGTGATATGAAGGTTCACACTGATGAGGCAAAGTCGTATTAGTAGTTTGAAAAAGACGTTATGTGTCATCTTCATGTAAGTTTGTTCGCCTAGAGATGTTTATTTACCAACTGCCTGTATAAATTAAATAATTTCACATTGGTTGAATAAATGTTTCTATCATTGTTTGTAAAAACTCCATTGAGAAAATAATAACAGTTATAATTATGTATATCAGACCAGATAAAAAAAGGTAACTGAGGGGTATGCCCAGCCATTGAACTGACCCAATCAGAAAACTCTGATTCTTTCTGCTTCTTTCTCTGGGCTGTAATAACAAGATTCACTGTTTCATTATTTGATATACAGGATTTGTTTTCATTATTTTAATTCCATACACATATAGTATTATTTGTAATTGAAAAATAAAGCCTTGTGTGACTTTTTGTTTTAATTCAATATGTCTTTAAATTATTCAGTGGTTTTAATTCTAAGTGTAGTTCATGAAAATCGAAAAATAAAATAATAAATGACATATAACTAGTTTGAATACTTTTTTAATCAGTCATAAGTGACTGAACAAGTTATTGTTTATAGAATTGTAAATTAAACTATCCTGTACATGCTAACCTGGTCACAATTATTTAATCCTCACAGGAGCAGACAGGCGTTGTGTTAAAACGAACTGGGGTCAACATTATCCTCTCGGCACTGAGCAACGTTTGCGCTTTTTTCTCTGCCGCTATCATACCTGTCCCAGCACTGCGAGTGTTCTCGTTACAGGTAAGTAGCCCAGCCTGTATATATCCCATCATTGGTATAGGCTGTTCGTGGTAAGTTGAGCACTTTTGAAAGCCTTTGCATAAGATCTACTTGTATGCACATTATGTATTCTTACACCATATGTAAAATTATTAGAAAAGTTAATAATTTTATAAATTTTCTCATTTGTGTAAGTACAAAAGACAAAAATTAGTCTATTTCATCTTTTAGTCAATGATACATTTGATATGTGGTAGACCTTATATCTCCTTTCACTTAGGAATACAGAATGCTACACCTATTTTTTTGGTTTTGTATGTGTATTGTACATTATGAGCCACATTTATGCAATAAAATTGTACCCTACATGTGTCATTCAGTATACTCAGGGGTGTATGTTTGATGTGGTCTTCGAATGATACTTTACTTGCAATGGGAGTAGGTGATTAAAAGAAAAATTACTTTGCACATACACCACTGCAGAGTTTTGTTACCAAGGAGAATACAAAGAGGATGATGTCAGAAACACACACAAGAACAAACCAAGACCAGATGTTGTCAACAGTTATACATAACAATAATTCCACAAGGGAATTCAGTCAGTTCTACCAAGCTGCATGGAACGAAACAGAACAAGTAACAAGTGAACAGGCAGCAAAGACAAGACAGTGGATATAGATGCATGCATAGAACTCTATATAGACAACCCAACAAATACAACACAGATGAGCACAAAGACAAAGAGCAAGCTCAAAACCTGACAACACAATGAAGACGGTGTAGAGGAACACACATAGTTTCCTTGGCGAATTTGTAATAACGTTTTGGAAACTTGCATCTGTTCGAGTCTTCAGGTCAACTTCTACAAAATGTCATATTTGCAAAGTAATTTTCCATTGCATCATCTATATTTGAATTAGATAGTTAACATTTCTGAGATTTGAAAATAATTTCTTATTTGGTGAAAGTAAAACTAATGTTTCAAAAATCCACATTATAAAATTTACTATTTTCCTTCTAGCGCCATGATAGGAAAAAATTGGAAGCTCTAACTTGTGCATTTCTGTTTTTGGGATGCAAAATTTTTTACAATAATTAGTTTACATGGACAAGATTGTTTGACAAAAATGAAGAAATGCATTTTTAGTATTACGGGTGATAATAAGTTCACAAACATTATTGTATTTAAATTATTTACAGGTCCCATTTACTATTAATACATCCTCTTTTCCACTCCCTTTGGTTCTCAGCCGTCATTATTGTGATGGTTAGACAGTCGTGTTTTTAATTTAATTTAATTTAAAAAAATTAAAAAATTGAATAAAAAACAACATTTTGTGATTGAAGTATGCAAACTTTGAAATTTTATGAATAAAGAATGATAATAGTATGTAATAAAATTAATTTATTCTTTTTCATAAATGTGCACTCACAATCTTAAATGGACTAGACAAGTTGAAAGAAGGAGTCGATTTGAGAGGTTTGAGTGGCTTCTAATAACGAGATCTTTAGAGCCAATGAGGGTAAAACGAGATGAATATGGAGCAGTGCTGGATTGGAAGGGCAGGGGGAAAGGGAGATCCCAGGGTAAACTCACTAACCAGTGGCTTCATTCTGCACAATTCCCACAAGCAAAAATCCGGGATGGACCCCGTCAGGAATCAAGTTTGGTTCACCTTTGTGTGAAGTAAGCTCTCTAGTTGCTACGCCTGAAAGGAGATGCAAAATGGTATTGGAAGCTACTTCACGAAGTCATAACTGTGCCTGCAACTACTAGAATGTGGATCAGTCATGACAACTGTATAACCAGTTTGGTTTTGATAATCTGTTTTTTATTGTTTTGGGACAATGATTGGGTGTCAAAATTAAAAACTTGGGCTCTAAATTTCTATGAGCTGTTCATGGTTAATTGAACACTTTTGAAATCAACCTTTGAAAAGCGTCACTGTTTCTACCTGCTGTATAGTATTTTAATGGCACACTGTTTGGCATGTACCTAGTAAAGTTGGTAACGATGGAGGAAAAGCAATTTAATGCGCTGGAGTTGAATAAAAAGTGTTAGGTATACATTCATGAATGTGGAAGTGATTTACTTTGCTGTCTGTTTTCTTTTGGATACAAATGTAAAAATGAGCAAATTTGTAATATATTTACTTTTGTAATAATTTCACAATTTCACTGGACCAGAGTGATCAGGCCCATGGTAATATTAATTTTATGTATGGTGGATCAATACACAAGTATATCTTAAGCAGGGTTTTCCAAAGTGCTCAGTTTACCATGGAAGAACGCTGCAACTAAATTTTGACTAGTTTTTTGGGATTGAATTACGGTGCTGCAGCTTGAGAAATTATGTATGTTGGTTAGGCGGCGGTGCTCGTGGTGTTCAACCTGGGGGCCAGTCTGCTGGTGTTCCCTGCTCTGGTAAGCTTGGACCTGTGGCGGAGGCGCGCGGGTCGCGTGGACCTGCTGTGCTGCTGCCTACCCGCGCCCGGGGGCAGCTGGCCCTGCGTCTCCTTGCCGCCCCGTCCCACTGCCCCCAGTCCCCGTAAACGCAGGGGCCAGGTCGTCCCAGAGCCACAGAGAAAGCTGCAGACGATAGCACGTGCACTCCCACCGGACCGCCAGCAGACTGTCACAGTGCTGGCCCCTTCTGCCCCAACGCCTCCCCAGACTCCGGTCAGTACACTCCCTCCATCTGCCTTATTTATACTGCAAGTGCCATTTGTTCATGCTTAGTAAATTTCTCCCATTGGAGTTCTGGGGTGCCACAATTGGTAAAGGTACCATGTTACTCCAATACCCAGGCACATTGTCTCAGAGATTTGGCATTAAAATGGTTCCCATGTGTAACCATCTGTAATCATAAGTTCCCGCTTCATAGTGTTTTTGAATGTGTATGTGACAAATTTTATCTTAATGCTAAAACATTATGTTTAATGAATCAGCACAGTAGCCATGTAAACTATATTTAAAACCATTTGTTACCCGCGGCTCCACCCGTGTGCAAAATATAAAAAACAGACCACCAACCAGCGCCTACTCAAATGGTTGGTGGCATATTTTATATATTCCTTAAGAAACTGTTTATTTTTCCGCGATGAAAAGTACCCTGTGTGCTAATCCAAAATATAATCTACCCCAGCCTACGAACATGGTACGTTTGAACTGCCTATAAGAAACACCTCAGTGGCCAAGACCGGTCAATAGGAATTGCCAACCTCTGGATCTGGGGAACACTTTGAAAATCGCATACCTTGGCGACAACCGAACCTTGCACACCTCGACCGACCAGCACACCCACCTCAGGAGCACCCCTAGTGTGCCACCAGTCGAGCCTCAGCCACTACAGCTGCAGGTTAATCGTCACCCAGGTATACCAGTATGAGTGGTACCACTGAAGCATAAAGTAGTGCTCGTGAATCAGACTTTGTTCCCTGCTGGAAGGCGACTCGATCAGTACTGTACAACAGGCCTAGTGTCTGCCAAAATAATTTTGGCCACGTGACGTGCCACTTGCAGAAGGTCGTCACCCGTCAATATCATAAAATACCACATTTTACACTAGTCCAATACAGGGGATTGTTTTTCAGATTTAAATGTAAGATATAACAATACTACCATATTTTAGAAGTATCTTATTTATTTGAGTCAACGACATGTGGAATCGGGGGCATAAGATTGGAGGTTAGAAAGGAGGTAAAGAAATGGTAACATAAATATAGAATTTAAAAACACTGCAGTGAAAGTATCCACACTTTATGTAGTCACATTCAGCTAGCTTCGTTTGGCATTTGTATACATTCTCGCGTAAAAAAACTGCAATATATAAAAGCGGCCAGTACCGCTTCTTTCCATTTGTTTACACACTCACAGGTATTGATTAAATCGATCAATGTGTGGGTAGGGAAATACGGGAAAGAAAATGGTGGACAGGGGAAAAAACCTTGACTTGATACATGAGTCTCAAAACACAATGGCAAGAATATTTTATTGTACTTCGCTTTAAAATGTGGCTACATAAATTTCAAAGTTGAAAGTCTGTATATTTGAATAGAAGTTAAAATTAAATTTGACACGTATCAGGTTTTTCGAAAAGCTACCACAAGTGCATGTTGTCCATTTCAGCTGACAGATAATGTGACCAACCTACACAGTATATGTAAACATTACATTTTCTCGTTTGCAAAGTATTGTGTGTGTGCTTTTTTTTCATCGTTTATATAAGAGTACCTTGTTGATGTTGGTTGTAATATTTTATTGTTAGTTAATTTTTTTTCATTTTTGTTTTAAGCATAGTTGGTTGTAGGTACCATATCAGTGCATTTTCTTGAGTGAAATGCAATATCGGCATGTGTTTACCGCTTCGTAAAACGGCTCATTCTGCCATTTTCCTTAACAGCCATCTGCAATGAAGCGACACAAATATAATTTTCATTTCTAAGTTTGTTGGTTTCAGGAAACGTGCGAAGTAATAATGCAAGGATTTCCTTAAAAAAAAATCACGTGTAAGTTACCGTAATTTGTAAATGATATATATATATATAATACAATATATGAATTATTATCACAATGTTTGAAATACACATGGCCTTAAAAAAAACCACACTTTAAACTCTCTTGTAGTGTGTAAATAATATTTATGTGGCCTTTATCGTAAATCCAACGAGTGGAAGGTTAACTTTGGTCAAAGTATGTGATTGCTGCATCTATACTAACAGCTACATACTGTTGTATCTTTTTTTTTTTTCTATTAAAATTAAAACTTTCGTAGTTATAATAATTTTAATGTTATTTCCGTACAAGCTAAATGTTCCACTGCTTAATCAAAATAATATGCAACTCAAAATGACACACATTCAGAAGAACTTCAAAACTATGCAGACTCAACAGAGGTGTTAAACTGAAAGCCCCCCCCCCCCCCTCCCCCCTGTTCTTATTTCCATCAAAATAAAATAAACAGGGCCCCAACGAACTTGGCAATTATAAAAATAAAACAGGTTGGAATTACAACCTAGCTATAATATCCTACAAAGTCACTGCATTGGGAATTTCAAACAGATTTCAACCAATTTTATTTCAGGGTTCAACTGTAGTTGTATTGTAAAGGGCTTTTTAACGTCCCACGGTTTTATGCTTGAAAGTTTAGCAGGAGGCAGCTTACAGACTAACTTATAACCTAACTTAAATTAACACACACGCCTTACCCGGGATTCAAACCCAGAGCCTCCCACACCCCAGATTGGTATCACACCAACCAACTGCGCCATGGAAGGTTGGCTCAACTGTAGTTAAATTGTGAAGATACATAAACCAATGCAAGGAAATGCAGACTGAGTTGGAAGCTGGGTACATGGCCTTACAGAAACTTGTCACAGAAGAGCAGAAGAAACCACATACACCACATAAACATTGGAGCTGCTGCACTGAAAGTGATATAGATCCCAACATCAAACGTGGATGTAGGATGATCTTTCTCCAAGCATTCTGTGATTGTAAATGATAGAAGAAGATCACTCTTGCCTGGAAACGCAGAACTATTAACAATGGTGGCTCTTTCTTGAACATGTGTGTCTTAATTTTTCTCTCTTTTTTATTCCCGCAAACAAGTTAATGGAAAGTTTTGCTTAGATACCTATTATGGCATACTTTCCATGTGTAATTACAGTGGAACCCTGTATTACAGCCCCTGATTTAAAACTTTCCTGCATTTTACACACACTTTTTTGTCCCAGTATCTGTTTTTACAGCATAAGTTTTCCTCACTTTCCTGCATTTTGTAACATATTTTCCCAGTCCCTCGAAAAGTGTAAAATAGGGGTTCCACAGCATTCTGTTTTATTTTTGTACAGTTTTGTTTTTGCACAGTACTGTTTTTATTTTTGTAGTGGTTGTGATTTTCTGCTGAATTGTTTTGTAAGTGGCATATGTGTATTTTTTTTTTTTGTATTCTTATGTGTAAAACTCTGTTAAGAAGTTTCTGAAGGGACTGAAAAAATAGTACGTATTAACCGGCAAAACTTCTTTAAAGGGTCAAATTACACATGTGCAGATAGAGAAGGTGCACAATTATTCAACTTAGTAGGCAGGAAAACTTTTTAAGTGGGAACTCCTTAACAGGGCTCACTGTATAGCATGTTCAACTTAAAATTATAAAAAAAAAACATATCTATTTTAAGAACATTTTGGTTAAAATTGAAAAATAATTTTTTGTGACGATGAAGACAATATCTTGAATTTTTTATAACAAAATCTTGAATTTTTATATCAAAATACACATAAACATAAAACCACAAAATTTTGGCCATATGTTATAAAAATGCTGTAAGATCATTAATTTTACATCCTACTGTTGGGCTGAGGACTTGCCACGCATTGAAGGCTTTGTTTTCCTTTAAATGGCAATATGTCTGTATTATAAATACATTACAACACGTTTCCAAAGTTCTTCAATCTCTCCCCTTCATTTTGTATTTACATCACGTATTTTTGCCTTTATTTTTGTTTGATTTATATTATTCTCTTACAATGCAGTTTTCTCACTTTTATAGGTACTTTCTTACATCACCAAAAATATTTTCTTGGTATTTTGAAAATTGTGTTGTGGGGGGGGGGGGGGGGGGAGGAAATTATGCGTGTTCTCATTTTTAGGCCACGACTGATGTGCACATAATTTTCAATATCTTAATCATCCATTGTGGTTTGCAGCCTGTAACCAAACCAATGTTGTAAGAAAGGCTCTCTTCTCTATCTGTTTCTCCACCATTCTTCTATCGTACTCCTGCTGCTCTCTGCTATTCACACCAACAGAATTTTCAGTATACACTATCAAGATTTGATCAAAAAAGTTGTGCTACTTAGTATATAAATTAGACACCTCCGAGGTATAGTTTTTCCAGGCAAGTCGAGTTTGAGTCGAGTTTTTTGAAAAACTCGCAACTTCGAGCCGAGTCGAGTTGAGCCAGATGTCTCTGCCAACATCTTAGTACATTTGTTCAAGCACGCACTATTTTACAGTACACTTTTTAATGTGCCGTTGACATACATTTATTATTAGTATTTGATCATTGCCTGTGATGTGATGCTGTAATCGGTTAGTCCTCATCAACAAATCAATGTCGGTTGTGAACAAACTAAGTTATGGTTGCAGTTGGTGGGTTAAAAAGACGTTTTTGGAGTACAGGATGTGGTTGAAATAATATAAAGTCGCCCATTTCATTTTTATAAACATGTTTAAAATAGTTAAGATTACATGAAGGCTGACAAACACATTTCATTCTTTTCAAGCAGTGACCATGACTACGAGCTATTATTGTTTGATGTAGACTATCGATATATCGACCTATCCACATTGAATAAACTACAACAAACTATTTAAGTAAACATGGCAATGGATGATCGTGTTCACAAAGTACACACAGTGGCAATCAATAAATTAAAGAATATAATGTGGAAGCACAAATCCGCTCAAATAAGTTCTAATGTTATATTATTTAGATATTTAAAAATCAGTATCAAAACGTGGTCACTGACGTGCTTATGTGAACATCACTTACAATTATTACTAATTATGAGTTCTCCGTGTTTTAGGTTACTGGCACAACTGTACAACGTTATACAAGAGTTTTTTTTTACCAAAATAAACATAAAATATTAAAAATTCATTACCGAAAGGAAGACGACCCCTTCCTAAAAAAAAATATTTTTGAGGGGAAAATATTTAAACGTGAATTCAAGATTACCTCTGTGAAGTGCTGGAAAAAATTATTTAGGTTGAAGTATTTTTGCATGAATTTATGACAACACTTCAAGAAGAAATGCTATTATATGAATAATATGATGTATTTGATGTACTTTTAAAAAAAAGCTAATTACATGGAATAGATGTGTCTAACCTAGCTGTATGGTAGCGCAGCATTTTTATTAAACTGTAAAACTTTTGCCAGTGTTAAATACCTATTCATGACTTGAGCCATTGTGCTTCCCAGCAAAGCACTTCTGCTTAAAGGCCAAGCTCTTCAACTTTATGCTGGGTGACATCAGATAAGGGGACCCTTGTCAAAGTTGACAGGTACAGTCTCAGCACTACAAAAATACATACAACCATAGAGCATACGTACGATAGGACATATGGTATTTAAGCATGAAAAGTCTTTGTCAAAATCACCTAGGTTTTTAAGTGAAGACAATTCCCGAATTGTAGATGACCCCTCTTTTTTCTATTCCTTTTCTGTCAAAAAACCTCTTCTTCCTTTCGGGTAAATATGGTAATTATGAGCATCTTTAATGTGGCATGTTCGGATTACTAGTTTCAGTATTTGTAGAGCCGGAGCTCGAGTAGTACAAAAAAACTCAACTTGAAACTTGAATTTCGAGTACTTGAAACTTGAATTTCGAGTACTCACAGGTGCCTAATATAAATGTTACATAAATTATGGCTACAGTAGAAATTTTTTTTGTGAGGTGCGAGTAAAAAAAAATTGATTGTAAGTACGTGCTGAGGCATTAGGTTTTTTCTTATTCTTCCCATAAAATTACAGCATTAAACATATTTAGGAATAATACAGAGAATTTATAAATACGGTGTTATTTAATCTCAGGAATTGATCATCATATGCACTTGAAGAACAAGCAGTGCATGTAGCATTTCTTTCATCCTGCCAAAAGTGGGTGAATTTTGGGCAAATACCATTTCACTCAATTCTTTTCATATTAATGCCAGTAGAGAATTTTGGCATAACTGCAACTGTGATTGAAAGAACCAAAGCTGTAGTGAGAGGGTGACAGTAGTTTGGGATATTGCAGGAATGCTGGGTGGGTTCAACGCGTGAACTGCTGACAATGGATGTGGAGAGCGGCAGCCAGCTGAACTGCAGACCGCGTGACTGGTCACTGTCACGGCTGGTGGCCAGCCACTACGCGCCGCTGCTGGTGCGGCCGCGGGTGAAGGCTGCCTGTGCGGCCACGCTGGCTCTCCTGCTGGCAGCGAGTGCGTGGGGCACCACCAAGGTGCGGGACGGCCTCGAGCTGACCGACATTGTGCCCCAGGACACGGATCAGCATGCCTTCCTCTCCGCCCAGGGCCGGTACTTTGGCTTCTACGACATGCACGCCATTACCCAGGGCGACTTTGAGTATCCCACCAACCAGAAGCTGCTTTACGAGTACCACGAGAGCTTCTTACGTGTGCCCAGTGTCATCAAGAACGATGATGGGGGGCTGCCAGACTTCTGGCTCGGCATGTTCCGTGACTGGCTCATAAGTGAGTGGCATTTACTGACACTTAAAATATATTATTGGAAGATGAGTTATGATTTAGTTTTTTGCTGTTATGGCAGGAATAGGTCTCTAGGCTACTGATTACATTATAAAAAGTAGACGGAATGCACAAGTACCATGGGGTGATACTTGTGAATAGACACACACAAACAAAAGCCGTACGAACGGGGATGCACGATCACGCAACGTTTCACTGATGTTTTGTATGCCCTTCCACAGTATAATTTTTTCGGAAGACATCTGCCTATTGAATTTAATTAATATTTTAATAGGAAATATTCCAGTTTTCCTTATAAGAAGCCACTGAAAATGGACTTTGCACCTGGTGAATTTATGTGCTGTTCAATCATGGTGGCTAGCATCAAGGAAAACAGGGATAATCTGGAAAAGTCAGGGAATTTATATAAGTATTTAATAAAAAACAATAATATTTGAACCTAGCACGTCTGCTACATGCCATCTCATAACTCACGATTTTATTGTGGTTTACTCCACCTTTGTTTTATAAGCCTGGCGACAATTTTGTTAGTGTATATGTAATAATAACTATTATTGTACATATTTTTGTGGCTGAACCTTTTTTTGTTGATACATCATCAAGCATTGGCATAGTGGAAAATATGATTTAAACTACAAGTGGAAGATTTTGAAAATAAAATAAAAATTTGAACAGTTTTTATTGGTTTTCATTGAAGAATCTATACATTGTATAGTCTTGTCTTTGTATTATGACTTAGTTTCCAACACCAAGAAAGCTGGTACTTGTTGCCTTCTTCTGTGCCATATTTGTGGCTTTATACTTTTTGAAGTATTTTATAAATGTTATTACATAGGAAAGCATCCATAAATGAAGCCTATGTAATGCCACCCATCAAATAATGTGCAATTTTTTTTGGGAACAGCATAAATATTTATAATTTTTGCAGCATATGTTGGCCAGGGTAATGTAATAGGATACCTGAAAAAGTCAGGGAAATGCCAGAGAATGTGTTATATGGAAACAAGGGAAGGTTCAATATGTCCTAGAGTATCAGGGAAATGTTGTGCGACCGCATGTAAAAGTGTTCGTCCGTGTGTCTGTCTGTCTCTCTGTGTGTGTGGGCGTGTGCATGCGCGTGTGTCCATGAGTACCGCCTTGTGAGTACGTGTGCATTCTGTACACTTTTTATATTATGCTTAGGTATGGTATATTGCAAAGCATTTCAAGTGTTTGACAGCCTTGAAAATGTTTTAATAATAAATTGTTGCTTTCAAATGATTATACACATGTCAAGCTGGTTGGTTCCATGTGTGACACTTTGCAGTCTGTCTGGACTGGCCTCTGCAGCTGGTGAGCGATGACTTTTGCCACCGCTGAGGAAGCTGGTCCAGCCAACAAAATATTTGGATCAAGCAACCATACAAAATATGGGTTAGTTGTCCTACTAAGTAAAGTATTTATGTGCGTGTCTTATCTGGAAGTAGAGACCTGCGACTACTTTCCATTTCAAAATTATTCATAATTAATATCTTAAAACCACATCCTTTGGTTTTCCTGTAAACTTCCACTTGTGCTTGCTGCGAGTAATGCAGTGCTCAGGGATTGTGCTTGCGCATTATTTGACAACAAAGAGGTGTTGTATATGCCCTTACATGATGTCAGTTTATTCAGAAGAGTTGTGTCTAGTGAAATAAATTAACATTTTATTAACAAATCATTTGTGGAAAATGTTCACCTAGTAAAATAAATTTATATTTAATCAAAATTATGACCCCCCCCCTTCACTAATGACCGTATTCCTAGAAACTGTGTGGGGTCGTATCGGTGCGGTTCTTCTTTACACATTTTCCTTTTGTTCCATGTAATGCTCATGCAGAAGTGAAAGTAACTTCTTTTATACTTCCTGCATTCTGCAACATGTTCCTGATTCCTTGAAAAAAAAAAAAAAAATTAAACATGCAGTTTATGTCACGACACAGTAATGTACAGGCTTGTAAAACCAGAATTCGAAGTGTCATGTTCTGTGTTTTGTCCCAGCATGACATCTTCCATCATTTTATGTTGTCAGCATATTGATTTGTGTTTGAAACACATCAGAGTTGCACGCAATCATATCTTGGTGTTTTTTTCCAGTCCACAGTTTGCTGTATATCAACATGACTGGCCTCGGAGAACAGTGGTTGTTGCACAGATGTGTAAGCGAAGTGTTTGTGTGTGGTCCCAGATCTGCAGAAGGCATTCGATCGAGACTGGCGGAGTGGTAGCATCACCCAGGAGCGGTGGTACCGTAACGCCAGCGACGAGGGCATCCTGGCCTACAAGCTTCTGGTACAGACTGGTCACGTTGACAACCCCATCGACAAGTCGCTGGTGAGCCAGATGCGGCTCGTCGATGGGGAGGGCATCATCAACCCCAAGGCTTCTACAACTACCTGAGCGCCTGGGCCTACAACGATGCCCTGGCATACGGAGCCTCGCAAGCCAACTTCAGGCCAGAGCCAAAGGAGTGGTACCATGTGGCTTCTGACTACGAGCTCAAGGTGAGGCTCATGTCTTCCTCCACACAATATAAATTATTGTAATACTTTTTTTTTCAATAATAAGTTAAACCTTCATGCCAAAGCAGCTTTTACACAATGCAAAACAGATTCTGTATGATGTTTTGCATAAGAAACGTCATGAGAAACAAGTCCACTTATAATACGTACAGTAAAAAAACCTCCTTGCACGAGACAAGCTGATGGCTTTGGGGATATGTTAACTAATAATAATTTTTATATATAAATCTTATGAGCACACAGTGTTTTAAAGTGGTGGCTTTTAATTAGAACAGGATATTTCTTGTACTCCTCCAACAATCTCGCAACACTATCTGAACTCTACTCCATTTCAATATGTAGTTCGTCACAATGAATATTTTTCGTCTGATTCCTTCTCACACAGCTATGTATATCCTCAGCTCTTCCACCTATTTCTGTGGTTGCTATATACCGTATTTACCCGAAAGGAAGATGAGGTTTTTTGACAGAAAAGGAATAGAAAAAATGAGGGGTCCTTAGTCTGCTACAGTTCAGGAATCATATTCAATTCAAAACCTAGGCGATTTTGACAAAGGATTTTCATGCTTAAATACTATGTCTCCTATGGTTGTACCTATTTTTGTAGTGCTGAGACTGTACCTGTCAACTAGGGTCCTCTTATCTGATGTCACTAGGCCTTAAAGAGGAAGCGCTTTGCTGGGAAGCAAAATGGCTCAAGTCAGAAATAGGTATATAATACCCATAAAAGTTTTAGTTTCCCAAGAAAAATGCTGCTACCATACAGCCAGGTTAGACACACTTATTTCATTGTGATTAACTTTTCTTTAAAAGTAAATCAAATATATCATAGCATTTCTTCTTGAAGGGTTTGTCATAAATCCATACAAAAATACTTCAACCTAAATAATTTTTCCAGCATTTCATAGGGGTAATCTTAATTTCAGGATTAAATATTTTTCCCTCAAAAATATTTTTTTAGGAAGGGGTCGTCTTAGATTCAGGGTCATATTCCTTTCGGGTAAATACGGCACGTAGTTGGTCACACGACCAGAGCAGAGAACAATGTACCGAATCACTAATTTTGTGCTAAACTCTCTCAAAAAAAAAAAAGGATGTGCTCTTTCTCATGCTTTCGTACAAGATCTGCCTTGAATGAGATATTCACAAAGGGATTTGTTTATGAAAGTGCCACCTTGCACAGGTTTCGTATGTATTTTGCATTGTGTAAGAACTGCTCAATACAAAATAAATAATGCAAATGCAGTTTTCATTTCCAAAAAAATTGTTTTAGTTCACTTTCAGTTACCAAATTTTTATGCTATAAAGTCTGTGATTTATTTCGCATATTCAGAGAAATGCTGTACTAATTCTTGTAAAGTTTGCAGGGGCGAATCATAAGAGCAACTGGAAATTAATATTTTTGTTAAACATTTAGGGGTTCTGGTGGTCTCGGTAATCAGTATTCACATAAATAGTTGCAGAATGCTGGTAGGCCAATTGCTAATAATGACTAGTTCTTGTTTATTCTAGTCATGTGTGTATGTTTTGTATTGCGTTTACAATGCATGTAAGCTCTTAAATACAGTACATTGCAAAATATTGTGTGCTTAGGTAATGATAATACACATCTGCACATTCTCACGGAGATATGCTGAGACATAAACTATACATCTCTTATTACAAGCCTATAGTCATCTTTAATGTAGGTTCGTTATTTAGATGGTTTTGTGAGACATCATAATCCCACCTAAATAGTTTTTATATACAGTAAAACTTTTTTAAGAAGTTACTGGAGGAAATGAAAAATGTTGGCATATTAATCAGAAATTCTTACGAGGGCCAAATTACAATGGTTTAAAGAGCAGGTGAAAAAATACGTAAACTTACTTAGCAGGAAAACTATTCAAAAGGGAAGTTCTTAAAAGTGTTTTAGTGTATATTTATAAATGTTAATTGTTATCACAACTTTGCTTTTATACTTGCCTCTTCAGACTACATTGTTTGAATGTGTGTGAATTGTATGTGGCAGATTCCCAAGTCTGGACCTCTGACGTACGCGCAGATCCCTCTCTACCTTCACGGCCTCAGCGACACGGAGCACATCACGCGTGCTCTGGAGCAGGTGCGCGCGCTCTGCCACAGGTTTGAAGACCGCGGCTTGCCCAACTATCCATCGGGCATCCCCTTCCTCTTCTGGGAGCAGTACCTGGGGCTGCGGCAGGCACTAGGGTTAGCACTGCTGTGCGCGCTGATAGGCGTGTTTGTGGTCATGTGTGTGCTGGTGGTGAACGCGTGGACGGCTTTCCTGGTGGTGTGTGCACTGGCCGCCGTCGTGCTGCAGCTGCTCGGCCTCATGGGCTTTGTGGGCATCAAGCTGAGCGCGGTTCCTGCAGTGCTGCTGGTCGTGGCCGTCGGAGTCGCAGTGCACTTCACCGTACACATGTGCTTTGTAAGTACACACTATCTTCTCCTAGTTAGGGTAAGGAAGGAGGAGGGGGAAGATGAGTAAGTGAATAAAAATGGGACGGCTCTTAACATCAAAGTCTTGAGAGGTGATGAGGGTGAAGCAAGGTGAGTATGGAGCAGCGTCGGAATGTAAGGGTGGGAAAAACAGGAGATCCTCAAGAAAACCTACGGACTAACGGCATCGTCCGGCATGATTCCCACATGCAAAGGGGGAAGATGATAGGGATACACATTCCAACTCACATACACATATACAGTCTGAGGCATTTAAAACAGGCCACCTTAATAAATCGCCCACTTGTAAAGATAGAAGAAAATGGTTCAGACAAACGTCATTTGGGGTGAAAGGGCCATAATTTGACGTTAACAGTTTGGTGTTACGTCGAGGGGTGAAGGAGATATGGGGGTCAACTTCGGTTTTGTAATTGGCATAACATACCTCTGAACAGCTCTTCGCAAGATGAATGCAAACATGTGTCAAACGTACTATAAAGATGAACATTAAACCACATTGTCCCATTTAACAGAAGTTGACCTCCCATATTTCCGTCACCCCTCGGCATACAACACACCTATTTATTAACGTAACATTATAGGGTTAAAACCTCGATTGCCGAAGTGTGAATAAACACTGCGATGCACCCAAATAAAAGATTGCTCATCTGCAGAATCCCCTGAGGGGTCGCACACAAGTCATGGGATAGCTCTTCTGGGGGTACGTCCCACATTGATGGGTGAGAGAACGAGTTGGGAGTTTTGTGGCAAATTTAATGAAGGTGACTTGGGGACTGATACCCTGACAAGCATTTTAAATTTGAGTGTGTGCTCACACACTGCATGTGAACGAGAGAGCTGGGTGGCCTTCAAGTACTGTGATGCAAGCATCGCGGAGATCATGCCCCGGGGAGACTATTCCCTCTTGTGCAGGAAGCCAGCATATATTGTGGGACGAGTGGGAATGCATGAAGGTACAAAATCAAGTACAGCAGATAACACTCCTCGCCGATGGGTTACCTGTGGTTTCGTAGGCAGCGAAGCTCTCCTCCGCTCTGTTGGTTGCGCTGGGGCGGCCGGCTCTAGTTGCGGCGGGGAGGCACTCGTGCTGCTTGATGAGGAGGTAGAATGATGTGCTGGTAAGATTGTGTACTCTGGCATGAGTTCGGAGGATTCTATACCAAATATGGCCATGTCACAATGGATCATTATTAAATATTCAAATGGCAGTCTGTCTGGAACTCTCATGGGTAAAGAAAATAATGACTCACTGTCTTGTGGTTCAGAAGTAGAAACACTATTTATCTCCTCCTCGATGAGTCTTGAGGGCCCATTTGAGATGGTTCTTTTGGTCGCTCTTATGAACTCTGCATGAGGCTATTCTAATGAAAATACTCTGCTATGTAAATGACCAGTTTACGTAACGTGAAGCCGGGTAATACAGCAGTCCTATAGTGTTCATCCGGGCATACAACTATATCCAACGTGTCTTGCCACTTAGCTCCTAGCCATCCACTAGCCCGAAGGGTTATACAGCAGATTACGTAGGCAGTCATAGTACCAGGGTGTAGCGAGTTCCTAGTAAGGGCTCTCCCGAAGATTAGCCAGTGCAATACCCTGAGCATTACTATGGCCAAATTCGGAATACAACGTGGTGTTACTTGTATATTCTGCGTTTGTCTAGTTTTGCGAAGCTGGCGTTACCTTACATACACTTCAAAAGTTAATTATATTGAAATTTAGATTGTTTCTCACTATGCAAAGGACAATAAGGTAACTAATAATTGTGATTAAAACGTCTCTGAACTTTACTTGCTTGGATGTGAAGTTAATTACATTCACGTAATTTAAAGGTGGTTCAATACTACAAAGTGAAATTAAAGTAATTACGTTAAGAGACTTCAACATAAAATTCTTCACTTTGACAACACAAAAATTAATTAACTGTGGAAGTTAATTTAATGAAAGAAAGCAATTTAGGCGAAGTTTGTGATACTTTCGTTTACATTGGATAATTAAATAATAATAATAATGACTAGTTATCAAATAGCCCGAGGAATCCTTACTTACTTAGGGATTGTCCAAAAGGGACCTCGCGGTATGACAAAATTGGGTTCTTTAATCAACTGGCAAAGAGGTGGCCAGGCTAAGGCCTTTTGGAGATGTCTTTATGAGACCATGTTGTCATGACCTTGGGTTACCTGGTAAGGTAAGGGGTAGGAGGGTTAGGTTGACGTGCTGGGGTTTCTAGCAGAAGTGACGTCCGTCTGTCGATGGCGTCCTCTGGAGGGATGGCATTGTAGTGGTTGCTGGTGCAGGACGTCCAACCCTTAGCCAGGATGCCCCGGCCTTACCAGCCTAGAGGCGTAGCAAGACTCTTATCACCGCAGTGGGTGTCGCGACTCGGCTGTCACAGCCTAGGAGGGGGTGAGTGACTCCGATGAGTCACTTCGAACAACTCATGGGCACTCTGAATGGAGCGGGGGGGGGGGGGGAGTTTGGCCCTGCCTCTTAGGGGTAGAGCGTGTGACATCACATACATGGACTCGCCTGTCGCTCGATGCATGGTGTGAAAATCTCAGGATTCAAGGCGCTTGAGTAGGCCATGACACTTCGTTGAGTGGCCCGCTTCCTTCCAGCGGCACAAATTTCAAATGGTGCGCTGTCTCATTAGCGTGCGCTGCAAAGTAGAATGTTGTTACTTTTGGGAGGCTGTTGATGTGATGGCTTTCTGTCAGTTCTGGTTGACTGTAAAAGCTAGGAGCACAAGGTTAGAGGTGTGTTGAGGCTCTGTCAACGTCTGGAAGTTCCGCGTGTTCTGCCTCCATTACCGCCGGAAATTATGGCAGACTTGCCCATGTAGTTTGCCATACTCGGGTGGCGCGAACTCGTTCATTTGGAGTGAGTTTCCTCTAACCACAGCAATGTGTCAACTATCAGTAAAAATATGTTTAGACTTTTAACTATTACATATGTTCTTAAATGCTATGTATGTGATTATTTTCCAACAAGGCAAATATTGCAGAAATTCAACTCAGTTTGTGATATTATTTCATACAGGAAGTATGTTACTAACTTTGTACTTTTCTCACCTGTAATCAATTAAAAAAATTCTGCAATTTTTTTTTGAGATAAGGTTTAATGCTTAAAGTAAATAAAAATTTTTAAAGGCAAAGAAAAAAAAAAAAAAAACTAGTGATGTGGTAATATGAAAAATATGTATTGCGTACAGATTTCAAGTGATCTACTTTTTCGGAAAACTTGGTTGTTGAAAAAGGCAGTGGCAACATATTTATATGCTCATCTGAAGAGTAACTACACAGCCAATTTTTTCTTTAAATTGAAATATTAGGCTTGTATTTTGAACAACGCATGTATAAATAAATTCATTTCTTCTGGTATCTTTTCCTTAGTGAATATTTTGATGCAAACTGGACATTTTTAATAGTTTCTGAAGTTTGCTCAGCTCATAGTAAGCCATGCAGAGGTAATTTTTCTACTTTAATGTGTCCATAAGTTATGGAAGTGAAAATATGAAGGGAGATTCATGTATGAAAGTAGTTAGCATGATTTGTAACACCAATTTTATCACTCATTTTATTTCCACATGCATTTGTTCACATTTTCTATGATGTTAAGAATAAGTAGCCACAACCTCGTCTTTACGAATGGGTGTGCAGGGTGTGTACATGTGTGAATCTCGTCTTCCCTGCAGGGCTTTGTGACTGGCATTGGAGGTCGGAACAGAAGAGTGCAGCTGTCATTGGAGCGAGTTTTCCCACCGGTTGTTCACGGTGCCTTCACACTGCTGATCGGAGTGCTCATGCTAGCGTTTTCGGAGTTTGATTTTATAGTTAGGTAAGAACTGCTCTTTGTCTAGGCAACATGGTACGGCTTTCCGTATCCAAGCAATTATCATTTCAAAATTTAATGAGCGATTATTGAAATATTTACCATTGCATCCATTAAAAAAATTTGCAGTTTAATGTTTTATCTTTCTTGCATGCGTGCTTATACTTTGCTATGTAAATCTTTTATTACACTCAGAAGAGAAAATTTATGCTTATTAAAATATTTTTAAGTAGGATACTGCGTAAATAAAATTTTTTATGAGTTAATTTTTGTTTGCAGGTACTTCTTCTACGTTCTTTTCATTTTAGTTCTAGTAGGACTCATGAATGGACTCGTTTTCTTTCCTGTCGTTCTTTCGTTAATTGGACCTGGTGCTGAGGTAAGTTAGCAACTGGGAATTTTTTTTAGTGTGCTGCTAGATAAACGTCAGAATGTTTTCTCCAAATTAAACATAATATAGTTGTGTAAATAATTTTGTGAGCTAACAAAAGTTGGTGAATCATTGTGATAAATTTTAATCAATATGCTATTATAATAAAATATACATATGTGTACACTTTTCAGTTATCTCCCCCCTCCCCTCCCCTTTAGTGAAGTGTTGTAGCGAGTGTACGTGCTCTCCAGGTAGAGCCATACGACCACACAGATCGCATCCCCACCCCCTCGCCTCCTCCGTCACCAGTGCGGGTGCGATCGGGCACGTGCCGGGTGAGCAAGGTAGCCCCGCCGCGGAGGGGCCATTGCAACCGCCTGCACGCCGAGCCGTCCCTCACCACCATCACAGAGGAGGGCAACTCCTGGCAGTCGTCTCACTCCCACTCCACCCATGAGATTGTGGTCCAGCCAGAACTGGTCGTCGAGACGACCACCTACACTCCTAACGCTCAGGTACCTACCTTTCTTCACAGTAAACTCTCAGTATAAAGTACTTTTCACTTTTACCATTTTGGTCTTCATGGAAAAACTGCTAAAGCTGGCAGTGGTTTGTTGGAAATGTGTTTCTTCACAAGGTCTCATGTCGAGAAGGCGCCTGCACCAAAGGATATTAGTGAGATTGATCCAAACAGGATAATCGGTTGGAAGACTTTTCCAGTTCATGAGGGCAAGGCAGACAATACTGCTGTAATTAGTGTTTTTGGTAATTCATCTTGTGTATTCACGTAAGAAGATGAAGATGGAACTTGGTTATTAGATTTGGTTGTATCGGAAATTTATTTTTCTATGAAAAGGACACATGCATCAGATGAGGTCTGTTAGTGTTTTCAAGACAATCACGCACATTATAAACACCATTTCAGAGCACTCTGAAATGGCTAAAAAGTAAACAGCTTTTTCAAAGTGCTTTATCTCGAAATATACATGTCAGATACAAAACTACTCAAGGGTCCTGTATGGAACTTTTCTACGGAATTTCCACCAATAAAATTGAAGCTTATGGTTCAGGGGTTCGAAAGGTATGCTGTGCCAACCAATGCCGCGTTTTCTCTTTGGTATAGGAGAAAAATTAGTTTTTCCACAAATTAATTGGATGTGTATACCTGAATATAAGACATATTTTAATTTGATCCAGATGAAAAATTAATTTATCTACCTACACATTATTTGGACATATAATTTAGCAGAATTTTATCTCTTAGCAGTGCAATAAGGGTTTTATATATATATAAAATTTTATTTAAGTGTTTCAAAAAGTTCTTAAATAAACTATATTATTTTTAGATGAAAAGCTTGGCAATGAAATTGAATTAAAAACACTGTTACATCCACCAGTGCATTCGGGGGAGGCTGGCAGTGTCAGTAGTGGTATTTGTAAATTTGTAATGTTCACCTCACGTTCCAGACCACGACTCAAGCGAGCGACAGTGCGTCTTCATCTCAGAGCTCTACACCGCCCCCGTCTGGCCACTCTGTCACCACCAAGGTCACTGCAACAGCCCACGTCAAGGTGGAGGTTCACACTCCACTGCCAGGTGAGCATCACAATATCTAATAAACCTTCACTTTATTGAAACCTTCACCCGCCTCCTCCCTACTCTCCCTAAGTGCTGGTTTTGTCCAGAACAACAAAAATTTTTGATTCTTGCTACAGTACTAGAGTTGTTAGAGCACTACCACCTTTAAGCAATAGCTCAGAACTCAGATCCCGGGAATCAGCTCAACAATTTGTAACAAAATCCAGGCATCCGCCAGGCCTCAACATAAGATAGGGCAACCATAGCTCCTAACCACACTCATCAGCTATACTGGCAATTTTTAAATTTTCCCACCCCATCCCAGTTTGCCACTCACCCTCTAGGTTTACTGCTAACAGCACTCTTACACCATAATGCAGTGTCCTGCAATTTGCCACCTGATTAAGTTGGCTTATCCGGCGAAACCTCATCACGCAACCACGTGGAACTCTTTATTAAATTTTTTTTTTTTAACGAGGTTTCACTTTACAACTAGTTTAAATCTTTTTGCGAAAGTTGAGGGTCACAAGTTGTAGCCACATAGCCTTGTGAAAATTAAATTTACAATGATTGTTTCAGGCTCGATGGACAGAGAAGCTGGGAGCAGCGGCACAAGCAGGTCTCGGCAGAGCAGAGGCAGCCGGGACTCTGGCTCGGAGTCGGACAGTGCGGGTCGGAACAGCTCGTAGTGGCACTCTTCCCCCCTACCCCCTCCCATGTTACCAGAGAAACCAAGCAGTATAAAGCAGCAACTCAGTACCTGTCCTCGCTCGTCAGTACAAGCCCAGGAAAGGCCACGCTTGTGGCCGGGCAACAGACACAAAATCAGCTGTCAACATTCTGTCCTCTTCCAAGTGTTTTACACCTCTTGCAGAACTGACTGGTGGTAATTCCACTACAAATCCTCTGCAACTTTCATTGCATCACAAAGCATGATTGCAGCAATGTGCGTAGAGATTTGACAAATTCACTCAGTGGGTAAGTCTCACTGCTGTCAGAAATCTCCTCTAATTGTAGTTGCTAGACATGGATGGGTTCCATGTCTTTTTTTCAGTTTCCTGTACTGTGCTGAAAATTCACACTTATTTTACAGTTTTTTCCAGTGATACATGTGCATAAATATATATTTTATTTCTTTTACCTCCACTCTTCAAACAAAACTAGAAGCAATTTTTTATTTGTCGGGAGAAATTTCACATTTTCTTAGGTTAGAATTTATTTTTTTGAGCTTGGTTCTTATGCTAACACTTGGAGCCAATTCATGTCACATGAGCAACTACATTACATGTTCAGTTATGATTTGGGACGTGTGGAACATTTTTCATTACCCAATGATTTCTGGATATTCTTCAGATGGTGACACACAGTGTATTTTTTGTGTCTGTTGCCTGGCTGTGTTCATACCGTAGTTGATTCTAAAAATGCTACTTACAGTCATTGTGCATTACAACATTTCAGGTCATAAGCAAATGTGTGCTTGTGTATGTGGTTCTCAGTTAACTGAACTCAGACATCTCAAAGCTCTGATTATCTATTACTTTTCATTTTCTTCCAGTTACGTACTACATATCTTACTACAATAGTTCAAAGTTAATGATGCCACTGGCAATGCCATTAGTAGCCACACTGTGTGTTGATATTCCAATTATTATATATATTTTTTACTCTAACTTCTATAAAACCAACATGCAAGGCAAAACCTCAATTTTACAATCTCAGCTACGCTTTTTTTGTAAAAACATAAATTTTTCATGTACCTCCATTTTTCTTATATTAAGAGCATATTTAATTCCTTCCAGCTACACTCAAATTCATTATGGTTTCACTTGTTTTATAATTTATTTTAATTTACGAGTTTAACAAAAATTTGACATTATTCTATAAAGCTCATCCATGCACATTAAGAGTGCAGTCATCTGTGCAGAACATAGTTTTGTGTGAAAGTGAAAGTTTCAGCCCCGATATTGTTTGGCACTGGGGAAAAAGTTACAGTATCTACAGAAAGATTATAGATCACAAGATAACTTAAAACAGAAATTATAAGAACTAAAATTTGTCCGCTGAAATCAATGAACCTATCAGTATACACAGGGTAACAAACTTACTGCTTAGGGTACTTAAAGAAATGAAAAACCTACCCTTCGTGAGTTCTTAAAGGGTCTTCAAATTTGATTGTTTCAGTTCATTTGTACGTCCTTGAATTACAGCACCTTGCATTCATCCCTAGAAAAGTAGAATAAGTACATATTCTAGTTGCAGGGACCACCACTTTATACATTACAGTTTCAACCTGTCACCTTTCATTACAACTTGCCAAAATAGCTACAGTACAGCTTCCTGGTAAGAATTTATGTTAAAACCCAACATGCAGTTTATGGCAGGGATTACATTGAAATGTTGATATTAAAAGTGTTCACTTAATTGCGAACAGACATTTTTCTAAAAATTCTGTATAGTTGTTTGTACTCTTAGTCTACTGCTGTGACTGGAATTATCAATTTCAAAGTACTCATAATTTACGTTATTAAATTTTTTTGTAGTTGTCCTCGACAGAAATGAATTGAGGTTTCATTTGTAATGTGGGTAAGTAAGAAATTACTTTACGAGAAATTTTAGGTTGCTGTTGTGTTGGGATACGTGGCCGCCAAATGATGTGATGCGTGTCTTAACATTACAGCTTTTGATTACAATTTTATTGTCGATTCACTTTTACTCAAAAATACATACATGTAACCTACACAAGAATGCGAGTGAAATTACTAGTACTGTAGTATGGAAATGTTATCTTCACTTGCTGTCTGAGTAATTTGACATTACTGTGTACTAGCTGTGACTGTCACAGGGTACAAATATCACCTTTACTGTGTTTCATATTCATCCAGCAGTCAAATAAAATGTGTGACCACTGTCTGTTGGTGTGTTAACATCTTGTAAAGTAATTTTTGTGCCCTGGAATAAGTATCATATAAAAATGATAATTTAATATTATTTTTACAATATACTTACACTCACTTAACTTTGCAATCATCAGGCTCATTCAAATTAAAATATTTCAAGTATGTGTTGTAGTGCATAAAAAACTGTGATTATTGTATTATTAGGTATATTTTTAATGGTACGATAATACTAGCAGAAGTGATCTTACATTCAAGTATTGCAGTTAGTTCTTCTAAATTCCTCATGGTTATGGCCAAAATGTACACTTTGTGCTAACAACATGAATTACTAACCTATAAAAAGACTTGTTCAAATCTGTACTAGCTTACTAGTTGATGTTGCTTATTTTTGAAATTGTTCATAATATTACTTAAGTCTAACTGCAGTATTTATTTCAAGTTTTTATGAAAACCTCTTTATCACAATTATTGTACAAAGCCCTTTGGGAAGATGTGCTCATTATATCAGTCACTAAACTAATTTAACTGAGACATGATTGTTTGTCACCAGTGACCATTTTGGAGTTATTTTTGATACATTAACTAAACCCAAGTTTCAGCAACTTTGAATCACTAAAAGTAATGGAATGCTGTAAGAATACTTTTAGAAGCAACTACAGTTAGTTAAGGTCATGAAGAACATATGATTTATGTACAAAAATAATAATAATTCAAGTGTTTGTGTCGCTTGTGATTTATGAATTTACACTTGCTCACAACAGCATTTATTTAATACCTCTGTAATAATGAATATTTATAAATCAAACTGAGTACGTATAGATGTGTATATTTCCCTTGTATATTTATGTCGTGTAGCTGTGTAAAGTTGCATAAATTATTTAAGTAATTTTTTGTACAAATCAATTGTGGAAGAAGTTTGCGGCACTCCAACTTAATTGAAAAAGTAATGGGTGTTTTGTAAATAGTGTAAATGACTTTTTCCAAGAGCATAAGTTGTGTAATTACTCTATTGTACATGAACATGTAAGTTGTAATTAATGTGTTCATAGTTTATCATTAAAAAGTTTTTGAAACTGCAACGACATATATACCTCTGAATCAAAAGGTCGGAATAGCATGTAGAATATTTTAGCAAGCGAAAATAACACTTATTTATTGTATGAAATCTTTTGTCAATATTTTTAAAATAAAGACTATATCTTATAATTATACCTGTCTTGTTTATTACTAGTGCTCCAGTTTAGTTTTAACTCCTACTGCTGCGGCAAACAGACGACGGCTGGTGGAAACTGGGGGCAAAACAGTGTAAGAAAAACGGGAGTCGATGCAGAAATTTTTAATTGGGTCTCCGTAATAATGGTTTTATTTTTCATCAAATCTAGTTTTTTAGAAACTTTATTTCGGTTTTATTTTGCTGTTATACTTTTTGGTGTGTAACTTTCCGAATAATGTCCCAGCGCCAAGTGTAAACTAAATTTGATGAAAAATAAAACCATTATTACGGACCCAATTAAAAACTACGCGAGAATTCGCAGAAAAAGACGTCTCGGAATCAACATTGGATGTAGGTAACCATAACAATTTGAAAGCAAATACTGCAAATTGTAGATATTCAGCTATGATACTACCAAATCTGATCTCCAAGATCAAACTTCATCTTGTTACGCGAGGACAGCGACGCGTTACCAAACACACTAATGTCAGCAGTATTGTCCATGTTCCCTTCATGAACTCGAGAAGTCTTCCAACATATTGTATCACGAGTATCTATGTCACTAATTTCCTTAGGAGCAGGATCCTTTCAATGCTGGGGCTTTCTAAATGAATGGTACAGAAATAACAAAATATAACTTTCTTCTATATCAACAATTTTATCAGTCCATCACCTGTCCTCTTTATTAACATCCTTTGAAAATGACTAAATGTTACAGGATACCTTGCTATAGGCTGTTAACGGTAAAGTTACACAAAACTCTATCATCATGCCTGTATAGGCTGGCCTGAGGAGGCCTGAGATTCAAACGGATTAGAGTATCGCTGTAGCACTTGCCGCTAATAACACACGAGTTTTTGTAATGAGATTACGTGTCCCGGCTGAGGCATAAACCGCATCCGAACCACGACGTGCAGTGAGCCCTATCACCACCTATGTATAGGGTGGTCAGACGAATGCGTCTATACCCGAGATGGCCTACCAGTGCGAGAGATGCCAACGAAAACACATCTCTCACTCCTGCAGACTCAAGCAATCCCGGATACAGCCCGGAACAGCACCCGGCCATCCAGCAACCGGTAGAGAAGACGACATACAGATTACTGACTTTGCTAGTCGCTCACACGAAGACCCAGTAGCGTTCGCGCAGGAATGCGAAAAAGAATTCAAAGTAACGAACCTGCCAACAAAACAATGGGTCAACAGGGCCCAACTACATTTGAAGGGCCTCGCCTTACATGGTGGAAAAGATACTGAGAATTAACGGACTGGAAGCAGTTCAGTGTTCGGATAGCGGCAGCATTCACTGGCGAGGGTGGTGTTGGCTACACTAACGATGCAGTTTTATAGCCAGACCCAGGTACTCGACGAAGAAGTGGAAATATTCATACGAAGGAAGGAACAAATGGTTCAACGTGTGTTCCCCGGAGTAGATGAGGCTAGTGCTGTTCGTTCCATCAGTCAAATGTTACTGCCGAATCTCAGGAATGTACTTCTGATGGCTAGACCCACCACCTTGGACGAATTAGTTGATCGAGCCCCAAGAAGCACAGCAAAACTTTGCAGCACAGGCGAGTCTCGAAAAACCAGTATCAGCCAAGGTCACTGATGTACGAGCACCACCAGCTGCGTCCCTTAAAGGCGTACCAACCTCAACCCCTCGCATGGCATTCGTACCCAAATGTTGGTTATGTCCGGAGAACCACTGTAACAAGAGCTGTCGTTCCACCAAACCAAGTTGACAAAACACAGTCAAATATCCCAACATCCAGCTGGAAAACCAACTCCTGGAATCAAGCTGGGAAATGCTGACATTGGGGTACGAAGTGGGACATCACCCCTGGTGTACAAGGGCCCATCCTCCAGGGATTAGGTGAGGAAGTACCGATCCCCATAGCCCCCCCACATAGAGGTGGAAATAAATAACGACAGAGTACTCGCCTTACTTGACTCGGCAGCCACTGGAAGTTTTATCAGGAGGAATTTGTTAACACCAAACCAGCTTGCCGAACTAAGACCACAAACCAAAGTAGTACGAATGGCACAGTCCGACTCCACCCTGAAAGTAACTGGCAGAATTACCCTGAATATAAAAATTCAAAGTATTACTACACCGATGGAATTTATCGTATCACCAACCATGTCCGAATCAGTAATACTAGGGTGCCCGTGACTCATCCGCCATCAATGCATTCTAGATCACGGACAACGAAGAGCCTATCTGGGAGAAAAAAACCAGACTACTGTAAACTGGGATCAAAACCCAGATGAAATCCCGCCAATGCCCATCGACCCAATGAGCATTAACCACGAGCTCGAAGAACCAGAGTTCTACCAACTAAAAGCAGTACTGGATGAGCACGCTCAAGCATTCGGACAAGGACTGCTATGACAAACATGTTCCATAAAACATGAAATATGGCCTAAAACATTCCAGTCTACAACTGTCCCTACTGAGTGCCAGCCCCCCGCTGTGACATCATGGAGCAGATCAATGACATGAAGGACCAGGCGATTGTGGAGTCATCAAATTCCCCATATAACTCACACGTGGTCCTCATACCTAAGAAAGATAGGAAATTGCGATTTTGCATAAATTACAAATCGCTAAATGAAGTCACCCACCCAATCGCTCCCCCAGCTATAGATTTGTCTCATACCTTACAAGATATTGGAAAGGCCAAAATGTCTAGATACTGGCAGATTGCGGTCCACCCGGACAGTCGCAAATATACGGCATTTACAACACCCGAGGGTGAAACCCTTCAGTTTCGGGTCATGCACTTTGGCTTGAAATACGCCCCTGCAACATTCCAACGGTTAATGTCTGCGGAAGTATTAACAGGTTACATCGGCGAGTTCTGTTTCGCCTATCTCCATGATGTAATAATATATTCCAGTAGATGGGAGGAACATCTAAGCCATCTGCAACGAGTATTGGAAAGACTCGAATTACATGGAATGACTTGCAAGCTGTCAAAAAGCTTCTTCAGCATGTTGTCAATAGATTATCTGGGACACGTCGTCTCACCAGAGGGAAACTTCCCGCAACACAGTTCAATATGAGCAATTGAAAAAGCGGAAGAACCTTCAAATAAGCGGAAGCTACGACAGTTCCTGGGTCTATGAAATTGGATACGAGTCTTTGTTCCAAATATTGCGGAATATATGGCACCGCTACACCCACTCCTCGAGAAAGATACCCGTTGGCGATGGGGCCCGGAACAACAAACGAGCATTTTCCTACTTGAACAACTTCAAGAATATCCACCAACTCCATCGACCAATAGGAGACAAGCCCTTAATACTACAAACGGACGCGTGTCAGAACAGCCTGGACACAGTATTATACCAGCAAGATGTAGGACAACCCCATGTGATAGCGTATGCATCGACTCGCTTAAAAGAGACTGAGCAGCGCTACCACATCAATAAGCAGGAGTGTCTGGCCGTTATCTGAGCCGTGAAAAAATACAGGTATTATCTCGAAGGGCAACACTTCATTCTACTAACCGACTCTAAAGCCCTAAAATGGCTACACGAGTCCCAGAATTCGAAGGCCAAGCTTGGCTGGTGGGACATGTTCCTTACTGACTTCAACTTCGAGGTCCAGCATTGCCCAGGTAAGATGAACGATCTGCCAAACGCCCTGTCTCGATCTCCGACATTGGAGGAAAAGTCTGAGGAAGAAGAAGATGGAAAATGCCCCCCCCCCCCCCCCCCAACAGGTCGAAAGAAGCCCAGAAGAACAAATCAAACATCTTCAGCTCCAAAAAAACTGCCAACAAATAACTTTGAGCCAGCAGGAGGACCTCGACATCTGATGTCTACTACGGGAACAGCCCCAACGGTTTGCGCTACGGCATGACGTTGTGTTGACGAGTAGCGGGCAACCCAATACACAGTGGAAGATCTGGGTTCCACCGTAACTACATGCTGATATATGCCAGCACCATCACGACCATCCCCCAGCTGGTCACCCGGGTACTAGGGAAACCCTGCTGGATATTTAAAAAAAACCTGTTACAATTGGGATGGAATAAGCTGCGATGTCCGGCAGTACATCAGCAACTGCATCACGTGCTGCTGCGGCAAAGCCTACCCAGTTTCTTCTCCTACTGCAAACTCACGGAGACCCACGTCACCGCCGACTTGATGGGGCCCGTATCCATGTAGCACATTCGCACTAAGTCAGTGCTCATGGGGGAGAAACAGCGACGCCACAACCACTAGAAACACCTTCACACCGGGAGGCACGACAGACTCAGGTTGCTTCTCACCATTCGCACTAAGTCAGTGTGCTGTGACCGTAGCCTGAAGTTTTGCCGTTCATCCTAGTGCGAATGCACAACCAGTAGACACTTGGCAGCCCCCACGGCTCCGCGTCCCTGATCAGCCCGCATACTGTGGGGAATCAGTGGGGACTCATCGAGCTTGTGCCGGCAAGTCACTAATTCGGTTACACTGTCAACCTTCCTCTCTAAGTACATCGCGCAGACTATAGAACTGTTTGCTCTATGCCTCACGAGAAGAAGAGCGGTAGAAAACGTAGGGAACAATATCTGGCTCACTATGCTCTCAAGCCGTGGTTCGCACTGCCACATCCTACGCAGGAGAGACAGGTGGAACGGGACCGTGCCGCCCAACTTATATGTCAAGCAGTCGCGCCTGCTCTGGTTCTGACACCCACACTTCCAGTAGCATTCACCATGAATTATCCAGAATCACAACTACTCATTACCTCAGTCCCAGTCTGAAGTAAAAAGCGGATGAGAATCCCCCTGAATAAATAGTGTGTGTACATTTTCACTAGTTCCTATGCGCCACAAATTCAAAGCTTTCTAACCACTAGCTTCTCTCGAAACCAGAAGTTCTTAAGACACACTCAGCCTGAGCAAGGCTGAGATAGTATTCGCAATGTCGGAACTAGACCAGGAATACTCGTGGAACAATCCAGGTCGATTGGCCTACAGCTAGATACAAACCCGGGACTCCAGATCATCTATCCACTGATTACCTCAGTCCCAGTCTGTAGTAAAGACTGGACCCAGGAGGGCTCGAGTATACACGGCACGTTCAGGGGAGTACGCTACTGTGTGTGTTGATTATTTTTGAAATGCCTTACAATTCAAAAGGTATAACTAGCCAAGTAGGCAGATTAGCCCGTCTGGCCTTGCAAAGAGAGTTAGACGCACTAAATAATCCAGTGAACACTCCAGCCAACCGTGATGTATTTGAAACTACAAACATTATTGAACTACTATTTGGCATTGTGATAACTCCAAGTGACGAACTTCCACTCTTCTCTGAGGCAAGACAGGGATTCCTTACCAGGCATAGGCTGGTCCTGACATAACCTCGATTATATTGACACCCCAGATACACAAGGGTTTTGTTTTGAACCAACCCCGCCACCTTACAATTGCATTCCTGTACAAGAACCCGCTGTTACTTGCATAGTTCACATAGCTAAAAGGAAAGGTATTAAAAATTTGCATACTTCCCAAACCCACCACTACGGGTACGCTAGTGTCAGTTACACAGGGCTTCATCCCTTCAGGGGAACCAACAGGACCAGAACCCTATCGGCACAGCGTAAACTCAGAAATGTCCTATTAATTTCTGGCTGGGCTTTGCATAGGCATATTTCAGTTGTTTTCCCCTTATTTAACCCAAGACAACTGGCGTCAGGACTTTTGATGAGCTTTACAGTAGGCTGGGCCGTACTCCCTGGGAGGAAAACATACGTGGTCAAACTTACCTTGGGGTTTGATTCCCCTCTTTCAATTAAAGTCTCTCCTTCTAAACAGTGTCACCCCACCTCTTCCAGGAAGGGAAGGTCCATGACCCAACCAGGCAATCAATGTAGTCAGTCTATAGACACTCCGGGAGAGAACCAGAGTTTTAAACTAATAGGAGGGAATCAATGCTTACCCATTTGATAGTTTCACCAGGTAGAGGTAGAAACCAGGAGTAGCCGCCCCAGTAGTAAAGGAAAAGGAGCATATTTTATTTTAGATTTCGAATTAAAATAAAATACCCTTTAAAATCACATCAAATGATATAGAAGGAACCAGAATGAGATGATGGCACCCAATAATACAATCATCTGGTAGTGTCTGATCTAACATTTGGCTAGAGGCGACATTGGGGCACCCCACTCTGTTCTCCAAGTTGGTTGTGAGTGGCTCTTATGGTTGTAGAGACATCATCTGCCAACAACACTACAAAATTGACATCATGACTCTTTTGTCATGGCAGTCTCTATGACTGATCGGGAGTTCCACTACCTTACTGATACACAAGCAACTAATTTTTTTTATTATGGCAACAGAGTCTTACAGCCTCAAATATGTATCAGTCCAGAGTCCAACCAAAACACATACTGCTGGCTTCATAATTTGGACGAAGTCTGTAAGGCTGCAAATAATTCTGTATAATATAATAATAAATGCGTATGGGGGGTGGACCCAGGGCGAGGCAACACCCTCCAAGTGACAGGCTTTCCAGCTGGGACCTGTAGGTGCCCATCATCCCTGAACATGACATGAAATGAGACCCTAGGATGGAGCAGCGCGGGGAAAACAGGAGTACCCCGAGAAAATCCGCCGGCAAGCGGCATCGTCCAGCACGATTCCCACATGCGAAAATCTGGGAGCGAATTCGCCGGGAATCGAACCAGGATCGCCTTGGTGGGAGGCGAGTGCGCTAGCCACTACGCCACTGCTGCCCCGAATAATTCTGTATGATCCACTCCAACTAGTCGAGAGTTAGGGAACCTCTGTTCCCATATAGTGACAGCACTGCCATCCAGTGGCATACGAAAGCTCAGCAGAGTTAGCACAGTGAAGGAAGTTCTGGCCAACTTGGAAGAAGAGAAATGGGGGGGGGGGGGGGGGGGGGGGGGAGGGTGTTTTCTTGAGAGAGAAGGTGCTAGGCAAGGGACCAGTTTTCTAAGCTTCCATGCACAGTTTACACAGGTTAACAAATTTTTTGTGGTACATTACTTTACGAACCAAGCTAGAGGATAGAAGCAGCAGCAGTGAATGAGAGGAGGGAGTTAGAAAACAGTATTTTTACATTTTTTTCCAACATGTCGTGTATTAGGAATAGCTGAATTATAATACAGACTTGCATTATTTTTTTCTAATACCAACATAAATATCCCTTGGAATTACTGTATAATCTCTATGTGAATACTTGGTGTTACATAAGACTAAAATAAAAATAGAATAAATACTGAGTGCACACAGAAAAATCATAAGTACACATACAGCTCAAAATTATTTTATTTAAAAATGCATCACAAATCACAATCAATAAATCACATTTTCAAATATTTACATAATATATGCAAACCTGAAGAAACTCAACATAATTGGCCTTGCTACCTTACTGCAATTCCTTAGTTACAGCATATTTCTTATCAAAAACATTATTGTATGGTTTTTACTTTATACATTCTTCAATATGCATCCAAACTCCTGTTTAACAACATTTTATTCTACAATTCTTGGTTTTTTTGTAAGCACAGAACATAGTGATGCGAAATGTTACAAAATCATGTGTTTTTTTCTTCACATAAAACAATTAAATTCCTATCAACGTGAAACAGTTCATCTGTGTTTCATTATATAATCATTACTAATACATATTTGCCACACATTACAATGTAAAAGGAAGACAGAAAATGTAAGTACTTATGTTATTTGTCTCCATTTTACAATGCAATTAGTAACCTAGCATCCTACTATTTCTGCCGTATTTGCTACACTGTTATTATTTATAGTTTCACATCTTAGCAAAGACATAACATTTTTACCTAGCAAATTCTGTTTTTTAATATTTTCAATTTTTCAGATTACAATTTCATCACCGACTTGCTCTTAATACTAACAAGGCGAGCTGAAAGCACTTCAGCACCTTTGTGGTGCAATAACAAGGACAAAACAGGAAGGAATGTTGGTTACACTTGTTAAACTGTACCACATCAAGCAGCGGGGGTCAACAGAAACCCTACGAAATAGGGAGTTGGTAATGAAAGGCCCGAGTTCAAAAATGTGTGGTTGTTCCTGCTAAAAGAACAAAACTGAGAAGATGGAACTCTGCATTATGTTTGACCAATACATAACACACAGTGTTTGCATCTGACTATTCAACCTTAGCTACAAACATTGTCATCTAATAAACCTTTATAGAAATTGATAATTCCAACACTGAGCTCCCTGTGTTAAATGATTTCATTGTTTACATATTAATTAAATTATTTGTTACCATAATTGCTAAGCTAGACCCAGTAACCAACCATCTCAGTTAAGCCCACAGTTAGCTAACTTAAGATGTATCCCAATAGTCTGCCAGCAATAACAATATGTTAGACAGTAATAATGGAATAAATAGTCCAAATTGGAAGCCAAATACTATTTTAACTCTCCTCCTCCACCCTGCATCTGAGATTAAACCACACAATAACAGATGTCTTTTCCAGCCAAGAAACCACAGGGCTTGGGGCCCAATAGTTCCCTGAAACTCCATGCAGCCTGTGTGCACCATTTATCCCTTGAGTGAAATAGCATTCTAGCATGTTTTCCCACTTGGACTCATTCGGTGATAAAGGCACAAATGCACCAAAGTTGAAATAAAATTCCAGTTTTGTATTCTGAAATTGTTTTATATAATTATTCAATGCCAATTTACATATTTTCTTAAAGGTTATTATATTGTAATATTTTTCTGTTAAGTGTTTTATGTTATCTTTTCAATGCTTAATATTTCATAAATTTGTTTTAGTCTGTTAATGCGTAATTTCTTTTTTTCATAAATTTGGCGCCAGCCTGGGCTGCCATCATGTTAATCAGTCTGACACAAGTTAACATTGAGGGTGGATATGCCGCCGGCAAATCCCCGGGCCCTCAACTTTTTTGCTCCAATCATTTGGTATTCAATAGTTAATAGTTTAGTAAGGAACCTTAGAAGCTTATTTTTGCATTATTGCCTGGGAAAATAATGTCCTTCATCTCTGCAGGCTCATGTGCCCCAGGGGCACGATTCTTAGAATGTGTAATGAGCCCAGGGCTCACTTTCCCTGCCATGACAAGTAACCATTACACAACAGCTGCTAGCTTGTAAATGCCTTTCAGGAGGGTATTACGACAAAGGATATTATATGTGTGAGAAATGAATTTGCAATATTCCACGGAATCTCAGCTGGTGTTTAGCGCTGTACCATCTTACAGCCTTCCTGCAATCCATATGTAAGTATTGTTCACACAATTTACAGTCTTCAGGCATGTGAGGTGGCCTGTAAAAACCTCACTTTGTATCTACTGATGTTCAGAGGGGGCCAACATCCTCATTAAGTAGGCATGAAAGTGAGTAAAATAATCGCAATATACTCTTAACTACACAAGCAGACACTCCAGGGAAGCCTCGTGGGTAGATGTCCAACAGCCCTCTCACATCTCGTGCTCTACAGCTTCAGCGCCGTTAAACCTTGCATGTTCCAATTAAAATTTCTCCAATTCCAACACGAACTGCTTCTCCCACCCCTGGAGCCCCGTACCATGTTAAAATGTACTATATTTGTGAACACAGGTACGTTTTTAGAAACTATTTAAGTGAATTAACTGTTGCAATTTCAAACACAGATTTCAACGTGCTACACCTTTATTTGTGGGAATAAATTTTAGCATGACACGTAATGATTATGTTGTAAAACACAATTTAAAAAATTGAATTTTCTTAAAGAAAAATACTTTTTTACCTCAACTTGGCTTTTTACTACTGTTCTCAAAATTTGAAACATGACAGTTTTTATTGCCAATCACTGTTTAATGTACATCTTTCTTATGATGGCGATACTTTAAAAGATATGTATGGATGTAGTACTAATGTACAATAATGGGGTAAATTTAAGGGTATTTAATGCCAAAAATTAATTATTTTATAATTGTGCCGAACATTGTTCAGCTTATACGCATTGTAAGTAATGACATTTAACTTGAATAAAATTTTTTTACACTTTATATATGTTGAATAATTTGATGTAAAATACAAATTTTTTTCTGTTTTGCTGCAGTTGTAAAATTGAAAAAATTTACATTGACTAATGCAGTGGGCTACCGCTTGACATATATGTAATTACCAAATAACAATCGACACATTTTTAAAATAATGTTAAAAATATACAAAAATTTCTTTATATTTAACTTTTTTTTCATATGTATAGTCTGCAATTTGGTAATATTACATGTCTCACATGGTAGCCTGCGGCATTAGTTTATTTTGTAATTTTTTTCATTTGTACAATTTAGTTAGTATTTGTTGTTACGGTTGTAGCCAGGAACGTTTTGGATTTGATATCAAATTATTCAAAAAATATAAAGCGTAAAAAGTGGAATATGGCATCACATACGATGTGTACAAGTTGAACACTTCATATTTTCGGTACACATATAAAATTATTAATTTCTTGCTAACCAATACCCATAAAACAGGATGGATAATTAGCTATTGTCAGATGACTTTCTAACATTTTCTGCTGATGCTTTGAACACACCATCTCTGCAAAAGTTACAAGATTCGATTCAGATTGAAGAATGACATTTAAAAGACATCTCAAGCTCGCAAATGGACAAAATTAATACTAACATGTTCTACCTCAGTCTGCATGTTTGTTCTCCGAATATATACTCAACCCTCTTAACATTCAACAATTTTACGATTCAAACACCAAGATCTCATTTTCACTTAGTGATCTCTCACCCTATATTTCAGATAAATACCAATGAAGTTATATTAACCTCATCAACAAGGTTACAATAGGTTAAGTAACATAAACAACAACTTGTGGCAATAGCAACTCACATTTTGAGCCTCTTTTAGTTAGTTACCTTTATACATTTACATATTTCCATACAACTACATTGCAGGCACTTAATGATGGCAAAGTGTAACATACATGACAACACTAAATGTGTACACAAAAATGTTTGAAGTAACACACTTATTAGATTACTAGCAAAATAAATATCACTGACAGATATGTAAAACAATAAAAATTAAATATAGCGACATGTAAATTAAATACTATTTACAATAAAATTATGGCAAAAAATGTGTTATTTGCAAATACTTAACGTGTAAAGTTCTTGACACTGGTTCGGTAAATGAACATAAAGCTACAGACATGACGTTTAAAGCTAAGTTTCCTTGCAGCACAGAAAGATTCAAATACCCAGAACTCCAGTCAGATGAAAATCAATGTGTCCAATAATACGATTAATGGTTGGGTGTGAACATAATGCAGCCAATACACTGACCAGTACTGGTCAAAAAAATTTCACACCTTGGTTATCATCAAATGTTATCAGTTCTGCTTTGTTCTTGTTCGCCAAAGTGGTCAAAGCCTTGACCAAGACTTCGTTGTCAAGTCCGTGGAACTCTGGAAGAAACAAGCGTCAAATATCAATCCCTACCAATCATCATCACTGCCAATATGGCTTCAGACCAGACAGGTCTACAACATATCTCTAATTTCTCTAATTTTTCTGCATAACAGTTAGAAATACCTTAATTGAAAAATTTGTTATCTATTTGTTATCTTTCTGCTTACTGCTGAGAATATAATTCGGGAGCAGCTTACATACTGTCCTAACATATTTGCTTTATGTAGGTAGTGTGTTGCTGCAAAATTTTGGGGCACATTTTTTTTTCAAATTAAACCTAATTTGGAAGATTTTTAATTTTTTTGCCTAATTAATTGCATCAGTATTTTCTTGGTCATGTTAGGGTAATCATAAGTTAATTCCAATTTCAGGGTGAAAATGTTATTTCTCAATTGATTTCAGTCAGGTATTTATGTATTGGAAGTTAGTACAGATATAACTTTGCTTCCCAGCCTGACTGGAAGCCCAACGTTAGCTTACAGGCAGTTTCAGTTATAGGCTGTTCACGGTAAAATGAACACTTTTGAAAGTCCTGCTTAAGATCTACTTCTATACACATTCTGTATTCTTTCGCCTTATGCAAAATTAACATTGCCGCGGACCTCATCACTTCATTCATACGTCGGTCAAATGAAATACTGAAATTATTAAGAAAGTAAATACTGCACAAATCTGCTCATTTTTACATTTCGATGCATTTAAAAAACAGAAAGCGAAAGAACTAATTTTAAGGTATCATAAATGGTTACCTAACACTTTTTATTCGATGTTAAGATATGGAACTACTTTCCATCCATCGTTACCAACTTTGCTGGGCGAATGTCACTCAGTGTGCCCATTAAAATATATGCATGCAGGGGCAGTGACTTTTTTCTAAGGTTCATTTCTAAAGTGCTCACTTTATCGTGAACAGCCTTTAATACCTGATGTGCCTTGCAGTGTTTACATTTCACAGGGGCGAAGGACGCTATTGGTGTACCTTATCAACATCTATTGCCAGAAGTGCAACCTGTATGTATCTAGCTGTAGAACATTTGTGTTATGGTTGCGTGCCGTTTTGGTGCCCCCAGCGTACTCTATTAGCAATGCATTAACAAAAATTTTTGTAACTCCGTACTCGACATAACACGGGTATTCATCTGTCGTGGTAACTGATTTTTTTGTGCACTCTTTGTATCACTTAAAGCAACCATAAGGAGCCAGATTGCGGGGAGATTTCTGCAGGAATATAATTCCATTGCTTTTTATTTTATTTAATTTTGTGCTGTGTAGTTGTAGAAAAGTGCAATACATAGTTGGGAATACAGGAATTCATTTTTTGTTAGTTTACAACATGCAACTGCAACAATTTCTTCTCTAACCTCCAAGATGGCGAGTACAGAATACTCCGGTTGTCTGGGTGCCTACGTACGTTTTTGTCATCCTCATAAATGTGAGCTTTTTATTCATTTTCATGTTTTATTTTTGCGTTGTTTTAGAGGGTCCGAGTCCTATTTATATCCAATAAGACAGGCAAATTCATGTTCAACTTTTCATTCGGATGTCTACTTCAATGGCTTTCCTTTTTATTACTTGACTATTTTCTTTCCGGGGCATGCCAGACACTCCATTATACTGGCCTTGCCTGGAGATGCCTTTTTGCTGCGATGGTCACAACTAAATGATGTGATTTTTTTATTTATTTAATTGCCTGGACCAAGTCATAACAACGTAATCCAAAGAATAAAATTTAAGTATCCAGTTGTCTTTTATGTCAAAATAACGATCTACAAATGAACTCTTTAAATTTTAATAACTTTCAAATGTTTGCCAAGTCAAGAAATATTACAAATTTTGGTATTTAAAGTATGTAAGGAGTGCACTTCATAGCCCTAGGCACTCTCTTTTTTGGTATGTCTATTTCTGTACAAACTAATTCAATTGCAATTATATTTTTTAACACAAAATTTAATTAATCAATTAAACAGGTCATTCTCAAACTGCAGATCTCATTTGTTTTTGTTTGTTACTTTTATAAATGTGTAACTCTGGACATTAAATAAATAATAAACATGTCTGGGCTGATTTCCGGGTAAAATACATAGGGTGCATTTCAGTATGGCTTCCAATTCACTCCAGTACTAAGAGGCTGGCTTTTGTTGAGTCTAGGATGAAGGTAGCAGAATAAATTAAGAATTTAGTAAGCCAATGTAGAGAGAGATAGAGTGAGTGCGTGCGCGTGCACGCGCATGTGTGTGTGGGGGAGCGCAGTCTTGTGAAAATCCGGGAGTGACTCGGCCGGGGATTGAACCCGGTTCGCCTTGGTGGGAGGCGAATCAGTCTCACTGCTCAGCCACTGCAGCCTCACATGCCCTGTAAATGTTCTAGCTCAAAATTGCTGGGACACTATATAAAAGCAGTTCCCTTGCAAAATAATTGTGTTTAGTTCTTAGCTTGGAGTTGTTGCTCTTGGCCAACTTCTGCACATCCTGTCAACAGCAACTGACAAAGTTTTGTTGCAGTGTTCATAGTTATACCCGCAGTTGACTGCTGTTCTATCCGTCTGTGAAATCTGTGGCACTTCCTTATGCAAACAATTTGCCTTTGATATTAGTGGACACAATCTCCAAACCCCCCCCAATTTTACACACAAAAAGCTTGAGAAATTCCTTGCAATTAAGCATTGCTGACACAGAAGTGGATCTAGACTTTCAGTTCGAGGAAGGGGATGAGGGGGTGGGCCATATCCTCAATGCACAGGTTTAGACTTTCTATTCATGGCATGGGAGTTGTGGTGGGGAGGAGGGAAGACACTGTTTCCATCATGATTTCAGGAAATAATATTAAATTATTTATATAAAATCAGTACCTTATACAATTCTGACACAATTTCATCTCAGCTTTAAAGCATTCAAAGGGCAGTTTCAAATCAATGCAATGATTATGAGAAATTCTTCTTGCACAATACTTATAGATTTAAAAAATAAATAAGAGACAGTTAATTCCAATAACCCAGTCTACATTTTCAGAGTAAAATGTGAAGTAGGCAAGTTTGCTTTTCAGGATTTGGATAAACAATTTTTCAATATTAACAAATTAATAACACATTTTATGCCTCCCTATGTAAGCTATGTATCCACATTACGACTGCAGAGAACAGTGGTCTACCTTGATCGGTGGTGTTGTCGCCTTGTGTCAGCTCGAACAGTGTGCACACTGTATTCAGCATGCCAGCATTCTGCGCCCACTCGTACAACATGTCACCCCACTCGTCCAGCGTGTGCCAGTACACGTACCACCTGAACACACGAGAGTCGCCTCTCTCAGCACACAGCCACAGGACGCAGGAGTGCGCTTGCTAGAATAACTAGCAGCAGCAGCAGCAGTCATATGGGAAACATGCTGACTTTACTTGTATATGCAGTTTATGGTTAACGAAGCACTTCTAACACACCTGCTTATAATATACTTTTCTTCTCATTCACTGCTTATACATAATCTACTTTTCTCCTCATTTGGTCTCAATCAGCCATATGCAAAAGTCACGCTGCCAAGGGCCAAATGACTTAATACATGCATCAGTCAATAGGAAGCATGGAGTGAAGGTGTGTTACTCATGTATATGCTATTTCATGCTCTAATGTGTAAAAAGCGGAAAAAACACCAACTTGACTTGTCATAAATTTAAACATTACACTTGCAATACAATGCCACGACTTGGTATATGCTGTTCACGACAAAATGAGCACTTTTGAAAGCACTGCTTAAGATCTACTTGTATACAAGTTGTGTATTCCTACGCCTATTATAAAATTAACATTACTATGGGCCTCGTCACTTTGTTCATGCATCAGTCAAATGAAACTGTGAAATTATTAACAAAGTAATACTTTACAAATCTGCTAATTTTTTTACACTTCAATAAATTAAAAAACAGAAAGCGAAATAAATAATTTTAAGTTATCACAAATGGTTACCTAACACTTTTTATTAGATATGGAACTACTTTCCATTCATCGTTACCGACTTTACTGTGTGCATGTCACTCAGGGCGCCTGGTAAAATATATGCAGGTAGGGGCAGTGATTTTTTTTTCAAAGGTTCATTTCTAAAGTGCTCACTTTATCATGAACAGCATTTACTAGTTTTCTTAATTTGCTGCCAACTTAACTGAGAGACCACATGCCAGTGTGTATGGTAGCATCTATGTTAATCTGAAGGAATTTTTTTTTCAAATGTTAATTTCAGAAGTACTTACTTTACTGTGAACAGCCTGAACATGATGTCTGGTGCAAAACCAGTCCTTTTTTCACAAACTGTACTAACAATCACCAAGAGTGAGGAGAAAAAATTCATGTGTGAAAAATGGCACTCCGTATTGCTGATCAGGATTCGTAATTTCATTACGAACAAAGAAATCTGCTACAGTTAATAGTTATTTCAACAATAAATTGAGACAAGTAGCATGTTATAATTTCTCAGCTGATTACTGGCAGTAGGGGGTCAAAATGCATTACCAAGACACTCATGGGATTGGATCATACATTGGTAATAAAAATAGTATTTTTTTACAGCAGGTTTGTATGGAAAGTATTTCTTGGTATAGACCATTCACGGTAAAGTGAGCACTTTTTGAAGATGTTTCATCAGACATAATAACCAATAAATACATTTCATTGTGGCCTCAGACTTTTGGTTTTGGGTACAGTGAATGTATACACTGTGTTTGTTACTCACATGGCAGGGTTTACATGAACAAGTTGTGGAAGGATATAAATTGGTTGAAAAAAAAAAAAAAGTAACTAGGGCTTCAAAAGTGCTCACTTTATTGTGAACGGCCTTTAAGTGTGTTTTGAATATCAAGAGAGGATGGAATCACAGTGACCCTGTGACTTGGTGGCAATTACTTATATTGCCCATGCACCTTATTATCACACAGCACTTGCAGAGAGTGAGATTATAAGTGCTCAAACTTTGCCTTGAAATAACCCTATAAGTGGCACACTGCTGTGTGTCACCCTTGCAGATTTCCCATATGGCTGATACTATAATCAGATGACAAGGGGCTTGTATTTAGACCCTTGTATGTCTTGTCTGCTGTCACTTCCCATTTATTACAACTGTAGCATCAATCATTCAACTCAGTACTGTACCTTCTTTCTACTCTGCCTTATTTTATCCTCTAATATATATGACATTATTCTAGTAACAAACACCACCAATTTGTCCAACTTCTGTCATCAGCATCTTTATTGCTATCCGCGGTGAATGACCAATAACAATACAGCATCACATTTTAATAATATTCTTCAGAGGACTGTGAGAAAGTGACATTACAAGCAGGAAAATATTGTAAGAGGGAAAGATAAAAATTCAGGGTAAACCAATATAGATACATAGATCTTCTTTATAAAGAAATTAACTTAAGAAACAGACACAATTACAAGGTGTCCCTAATTAATGTTTCATTCTTTGAATGTGATTAACAGACAAATTATTAATTATAATTTGATGTGACTGCTTGTCTTTGATGCTATAAGCACAATGATGGGAAGTATGTGAATGTTAATAACAGTTACAAATATTCAAAATGTCCACCATCAGCAGCAAGACATTGTCTGCAATGCCGTAGAACAAAAGGACAAACTGTGGCTATGGTTTCTATGGGAGCAGATTTACAGGTGATAACAACAGCTGTCTCTCTCATGACATACAGTGTGTATGGCTTTGTGGCGTACACAGCGCTCATCACAGATTCCAACAGATAAAAATATAACTGCAATAAATATGGAAAACTGGGTGCATACTCAATACTTTCTTGTTGGCCTAGCCACTTCCCAAGAAATATTTCATCCAGGAACAACTCTACATCTTATTGGTAATGTGGCAGTGCACTGTCCTGTTGGAAAAAGCAATTGTCAGCTAGGTAGTACTGGTGAATAGCTGGCACAATGTTTAGTATGGTAACTCTCCCCTATAACAGTTCCATCAGAGAAGAATGGCACCCACAAGTCCTCTGGTAGACAAACCACACCACACTTTTAAGTAAGGAAAATTAACTGCTTGCCCTACCACAATGTAGGGATTTTTATCAGCTCAGTACACACAGCTGTGGTAGTTGACAGTTCCAATCAATTTAAAGGTTGCTTATCGGGCCAAACGATCATGTAAGAAATATGTTTGTCATTACACATGTTCACAACCTACTCACAAAATGTCAACATAACTATCTGGGTGATCTTCATTCACAGCGTGAAGTACTATGAGAATGTAGGGTCATAACTTTACTTGCTCTGTATTGTGAACATTTCATTTACTGACACCCGACTCATGAGCAGCTTGCTGTACAGACTTTGGCTTCCCGGGAAAATGTGTGCATGTGTATGACACAGCCGCCACACTTCCTTTATCCTTTGTCATCCTCTTCCTGCTGCACTGTACTTTCTTCACATCATACACAATTCCATAAAACTCAAACTTGTCACACAATTCCATCGTCGTTACATGTGACTGTGTAGGAGTATCGAACTCTGCCCTCCATTATCTCTGCACCTCAATTTCCAATAACACTTTTAAATTCACTTACGTTGCTCCAAAGAAAATCTTGCCACCTCCACATTTCCCTCTACAATCATAGTACTGCTGCTCGTGGCTGCAAATGGAACCGACGACAGCAGAATGGCTACAGGTGTCGCACACACCCAATGTTGCTGTTATAGAAACAAATACATCCAGTGCCATCACAGTTTCTCTAAGTTGTGTACACATTAATTTGGGAGATCCAGTATTTATTACACTAGTCCTTAATGTTAGTTATTCTCCAGGTTGCATTTTCTTGCTCCAATAAATAATTATCTAAAAGAAAAAGTGATTGCTTCACATAGAACTTGGCAGCAACCACATAGTCCTTCTGAACATTCCATTTGCAATTGTCACTTTTACTGCAGTTCCACCTTTACTCCCTTGCCACAATGGCTGTGGGTTAATGCTAATTTTATTGCATTACTTATGTTGACTGTAACAGAAACTTTATTATTTGTTATTCCCCTGAGAAGACACACATACTTCATATGTGCATCTAGATGTGGCCCTCTTTCTTTGGAAGCAGGCGATAAAGTCTAACTCGTGCTCAGTCGACAAAGAAAACGTATACCAACACCAACTATCCACTCCACCCGGTGTTGGCGTCTGCTCTAACATGTAGCCCCAGTACTGCAACATGCTATGAATGATACCCATTGTTTTCAATTTGCTCGAGCATAATTTTTTGTTGAAATTGTGCACTAAGTAAACCTTGTGCTAGCACAAGTACTTGAAAAAGAGGAGTGGTTCAGAAACAAGGTCAATTTACAATATTTAGTGTACATAATTTTTTTTTAAACTGAATTATAATTACAAGATGCCAGAGGGGCATATCCAAGTTCGTGAGTGATGGCGATCTTAATAGTAATAATAATAACAATAATAATAATAAATAAATAAAACTAAATTTGACAGTCTAACCCTTCACTGCACCGATGCTCGCAGTGCACAGATTTTACTCCTACTGGTCACTTCCGTTGCAACTCGCTGCTCATCTCGCTCATCGTCTATCGCTTAAGGTCACACAACTGCCCAAACTCCCAACTCTCAACTTTCTGCTCAAAGACCTGCAACGCTTAAATAGTATTAGTCGCCCTGATTGGAAGGTTCCACGCACCCTGAATCACGCTGAGAGAAACTTGTGGATTAAATCAGAACATACATTCAGATAAGCTTAGAAATTCTATCTGTGAGATATGTAGGCTTCTCGCAGCAGCATGTGGCCACTTGTCTTTGTAAATGTGGTCCATTCTTCCTTAAATTACACATGGTGTTCACACACTCCTTAGCTCACACCGGACGTGTTGAGGGCAGTAATGCAAATCAGCGACACGTAACATTATTAAATAAATAATTTTGCAAACATATAAACTGTAAACAAACTAACAGTTTACCAATAAGAGAGTGTTAATGCCAATGTACTGTGCGACAAACATACATAGAAGTAGAGAGCAGCAGTGCATCTATGCCAAAAGCAATATTTGTCTCCCCTGGAAAATAATAAAAGGTTTTTCAGGAAATGAGTTACAGATTTTGATGACTTTAACACAGACTGTCTTTGGAGAACACTATTAAAATTAAAAATAAAGGAGTAAATTCCAACACCGAAAAAAACTTACTGCAGCTATGCGTGAGAAAATACGTCATCAGGTTTTACCAACTCTGTGGAAAAATTGTTGAAATGAGTTGATTTTTGTTAGAAGAAATAAAATTACTGGTAGAAGTTTTTTATGTAATGGCACAACATTATAACTACGCGGATAAAATTCCCACCCACAGAAAATTCATGACATTTGACAGTTTGGGGACAGTAGACCTACCTGGACATGACATGGGTAAACCAAATCAACATCAAATAAATTTATATGGCAAGATTCTGCTTGTCACGTGGGGTTACGCAAGATGGATTTCATTCCCCAATTATAAATGGTTATTTAGGACAAAAATCTAAAATATTCAGTGATTATCACAGCAAAATGAATGCACAGTCATTCAAAGATTGGCTTTAGAACTTATTGTATTGTCAGGAAGAAGTCTCTGAATTACAAACAATAATGCTCAGTATTATTCTGTTGCTATTAATAAATTTCCCACACCTGCCAGCACAAAATGTGAAACCATAGCATGGCTCTCAAAAGGAAATTTTTTTTCTCCACTGGAAACAAATGCTGAACTTGGTCGTGTAAAACCATATTAAAAATAAATGAAACAGCATGATTTAGATTAGATTTGCTAGCAAACAAAAAAGGGCATATTGTGATTCATTTACCACCTTATTATTCTCAGTAAAACTCTATAGATATTATTTCAGCCAAAGATGCAGTTAACATAACTCAACTTTTAAAATAACAGCTTCAGAAAACTGACCTCGACTGGATACGAAGAATAAATCACATGGAAAAAGAAGAAGAGAAAGAGAAAAATTTTTGACATGAAGTTGTGATTGAAAACATTGTAATTAATCTATAGGATAGTAACATGGACAGTGTAGATTAGGATGGCGAAACTATATTAGGCAGTGAATAAGAGATTGTACTGCCATTATAAACTACAGCAAATGAAGATTAATTATTTCTTTTGTACTACTGTATATGTAATTAGTAAATGAAATTTACTAACTCTACATTTAATAGACATTGCTAATCACTAAATTTAAGTATTTAAACATTTTAAAAACAAAAATAAAAACTTGCCAGTGCATCTGGTTAAGCAGTTTCCAAAATTGATATAAATTCCCATATATTTCACACACAGTATACACGTGCTTTGCAATTCGTTTTTCTGCTATTCATATTCAAATGTTCCTCTGTAAGTATTAAAGTGTATATTTTATTATTACAATTCGGTTTTTACGACATGTGTTATGACAGGATGGACACCTGATAAATTTGGCAACAGCGTTCAGTAATGTTTGCTGACAGGCTGATGCTGAATGGTGTCCTGGGAAGGGTATTACTGCAACTTTACTTAGGATGAAGCTACAAAACTCTCAATCACTTTATGGTAACTAGTCTACACTGTCAATGAATCAAGTACAGTAACTCTTGGGTGTCCACAAAAGATGTATACACTTTCATGTTGCATACAAAAGTGAACTACAGTGAAGACCAAATACATATTGGTGTTCCTGAAACACATATCACATTTGGAAGTTTTGTACACCATAGTCAGTAGGTCTCTTTGTGCACCATTCGTTGTTCAGATAATGTCCAGATGATGATCCAATTCCATCCATGTACACTGCAGCATGTTGGGTGTTGCATGAAGGAAGGTTGCAAAAATGTGTTCGTGGAGTTCATTGGTGGATTCAACCATTGTGTTGCAGACAATGTACTTGATAAAGCCCCAAAGGAAAAAATAACATGGTTTGACATCAGGAGAATGAAGCAGTCATTATATTGGACTCCCTCCTCTGATCCAACGTGCAGCAAAATAACGGTGTAAACAATCTTGAACATGCAGAGAGCCGGGGGGGGGGGGGGGGGGGGGCCGTTTTGCTGGAAGATGGAAATATCTTGGATTTGTGGAATAGCTTACTGTTCAACCATGTCCAGATAGGCAGTGTCTCTGACAGTTTGTTCAGCAATGAAAAAAGGTCCCATAATCCTGTCTATCATCAGGCCATACCAGACAATCTTAGGGCTGTCACATGGAGATTTCCTGTGCCGCAGATTCTGCAATTATGTCTACTGACTTTAGCTGAAACACGAAACATGGATTCATCACTGAAACAGATCCGTGAAAAAGGTCGGGATCTGCCTCAATGGAGGTAAGCATGCCCACAGCAAATGTTTTTCGACGTGGCTTGTCATTTGGTTGAAGGTGGTGTAGTAACTGCACTTTACATGCATACGAGATTTTTGTGAAGGACTTGGTGCACTGATGTTAGCGGCACGTCACGTTCATGACTAGCAACACAGATTGACTTCCTGGGGCTCCTTGCAAATGCCCCATGCACCTGCTCAACAATTTCCACCGTAACCAACAGTCGGCTGCTGCTAATGCCCTTTAAAACACTTCCTGTCTCTCTGAAGTTATTCATTCACTGATAATGCTCCTACGTGCTGCAGGGTGTCTGTAGAAGTACACTATTACATATTTTAACTTGGCAAGATGCAAGAGACACACAGCTTCTTTCTGCAGCAACACTACTACTATTTATAAAACGATCAGTGCCGCCACTCACCAGAGAGCCAAACAAGCACAACAGGTCAAATACATGCATAAACTTTATGACACTTGCCAGTATGAATTCCGAAAAGAGACACAAAGTAATAACGTTTTGATTTTACAAGGAAATGAATTTGTACATACGAAAATTGTGGACACTGTGTATTATATAAACGTAAACAGAACATGCTGAAGTTATACATAAGTTGTTAACCAAGATTAATAAAACTGTTTGGCAACAAGAAACTAAATTTTTGATAGGAAACAGGAAATATTCAAGATAAAGTGAAAACATAATTTTCAGTAAAAGTTTAACACTGCGTTTATGGAGAAATTGTTGTAACCAAAAACCATGCATTATAGATGAGAAAACATATATGAGAACACGACAAGAGGGTTGTACCGTATTTACATTTGAAGTCGAAGAAAATAAATTACACCAGCTGAAACCAGGAAATTCCATGGAAGTCAGTTTAACATATGTTTCGTTGATGCTTGTTAGCCGCAGCTGATGAAACTTTTCCCATAATGAGCAGGAGGCTATTGAGACAAAAACTTTGCTCCCTTTTTGAAAATTTAGTGAAGAAGCTGATGTGAATTGTCAAACATGTGTGTGGGAAAAAACATATGTAACAATCATGCATGAGTGTAACTCATATAAAATTAACATCTTTTAAACCATTTTCTACACTAAAAATTTCTGGACCATTATTTATTTATGGAAAATATTAAACGAAAGGTCTTCTTTATGGAATATGCTTCACATATGAGTATCTCTCTACCAGAGAAATTTTTTTTTTACAAATCTATTTTCTAGTCAATAAGACACTTGCTTACTGGAATGTGAATACTCACCATTTCCTTCATGAAGTGTTCACTTTCCTTCATAAATTGATTAACCATAGCTGGCCTCATTTTTCTAGTGATTTTAAGCTAGCCCTCTCCATCAAATGTTAGGCTGAGAGACTTATTTCAGAGGTACTTTAAGGATGCCACATAATACTACAGCTCAAAATGTTGAATGAATAAGCTCAAAAATTACTATGTTCTTACTGTTGAGTCGGTGACAAATACACACCAGAGTTAGTATTGGAGTGACTCAATCACCGTAATGACACTTCTCATATAATGCTATTTAAATGAGATATATATTACTAAATTACTTTTCATTTGAAAATATCAAATACAGTATATATCAAATATCCCTATATTTGGAAGTAACAGTAATATGACAGTCAGTGGAACTAGTCAATGGTCTTTGGCAAAACCAAACTAAAGTGCTGCAGTTACCTGTTTTTAGATTTGTCCAGAGGCTCTGCATTTTTTGTTTTTGCCAGATCTTCAAGGATGATGAGAATGCCATCTCTTGGCAGCTGTCCTGCAATTCAGTTATGGAAAACACTGACAAATTGTTAATAACAGTAAATTCTTACACAAATAATGTATGCTACAGACTTGAAAGAGGGCACCTAATACAAGCTACATTACGAGTCACATGAAAGTTTGTATGTAGTTCTACAACTGACATATGCATGATTTATGTGAAAATTAGTACACTAATCTCTTGGTTTAAGGTCTTTCAATTTAGCACCTCTTTCACTTAAACAATAATTTGTTTTTTCCCCAGCAAAGTCCTGAATACACATTCATAATTCAGTTTAAAGACTCATTCTGTTTAACACTCACTCAGCTTCACCCCTTCTGCAGAACTTCATAGATTTTGCATGACCGTGATTATTGAGTTATTCAACTGCTCATGGACCAAGAGAAAGGATGGGATGAAAATACACACTGTACAGAATACCATACCTGTCATTGATGTCTCTTTGTACTGTACCTACTGCCCTAGCAAACATCCTTCAATAGCAATCAAATTACAGGTAGTGCAAAACTTTTGTTGAGATGTGTAGTTATTAACTGACCACATATGACACAGAGCAACGACGTTTTTTAATATAGTGATAGTTACATTTAATAAAAATATGCTCTATGGTCTATTTTGTTTTGTTTTTGGATAATGAAAGACAGCCAAATTAACATTATATGTTCAGTTAAATGCACTCGGATTTGTGTCAGCGAAATCACTTTTTTCATCAATAAAATACAACTCTAACCTAGGAAGTTGTTATAGTAAACATGTAGAGGGGCCCTAGTCGGGAAGCCACTTTTGGAGCGAGATAAAGGTGAGAAAAGAACATAGGGTAGCCAAGGTCCCTGCAGATGTGGTGGTTTTGTGCAGTGCGTACAATTCCAGTGCTCTCAGTAACGTAAATAATAACCATCTGGAACTAATAAAGAAGACACCTTTGAAAAATTGCAAATTTGTAATACTGCGTTTCTTCTAACTTCTTCTTAGTTTAATTATAATTAATAGTGAAAAATATATTTATTTTACATAGTGTTTATTTTATGTTAAATACTGCAATAAGAAATATATTTATATTAATAAGACAAAAAAGAGATTGACTTCATAAACTGTATTTGAACTTGAAATGTGCGAGTGCTTGACTTACAGATCAACGTACAACAGCCTTTGGAAAAAGAACCTAATGATGCAGCAAGTTACTTTTTTCGACTTTAGTTATGGTTTCATCGAAACAATTTATATCAGTTGAAAGCTTTGAAAAACATACTGTTAAGCAACACTAGTAGATAGTCTATTTGTCATAAAAACTGCATAGAAAAATGCTGGCTGTTGGTCAACTCAAAACCAGGTTTGAACAGTCACTTAGCATTCTATAAGCCAGTTAATCGTAAACTTTTGAAACATGCAGTGCCTTTCCCTGCTGATCCGATACTGGTGGCTCCCTCATGGCAGAGCTGAAAGGGTAAATCAGGTTAACTCTCATTCTTGTATTAATTTTTGGATAGGATACTACTTAAGAAAAAAATGAAGTTAAGTTACAATAAAGATATAAAAGTAATTTAATGCAGAAAAAAAAACAACTATGTACTACAGCATATTTGTGTCTAAAAATGGCATGTCCATAGATCTCCATTCTCACAGTTCTTCATAAACAAACGATAAAGGTTGTCTTCATTCATACCTCCTCTCCCTCCTCAACTTGAGCAAAAACCTGACACATGACGCACGAAGTAGAGACAGGCATCAGTAGAATTGTAATGATGTAAGGGAGCCATTAAAAAGAGTGGTGTTAATTATGCTTTTATATTTCTGTTAAAGTGTTGGCATTACGTTGCCAGGGCTGTTTCTGCCGCAACCCCCCTCCCCCCTCAAGAGAGCGCGGGGGGAAGGAGATTAACCCAAAGTGCCCACCAGAGGGCAGCAGTAGCATTCGAACCATGAGCGAGATACAGCGTGTTCTACATGCGGAAAAAACAGAAGTTGGTGGTCAACGGAGCCTGATACAGTTACAGATACTTTTAGACACATTCGTGTTGCATCATCTCTTGCTTAGAACCCTACCACCGCCGAGCCGCGTAGGAGTGCTTGGGTTCTGAGGACATAATCTCAACACTACGGTCAGGGCTGAATCCAGCTGGAAGGCGTGGGTGTGCCAAGCACATATGCTGGAAACGATAGTGCTCATTACAACATTGTGGTAGGTGGGCAACTGCTGGAGTATAGAGGGACAAAGGACTGGCGGGATTTTCGTAGGAGATAACGTCACACCGGGCAAAAGGGTTGTGTTTATTTTCTGTCATTATAGTGCATTAGTGTAAACTTCCAGAAATAAAGTCTCACTTCACGAAGTGTGTGTGTGTGTAATGTGTAGCGTTGACAACCAGGCCGTGCTGGTAATAGCCCTAGGGTATTGGTGTGTTACGGGACCGACAACGTAATGTTAACTAGCTTCCTACCCTATGTACTTCGCGAGTGAGAACTGCAACAACAAACCCATGCACCCTCGAGATCTAACTCTCCCCATTCAGGCCAGGCTATGCCTGGTGGTGCCAGGCACAATGCTTAATACTTGTGTTCTCTATCCGGTTGGGACTTATGGGCGAGCATGGTCTGTGAGCACCCTCCCGTTGGTGACAAATGGTACCCACTTTTGTGGGAAGCAGCTAAACCATCACGAAAAGCTCGACAGGAAACGAGGAAGTCTGAAAATGGCACCACAAAGCACCACAGGGTTCACATACACAAATTTAAAAGTGAGGCAGTGCAGGATATGCTCGGCGGCCATTGAGCGCACTGCATTCCAGCTGCCACACTTAACGGGACACTGCCACCCTCCGCTTGCCTCGGCAATGCATGGAAGAGTAACGTACATCCACCATTATGTTCCCATTCAAGTGCGCTGCTTAGAGCGTGCTGCAAATATTAAAGACTAGTTGCTCTGGTCTCACCACCTCCTTGGGCACCTTCCCTCTCCTGTTTCCCACCCATCTCTTAGTATTCTCCTCCTTCTGAGCATGCCCAGTCGTGTTGCACTGTGATTGCTTCAAGTTTAATCCCGAATTGAGAGCTGAAGTGCTTTGTGCGCTTTCTGGTACTTCTTCCTAGACCAGCACCAAGGCCGGTTACTGAAAATTTTTGCTCCAATCCCAGGCTATGAGAAATTATTGTATCATGGTGCATCATGGGACTTTTCAGCTAAGGTGTAGCTGACACCTAAAATATTCTACAAGGGTCAAACAGGTGGGCTGCAGAGTGATTTATAGTTACTTTAATTGATGTGATTCTACTGTTAAAGTGCCTCAAGCTTAATGATAATATGTTTGGAGGTTTAGAGTTTTAGCTTGTTCAAGTGTGTCAAGTGTGATATCGGTTAAACGGCACACTGTTTTAGTACAGTTTGTAGCCGGCTAAATGTTTTACGTTTTGGGCTTGATTATTTGCTGGGTTACGTTCGCCTGGAAAATTGATGGCGCATTTGATGGGCACCACACCGACTTCTCTTGGTAACGCCAGCTAAGAGTGGCTCAACTGTTACTTGCTTATATAAAATATTTCTAGGGAATATTACATTTTAATTAATTATTTTTTGTGTGTTGTATCATATTTTTGCTCCATCGGCTATGAATGGCCGCAGGACGGTGCCTGGCGGAGAACGTTGTGAAACTTTATAACAGTATTCTCAGTAAAGATTGAAGACGTTGTATGTTCCTCTATTAAGTATGTGCATTTAACAGAGCTTGTGGAGTATGTAATCTTTTTAATCATTTTAGTGCTTTTGTGGCTTTGTACGGCTCCCTGTGTGAGTGTCCACGTCTACTTTGGAGTGTTTTTTAATAATTTTTAGCGAATCCCAGAAAAGCATTTGTGATGATTGATGGTTTAATAAATTTTTCATGAAACTTGAATATAATATTCTCTACTTATGGTAAACACACCACACAAGAATGCTAAATGTGAATGGTGCTGGCTACCCAGAGACGTAGACCTGCTCACCGGGGATTTAGCATGGGGCATGACGTGGAGGTGCAAGTCTCTAGGACAAGCAGCGGACAGTTATGTGAAAATGGAACTAGTCGACATGGGTGGGAAAGGAACGCTGACCATAGCGTGCCATGCACCCATGTGTGATGCGATGGGCGGCAAGACAGCCGTGTGTACGACGTGTCTGACAGTACACCACAGTAAATATGCCAAAGAACTCATGACATTCAGGGAAGGGGTGTTTGCATGCAGCCAGTGTATCGGGAAGCGTGATGCGTGGACACTTCCTCCGGCCATGCCCGGAGTGCAAATCATCCGTGCCACACAGACCGAGCTAATTGACTGCGAAGACCCGGGTTCAACACCTGAGCAGGCAAGGAATGGTTGCGCATGTTGTGGTGAAATGTGAAGCTCAGTATCCAAGTCATTGAGATAACGCAGTACTAGTATTACACCCCCTCCACTGGTAATAATTCTGCCAGAATACACTGGCAGGTGTGTTGAGGACCATGACTTCTTCCTGGGGAAGTGCAAGGACAGACTACTCTGATATGGTGCACCGGAAGAGGAGTAGACCAAACGAGCAAAAGCCTCCCAACATAGTGCTGTGCGTGAGTGGTAAGCGATATGGAGATGCCCAGATACCACCTGCGTTGAGTTCACCAGCGGCCTGTGTGAGCGCTTTGTGGCAGCGGAAGCCCGTGCCAATTGTTACGCGTGTTCTATTGGGAACACAGAGGGAAGGTGAGTTGGTGGAGTGGTTTGTTGCCAAGAAAGTGCAGCTGTTCAGGCAGCTGAATCCAAATGCATTGCGCTTACCAACGCGCTACCAGACATTACAGCCTGGGTACACTCCACACTAAGACTGTTCCTCAGTGTGATGTTGGGGGAAAGCATGGAAGGGTATGTACGCAGAGCAGCAGGTGCAAGTACAAACTGAAACAGCTCTTTCACGTGCATGCAATGTGCAGGAGGTGAACCTCCCCTACTCGGGACAACACCCCAACTGGCAGAGGCACAGATGAGCAGAGAAACAGCTGGTCCACTGTGCAGGCCCAGGGAGCCACCCCCGACCACTGCAGTAGCTGGGCAAAGGGAGGACAGAAAACACCCACTCCAGTGTAATACGTGCCCCGCACCCACCTTCCAATGGCATAAGGACTGCCAGGTAAGGAACAGAACCCTCTCAGAAAACCAGGAGTGAGGGAAGACCTGCCTAACGCCGGCCTCCCCGGATCCATAGACCATGTACCAAAACAAATTTGTGACCATTAAGTAATGATATTCGCAGCAGCTGAAGATAACCGACTACTTCGTATCCCAGTGGATGTGAATGAACAGCAGTGGTGGCGCTAGTAGACACTGCTGCAAGCCACACCTTCATACCGATGGGCGAGAAAACACCACAGCCAGGCCTTACAATAGTGTAGGGCCTGTGCGAGGCTTTCGTGCTGGGGCAAACCTGGCTGGAAGGACAAGAAGCCATTACAGAGGTCGTCACCTGCAGAGTCCACCTGGGAACAGGTGAACGCAGTACCGTATACGCTGTGGATGGAAAGGTATGTGCACCATACTAATATATTCTGCTGGATAATTAAGCCAACAGAGTACAGGAGATGTACAGTGCAAGGGTGCAATGGGTGTTAGATGAAAGGTAGGATGTGTTCGAATTCTCAGACGTGCTGCATGCTACGACAGCTGCGGAGTGCACAATCCCAACTCCAAGAGAGTGACCCACTGTATGATAGGCCTAGAGGGTATGGGTTTGAGGAGCAGAGAGTAATCCGGGAATAAGTGAAAAAACGGCAGGAGGGGGTAATACAGCCGACCAACAGTTGCTGTAACTCTCGAATTGTGTTAGTGCCGAAGGACGGCGGAATATGTTTCTGCATGGATTTTGGACTGCTAAACTTGGTGACTGTGAGTGCCCTGATGATTGTGCAAGACACGTGCGTGTTCTCGACTCTGGATCTCTGGTCAGGACGCGACCTAGAGAAAACTGTATCCGCCACTCCGGACGGGCACCGGTTTCAGTTTCACGCCACGCCTTTAGACCTCAAATGTGCACCCTCCACTTTGCAGCATATGATGGCGCGAGTGTTAGAGGGTATGACTGGCGAGTTTGTGACAGCCTATCTGGACAACATTATTATCTGGTCGCTGAGTTGGGAGGAGTACATAAGACACTTAGGCCTAGTACTAGAAAGACTCATCACACATCAGCTGGTAGTATCACCTAGCAATTGTCATATCGGAAAGCTCAAGGTCGATCTCCTTGGACATACTGTAGGTGGTAAGGGGAATTATGCTCATCCGGAACACCTACGGAAAATTGCCGAAGCAGCTGTACCTACGATCTGAAAGAAATTGCAGGTCATTGGGAAAGCCAACTGGCTACGCAATTACATTCCCCAGTTCGCCATGCCCATGTCTGACTTACTGTCCATGAAATTTAAGTTCCGCTGGACGACTCAGGCCTAACAGGTTTTGATGAACTTAAGGCCCAGTTCACATGATGCCATGTACTGACGTGCCTAGACCCACATAAAAGTATCTATGTACATACAGAGGCGAGCCAGATCAGGGTAGGGGTAGTGCTGAACCAGCTGGACAAACAGGAACAGCACCTGGTGAACCGGTATGCAAGCTCAAAATTTGGTGATGCGGAGCATAAATACCACATTAATGAGAGGGAGTGTCTCCAACAGTGTGGGCCCTGAGGCGTTTCCACCCATATTGGAAGGCAAACCCTCCACACTCTGTACAGACAATAAGTGCATCGCCTGGTTGGACAGCATGCAAGGAAGACGAGGGAAACTGATTCGTTGGGCACTACTACAATCCGTCAACTTTATGGTCGAACATGTGCCGGGAATAGAGAATGAACTCCCTGACCACCTCTTTCAAGACCCAGACACAGCAGAAATTGTGAGGGATGATGCACAGTATGACTTGCTCTGGCCCCCGGAGGGACTGCTGAGGACAGAGGCAGCACTCGTGATGTAAGCGAAAACTGCAGACACCAAGCCGAACGACTGGACCAATGTGAATGATTACATCCCGAGAGTTCAACAGACGTCACAGTGCGTGGCCTGAAAGGCAGTGTGCACACGGGGTATGGGGAGAATGTACGGGTTGTGGATGAAGTCATTCAGGTGAGACCCCCTGGGAGGGACGAATGGAAAACATATGTCTCTCCAGAGGCATGCAAACATGTCTACCGCTATGCGGATGATCACCGGCTTGTCGGGCACCCAGGGACGGATCAAAAACACAGGCATGTTGCCCAATATTACCACTGGCAGGAGCTCGCCGTAGAGACTAGGCAATATATATGGGCATGTGTCAACAGCCAACAAAAAAAAAAAAAAAAAAAGCAGAAAAGGTGACCGGAGGGAACAACAGTCCCCCATTCAAAGAGCTTGACATCATGGGACCCTATCCACGGACACCCCGAAGGAAACACTTCATAGCACTGATTACAGAATTTTTTAGCAGATTGGAATGAAGCCTATGCAGTAAGTAACATGTGCACTTCCACCCTACGCACCATGTTACAACAGGAATTTTGACCTCTGTGTGGTTTCCCGCTGAGAAAACTGTCAGATAATTGCAGTCAATTCATAGGAACGGTGTGTGGAGATAGTGGTATTAGTGAATGAACATCACATGACATCAGGATATCACCATGAGCCAACCCCACTGAGAGATGACATCAGGACCTCAAAGACATTCTCCATCTGAGGTTATTTTACTCCATATAACGACAATGGCAAACATGTTAGCCACTGTTAAGATATCAGGGAAATTTTTTTTTAACAACATTTAGAAAGTCGGTACCTTGTAGTGAAATTGCGAGCAGACAAATATATTATATAGGATCCTGCACAGAACATGGCTGCATATAGTTTTTTGTTCTTGTAAAAATCAAAGATATTATTTTCGAAAACCATAAGAAGTAATTGTGTTTAATTTAGTTTATTCTCTCTATACTTATAGTGTGAGTTGTCTGATATTTTGAGCTCAGATGAGGAGAGACTATAGAACTATCAGCTCTTACTTCTCTGTTAGCAATAAGAAACGTATACGTTTGTAATGCAATCTGGAGCAACTGCTCCACTGAAGCAGTCTAAAATCACTGCTCCGTGAAAGTATAGTCAAAACCACCTCTAGTTAGTTCGCTACACATCCATCTGTGCGGTAGCTGACAAGCGGAAACATCACAACCTTGAGTGACCTTGGCGAATGGCTGCTTTACAGTACAACCATTGCGTGTGCAGTGTTACCGGTTAGACACACACTGTTTTTTTCTTGAACATTGACATTTTATAATTTCTAACTGCTTTTGGCGCTTTGAATACATAATGTTCAGGAATTGATCATTAGGCCCGCAGGTGTCTCATGAACATAACACAATGGCCAGGGTCATGGAGTAGGTTGCGGCAGCCATATAAGCTTTGGCTGCATCAAGCGTGGATGTTGGTGATGGTGATGTGCCCAGTTACCACTACCAAGTTAATGATCTGTGCTGACAGATGTTGTCATCTGTCAACATGCAACACAGCCCTGTGCACTCTTGCCAGTACCAACCGGGAAGTCAGAAATGTGGGGATGCACACACATTGCATTCCATTGTTGGGCTGGTGAAAGAAAGCAAGGCCCATATCCTAGAAAAGGTGATGCAATCAAAGTAAATTATTCTAGGTGTTAAAAACATCAATAATTTTTGTTACAGTTGAGTGGACATCACACCACCATAGAACTTCATTCCAACAAGTGTCATGCCTACAATTCTGAACTGCCTCATTTTAAAGCTACAGAAATTAATCATGCAATACAAAAACAAAAAACTTTGCATGTAAACATTAAATAACTTTTGATCAAATTGTACAGTTTATCTTCTTTCCCACCAGAATTTAGGTGTGGCAAAAGCAACAAAGTTCAACTGAAATTGGCACCTTGCGCTCCCCACCTATCCTAAACACCTGCATATTTACTGACGTCAACTCAACAACCATACTGACAGACAAAATGATATTCCAAAGTGAAATGCAGAATGATGTATAGCATTACATAGTAAAGGATACTGTTGATAAAATTGTTACTGAACAATGAACTACGTTCCGCTTCCCTGACGTCCAAAATGCTTTGTTTGTTTGAGTGATAGTACTCTAGCACCAGGGATCGCCATGCCTGTATTTGTTTAGCTCTTGTTTCTGCATGTGGTTGTATCCTGAAACAGAAACACAGCACCCTCTATTTAATTTTTTATATCTATAAAGTTTCTCTACAAATAGTAAAGTTAATGAACACTGATCAGATGCTGTCCATGAATGTTAAAAGTTAAATGTCTATCATATGGTTTAAGAGTAGAGGACATAAAAAAATTGTGTTTCATTTTGAAACAATTTCATATGAAATGAACTGATATTTTTTGTGCTATCATACCTTCTTTAACACTGTGGTTCACCATAAATTCTTTTGGCACTTACAATAGTAAAAAAAAAATATTTAAAAAAATCTATCTTAAATAAACAAAATACAGTCAAAACAAAATTTTTTTAGATTCCAATTAACTTTGAAAGTCCATATTAGGAAGCTAATAAACAATACATTTAACGTGACAATCTCTACAATAATAAAATGGAGTCAATATTAATAAGGATACCAAATGAATATAACGCTGACTGACAGCCAGCGGCGCTAGAGCCCATGATGGTGCTCATGTGTCATGTGTCACGCACGTACGCAAGGAGGCCGATAATTTGAACTTTCCTACAAATGTTAATTTCAGGGTAAAATGTGTTATGTTGTCTTTACAGTGTTAAATATGTCTTAAAGTGTTTTAAAGCGCTTATACTGATTTCAATCGTTCTGTTATTAATATTCAAAGTGCCTGCGGCGCCGAGATTACGTAACACTTAATATTCTGGCATGAACGCCATCACAAAGAGACATTAAAATAATATTGAAATTCATAGCAAAATTATAGAAATGTAAAACAATATCTAATTTAATTTGTGCCATTTTATTTTCAATATAAAATATTTCACTCTGCGTGCATAGCACTTCTGCTTATGTAAACCCCGTAGGCCGCCAATAGGTCTGTGCGACGCTTGTATCTGGACAGTCTGTCGAGGACAGCTGGCGAGGTCAGACACTGTCATGTGAGCTCTACATCATTTGTTAACTGATGTAGGTTTCCATAGTCAATTTAGTTTACCGGTTAATTTTTGCTTGCGTACGTTTTTGACAGACATTTTCCCCAGCATTACATGCTTCCGCTTTATTAATTCTTACGCCCTTGTAGCATTTTTAACTTAATCAAGGAGAAGGAGGAGAAAGATGTCGGAGAGGTCACGCGACTCGCGCATTTTGAATCAAACGCCATCTGCCTATCTTTATGGCATTTCAGTGAAACTTCTGCGTAATTGCTACACGCAATTTTATGAGCTTTATTGTTATGTATGTATTTAAGGATAATTTTTGTGTTTGAATATTTTACGGCAACATCATGTATAACCATGTGGCTGACTGAAGCCATGCCATTGTATAAGCCATAATTGCATTTTAAGAGCTTATTTATATAACATTGTATGTGCAATCATTTATTTCAGGGTTTTATGTCAGTTTTATTCACGGTTCAATGTATTTTTCACGTAAATTGATGCTTTTTGTACTTGACCATGCTGTCACAGTAATGTTTGATTTCACCACCATCAGGCATGTTACAAGTTTGTAACGACTCTAATTGTAAAGCGAACCACGTGCTCAACACGAATAATACTTTATTTGAATTTAGTTTGCCATTTCCAAGCAGAAATATTGCAATTTCACCTGCACCACGTGGTCCGCTACGAACTTCATCCAGCGGCATCCGCGCCACCTAAGCTTGTTTTCACACATGTATGTGTTTATTGTGAATATTCATCTCGTGTCCCATCTTATTTTATGTCTCATTCAAGGGTCTATGTAATTGTATAATTAGTGTACAGTGCAATTACTCCCGCCCTAGCCAGCTGTCTATATGCCGTCACCACACTAACCACGTGCTGGAGGGCGAGCCCTGATGAGTTTGCGTTAATGATGCCGAGATAACAATTTAATTGGTACGTTGGTGTGTATGAACAATATCAATAAAAACAAGTCTACAGTGAACTCAATTTTTTATTCAGTAGTGACAGTGTCCTAGCCACATATGTTTTATAAATTGTTTATTTCGGTGATTTTATTAAAAGTTTACTATAGCCAATGTATTTGTATGTATGCACAGGTAACATACAGAACCCACAATATCCCTGAGAACCCTGAGTCTCAATAGTGCGGTGATTTGGAAGCACCGCTGGCACCCAAATTATCAGTAAGTATTTGTATCACTGTTCGTCTCGTGTCTCACCAGATGGCGTCAAATATAAAAAATGTATCCACCCAACAGTAATGATTCAGCCACTTATATAATGCCCAAAAAAACATTTTGAAAATTTCTATCCCCTCCCTCCATTTTCAATGAAATGTCACTAAGCTAGACAATCACTACAACCAGCTCACAATGTAAACAGAAATATGATTAACATTACAATTAGTTTCTGCTTACTCACAAAAGAGCATATTTTTAAAAATATTAAATCAGCATACTGCATTAATTTAGGCTCTGAGGTAACACAATCCTCAACCTCACCAGTACCAAATGAACATAAGATACAGGAGCCAAATACACTTTCATACCACAGTTGACTTGTCTTCACTAACAATCTTTCAGACATTTAACAGCTGAGGTAATTGAAATATCAATTAATTTTGATACGTGTTGTTTTCAGTGTGTCATCTGTACGTGTATGTAAAAGTTGTGATTCTGAAATACTTTAGTGCTTAATGCCGCCTGGATATGAGCTTTTCATGATTCTACCATGTTTCGATTCTATAAGATGACATTCATAATTATGTGAATCCAATCATGAAATATGCTGTGTTGTAACAAAAATGGAAGTGGAATTATTATTCTTGAACAATGTACTTAGATATAGCAGGAATTATAAAAATGTGAGAATAACTTTTATAGAAAAAAATTGGGAAAATTTTTGAAAACTGTATTTTTGGGATCTATAGTAGTACTAAACCATTACTGCACAAACATGTTTAAGTCAGCTGACAATCAAAAATGCCAAAGTGGAAATGGTTGTGAAGTCTGAGATATTGGCGGGATGAATACATAAATGAAAATGTCTCAAGAAAGTGGAATACCAAAGCTAGATAACATACTATATTAAACAAAACATAAGACTGTGTTTTATTTCAATTTTTACTTCCACGAAATTGTGAGTTATCTTATTTTCACATACTAAAAATTTTGAAAGTAATGTTTTTGCTTGAGTAGTACCAAGCAAGTCAATTTTTATCTGATTAGCCATGTTTCATAAAAAAAAACATGCAACTGCACAAAATCTTAAAAACATAATACACTGTAATTTATAACCAGAAAAATATCAGGATACGGTTTGAAGCTGTAGTTAAGGTGTATGGCCAGGATTACGATGCCTTCGTGTTATATGGAACACACATCACACTACACTTTCACATGTACATACGTGGTCTTTTTTGGCAGTATATTAAGATGCTTCATATGAATATATAACCTTTGTGCACTGAATTAAAATGTAGAGGATACATTTTGTTGATTTCCAGATTGAAAACTCTTACTATACAGCTGTATTTGAGATTTAATATTAATGTGGCAACAACAGGTTGCGAAAGTATAGTGTTCAAGATTTATAAAAACTTTGAAAACAATAGGACATCATCATAACCTCAAGAACTAACTTAAATGTCTCTGGGAGATATAGACACCTTTTTCGTGATAATGAAATAAATCATATGTAATAAACTTTCATCAGCAGAGAAAATTAAAATTTTGTTTAATAAAATTTTTTAACTTGACCGTAATCATTCTGCATTTCATATATGCATTTTTACACCTCTAAGAACATCATTAATAAACTGTGGCAATGTAAAGGTCCCTAAATATTTACTTATTAAAAATAAATAATTTTAGCCTAGCTTCTATTACATTTTCATCCTCATTCCCGGGAGAAAGTTATATATGCTGTACATTAATTTAAAATGTGAACAAATGGAATTACAAAAATACAAGCAAACTCATGAAAAGTAAAGATCAGCCAGCGAGATCATGTATTGCAGTCACGTATCACACAAAAGCTACACATTTACAAGTGTTTCCACCACATAAACTTTACGTCGAATGATCGTAAATGGTTTCCTTAGAACACATTAGTAAAAGTGTAGCTGGCTTACATGAACCTGTCGTGAAACGTGAAGTCATCTTAATCCTGGCCTAATTATTAATTGCAAAGTATTTGGCTATGTTAGGTGTTTATTTTAGTCCCAACAATCGAGCAAAATTATGTAGACAAATAATTTGTGGAGAAATAAATTATTCTTGGGGACAAAAATATAAATTTGGGGGTTGTCATATATTTTGTCTGAGTATATGCATCCTTTATTTACTGCTGGTCAAGCATTGGCAACAACAGTGTAGGGAACAGAAGGTTTTGAGCCTTGCAGAGCATGGAAGCGTGTCTGTGCCTCTACAAAGGAAATCTTGTCGGTGGCCCGGCCAGATTTGCTGAACAGCCAGCTGCTCCTGGTAGAGAGGGCACTCCTTCGACCAAACAGGGTGTCCTCTACTGCAGTTCACACACCGCAGAGGTTTGCTGCACTGAGGACTATCAGGATGCAATGGGTCAGCACATTTCGGACAAGCTGGTGGTTGTCTGCATTTCGCAGATGAATGGCCAAACTGCTTACAGTTGTAACAACACGGGGGAGCTGGTATAAACTGCGTAACACGTACGTTCAACTAGCCAACTTTGATAACAGATGGGAGGTCATGCACACCAAAAGTCAAGATGAGAGTAGCTGTAAGTGACTCAACACCACCAGTAGTCTTCAGCACATGGCGAATATCTGTAACATACTGAGTTTGCAGCATATGTAAGATCTCACTTTCTGAGATCGCAATCAGGTCAGGGCACCAGACGATGCTCTTGCTAGAGTTGAGGAATACATGGGACTTGACTTGAACAGGGAACTTTGCAGTTTCCCCACTGAGTCTTCATTACCAAGAGCCCCTGTGACTGAACAGCATTCGACATCTCGACCAGAAGCTCGCGCCTTTCACTGATTTTCATACAGTCTCCTACAAGACCACTAGCTGCTCTGATGTAAAAAGCGACACCTTTTTAAAAGTGTGCCCTTCTGATCCTTGGATAAAAAAAACATGCCATAGGTAATTTAATAGTGGTAGACTGACGCAATACAGAATCACAATCCGAATAACTAAGTATCATCGCAGTGCCGTTTTAAGTGGCTGTTGAGGATGTCACTAAGTGCTTTTAGAAGCCAGCAGTTAAAACCCCTCATGGCTGTGCCATTAGGAAGGGAACCTACCTCCCACAGACCTAAGCAGTACTTAGGAACAGCTACCCTTCCCTGCTATCCACTGCAAATTACTGCCCCATTAGCACACTGAAGTGTACACCAGGAGGTAAACCAGGGAAAAATTTTACATCCTGAGCGACACCAGTTTGTTATAAAACATCCCAGGCTCCCCACTATACAGGACACCTTTTGGTGACAGTTCAGGGGGCTTGTGGTTGATTACACCGGCCTCCTCCATACGGTGGTAACACATCTTCCCGGCAGGTCTATGTGCATGGGCTAGTCGGCCATGACAACCCCTCCTGCCAAGAAGGCACCAATTGGTACTACATGGGTGTACATGGATACAGGCTCCACATCTAGATCTGCCTGCTGGGCCAGTCAGAAGGGTTCGCTAGACAGTCACTAACAAAGGCACCACATACGGTCACACAATTTGGAAACATCACTCATTCGTAAGGACATCGCCCTGGCCTGAGACGATGCAGTAGAGAAGGAAGATGCAATGGGACCTGGTGAGATGGAAATAAAAAGGATGACAAAAGAGAAGAGGATGAAGAAAGAAGCATGAGATGATGAACAAAACTATTTTCAGACCCCCAACCACTTCTCAATTAGTCGCCTCTTAAGACAAGCATGGGGTGGCAGTGGTGGTATTCTAAAACCCTGCCACCACATGGGGAAGTATAAGAATCGAACACATAAACTAGGAGATAATGCAGTATAAATCAACTAAGGAGTTAGACAAGGATGTGTTCTTTCACAGGCACTACATAATATACTCCTATACATGGATGAAGTTATCAAAAAATGACAAACTAAACCAGGACACCATTTTATGATAAATGGTATAAGTGTTACCTACTACATTATTGTTTGCTGATGACCAGACAGATAGTAATAGGAAGATCAGAAGACGAAGTACAGAAAGCAAAAAAAACACACACACACACACACACACACACACACACGCGCGCGCGCGTGCGAATAACCAAGAGTATCAAATTTTAACACCCATTTTCTTGTGCCATAATTATGGTACGATTGTACCACAACTTTCGGAATGCTTACGATGTTTTCTGAAAGCGTACCATTGTGACGGGCTGGGCCACGTCTCCAATCACCATCGAATTATCATTAATTAACACTAATGATAAACTATTTAATAAGTGGGCTGGACCACGTCGCCATAATCACCCATTCAAATAATTACTGTGTTTTGGTTACCTGACATTCTTATTGCAATGCCTGACAGGCACGAACGTTTAAACATGCTGGTTTTGGTGTTACAAGTTCTAGTAATGGCTTATATCTATTGAATAACTAACCAGCAATGTTCTCAGCATGCTCACATTATCTTTAAAAGACACAGGAAGACCTGGGGTAACAGGAAACGTGGTATCAACATACGTGCTATCTTTCCACGTGCAACAACGCTTAGCCATGGCAGACAACTGTGAAGCGGCAAGGTGTTTTGGGAGTTTGCCACCTGATGGCAGCACCATCGGCGGCAGGCACTGCTGACTGCTCGCTACCTGTGCGCGTGCTGTGCAAAACTGTGACGTTTGTTTACGCAAGTTCCTGCAACTTGGTCAACATGCCAGAAGTGTGATTGCATATTTCAATGTTATTACTGGTTTATTTTTCATTTATGTAGACCTCGCCAAGGGGAATAGGTGATCGCTGCGTCGGTTCACCTTATTTGGTTACGTCAACCACCATTGGTCGTGAATTCCACGACCCCTACAAGATGTATTGAAAATACCATTTAATTGTTGGAATCACGTCATTTTCTGAAAAAAATAACGTATCATTGCTGTGATTGGAGGCGCAATGTGGCGGAACTATGTATTTAATCCCTGTACATTCAGGGTCAGTCAGTGGCCTCGGGGGGCATACTTCAAGATATGTAGATTTCTGGATTTGACGCATAAACGTAGGTTCTTCAAACTAGTAGGAATTTCACGTCATGTAGACGTTAGGCGAGGGCCATGACGGCAAAAATTTTAAATCAACTTTAAATGATCGTGGAATGTTGGTCTCTTATCTGAAATTTGATAGCAGGTGGAAAGTAATGTTACCTTCTGTAACCAGTTTGCAAATTCTTATAAAAGTCTGTGACCAAATCATTAAGAAAGGAATTTGTGGTTGTAAACATTTGCAACCCAGACAATAATTATGAAAGTTTTGGTCTTAACCATTTGTAACCAAATCAAGCCTGGTACGGCTATTGTGTAAATACTCGGGACTTTGTGGATTTATCATTTGTAAATTAATGAATAACTTTATGAAGTATTTTTGGGGGGGAGTAATCATGACAAGTAAAGTAAGAGGTGTTACCATCTTGGTTTCCTTGTGTACAAACTAATTCTCTAAAGTTCAGAGTAAATGTTGGTACAACAGAATTTAATCCGCCATTTTGTGGCAATTGTAATTTGGGGTAACTTGCCTAGTGTATTTTGTGATAGCCTTCTGTATTACTAAGTGGCCAATTATTTGCGTAAACACTACCCATATTTCAGTGTTAAAAATCAAAGTACTAGCTGGATAACAGCAAATATATGTATCTGAAAAATATGTGCATTTTAGTCTATTTTGTTGTTGTTGTAACTTGGTGTTTTATGTATATTTTAATCAATTTGGAATTTAGGGGTAGGGAAGTTAATGCTAGCTTTTCCTCATGTAATATTGATAACAAATGGAAAGTAAAATAATAACAATAAAAAGACGATTACCATACTTCTTTGTTTCTGTTATAAGTCGTTTTCACTAGTCACTCACCCTTAAATTGTACAAACAAATGGTTCTTTTGCATGGCTTTTGCCATTTGGTTCTCTGTCTTTATGCAAGGCGGCCTAGCCACGCCCTTGGCTTAGGGCATAGTACAGTCAGACCGTAATTGAATCTGCATTCAAAATCCATTTTCTCGTGCTATAATTACGGTACGAGCATACCATAACTTTCGGCATGTGTGCACAATACTCTCTAAAAGTGTGCCATAATTTAATCTGTGTTCTTTTGGCATTCCAACACACCAATAAAATTTGACCTAGGTCCAACAGTTTGCAAGATATTAACAGCAACTTTTAAATGCGTATCACAATTATCTCTGCTGGCAGCAGTCATTCCACAGCTTCCTGCAAGCATTCCAAAAACCTTCATGGGTCAAGATCAGATGAACGGTTTAAACGTTATTAAATTTTAAAAGTATAAGCGTACCATAGTATACCATATTTTATTAGAATAGAGAGCGCCAATAGGTGAGAGTGAGCAACTTGACATGTTATTGTACACCCACACATACATACTGTAGTTAATGCACATCCCACACATACCATAATTATCTGATGCAACTGCACTTTTAAATATTCACAACAATAAATACAATAATTATTTGACACACCAGTCATGCCCTAGCCCGTGGATTCCGCGGGCTATAATGCAACTGCATTATTAAATATTCACAAAAATAAATACCACAATTATCTGACAGACCTGTTTCGGCCTAGCCCCCGTATTCCGCAGGCTAGGCCACGGCGGGTGTAGCAGATAATTACGATATTTATTTAACACAACAGTAATTTCATTGAAGTCGCAAAATAAAATAAAAAAACTGCGAAATTGCAAAATAATTATGTACTGAGCTATCCTTTTCCTCAAAGTTTGATTTAAGCTTTTACTGTGGAAACGTGATTCTATAGACTTTGGGTTACAAGCCGTCCACTATTTGTTTCCAGTGTAATGTAGGGTTTATATATAGTTTCAGTGTATGTGAACGACACTAGTAAATTGAGCAATTTTCTTGGCAAAGTTAGTTTGTGTTCATGACAATTTTAATTTGGTATCGAGAAAAGTATAAGGAAAGAGTATTGTGAGAATGTTTTGGTATTGAATCTGGTATAGAGTACCGAGAAAATGTAGAATCGACTCATCCCTATACTATAATACAATGTAGAAACATGTAGGTATGCACATGTACAATGTATGTCGGACACAAAAATACTTAGTGCAGCATTACAATACCAGCCAACGGGACAAAGAAGTCGGGGTCTTCCTTGGAAAAAATGGAGAGAACAAATATAATGAGCCACAACAGACATGTGGGCCTGATCCTTGAGGTCTACGACTTACTAGGATGATTTATAAGCTCTTTGAGAAAGTATCTACTAGCTTAAACACTTCATGCTCACCTTCAATAAGTAGCACAAGTTTTAAGCTAAAAACTTAACATAAGGACTACCCATTATGTCCAGGTGTGCTAGATCCATGATAATGATGCCGAACTAAGATGCTAACTTAAAACAAAATGTTATGTTAGGCAAACATGAGTTCCGATGGTCAACATCGGAGAAATATTTACTGTTAGTGAAAAGTAGGTGAAGTGAATACTGCTGCTCAGATTATGAGAGGAAAATTAATTTATTAAAAGCTGTAATATAATTATTTAATCAGTTTAATACTTTTATTCTTTTACGACAAAATGACAATATGTAATAGTAAAAAAACTCAGTAACTTATTACGAACGTGTGACACCCTGACAGTTCGTAAATTGAATATAGGGTAGAATTTTCATTACTTCAGCCACTTGTAACCAGAAATAAAACCACAAATTTTGTCGTCAGCATTTATCAAGCACACAGGTATTTTCTTTGTCTTATGTTAGTAACTTACGTAAAAAAGGGTGGAAAACTGAACTGCCAAGGCCATTCCACAATCGACATTTCCTCACAAAACCTTCTGCAGCCAATCTACTTATTTAAAACGTAAACATGACTGGGTGATTTACCAAAGTATATGTTGTTTCATGAAAGAAAAATCAAATATTTTGTTCGAGTAGGTTAAAAATCTGCAGCTCCAGTGCAGAAAAGTGTAGAGTAGGTTAATGATCAAACAGGACATGTTACGTTACCCGCACAATGTCAAAAATGCGCAACGAAGTGGTCCCGAACTCATCTCGTAGGCGCATCAGTGTACATCCTACGTCATTCTACTTCCGGCCAATCTCGCGCATAACATGCACGAAGAAAAATGTTATTATTACACAGAAAAACCAATTTACCTACTAAATTTATTCACAAAATTACGTTAAATTGCAAAATGACTTCACTTGACATGTACTACGTCTAAGGAGGTATTAGACTATGGAGTGGAAGCCAAGACACGAAAGTGAAGCCGGACAGCAGACGATAATGGAAGACAAGGACAGGGCTAGTAGTGGCAAAAAGGTGCCTGATTTACATGTAGTTAAATAGGTGTGTTTTTAATTTCGAATTAATTCAGGATAGTGGCAAAATATTATACAGCATTTTGATGCAACAGCAGGTTTGGCAGTTGTGGCAGTGTTCTACTTTGTAGGGTATCGCACAAAAATTATCCTTGCATAAACCACTTCTGTTTATGTACACTCATCACTGATTTCATGCCTTTAGTATACACAACGAAATTTCTACACGAGTCATATTCTGACCCTGCAATTTATTGTTGTTAGTCAAAAATAATTTTAAAACACAATACTGCAAATATTTTCTTTTCCACTATTAATCTTCTTCACATGCGATCAAGCTATATTGTTTACAATGTAATTTTTGCCACTCATAATATGGCGGCTGACATAAAAAATCTGTCTGCGCATGCACAGTTGAAAGAAGTCAGACAAGGCATCAGCTTCACTTGATAAACGTGAAGATAGGCTGTTGCAACTCCATCATCTATCACCTCCATGATTGCGTCCCTCTCCCTAAAACCGTTTGTCTGGCAGAGAACTTCCACATCACCACATCAAGTTTGCGAAGTGTGCGACGAATACTAGTGCAATTCAGAGCATGCCAGTGCAGGGCAACGAGTAGCATACCCTGCCGACTGGCCAGAACTCTGTAATGCGGAGTGTTATATAAATATAAATATGGCACAAGTGCATTAAAAAAGGTTTGTGGTGTACACCGTGCCATTTCGTATCACGTGTTGAATACAGACATCGAATTAACACAACATTTTTGGTGTTCAGTTTTTCCTGTTTGTTTGATGTAATTTTTGTTAGTTTTCATTTTCACACAGGTTATGTCCATTTTGTGCAGTGTAACGCATAGGTTAAAACAGGTAAACCCAGAGAGAAAGAGCATGGGTGGAGGAAGTAAATTCTTATGTGGTGTGCGAGCCCACTAACACCTGCTCTTGCATCATGTTGGGAAGTCAGCAAGTATGTAGCATCAGAGAGGGTTGGTTGCGTGTGACCGTTTCCCGCATTTTCCAGTGACTGGGGGTCATATCTTCACTTACACTTATCATTTAACATGCAATAGACTTTAACTGACAGGAACCGTTTTCGCATCACCCCCTGGGACACCACCATCACTTCCCCAGATCTTACAAAGGACCCGATGGAGAGTGCATGCCAGCACTACCCCCCCCCCCAACACCATTCCAGAACAGCTGAGCAACGAGAGTGGGTGGTGCCATGCTTTCCTGCTCCCCACTTTTTAGTTAGTACATAAAAATTTTTATGTTAGGTTTTTTAGTACTACTTCAAGAGTTTTAGGTTAGGATTTTAGATCTTGAGTTAGTTAGGTTTTTTGTCAGTTGATGGAAGCAAGCCAGTGCAAGTTTTGCAGTAAGGCTTTTACTGTGTGGAAGAACATGCTAAGGCATGAGAGGAGCTGCAGCTTCAACCCACATCAGGTAGAGCAGCTGATGTGCGAAAAGTGTGGTAAAACTATTGCTCGCAGAGATAAACTGCAAAAAGAATCTCGTACCTACAACGGTGCCATCAGGAAAGCGACAAATACCAGCTGCAAGTTTTACAGCAGGCAATATTCTGAACTGTGCAATGCGAGGCATCATGAAGCAGGATGTGAGTTCAATACTGAACTCAGTCTATTGAAATGCAACCACTGTAGTTTCCAGTAAGCTGGCTGTGACAACCTGGCTATGCACCTGAAAGTCTGCAAGGGGAAATCAGTACAGCCAGCCAAGAACAGGAGATGTGTGCGGCCAATAAATAGTGCTCTACGATCCTGCTCGATAACATCAATCCCACCCAAAATCGTCATTGATCTGGTGCGGTAAGTAACAATGGTTTCGTCGAGGCAGAGGCTGCTTTCCGTGGAAATTAAAAAAGCGATGTAGCAGAGAATGATTGTGATGCTGGAGATATGTGTGACTACTTTGTAGGCATTTACGACACCAGATTTGGCCAGTTGACAGGTTCAACTTTTCAGAATCGCTTTTCCAACACCAGTGCGCCAGATAAAACTGTTCGAGAAGAAGAACCCAGGATCATAAGACAATATTTACTCAATTAATGAAAATGAAAAGATTTTCCCTCTCCAAGTGACCAGTGAAGAAAAGAACAATCATATAGATTTGCGGTTTTTGTTAGATGAAGAGATGTCCCACTACTGCCACATATCGAATTGATCCAAACTGGTACAATCCCAGAAGGCAGCTCATAATGGTACAGTGAATATATGCAAGAGATGCCTGATGCAATTCAACAATCGGCCACAAGTGTCTGGGCTCAATGGTGAACAGTGTGTGGCTGAACACAAGAAAATTTGCTCTGGATATGCACCATTTCGAGATGAAATTCCATAGCCTGAAAAGGATGGGTGGCCTCCAGTGCTCTGCTTCAGAAATATTCAGCACTAGCATAAACTACAGATTACGAAGCCATTTTCGTACCGATTCAGACCTGTCAACCTGACTGTGAGAACATTTTCGCAATGACACACCAGAAGCATGAAGCTTACAGCTTCTGTATTTTCGTACATGTAGACAATAACAGAATTCCTGCAACACTGACGTCTGAGCTTCAGCTAAGATAATGTGAAGGTATGGTACCACTGCCATTTTAGCTGCAAGTATATTGGAACAGCCTGTAACAACTGCAATTTGCTCAGAAGACGACCAAAGAGGCTTCCAGTATTTTTTCATAACATGGCATATAATGCAAATTTCATCTTCAGAGAACTGACATATGAAAACAAGGATATCACCATCATACCACATAATGAAGAGAAGATGGTTACTTTTGGCAAATCGCTTCGAGAGATGTTCTGCATTCAATTTATCTACACATTCAATTTCATGGCCAGCAGTTTGTTAACCATAGCAGGAAACCTGCCAGCAAACAAGTTCAATAGTACATTTAAGTTCTTCAGTTCCGATGAGCTGGCTCTAGTGATAAGGAAGGGAGTTTTCTCATTTGATTATATCGACAGCTTCGATAGACTGGACGAGACAGAGCTACCGCCGAAGGAGAAGTTTTATAATAGGCTGACAGATGCGAACATATGTGTGATCGTAGGTTTTCACCTCATCGACCATGTCTAAGATTACCATCTCAGTACTCTTGCCCTTCATGAACCCGTATTGGTGAGGATGAATACCATGGCCGATGTCCAGGTATTGCATCAGCCTCTGGTTTACGAGGCACTCCAATGTCTTCCCCATTACTGGTAGAAGCGTTATTGGCCTATACGAGTTTGCCTTTCTCGGGTTCATCCCAGCGCCCTTGTAGATTACAATTAGGAGACCCTTCTTCCACCCTAAGGGGAATCTTCATTCAGAGAGGCAATTGTTGAACAGACCCAACATGTTATGGCGTATCCGTGGGTATGCACGGAGGAGCAATTCCCCAGTCATCCAGTCCAATCCTGGGGCTTTTCTCATCTTTGTCTTCTTGACTACCGCATCAAGATCTTTTAGAGAGAATGGTGCAGTATTCTTTGTCATTATAGGGCTTAGCTGTGCTGCCCTGATCCTCTCGTGATACTCGGTTTCCCCCACCACAGTATCATCTGGCAAGAGCTTTGTAAGCAAATACCGTGTGATCTCTTTGGATGTCTGCAAGAGATGGTCATCTGACTCAAGGGCAGGCAGCACCTCTGAGCTGATCTTTCCCATTACCATCCAATAAACCAGTCCCCAGGGGTCTTTGTTTCCCCTATACATTACAAGCTCTCTCCAAGCTGTTTGTCTTTTCTTCCTAGTATTCTCCGGTACTGCGCTCTGGTAACATTGTACTGTTTGTCCGCTTACTGTCTCTGGTCTGGGCGATACATTCGCTTAAATCGCTTACACAAGTACTTGACTTGTTTACGGTTGGTCTCTAACTCATCATCCCACCAGGGATGATGAGGAACCTTCCTTTTGGGTTTTGGGTATGGCCAGATGACAGGCGGCCATTACCATTTACCCCATCTTTTCAGCCCATTGATCCACAGACAGAAGCGGTTTTTCAGCTCTGTACTCATTTAGGTACCTCAACAGCACTCTGTCAAACAGAGGCCAGTCTGCCTTGGCAGTAATGTAACGGGGACACTCTAGTCTGGTTTGGCGGATTCCATTCACCTGGATGGTAAACAGGATCATCTTGTGATCAGACTCGACCTCATCTAAAACTCTCCAGTCCCCAATACAGCCAGCAGCACACACCGTTGCCATGGTTACGTTTAGATACGATTCCATATCGTGGATAGGGGACACATAGGTGGCCATGTGTCCCAGTCTGTTGACCATCTGCAGGTCTTTCTCCATTAGGTATCTTATTACCTTCTCTCCGCGGCCGTCCGTCCTCGGGGAATTCCACAATTCCGACTTGGCATTGATGTCCGCACCAAGTATGACTTGTGTCATTGGCTCTCGTTAGTATGTTCTCCCACTGACTTAAGTGTTGGTCGATTGGGTGCTGAGGTTGAAAGTACGACGAGACTATCGTCATGCTTCCTCCCCATATCTCCAAACGAACACACACATGATGCGTGTTCGAGAGAGCCTCTAGCAGGATGTAATTTATTTCAGGGTTACATACCCAGATTCCCGCCAGTGGATTTTCCCCAAAGAGAGCGAACCGGCCTCGAAGAGTTGGCACTTCCCCTCTGAGCAGGTATGGCTCCTGCATCAGTACCAAATCCAGTTTTTGCTCCATCGCAACTTTATGCAGTTCCATGGTTGGAACTGCAGCTCTTTGCAGGTTTATCTGCCCTAGCCGTAGCAGCACATGACTACTAGTCAGACTGAGTCCTGTCAAGCTCCAGCACCATCATTCTTTGATGGACTGGACAGTCGGAAGTACTAACAGAGTGAAAACAGTCTCGGTGCTTGTCTTTGAGACAGTTTGCGCATCTGGGCTTAGTATCCTTGACTTTGCATTCAGAGAATTTATGCCCTTTCTCTGAATATTTGGGGCAGACTAGCTTGCTTTTGCAATGTTCCTTTATGTGGCCATACCCCTGGTACTTGTAGCACCGGGTCGGCATCACATAGTCTCTAACTTTGCAGCGCTGGAACCCTATAAATAGGGTTACACAGTCAATGAGCAACTTTCTCAGGGGCGGAGTAACCTCAAGGACGAAATTGACAACGTCCTTGTCTCTGAGCCCGGTGCGGAAACTCACTGTAGCGTTTTTCCGCACCTCCTCATCAGAAATCTGAGCGGCCCTGGAATTCTGGAGGCGTAAAGTCTCCATGAATCCAGGTCCGTCGTATTCTTTTGGTATATCATAAATGATGACCTTGGACCCACACCTTTTTGGGTCTGCTATCCGCAGACCCAGTTCCTCCATCCTTTTGGCCTGCTTTAGCTTAAGGAGAGTTTCCTCTTCCTCAGCTTCCAGAAGTACTCCGTCCCTAGAGACTTGTCGCACATTTTTGATGTGCAGTTGCTCCTTCACAGGGTTTAGTGACTTAAGCTTAGCTCTGGTTTCCTCGGAATAGCACTCCCCCTCCCTCGGGTACATCAAAACCGTCTTTTTCAGAGGTTGCCTTCTTCCTTTTACCTCCTGTCACTGGTTTTCCTGTGGCTTCTCCTTGGCCTGACTTTGTTCTTTCACGATCTCAGCCAAAGACTGAGACTTGTTGGCCTGTTTGACGGTTTTTTTCTAGGGGTCTTGGGGTGGTGTGACCCATGCTCTTATAAGCCCTGGATTCGCCTTCCAGTTGCGCAAAACGCACAATCTGGAGGTCCAGTAAGGCTTTGAGCCTCATAACTCGAGATAGGAGGTAATTGGCCCACTCTTTGTTGACCTTTCGTTTCGCACATGTTGTGTATTCAATGATTTCCTCTACTGTGAGTGACGCCTCCCCCTGGACGCACTCAGCAGTAATTTTCTGTGCAGCTAGCTGCCCCTCACTTTCACTGTCAAAGCCTGGGGGGTGACCCTTTTCCCACCTGGTTCTGGGTAGTATCCTTAGCCTTCTCAGCTTCAACTGTAGGCTGAGACTGAGATACTCCTTGTGGCAGGCTGTCTTCGCCCTCGGCAGCCGCCATCAAGCTGGTAATCAGGCGCTCACACTTAGTGTAGCTCTCCTGTGTCCACTTCTCCACTATGCCAGTATCTTGGGCCCATATTAGTGGATATACCTTTAGGCACCAGGCCACCTCCTCCTTTGAGGGAGGCATGACCTGGGACCAAGACGTGTCATCATCGATAAGGCGTTGCATATAGTACAGCGCCTTGGCCAATTCCATGTTTTTCAGAGGGGTGATCGCTTGGAAAAAACCCCTTGCGTTCGTTCAGTGAGCCTTTGTAAGGCTTGGAAGGAGGCTCCTGGAACACGGAGTACCAGGGCTCCCTTCCGGCCACTTGCCCTTCCGTGGCCATCTTGGTCTGTGTTGGTGGGTTAGTGAGGTTCTAACCTCGAGGCGCTGGGCCTCAGGCTGGAGCTAGTGGTCGGTAATCAACGCCCCGCTCAGGTACTGTTCTTTACCCTTCTATGCGCTGACCACTTTGCCGGTATAGGGCTTATGGCAACACACAGCAGGGGGTAGGCTACTGGTTGACTAACTGCCTATACTCTTTGCCACCACCCGCCCGCGTTGAGGGAGGACAGCGCGCAGTACCTTGTCAAAATTGGGTGAAAGCTATTTTCTCTCCTCGCAGAGTTTAGCTGACTCTGCGATAAGGAGAGGAAATGTTCTTCGAACACTCTCTACTCTTAGCAGAACAGTTTGAGTTTTCTCAGGCTTGATTATTCACATCCAATCGCATTTGGGTGGTACCCTGAGAAAACCTCCAATCGCATTCGGGTGGTACCCTGAGAAAACCTCGTCGATGCAGACAGGTCCACACCCATTGCAGTGCTCCAGTGTCGAGCCAACACTGTGGAAGAAACTGTACGGTCCGTTACGGCCATGTGGGCAAGATGGCGGTCATCCCGCGCTGTGATCGCATTGCGGGGTCCAAAACCCGCTCGTCGCTGCGCACGGCCCTATTCTATCCAATGATGCCACACACACACACACACCACTGTCTTAGCAGCATGCCCTGTATGAGCTGAAATGTCACGGTATGACAAACCCGTTTCCCAGGGACCGTTCATTCTTCCTAGTACGAACTTACTCTCATACTGATACGGCCCTTTGAAGTCGATGAGACATACTGGCATTTGCTTTAACTTCGTTTGACGGCTCTTCACTGACTGAGCTTGGCGTAACACGGACCTTTCCGGTCACACAAGAGAGGATGCTACTGGGCCTACTCGTATGCCATCTCTCTGCAATCGTAATCACTTATTGCTGGTACACTGCTCTACACATCCTCCGAGTTTGGATTCATTAATACCATTCTTTCTGGGTGCTGAAATTTTCAGAAACAATATTGAATTTTAAATATTGACGAAAATTTTAAACTCGTTTGCGGAATTTAGTTGTCTTTTTTTTTCCTCAAAATACTAATTTATTATCGGTATTGGGCATTTTTTGTAAAAAGTGTCCGACAGTGTTTCGAACTCACGTCCAAAATGAATGCTACAGCGCGATGCGACTTTCTTGCTGTGCTAACTGTTCCCGAATTATTTCTATGTTGAAATAAGCTAAGTATATTTATTGATATTAAATCTCTAATATTAAATTTTTATTGTGTAATTAATATATAAACGGTTTTTAAGAATAATTAAATTTGCCATCGTCAATTTTATTCGCCTTTGTAGAATGTTTAATCCATCTGTAAGAGTTTTTTTTGGTTTATTTATCAAATCTTTTAAAGTAGTAGCCACGGGGAGTTCTTTACGCTCTGAAAGTGCAATGCGATTGGCCATGGTACGAAAGATAGTATGAAACTTGCCACGAGAAATAGGATATGCCCTATTACCAAAACCTCACATGAAATCTGGCCGTGACATGGCGGGTGCCATAGTATCTGGTATAATGACCGCCAATTAGGGCGATTCGGAATGGGTTAGTGGGTGGAGGGGGAGGGGGCCAGTTGCCCTTCATCCACTTAAGCATTGATTATTTTAGTTTAGCTTTCGAAAACAAAGCAACCTTTAAAATTGCCATGTAAACCTTTCTTGTACATCTTCAGTTAACGAGCGACTAAGCAGAGAGGAGACACTCCCATGTCAAGGAGTTATTCCCAGCCATAAAATGTAAACAGGTCACAAATACACAAACAACCTAATAATGTGAAATGGCACTAGAAACTAAAATTCTACTGTTAATATTAGGGAGACGTCGAGTATAGTTAATTTACAATTTATTTTATGTGAGAGCTATAAGGTGTGGCAAGCCCCACGTGAGGGTGCAAATCGGTATTATTAGGGAGAACTATGCAGATTTCCTTTTGTACTGGCCACCACGTATGGAATGTCCATCTGAAAAGTGTACAAAAACGTTTGTTAAACTTATACTACAGTTTATTATATAGTGCGAAGTGAAAGTGTGTATGTACAGACTAAAAACGTTTCGTTTCCCCTGTAGTATTTCAGACAAAAGAATTTATTTTAGTGGTGCCGTCTCAGCATAAAATTGATATTTTATGCTCAACCAAATGAAAATTTCTCTTTTCAGCATGTACCTGGGCCCGGTAATGAGGTGAAGTAGCGAGCTAACACTTACCAAAACTTAAACAACCTCGTAGAACAGGAACAGCAGGTAGCGTACTTACTTTGTTCACGTTTATTTCACAAGACACTTTGATAAGAAAAATACTTTCAATATTAAAAATAATGATTCAACCTTGGAATGACATAGGGGAAAAACACTGAAATAATGTAGCTGACCACCAGCAGGATTAGTTTCTTATAGTCTAGTTTTTATTCAAATAGAAATTATCATTCATTAAATTTCTGCTTGAAACTTTATCAGCTGACAGGAGTGTAGCTAAAAGAAGAATTCCTGTGGCAATTGTGAAAGGCTAAGAAACAAATAACACTCCTAAATTAAGTACTAGTGTTCGTAATTAGCTTAATGAGGTACATTATCACGGTAAAATTAAGGCGATGTCTTAAAGGTCGAAATCACTTGCAGAAGGTTCAAAAATATAGTAAAATAAAAATAAAATTTTTTTCTCTTGTAAAATTTATATTATTTTATGTACCTAGCTCCTGTGAGAAGAAACTTTATCTATAGTATCCGTAGGCATAAAAGGTCGTTAGCTGGAGTCAAAACATAAAACTTCAAAATGGCGTCGCCGATAGGGAATAAATGTTCTGAAAAGGATGGCTGACGCTACGTGCGACACAAATTAAATATAAGTCTCCCAAAACGTATCTCTTTCTGTAGATAACTTGTTGCTCGTCGCTCTCAGTTGACGGACGGATGCATACAAAACAGGATAGGCTGAGAATGCAACTTTAATACTTTTCAAGTGTAGGGACGTAGCGGAGATGTACCGTCCCTCGTATGCTACATGTCTAGATAAACTCCTCAAATATATCCTAAACAAGGGTGCACGTCGGCTCTCAACACTTACGTGAGATAAAACACTTAAATTAAAACAAGGAGTAGCTAATAACACCCTACTAACTAAATAAAACCTACTCGTTACCTACTGCAGGTGCGAGCCCTAGCCTACATGTCTGTATACTCTTAGAGGTCGGTTGAGGAGAGAGAGAGAGAGAGAGAGAGAGAGAGAGAGAGAGAGAGAGAGAGAGAGAGAGAGAGAGAGAGAGAGAGAGAGAGAGAGAGCGCGCGCGCGCGCGCTTAGCTCTCTAGGCTGGAGGTAACTCAAACGAAAAGGGGCTAAAAGTTCCAGGCAATGGGAAGTCAGGATTCGAACCTGGGACCAATGGGAAGTCAGCAGATACCTAACACCCTCCCTTTACGAACCACATTGTATTTCCTAATTAACGAACGAAAAAAAAAAAACAGAGTAAAATGGTCTCAGAAATGAATACAATGAAAAATAAGTAACATGGAAAAATTGACAAATACGTGACCTAGAAATTAAAAAAAATTATAAATATATAAAAAATGTGAGCTAGCTAAGATCCTATCCTTAAACAATGCATTAATTCCCACGTACAGCTAATAGGAAATTGCTAACCCAAATAAAAAAAAGTAATGAAAAAAATATATATAACTATTACAAGGCAAATAATTTGAAAAGTAACATAGGTGACAAACGTAGAAATTATATGTTAGTAGTGTAACATAAATAAAACATAGTATGTAATTTGAAAAATAGGCATAAATTATGTAGATTTACTTTATATGAACGACATACATTTTACGAGGGTTACACTACAGAGAACATATTGCTACAATTTCTCAAAGTCAGTGGGCTAAACCAGAATAACTATAAATGAAATGCTCTCGACTCAATAGCTCACAATAAAATGCTATATTGTTATTGACAATTAATAAATTAAATCTATACAATTTACAAATACCTCAAAGAAATTAATGTAATTAAATAACTGAACTCGATCCCAATAAAACCGTGTATCAAAACCTATTCAATTATGTTATAAATTAAATGCCCATATTTGACAGTTCCAATATTTACAATAAAGTTATTATCACATATTATACAGTCCCACCTCAGTTCAGTCCAGGTCCCACCAGTCCGCAATGGGGCTTCGGTGGCTGAGCAGTTAGCCTGCTCGCCTCCCACCATGGAGATCCGGGTTCAATTCCCTGGTCGGGTAAATAGGTTTTCTCGGGGAACTCTCGTTTCACCCGCCCTTTCATTCCGGCGCTGATCCATACCCACCTCAATCACCCTCATCGGCTCTCAAGACCTCGATGTTAAGAGCCGTCCAAATCTCTTCACTCGCTCACCAGTTCGCAATGTCCTAGAGATCTCCGAGCGCTGTCATGCATAGTAACCTTCACTCGTCTGTCCACACAGGTTTTTAGGCCCGAAGGCCAGCACACACGCCATCCTCCCGCACTGGAACTGTACTCGGATGAGTAAGCCAATGCACGGCACTTTCTCCTTTTCTGGGCTTCGTTCTTCTGCTTATGCCTGTGCTGTTTTCCTGTTACCTAAGGGTTTTCTCCCGTTCCTTGTTTGAAAACCATTCCTCCTCACCATTATGAATAAGCTCATCCTTCGGGTGGTCGAAGGCTTACCCATACTATTCATGAATGGATCACTGGAAATTGTTGTGTTCAGTTTCGAGGTTGTGTAGGTTCAAAGGAAGTGAAAGAGCGCGGATTTTCATCGCTCCCCAGCTCCCCCTTTACACATCCTCTAGAGGAGGTACGACTTTGCTCTTTCTTGCATACATTGCTCCCCCTTCCTTATCAGTACCTGACTATCTTGTAGCCTTCAAAAGGCTTCCGGTAATCAAAGTACCTCTGCGGACATAGGTCTTTATCACATCTTTTCTGCAGGCTTCAAAGTTCTGTTCTTCGCCTCTTCTTTCATGCACAAGTGTCAAAGCCGCCTTCAAATCCTCTACGTCCCTGATGATGTTGATCGTGGCCAACAACTTTCTATCTCGATACTCAGGGTACGGGAAGATGATGTGGCCTCTTCCTTCTATGCTTCTCAAGATGGAAGCCATGACCGTAGCGTACAATGATGGGTCTTCAATTTTTATTAAACACATTTTTATTTCTATTTCACGGTTGATCCTCTCTACATCCTCTACTGTTATTTTTTGTCTTGGAAGATGCACAGGCACAGGACCAGCGTCTTCCAGTTCTGTAACTGTCTCCTCTGCATCTTGCTCTTCCTCTTCTTCCCGAAGATTGACGACTAGTCTTCCTTCTTCACTAGTTACTTGTGCCCAGAGTTCCACGGAGGTCTTAGTCACAGCCACTTACAACCACCGATCTTCTGCACCCAGATCTTCCTGTTACTGTCCCTGGTCTTCTAGGAACTTACTGTTTCTTGTCTTGAGCCGGTATTCAGTCTGCCTGATGGTGCCTCTTCTCATCTACCTTCTCCTATAACTGGAACACCGCTCAAAGGCTCTTGAGACACTTTCAGTCAAAAACATGACTGGCCCCTAACTAAAGGGCCACCCTTCTCTCACATCTGTTTGATTACCCATCACTCGAGTCCAATTCCGCACTGTCCAGCAACCCAGCTGGCCCAGCTTGATCTTCTAGCCACATGTTGTACTCTTCGAACTGTCGTCTCACGTCGTGAGCAAAGGTCTCGAAGATCTTAACTGATCCACTCCATCTCAGCGCCAGTCGCCAATCCACAGTCTGTATGCCATACTTCGCAAGATACACCAGTAGTGTTATCCTCAGATCCTCTATCTTGCCACAGTCGTTCAAGACATGTTGCACCATGTCTTCCATACCACAAATCTGGCACATAGGTGTATCTACTAGACCAAATCTTTATAGACTGTGTCGGAAGTTGCCATGCCCAGTTGTTACCTGCGAGAGGTAGTGAGTTATTCGCAGCCATTTCCGCTTGTATCGTTCTTCGACACTGGGAAATACGTCATAGATTTCTCTGCCCTTGTATCCCATATATTTTGCCACTCCACCATCGTTCTTTGTCGGTACTCACTTTTCAGTAGTGCGGATGGTACCACACCGCCAAGTTCTTCAAATAACTCACTCCTCTTGCACACCAGTAGATCAATTGGCAACACTCCAGCCAGCACAACAAGTCCCTATGTTGACACAGTTCAATACGCCTTAGTCACAGCTAAGAGGGCTGCTCTTTGTGCCTTGCCAAGTTGCCTTCGTACCATAACATGACTGGTTCTGTGGTACCACACTGACATGGCATACATCATTATGGCCTCAAACACTGCTTTGTACACAATTCTTATGTCTCGAAATTCAGACCCAAGTATACAGGTAGTGCAGATCTCATTCTTGAGAAAAGAACCACTGCCTTGTTGCATGCATACTTTATGTGCTCCATAAACATCAGACCACTATCCACCATCACTCCAAGGTACTGATATGTACTCACGAACCCCAGGGGCCTGTCCTGGTATGTGACGATGGGCTACCTTTTGCTTAAGTTGCCTTTAAGCATAACACACACTGTCTTGTCCACTGCCAGCTTCAGCTTAGCCACCATCGACCATTCCTGAATCCCTAACATAATTTTCTCAGCATTGGTCTCCAGCTGCTTGCGAGTATTCCCCTCAATTAAGACAAGTCCATCATCTGCATATCCATAGATATGACAGCCAGGTGGCATTCCCATATCCAGTAAGCTGTCTAAAATGATGATCCAAAGCAGAGGTCCTAACACAGAACCTTGTGGACATCCCTTCGTTAGTATTCACTCTTCTTCGACATCTTCTGTCAGTTAGACAGATCCGGCCCCTGAGGTAGTCGGTGATCACTCTGTACAAGTTTTTGGGACATTCCCTTCTCTCCAGTTGCCAGAGGATCTCTGGCCACCAAGCATTATCGAAAGCCTCGGCTATGTCCAAAAAGATACCCATCACATAAACACTGTCAGATGTTCTTACTTTTGTGACCATGTCTAGCACTGTTGTTTGCGTGCTTCTTCCTCGTCTGAAGCCATATTGTCTTGCATTGATGTCCCCAGTAGGATCTAAGTATTCCATCAGCCGTTTGTTGATAAGATTCTCAAAGACCTTACCCTACATGGGAAGAAGCGTTAAAGGTCTGTAAGATTTAATGTTCTCAAGGTTCTTTCCAGAGCCTTTATACAATATCCGCAATATGCCATGTTCCAGTTGTATGGAAACTGCCCTTGCTTCAACACCTCATTATATGTTAATAATAACTATACTCTGATCCTGGCATATGCTATTTGCAATATCTCCTATCTACATAGTGATATTGTCATAGCCGGGAGCTTTCTTTCTCTTGAGGTCCTTGACCACCCTGTCCAACTCTTCCATAGTAAAGGATGGTGCATCCTCTGTATCTGCTGTAATCCTGTTTCATCATCCAGAGTATCCTCTGGCAACAACACATCCACAATTGCACAGATCATTGCTCTGATATCACGAGTTGGACCATGGTCTGTCATCACATTCTTGAATGGAGTTATTTCTCTCATCATTCCTACCATGACTCGATACACAAGCCCCCAAGGATCTTCATTTACATGTTCTTCAATAATTTTCCTCCAGGAATCTGATTTCCTCCTCCCGACTGATGCAAAGTATTTCTTCCTCTCTCTGCGGTATTCTTCTGCCAGCCGCTGCTGCTCCTCAGGTAGCTGTTCCATCTTCAGCTTATGCCGCATGCGATGCATTGCTCTCCTTGACTCTTTCAAGTCATCATCCCACCAATGATTGACAGGAGTCTGTGTGGTTACCTTCTTCAGCACCTGGTCACAATCTACCACAATAACATTCTCTATTTCCACACTCTTCTACAGAGGGTCCTTTATGCTCTCAATAATCTTGTTGCCAGCCAGGAGGACGTTATCAAACTTCCTCCAATTTCCACCCTTGTGTGTGTATCAGGGTCTGAGCACTGCTGACCTGTGCTCTGCTGTCACTGATAGTACCAACTCATACAGGATCAGCCTGTGATCGCTCGAGCTTTCCTCCACAACTTCACACTCGTGAATCTTGCGGAATACCTGACTGGTCGCCACCGCCATGTCGATAAAGTACTGTCTCTTGAGCTGGTGGGACGTAGGTCACCATCTGCTCAGGGTAGTTACACATACGAAGATATCTTGCCGTGATGAACTGCTCAACTTCTGTCCCCTTCTTGTGTGTGACCGGTGAGTACCACAATGCAGACTTCGCATTCACATCACCAGAGATCACCAGCTCCATATCACACAAACTATCTATGATCCTATTCCATTCTTCCAGGTGTCGTTCTGTGGCTTCCGAGAACTGAAGGTATGAGGATGCCAGATTCACCTGTTTATTGCCTTTCCTTAATTGTGCCACTAGACAGTGCTCACTGGAAAGGTTCTCATACACCATAGCTGTTAGCTGGGACCTAACCCAAATCCCAGCCATGGGTATATCTCCTCTTGTAAGCACTTTCCCTGGTATTCCCAGTATCTTACCATGTGGTGCATAAGGTTCGTGGAACAGTAAAACATCAATCTGCAGTTCTTCTGTAATTTTAACTGTTTCGGCTGTCAACACGGCAGATATCCGCATGTTCAGCAATGCACATTTCAGTGTATCAGCATCCATAGTCAACTCGAGTTATATCTTGCTCATAGGCCCTTATATATGATGAGCAATCCCTCGAGTCAACTCTGTGACCCACTTACCTGTTTTCGTGCTTGCAGTTTGCACACTCTTCTGGGACTTTATACTTGCATTCCTTGTGTGAATGTCCCTCTTCTGCACATACTGAGCAGTTATATTTGCTCCTACATTTACTTGACAAGTGTCCGTACATTTGGCACTTGTAATATCGCAGTGGATCCACAAAATCCTTGACTCGACAGCAACAGAAGCCAATGAACAATTTTCCTTGTTCCACTAACTTCTTCCTTATTGTTGCTGTACATTCAAGTACCACATGCACATTTTTAGCTGTTCTATCTCCCTTCCGGATTCTTGGCACCATTGCCTCTTTGAGGATTCTCAAACTCAAACCTGTGCCCTCAAAGTTCTGTGCGTGAATTGTCTTAACCAATCCACTCCCTTGTCCAAATCCCTTGGTATGTCATATACTGTGACTTTAGGACCTCGTCTTCGAGGCTCCTCCAGTTTAAGACCCAGCATCTTAATCGTTTCTACTGTCTTTAGTTTCTGTATAGTGGCCTCATCATTTGCTTCCACTATTATCCCTCCATTTCTTAGACCAAACATATTCCTGATCTTTAAACCCTCTTTCACAGTATTAAGATTCTTATGTAGTGTGTCCCTGGTTTCTTGCGATGTCTGGTCCTCCTTTCCAGGCATAACCATGACTAGCTTTCTTTGCGGCTTAGTTTCCACCTTCTTAGTCAACTCAACAGTGGGACCTGCCGAAACTGTCGCCACGTTCGCATAACTGCGTATGCCTTCTGATCCTCTTCCTGGTATTGTCTGGAGTGCCTGCTTAAATCAAAATATTTGTCCTTTCAAGTCTGCGTTCTCCACTAACACTCTAGTTACAAACACTCTCATCTTGTTGACTCTTGGCAGGACATAGTGACAATTGTTAAGGTTCAACTTTTTATTTGTATCTGTTGCATAGTCCAACAGATTCTGGAAGAGTTCTTCGACTTCTTCCACTGTCACTGTCTTGTATGCTGGAATTGACTCTGACTCTCTCACTTCTGCCTTCTTATACACTTTATTGGCGATGTCTTTGACGTTCGCAGTTACAGTCTCTTTATCGGTTCCAGTGATGAAAGCGCTGACCTCTCTCATTCATTGCTGGCGCTGTTCACTTGGAACCTCCAGCTGTTCCCAAGCTGTGTTCTCATCCAAAATCCTGGAGATGGCCCAGAGCACAAATGCCTTGGGCACACTCGGGGTTATAAACCCCCGAAGCTTGTCACGTCTCTCACTTCAGGGACCTTCTGCCCTGTCGCAAGACACCACTGCTTCCCACCACTGCGTCATTGTAGGCTCTGTAAACAAAGTCTATACAAAACACTATTACACTGTCAGGTACAAATTCACAAATCACTATACACAAGAGTACGTTAGGATTACAACCTCACTGGCCCTGGGCAGAAGCCCGAGAACCGACACTGTTCCTTCTCGAACACTCTCTTTGCCAACTGTAGGGTTGCCGACACAGTGCGGAATTATGGCTATTCACACACTCATTGTCGCATTAGACTGATCACCTACAGACTGTTTCTCCACTCACCCACATTGAGGGGGAGCGTTCATAGTGTCCTCGAGGTGTTACCAATTCAGTGGCTAGCCCAAAGTCTATAGATCGCCACTCTAGAGACCGATCACAATACCAGATAACTGGATGAGTTCTCTCGAGGCGCACAACGGGTGGTACCCCAAGAAAACCAACAGGTGGTACCCCACTGTCCACACAGCACAAAACACTAATCAGCCACCGTCTCGTAACCTCTGTTGTCATCCTTTCTCTCTGCAGATATCCCTCATCGCACTGGACTTTACCAGATAACCGCACTTCAGCAAGATGGCTTCTACCAAAGCCTGCCGATCCTCCGGCCGCGGCGATATGTCGTTGGCCATAGCCGAGAAATTTCTCCAAATGTTATGTTGCACCGAGAGTTCTAGATCCCATAATATTCGTGTATATCCTCCAAAGTCGACGGCTCCTCCAGCTGGGAGGGAGGGGCATGGAGGAGCTCTGACCTGGCCACGCCAGCTGTTAATCATTCCTACGACTGCCGGGCGACGGGACAGACCAGTTGGGGTGTGGAGGGTCGAGGTGTGCCAGTACCCGCCCCCACCACCCTTTAGAACCGGTCCACGAATAACAGGCGCCCGCACCCGATGCGAGAGTCCGCTCATTGTGCCAGTTGTATTGCCACAGATTTAATGTTTTTTGGTTACCATTAATTTAATAAGTTCTTCATTATGTACTTCTTCACCAAAAATGATTGGTTTAATTATAATGTGCTCCAATTATGTTTATTTGAGTTGTTTCTGTTATTCAAAATGTAAAACATTGAGAATCTATTAAAATTATTTTACTGTTGTCCTGTTCGTGTTAACTTGAAGAGGAAAATTATTTGATGTCAATTTAAATAATTTTACTACGTGATATATGTCTATGTTGTGTCCAAAACTAAATTCTATTTAATAATTTAATGAGTATTTAGTATTTGCAAGATGTAAGTATAATTTAAAGTAACATACTGAAATAATGGGTAGGTATCTCTGTTTTATACATCTTTCTAAATATTGTATTATGTATCGATTAGTCACACCAGATTGGAGTTCTGAGCACGATCAATTTCATATATATTCCTGCTCGCGAGGTTATTGCCTCCTTGTTGGACTTAACCATTCAGCATGTAGTGGTTCTACGTATATTTATCTACTTCTGAACTTTCTTCTTTCCATGTAATTGGTAATTTCACCCGCCGATAAGGGTAAGTTAAACTACTGGTGTTTTTTTTTGCCGTTCGTTTTATTTTTGTGTGTGTGCCAAGCCACATTTTTTTTCTTTGATATATCTTGTAGCGGTGCACGTGTTGGAGTTTCGATCTACGATGCAGTAGATCGTGGCCAACAACCCTCCTGGGATGATTTCTTCACAGCCTTTCTTGGTTTCTTCTTGAGTGCTGCTTCTTGGCCTACACAGCAGACGAAATTTTGATTCTCTCCAGCACCAAGTAAAATCTAACAATTTTGTTCGCATGTCAATTGTTCCCAGCTTACAGCTCTCATTAATATGAACTGTTCATAGACTGGTTAAACTAAATTTTTCGTAACATTGGCAACTGATTAACATGATTGTGTTTTTGGGACGATAAAACATGTAACCTACAAAATTTAGGAAACTTCATGTGCCCTTATGGCTAATACTTGCAAACGGGTACCAGAAGATGATTTCACTTGCTGTGTTGCTGAAAATAGCATGTTTTCTTCTAAAGTAACTTGATTTGAAAAGAGAAGCCCTTAGTTGCGAAAGATATTGAATACTCAATATCATTTGATATTTAAATTAATTATTGAAATATTTATTACTCATATAAAATGCTCAAGTATATATGATTATGTTGTATGCCAGACGATTATATATATATATATATATATATATATATATATATATATATATATATATATATATATATATATAGAGAGAGAGAGAGAGAGAGAGAGATATTTTGTCATTGTACTATTTTTTTCACTGACATTTTCTTCTCTTAAAATATAATTATACTGGTGTGGTTAATATGTATTTAACAGTTGTTCTATGTGGATAACAAAAGAAAATGACAACCAACAAACCATTTTATTGATAAAATAACATATTTCTACAAATCAGTTTTTTGTAAGCACGTCTTTAACTTAAGATCTGCAAACACTACTACAACAGGAATCTGTATCCACCCTTCCACATGTATCATCGTTGTGTCGTGATGAGAGTACCTATCGGTGCTGGAATCAACTACGCGAGGGTGTTACACAACATCGTGTATAGGCTGTTCTCGGTAAAGTGAGAACTTTTGAGCCCCTAGTTATTTTTTATTTCTAGCAATTTTTTAATCCTGTAACAACGTTTTAAAATAAATATCACCATGTATGCAATGTGTGTATATTCCACCACAATCGGAAGTTAACGTCTAAGGCTAAAATAAAATACATTTATTGACTATTATACCAAATGAGAGGGCTTTCAAAAATGCTCACTTTACCATTAATAGCCCATAAGAATATATTCTGTAATTTGAACTTGTATATGACACATATTTTTTTATTACTATAAATATAAAAGTGGCTTATTTCATTTTAATGGGGAATTTCCAGAAATATCGCAATTTTGATGTAATTCCAATTTTTTTTTTGGAAAATCACAAGTTTCATAATTCCTACGAAATTCGCACGAATTTTCGCATCCCTAGCTATAAATGTCAGTGAAGTTGTGTATGTGACAGTGTTTTCGACTGCTCGTTCAATTGTAGGCGTCGCGAGCGGAAAATTAAGAAAGGTGCAGAAAAAATAATTCGTTATCCCCGCCCTAATTTTGGCGACCAATCGCCGCCACGAAAGGGAGATATGGCAGATATTGCGCAAGCTTTTTAAGGAATCTGGTACTGTAGCTGGCAGAAGTCTGGCCATGTATTTATGGTGAAGAGGGGTAAGCAAAGCAAGGGAGGAAGAGATACGCAGGTCTGATCGTGATATCAGCTATTCCACAAACATCAGTTACGGAGGGCTCAGATGTATGTAAAACAATGGCGGACGAAGGACGTTTGCAGAGGTACGGAAAAACTATCCCCAGTGTATCAAAATTGTACTTGCCTACGATATTCATGAATGACCATATATCATAAAAATGATACATTTGAAATACTAACGTAGTTCGTAACACTCGGTTCGATTTCGCATAAATACATTTCTGCGTACATTTTAACGAAGTATGACTAAACAGTAATTTTAGGCCAGTGCATTTCATTTGAAACTACAGAAACGTTTTATAGCTTTATGTCTTCAAAGTCGCGATAATGGGTGTTTCTACTAATAGTCGACTGTCCCGCGGTATAAAGAAAGCCTACACACAGAGTTTATAAAATAAGAAACAGAATAATAAAAATTAAACAATGCTGCCGGTATGACATATTACACTATACAGTGTAATGTCCATCTACTTTACAAATTCCATCCAGTTAATCTGCGTGTAAGCGCTTTTTGCCGTGTTTAACGGTAGTAGTAGGGGCGTGATGGTCCTATTTCACTTATGATTAGTCGGATTATCAATTTGACATCAAATTGATTGATCGGATTGATCCGGCAATTAATCCACAATTAATCAGATCGAAAAATTCGTCGGCAATCTGCTAATCTTAATTCAATAAAATTTGATTGATTGATGTATTTAATTTAATTAATCAATCAAAACTTTTTAAGTGCATGGTTTGGTGCAAGAGTGGGCTAAGTGTCTTTCTTGATTTATTTTTTGTAATTTTGTTGGGCGGAGCAGTATGGTAGGTCCTCACCCTTGGATGTCTATCGAAGTACTAATGTGTGATGTGTTGGGGAAGGGGTATGTATTGTGTAATATTAATTGTTAATGGTATTGAAGAATTCGTTTACCATCTGGCGTGCGACTGATGGAGGAGGAGAGAAAGAGAGCATCACAAGACACGTTCAGCACGGTCGGCATCTGATTTTAGACTGAGGTTAGGTCGGAGTATTTTATTGAAAATGAATAATAATAGGCTGAAATCCACAATGGCATTTTACTAATCTAATAACGAATGCAACTACATGAAATAGTCTCTCCTTGACTACCAAAAAGGAAACGAGTTAAAAAAATTACATATTGAAACTCTTCACAAATCGATAAAAATTATTTAGCCTGTTACGACGCATGTACTAGATTAACGAAACAAACAAACAAATTTCTTTTACTCACACGAACATTAAAAAATATGAAGAATTATTTCCCTACCAATATAATATACGCCAGAATAAATTACATGAATAAAATTCTAAGGAATCGCAAAGAGAAATCACAAACATATTACAGAATCTATTTCCACGTGAATGACCATCGCAGCAATCCAGGTGTAATAAATTCCTACAACTCAAGAATGGCGTATCCTACAATGAAGCCAAAAAGTTATCTTATTTTCCTACTAATTTAAGTTATGCAAAAGATCAAGCAAACTAAATATGAAGAACTACCAAAAACTATTTCACTAGCACTATAATTGACGACAGAATAAATTACACAAATGAACGACTATTCCAAACACAAGAACGACACATTCTGAAGTAATTAACAAACTTGAGTTATGAAAATTTAATTAACAAATGTGAGTTATGAAAATTATTTATCCCTGCTTATGAATTTACCGATTAATATTTAAAATGAAAGCTAATCACAATAGCATACTAAATGCATACCTTACAACGCAAAGCTTATAATTTAATACGGGGAACACATCCGTTTACTTGGGAAGTTAGTGCAGACTGAGATCGGTGGAACACTAGCGACAAATGATATGCTGGGCGAGGTGTCTGGAGCAACCATAAGTCTGATCCGACCAGTGGCTGAATGTCGATTAAGGTTATGATGGAAATAACGAGTATCTTATTGAAAATGAACTATACCCTAATAATAGTGTAAAATACACATAATTTTACTATCCCATCCTGTATGCTAGGAATATAATTTATGACGAACAGCAGAGACTCGTATGTGTCTCCTCGACATAAAAATAACTAAACATTACATTGTATAGAAAATGTCACAAATAAATGACACTCCAATTATGATACAAACAAGTTGTAATGACATAAACGTTAAAAAAATATGAATAACTATTTCCTTACCAATCTAGTTGTAATGAGTTCTTAAAATGTTCAAGTCCAAAAAAAAATCCATGAACAATTTAATCACCTCTCCCTTAGGTCTACAACGAAACATTTCATTTTTTTTAACACAGACAAAGAAATAAAATATTTACTAGATTATCAATCATGTAATATTACAGAAAAACTTACCCCATTTCCTAGCTTTAAAATGCAGTTTCCATATCATGAGAATATGTACTTAAAATAAATAATTTTTAACAGAATTTTCATTTAAGTCTCGCAAGACCAGCTTCGGAAATCCACATTTACAAATCCTAGCTGAATGAAAAATCACACGCATTTGTTAAAAATAATAATAGACGCATGTATACATTAACTGTTTATATGGAATCGCACAAGTTACCGTATTCAAGAATAAAATTATTAACTCACAAATGACATACCTACAAACGCGATTTCCCTATCATGATAAAAATATTAAAAATAATTTTAACACCACTTCCGTCAAAAACCATTCGCAGTTAAAGCTTAGTGAATCTCATAGACTATCTTCAGAAACGTAATTCGCTAGCACTTTTTCCGAGTACAGACTGTTTATAAAATTATTATTATTATTATTAACATGCATATAAAAGTCATTAAATGATCGGAATTAAATTTAACCAAGACTAGGGGTAGGTATCCATGTATAGAGAGCAAGGGTTGACGAGATACTAAGACTGCGGAGCGAGTTGGAAGGCCCCGTTACTCCCCTCCACCAACATGCTTCTTTGTCCAGCTCGGCCCTATCCACCCTTTGCCGCCAAGCCTGGAGCAAGGTGCTGCCGGGGTTAACAACCTCCAAGCCTTTGTCACAAGAACCATTGAATAAGTTCGCGAGCCAGCGTTTCAACTGTTTGCTGCCAGCTAATACAAATTTAACAATTCCCACTAAAAATTATTTTATCAACATTAAGAATTAAGTCCCAAATGTCATTAATCGGCAAACTTCCAAGAGAATATATCCTGATTCCAAGAAATTTTTATTCTAATCTGCAAAATTATATTCCATTTCCAGCAAAGACAATAGAGAATAATTTTGCATAAGATAACTACAAGACATATTTTCACTAAATAAATCTTATGCGATTCCAAGACTTTTTTATATAATTTGTGTTGTAAATAATGTTTCCTAACTATTTTAAAATGTATAAATTCAAACAAATATCATTCGATTTAATAAAAATATATATTCTCTATACATAAGTCAAAGGTTTTAACTAATATGATGGCAAACGTACATTAAAAAAATGTGCGTACATATTCAAACTTTCAAATATTTGTGTCTAGGCGATAAAATACGTTTTTTCGTGTACATTTCTCTACAAGGCGAAAGTTTAGAATACAAAATTTCATGTACCTGAACAAAAATGATTTTATAAAGTTTCCACTAAAATATTTTTGGTTACACCATCGTATAGGAAATCATAATACAATGTCGTTGAATTTTATCGTTGTATGTTAAGTGATTGTGTTCCAAGTTTATTGTAAAAAGTATAATAATATGAATAGTAAGTCATATTGAAATTTTACTTTCCTGTTATGGATTTAAATAAATTAATCTTATGTGAATGGTGTCAGAGTTGAATGCATACACATGTTTCTCTCTCATGAACAAGGAAGCAGGCTGACTGCTGCCTCTAAGTGAGAAACCTGTATCTCTCGCGCAAGGCAACATACATCCTGCCATTTAGAAAACTTTCAGATTTACTAACATTTTTCGAAGTTGTCTTCAGAATTATTAAATCTTATTCTTAAAAGAACTTCATAGACAACCAAGTGCACTGAACTTTCAGTTCAATTGTGGCATAAAACAAGCAGAGCACAACTAGCAAAATGCAATAAATGGTACACTTGAATATTCAGTTTGAGCTTGGTTTATTATAGTTTTGCCCCATATAAAAAATTCCCTTTAACAAATACAAAAATAGGTGACACTATCATATAAAAAATTCAAACGGCCAGTGGCTAGCAATAAAAACATGACAGCATACAATGATTAGCAATAGATGATAACAATATCATTAATACCGATTTAAAAATCTTTACTCCACTCCAAAGTATTTCTTTTACTCAGTTGACTTGCACTAATTTTGCCGTGTGTTGATGTGAAATGTTTCATAAATACGACACGTTTACAAGTGCCTGTATAAGAAACATTTAATAGTACAACAAATATGGCTACAGCAGTATATTACATTTACCTCCAGAATAATTAAGCAGGTTACAAAGTGCGTAATTGACTTCATGCAAATTATGCTTATTCGTAAGGCCCTTAGCTGCGAGCCAGAATTTAAAAGTCACCATTGGGCTGTTTCATCAATAATTCATTTGATACCTCATTAATGTGCATAACCAATCAACTGAGTGATTAAGAATTTCAAATTAAACTTGATTACAATTTAACACTTCAATCACAGTTGACTAAAGTGTCCAACGTCAGTTAAATGCAATTATGCATTTCCTTTTTCAAATTGCTAAACTAGCATTTGAAATTAACTTACATGATGAATAATATTTAAAAAACCACAAAAGGCGAGTGAACCGCGACTGGAGGGGCCCATTAAAGGGCGCTACTCTAAAAATGTACATACTAAAACGCTAAATTAAAAATATTATTTAAATATTTAAACTCCACTCAGGTGGCATTTGATAAAATGTGTGGGCCTATCAAATCACCTGAATGTAAAAGGGACAAACATACTAAAACTTAAAGGAGATTTTCTCTACCCACGCATGCTTGACGAGTTGTTGCCAAGTGACACACAAAAAAACTACGGCCGGGCGAGCCGAATGGGGCAGCGATCATGCAACTAAACTACGCAATTGGGACTATCCCAATTACGCATAGCAAATATATAAACCATCATTACATGCATACTAATCTACTAAGGTATCAAAAGTTACAAAGGATAATCTACTTGATCGTGCACTCAGTTACGATTACAAAGCTACAGATTGTACAAAACTAGCCCAATTATATAACATGCCATCCACAATTCACCAGTAAACTTCCCATCTTGGCAATACTAAACACAAACGAATCACTAAAGATCGTGAACCAAGTTGTATTAAAAAAACTAAAAGTTCTGTGCTGGTATTACATTCTAATCACGAAGTCGCACTCCATAGCGCTGGTCAGTGTGCAGTCTAGCAGAACATGAATCTGAAGTGTTATCGCCGAGGAAGCGTTGCCGAAGGTATAGTGTCAGAGGGCTAACAGCTCACGACCCAGCTGTCTTCAGATCCCCTCCAACGCTTACCACGCGACGCACTGGGAGGGGAAGAGGAGAGGGGAAAGGCAAAGAGAAGCGAATCGGAACTTAGTGGCGAGAAGCAGAACTATCGGCGCTGCGGGTGGTAAATTGCTGTACTACTATCGCGATAACGCGGCAGCACCGCCACAAAGTCTTAAACGTAATTTAAAAGAATTTCTTTGTACTTTTGAAATATCACTTCATCGTTCACAAATACTCTATCATTCCAAATACTTCATTGTTCACATTCATACGAAGTTAAATAGTTTAAACAAATAACAAGAATTATAATTCATTTTAACATTGAAATATTTTTATTTCAAAAATAAATTACTAAAACACACACAGGCACAAAGAGATATTCACAAACATTCTCACTCATTTATAAAAAACTCTTCTTAAAACATTGTTTACATTTTTATAAAAACAAGTTATTTACAAGACATCTCATTAAAAATTTATCGAAATACCCATAAAATCACTTACAAAAACAAAGACTTTATATAAACACTATGTCTCACATTATGTCGCATCTGAAATCGTTATTCTGAAAACATTAAAATTATTTTTATCCTGAAAATATTGTGTCTCATCACCTTGTTACATCTGAAATCATTATTTTGAAAATATAAAACACTTATCCAAATACCCATAATATCACTTACAAAAACAAAGACTTAATACAAACATTACATCTCACATTATGTTACATCTGAAATCATTGTTCTGAAAACACTAAAATTATTTTATCCTGAAAACATTACATCTCACATCATGTTATGTCTGAAATCATTATTCTGAAAATAATAAAATTATTTTATCCTGAAAACATTATGCCTCATCACCTTGTTACATCTGAAATCATTATTCTGAAAATTTTACATCTGACATCATGTTATGTCTGAAAGCATTATTCTGAAAAGATCTTACATCATGTTACATCTGAAATAATTATTCTGAAATAATTATTTTATACTCAAAACATTACCTCATTCACTATAATTTATGTTTAGATGTAAGTCTTAATGAGATCTTTCGAACACTTCTGAGGGGCATTAGGGAGGGAGTAAAAGACAGTATAATGCAGGTGGGGCAGGAGAGCACGCTCACTGAGGTGATGGAGGGGTTATAGGACTATAACATACACTAGGGGGTGAGGGTATGAAGTGTGATGGGGGTGGAGAACTGAAAACTGAGAAAAAATTATGATATTCAGATATGTCGCTAAATAATAAAGGCGCCACTACACAGATGTTAACCTTCTACATTGTTAGATATAACGGTTTACAACAACACTTGTCCTGCCTATGCAAATCACGCTCACCTGTCTTTGGAAGATTTAAGTTTACAGCTGTTGATGTTGAGTGTTAATGGTGGAGGCAGCATAAGTGTTGACGTCCACGTTGATGTAGATGGAGGCGGTGTCGACATGATTGTTGATGGTGGAGGCAGCATGAGTGTTGACGTCCACGTTGATGTAGATAGAGGCATTGTCGACATGACTGTTGATGGTGGAGGCAGCATGAGTGTTGACGTCTACATTGATGTAGATGGAGGCGGTGTTTACATGACTGTTGATGGTGGAGGCAGCATGAGTGTTGACGTCCAAGTAGATGCTAGAGGCGGCGATGGAAACATCGAAGTCAGCGCTTTCGTTGTATGTATTGGAGGCAGCGACGGCATCATATGCATCATATGCAGCGATGGAGATATTGAAGGCATTGATGGTAACATCGAAGCCAGCTGAGGCGTTACTTCTATTGAGGACGTCCCAGCATGCTCCAATGAATCTATTAATGCTGATGATCAATCTTTGTTAATAACATCCCGTTGAAATTAATAATTTCACTCTCAAAAGCTTGACTTATCATATTTAAACACAAATCTTCGTAACAACCCGACATCGCTACTTTATCTGCACTAGAAGGTTACTGGAAACAGTGGAGTTGGGCACAGAGGTTAAACCCCTATTTATAAGCAATTTCAAATTTGGTGAAACGGTCGGTAAGCAGCACTCATCCCCTCCCTCCAGCCAGAAAGTCAAACTTCCTTCCCTCTCTGCATCCTAGACTTTAAAACAACTTCAACCCATCACCACAACCTCTGAGACAAACCTATCTATAGAAACTAATTTATTTTCAAAGAAATTATATAAATAAATAATTAAATCAATTCTGTTTCATCCTTACTACTATATAAATGCGAGAGTGTGTTTGTTTGTCCTTCTTTCACGTCAAAATGGAGCAACAGATCAACGTGATTTTTTGCACAGATATAGTTGAAGGGTCGGAGAGTTACATAGGCAAAGCATTGTTTAAAAAAAATCGTAATTTCTGTTTTTTTTGTCTATGGGCTGTAAAAAATTTCCTTCAAAAAGCCGTAGTGGCACAGTGGTCAGAGTTATTCCAAGTAACCCAGTGGATAGATATATACCAAGTGGGGCCGCAGTAGCTCAGTGGCTACGGCATCCAATAAGGGGGCCACAGAAGCTCGGTGGCTAGAGAACCCAATAGTGGGGCCGCAGCTGGTCAGGGGCTAGAGCACCCAATAGTGGGGTCACAGTAGCTCAGTTGGTAGAACTACGTGACATGTGCGCGACGCAGCAGGTAAAATATAGTTAATAAATAAATCCTTACTACTATATAAATGGGAAAGTGTGTTTGCTTGTCCTTCATTCTCGTCAAAATGAAGCAAGAGATCGACGTGATTTTTTGTACAGATATAGTTAGAGGGTCGGAGAGTGACATAGGCTACTTTTTATTCCAGGAAAATATCTCATTCCTAAAGGAAAATTATTATTGTAATTTTATATCATTCCTTCAAGAAAATTCGTATTGTAATTATACAACATAAAAAAGCACAGTTAAAAAAGTTCCGTCATTTCTCCTTTCTTTTTTATCAATGGGCTTCCTTCCATTCCTTCCCAAGAGCCGCAGTGGCCCAGTGGCTAGAGCTATTCCAAGTGGTGCAACAGTGCCTTAGAGAATATAAATTATATCAAGTGAGGCTGCAGTAACCCAGTGGATAGAGAACCCAATAGTGGAACCGCAGTAGCACAGTGTCTAGAGACTCCAATAGTGGAACCGCAGTAACCCAGTGGCTAGAGAACCCAATAGTGGAACCGCAGTAGCACAGTGTCTAGAGACTCCAATAGTGGAACCGCAGTAACCCAGTGTCTAGAGACTCCAATAGTGGAACCGCAGTAACCCAGTGGTTAGAAACTCCAATAGTGGAACCGCAGTAGCACAGTGTCTAGAGACTCTAATAGTGGGGCCGCAGCTGGTCAGGGGCTAGAGCACAAAATAGTGGGGCTGCAGTAACTCAGTCAGTAGAGAACCCAATCGTGGAGCCACAGAAACTCAGTGGATAGAGAACCCAAAAGTGGCTTAGTGTCACAGAACTTCATTATTTATCCCTATAAACACGTGCCTGAAGCCGCGGGTAAAGGTTAGTAATTAAATAAATTCTAGGTAATTATCAATAAATAAAAAAAGTCTTAACAAGTGTGTTAGACAACAACTTAGCCAACAATGTTCTCATACATCATTAACGCATTATATCATTTATATAAGGTGTGAATTTACAGAAAAAAAAACTATAATTTGTATAATCATGTTATTATTATGACAATAAAAAAACCTTCCACGTTTTGCGATACTACACCTCTACGTATTCCTAAGAATATTTATACATTCTTAAGGGAATCCTTGTTACTTTTAGAATGGTTTCAATTGCTTACTCTTTAAGCTATGATCTCTTATGTTCCCTAATATTGAAACTCCACCCCCAATATATCTGTAAACCTAAAATTAACATAAAATATCTTTACTTTCCATAAACCTTATCGAGTTCAAGAAACGTGTTATGTGTTACGAACTAATTTAAGTAAATATGTTCCCATTTAATATTAATCATATTAACCCTAAACATGTAAAGATATCTTCCGTTAATGCATACAACTATGTTTTTGCTATGGTTAAAATAGTAGCTATCTTTGAATAAACAAAACCACATCTACTGATTTTTCGTTTATCTATAATACATTTTAACTCTTCCTGTGTCATCACTACTAAAAGATGCGACATATACACAAAATGATTGGGCATTTTTACAATTTTTGTAAATGTTGGTGTGTGTGTGTGTGTGTGTGTGTGTGTGTAGAATAAACCCTCTTTAATAAACAATACTACATTTTCAAATAAGTTGTCTGTAAGTGTAACATTTTGTTGATTTATTTATTTTTGAATTTTCTATCATAATACATTAAACCCTATATATAAGGTGTAGGATTGTTAAGACTGTATTGAAGGCTGGAAAGTGTTTATATTTAATTAATTAGAAAAATACGTTGCTAGGAATGATTAAACTAGAGAGTTTGCGATCAGGTAGGAAGATGTTTTCGCCTTAGTATGGTTAACAGTTAAGCCGTTGACCAAGCACTAGCAGGGTGATCCGTGGGTCCTGCCTGCCTGCTTCAAGAAAGGCTATGTGAGAGACTTCCCCTGGGGTATTGTGAAGCTGGAGTGTTTCCGGAGAGGGTCGCTGGACTCAAACTTTCACACTTTGAGACCTTGATTTTGTGCTTGTTAACACCGGAAAGTCAAACCTGTATGTCTTGTGGCTTTGGACAAGGATTTGTAACAATGACAGGGCTGTTAAACTCTAAGCCTAACGTTTTTACACATCATGAGAGATTTGCCACGGGTGTAATTTTACCAATTCGAACCGAGTATAAGTTGTTCAGCTAACAATGTTTCGTCGGAAATATTCCTCGCAATTCATTTATGTTAATTCATTTTTAAAAAAATTGAGCACATCTGTATTTTTCATTACTAAAAACATAGTTTTTTTTTTTTATAGAAACCAAAGACTCTTTGCAACAACATTAGTGTTGAGACATTTTATTTACCAGTTTTTAAAGGGGAGAGTTAAATAAACATACAAATGAATTCATTTTACAACATCTTTATGAACACAAACTTAGATACCAAATCATAGCACAAGTAAGTATAGGGTGTTTGTCAGCTTGGAAAACATAAGAAAACTACAGACTATTGGTTAGAAAAATATATACAGCTGTAATGTCTCAAATATATTAAAACAATTTCTTTAAAAAATAAGTTGTGAATGGTTTACTCTATTATGCAAATAGCTTGCTAATATTTAATTTGCACTTTGATTTCTGAATGCACGATCATGTTATTTCGTTCTCTAGATCCATCTTTACAAAATATTGGTGAACATAAAAGCAAATACTTTTTATACTAAATTGCACTCGATAGTTCACAACCTTGAAGCAAAGTTTCCTTCCAATGAATTGTGTTTACATCTCGAGGTCTGGTGAGCTGATTGGCGATTAGTATATTGTAAGTTAACTAATCTTGCGAATCACATACTTTATTTATACTTTCTCTCTCGCCGCAGGCAGTGACAACCACTCTAGTATTAGCCATATATTACTTATCGGGGGCTCCTCTTCCTCCTCCTCACCCCAATCGGTCATCAATGACCAATTGAGCATTAATTTATAGTTTTCCTCTGCAGAGAAGAATGTCGATTTATATCCATATGATTTACGTAATTGTTTGAATGATGGACAATTGTATATTTTTGAATATCTGTAATTTTCCCATTCCACACACTTTCTAAAATGTGGTTTTGCTCAACTCCACGTACGTATATTTCACAATTATTTTTAATTATTTCTTTCAAATATATTCAATATTCTCATACTCCATACATCCACTCTCCCAAGTTAAACAGTGGGGGTGTTTGGTAAGACATCTATTTGTTTCCTTGTATTTAGGACTTAGATATTTCCAGTCGAACAGCGATTCGAAGCTGAACACCATTGTGTGTTCTTCCATATCAGTAATAGTCAATTATTTAATGATACATTTTTCTGGGTATTGAAATTCTGGCACATCGCAAAACCTCTCGTCGGAATCGTAGTTCGTCATCTACTGACTCAAATCATTATCTTCACCAGCTTATCTCTTACATTATATATAGCTTGCATTTTTTCTGGAATGGATGTATTTGCAATTATTTCAATTCGTGAATCAATAACAGTATTGCTAATGGTGTCATTTTGCTTGCTTATATGAAAAACAAATAACAGTCCTCTAGTTTTAAATGCTTTGGGTGAGCTGATTTTGTTATAGTATGTTTCCTGAAACTTCGAGTACATATCATAACAAATAATGAATTCCCTATTTCCAAAGTTTATATTTAAATCTGTATAGGGATAAGCTTGACTGTTTATATACAGTTTAATATTTTTCATATCACAATTATCGAATAGTGAGCTATCTGTTTTTAAATTGTTTTGTCGATTTGTTTGAAAACAAATAACAACAAATCGTGGTTTCTCAGATGAAAAACCTGATTTGACACTCCACATGACTTTTTGTGATGTTGGTAGTGTTGGAAAAATCTTCAAACCCTATGCTCTGAATGCAATGTCTGAATTCTTCCCTTTTTCGAAATATTTTAAAAATTTTACACATTCACGAGTGTTAATTTTAATGTGTGGCATCAACCATGCGACACTGCTTAGTTAACATGTTACACCATTCTCATTTTTAGCTGTATGGCATTCAAATGTGTGTTGGCAAATATAATTAATTCTTCTTTAGCATTTAATATAACATGTTTATAGTTTTCAGTGAAGCAAAGTAGCATACTTAATGGTATAACAACTTCTTATTTTCTGCCTAGGTTTATTTATAGTGAATTATCGCTAGCATTGCTCCACCCAGCCATACATCCTGTATAAAGATTGTTTACACTTTGCGAGATATAGTTCTTTAATGTGAAAGTAATTCCAACATCTTGTGTTTGATCATTTTCAACACCATTGAGCAGATATGCAATTCTGCCGATTAAATGAAGTATTCAGTTTCTTATTATTTTTGTAGTTACTGGATTACTTGCATCGGCAGTCGTTTTAATTGTTATTTTAACCTTAAACTTGATTACGACAGTAATGTGTAAATATTGAGATTTTGTATAGAAACTCTTATTTCTGATGGAAATGTGTACAGACTGCTCAGAATGGTTCATACACATGTATTTCTGCATTGATGATTGCATCTTCATAACTTATTGGTTCTTCAACAAAAAGTATGTCTTCCATTTCTATTAACCACATATCCTAATTCCTTTAAAAATAATTTGTTACCTCGTGTTAACTTCATGGGTAACTTATTTGAAATGAGTGTCTTATGGTTGCATTTACATTTTTTAATAGTTAATTTCTTCTAAATATGTTCCTTATAAACATTGTTCTTAAAAGAACTGCCTACTTTATGTCCATATTGACTATTATAGACAATACCCATTATGATTGCAATGCACACGGAATGCAAGTATTTATATAAATTTTTTAAAATATAAACAAATGATAATCGCTTCATTTCTAAAATTAATAAGTTTACCACCTTGATCTACAATTGTAACTACTATTTCATAAACACGATTAAATATTACTGAAAGGTATGTCAAAGTATTTAGTTTTTCAATTATTTTATATCCTGGAGCTACCACAGACATGAATTCATGTAATGAATTGGTCGATTTTCCATTCAAATGTGAACCGCCTACAGTATTAACATTTATACAGCATACATTAACAGACAATATATTAACCTCATTTGACGATTCATGGAATTCATTAATGGGATACACTCTCCATTTGTAACCTAACATGTTTGAAATTGAATTGTCTTGAATGAAATCGATATCGACATTACTATAGATCGCACTAGTTAACATATTTGGATTACCACAAAGTCGGAAATGTACATCTTCAAGTAATGCTGCTTTAATAAACATTTGTAAATTATATAACTCATAAGATACTACCAGTATCACAATCTTGTAGGTTTTTTTTAATACCAATTTTAGCCGTAAATGATTGGTTGTTCTTATCAATATTTGGTATGCTGTTGTAAGTAACGAATTCGATTATACTTATTTGCCATTCTCCATCTAACTCCATTGCTGGGAAATATACCGAACACAATTGCAATGAATTTCCACTTAATATCAACATAATTGACATATTACTAATATGTTTAATTATTGCATGTACTTATATATCTTATTTATAGCCATAAACCGTAAACATAAATTCCCACAATTGATTGTATTTAGTAATTGTTCCATTTTGTAATTTGGTTTTAAATAGTTACATATTTAAATTGGAGGATGTAAATAACTGAAACTGTCATAATACAATGATTGATTTACATTTTTAATTAATGCACCCTAATGTGTTCCTTCATTTTGTTTCGAATCTAAATGAACAATCATACATTCATGAAGATTTGGTTTCTTTGGTAAATTGTCTCTCATATACACACCTCGGAAATAGGGACTATCAAGTTTCTTTACAAATACAAGAATGTTTTTTTTTTGTGAGTGCTTATTTTGGAAGACTATTTAGGACTTTCTGCATATTTTCCTATGTTTGGAGTTTTTTTCGTCCTTGTACAACTTTATGTGGTTTAAGTTACATTCCTTTGCCACTTGACTTGCTCTACTGATTGCCGAAGCTCCCCCAAGGAGTGATCCAAGAGCTGTTAATACTGGGAAAATGAAAGGCAATATCCCTCCTTTCTTGGTTTTTCGTTTTGTTTTGTGTTTTACACCCTTGCCTCTTTTCACTTTTGCTCAGATCAATTTGTCCACAACCCAAGCGCCCAGCTTTTCACCTGTTGATATGAATAGATTCGCCCTTAATGTTGCTGCTTTATTGGCTAGAATTGTATCTGCTATATGCCTTTGTTTCAAATTGTTTGTTCGATTGTAAGCTATTTCGTGTTCTTACAAGCATTATCAAAAGAGTTTTTTCCTTTATTGTTGCATGCCAGACTTTTGCAAGCTTAGTTATGAGTCCACAATATTTATATTTCTGTACATGCAATTCAAATGGCAAATAAATGTCTTCAATACACTGCATCCTTTTTTGATATGTTTAGTACGAGCCGTTATTTTAAACTGAATGCAAACCTATGGACCTGCATTTATAGTTTTTGTGTTAGTACATTATATTATACTGTGTAGAAACTAAGTTTCTAAAACAAAATATACATATTTTGGTAATTGTATCTATGAAGGAAAATGTATTTGAACATAAAATGGAATTATTTTACCTCCAGGCATACATTATATAATAAGTGGTCCTTCTTCATGTGGAGAAACTTGGTTATTATGTCGATGTTGGAACATTTAAATGGACTTAAATTTAAAAATATTTATTTATTTTTTCGAAAACAATACAAAAGAAATATCAACAATTAGCGACCATTTTGTTGTTAATTAAAGGAATGCGATATTTCCCTTTCACTATTAAAGAAGATATTGTTCCTCCGAATGAAGCATTCCCCAATTCTATATTTATATTTGACGATGTTTGGGGCAAACTGCAGGGTGAATTACAACAGTATTTTAGTTTTTGTAGACATTCAAATGTTGATTCCAAAACATAATATGTGCGATAACGAAAATATGATAATTGAGTTTTAAATGGACAATATGCATCTACAACATATTTACAATGATAATGCTTGTGGTGATATGACATTTACAAAGTTTAAAGTTATGTGTTTTTATTGTTGGAAAACAAGTATGGTTTTCTGGTGATTATACCAATGCTTCCCCAATATAAAGGCAGATATAGGTCTGGATTTGATAGTTTTTTACATCCCGATGAAGAATCATGAGTATTTCAAAGTTTGGACATAGCAGTATAAAACACAATCATTACAATACCTGTTTAACCAAAAATTGTGATGGAAATTGTGATTTTAATGGACATATTTTACATTATCTGGGTATGGATGTGAAAGATACTGATGCGATAAATAAACGTTATGTGGAAGACTTAAACACCATTACACTAAACGTATTTAAATCACAATCTAACAATATGCAATAGAAATTATTAAAGTTAATTGATGGGAATGATAATGTTTATAAAAACACTAGTGTAATTGCAAACATTTTAACCAATATTCTGGATGAGTTGCAAAGTAATGAACTTAGAATAAAAGAACCTTTAAATGGGTAAATTAAGGATTTCAACGTTATTATAAACACAATTCTCATAAGACAACCTACAGAAATGCAAGATAATCTAAGAGTTCTAATTAATAAAGTTGTGTCTGCTGCTAATACAAAACAACTTGAAACATGACCTGAGAAAACACAAAATCATGATTTGGAAAGATGAATTAGTTATTTTAAAAAAGACTACAGAGCTAAAACTGTAACTAAATTAGACACATTTTTAAGTAAAGTCATTGAGATTGAAAATATGCTAACTATTCGATCTAGTGTAGCAGTTAGTCGACCTACTGCAGAAGTTAGAAAACCAATGACTTAATTTATATATAAATAGTTCAACATTAATATACGGTAATAAAACCATGTCTGACTCTGTGTTGGAATTACATATCGTCATATCTGCTGTAAAGGAGAAATATTTACAAACTAAATGAGTCAGAATGGAACAAGATGTTTTAAGCGAAGAAATATTTAAACCTGTTATGAGTAGAATGGGTACATTACATTTTGTGTTGAATACACCTAATGAAACACCATTGGAAATTAAATCAGAAGAACATTTAAAAAAGAAAAAGCAACACCTTTCCCATTCAACACAATGTTATTTAACTTTAAAACTTACTTCGCCTATGCACAATACAACATTTGGCATATATCAACATGGAAACATATGATTCCTGGGAGATTTGGTAATTATGTTTTAGCCTGAGAATGGAATTCAAGTTGGTGATTACATAACTGATGTTGGTGAAGGATTGTTTGAATTATTATTTAAAAACGTCCCAAATGGATATTCCGATACCGATTTGGAGAAATATAATGAACTTGTTTGTCGTACAAATGCTAATAATCGTTTAGGAGATGAAAACCACCCAAAAATACATTTATTAAGCAATATTGCTGGAAGTGGAATATATAAAGATGAAGTAGGCGATCGGTTTTCTCCTGTATATTACAACAATCCTAATGAATTGGTGAAAAGATTAAAACTTCTCATCACTTCGAGAGAGTCTGGGAATAATTCGCATACAAACAAAATTGTTTCTATTATGGAAGAGCTGTCAGAAGAAGGTTACACTAATAATGAAGTTAAAGCTATATTTCTGAAGAACTTCACACCCCTGCAAGGATAAGGTTCCCCAGAAGAAGAGTAATTACTCATGGTTTAAATTATCTTTTTCGAAGCAATTTGTGTGAAATTACATTGCTTTCGAAATACAGTGAGGGATACAAATATATTTTAACCACAATAGATGTTTAGTCCTGTGAAGAACAAGACTGGGGAACAGGTTAGTGATGCAATGGAAATAATTTCGCAAGAATGAACACCAAAATCGCTCCAAACCAATAAAGGAACCAATTTTTTTCTGGAATGTTCCAGAAATTAATGGCTGAATATGGAATCAATCATTATATAACATATTCCGAAGTCAAAGGGAGTGTGGCAAAGCAATTCGACGAATCGATTAAGCAGCTAGTACACAAACATATTACATCGAAGGGGACTTACAATTGGGTAGACATTTTTCCTGAAATAATTAAATTTCATAATTCAAGATATCATCGAAGTATCAAGATGGCACCAAAAAAGGTGACGGACAATAGATTTATGAAACATGTATATGATAACTATAAATTATTCGACGAGCAAAAACGAAAGTTTAAAGTTGCCCAGTATGTACAGATCTCTAAGCTGAAGGGGGTCTTTGAGAAACAATACACTGTGAATTGGTCTTACTAAATATTTAGAATAATTATAGTTAGACAGTCGTTTCCTAGAGTATATTACCTGGAAGCCTATGATGAAGAACCCATAAAGGCAGATATTATAAACACAAATTGCTGAAAGTTACTTCTCCAAATGAATATTTAGTTGGGAAAATCATTAAACGGAAAAATATAGGTCCTTGGTTCGATAGAGAGGTTTCTAAATGCCCATGATTCGTGGGTCAATAATCAGGATATTAAAATATTGGAATACAATTTTTGTAAATTTATGTTAATCAATACATCATTGAAACATAATTGATGTGTTTTCCCATTTAATAAATCTACCGATATTGATGGTTTTTGGATGTACAATTATTGTGTATATCGTTTATTACACTTATTGTTCAATAATTTCTTTGTTTGATTGGATTACTGTTTCATTGGATTAGCGTTAGAGTGGTAATCCATTACATTAATTTCCTTTTAATCTTATATTTCTTAGAAACTGGATGGTGTTTACCAAAATTTTTCAGTTTAAAACCATTCAGAATGCGATTATTCATATTTAGGAGATAATTGTATACTTTTCCAAGGTGATTCCAAGGCAATCTTTTTCAACGCTCTACATGACAAAGGACAGAGGTCATGGCTCCTTTGGTAGCGTCCTGCTTCAGGGTTGAAGAGAGGGAGAGGGGATGAGAACGAGTGAGATAGTACAAAAGCTAGCCGGGTGGTCGGTGCATGTTCCCTAATGGCACTTTCGGCCAGTTGCTATTGACCACCCAGGGGGGTTGGGTGTCCTACACGGACAATAGGGCAGGGTTCCAGAGATGAAACATGATTGTCCTTTCATAAACCTCTCTTTGTAACATTAAATGCATTAGTTAATAACTTTTACACGTGTTAATAATTATAATAATAATCATCTCGGAAAAAAGTGCATGTGAAGAACAAGTGTTCAATACGAGATTTCCTAAGATCTCACTTCGATTGGTTTTCGATGGAAGTTGTGTTAAAATTATTTTCAATACTTCTATCATGATAGGGAAACTGTGTTTATAGATACGTCACTTGTGAGTTAATAATTTTATTCTTGGAATACGGTAACTTGTACGATTCCATATAAACACTTCATGTATACATGTCTCTATTATATTTTTAAATAATTGCGTGCAATTTTTCATTCGGCTAGGATTTGGAAGTTATGTTAAAAACCATTTTAAGTACGTATTCTCACGAAATGGAAACTGCATTCGCGAGTTGAAGAGAATTAATTTTAAAGCTTGGAAATGGGGTATGATTTACTGTTTGATTATGTGATTGATTTTCTAGCTAATATTATATTTCTTCGTCCGTGTTTAAAAAAAATCATTTCAAACTTTGCATTGTAGGCCTGAGAGAGAGGTGATTAAATTGTTCGTGGATAATAATATTTTTTTGGACTTGTGCATTTTTAAGAACTCTTTACAACTAGATTGGTAGGGAAACAGTTATTCATTTTTTTTTAAATTGGTCTTGTTACAACTTGTTTGCATCATAATTTGGGTAAGTAATTTATTTGTGACGTGTTCTATACAACTTAATGTTAGTTATTTTAATGTTGAAGAGACACATAAGTGCCTCTGTTGCTTGTCATAAATTATATTCCTAGCATACAGGATTGGTTAGTAAAATGATGTTATGTATTTTCCACTATTATTTGCGTCATTTTCAATAAAATACTTGTTATTTTCATCATAAACTTAGTCGACATTAAGACGGTGGTCGAAGCAGACGTATGGTTGCTCCTGTCACCTTGCCCAGCCTATCATTTGTCGCTAGTGCTCCACCAATCTCAGTCCTGCACCGACTTCCCAAGTGAACGGATGTGTCCCCTGTATTCATTTATAAGGTATAAGTTGTAAGATACATCTCTAGTATGCTATTGTGATTAGCTTTCATTGTAAATATTAACCGGTGAATTAATAAGCAGTGATTCATAACTTATGTTTGTTAATTACATTTTCATAACCCGCATTTGCTAATTACTTCAGAATGCATCGTTCTTGTGTTCAGGACTACTCGTTCTTTCGTGTAATTTCTTCTGTCGTAAATTATAGTGCTACTGAAATAGTTTTTGGGAGTTTTTCATATTTCTTTGCGAGATCTTTGGCATAACTTAAATTAGTAAGGATATAAAATAACTTTTTGGCTTCATTGTAGGCTATGTCATTCTTGTGCTGTAGGAATTAATTACGCCTGGATTGCTGGCACAGTCATTCATGTGGAAATAAACTCTGTAATTCGTTTGTGTTTTCTCATTGGGATTAGTTAGTATTTGATTAATGTAATTTATTCTGTTGTATATTATATTGTTGGGGAAATAGTTAAAAAATTTATTAACATTCATGTGCATAAAGTAAATTCGTTTGTTTGTTTCATTTATCTAATATGTGTGTGGTAAACAGGCTAAATAATTTTTATCGATTTGTGAAGTGTTTCAATATGTAATTTTTTAAACTTATTTCCTTTTGTGGTAGTCGAGGAGTTATTATGTATTGTTGTTGCGTTCGTTTTAATTCGATTAGTAAAATGCCATTGTGGATTTCAGCCTATTATTCATTTTCAATAAAATGCTCCGACCTAACCTCAGTCTGCAATCATACGCCGACCACACTGAACGTGTCTTGTGATGCTCTCTCTCTATCTCTCTCTCTCTCTCTCTCTCCCCTCCATCAGTCGCACGCTAGATGGTAAACGAATTCCGCAATACCATTAACAATTAATATTACACACTATATACCCATTCCCCAACACATCACACATCATTACTTCGATAGACATCCAAGGGTGAGGACCTACCGTACCGCTCCCCCCCCACCCCCCAAAAAAATTACAAAATATAAATCAATAGTTTTTGTATTTTCTCAATTAAGGGTTCAATATTCAAAAACTATTTTTTTGGATTGATTAAATTAAATTAAATGCATCACCAAAATGTTATCGTATTAAAATTAGTAGATTAACGAATTTTTGATCGGATTAATAACGGATTAATTTCCGAATTAATCCGATCAATCAATTTGATATCAAACTGTTAATCCTATTAATAAAAAAGTGGAATAGGACCATCATACCCCTACTACTGGTAGTTTATGTGAACTTGTGGTCTGTATACGCTTAGGTGTTCAAATTATTAAGCCCACGCACATCATAGTAATTCATCGAGAGTTTATATAAAAAATGTTTTAATAACCATAACGGTTTATGTATTATTTCTAGAATTCCGAATCATAGCAAAAGTAATTGCACCTGTAAAAATATTTTTCCAAATAATGCTTTCTTCGGCAGCACGGTGTAATCGCTGCAAACATATTTCAGTAGCCTTTATGATAAAATAAATGTTTGTACTAATTTAACAGTCCGTAATAAACTTTCGTATATGATGCATGTCAGCAAATGTTATTCCAAACACAAAGTTCATTAATAGAAAATAAGTGTTCAATTATGAAACAAAACGTGTGCAAATATGTAGTCCTATTTGAAAAGCATTAAAAACCAAAACATCAACAGCTTAAAATTATATTCCTGGCAAATTACTAGACAAACTGATTCGAAACCAACACTATCGTTTAGTAAATGTTTGTTGGGGGTCGAAGTTAATTTCGCACGTATTTGTTCAAGAAGGCGCAGGTTCGATTTTAAGTTGTAGCTTACTTGTTTTATATACAATATAAAATATAATCTTTGCAATACAGTTGTGGTACAAATTAATAGATTTTCGATAGCATATTATATGTTTACATTCGCTATTTACCAATGTAATTGAAATAAAAGTGTAACTGTAATATTTAATTTCTATATCTCGCAATTCCTCTTAGTAAGTTAATGTTCTTATAAAAAAAAAAAAAAAAAAAAAAACAAGGATTCAGTTTGGTACTAGTATCCAAGGTTATACTTGTAAAAGTACAACACAAAATGCAGATATAGTTCCAGATGTACAGCATACACACTATTACATAATTCCGTAACATGTGTTTTCTCAGTTCTCGCATTGGAAATGTTGTTTCCCAAGAGAGGGCGACCCATTCGGACGAGCCTAAATCACGCCCTTTCCCTACCCGGGATTCGAAACCGGAACCACTCATTCAACACTCCAACCGACTGCTTATTTCACTGGAGACAATTCGTAAGTTACTCTTTACGTAATACGTTAAGCGATTGTTCCACATTGTTCCACGCTGCCATGTTTGGTTGGGATTAGCTTGCATATATTTACGCAAAATTAAATGCAGTTATTGGGGGACGAGTTTTGAACGTTGATTTACAACGTTCATAGTTTAGCTTGAACTTCATACATTACTTTTTTCGTTGGATGTAAATATAAATAACAATTAGTTTTAATTTTTGTGTTATTGTATAGCACTGATTATTCTATATATTTGTGAGTTATTTAATGTAACATTATTATATTCAGAGATGTTTTAAATGTATTATTCTTTATTAAAAATATATTCGCAGCCCCAAAACTAAAGGTTGTATTGCGATTGATTTCGACAAGAGGGTAATACGAGAGACAATTCAAGAATTCTATACCATCACAAAGATCGTGCCAACAACTATGAATATGCTAGGAAATTACATTCGGCATTGGCTAGATAGATGACAGCTCTGTACTACTTTATGTGTTATTATTTGCATGATTTTTGTTTTTGTTAGACGTAAAACTGCTGTGCTGTAACGTATTTTTACGCTGGCTTCACGTTATGCTGTCTCAAACCCCTCAATGTTGGTATATTAGGTGAACAAATATTGTCTGATCAATGCATTCTCGTCGAGATATTTCTTACGCCACGCCGTACGTCTTCACGTCCAACATTTATGTCATCCTCTCCCCCTTCCCCATTCTAAAAGCGAAAGAGTTTGCAATACATTAATTTGTCTTCATATTATGAAAATGTGGAAACGAAACAAGCAATCTGCTGAATCATCAAACCACAGAACATACCCCACCTCCATCGTTGTTGCTTTTATCTAACGTGAATTTAATTCGATACTGGTGAATATTTTAACAGAACATTTGCACTCAATAACATAAACGCAATTGACTTCTGTCGAACAGCGCACGCAGACGGGAACGAAATCATCCAACACACATTTCACAGCAGTACTGCTATCTATTGTCGCCATCCAAACTTCTCCGTATCCGGTTTCGCCGAATGTTTTTATGTCCGTGCGATTACTGCCGGGCCGTTCCCTTGCCGCTCAGCTACAGACCGGTCCGTGCCGAGCCACAGTCTATAAGAAGTACGAGGGGACGGACTCGCATGCCCAGACGTCTGCCGGTGCCTTTACCGCGTAATATGACATTAAGAATTCACGGGGGTGCACATATGTTGCCTATCCACGAAAGTATGCCGCTGCACAGGGTCGTATCCAGAAACAATTATTCGGAGAGTGCCGAAAGTAACTGTGATACCAATTGGAAACTTTAATTCGCCGTACGTTAAATAACAGTAATTTTATAGTGTACATGAGTGGTTAACATAATTGATTTTTAAGAATAGAAAACACAACAAAGAAAACTAAATTACATTTATAAATATTGTCTCGTTTTTAGGGGTGGGTCCACACCTAGCTACGTCCCTGTCGCAGCGTCCTTTGAAAATTTAACGTATTAATCTTTTGGATGCGGTTGGTCTCAACATGTTTCATTCTTAATTGGTACATGTTACTTCAAGCATCAAAATCGGAGAAAAGCTAGGGGTTATTATATATTTGCACCCACTTTAATTTATGGAATAGAATTTCCTGAGGTTTACGATCTTCTATAACATAACACAATCCACTTATTTGTTGTTTTCTCTCACGTGTAGATTTTGACAACTTCTTTCTTTAGCGGCATAAACGTTGCTCAGTAAACATTTTAGCCTCTGAGTCGTATAATATTTTCTGTCTTATTTTGCACCAGGAATCACCTCGTAGAATACGTTGTATATGCACATGCTTCTCTAAGCACTAAATTGGAAAAAATAAAATTTTAACTCAATGGTTTTCAGGTAAAAACATAAGGGCGTAAACCAACCTTTCGTCTAAAATTCTCTATTCAACCTATTCCGTAGAGTCATTATGTTTGAAATCACCTTTAGGATGGAAAAAATAACCACTTTCCTCAAACCTTGGGTAATTCGTGAGTTGGTTTTATTTTTTGGAAAATGCACAAACTCTACAATAATCATAAATCCTCCTACTGCAAAGCACGATTCGATTAGAATAAAATCTTTTTGTTACTACACGCAATAATTCGTAATTATATATATATATATATAACACACACACACACACATATATATATATATATATATATATATATATATATATATATATATATATATATATATATATATATATATATATGTGTGTGTGTGTGTGTGTGTGTGTGTGTGTGTGTGTGTGTGCGCGCGCGCGTGTGTAAAAGGCGTTCTCAGTGCCGAGTTCGTTAGCTGGACGGGCTTTAGATTCTAATCTGGGGCGAACTATGTGTGATGGTTTCACTCGCAAGTTTAAGTTAGTTTAATATGTAAGCCGTCGTTACTTACCCTGCACGCAAAAAGCGCGGGGCAGTAAATTAAGAACAGGATATAAAATTTCAAAGCAAATAATATAAACACATTTGGTTTCCGCTTTATACTTTTATTTGGACTCGTGGCCAGTGAAAGGGGCCAAGCCACTATAACCCCCTTAACTACCATCAGCTCTGTTGGAGGGCATAGCATAGACGTGATGTTTTGAGAGTATTATACGTACATCGCCTGAAGTGTGTTTTCTTAAAGTACGTTGGTATTATTACAATTTATATCTCGAAATTCAGTTGACTAAACCAGGTTCGGTAAGGGATAGAGGTCTTAATAAAAAAAAAGTTATTTATAATCGCCTAGTCTTATTTACAACAACTACAAACAAGATTCTCTCGACTCGCCATTTCACAATAAACCAATAACAATTGCTATTTACAGTTAATGATTCAATCAAGGCAATTTATAATTACCACAAAGAAATGAATGAAATCAAATGATTTAAAAAATCAGTCCGAATAGACGGTGCATCTATTCAATTATTTTATCAATTATGTGCCCATGTTCAACAGGTCCAATGTTTATAATCAAATCCGTGTTACATGCCCATTCAGTCATACCTCAGTTTAATCCATGTCACGCCAGTCCGCAATGTTATAGATTTCTCCGAGTGCATTCACGCTCAGTAGGCTTCACTCATCGAGTTTCACGTCCTCTCGCCCATTCTCACCACGAACATCTCGTCCGCCTGCGTCATCTCGCAGTCCGTACCTAACTTCGCTCCCGCACTCGGCCAGATGGCCTCCGCCAAGACTGCTGGCCGCTGCGGTATTTATAATGTCGTAAGCCGTCATCCAGAAACTTCGCCAATTCCCTAGTTGCGCCGAGTGTCCTAATTCCCAGAATATTCTTGCGCCTCCTGTCGGCTTCTTCAGTGGATGGAGGAGGGGCTGTAACGTCAGCCAGTCTCACCGCTGTCAATCATTCACGGGCTTCCCAGAAGGAGTGGAAAGGAAATAAGGCAACGAGCACGTCGTTCCTTGGGGGAGGGGAGGGTCGACATTGTTCACAACCACCCCTCCCCCCAAACCAACGCTGGACAACAGCCCGGTGCCAGCTGCAGCGCGTAACAGAAACCATGGGGAAACTTTAATGACTTCGTATAAAAAAAAAAAAAAAAAAAAACCGTGGCTTTCAAACACTCTGGAACGCGTTTCAAGCGCCAGCTAGGCGGCGCCCTTAAGGGGAGTGGTGCATGAAAGCAGTACCTATATTTACCAGATTTTCGGTATAAATCGTTTTCCACATAGTTAATTGAAATTTTAGGCTCGACAAGACGTAAATAATAATTTTCAACGCTTTTCTTACGTCATTATATTTTCACTGCCTTCATTGTTCTCGGAGCACTAATGGAAGAAATGAAAGGCCTTTTTTTTCTTATCTTCAATCAGAGCTCCGAGAATAACGAACGCAGGGCATTTTAACCATATAATAAGATGTTCAAAACTGTTATTTACGTCTTGTCGAACCAAAGATTCCGAAAAATCCCCTGTAAAACAAATTGTGGCAACAATTATATAAATATACGATTATCGTGCACCATTACCCTTGTGCATGCCGGGTACAGCGTATCTCTCGCTGCAACTGCACGCCAACTGTTGACGTGCATTTATTTTGGTCGAGACGGCGGTCGTTTACGGCGCGCTTTGTGTCAGTGGGAGATACGAACACGAACCCGTATCCCCCCCCCCCCCCAACCCAAAAATCAACACTCCAAAGAGCGTGCGTACGCTAACGTTTCGCATGAACGTGGGGTGACGTCCGTCGAGAGACGAGGACAGGGGAAATCCTAGCGGTTGACAGATTCAGGTATGGGTATTATCGTACGTCCCAGAGCGAAATTATCGTGCCGACCAGGAAAAATATTTATTTAATTTCGCCCTCCAGAACGCACATCCCCGCATTACCCATGCAGGAGAACTCAATATGCTATGTGAAACTGTGATAAATGTTAGTAAATTTGTACGGATTATACGTGCTGCGTGTTAGATCTTTTTAGTAACTGTACACGCTTTGAAACTGAGAGGTTTTACAACATTCCGGTAGTATGGTTGTAAAAATGTGTATGACACGAAAAATACAACACTTATCGCATTTTACCCCCCTCCAAGACCCTTTTCGGTAAAGATAGCTCCTATAATTATCAGGAAACATGCCCGCTCACGGTCCCGAAATCCTCGTATGGACGCGACAAACACTGCATGTTTGGCAACCCTGCTCGCGAAATTTTACGGTAGAAAAGTTTGATCTTGGAGGTTGGCGGGGGTTTCGGCGCGGCGCGGGCGGCCTGCCGCCATCTTGTCGAATCAATAAACAAGGCAAAGACGAGAGCGCCAGGGACCGGCGCACACGGGAGAGAGAGGAAGAGAGGGGTAGGAGGAGAGAGAGACACACACACGCTCACATAGTGAACGTACGTGTGTACGTGTGCGCGCGTAGTCGTCTGCGGCGAGATCTTGTTCCTGCCCGGGGGTCCCGAAGCGAAGGTGTGTCGCGCCCCCCACCCCTTCCGACGACGTCGCGACGGAAACTGTACGAGGTGTCGTTGGTTCACGTTGTTGAAGTGCGCGCGAGGAGGGTGGCGTGTGAAACTCGACTCTCTCGGGAGAGACATAACTTCTGCGTGTGTGCGTGCAAGGGAGTGCGTGCTCTCGGGCACTTTTTTTTTTTTTTTGTTCTTTTACGCCCCTCCCGTGCCCCGCATGACCTTCCGGGATAGAAACTTTTTAAACGGCGCGTAATTTTCTTCGACGTGAAGCGGGCGAGCGGGGGTTGTTTCGCGAGGAGAAGGGGTGTAATGCGGCGTCGAGGTTCGGTGCTGGGCGGCGAGCCTACAGCGTGAGTGAAGACCGCGGGACATGGCCTCTGGACGGCGGAGGGGTGTCTTCTGGGTGCTCCTGGCATCGCTTGTGGTGGCCACGCTGGAGCAAGACGAGGACATTCCGCACAACGAGTGAGTACATTTTATTATTCTGTTCTTCTCCGCCTCTTCTGCTTCTTCTTCTTCTCCATCTTCATACAAGGCGCCGCTCTTCTCGGTCCCATTCGACCCGCCGCGGCTGCCCATTTGACGAACCGACGACGTGTTTTACGTTTTCAACGTGCCAAATATATTACATCAGCGCTTGCAGCGTCGAACACACAGCGTTGTATTTTTTTTGTGGCTCCAGTGCAGTGGACAAACAACGCAAGCTCGCAGAGCCGAAAAAAAAAAAAAATCAGAACGGGGGTGGAGGGTGAGAATGGCTGTTCGCCCCCGCCACCTTGATCGACCGTGCTCTCCGAAAACACGCCAATATGTCGCCAATAATTCCCGTGGATTCCCCGCAGAGTACACGTTTCCGACACGGAAATGATACTGCAGACGTTGATGCCTAACCTGTGGATCTTACTTTCGTTGAGATCTCCGCCATGCTGTTTTTTTTTCAGACTGATAAAAAAATCGCAATAAAAAAAAATTACGTCACAAGTTTCGACCCGAAAACGGCAAAGAAAAATAGTTTTCTACGAAAATTAATTTTATATGACATGGGTTTTGAACAAACTTGATAACGATAATCTGCGATGCCTGAAAAAGACCGCAACAGGCGAAAACATTCGCGAACGTACGACTGTCATGGAGGTCTCCGACGTAGGAGCTATGACGTGAAAACATGCTACTCACGTCTTACTCCATTACTACGGAGATTTTTTTTTACAACCGTCGGCCCTCCTTTTTTTTTTTTTTGCGTGTTCCTTTTTTTTTTCTCCCCTTCTTATTCCACTTTTTTCGTTCTGTTTCGTTTTGCTCGTTTACACACAAACTGACATTGACGTGGTGCGATTTTTCTTTCCAGCTCACGAATTTTTTGTCATAAGCAATATACAGGATGTATCTACGTTAGACCGACAAACTTCAGCAGCAAGTCAATCACGAAAAATGAAGGTGTAGTCATATATATATGACCTATTGTCTAGAAGGGTACACATCTTTGAAATTTTACCCGAAGCACTCTAGTTTATTTCAAATATTGGAGAAAATATTCAAGATGAAACACTGAATGACTGGATAACGTGTAACGGCACAAAGATCTGTATAAACCACAATGCCCGTCTCTTTCCGTCGCTCTCATCAAATTATTTCATTGTAGTAAACACGGTTACTACCCTTCTCGACTCAATCTTCACGACGCTATAACATACCTGGGATTTAAAAGACGAATTATAAATCCGCATGTCACAATTAACCTTGCACATCGTGCAGACACTCATGTGTTGCGTCCTCGCAATATTTGTAACTAACTAGTGTTTCGATGTCCAACTTCATAGGCGTGTGCCGTCATTACGACTCACTTAGATCATAGGTCATACACATGTTTTCGTCCTCTTTCTAGTGGTTAGCCTGCCGCTGAAGTTTGTCGGTTGTACTTAGATACATCCTGCAGTATGAATTACATCCTAAGTCTATAGGGGTGAAGGTAAAAAAAAACTAACTATTAAGCTGGAGTTACCCCGACGAACACGACACGATTGACGAATATGACGAGAGCTCGACGAAATTTTATATTAAATTTTATTTAGTGTTCACAATGCCCCGACGAAATCTGCAAGGTATGTTAGTTGGCTGATGGAAAATCCTAAAACGGCAAGTTTGCCTTATAATAACCAATATTCATTTTTCAAAACTCGCGGTAAAGTGAATGATTATTTTGCTTTTGAGAATATTTGAATTTTTGCGAGAGATAAAAAGTATCTAGAAACCAACCAGAACGTTATTTTGGCGGCAAGTTATTTTATTATTTACTGCAGTAGGGAAATACGCACGAAATTTTGTTTTCTAACGTTGTATTTACAATTTTTACGCGCGTCCCGACGAGTTCGACTTGATGGCAAGTAGAAATAGAATCTACTTTTCTCGGGCTGTCGGGGCTGCGATTTGGTCGTACTAACGTCACAGTGACCTTGCTTTTCATTGGCTGCTACTCAGATTTCGTCGTGTCGGGGTTGTCGTGACGTGGTCGTTGGGGTATTGTGATTCCAGCTTTACACAACAGCCGGGCCGTTTCGTAATCATTGGCCAGGGGGAAATTAGCCGAATGGGTAATGTTTAAAAAAAAAAAATGCCAGTCTAATTTACTTGGTGTTAACTTGAAGTGTTACTATATCATCAAACGTAGCCGTAAAATAAATAAGGTTATTTAATTGGCATAATAACAGATATAGGCTGTTCAAGTAAAGTGAACACTTTTTAAGGCCCTCCTAACAGGCATTAACTGCGAATAAATATATCTTATACACTGTGTTTATTGGTCGCATTGCAATGTTTATATAAAAGGAAAACAGCAGGAATATGAAGATAGGAGGAAAGGAAAAATTTATAAGGGCCTTAAAAAGTGCTCACTTTATCGTGAACAACCTATACGTGTTAATTTTCCGGACATCCATAGAAAAAAAGGATTTTTTTTTTTTTTTTTTTTTTTTGCCTGGCCAGATTCTTGATGTTTTTGTTAAAGGTTTTCTCTATCCATTTTGAGAGAATCAATCCAAAATTGTAGCAGGTGACGCTGTTTACGAAGGCTGTCGGATTCTGCAGGCTATTCACGGTAACATGAGCACATTTGAAAGTCCATTCATTGGGAATGGTAGTCAAATAATGTATTTGATTTTAGCCGTAGACGTTAATTTTAGAGTGCAGTGGAACATACACACTGTGTTTATTACATACGCACAAGGCAATATCTTTCTAGAAAGGTGGTTAAAGAATAAAAAAAAAAAAGGCCGACAGGAAAAAGTAACTAGGGCCTCAAAATTGCTCACTTTACCGTGAATAGCATATAGAATATTGAAGAGTCGTAAACTCGCAAGCCGAGTACCCACATGAAAAAACCGCAATATACGGAACGTTTTTGAACACCGTACCTATATATACTTTTCTCCTAAATTTTTAAGGGAGCTGTGTGCTTCAACAAAATCTTAATAAAATTACGTTCTTGTGTACTATGTTAAAGGAGGTTCGCGATAAAGTGAGTACTATTGAAATCAACCTCAGGAAAAGTAACTACTCCTTCCTGCGTATGTCTTAACGGGCGCACTGAGTGACATGCGCCCAGTAAAGTTGGTAACGATGGAGGAAAAGTAGTTCCATATCTCAACGTCGAATAAAAAGTGGTAGGTAACCAATTGTGATAATATAAATAATTTATTTCCCTTTCTGCTTTTTAATTCATCGAAGTGTAAAAACTAGCAGACTTTTAAAATATTTTCTTTGGTGATAATTTCACAGTCTCACTGGACCTACGCATGAAGAAAGTAATGAGACCCATGGCAATGTTAATTTTATATGAGGCGGGAGAATACACACATTCACACAAATAGATCGTAAGCAGGGCTTTCAAAAGTGCTGATTTTACCGTGAACAGCCTATACCTGTCAGTCAACAGACATTTTTAAAAATAATTTGAGACCCATGGCAATGTTGATTTTATATGAGGCGGGAGAATACACACATTCACACAAATAGATCTTAAGCAGGGCTTTCAAAAGTGCTGATTTTACCGTGAACAGCCTATACCTGTCAGTCAACAGACATTTTTAAAAATAATTTATTGTTACTCATGGATTTCTCGAAAACTGTTCACCTGAAAGTCAAACTTTTTTTGTTAATTTACATGTGCCGATTCGTAAGATGACATAAAAAATTGCGTACATCTTAGGGTTACACATTTTTATCTATACTAATATTATACAGAGGTAATGCGAGTTTGTTTCCTATGTAACAGCTAATCTCGGAAACTACAGGGCCGATTCTTATAATTCTTTCACTATTAAAAAGCTGCATTCTTCCACATGGACATAGGCTATGTTTGATTTTAAAAAAAAAACCCTTGAGAAATTTCAAAATTTGTAAAACAAGTCGGAGAAAAATGACCTACTATTCTGTTGCTTTCTAAGCATGATCTACCAAAACCATTAAAGATAAATTAGAACAATGTTAGAAGAAATGGCGTATCTTGGTATAAAAAATACGCAAGTAGTCGCTGGTTGTCGCAGGTAGTCACGGGTAGTCGTAGGTTGTCACAAGTAGTCACGAGTAGTTACGGGTTGTCGCAAGTAGTCGCTGGTAATCACGGGTAGTCGCAGGTAGTCACATATATAGGTATTTATTTCAATAACTCCATAAAACTTGAGCGAAGCGATGGTGGGCTGCTAGTCCAAATATAAAGATGCCAACCTTGATTTTCACCATGAAGGGAATAAAATTCCCAATCGCGTTTCCAGAGGTGTAATATCTCCGTTCTACAGTACACCATTACCTGCTTTGTTGCTTAATCGCTAGTGGTTCATAATAATGTTCTGACCGAAAATAATTTTTTAATTCGACCATGGGGGTTGCGTAACTCCCTTGATTATAATTTTAAGGTAAAAGCGATAACTATGTTTTACTTTTTTTTCTCATATGGAATAACCTGCTGGAGTTAGTCGGTGTGTGTAGTTGGAAAACACCCGTTACAACCATATTTGAAGTTCCATTTACTGCAGAGTATTGGCGTCCATGTTACAATCGGGACGCCGCACTATTCACCAGTGCGCGAGGTAGATTGATTCAACTTACCCTCCAATATCCACATGGTTTTTGTATAATTTCACTGAGCTGAGAGACACGTGTGCCTCTCTATCTCATCCTTTGGTTACTTGAATATAGTCCATTCGCTGTTACTTCCAACTTTTCTGAAGCCCTGCTGAATTTCTACTTCCAGGATATTCCTCCGCCTCATGCGAACTAAGCTTAATCCAGTTTAGAAAATTATACCAAAGGGACAACGTACCGCATTCGTGTTCATTCAGCGTAATCATGTTTTGTATAACAACTATTTATTACTAGCTATTACCAACGCATCTCTTGTCTCACTTTTTATTCGTATTAATTATAAATTAAATATTATAATTTCTAGATAAATTATAAATGCAAATTCAATTTAACCAAAATATTGGTACTTTCATGTTATTTCATGTTAACACAAGTATAAAGCGCTTTTGATACATAGGCCTAACATAATTAGGAAACAACCAAATACGTAATACACTGGGCGTTTTTTCAAAGGTTTGATTCCAAAAGTGTGAAGAAACTGCGAATAGACTATAGCCATATTTTGGCTGTAACATGTTTACCCATCACCCAGAGCACAAAAAAAAAAAGTCACTTCATTTAGGGTGGAGAAAAAAAAAGTCAACTGAAAGTCATGTTACATCTTTTTCTCGCAGTTCTAGATGCGTGACTGGCATATGTCGTCATAATAGTCTTTTTTAAGACGATGGAAAATTGGCTATTTCGTTTTATGTAAATTTCATTACTTAGTATTGATATATTTCAGACAAACATTAATTATTGTCAACAATATTGTTAACCGAACAGAAGGAAAAAAGGCATCCTTTCAACCAGATACTGAATAATGTCATCAAATAAAATAGATGTGTTTCTGAAAACTATTACAGAAGCCAGGTCATTTTTTTGAACTAATTATAACTCGTTCACGCTAAGAGCCCTTTTGATGAAAACCAAGGAATCTGCAAGAAAATTTTTTAGAGTTCATACGACTTAGATCATGCACAGCGTTATTTTAATCTCAGTTTGAAATTATTGTGATATTATTGTTTCATTATGAACGAGGAAGAACACAATATATGTCTTATGGCATGCAGTGGTTAACGAAAATATGCAAGTCTCTTTGATCAAAGAGAACTTCAAAAAGACTTTATTTGAAAATAATTCCCGAATATAATAGCAATTCCTTGAGTTGAAATGTGATATTTGTGAAAATTTAGTGTTCATTATCATCCCTTTTCATCCTCCAGTCGCAAGTTGCATAAAAGGCAGGCAAATAACCGTACAATTTCAAACCTCGCAGCTGCTTTCTCAAAAACTACTTTTTGAAATTTTTATAGCAAGGCAGTGTTTGTACAAATTTGAACGTGATAAAATTATATCCACCGTAAAAACATTGGTTTTAGTCAATGCGTTTAGAATTTTGTACGGTAATAACATGGAACTTATTATTATTATTAATGAAGATGATTATATTATTACTATCCCTAGTTTCTCATATTTAATACCTCAGTTCAAGAAAACACCGTTCAGGAATTCATTGTTTCATCTCAAATAGTTTCTAACGTATAGAAAAATAGCGATTTTCATGTTTCCCTTAGTAAACAGTGTTTTCGATTTTTCTCATATTTTGCATTACGAATTACTTCGTATAGGTAAAGTGAGCACTTTTGAAAGCCCTCTCATTTGGAATAATAGTCAGTAAATTTGTTTTATTGTAGTCTTAGAAGTTAACTTCAGATTGCGGTGGAATGTACACGCTGTGTTTTATTACTTACACGGCAATATTCATTTCGAAAAGGTGGTTAAAGGATAAGATTATGTCTGAAAAGAAAAACTAACTAGGGCCTCAAAAGTGATCACTTTATCTTGAACAGCCTAAAATGTTTTTACCTGTAGTAAAAAGTAAACCTGTAAATATTAGAGAGATAAACAATTACGTCGTCTGTGGTCGGGAATTGTAGCTAAATTGTGTTCCGTATACTATTTTTTACGCGTAAATGAGTATTTTTCTTGTTTAGCACTACGCACGTGAATGTGGAAAAAGAAGCAATTTTTATTTCATACGAAAGTTGAGGTATAAAAGGCGTAGCCATTTTTCGTGTTGTTAATTTTATCTTTACATACTTCTGCCGAATATACAAAGGTAAATAATGTCACAGCAACACATGAAATGGTTACTATACCCAGAACTAGAATGAAAAAAAAAAATTCAACGCGATATTGGTAGGAATATTGTAACGCCAGCAGCTATTCGTTTCAATGTAAACTGCAAAAGGGTTATGAATAACAAGAGCAGCATAATTTTTTTACAGCAGTATTCCAAAGAGTCCACATTCAGTCAGCCCCGTGCCTATGAATTCGCTGCCCTTGTTTTGAATGCTACAAACGTCCATCCGTGATTTATGCATTTGTTCTCAATGCATTCACTGTGTTCCCCCTGTTCCATGTTAAATTTTTTAAAGTAGAAACGCCAGAACGCGAGTTCTAGAAGGATGAGAATTTTGATGCGGACATTTAAAAGTAGTGTTGTGATATAGAGCAACTTTTGTGTTTATTATTATGCCATAAAGTGAAATGATCACTGTCCGAAGTCATATGTTATAAGCACACCGTGGCAAAAAACTTGGGACTGTACGCTATAGAGGCGATGAGGTACATCATGCAAGTGCGGATGTCGCCTTTAGCGGTTTCCTGCTCAGTGCATCAAAAACTGGAAATTACCTTAAGGTCGAAGTAAAGCAACTGCCTATAGAACACTGCACCCGACTATACAGTATGAAGAATTCTTGAAAAATTAGTACAGACACCATAAAAAATGTCAGAAAAGTGCGATTTATACTGTATATCAAAGAAGAATGTATTATATTCTGCAACATTATAAAATATTTTACTAAAATATAATCTTTAACGTAAAAAATTAATCGATTGATACAAGTCCGCGTTTTTAGCTATATTTAAGCGCACTTTCGTTTTGGATGCTTCGAAAAGCAGAATTTACAAGAAACTCTTCTTCGAGAAAGATGTTCGTAATATGTACCGTGATCATGTGTAATAAAATCATAGTAATAATGTATCATATCAATTCTATAATTTACTTTATTTACGTCCGTTTCAGCCATACATGTTTGTGACAAATGGATGCATATAAAATCAAGTATGAAAATTATTTCCTAGATTATTATTACAATTTCCTTATTCACAAACATAGTAAACATTATGACGATATTCCATGACGAGGATTTTCTTGCAAATTCTGCTTTCTGAAGCATCCAGAATGGAAATACGCTTAAATTTGGTTAAAAATACAGACTATTTTAATCGTTTTTTTTTTAACATTTAAAAAGCATATTTTAGTAAAATATATTTTATGATGTTGCAAAATATATACATTCTTTACAGCATAAATCGTACTTTTCTATCAATTTTTATGGCGTCTGTACTACTTTTCTTTAATGAGTTCTTCACGTTGTATAGTCGGGTGCAGTGCTCCATTAGGCAGTTGCTTTACTTTAACCTTAAGGCCGGCGGGATTCTAAAACTGAATGAAAATTCGTAATCCAAAACACAGTTTTCGCGGTCGCGGATACTTGTCGAGTGCAGCGCTTGCGACTGAAGTTATTATCTCCCGCCGAGTTAAAAAAAAAAAAAAAAAAAAAAAAAAAAGAAGAAGTAGTAGCGTTCGTGTTGTTACCGTGGCGGGCAGTATTTGAATTATTAATGACTGGTGTAATTGTTAGCCGTCGGCCGACATAATACCGCAGGCTAAACAAACCCCGGGCGTGGTAGTACACTCGCAACGTCACGGCTGCAGATATAAACTGCCACGGGACACGTACGCGCAGGCATTCATTGACTTCGCGGTGGAAACAGCTCGGAGGCACGCGACGTGTCACTTGTAAAAGAACAACGCTGAGCGTCGTCTCAGTCGGAGAGAGAGAGAGAGAGAGAGAGAGAGAGAGAGAGAGAGAGAGAGAGAGAGAGAGAGAGAGAGCACTGTGTATATAGCCTGTTCGCTGTATCGTCACGCTTTCTTTTGAATCAGACCTTTGCGAGATAACCTCATGAATTACGCGCTTGGTTGTTTACTAAATATGGCATATATTACGAGCGTTTTATACTTCTGTTAACAGTAAAGTATCTTACTTTTCGTTAAGTTGAATTCTTACTTACATATTTCATTTATAATCAATACACTGTGGAAAAAAAAAAAATTGTAATTTCGACTGAAAAATTGTTTGAAATTTTACAAATGCTTATACCAGGACAAAGATTTCTCTTGTAAAACTACAAGTGTTGTTTTTGTAATAGACCTCGAGAAATGTTTGTGATATACTGACCCGTATCCACGAGCTTCAGCAAAATGGCGGACACTCAACAACGTAAAACATTTTATAGCTGTTTGCGCAAAAACTATGGGTGATGTAAGGTATAGTTGCGTGCAAAAATTAATTTTTGTATGTATTAGAAATGTATCGCAATTTTAAATAAAGTAAAACACTTAAAACAACTCTAATAATAATGATAATAAAACGACAATTTCAATAAAACGTGACCATTTTACTGAAATTAACAATTCTATATAGATTCACTATAAAAATAAGAGGCTTGCTCATAAGTAAAGTTGGTCTTGTGGTTGGGTTTGCGGGATGATAATACAAGGGAAGTGGGTTCGAGTCCCTGTGCTGGTGAAGTGTTTTTCTTTCTTTCGAAAACTATAATTTGAAATATTTTAAAGTTATTCTGTTATTAATTCATCACAAATGTTTTGTAGAAGAAAAAATATGTTTATGTATCTACACTTCTCAATAATGTAAGTTGTAATACAATTATATAATTTGTATAGGCTGTTCACGGTAAAGTGAGCACTTTTTAAGGCCCTTATAATTTTTTTCTTTTCATCCAATTTCCATCTTCCTGCTGCTTTTTAATATAAGAATTGCATTGTGACCAATAAACACAGTGTATACATTTCACCGCTCTCAAAATGTAATGCCTGAGGCTGCAATAAGATATATTTATTAGTGGTTAATGATTGTTGCAAGGGCCTTAAAAAGTGCTCACTTTACCGTGAACAGCCTATAGTATTACAGACGTATGTTCTGCAGATTTTTTCTTGTAGAAGTACAAAAAAAAATTCGAGCGTTTGAATACAAACAGAGAAGAAATTTGTGTGTTGGCAATGCTTAGTAAGAAATAGTTCTCGTGAAAAATGTTATTAAACTGAGTGCCCGTAACTGCGATGTGTTCTCTCTTCGGCGATTTGTTTTACATGAGGCGGAGGAATATTCCAAAAGTAGAACATTGGAAGTAATTAACCACAAGTGTGGACTTATCAGCATATATTTATTTTTTCATGGCATTTGCTTGTGCAGTTATGTAACAAATTGTAAACAGCATACGTACATGGCTTCACAGTTCATTCCTAGACTTACCTCAGCCTGCAAGAATCTACGGATGGTTGCGTGAGATCACGAACTGTGTTCGGCCAACGAGATTTACTGTAGTTGCTTGCACGTAATATTTTTATTCATGTACGTTTTGTCCCCAGACATAGACAGCTGTACGATAACACATTTTACAGCCTGTTATAGGCTGTTCACGTTAAAATGAGCACTTTAGAAAGCTCTGCTGAAGATCTACTTGTAGGTATATACGTTGTGTATTCTTCCTCCGCATTATGTAAAATGAACAATTGTCACGGGCTTCATCACTTTATTCATGCGTCGAACAAATGAAACTGTGTAATTATTAAGAAAGTAAGTACTTCACAGATCTGCTCATTTTTACACTTCGATACATTAAAAAAAAAAATAGAAAGCGCAAGAAATAATTTAAATAATCACAAATGGTTACCTAACACTTTTTATTCGACGTTAAGATATAGAACTACTTTCCAACCACCGTTGCCAACTTTACTGGGCGAATGTCACTCAGTGCGCCCATTAAAATATATGCATGTAAGGACAATTACTTTTTTCCAAGGTTCGTTTCTAAAGTGCACACGTTATCGTGAACAGCGTTTAAAATATATATTTTTCAGTCACCAGGTACAAATATGGGAGATGCGAGCCGCGGTACATGTGCCAGATTCCAGTTTGCTGAAACTTCATGATTGAAACCTATCCCATATGCTTTACTAAAGTTATAAATAAACGCTCGTTTACTTTAAAAGAGTCTCGCAGAAACCCCTAAGAGGTTCTATAGTTTTCGACGAACTTCTCACGGTAGTCATCTATCCGGCATCAATGAAAATATTCATTCTCCTAGTAACTTTTTCGGTTCGACAGTTGAGACAAGTGTATCAAAGGTAATGCGACATTTCAGTCATATTTTGCCGTGGACTGCATTGGGTTTTCGAATAGATACCATTTCGAAAATATTATTTCGACACTTGTGAACTAGATATTACGAAACGCATACAAGCGAGAATTTTATGCCATGGATAACTTGAAATATTTAGCGGGGAATAACTACACTGCAAGTTATATGAACTTACTTCTGACAATGAAAGGGTGAGTCAGCGAACATAAGCACATCGGGGGAGAGATAAGCGCTCACTCGCATTAAATTCCAGCTGTGCGGAAGACAGAACCAACTTTAGAAATAAACAGCCCCAGCGTCGAAAACTACATAATACCGTTTAAAACGTATTTACGCATCCGGTGGCATAGGCCTATATTCACAATGAAATTAATACTAGAAATTTGTTTACTATTTTACATTTGTATAATGTTTTATTTTGTATTGCTTACACTACAATGCTTCTTTGTTTACAAAAAAAGCCCACATATGTTTTATTTGTGTAAATTTTAAATTTCATTTAAAGATATTGTGTATATTTTAGTATTCAATGGAAATTATATTGTTAACTCAAACTGCATGCTTACTTTAACTGTGCAACTCTCAGAAAAGCGTTTATAGCCTGGTTATAGTTTGTACAGACAGTACTCACTCCACGTGTTCTCAGAAACTGCAGATCTTAAAGTGCGCGGATCCTTTCCGCCATTTCGGCATCTGCGCTTTTATCCGGTAATATTGGACCAAGCACGACGCAATGAAGTGGTTAAAATAAATACGATTATCTGGGCGAATGATGAATACGATCTGAGATTGCTTTCAAGGTAATTCGTAATGAGCGCCAAGACGTCCGTACGGAAGAAGCTGTCCGTGTAATATTATCGAAGGAACGTGTTTTTGGAGCATCCATTGTCAGTGGACATCTCAGCCCCCAAGCAACATCCACTGGGAGCAGAGCTTTGAAGAAAAGAACGGTCTAAAACTTAAACAGCTGCCATTCTTGCCAATTATTTTCCTTCTTAGGTGCGGTAGCGCAGTGTTTGCCTAAAGGAATTTTTTCCCCTCCATCATCACACACATTAAGCACCAGAAATTACGCGCCAGACGTTAGGACTGGCACGAAGTAAGTTACATGGGGATATGCTAGTCCCACGCTAATCCTCTAAGGGTAGAATGTTCAAATTTTTCTCACTGTTTTTATTTTAACTCATTTTTTTAAATTTTAAAATGTAAGTCTGGGAGAGGGAATGAAGTGGTGAAATGTTACTTCTCCGATATCATACCTGATATTGCAGAAGTAATAACTAAGAGCATTTTTAAACACATGAAAAATTATCATGAGTAAAGTAACGTACAGTTAAACATTTTTCTTGTTCTTGAGAGGCTTTAAGCTGTCTTCGTCAGTCACCCAATGTGGCCGTCCAGGATAGCCTCAAACCAGGCGCATCATATTCGCGAGACAAGGGAAAAGAAGCATATGCACGCAGACTGTGATTTTAAACAATCAACTCGAAAGGTGATCAAGACTTCTTTTTTCCGAAACAGAACAATCGTACGGGTTTTGGAATTCGCCGGCGAACTTGCACTTTCATTTCCGCTATCCTGCTTTATATAGTAACGGTCGAAACTCAATCAACAAACGAACCTGAATCAGCTGCAGGTTGCAGGATGCCACGTTCAAGTGGCTGGCGATCGATTCCGTGATGTCGCGATGTCGCGATGGCCTGAGCAGTTTCCTGATACCGACTTATTCCGGATTCACGTAGTTCCGACAAACACGACACGACACGACAAGTACCGCAGTCACAGCACGACATTTACTTCTCCAGTGGACTGCTTGAATTTGCAACCCGACAAGTTACGCGACACGGAGTAGAATTTTTACTCGGAAAGATTTAGAAGGCACTGATTGAGCTTGTTTCAAAGACGGTGGGTAGACGGGTAACTCGGAATACATGATGGTGACTAAGGTGTTATAGCGAAGACATGCAAAGATAAATTAGTTATTGTTATGAGTTTAATCCAATATGTTACAGATTTTTTTTCTTTTAGGCTGCGTATTTTCTAATGGACAGCTTGTCATACAATTTAATTTTGCAACGTTGTACGCCATGTGTAGTGTGTTGCATGGCACGACGAAAATATAAATCATTTCCATCAGAGATAACAGATCTCCGTTCTACAAAACACCGTTCTTTAATTTGTTGCTAATTTGCAAGTACATTTTGACAAAATGAAAAGCACTTCAAAATTCTATTTTTGGAGGCGCATGACTCCTTCACCAATCACTTTAGGGGAAAAGTGATACATATGGTTTTGTCTTAGTTTTTCGTAAAGCCCTTGTCACATTGTCAAATTTTCGCCTTCAACTTTATTTGACAATAAAGTTTTAAGACAAAATGCGGCCATCAAATTTTTCTTTCCAACAAATTTGATCGTATAATCTCGAATGTGTTTGAAAATGTGTCATACACTGTTGAAAATGTGTCATACACTGTCGAATTTTTTTTACTGGTAAGACCCAGTCTGAATTATAATTTTAAAATTATTTTTATAGTGAGATATTGATTTTGTTTTTCAATGCAGTTAATTACAGGGAGAAACGTAAGGAATGTTGTAATTTATTTTCGCTTCTTTACTAAATTCAAATTTAATTTATTAGATGCGTTTCTTGCACAATGAAATTTAAAGCATCTGAGTTCGTAATTTTATGTGAAATATTTACTTAAAATAGCATTCATGCCCAGATAACTTCTACATAAATTAATTATCTTCATAACCTACTTCGTTTCTAGCAATTGTTCGTTATTTTAAAATTTTTGACGTCCATTTTTGTCGTTCACGACTCTGATTGACTGAGAACGTCACAGTTAAAATTAATTTTAGAATTTTTAGAACCTTCAAATATTTGATGGAAACTGAAGCCAGCCAACTTTCTCAAGAAAATATGGCGGTGTTTATGACGTTTCGATGACGCCATAACTGTCCAACTTTATGTGACCAAATTTATTGGACGCAATTTGACGGAAAAATTTAACAGTGTGACAGGGGCTTAAGAAATAACCTGCCGGAGTTTGTCAGCGTTAAAAAAAAAATAACACCGGGCATATGGTTTACAATCTCTAATTCATTATTATGGTTAATGTATTTCACATACTTATATACAAATTTGCTTCTGTGTGATAAGACTTCTCTGTTCCGTTTATGCAGCAATGTAATTGAGATTATGATCGTAGTGAAATTAAATTAATAAGAGCAGCAAAAATGTTTAAAGGGGGACGCATTTAGATTTCCTACCCCCCGGCCCATCATCGCCCAAGGAGTGAGTGAAGAAATTTGGGTGGCTCTAAACAGCGAGGTCTCGAGAGTCGATGAGGGTGATTGAAGTGAATATGGAGCGGGGGAAACAGGAGATCCCCGAGAAAAACCGCCGACCAACGGCATCGTCCGGCACGATTCCCACTTGCGAAAATCCGGTGACCCGGCCGGGTATTGAACCCGGTTCGCCTTTGGCGGGAGGCGAGCGTGCTAATCGCTCAGTCACAGTAGCCCCCATGACCCAAGGAGGCGCCAAACCGTCTGCACCCTCCTGAGTTGCAAACGCTGTTCCGCTACCGCGGGGCGCCACTGCCGTACTCGCGTGCGCAGACACAGTTTGGTGGCGCGACGATTCGACTGAGCGTTACTGATCGCGATCGAGACGCGCCAACCCACGCAGAGCCTCCACGCGAACAGTTCTTGTATCCGCCGGCACGAAATATACGAGTATACGGAAGTGGAACTGTCTTCCCCCCCCCCCCCCTATCTTTGTGACCGCGAAGTACGACTGCATTTCCCGATAACCTTGCCCTGGCAGAATGGCGTCCAGGATATCCGTACAATGTGGCACAAATATATTTCCGTGCAACCACGGAAAATTGCTGGTGAAAATAATATCCACAATTTTTCGTAGAACTACGACAGTGCGTTTTATTAGTTGCGGATTTTTCCGTATATTTCACGCCAATTTCTGTGAATTCACGGAACGTTTAGTAAACTTACTATATAGGCTGTTCACGCAAAATGAGTACTTTCGAAAATCCTGCTTAAGATACACTTGTATGCACGTAGTGTCGTATTACGCCTTATGTAAAATTAACATTGCCATGGGCCACAGCTCTTTACTCAAGCGTCGGTCAAGTGAAACTGTGAAATTATCAGAAAAGAAAACATTTTAAAAATCTACTCATTTTTACACTTCTGTGCATTGAAATAACAGAAAGGGAAAGAAATCATTCAAGTTATCACAAATGTTTACGTGATACTTTTTATTCGACGTTAAGATATGGAACTACTTTCAATCCTTCGTTACCAGCTTTACCGTGTGTCACTCAGTGCGATCGCTGCAATATATGCAGGCAGGAACAGTGACTTTACTATGGTTAAATTCAAAAGTGCTCGATATATCGTGAACGGCCTGTGGTCGCGCTGGCCTAAGAAAGGACTTGGCCCCCCACCCACCATATCTACGAGTGATAAAGAGCTACTCAACATAACTAGCTGGCAATGTGAAAAAGGGAGTGGTGGACATGTTTCAAGCGATATCGTGTGCCGAGTGCTATAGGCGATTCACGGTAAAGCGAGAACTTTTTAAGGCCCTGCTGAATTTTTCCTTTCAGCGATTTCTATGTTTCTGCCACTTTTTAATATAAACATTTACATGTGACTAATAAACACAGTGTATACATTTCACCACTCCCAAAAGTTAACGCCTGAAGATGCAATAAATGATGTTTACTAGTGATTAATGCCTCTTGAAAGGGCCTTAAAAAGTGCTCACTTTACTGTGAATAGAGTATAATACACAGTGACCGAAGGCAATACGGGTGGTGTATGGACGTAAGAACGCAAAACCATCCGTACCTTTCTTACTATAATATATTTGATACATTTTTATTAATTAATATTGCTCATCTATATTATATTTCTTACTTCTATATATGAGGCAACTATCAATGTTGCAATGTAGCGTAAATCTGATTTTTTTTATTTTATATATTACAGAGTGTAAAATCACGGGTTGAGCTCATTTTAGAGTTGAGAGGCGTGAATACCTAATATATTTATTGTATCCACATCTTGTACTTCAACATTTGTTTAAGTATATCCTGTGCTCTAGTCCCAAAATATCCACAGTTACACTCTTATGGCTCCGTCTCAATCACCATATTGAATTTTCAATTTGTGTCATAATTTTATTTTCAGTGGGATTAGTAAAAATTTCTTATTATAGTAAGTTTACATTTTACAAATAACTTTAAATATAGTCTCTAAATTTTATTCGCGCGTTATCTATTAATAATGAAACGGAAGAATCTATCGATGGTTGAAAAATAATTACTTGACAAAAATTTAGAATTTTTCTATGTTCTACAGCATGATGTATATTGGCAGAAAGGCATGGTTGTAGTATCGAAAAGCGTGTCCGTAAACACCTGAAACAAGATAAAAACTACTGTAGACGGTCTAGTTCTACATGGCGCGAGGCCGGACTGGTCAGGAGACGACAAATCTAGGGCGCGCACCCGCGTACACTGCATTGCCTATAACTTTAAATTAACACGAGACTCAGAAGATTGAAATGCATTCATGGTACTAACATTACACTCTCGTGCCACGTAAACGAACTAACATTTCGATAGCTTGCACTAACGCTGCGTTTCTCGAACGAAACAAAAGACAAGTTGCACTAGTGGTACACTAGCGCTCCGTACACTTCGTGGCGAAGTGAACACGACTAAATTCGCATGTTTTGGTTGTAACGTAGATTGGTGTTCGTTTTAATGATATTCCACTGAGGCTGACTCACGAAACTAATTGATACGACTATGTTCTGTGACGTTACGATAATGTATTTTCATAAATTAGCCAAAGTAATGTAGTAAAATTAAGTAATGATACCAAAACAGAAGGTAAACGAAATATTGTAGAGTAGATATAATGTAATGAATGAGGTTAAATATGGAGTAAACGGCGTTTACCAGCGTATACCCTTGACTACAGTACTGTATATATCCGTCTCTGGTATGCTACAAAACAGTGAGTGGTTTGAATGTTAATTTGTATGCAATTCGACAGTTCTCAGCATCTAGATATGTGGACCATCATCCCTTAAGTAAAACAAGGTGGCAAATTTCGGGTTAATAATGGGCCTATGTTAAACTCACACAAGGCTGAACGCAGATGACGAGGTCATACGTAAAATGTCATCTGCAGCTGCCAATATTTAAATTACTTACTCTGAGCATTACTTATAATACGTAACTATTAATAAACATGACAAAAGTCATTGCATTCCCCGGCAGAAACTAAAATAGTGTTTGGAAACAAAAGTTCAGAATAAGTCTCCTACTTAAACCACTTTGGATACGACACATCTAACGAGCAACATGAAGACATCTAAATGAATACGGTTAGCAACTTCCAGAAAGTTTGTGGTGTAGTAAGACAAAATCTGAGAGGAAAAGTGATGAGCGAATTTTATTTCCATGTCTTACAGAGTGATGGCGATCCCCAGGTCGATCTACGATCCAGAATGTAGCAACGAAGAAAATATTTGACACAAGCAGAAATTGCAATGAAATTCCTCACAGTAGTTTGTGGATGTATGTACAAGGGTGGCCAGAGTGCGAAGTGAAAACATTAAGAAAGAATTTAAACTGCAGCCATTAACAAGGAAAGTTTTAAGATGCAAGGCCGATTGGAAAGAACATCTTCGCCGAATAACCTTAAGGCTCGGACTCACCCGCCATGTTGAATTTTCCATTTATATTTCATAACTTCCTTTTCAGTGAAATAACCAAATATTTGTTACTATATCGTTATCACAATTGACAATCCCCTTCAAATTTAGTCGTCAAACGTCATCCACGTGTGATATGGTGATTAATAGCATTAATCTGTTCATAATTCTCGAAAAAAATACGGCATGACTACTTTACGAATTTTCAGAATTTATGTTTGTACTTCAGCGTAATGTATATTGTCATGGCTTTATAGTAGCAGTTTTGTAATAAGTGTCGGTATACAACTGAAATAAGCTAGAACAAATAATTCAACATGGTGTGTGGCCGAGCCTCAGCCTTCCAAGACTACAAACCACGAGAAAAAGAGGAGCGCCGGAAGACCACAAAAGAGACGATGTACAGTAACAGGCAGATTTTGGATAGCGTTTGAAATTCATAAGAAGGAGAAAACTAATTAGATAAAGGGGAGCCACAATTGTTCCTCCTTTTTGAAAATGTTTTGTGGGCCCTTTATGCTCTGCCTTAGTGGAGTATTTCGGGGAGCTATAGCAGAGATTACCAGCTGCCATCTCTCGTCTGGAATACTTCCTCGTTTAGTGAGAGGGGTAGATCAACCAACCCGCAGCTTGCTACGAGCAACAAGGAATACATGCATTCGCACGATGTTTTGTCTAACTACGCGACCTCAAATATCTTCGATACGAAACTAAATATGGATAGCATATTTGCACAAGAATGCGTATTCACGTCAGAGATCGGAAGATATAGACCTATACATAATCCGAAAGTTTAGAAAATATTGCTTTCAACACAATGGCTATTTTTTTAAAATGGAACATGTATATTTTTTACCGATTATAGTATTTTAATTTTTAATTTTTTTCAAAGTATTTTAATTAGAAGGCTAGGTTGTTTTAAAAAAATGTATCATTATAGCAGCTTATAATGTTTCCGTTTTTCTAAATATTAAAAATAATTTAGTATTTTAAGACAAACTGTAAGTATGATTATAAAATAATTTTACTAAAAATGAACATCAATGACGGAACTTCCCACTGCAGAGATCTCGGTCTTTGTGCGACTAAGTATAGGCTATTCACTGTAAAGTGAGCACTTTCGAAAGCCCTCTTGTTTGAAATAATAGTCAATAAATATATTTAATTTTAGCCTTAGACGTTAACTTCACAGTGCGGCGGAATATACACACTGTGTTTTTTTACTTAAATATAAAAGGATAAAATATAACTGAAAATAAAAAGTAACTAGGGCCTCAAAAGCTCTCACTTTACCGTGAACAGCCTATAAACCCTCATATTCAGAAAAGCTGTGGTTTACTTTAAATTATTTTTCGTTTGCATATTTAAAAAAAATTATTTCAATTATTTTCGAGTCTTTATTTATAAAATAATTCTGAACGACTTAAGAATCTCTGAGCTTGGTCGTACTTGTAAATGGGGCCGCGGTGGTGCAGCGGCTACAGAACTCGTTTCACACGTAGGCGAACTGGGTTACATTCCCGGCGGGGTCGCTCCAGGATTTTCACACGTGGGAATCGTGCCGGACGATGCCGCGAGCGTTTTCTCGGGGATCTCCCGTCCCCCCCCCTGCCTCTGAGTTCCGGTGCTTATCTATACTCACCTCGCTTCAATCTCATCGGCTTATAAAGAGCCCGAAGTTAAGGGCGACCCAAACCTCTTCACTTATACATGGCACAAACAGTAACAAGATCGTATTCAACAGTGTTTAATACGAATATGTCGACCGAAGATGTCAAACGTGGACACATTTTCCTCTCTTGCAAAGTATTTTTTTTTTCCGAATGAGAAACTGGGGTTGACATGAATGAGTGTACGTTACAGAATTGTAACTTTGTCAGTGAATCGAACTATGCTGGGGAAAATTGTAAAATTATTTATATTGAATTTTTACGAGAAATGTAATGGTTTTTTTTTTTAAATTATTATTGTTTTGTAAAGGCCCGTCTACAATAGCGTTGACGCTACAATAACGCGTTACAATAAGTCATGAATCCGTGAAACGTATACGCTCTGGCTACAATCGTCACTAGACGTCGCCATGACGCTAAACGTAAAACGCAACGCGGTAGAAGTTGGCCAACTTTCAAGTCTTTGCGTTGTGCGCTTCACGCCAGCCAATCAGAATTCAAGACGTCACAAACAACTGAAAACAAATGTCACGGACGATTGGCAACAGATAGCACCACTATCGCCGTACGTATTTATTTTGTCAACGTTTTACGAAATCAATATACAAATAACGCAAAATGCATTAAAAAAATAATTCAGTGTAACTATCTATATCTAGTCTGCGGATTTTTTTTTTTTTTTTTTTTTTTTAAACAAAAGGTTCCTTTTAAATATCAATCACAAACGAAAATATTGGTACATATTCACCTACATTCTTTTTATGTTTATTCCTGTTAACGTCGATTGTAGACATGCCAGTTTTATTATGGCGATGTTTAGCGTTTAACGTTTTGCGTCAACGTGATTGCAGACGGGCCTTTTGAGTGTATCTAACAGATGTACATTATGTTTATTCAATATTGATTGATCATTTTATGAGATGAATAGGGACGAACCGATAGGCGGATTTTCCCGTGACTAGGCAACCGTGTTAAAGAGTGTAGTTGTTTTTAATTCAGTGTTTAATTATTTCCATGCTGAAAGTCGATATTGTATATTATATATATGAAACAACATTTAGCATACTTTTAAACAATTTAGTTTATACCTTCAATTAATTTATCAATATACTTAATGCTTACTACATTGAATCAACCATAAATACTTACTGCATACTTACTGTGACTGTGGAGAGTGAACATTTATCCCCCTTTAGAGGGATTTTAGGGACAATGCGTGTCACTTGCGATGTATCGTGGTTGAAATTCAGTATGTTTCGTGTTTCCAGAGCATTCGACAATTCTGCCATTTCTTGTCAAGATGTACGTTAACAGGTTTCGCAAAGGTGGAAGTTCTTATATTCCATAGAAGGTGTTTCGCAATATACATTCTATTGAAAAGGACGCTAACAAAGATGATACAGAGTGGACTGTACGAGTTGTGGACATAGAAGAAAGTTATATATTATTGTCATTGTTATTTATATTTGCACTACAAGGAATTACTGCAAAAGCTGGCTCTGGTTTCTTAGAGTTCTGTTTCTTCAGACAAGCAAATAATTCTATAGACCCAAAACCGAAAGACATTAGTGAAATAGATTCTCGAGATATAATTTGTCGGAAAACATTCCCAGTTAATGAAGCAGAACCGCTATTATAAGTTAATTTGGAAATCCTGTTATGTATTCACGAAAGAAAATGAAATTTAATGCTGGTGATCAAATTTATATGTATAGAAAGTTAACAGGTACTTGTGATAATATGAGAATATTAGGTTATGTAGAATTGGTTTATAATCCTTGATATGTATTCTATATGTTATTATATATGTATGTGGTCACATGTGATTTAAGGTATATTAAAGGGGTTTACCATATGCAAGGAGTTTCATTAAGTAATACTTCCCGAAGCCCCGTGATACATTATTTACAAACGGTATATAACAATAATTATCATTACAAGTTTTGGAGGATTTGTTTGTTACCCTGGCATATTCAGTACCTTTCGGAGGCAGTTCCTGGCGCTTCGGCATTACACACGCTCCCTGCCGGGAATCACACATACTGACTCTCGGCAGAAACAAACAGCCAGTTTCAGTACAGTTGACTATTCACAGTGAAATGAGCACTTTTGAAAGCCCTGCTTAGGATCTACTTGTATGCACGTTGTGTATTCTTCCGCCTTATGCAAGTTTAACATTGTCATGGGCCTCATCACTTTATTCATGCGTCGGTCAAGTGAAACGGTGAAATTATTAGAAAAGTAAATATTGTACTAATCTGCTCATTTTTACACTTCGTTGTATTAGAAAATAACCCAGAAAGCGAAGGAAATAATTTAATTTAAGTGATCAGAAATGGTTACCTAACACTTTTTATTCGACGTAAAGATACTGAACTACTTTCCATCTTGACTGGGCGCATGCCACTCAGGGAGTCCGTCAAAATAGGGCATATGCAGGTAAAGACAGTGATATTTTCCTAAGGTCGAATTCATTCAAAAGTGCCCACTTTATCGTAAACAGCCTTTATAAGCTTATTAATGTACTGGCGGTAATGACAAGGCTTTCGCCTTCTCTTACACTTAACCGCGTACATAAATGCGTAACAAACATAAACTTGCACAACTAGGTTACCTAAAAACACATACACATACAATAAAAATGATATACACAATTACACGGCAAAGTGAGCACTTTTTAAGTCCCTCCCAAAAGGCTTTAACCACTAATAAATATATGTTATTGCAGAATCAGCCATTAAATTTTGAGGATGGTGAAATGTATACACAGTGTGTATTCATCACAAAGCAATGTTTATATTAAAAATCAGCAGGAAGATGGAAATAGGATGGACGGAAAAATTTGTAAGGGTCTTAAATAGTGCTCACTTTACCGTGAACAGCCTATAAAAACCATTCAATTAAGTTAAATAAAAAAGAAAATATAAGTGTTCACAGCAGCTTGCCATGCACGCATGTAGGTGGAAGTGTCAGGCACTGTATCGCTGCAGAAGAAGCTTTGTGGTTCGTTTTACAAGACTAGGGGTGCGTCCTGGGTAGTTGTAACACGTGGACCATTTTCATTGATTAGATTATACTGCTCAATAAACTGGCATAAGATGCTCCTAATTCCAAAGGTACAAAAGTTGCCTGGAAAAAGAGGCTGGCCAATCCTGTCTTTTTCATTACCAGGTTGGAGATCCCAATAACATTGAACTACGTCTGGAGAGTTTTAGTTTGATCTCACTTCATGTCCGGCAAAAAAAAAAAAAAAAAAAAAAAAAAAAAAAAAAAAAAAAAAAAAAAAAAAAAAAAAAAAAAAAGCGTTTTAAAATCTTAATTTTTCAAGGGCATGCATTTTTCTTAATATTGAGTTTCGGTGTAAAGTGTGCTGTATATTTACTACTTGATTTTCAACAAAGAATGACCTCACAAAGTTTGTTGTTTCGGATTCCGTCCCACTCAGTATAGAGTGGAAATGCTTGGCAACTTGCGTTAATTCACTGCACAGTCCACCGTTCCATTCCCCGTGTGCGGATTCCTGTGTGTCTTCTTGGCTAGTACGACCGATAAATCCGCAGTGCGCGCGAAGAAGAGCTTGTGGGGGGGTTTCGTCGAGTTCCGATTCAATCAGCTCGCCACGTTTTCCCTAATAACGAACCGTTTACCGAAGGCAAATACGCCCGGGCGATAGCAGATGTACGGCGTGTTCGCTACTAAAATATTGACGTGGCCGCCCGCCTATTAATTAACTTTCTGCGAACCAGAGGCGCCGCTTCGTTTTATTTCGTCTGCGGGTTTGAAGAGTGTTTAACCGGAGGACGGGCGATCAGCGAGCGCTTCAAAGCTTGTCACACAGCTCCAGCCCGCTGGCGATATAAACTCATCTGATGTGAACCACTGCCGTTGAGAGCTGCAGACGTTTTTTTTTTTTTCTTTTTGTGCTGGCTGCCAAGTGCGGTTAAGTAATTACGTTTGCCGCTGTAGTTTTAACACACTGACGTACACCGCAGCACTCGTGTTTGTTCCACTGTTGTTACTGATCATTTGTTTCTATAGTGCATTCACGGTTACTATAGGTTGTTCACGGTAAAACGAGCACTTTTGAAAGCCCTGCTTAAGACTGCTTGTATGTACGTTGTGTAGTCTTACGCCGTATGTAAAATTAACAGTGCCATGGCCATCATCACTTTATTCATGCATCGGTCCAGTGAAATGGTGAAATTATTATAAAATTAAATTTTTTTTTTTCAAATCTGCTCATTTTTACGCTGTGATGCATTAAAAAACATAAAGCGTAATAAATAATATAAGTCGTCAGAAATAGTCACCTAAAACTATTTGTTCGACGTAGTTATATGGAACTACTTTCCCTCCATCGTTACCAACTTTACTGGACGCATGTCACTCAGTGCGCCTGTTAAAATATATGCAGGTAGGAGCAGTGACATTTTTCTAAGGTTGATTTCAAAAGTGCTCACTTTATCGTGAACAGCATTTAACTAACTTTTCTGAAGCCCTGCTAAAGTTCCATTCCAGGATATTCCCCGCCTCATGCAAACAAAGCACAACCAAGTATAGAAAGTTACAGCAAAGTGACAACGCATCCCATTTTATTTCTGTTTTTATTTATATTAATTGAATATTTTACATCATTCTAATTTATAGGAAGAATAAATGTAATGTTCAATTTAACCAAACATAAGTTACTTTTATGTTAGCACAAGAAGGCATGAAATGCTTGTGATACATGGCATATTTGAGAAACAGCCAAACACGTCATACATGGGATAGATTTTCAAAGGTTTTGATTCATAAAGTGCGAAGAAACCTGCAAATACACTATAACTACCATCGCGTGTAGTTTTTGTGTTTTTCATCATCATGGGCAGGTTGGTGATGGGGGGTTGGGAAATTAGTTTGGATGTTCCTGTGAGATAATACCTTGCCCGTCATTATTCAGTAGTATTTTAGGATGTAACTTAAAGATTAACTTTTATTTTTATATTGGCATTACCTGGAGAAAACGTACAAAAATGCAGTTTGCAAAAAAAAAAAATCACGAATAGTTCAATTCATATTGCTACGACATTTACAGACCGGCCAGTACGACTGAAATGGCGCCTGAAAATGTATCAACCAGTAAACAGCTGTTTACTGTGGATAATGCTGGAAGCACAATCGGTCGACAGATGCGACACAACAAAAATTCGCGTTAATGTGAACACTATATTTTACCGCCTCGCGATCAACATTTAAAATTTTTTTTTTTTTTTTAATATATATAACAGTTTCTTGCTACTACATGCTAACCTCTTTTACGACGAACATTAATGTTTCCATTATTTCCTTATTTTACATTACTTTAAAAAATTTTTTTTACTTGTCCGCTGGTACTTTGAGCGTGAAAATATGGCTGTAATTACATCTAGGCATTAAAATGTGTTGCTTTGCTTATTAATACGATAAATAATAGCGCAAGTAAAATTTTAGCGCCCAAAAATATGGCCGCTTGGACAGATTTACAGACTTGTCGCGCCCGTGACGCTAATAAATTAGAAATATTTTCTATTCGGAAATTTTCGTCGCGCGGGCGATTTTCGTCGCGTCGACGTCACAGAAGTTTCGATCCTGATTGGCTGGAAAATTATTTTGTTCGCGTCGCGCCCATTGCATCACGTCAGTCGCGCTATTGTGATTCCAGCATGAAGGTGCACGGGACGTCTCGCTGTAAAAATGAGCGTGACTTCAACTTGTCAGCACTGAGTATTGTCTTGAATAGGAAAATTCGTCTCCCATTAACACATTCTGGACTACGCCCGAGTTAAGTTCGAGCATCTCCAGTTTAGAAATTTCTTCGTCCTTGAAAGTAAAACTCGCCTGTTTATAGAGCCATTGTACCTCTAGTATTTCACAGGATCTTACAAGAACAATACAACCCAGCAGCTATAGTTTTACTGCAAAAAAAAATTAATTTTTTGTTATACCCTTATAAAATGGCACGATTGATTGTAAAACTTGGACACGTCAAGAGACATTTGATTGGAGCATAATAAGCTCTGTGACCCCAGTTGCTGACGATCAGCCAATGATGAACGTTGTAGAGCACAGTGTGACGTGGACCAATAGAAGAGTGCTAAGTGGGAATATAGAAATCAACAGAATAGACGTTCCTGCAGTGGTGTATACAGGTGATTCACTTCTAACTTGTCTTCAATTATAGTAAATATGGGCAGACTTGAATGTGTTAACTAAAAGCCGCGTACGTTTATCCAAGTATTACTTGCAATATACGGCGTGATTCATGCAAGCAGATACGGAAATATTTAATATTTAATTCAAGTTGTTACGCTGTTGAAGCCGATCAATATGTACACAGAAAAATGACAACTTACAAAAAATTGTATTTTAAGTTAAAACTTATACCTGTGGCGATGTTATAGTCTCGTTTTTGTAAAATTGGTTAGGAACTACGCAATAAAATTAAATTTGACTATGTTCTGATTTAGAGCAGTGACATGTGTATACTTCTACAGTTCAGTGACTTAAGCATCTGCTATATCTACCGCGTCATCAGTTCACGCGTGATTCTACTTTTATGGCTTATTCTGATTAAATTTAACATGTTGATCGTTGTCTAAAATGTATGTTATCGATATGTTCATGTTTATGCCCGTACAGCGTTGTTTTCACATTAAATTAAAAGTAGCATAAAATAGAGTTTACGTGCGGAAAGTGAGGTTAACTTAGTGTCAGCAAGTCATATTCAAGAAACGTTTTGCGGTCTTTTGTTTTCTGTATTTGTTTTTATTCGTGCCAACTTTCATCGGGGCAATATATTGTATTTTGGCATCAGTTGAGAAATTATCAAAGGTCTGAAATTTCATACCTTATGGAAAAAAAACTGTGGTTACAAATGTTCGCCAAATCGTAAATGATAGGTGAGAGATAAGTACATATACATGAAAATAATAAAATATAAGGAAACAAGAGTTCATATGTACAATTTATATATATATATATCTATACGATGTAGACTTTGACTGTTACGGATATGACGTATGGTCATACCCGTATAGTCACAAGAAGGGACTAGGGGCGTAGCTGAAATGATAGTTAGTGGTAGAGCTATTATTGTAACTGAGGGGGTTTATTATGGTTTGTGAAACAAGTATAACAAAAAAGCACTTACAATTTGCATTATACTGGATGATTAAATGCTTGAGAGAGCTGCTATAATTGATATTAATTTAAGTCACAACTATTTTGACTCGCCTGGTTAATTAGTTGTCTACTTATGGACAGTCTTCACTTTATTCTTGATGCCGGAGGCTGTTTCTAGCTGATCTGATGACGGTGGACGGTCACACTCATACTGTGATATTCCCTGGCTGCTGGTCGGATGTGGAAAGACGTCGGCCCCTGCCTTACAGTGGGCCTATATCGGTGCGTCGTTTAGGCATCCATGTCCTCAATCGCTGGCTGGTGGAGGGGGTTTTTGCAAGCGGCCTCGCCCGGTGGTTGCTGCAATACGTTGTCGCAATTACTGGCGTCCTGCTTATACACTGAAGTTGTGCTGGCGGGTTCAAGTGTGGATTCCTAGTTAGGGCTCTTCTATATGATCATAACTACACGATTCCGATTTTGTGAGCAACAGTAAATTATTTTCGTACACATGCTTTCTTGCGAGTTTCAACGCTCCGGTTTGTTTACCGACTTACGGAATAGCTTTTTGAAACATGTTTCTATGGCGAGCCTTTGGAAACGCGATTTAATTGAGTGAAATTCTTTAGAGAAACAAAACAATTCATACAGAGTAATTGTAGAGTAGAATGTGTGTTCGTTATGGGACTGAAGCTACCAACGTCGCATATCGCTGTTTGCTGTGATATTCCACATACCTAAAAATAACAACGTTTCTTATTTTAAGACTAGCCAGGTATGAAACTTTCATTTTAGTGAAGTGTTTTACTCCACGAAGCACAATAATTTTGGGAAATTCTTGCGGAGCCATATTAATTTTTCTTGGCTGCTGTATACTTGAGAAACCTATTCGAACTCCGTGATTGTTTTCCTGATAAGTACGAAGAAGTGTTAAATATTTGAATTTCCTTCTCAGTTCGAGTTTTGAATATTTTTCTTTCCATTAAAATAAATCAATGCGAAGTAAGTAGGAGGTAAAAGTGGAAGCATTAGTTTTCCATTATTATTTTTACACATTGTGACGCAGATTGGAGTCTTAGTAAAACTATTTCGTTATAAAGCTCTGGTAAAACTTTTCGTTAACCACTAGAAGAGTCGTAAAACCCGTCGGGAGTAGTATTTGAATGTTTGTACCAAGGCTTAGGGCTACAACTGCCTGTATATATAAATGTAGAGTCTTATGTGTAAACTATAAACTTATGCCGCGTATTGTATTTGAGTCTTCCACATTTGCTCGCGTTTCGCTTATACCCTCAATTTTTGTAAAAATAAGTTATCGTGTAATACCACATAAAATATTATTACAATTTTGGCACATTTACAAATATTGTCAATTTTGTAACTGGAATAAATATCTGGATTGTTAATAGAACCATAGTTATTTTATTTTTTTATGACGTTAACTAGTTCGACCCTAGATTGGAAATCGATTCAGATACATAAGTTATATTTTATCAAATAAAGAATGACTGCAAAAAGACCTTGCCCAACGCACATTCTTATGCACAATTCCAGCAATTAATTTTTTTTCTTCTGTGAACTAGGTTTAGTTTGCGCTCACCTTGCATGTTTTAGGCTGATGTTTTAACACTTTACGACATTATTATAAGTTTCCACATCAAATTTAGTAGTAGGGTGTATTTAAAAATACACATACAGGCTGGGGGCTGATAGGCTTTGGATCGATCGGAAACAGATAAGCCACATAAGCGACATTGTCCCGTTTCAACTATTCTCAGGACTGGAAGAGGCATGCGTATAGCACTAACAATTTGGTTTTATTATATCAATGTCGAGAAGTCAACATCGATTTGAAAGCGCTCTCTCTCTCTCTCTCTCTCGCTGTAATCAAAATAAATAGTTTTTATAATTGATTACCGTTGACTGCAGTACAATCTAAGAAATTATTCGTAAATTTACCATAACAGCGTATACGCTTATTGAGAAAGCGGGAATGGTAATGTTTTCCCCTATACATTCATTGTAGCGTTCCTACATTGCTTAGGAAACAGTCAAATACGTAGGGAAGTTCCTAACTTTGTATAGTAGCGGCGCTAAACATTCCTATATCTGCAGCTTGATGTGTGGTATTATTACCATACAGTGTATAGGTTAAAAAATTCGATTAAAATTTATGAAGTTTACTAGGAATTTTTTTTACAAACGGTGCAGATACTGGCACTGGGGCAAGTTTTATGCTTTCAGCTGCATTACACGAATACACGAGATGATTCTATCAGGGGATATTTAGCTGCGGAAAATGTTCTAAGTGGTTTGCGCGAGACAGTAATTTGGAGGGGAAAAAAAAAAGTTTCACAAAGGCTTGCAAAGGCAGTTCTCCTTCACCTACTGAGAAATACCAATAATGTTGTCGCTTCTATTTTCTTCTGTTTATTGTTGTGTACTGTGTTCAATGAAGACGAGAGGCAGCATGAAATAGTAGCGACAAACAGCAAGACAGCATACAACAAGGTCGATTCGCCCGAAATAAATATTTGTCAAATTGTCAGATGAAATGTACGATTCATTTAGCACCAGAAGATGTGAAGACCATTATCGACAACAATACTGCAGAGAGAGAGAGAGAGAGAGAGAGAGAGAGAGAGAGAGAGAGAGAGAGAGAGAGAGAGAGATAGAGAGATAGATAGATAGAGAGAGAGAGAGAGTGTGTGTGTGTGTGTGTGTGTATGTGTGTCTATATGAAGACGATGATGACAATGTCTATAAATACGATGGTGATTTTCCCGACAGACCAATTGATATATCCAAAGAAATTTGCACTGAACATTGGTCTCAAGAACTTTGAAGCTTACCAGATCGTCTGTTCTGTACAATTCGAATGACATCAGTGAACATGTTGATGGAATTTTTATAAATTTGCAAATGGGTGCTATGTAGATTACTTGCAAATGAAAAATATATTTTCAATCATGGAAGCATTGGAGGAAAAGGGTTCTATCGTATGCACTGAGAAAAAAAAAAAAAAAGATTTTGTCGAATCAAACAAAATTTGTTTGGTGCAACCAAATTATTTGTTTGTATAGGGGCAATGAAATATTTTGTTGCTGAAACCAAATTATTTTGTTGTTCTCATTTGGTTGCCCTAAAACTGTAAGATTTGGTCCGTGCAGCAAAGGATTTGTTTGACTACACGTACATTGAACGATTTGGGCCGATATAAAAATGTTTTACAAGTTCGACCGAGTTTCGAACTCAGATCACCTGCGTCCGAACGCTGCGCCTTATAGTAATCTCAGCTTATGTGACAACTGATGACACCGGAAAGCTTTTAAATAACTATATTGCAAATATTGGGTAACGTTCGCAAACTAATATTTCAAGTTTTACAATTCTACTTGTCAGTTTCTTGTTGCATGGTTTTATTAATTTGCTTATACGATTGTTAAGCATCAATAGATGTACTAGCAAACACGGTTAATATACAAAAATACAAACTCTCGAGCTGTATTTTCGAACGAAGGCAGTCAAATGAGTGGCCAAACAAATATATACAGTTGATCCAACAAAATGTTTAGTTGACAGCCTAATTTTTTTTTAACCCAACAGAGATTTGTTTATTCAAACACATACTTTGTTAGACGGACAAAAAGAATTGTTGCTTTTCAAATTTTGTGTGCTCAACAATATGTTTTGTTAAGGCAAATAAATATATATTGGGCCCTTTCCAAACAAATATTTGGTTCGATTTTCTCTCAGTGTGAATCCATGCAGTTCAAACTGTTGGAAAATGCAAAGTTTTAATGCATGGAATAAGCGAAAGTTAAATTCATATTCTAAGAAACTGTTTTAATTCAAGACTATGTCTTATTACTTTTCTGGAAGAGATTTCCTAATGCAGTGCTATACTTGCTCGGTTGTGAAGCAAACTTAACAGACAAAAGATAACGGGGACCGTGATTCAGTTAACAATATTTTGGTGGCCCATTTGGTGAAATTAAATGTCGAATGAATGAGTGAGGAATGGCCAGGAATGAATAACTGAGGACTGTTTTCCAGTAAAGTGGAGAAATTTGGGCAGCTCTTAACATCGAGGTCTTGAGGGCGAATGATGGCGAGATGAGACGATTTATGGAGTAGCGCCAGAATACAAGGGCAGAGGAAACGGGAGATCCCCGAGAAAACTCGCCGACCCGCGGCATTGTCCAACACGATTCCTACATGAAAAAATCCGGTAGCGACCCGTCCGGGAATCGAATTCGATTCGCCTAGGTGGGAGGCGAGTATTCTAACCATTACATCACCACGGCCCCTGACTGACCACGGCCCCTGACTGACCACTACTACTAATACTACTATTACTAACACTAATTCTACTGCTACTAATACTACTACTAATACTAATATTAATAATACCACCACTACTAATACTAATACTTACTTATACTAATACTACTACTACAGAAGGCTGCCGCATTTAAACTGTATTAACTTGGGAAAATAACATTAAAACGTGGTTGACTTATATAAGAATTATGAATTAAATTAAGTAGTTCCACTTTTCCTTGCGGTTTTAATGGTCCCTCAAGTTCAGAGCACATTCGTGAAGTTCCCATTATTTACGGATTTCTTAAATCGAAACACCTGATACACTATCTACGAACGTAGTAGCCAGTTTGTATAACCATCCCACAGCTCGATTGCATTTTGGTCGTAAATAGCAACGCACCCGTGTAAGTTCATTGCACGCGTTTACAACGAGAGTTCGAATAACAAACATATCAACAAAAATTACGTCTTACTTAGAATCTGCTTTAGGATACCTTAACTATAGGGGGACAAGTATTACAGCTGTATCCAGATACATAACCTATTAAGGCTTTTCAAATGCTTTGATGAGTAGACGACTGCTGTCAGCATACTTTTTTTTTCTGGGATATGCGTGTAGAGTGCTAACTTTCGCAATAAAAAGAAAATATATAATTCTGTGTGTTTATTAAGCGACCTTCATGAAACACATTATTAGTTATAACTTTACTCTGGCTCCTTACAAAAGTTATATAGATACTCCATTTTACGTTAAAGAAAGCTGTTACGGCGAACTCTATAAAGCTGGAGCATACGGAGTATATTATCGTTGTATGATTTTTGGTGATCCCACGACTTTTCAGGAGGGCCTTAACCTCGGTTTGGTTGTATTTGTGTGATAACTAATGTCATCTTTCACACATTTTTCAGATAATTTCAATTCTAATAGCCGCCACGCGCAGTTAAGTCCAGCAATGTAAATTAATTAACTCACTCTTCCCCGCCGTATTTTATGATGACCCCCATAGTTTTATGGTACATTAATTAGTATTGTAATTGCGCTATGCTGTTTGTGGGACGTTTTTCGTGGAGCTCGCTGTACCTTTAAATAATTTCGAAAACAGCTGATCAGGGGGCGTTTCGCATTTCTTGTTGACTACAAAAATCGCTTCGTAGAAAACTTCGATAGAATCGTACAAACACAGCATGCTTCTTTATTAGAAGGCCGTGCCATCCTTCACGGCCGCAAGTGAGCTGCGTGTGACGGCTGTAGAGGCAGAAGTGCATTTGAATATTGTATGAAAATCGACTTTCCCGGCCGTTATTTACTCTCACACGCTCAACACTCCGACAGATACGGGCTCCTAAAGAACAGTGGATAGCAAAACATTCATTGCTTTATACTTGTCCCAAAAACTACACGACTTAGTCTTTACACACACAATACCATTTGATGGAAAAATAAAATAGATCGTATATCTTTATATTTCATATCAGTCACATTGCAGAGTTAAAGTTTTATTGCTTTAGAGCATAGAAACAGTAATAAATAATTTACTTGTCGGAATGAAATAATTTACTGTGATAAAGAACGCCAAGATCTTCATCAAGTACCTACATAAATACACAAGGAAAAGTTTTAATTTTTATGACACATTTAACTACATTAGCATTACACTGCATAAAAAAAACATTCTAATTAAAATGAGCAGTTAGCTTTTGGACTGTAAAAATGAACCAATTTTAAAACATATTTTAAATGAGCAATTAGTTATGGAATGAATATGGAACACGTTGAACAAATGGACCTGCGAAAAACTAAGAGAGTTGTTCTATCTAACATTTTAAAGAGTGAATATGAAAGTGTGAGTTAAAAAGAAAATTGATAAAAAAGGAAAGAATGGAGGTAGAAAAAACAAAGTAGAAAAAACAAAACTGTATTATTATTCGTGTGCTTGTGGAATCATGGCTGATATCGGCGATGACTCCAGCCACCAATGAAAGGTCGACAGTGGTTGGCTGGCACATGAGCCAATCAGGAAGTTTCTCTTCTCTTATTGGCCATCTGAACAGCCAGTCACAGGCAAGGCTCTCTGAGGCTCACCTGGAGTTATTTCCGCGTCGGAGGCCGAGAAGCGATGGAGCGATAAGGATTATTCTCCCACGCGCATCAAGTGCAAAAACGCCTCTACGGGCTCTGGACTGGCGTGCAGTGTTCTCGTCGTACGACTTGAAGCGGTGACCCTATAATTTTGTTAGTTAAAAGTCAATAGCAAAGTTCAATCCTACAAGATGATATCGTCGTTTCGTTTGTATTCGGGTAGTACATTTTGTGATAACAGGAGTGTGAAACATCCGTTTTTTTGACGATGTCGGAGAGCTCCAAAATAATGTTCATAGTATGCACAATATCTTTTAAAGTAATATTACGTCTTCGCCTGGTGTGTTTTTTTTATTGCGAACATAGTACGGACACGTTTAATATTTTCGTAAAAAAAAAAGTATTTGATGCTAGAACGCAGCTCATGTGCCAGGTAGGCAGTCCCCTTTAAGAGTTAGTTGGAGCTGCGCGTCCAAGGTCAAGAAGCGAGGGAGCAATACGGGCGACACTAACACGCACGCTTAGTGCCTTGTTGCTCGTACGGGCAAGGCGTGCCGCGTTTCCGTCGTGGTCCTGTACTGTACTAATTATGTCTGTAACAGCGGGGTTTTATTACACGCGATGAAAGCCCACAGATTAAACTACGTCCGTATCTTTGTACTTTTCTCCTGCCGTTTAATCAAACTGCACAGGCAAGCTTTAAAAATGCAATATTTTACCATCATGACAAATTTTTTTTTCCAAGAATATACTAAATATGGCAAATATAAAATAATAGGGACATACATAATTGTTATTTTTTGTCTTTTCTGAAAAAAAAAAGTCATATTTGCTGAACATTTATTTAGCGAGATACGCGTATTCGCGCAGACAACTATTTCACAAAAAACGCTCATGTCATATGCTATTAACGCTTTGAGGACAAGAGCTAGCCCGGGTGAAGCAAGTCTGGAAATATCCCTACACCTGAAGATGAAATTCGTACGGATTCAGTTTCATTGCTTTCCTCATTTTTTCCGTGATTTTATAAGAACACAACCTCTCATCAACAGACATTTTCGTGAATACACTAATAAATTTACGTATAACTAGCTGTTATCCGCGACATCACCCACGTGCAAAAATCAAACCTTAATTATAATGACCAATTTTTCTATCTTAATGGTCGGTGTTATATTTTATACATTCCCTAAGAAACTGTTCGTTTTTTCCGGGATGAAAAGTACCCTACGTGCAAATACAGAATGTAATCTACCTGTGTACCAAATTTCATCCAAATCCGTCGAGTCGTTACGACGTGATTGAGTAACAAACACATATACAAACTTTCGCATTTATATGTTAGGATTAGCGGCACGAACACGACAGACTATATGGCCTATATCACGTTAAGTATAACATTTTATTTAACTGGAACAAGGCGAACTCGGCACTCCATCGACAGAGAGAGCGAACCAATAATAAACGTTTAAAAATAAGTATACCAGTGTAGTTTGAGCCGATATTAGAGCTGCGAGGGGTAAAACAGCGAAATTAGAAATGGGTTTCTTGCAGTGGCGGTGCTAGGCAACTAGCTTATATCTTGTCTGGAATGTCTGTGAATATGTACACACCTCAAAACGTTAAATGCTGAGCCTGTAACAAGCTCGGATAATAATCTGCTTCAGTCCAGGACTGCTGGTGAAGTAACAGAGTTCGGACGGAATCGCATCTTACTGAGAGGAATAATCATTTGCACGTACTCATTTTGAGAGTAAACGTTAGGGTTACCTATAAACGATATTGTTCCGTTTATTTGGATAGTGTGTGCACCGGATTATATTTTTTTCTTCAGAAATTTGTAGATAGGCAATATACTAGTAGTTCGCTATCAAATTACCCTGAAAACAAGCAACTGACTGGTTGCCAGATATTCAAGTTTATTAGCTAACATAGATGATTAATTTTTCATAATTGGAAACAATACTTTGAAGTGAATTAACGTATATCACAATGCAACGAACAGTAATGGGTACAAGCAAGACTGAATGAGTTCCACTTTTGGCCGGACTGGTAGAACATTTTTTTTGTTCCTACGAATATAGGCTGTTCACGGTAAAATGAGTACTTTTGACAGCTCCGCTTAAGATCTACTTGTATGCAAGTTACGTATTCTTCCGCCTTATGTAAAATTAACATCGCCCCGTGGGCCTCATCACTTTATTCATGTGTCGGTCAAGTGAAACTGTGAAATTAGTATAAGAGTGAGTATTTTACGAATCTGCTCAATTTTACACATCAATCTGACATAAAAAAAATTTGTTATCATAAATTATTACCCAACACTTTTTATTCGACGTTAAGATATGGAACAACTTTCGCCTCCATCGTTACCAACTTTTCTTGAAACATGTGGCAGTGGTTTTTTTTCTAATGTTGATTTCAAAAGTGCTCACTTTATCGTGAACAGCCTTTAGTGTGAATTACACAGAGTGATTTCTTGCATGTATGTACTGGCAACGTGCCTGGGCGAGCACAAATCATTATTTTATGTAACTTTATTTTTCCTTTTTTGCATTTTTACTGAAATATAAATTAACAACGGCGAGAGATGCCTTCGGAGAGGCGACACACACTTCAGGACAATGGAAATTGCGCGCCACGTGGATACCACGTGACAACCACAAAACGATGTAAACTGCGAGCGCACGGGTCGGTATGGACGTGTGATCCGACGTTGGTGCGTTCGCATGTGTCCGCCGCACACCCGGCTGTGGAGCTGCAAGCGCCGACCAGCGGTCGCACACATTGGCGTGTGTGGTCGAAGATGCATCGATGCGAGAAACACCGGGCGATATCAACACTACAAACGATTTCTCTGGTAAACTTCCTAAACTGTGACGGAAGTTTTTTTAACCTATGCACTGTATGGTATAGGCTATTCGCGGTAAAATGATCACTATAGAAAGACCTGCACGTTGTGCATTCTTCCACCTTATGTAAGATTAAAATTGTCATGGGCCTCATCACTTTATTCATGCATCGGTCAAGTGCAACTGTGAAATTATAAGAAAAGTAAATATTTAAGAAATCTGCTCATTTTTTAATACTTTGATGCATTAAAAAACACAGAATGCGAAAGAAGTAATTTAAGTTAACAGAAATGGCTGCCTAACACTTCTTCTTTGACGTTAAGATACGGAACTATTTCCCAACCATGTGACATGCGCCCTGTAAAGTTGGTAACGATTGATGGAAAGTAGTTCCACATATTAACGTTGAATAAAAAAATGTTAGGTAACCATTTGTGATAATTTAAATTATTTATCTCTGTTTCTGTTCTTTTAATGCATCAGATGTTTAAAAATTAGCAGATTTATAAAATGTTTACTTTTTTTATAATTTCACAGTATCACTTGACCGATGCATGAATAAAGTGATGAGGTTTATGGCAATGTTAATTTTACATAAGGTGGAAGAATACATAACGTTCGTACAATTAGATCTTAAGCAGGGCTTTCAAAAGTGCTCTTTTTACCGTGAACAGTCAATAGCATGCTAGGGCTTGCATGCTTGCTAGAATTGTTTAGAGACCGCCCTATCTTTCATACACCTTCTTGTGCAAGTCGTTTATTTACATTTGCGTTTTATACATCTATCTAGTTCCCCCACATTTACTAATGGTGATATTATTAATTTGTGAGTTGAAAACAGATTTTAATACTTTATTAGTGATTTATTTGATTTGTAAAATATTTGCGTGTTGTAGTTATGTAGTTACCGCACATTTGTTTACGCCGATAGTGATAGTGTGAGAGTAAAAAAACAGATGTTAATACTGTGTGATGCTATTGCCAATGAACAAATTACTCCCTCCTACAGCCCCAGAAAGGGCCCAAGATCCAATCTCATGGTGTGCTGCAACATTCAAGTACTAGTACTGTGTGTACAGTATGTGCATGGGACTTGCATACAAGAGGGTGTCTACCTTTTTGTTTACCTTCAAGAAAGTTGTACACCTTCTTGTATAAGAAAGATGCTGTGGTTTAGGCTTATGACTACCTCTGTCAAGTCCAAACACTACCATGGTCTTCCCGCTCCCCTGATATATCACCAATAATGCAAGCGTGCGAACAGTTATAGGCCGTTCACGGTAAAGTGAGCACTTTTGAATCCCTAGTCTCTTTTTTACTTCAACCAATTTATATCCTTCCCCCACTTGTTAATGTCAACCCTGCCATGTGAGTAATAAACACAGTGTATACATTCACCATACCCAAAATCAAAAGTCCGAGGCCACAATGAAATGTATTTATTGGTTATTATGTCTGATGAAACAGCTATAAAAAGTGCTCACTTTACCGTGAACGGCCTATAAAATGCGAGCTGCAGCCGTTCCACAGTATCCGGCATTTGGAACACACCGTCCGACAGTTGTAGGCCCGTCTGTTTCAGGACAACATCCGGCGTCGGATAGACTCGTGTTGCAGCGTGTATAGCAGTGCGAGAAGGTGTGATGTACTATTGCCGATGACCGGATGACGTACCACAGATGCATATGTAGTTGTCCTGCTGCTCTGTTTCTGTATTCATGCGTATTACTCGCGTGTATCAGTACTTCTATAAAGTTTCAGTATTATCCAATGCATCCCGTGTGCGACGCTATTTTTACTGCCCGGCATTCTAATACCCAACCTATTTAATATAGTTCCATACACTATTAATTTACGCAGGAATTCAGCTGGTGTAACCTTTAAGTAATTGCCTGGTAACCATTCGAGATCAGAGCTCGCGTAATTTATTTAATTCTTCGGAAGTTTCAAGTTTCATGAAAATTAACATCATAGAAATAATGAAACCTGATTCTTGGCTAACGTAGCACAAAACGTAAATTTCTCGTGTTGGGAGAGAAAGAAATATAAACTGAATAGTGTGCTTGAATGATCCCAAATTAATTTTTACCCAAGTACCACAAGAGAAATATTAAAAAATACTTGTGTTGATTTTGATTGAATGTATGTATTATTCCCAAAAACAAAGTCGTAATATTATGAAAAAAAAAAAAGTGTACTACTCGAATAGCCTGAATGTTTGTACGAGCTAATCTAGCAATATATGTAGCTACATTAAGCCAGGCCAGAACTGCTGCTGTTCCAGAAAGCGCAGAAACCATTTTTTTTAATACCGACATGTCGAAATTAAAACCCGGATATCTATGGGCTAATATAAACAAAAAATCCTAGTAGAAAAATGTTCGGAAAATTCGTGTAGTGTTTATAAATTGAAATTGAAGCTAGGAAAACAGTGCGGGGAGTCCACAACTTCACGTACCTGCGTGTGAAGCAAGTGCCATGCGGAGAGCTCCTTGCACATAGGACACAATCAACTCCAGTATAGGCTGTTAACGGTAAAGTGAGCACTTTTGAGGCCCTAGTTACTTTTTCATTTCAGCCATTATTTATCCTTTAATCACATCTCAAAATAAATATTGGCATGCAAGTAATAAACACAATGTGTAGATTCCACCACACTCGGAAGTTAAGGTCTAAGTTTGAAATAAAATATATTCATTGAATATCATTCCAAATGAGAAGGCTTTCAAAAGTGCTAACTTTCCCGTGGATAGCCTATACGTAGAGACCTGAAGAACTTCGCGTATTCATTTTGGGACATGCTGGGATTCAAAACACGTGCACTTATATAACTTTAGCCATTGGTCCGCACGGTGTTTGACACCACCTGGAGAACGGTAGCCCAGTCGTCGCCTTCCACTGTGACCGCAGACAACCAATGTGCAGTTGGTATCGGCATATTTGTACATAAGACTGTAAAGTCTAGCCTGCAAGTTATTGGAATCGCGAAATTTTCAGGTCTCTCTTTCGCGGGTGGGGATTGTGCCGGACGATGCCGTTGGTCGGCGGTTTCCTCGGGGATCTCCCGTTTCCCCCACCCTTTCGTTCCGGCGCTGCTCCATATTCACTTCAATCACCCCTATCGGCTCTCAAGACTTCGCTTCTAAGAGCCGCCGAAATCGCTTCACTTCATCACTCACTTCACTTTTCAGGAATCTACCTATACGTGGGCGCCGCTAGTTCTTGCTTGCCAGTACACGAGAATGTCATATTTGCACATCCAGATAAACCGAATTTGTATAAAATGAAGTCCTACTTGCAAACCCTGTCAAGCGCCAGCGCCAAAATATTTTTTCCCAGCCATTTTTTCTTGTTACATTCTATTAATAACAATTCTACAAAAAGAACGGGAACGATGGAAAAATTATTTCCAGTTTTTTTCAAAGCGTGGTTACGAGAATTTTAATGTCAGCTCATCTTAGAAATAAATTTATAAAAAATAATTTATTACTATATAAAATATCTGATTTCATGTAGAAATTATTCTTGAAGTCACAAATGGAATTTGAACAATAACTAAACGTTTTACTTGAGAATAATATTTGGGAATTTTTTTTAGTACAATATTTTAATTTTAATCCGCATCAACGCAAAAAAACTGATCTGTTAAAATTAATGAACTTTTTTTTTGCATTTTGATTATTTTCGTGGGTATATTTGCATATGCAGAGGAACAAAAAAGTGATTGAAGATATGTAAATATTCCCTTCCCCCTTTCTCAATTATATTTTTAACACCAAGGCCCAACAAGTGAGAGAGTGATTATGACACGCATTAATTTCTGTAAATGGATTTTCTTTTATGAACTGACAGATCGAATATGTCATCGGGGCAAACTGTTTTGGCGGCGGTTTTTCTTCAGCCTTCTTCTTTTCCCTCCCCCCCCCCTTCATTTCTTCTTATCTTTTCTTTCTTCCCCGCTGCCCTTCGTCTTTCGCGAAGCCAGCAAGGGGTTGGTTTGCACAGCAGCTGGTGACGCGGTGCACCGGTAGAGGGATGGGGAGGGGGGGTTGATGGATGGGGCTGGGCGGGGGGCGGACACGTACAGCCCCCGCGGTGATTGAAGACTCTGCGAGGGGGGGATCATGCACCCCTCCTCTCATGCAGCCCTACAAACCTTGCCAGATCAACCTACCCCCTCCCCCTTCTCCCACCCCCTGGGGAATACGCACGCACGCCACGCCGGCGTTTCTAGACGTGCATTGACTTCCTCCCATCACCACCTTCCATCCCCCCCCCCTTTTCTCACAACATCATCGTGAGGAGTTTATCCCGACCGCATTTTCGCTCTTCACTGCCACGAGGATAGCGGTCTCACTACCCCCCCCCCCCTTTTTGCACCGACCCCCTTCTGCTAGAGCCTCGAGAGGACGATAACGGCGCTCGCTACCCCTGCCCCCGGTAAACATTTTTCACACCTCCAAGTCACGGAGATCGAATAAGGAAATTCAAAACACGCGCGTTATCATCGCACCGTAGTTGCAACGTTATGATACTTTTTTTTACAGTCGGAGGAGTGGAGAGGTGAACTCTTATGTACTGAAACGTTTTCTGTGAAATAGTTTGCGCCTAAACGTGTGTCTCGGCAAATAAATGTCCAGCAAATACGCCTTTTTTTGTCAGGAAAGAAAAAAAACAATTATCTATACCCCTATTTTTTTTACTTTGGTCATACTAAGTGTATTCTTGGAGAAAAAAATCCTGAAAATGGTCAAATATCGCATTTTTAAAGCTTGCCTATGCAGTTTCGTTAAGCGGTAAGAGAAAAGTAGAAAAATATGGGCGTAGTTTAATTCATGGTCTTTCATCGCGTGTAATAAAGTCCTACAGTTACAGAGCTTGGACGCGCAGCTACATAGTGGGTCCGCCTGCTTGATGGCATTTAGCACAACCGAGGTCTAAAAGTGTGGGAGCGCTAGGGGCGACCGAGACATGCGCATCAACTCTCTCATCGCCTCTACGCGCAAAGCATTGAAGATAACGCGCCTCTCTGAGATTTTTCAGCGGAGACCCTACCATTTTATGACGTAATAATAAAAATAAATTTTTGATGCACGTCCCTAATCCTTTTTTAATGTTTTGTACCGGAATGATTCTTCCTAAAAATTAGCGTGAAAACAGAGCCATTTTCACTATCACAGAAACTCTCTTAAGAGAGGAATGGAGAAACTAAAAAACTTATACAGACGCGTAACGTATCTAAAATGATGTTCGCAAGTAGACCTCACTCAGCCACGTTGGACGGTGTTTCAATAAAACGTTTTCTGCTGGAGCTCTGCCCCGTGTCGCCTACCCAGGCGGCCACCTTAACAACGAGATGTTGAGAGCCTATGAGTGAAGCAAGTTGGATATGGAGCAGCGCCGAATGCTAAGGCAGGGAGAAACGGGAGATCCTCGAGAAAACTCGCAGACCAGCGGCATCGTCCAGAACGATTCCTATGTGCGAAAACCGGGAGTGACTCCGTCGGGAATCGAACCAGTTTCGCTACCTAGCCGCTGCGCCACTGCGGCGTCTACAGTTGAAGGGTTCACGGGATATCTTGTGTGAACGTACGCACGGGATTTTAGGATTCATTCATTTGAAAACAAGGTACTGGGTGATTTTCCGCTTCTTTTCTCGCGTCAATCTTTGTCAGTTTAATACTCTGGAAAACACTGCACTCTGAAACGCGATCAATAGCTCTATGTAGTAAAATGTAACTGAAAGAGTTAAAAGTGATATAGTAACAGTAAAAATGGCCTTTCTTTATTAATCTATTCTAATTAGACAGTTTTGTAACGAAACGGCGGGAAATCGGGTAGACGTAGTCTACTCGTAGTATGCCCACATTTGTTGTATCAAACCTTTTGGACAACGCCATGTGTATGATATGTATGGGCATTTCCTAGATATGTCAGGTGTGGTAAGCCTTTCCTACATATGTCAGGTGTGGCAAGCCTTTCCTAGATTTGTCTGGTATGACAAGTGTTTTATACTGCTGTTATCATAATTTATCTTGTTTTTGGTTAATATTGAATTTTTTATTTTACTTTATCTATAAACCACAATATATCATTTACGATTAATAAAAATAAAACAGGGAGAAAAAATATGTAGGTTTGGTAATACCCAGTAACAAATAGTTATCATGCAAAATGTTGTTAAAAATACTGCGTATAAATGTAGCGCGACTTCCTTTTGGTGTAATTTTCCAGACTTAGTTACACTTTGTTTGCACGAGGCTAAGGAATACCCAGAAAGTAGAACTTTATTTAGGATGGCTTCAGAAAAGTTGGAAGTAACCGTGTATGGACTATAGGAAACTTCCCTCCTTATTTCCCCCTCTTAGCTAGTGCAGAGCCTGCTCTAGTCTCCCAAAGACTCTCCAGACACGTAGGTATGCCACCTCGTACTAGGACCTAGTGGTGTGGCGCAGTGGTAAAAAAAAAAACACCTGAATTCGCATTCGGGAGGAACCGGATTCGATTCCTGGTCCGGCCATCTTGATTTCACGCCAGACGAATGATGGTTTATCTTCTTACTACACGTCACGTCCGGCTCCTTCCTCTCCGTTACTGCTTCTCCGAGCAAGTTGCTCCATCTTGTGATGGTGATCTCGTTGTCGACGAGACGTGAAGCACCACGTACCTGCCTCGCGGCTAGATCACGGAAATTTTCCGCGAATTCACACAAGGACAAGGTGAACTTGATACTCACGTGCGTCCCAGTTACCTTTGGAACTGAATCACAGTTGATTAGACACGTTCTCGCCGACACTGAGTCATTAACCGTACACTATAAATTCAAATCAGCGGGAAACGACTGATTCGCAGTGAAATTCAACTGCTCGAATCAGTGAAAACGGTTCCACTTAGAATCAGTGAAAAACCACTGATTGTTTCTTTCTGATTGAATAACTGACGGTCGACTTCAGTGGTGAATAAAATATTGTCTTTTTTTTAATGTAGCCAAATAACTACGTGAAATAAACATACTTACGATAGCTTTATATTTATATTGCGCAATTTTTAGTAATCTAAAAAGTGAAAGAATTTTCAGAGGTGACCGGGATTCAACTCACAAACCGTTCGACTCCAGGCCATTACCTTACCATCTGCGCTACCACGTCTAGTTGAAATGATGAGAGGAAAATATAGGTCTTATAGTTTTGCCGCGAAATCGTAAAGATTTAGATTGTTTGCTCTTACTGTTTTTTTTTGTTTGATTGGTACCGTTCGGATTGTTACAATGAATAGTATATATGAGCGCACTCTCTTCACGACATTATGTGCAGTTTAAGAGGGCACGGGACATAAATTAATGCTATTGAGGTTTATCGTATTTTACCAATTTCATGGAAGCCGATAGAGAAAACAAAGAAAGGGCAACCATGCAGAATAGTTTTTACTAACTACGAGAGCAAATATTTTACCTGAGTGACGTTATTCTGCCGAGATATTTCTGACGCCGTCAGTTTTTGTGTGTTTTCGTGGCGCAAGACATTATGCGAAATTGATACGGTAATACTGCAAAATACTTGGTCGTTGAGTTGGCAAAACCTATTATCTAGGATTGCTATTTTAACTTTTTTTCTATTTTGGCTTTCAAAAACCGGTAAACATCAATTTACGTATTTGGTGTTAATTTATGTCCCACGCCACCTTAAACCGTCGAACAGAGCACTGTGACGATAACATGAAAATGAAATGAAAAACGTGAAATCGTAATGAAAGGCTGAGTATTCATATTACCTCATAAAATGGCGTTTTGAAAGACGAAACACATTTTAGAAAGCATTTTGTATTGGTTTCATTAGGTTATCCGTTGTTATTTAACTTGTTACACGTATTTAACGGCCATTTTTCCACGCTGTTGAACTCATACATCAGTCAAAAAAAAAACCACTGAGTAAACAGTGCGAAAAAAATGACTGGTGAATCAGTGGAATATGTCACTGAATCAATAAGTGAAGGAAATCTGGCACTTTTAACTGATTCATGAGTTAAATTCACTGAAGTGACTGCTGAATCAGTCAGATACGCTTGACTGATTGTAGCAGTGAAATTCTCACTGATTCAGATTTAGAGTGTAGACTAAAGAAGATGCAGACCGATTGTTTTGTCTCCCGAGCATGTACACCACATTAAAGTACTATCCCAGACCAACGCAACCGATAAGTCACGTAGTCAGCAGCGATGAACGTGCTTGTTTATGTCTTAATTTTTGAAAGACAAGCGCTTTTGTTTGAATAAAATACTATTGTCGGTTTGAATTGAATCAAAATGCGTTACAAATTGGCTAGGGTAAGTATGCAAACATCTCGAAGCACATGTTTACACATTGTTCTGACCTCATATCCAGCCCACGTTGTTTGTGATAGTCGTATTGGCAGAAAAACAGACCAGTTTTGGGTCACGCACGGAGAACTGTTATGCGCAGCTAGCGCGATCGCTGTACCCCGTATTCAATCTGCGTCATAAACACACATCCAAGAAAACAAGGGCCGAATCCGATGCCACCCAGTCGAAATGGTGAAACTGGCCATTCACTGGAGCAGAAGACAGTAAAAAAATGGCTGATGTCCGATTATACAGGTAGCTGTAGAGTTTGGCTTACGGGTCTCCGACCTCGCGTAATTTTTCTGGAAACATTCGCGAGTTAATTTCAGGATTATTCTGACAGTTTGGGTGGCCTCTTAAGGTCACCCGAAACTCCTGAATTTGAAGAGGTTGCAAAGCAAACAAATATACTCCAATATTATCAAATGCCCGGTTAAGAAATGTGACTATAATTCTGATTTGATCTCTTTTCTAACTTAATAAATGAACAATGAATAACATGGTGCATTTTCCCCAGTATATATTTTGGCGGTGTCTTGCCGACACGTGCATAAATTGACTCCATCTCTATCTTCCACCAGCTGGAATTTCTTTCCCAACACAAAATAGATGGACCCCCCCGCCCACCCACCGTGTAGTGTGGTTTAAAGAGTATGATAATTTCTGTTTACCAAGTGAGAGAAAAATAATAATTTTTATAAATTATATTTTGAAAAAATACCCAAAAAACAGGTGCAAACAGACCACCAACGGCCATGAAGTAAATACAAAATTTACTGTCAAAGCGCCGAAAGATAAATACAAAAATGTATATTATAACCACTTGAATAAAACAAACAATCCGCTCACAAATTCCACGTTATAAATGCGATTACAAAACCTCGTAGGGTAAAACATGACACCATGAACCCACATTAGCAGCCCGCACAGCCCGCTGCCCCCCTTAATTTCGTTTTGGTCAAGTCCCTCAGCCAGTCTCCTCAACGTCTCTGATCCCTAAAAAAAAGGCGAACACCAGCTTTTTATTTCTTCTGCGCCCCGTTATGGAAGTTTTTCTAAAGTTCATGATGCATAGAGCGCTCCATGGCGACTTTTTGTCATTGTTACTGCGAATCAAGTTGTGTCTCATTGCAAAGATGCTCCATGTCTGGCTATAAATAAATTTGTTGTCAACTATAGATTCTCGCATTGTGTTATGGCACTTAATTGCCAAAACGAATCCTGTGCAACACGTCGAGTGGTTCCAGTTGCTCGGAACACTACAGTGGACGCGTTTACGCGCAAACAACGATTTCACAGCAAAACGTTTCAGTACATAGGACATTATTCTACAGTATGACTATAGGCCTCCTGTCGGGTTTGTTCGTCACTTCGTTCCCCTTTCTCCCCATCAAACTGCCGATGTAGTGTAGTGCAATTATATAATTGTACTATTTTATTGTAATTAATGTTAAAGGACCAGATGATCACGTAGTAGCAGCAGCGTATGGCGCGCGTATTCTTCAGTGTGGGCTGTAACGCATCCCACGGCTCGTAGCATTGTGTATAAGAGGATTGTAGGACAAACCACCTACAAATTATTTATACTAGCCCAAAAGAGAGAGAGAGAGAGAGAGAGAGAGAGAGAGAGAGAGAGAGAGAGAGAGAGAGAGAGAGAGAGAGGAGAGAGAGAGAGAGAGAGAGTGTGTGTGTGTGTGTTCAAGGGGGCTCAGTTGCACCCGTATTAGCCGGGAAGTCTCTTGGCCATACTCACGGAGCCATATTTATACTGCTCTCCAGTTGAGGGCCTTGCGAACTGTCGTAGATCACGTAGTAGTATCAGCGTATGGGCGCGGGTATACTTTAGTGTAGGCGCGCAGCGGTGAGAGATGGGACGCCGTTACAATGTGATGTTTAAAGTTTACTTAGTAGAGCGTTATTAATCTTATAAAGCGCCTCATTGCTAGTATAAATAATTTGTAGTGGTTTGTGCAGTTTTGTAGAATAATTTCCTGTGACTGGTTAAGAGTCCTATGTATTGAAACGTTTTCTGTGAAATCGTTGTTTGCGCGTAAACGCGTATCTCGGTAAATAGAAGTTCTGGAAATGTGACATTTTTTGTCATAAAAGATTAAAAACAATTATCTATGGCCCTATTTATTTACTATTGTCATATTAAGCGTATTCTTAGAGAAAAAATCTTGAAAATGGTTAAATATCGCATTTTTAAAACTTGCCTATGCAGTTTCCTTAAGCGGTAAGAGTAAAATACAAAGATACGGGCGTAGTTTAATCTGTGGTCTTTCATCACGTGTAATAAAACCTCACTGTTACAGATCTAATTAGCACAGTACAGCGTCACGACGGAAACACTGAACGTCTTGCGCGTAGGGGCGATGAGGCGCTAGGCGTGCGTGTAACTGTCGCCCGTATCGCTCCCTCGCTTCTTGACCTTGGACGCGCAATTACATAGTCCCCTTAATATTTATGACTGATTTATGAGTGGCCGTACAAAGTTTTCGCCTCACACTCCTACATGAGAAGTATAAAAGTGTAACCTTCCAGAAGTATGTCAGGCTACTCAGGTGTGCAGTGGGTGAAAATGTCCTGTTTGTGGATGAAAATACCCATGCACATCAGGCTGCACTGATAGACGAGATCCTGGAAACCGAGGGTATCGCCCATTTGGACTTACCCGCCAGTTTCCCTGTCTCAACCCTATCGAGCATGCTTCGGACGCACTAGGGTATCGTAAACCCCCACTGAAGATTATTGTGCCTCAGAGTTTACTTCAAGGTTACATGAAAGTTAGCTGTATAGACTTTTTGTTGCTTATCAATGACCTCGACGTAGTTCAGAAGGATGATTGAGGGGAGGGCTATACATAAAACTAATTTTTTTTTTTGTATTTACATAGTATCTACATCCTACACCGAGTGCAGAATATTTTGCACTAGCATTGTAACTAATTTGTCACCAACCCTAACCCCCCCCCCCCATCACCAAGAGGATGACATAAATTATGGAACAATGTACCCACATTGGTGGGAGTGTCAAGTAACAAGCAACAGGGTACAGCACACAGCTAACGCCAGCTTGCCTCGCAACACTTCATCGCACGCCAATGGTTCGCATCCAATAACACAGTTTGTTATGCGCTGTTAGACTTCAGTAAGTGTATTTTTTTTTACTATTGAGGATGATTTTTATATTAAGTTATAGATTATCATAACAAACGAACTGATTACGAATAGATATCTTACCGTTTACTAGACGAAATTCCGTCCTTGTTCATCAACCATGAACATCTGTCCATGATGTAAGGTGCTCATCAATCAATGATATAAGTGTTCCGCCCCTGGTGGCCTTAACAGAATATAGCCCCATACCCCAATAACTGCTCGACAGTCTTATTTCCATCATGAGAAGCCATTGTAGAGCACAGTTCGTTTTCTGGGATGACCGCACATTCCTTCAACTCTTTTAACAGCGATGTACACGGAAAATTATTTTATATTTGTACCATAATATTGCTCAACTTTTAGACATTGTGAGTACTCTCTCCTCGCAAAAAAAAAATATAATTTTGAGCGGATAGCTTTCCCATAAATACATGTCAAAATCACAAATTTTACTGTTTTAGAAATGTACAGATAATGAGATAATTCACACCGAAATAAGATACTAAGAGCTACTTCAAGACGTTTATAAAATTGCACATTGAATTTTTTTTTGCAATTTAAAAAAATTAATTCTTGTATAATTTAATTTGTGGCTGTCCCTTAATTTATCGAAAATTACTCTTGCTAAACATTATTCGTTGTGAATCAATGCAAGGTTTTCCAGTTGCCTTTTTTTTTTTTTTAATTCCCTGTAAATAGTTTGGTTATTATATCTGTACAGTACAAAACAGTGTAATTTTAACTGACATGTAATTTTGCAGAAACCATGTTATCTAAAAAAAATTTTATACGAGGAAGAGGTAGTCAGAGATATTGTCTACAATATATGGTACAAATATAAAATAACACATTTTTTCCGTGGCCAACGCCCTTGAAACGTCACCATGCTGTGTCGGTTGTGTGGCATGTGTCATGCCGAGTATCGCTTGCCTTTATTACTGCCAGACGGACTTCGCGTGCACAGTGCACCAAAATATGTTATGAATGCCTTACAGTACACTGAGAGCAAGGACGACTAAGTATTTGTTCCTACACGGCCAAAAATATATTCAGTTGTCGCAGCAAAATAATTTGTCGAGTAAACCAAACTTGAAAGGCAACAAAATGAATTTTGTTCATTAACAAAATACATGTTCTAATAAACAAAACCTTTGTGTTGGGCTAAAATAAATTAACCGCCAACAAAATATTTAGTTGAATCAACTATATATATATTTGTATGGTCACTAATTTGATTATCTTCGTTCGAAAAATATCTACAGTTCGAGAATCCGTCTGATTTCTTTTGTGACAATTAGGATAGTAACAGTGTTTGTTAGTGTACTCATTAATGCTTAACAATGGTGTATAAAGATCCTAATAAAACAAGATCAAAAGGAAAGGAATACGTAGAGCTGTAAAAAACTTCAAATATTTATTCAAGAACGTTGTCCAGTATTAACATTACAATTCTATCTGTAGTTTCTTTAGCTGAAGTTGCTGCTGCATAGCGCTGGGCCGGAAAAGGCCAATGATCGGATCTCGGTTTGGCTTTAACTTTTTTTTTATAACCGAAACTGTTTAATGCATGTAGAGCCAAACAAATGTTTAGTCGCACCAATTGGAACAAACAAAATAATTGGGTTAAAACAACAAAATATTTTACTGCCCCTATACAAACAATTTATATGGCTGCGCCAAACAAACTTTGTTCGATCAACAAAACACTTTTCTCAGTGTATGCTGCTAAACTAAAGGCGGTTCACGATAAAGCGAGCACTTTTGAAATAAACCTTAGAAAATATCACAATCCCAACATGCGTATATTTCAACGGGCGAGAGTGGCACGCGCCCAGTAAAGTTGGTAGCGATAAATAGAATGTAGTTCCGTATATTAACGTTGAATAAAAAGTGTCAGGTAACCATTTGTGATAGCTTAAATTATTTCTTTCACTTTCTGTTTTTTTTAATGCATCGAAGTGTAAAAATGAGCAGATTTGCAAAACATTTTCTTTTGTAATAATTGCACAGTTGCACTCGACGGATGCATGAATAAAGTGACGAGGCCCATTGCAATGTAAATTTTGCATAAGGCGGAAGAATAGGAACAGATGACAAGACAAGTAGATCTTAAACAGGGCTTTCAAATTCAAACGTGTTAATTTTACCATGAACAGCCTATAAAACGATACAGCTCCTCGAGTTGGTAGATATGGACTGACTTATTATTATTTTTTCTAAATTTCTACACAAGTGTGTTAAGCCCTTTCACACTCGATAATTTTTCTGTTAAATTGCTTCCAATAAGTTTGGTCAGTTATGACGTCATTGAAACGTCATAAACACCGCCTTATTTGTCTGAAAAAATTGGATGGATTCAGTTTCCATCAAACATTTGAATATTGGACGTCACGAAACTTTAGAATAACGAAAAATTGCTGGAAACGAAAGTTATGAAGATAATTAATTTATGTAGAAGCTGTCTACGTATGAATTTTGTTTTAAGTAAATATTGCACATAATATTAAGAACTCGGAGACATTAAATTTCATTGTTAAGAAACATTTCTGATAAATAAAGATTTAATTTAGCTATAAAGTGAAAATAAATTAGAACATTCGTTAAATTACTTCTTTTAGTGGACTGCATTGAAACACGACAGCAGCATCTCACTTCGAAAATAATTGTTAAATAAATATTCAAATTACATCCTTCCATAAAAATTAATTTGACAGTGTGACACCTTTTCAAACACATTCAAGAGTATTTGATAAAATTTGGTGGAAGCCAAAATTTGATGGCCGTATTTCGGCTTCAAATTTAATTGTCAAATATAGTTGAAGGTGAAAATCAGACAGTGTGACAGGAGCTTAATAAAAAGTACAGAAGTTTGTGACAGAACTCACAAAGTAAAAATACATCAGTCGCTTACAAGACCATCACTCGTATGAGCGGGAGGAGCCTGCGGGGAAACAAAACGTATGGAAAAAGGCGGGGGGGGGGGGGGGGGCTGAGAAAAATCACTGATCATATTTTACTAGACGCAGAAGATAGTGAGTCGGAGAATCTCGCCACATCCATCCTAACACCGAATGGGAATCTTCGCGAAGGGGAAAATGGTACCAGCATATTGACAGAAGGCAAGGAGGCAGGCTTGTGAAAGTAGCAAGAATAAAGGACCTGAAAGAAGAAGAGTTGGAAGACCGAGGATAAGATGTAAGGACAGCTTATAAATCCTTGGAGCGGAATAGGCCTGTGGCCGTATGAAGAGGAGGAAGAAGAAGAAGAAGTATTCGTCTCGAATTGTTCAGCTGGTCACCTACTTGGATAGAACTGTGTTGCAGAATGTTTACGTACAAATAAAAACATATCCCATACGAGGAGTGAAGTATGCTTTCAAGGTATGACGCTTGCTAAAAATATTGTTTTGGAAACCTCCGGTATCATTACAAACGTCTTTTCCAGCCTGCTGCATACTAAAACGTACCTACTACCCGAACACGGGTGATTAATAGTGCAATTAGCAGGAAAGCTGTCCAATGTTGGAACATGGATAATGGCTACTCTGCAGCTCTCTTGCGCTCTCTACCACAGTTAATTCCCCCCCCCCCCTCGTCATCCCCTTCTACGATTTTAACAGGACCCTTAAGGCTGTTGTGTGGTTTGAAAGTAGCGGGAATTTGGTATAGGGAAATGTCATATGAATGAAATTCAGTTTTTTATTATATATATATATATATATATATATATATATATATATATATATATATATATATATATATATATATATATATATATATATATATAGCTTTTAAACGCTGCTTCGCGCGCGGCCCCTCTATCGGGTGCTCTACCCACTGGGCTACTGGGGCCCCACTATCGGGTTCTCTACCCACTGAGCTACTGCGGCTCTTGGGAAGGAATGTAAGACAACCCATGGACAAAAAAGAAAGGAGAAATTTTTTAAGAATGCTTTTTTATGCAGTACTCCCAAGAAAAATTTAATCCAGTACCTATGTACATCCCTGATCATCTTATTTTAGGAACCGTTTGAGATATTTCCCGGAGATAAAAAGTAGCCAATGTCACTCGCCAACCCCTAACTATTTCTCTGCAAAAAATCACGCCGATCCGTTACTCCATTTTGACGTGAAAGAAGGACAAACAAACAAACAAACACACTTTCGCATATATATATTATATATTTTTATATATATATTATATTATATATATAATATAAAACCACGGACGTTTTTGACCAGAAAAATGTGTGTTTCCTTGCTATCGAAGCCTTTCGTAACATTAATATACAGCCTGTTTCCTGGAGAGATTAGAAAACTTAATAATTAAATGAAAAAAATTACTGAAAAACAAATTTTTTATATTTCCGTCTATATAGAGGTTGAGAGTATCATTCATCACACTTAGGATATTGTTTCAAGATTAAATCTTAAAAATTGGCTTCAAAAACTGAATCTCAATTACATATACCAAATTCTTACTGCTTTCAATCCAGACAACAGCCCTAACAACAGATGTTTAGTCAAGAAACTACTTTTTATGATTCGCTGTAAACTTGACTGGGTTTTTATGATCAGTACCTGTACGAAATAGCATTCAATCTGTAGACATTTTTGTAGTACTCTTTCGTCGTGTAGTTGTACAGTTGTTAGATCACGTAGTTTTTGAATTATAAGAAATCAAAATCACAATTTAAATTGTTTTGGGATGTACAAATAATATAAGCGAAAACATTTACAGACAATTTAACAAGGCCTTAACGCATTTCAAGGTATGCTTTGCAAAATGTATTTTACAAAAAATTGTAGACTGCTACAAATGAAAATATACAAAAATGTCCTCTTTACCGGGCAATCTTTAAATTACGAAAATATTTCATTGCTTTATTTTAAATACGCATGTGATGGAAATTAACTTTATACTACAGATACACAATTGATTAGCATAACAGAACTTTACATGATCTATGTCCTTGAGAATTCAGTAGGGTATGAAGCCCCCACGTGCTGAAATCAGAGCCCCTAAACATCGTGGCATGGAATCGAAGAGGACCTGGATATGTTCTATACAAACCTCCACGCGGTTTGTATGCGAGTCCACAAAGCATCAGCAGTGGAGGACCGTGAAGAACAATTCTCCGACCAACCATATCCCAGACGTGTTCGATGGGCGACATGTCAGGCGAACGTGCAGGCCAGGGAAGCAGTGGTACACGTCGTTCATTGAAGAAGGCTTGCCGCATTCCTCGCCACATGTGGCCGCCGGGCATTGTCCTGCTGAAATACGGCATGTGGAGTTGCCTGAAGGAGTGGCAGTACATCGGGGTCTAAAACCTCCCTGATGTAGCGGTTGTTGTTCACATTACCCTCAACACGTAGGAGTCGAGATCACATGTTGTATCCAATGGCGCTGCAGACCATGACACTTGTCGTTTGTCCGCTATGCCGCTCCACAACGCAGGCTGCCAGATTTTGGTCACCACAGTAGAGTCTAACAGGTATGTGGTCATCACTGTAGGACAGGTTGAAGTGGGACTCGTCCGAAAACACTACATCTTGCCACTCAGCATGCGGTGTTCACGTGCCCATTGCAATCTGAGGCGTTTGTGGTTTCTGGACAATGGAAGCCGACGCAATGGCATGCGTGCCACCATTCCAGCCCACAGCAGACGGCGTTGAACCGTCGACGCTTACAGCTCCATGCCCGTTGCAGTGCTCCAGTGTCGAGCCAACACTGTGGACGAGGCTGTACGGTCCTTTACGGCCATGCGGACAGGATGGCGGTCATCCCGTGCTGTGGTCACATTGCGCGGTCCAGTACCCGCTCGTCGCTGTGTACGACCCTCTCCTATCCACTGGTTCCACTCAAGCATCACTGCCGTAGCAGCATGCCCTGCACGAGGCGAAATGTCACGGTATGACAAACCCGTTTCCTGGAGACCGATAATTCCGCCCTTTTCGAACGCACTCACATGCTGTTATTTTTTATTAAATTAAACTTTTACTGATATTTCACATATAAACTACATTACAACATTTGAAATTAATATGAATAAATCGGGGAGAAAGTGGGTATGGTTGTAATGCCTAGTAAGAAATATACTTCTAATGCAAGATATTATTAAAGCGATTGCGCACGAATGCGGTGCGTGGTCCCTTCGGTGTCATTTTCTAGACTCAGTTAAGCTTTGTTTTTATTTTATTTTGTAATATCTGACAAGTTCTATACACATTATATATGACAAATATAGTATATTTCAAAATTTATTGTATTGGTGTTTGTTTGTATTTAAAGTACTTTGTGTAGGTATTATATTAATATTAGTAATATCTAATTCGTTTACATTTCTGTAAAAAAAAAAGAAAAACCGGTGTGTATTGCTTCACTCTCTTTATTTTCACTGCTAGCTGTATTTATATGGGCCTATAGAAATTTTCCTGTAATTTTTCACAATTCCCATAATTTAGCAACATTTACTAACCTTTTAAGTTTTATATATAGAAATCATCCTGTAAATTATTCATAATTTTTAGTTTAGCAACTCATTACATTTTATGCATTTGTTTTAAGTAAATTTAACATGTCCTATATCATAATGTATGATCTTTTGGATGAGTAAAATTGATTGTTTGATTGTTTGCTTAAAGCGGAGGAATATCCTGGAAGTAGAAATTTAGCAGGGTTTGAGATAGTAGGAAATAACTATGAATGGACTATAATTTCGGAATTTTCTGTTCTAAAAATATAAACAATCTTGAAAAACCGGGGATCCAACATGGCGGGAGAAGGTTCCTCTGGAGGGCGGGTACATAAGGATGATTTCAAAAGTGAGAATCAATACTACACTTACACTGGTTCAAAGTGAGAACTGAACATGGGTAAGGTTTACTCTTCTGAGGTAGGGAAGCTCGATGCTTTTAGATTGCACAACTAAAATTTTCGCCACTAGGTAAGCGCTAGTGTCGCACGAGTACCGGATTACCTCATTTTTTTACGTAAAAAAATGCATTAATTATAAACCAGATATAAAATAACTCCGTAACTAAATAAAATATTTCATATTTATCATTCACGTATAGCTTAAAATGTGAATTATCGGTGATCTCTTTGGAACACTGCGCACCTAGCGGCGGGAATTTCCCTAATGCCAAACTCTTCCATAAGAAAACTCGTGTTGGTCCTAACGTGAGCAGAAGGAAACTTAACATGGGTCACAGTTGTGAAGTGGGATAATACTCGGTGCGGTAAGACGCGACTGTACTCGTAGTCTTCTTAAGGGGTAGTTGGAGCTGCGCGTCCAAGGTCAAGAAGCGAGGGAGCAATACGGGCGACACTAACACGCACGCCTAGCGTCTCATCACTCCTACGCGCAAGGCGTGCCGCGTTTCCGTCGTGGTCCTGTACTGTACTAATTATGTCTGTAACAGCGGGGTTTTATTAAACGCGATGAAAGCCCACAGATTAAACTACGTCCGTATCTTTGTACTTTTCTCTTGCCGTTTAAGGGAACTGCACAGGCAAGCTTTAAAAATGCGATATGGCCATCTTCAAGAATTCTTTTGTCCAATAATACTATTAATATGACAAAAGTAAAATAATAGGGACATGGATAATTGTTTTTTACCTTTTCTGACAAAAAGTCGTATTTGCAGAACATTTATTTAGCGAGATACGCGTATTCGCGCAAACAACTATTTCACAAAAAACGTGGAGGTCCATATAACTCTTAAGCCCCGGCTACAATCACCGTAAGAAATAACAGTAAAAAATCGAACCCACACTTGTATATCGGACCAGCTACTACACGACGTAATGACGTAATATGGCGGCCTGCTCGCGGTAACGGCTGTAAAGAGGATTTAATATTTTATATTCTCTTACGTCGAGTTCTACGCCGGCCAATTACGAGTAAACATTTCCAACCACACTAGAGTCAGTGCAGTGCAAGCTTATGAAGCATGATAAAGTGGGCACTTTTAAAATGAACCTCAGATAAAAGTCACTGGGGCAGTGCATATATCTTGACAGGCGCACTGAGTGACATGCGCCCAGTAAAGTTGGTAACGATGGATAATTGGTAACGGGATCTTAACGCCGAATAAAAAAGTTTTAGGTAACCATTTCTGATAACTTATTTCTTTCAGGTTTTTTTTAATGCATCAAAATATTTACTTTCATAATAATTTCACAGTTTCATTTAACTGACACATAAATAAAGTGATGAGGTCCACGGCAATGTTAATTTTACACAAGGAGGAAGAATACACTATATGCATACAAGTAGCTCTTAAGCAGGGCTTTCAAAAGTGCTCACTTTACCGTGAACAGCCTATATAACAAGAACATAGCTATTAAATGAACTTTGCGGTAAAGTTCCGATTTATGTTTATTTGAATAGTCAACACAATTATTAACATGTATAGCACAATTTAAGTACCCCGAAACACGGTTCCCGCGAAACTTTTTCCATCACATTTAGATAAACAAAAATAAATATCAGGTTAGCCAACACACTGTTTGTGAATATCCGGGATACATGTACAGCCTGTCTTTTTTTTTTTGTGCCCGCGTAACAGTTTTCTTACTGCAGTTGTAGCCAGTTAATTTTCATACTTCCACGGTAACGCTACTGTTATTTTGTTACGGGAACGCTACGGTGATTGTGGCCAGGGCTTTGCACACGCAGGCCGCTCAGGAAGGCGGCTCCAGGTTACGACCGTCTTATCTCCGCTTTCGTCCATGAAGAGACTGGGAGCAAGGGAGCTGCCGCCAGCGACCTCTCTCCTCATCAAAACTGCCCCGATCTCGTTCACATCCACGCACCGCCGGGCACGCCGCAACTTTCATCCGTCCTCCCGTTCCATCTCTTCCCCGGACTTCTCCATACTACTTCTTCTTTACCGTCTCGTGCCGTTGTTCTGCAAGATAATAAGTATTTCCAGGTCGCCGGTCCAGTAACGATCTCGCGAATCACGTTCCCATATTAGGGCGCAGTGATATTCCATCCTGTTCCTAGTATCTGAAAATGAACATCGTAATCTGCACTTCAGAGAAGAAAAAATCTCGCTGTTTGAGAGCGCGCGTACACTGTTGTGTGTGGGAGGTCCCCCCCCCCTCGCCATCCTCCTCCCTGGAAGATGCGCTCGTGGCTGGCTGCCTCCCTTCTGGGAATCCCGTGATACCAACAGCTACGAGACTCGCCTGCTAGAGTTTCCGATACGTTTAGCGACGACGCAAGAATGTCCTGGTGAGTCTGGCTGGCGCCTCAGCCCTCCGCAACGCATCACGCGAGTTGGAGAAGATTCTAGATGGCGGCCTAAGAGAATATATATATATACATATATATATATATATATATATATATATATATATATATATATACATATACCGCCGCAACCCAGCGGCCGGCAGTCTTTGACGGAGACCGTCTGGTCGAGTGTGCGCGAGCGAAGTGAAGTGTGGACGACGACTGGAGATAGCAGGACGACGGCGAGTGAGGTGTTCATGGCTTGAATGGACAAGAGGGTGTGAAACCGACGAGTGAAGCCTACTGTGCGTGAGGGCGCTTGGAGGACTCTAAAACATTGCGACTGGCGGGACATGGACTGAACTGAGGTGGGACTGAATGGAAGTGTAATACTGATTTTATTGTAAATATTCGAACTGTCAAATATGGACGCATAAATGATAAAATAATTGAATAGGTTGATACACTGTGTATTGGGACTAATTTTTAATTATTTAATTTCATTGATGTCTGTCGTAATGATGAATTTTATTAATTGGTGTAAATTGTAAACTGTTAGTGATATCCATTTCTTGTGAGAAGTTGAGCTGAGAGAATTTTTGCTGTAGTTATTGAAAATAAAATTGGAAAATTATAATTAATTTTTTAATTTTATTAAGACCTCCACCCCTTAACGAACTTTGTTTAGACCACTTAATTTCTAGAGAGAGAAATTGTAACAATACGCACACACAGAGCTAATTGCCAATATAAGGCGTTTAAAGTAAGAACGGAAATATTTACTTCTGGAATGACCTGCTACGTGAATCGGTCATTTTGAAATAGGGTAGGTTGCGAGCTATCGAAATGGCTGATTCATATATTTTTTTCTTTGGAATCACGTTCCTTTCGGATGTGTGGAGTTATATTCCTGTCTGACACTAATTCCGGATGCGCAGTACTTAGGGGCCATAAACGCTTAGTGTTTGTCGGTAACAGTGTTGAGAGAGATTATGCTGAGGAAATGCGTCGTCTTTCTCTCCTGGATGTGGCTGGGAAACTTTAGGCAATCCATCTTAAGATTGTGAGACGAAATCTATCTTGCAGCCTCTAGATTGCGAATCAATCGTACCACGGCATGAATGAACACGCTCTGTTTTACATACTATACTTATTTTGATCGCTTCGCAAAAGGTATTGCTCCTAGTGAAACTAACTCTGGTCATCACGGCAGCTTTATTTATGTTTCATCTTTCCTCTCCTTCTTCTGTCTGTGTGTGCGCATGAAATAATTTTACTAAGGGAAATGTATTGTAGTCTTATGCAAATGTAACAATTCAATGGAAAAGAGCACAATAAACTATGTACGTCTGACATGCGTCTAATCACATTTATATGCTTACATTAATACATTGTAGACCCACCCATAAGCTCGTTTACATTTCGGAGAGCACTCCCAATTCGTTGCCAACTTTATGGGAACATGCCAATCAATGTATCTGTTAAAATACATATAACGTTCCGGGCAGGTTTTTTCCTTTTAATATTGATGATGTAATCGCGAACGATGTACTGTACAGGGACCTTTGTGAACAAGCACCGGTACGACGCTTCTCTTTAGTCGTCGATTCCACCAGGAGTTTTTCACGAATGTTGAGTGCGTGATAATCGCTGGTGTTTTCTTTCGACATGTTGTGTCCCCGAATACAGCAGTTAACGTTCACGCTAACGTGAGTTGGGTGCCTGAGTCTTCGCAATTCCCCTTTTTGTTATAGCATAAATTGTTCTTTGGAACCATCGCTGTGTTGGGGACACGGCCGTTTTTTTTTGCGTGAATACGTCTACGTTGAAGCGCTCGGACGCCTTGATGTTTATTTTACGTTCCCGGCACCGCTTCACTCGAGCATATTGAGTTTTATGGGTATCACTCGATTGCTTTTGAGATTCCTTTTCCAAACGTATACGCTTACTGTATTTCGACTTGGCTTTTTGACGAGTACAGGTCGACACCGTGTTAAGTTTACTTAATTTTTTACATTAAACTCGTACAATTTCACCATGACCACGCCACACATATGTTTTTATACACGCAATCGATTGATCTTGACGAGAGCTCTCGATTCAAACCTAAACAAGCGTCGTAGCTTCTCCTAGTCAAAAGTTACACTATGCGGTAGTTATGAGACGCGGCGAAACGAAACGAACTCAAAATTGCGCCCCCCTCCCCCCTCTTTCCACGGACTTCACGATACTTCGCAGTCCTCACTCAACGTAACATATTCTTTGATCCTTTGGCAATCGAGTGGTGTAATTACATTTTGAATGTAGACGATAGATTCGGAGCTGCAATGCCAAACTGTATCCCCCGATTTTGTTATCATCGGATTCTCTTGGATTGCCTCCCACTATGGTTGCATATGGATGAGGAGTAGTTACTTATCTCAACGCCGAGTAAAAAGTTTTGGTTAACATTTTGTGATAACTATTTTTTTTTTTTTTTTAATGCCAGGAAGTGTAAAAATGACCAGACTTGTGAAATATTTACTTTTATAATAATTCCAGAGTTTCACTTGGCCGACGCATGAATAAAGTGATGAGGCCCATTGCAATGCTAATTTTATTTAAGGTGGAAGAATACACAACATGCATATAGTTAGATCTTAAGCAGGACTTTGAAAAGGGCTCATTTTAAAGTGAACATCCTATAACTTGATAGCTTGTAGTGCGAGGACCAGTACATGTGCCAGCCGTGGGTTCATAGCAGACCCCCGACGACTCTCAAGAGGCCACGGTGGGTTAGTGGTTAGACTACTCGCCTCCCACCCAGGTGAACCGGGTTCGATTCACGGCGGGGTTAACCTCGGATTTTCGCATGTGGTAATCGTGCCGCACGATGTCGCAAGTCGGCGGCTTTTCTCGGGGATCTCCATGCTACCTCGCTTCACCCTCATCGGCTCTCAAGACCTCGATGTTAAGAGCCGCCCAGACTACACCACTCTCTTCCGACGGCTCGCTACGATACGACTTCTTGCGGGGCTGGTGCAGTGGCGAGTCGAAATATTTGCAGTGACCGGTGTTTTGACAATATAATGCATAGTCTAAAGATGAGGTAGACCGCTTATCCGTCTTCTGTGCATGCACCCAACATTGACCTACCACAAAAGAACACAACTGTCGAAGTCACATGACCAACGGTGATGAAAGTGTTTATATCTTAATTTTTAAATGACAAGCACTATTATTATAAGAATAAAATACTTTTACTGGTTTTAATTAAATCAAACTGGATTACAAATCGATTAGATTAAGTGTAAAATCATCTCAAAACATTGGTTTACAAACCCGTTTTATAACCTAAAATCCAAACCATGCCGTTTTCGCAAGAAGTGTTGGCAGAAAACCAGTTCGATGTTGGGACACGGAGATTGTGCGCAGCCAGCGAGATCGGCCTACCTCATCTTTAGTCTATTGTGTAAAGAGTGATAGCGCGACTGCATGGAAATATTGGTACAGACTGTTCACGGTAAAATGAGCACTTTTGAAAGCCCTGCTTAAGATCTACTTGTATGCACGTTGTGTATGCACCTTATGCAAAATTAACATTGCCACGGGTCTCATCGCTGTGACATTATTGGAAAAGAATATTTACGAATGTGGTCATTTTCATACACGGATGCATAAAAAAATAAACAGACTAGCGAAAGGAATAATTTGAGCTATCACAAACGGTTACCTACCATGTTTTATTCCACGTTAAGATATTTAACTGCTTTCCATCCATCGTTACCAACTTTATTGGGCGCATGTCACTCAGTGCGCCCGTTAAAATACACGAAGTTAGGAGCAGTGGCTTTTTCCCACGGTTGATTTCAAAAGTGCTCACTCTATCGCGAACAGCAACTTCTGTTTTAACGTTTAAAGGAGGAGTTAAAACTTGAAAGTTTTGTTTTCACGTCTCACTTTCAGGTACGCAGGGTCTGAGGGCGACGGTCCTTTCGTGACTATGGTGCGCCCCAGACGATTTAATGATCTGAGTCGGTGCTGGTGAAACAATATTTTCTTGCCGCGGGCTGGGTCCAGTAAAGTTGGCAACGCCGGGGAAAAATAGTCCCAGGCATTAGCGTTGAACTGAAAGAGTAAGGTAGTCATTTGTGAATGCTGTAATTATTTATTTTCCTTTATGTCATCTTTTTAAAATGCTTTTAGATATAATAATCAGCAAATTTTGTAAAATATCCATCGTGGTAATAATTTAAGTGTTTCACTTCTCTGGTGCACGAGACTAAATTTCTGAGGCCCATTGCAATGTTACTTTTTTTTTCATATAGTGGAAGAATACACAACGTGCATTCAAGTAGATCTTAAGCAGGGATTTCAAAAGTGCTCAGTTGACCGTGAACAGTCTTTAAGAGTCAAAATAAGTGAAGAAATTCAGACGGTTCTTAACAGCGAGGTCTTGAGAGCCGAAGAGGGTGACTGATGTGAGTATGGAGTATCGCTGGAATGAAAGGGCGGGGGAAACGGGAGATCCCGAGAAAACCCGCTGAGCAGCGGCATCGTCCGGCACGATTTTAAGTGTAAAACACGTCGTGAATTTCTCAGCCTATGCAGTAACGACGCTCAGCATTTTTAAAGTCTAATGCACGGCAATTTCTCCACGTTATGTAATGTTTAACATTTTCTATTACAATTTAGGGATTTAATTGAAAAAATATATATATTATTACAGTAAATGTTTTTAGAATGTGTATATTTGTGTTACATTGTGTGTAATCAGATGATGTTTTTGGAGTGGACAGTACTTGATGTTTTCGGAGTTGGTATAAGTTTGAAATTTTCGAAATGGGTAGAAAAATTTTGGTTTCATTGCATGCAAAGGGTAATGTGTCTGGTAGTGAGACATATGGCTGTGGAATATAAATGAGTTCTTTTTGGATACGTCATTGTTTTACTAGTAAGTGATAGGCTTGAGATTTGAGATTGGGGTGAAGGTGATAAGTTTTCTTCGTTTTACTAAGTAAATGTTTTTGGAGTCGGTATGTTATAGCGGCATTTCTGTAAACGTGATAAATCCAGTAACATTAGGCCTAGAAACTTTACATCTTTTGCCGAAAAATTAAATATATTTATTTCGAAAAGCTCAACATGAAACTAATCAGAAGTCTACATAGAAACAAATGTCTCTTCGCAGTCATTGCACGCCCTAAAGAAGTTCATGAATAAATCTGGTTGTTTCTGAGCTTACGAAACGGGTTACACGAACAAAACTTTTCAAGCAAACCATAAAATCAATAAATTTATGGATTAAAAAAAAAAATGTAATGTTAACCTTTAAAAAGGCGGTTTTCTCCGAGGCAAGTATTTGAGTAGGCACCGCTATAAATACGTCTCTCTGTTTCGGAATGTTAATGTCGGTATAGGTTGCTCACGGTAAAGTGAGCATTTTTTAAGGCCCTTCTCAATTTTTCCTTTCATCCATTTTCCATCTTCCTGCTGTTTGAAACAGAATCACTGCACTAAGATAAATAAACACAATGTTGTACATTTCACCAGTCTCAAAATTTAATACCTGAGACTGCAATAAGATATATTTATTAGTGGTAAATTTCTCTTGATAGGGCCTTAAAAAGTGTTCTCTTTACCGTGAACAGCCTCTACAAAGATTTTTATGAGTCCATTTTTGCGGGACGGGCTGAGTGTGAGGAAGTGAAGGCACGTGTGTGTACGGAAGGGAAGGCACGTGTGTGTACGTGTGGTCGAGCGTTGCATCTTTATGGCGCCGCTGCCATCTTGGTTTTATTCTTCCTTCCTCTCTCGTCATCCAGAAATCCCACATAAACGCACTTTACGCCTCTTCTCTGCGACACTGTGACTTCTGCGCATGCGTAGTGTGGTTGCGGGCTCCCACTCAAATATCTCCCATTAAAACCTTGCGGTATTTTGTTTGTTACTTTACTCGACGCGCATACATTGTACTTTCACTTTTTACTTATCTTCTGTCTTTGAAAGCTTTTATTTTCGAAAATAAGTTAATTAGTCATTTAAACGATATCTCCCACCCTAATGTAAACAAGAACAGCCACTTTGTGTGTGTGTGTGTGTGTGTAAGCACTTTTGAAAGTTCTCTCATTTGGAATAAGTCAATAAATATATTTATTTTTTAGCCTTAGACGTTAACTTCCGTGTAAGGTGGTTTATACGCACTGTGTTCATTACTTACATGATAATACTTATTAAAAAAAAAAGGTAGTTAAAGTAAAAAAAAAAATTGCTGAAAGGAAAAAGTAACTAGAGCCTCAAAAGTGCTCAATTTACGATAAACAGGCTATATATAATAAATAGCAAATATTAATTAAGAACCATTACAGTTAGTAACGAATACGTTAGTGTTATTGAAAATCTATATCTAGGATATTTCCGTGATGATGTTACAAACTTTCAAGAATGATAGATAAGGTTAAAAGCACCGATCTGAAATAGGAACCCCGTACGAAAATAGCTTAGTCAAAAGTTATAAGCCAAAATTGTTGTTTGTAGATTGCCATAATTTAAGCCTACGTTATAAAGTGCTGGGGAAAGCAAACGTCAATAGTGCACTAGATGACGTTGTGTGAACTTTCGACGTGGTTAGTCTTGAGGAACGAGTGTTTAGAGTGTTTTCGTTGTATTTCAGTCCGTGTTTTCGTGTTGAAGCGTGACACTTTATCCGTCTGAGCGAAACTGAATACTCGTTTACGGAACTTGCAGCTTATGGCCAAAGAAATTTGGAAGCAGAAAGGTTGAATCGGGCCAAGTATCCGTGGGGGTACATACAGCTCGTGCGATATTTCCAAGACTTTTCCAACGTTAACGGGGAAAGGGACGGTTCCTGCCATAATTCCCCGATCGAGGAGGAGGACGGACTGCGTGGTCTCCCAACTTTGAAAACTCAGGTGCTGATCGCGTAGCCGAGGAGCCGCCAGTAAGCACCTGATATTCGGCGTGTGAAATGTGCGAGTCAGCGAGCGAAGAGATTTGGGCGACCCTTAGCGGTTTGGAAAATGCCAAGGGAACAGAAACGGCACGCCTATTATCCATAGAATGTCCATTGCGCCCGCAGTCCTGACAACTGCTAACATTTCTGCACATGCGAAGTCTATTTCACGAGAGATGAGATGCGAATAGTCGTAATAGCCATGGCTGGACCTATGGAAATCCTTGTGCTTAAAGGTGTAAGGAGTCATCACCAGAGACCTGCAAAATTCTCGTTATTATTTGGGGATAAGTTAAAATTAAAGCAAATGTACCTTTTGTCATTGGACCAAACTTTGTGACACGCCCCGGGTAACTCTACGCCAATAAATGAACACTTCACAACTGTGTGCCCCAAATAACACGCAGTTCTGTAAGAAACAGCGTGACTTAACGTATACGCAACAACTAATGGAGAAACGACGCCGGCTGAAGTATACACAGCACTGTAAAGTTTAGTCTTATGCCAGATAATAACACGAATTTTGCAGGTCTCTAGTCATCACGTAAAATTTTCAGGAAGCACGTTTACGGACATAATACAAAATCGCGTTTAATTGTAGCAGCGTATTCCATGTTTTTGAAAGACCCACAACCCGAAGTTGCTGGGAAGTGTACCGTCTGATGTTCGCCAGGGCATGTCGGTTCAACATGACGGCGCCCAAGCTCATCTTCGTAACGGTGCTCACCAATATCTTGACCGGAATTTACCTGAAAAGTGAGTAAGAAGATGAGGGCTCGTTTCTTGGCTAGCTACTTCACCTAATCTGACAAAGCTTTTTTTTTTTTACTTTGCGGGACCGTATCATAAGTCATGTCTACGAGGGTGCTGTAGAGAATGAAGATTTCCTGGCAATAATCCCATCTGCCAGTGACATCCTCAGAAAAGAGTTGGTCGTGATGTCCCTAACCACACACACATGCTACGGTGCACACTTGCATGCAGACTTCCAGTTAAGTACGCGGCGAGTAGGTAAAAATATTTTTAAGACGTGAACGTTGTACTGCTTCTGTAATTCTTAAATGTATGGCCACTGAAAGTAGTGTCTCGTGATTTATGCACAATAGAGTACGAATTTGAAAATTATTTACATTCCTAACAATTCCACAATTTCCACTTGGCTGACGCAAGAACAACGTGACTAGACACACTTCAATGTAAATTTTACATATAGCACAAGGATACGAAATGAAAAGTTAACAATATATACAGGATTTTTTTGAATAACATGTCTAAATTAAAATAACAGCGTATATGGGCTAATATAAAAAATTAATCCTATTATAAGCTATTCACGGTAAAATTAGCACTTTTAATGGCCCTCTCATTTGTAACAATAGTAAATAAATATATTTGATTTGAGCCTTAGACGCAAACTTCGGTGTACGGTGAAATATACGCACTGTGTTTATTACTTACATGACAATATTTCTTTAAAAAAGGTGGTTACATGTTAATAACTGGCTGAAAGTAAAAAGTAACCAGGGGCTCAAAAGTACTCACTTTACTATGAACAACCTATAGCAAAATGTTTTGAAAGGTCATGTAGGGTTTCCAAACTTAGGCCGCATCTACACGGCTATAGTAATTCGCGCTAGTTCATATCGCGAGAGCTACTCTTGCATTACAATCGCAGTGTAAACTACACGATAGTTACTGACGCACCTTCCCAATAGCAGCTCGAGCTAGATAGTTGATAGTAACCGATGTGACAGAACATGCAACTGTCGTAGTGTAAACCTTTCATCATCACTATCGTGATACTGCGGGACACAATTAGTACATGTGTTCACGTTGACAGTAACACTGCAGAATTATTTTGATTCTGTTAATATCTGTCGCGGTTCTTACACTATGTGTCGGTATGACATGACGTAAATTATCATATAGGTATGACACGACAGTATTGACAGCATATTTACTGTCATATAATAAACCACGGGAACAATATATGTCTACCTGTCATTAATATCATGTCACGATATGTAACTACCCAAACAAATATCAACCTCTTGACAAAAGGACATACATGTAGGGCCTATCAATGTATTTACACAAGTGTTATCGAACATGTCCCTTTTGAGGTTAGCTATCACAGCATGTCTAGATCATGTGTGTAAACTGGACCTATTTTGGCTGTTATTGTCACACACTTTTGTGATAGCTACTATATGATAGCTACTATAACCGTGTAAACGCGTCCTTAAGTTGATGTTAGGCGAAACAACGCAGGGAGTCCGCAGCTGGACGTACCTGCGCGCCTTGCTAGTTGCATACCGAGAAGGCGAAAGCAACTGGTGTGCCATGCAGAGAGCGACTGAGCATAGGACAGCATGCATGGTGAATTGGCAAACGGAACAGTAAAGGCTGCCAGAAATTATTGCAATTTATTTCCAACGACAGACAAACAGCAGTATTGGCGACGCAAGATCTTCACATAGATTCCATATGGTGGCCTATGTACAGGCGCCAGTTCAATTCGCCTTCGTGATATGCAACTTGTACTGCACCCAGGATTTTGAATATGCAGACTCCTGGCGCTATTTTGCTGACTTAATTAAATTTAAAAAAAATCACTAGATGACTTTTCCAAATATTTTGCTATGCGCTATTCACGGTAAAGTGAGCTCTTTTGAAAGCCGTCTCATTTTGAATAATAATCAATAAATATATGTTATTTTAGCCGTAGGCGTTAACTTTAGAGTGAGGTGTAATATATACACCATGTTTATTACTTACATGGTAATATTTATATAAAAAGTGTGGTTACATGATTTAAAAAAATGGCCGAAAGGAAAAAGCAACCACGGCCTCAAAAGTGCTCACCTTACCGTCGAGAACATGTACTAGGATTTGTGGTTTATATTAGTCCATAGAAGCTGTGTTTTCAATTTCGACATGTTATTCAAAAACATCTTGTATATGCACACTCCAGCAGGTTTTCTCTTTGTTATTTGCTGGGGCCTACGCGAGAAGCTGTTCCCATCTATGACCGGGCCGCTCATGTATCGTTAACTGTGTGTTACTGACCGTCTGCGATTAGCGTGCAAGCAGGTAACACGTGCCAGAACGTATAACCCAACCAATCGAGACGTACATACACACGGCCCTAGAGTCTCGTGTAACATACCACTGCTGCCACGCATAGCTCAACCGGGGACAAAATATATTCTATAGTCTGTTCGAGGTTTCTTCACACACTTTTTCAGACCAGACCTTTGGAAAATCACCCTATGTATGATGTTGTTACGGCGTGGGCACGCCCTTGATGTGGCGCTTGCCTGAACACACGAGCACACGCCTAAAAAGAGAGCAAGGTCACAGAAGAGTAGCGCCGCCGCGAGAACCAGAACACGAGCCGCAGTAGCTGTTTGCAAACAAACGGAATAATTTGTAAACTCCCTGTATATTTAAGGGCGAGGAAGAGTTAAGTTCGGGTCATACTACTTCCAGCCGACGACGGGGCAACATGGACCAGTAGATGGAGTTTCGTCCGCCGTAATCGTGATAGCAACCAGCCTTCGGCAACGCAAATGTAATGCCGTTCCAGCTGGCGACAGAAGGACTTTTAGATAGAAGCGTGGCATTACTTTAATCGGATAAAATCCATACTACTAGATAAAATATAAGTGTCTGTCCGTGATTTTCGAATTTTTCACTTTTAATAATTTTTTCATATAGTATAATTAATAACTAAGCCATACCTAATGTTATTATTTTTTTCGTGTCTGTCTGTCTATCTGTCCGAACGGATTTAACTCAAAAACCACTTAACGTATTGAAATAAAATTTACGCAGTATATAGATAATAACCCTAGGACCAACTTAGTCTTTGTTTCATCGAGATATCTCAAACTATTCCGGAAAAAAAGATGGCCAGGGATGTAAATAGGTACTGGATTAAGCTTTTCTTAGGATTACTGCATAAAAAAAGCATAGTTAAAAAAAAATTCCATCATTTCTCCTTTATTTTTTGTCAATGGGCTGTCCTTTCCTTCCAAAAAATCGCACTGGCCCAGTGGCTAGAGTTATCCAAAGTAGGGCCGCAGTGACCCAGTGGATAGATATATATTAAGTGGGGCCACAGTAGCTCAGTGGCTAGAACACCAAATAAGTGGGCCGCAGTAATTCAGTAGCTAGAGAACCCAATGAGGGGGCCGCAGTAGCTCAGTGGCTAGAGAACCCAATAGTGGGGCCGCAGCCGGTCAGTGGTTAGAGCACCCAATAGTGGGGCCACAGTAGCTCAGTGGCTAGAGAACCCAATAGTGGGCCGCAGCTGGTCAGGGGCTAGAGCACCCAATAAGGGGGTCGTAGTTGCTCAGTAGGTAGAGAACCCAATAGTGGGGCCGTAGTAGCCCACTTTCTAGAGAACCTAATAGTGGGGCCGCAGCTAGTCAGGGGCTAAAGCACCCAATAGTGGGGTACAGTAGCTCAGTGGCTAAAGAACCCAATAGTTGGGCCGCAGTAGCTCAGTGGGTAGAGAACCCAATAGTGGGGCCGAGTAGCTCAGGGGCTAGAGAACCCAATAGTGGGGCCGCAGCTGGTCAGGAGCTAGAACACCCAATAGTGGGGCCGCAGTAGCTCAGTGGTTAGAGCAGCCAATAGTGGGGCCGCAGTAGTTCAGTGGCTAGAGAACCCAATAGTGGGGCCGCAGCTGGTCAGGGGCTTGATCACCCAATAGTGGTGCTGCAGTATCTCAGTGGCTAGAGAATCCAATAAAAAAAGTGTCTAGATCAATTCAAAGTCCCTAAATATCATTCTAAAATAAAACATATGCGAAGCGATGGCAGGATGTAACTTAATAACTCCATTAAACCTGAAAGAAGAAATATTATTTATTTAAACATAAAACCGTAATGAAACTATGGTGGCCTTAGTTTTAATAACTTTACAAAAATATCATGCGAACGAAGTCGCACGTGTCAGCTAGTATATAAATAATTGCAGGAATAGAGTAACTTAACGTAGCACGCTCCCCCGGCGTAATTTAAGATATTCAAGTAAACATGTAAAGTGTTTTATAATTTACAATGTAACAGGATAACTCTTCAAGGTATTATAAAATGACGGAGTGAATTAATATTGTGTTATCTATCAGAGTTACGTTTCCCCTCATTGGTCCATATGTACCCAATAATACCCAAACATAACAATGTGTTTGGTTCTTTTCTTAATATGTCACGTATTAAAAGGGTTTTATACATGTTTTCAACATAAAAATACCTCATTTTCCCTCAATGTCAACTTTTACTTATATTCTATCTATAAACTATAACATGTAATTTAAAGTTAATATGAATAAAAGCAGGGAGAAAAAGCTGCGCTGATAACGCCTAGTAACAAATAGTTATTATGCAAAATAATATTACGTAGAGTGCTCACGAATCCGGTGCGTTGTCCCGTTTATGTAATCGTAATCTTAATATCATAATAATACCGGCTTGAAACGTGTATTTTGGTTGTTCAGGAGTATGATCTCGGATCGAGTAAATACGCGTGCTTTATATTTAAAATGTCAAAGTTATATTGAAATGCAAATTTGTTTTAAAAATTGCAAAAATTTTCAAATGTGTCATATTTAAGCTCTGTTTGGAACATAACATTTATTTTAAGTATTTATAAAGTGAACAGAGGATAATAATGTCTGTGCTGTATATAGCAAGTGAGAAGATGTAATAAACATTACCGATTGTTTGTTTTTATTTGATAATGACATAAAATGTTCATCTATGTAAATAAAATCATTTTAAAGATTTATGAAATGAACAGGGAAGTTTGACACGGTGTGCTAAATTTAGGTTATGTGCAAGTATTATATGTTAATTAACACTACGGTTTACTTTTGTTCATTCAATAGACTTGTGTCATATTATCGCAATATGCACTTTTTTGAATCGGAGTCCGATAATGAATGTGAGGGATTGAAGAGATTTGGGCGGCTCTTAACAGCGAGGTCTTGAGAGCTGATATCCGATAATGAAGATATTGCATTGAACTGGTGGGCATGACTTTCCTATGCCTTTTCTTTATCTTAAAAAAAAACCGTGTCCATGCATTTATTTTCGATAACATAAATTGTTTATTTGACGAGATCGATAAGTAAATATTTTACCTTCTCAGAAAAGGTGATTCGTATCTGTTCCGCAGCTTTAAATGTAAATAAATTAAACACAGTTATACAGTGCAACGAATTAAACTTTTCAAAATAACCCCCCAACATTTAAAAACTCTCTTCGGAACTATGAAATCACATATGTCTAGCCAATAAAAAGTGACCAGCAATTTCCTCACCACGGCTGCCAATTTGTACATACCCACGAACCAGAGATCACGTGATCCGAGATCTTGGTGGTGCAACATTGACAGCTGTGATCCTTGGATCGTTTTTGAACTAGGGTCGGCTGGTCCCGGATTGGAGGTCATAATGGTGCAACCGGGCATAAGCTGTCTACCTCATCTTAGTCTATGAATGGATCGCCTTGCAAACGTTACATCGCAAATTTCGTCCTGGTACTCCATGTGCCGTTCTGATTCTATAGACGTATTCACGTGAGAAAATAAAAATCCATCGTTCAGCGCTGGGACACGGAGACTAAGTCAATGCACAGCTGGCATGCGCGCTCTACCTCACGTTGCCATCGTGTCTTGAAAAGGGGAGAGACATGCTCTACGGCATCAGGGAGTAGGACGGATATGGTCTGCGCTTAAAAGGAGCTATGATTTTTGCTATTATTTTAGTTTATGCATGTTGTCCTCATTCTATACGCTTTCCTCCTATAGTCTAATTCACGGCTTCTTCGCACATTTTGAAACAAACCTTTGACAGATCACACCATGCGTGACGTGTTTGGTTGTTTCCGGAATATGTAATTCATCGCAAGTCGTGTTTTATGCTTCTGTTCACATGAAAGTACCTAACTTTTGGTTAAACGGAACTTTTACTTATAATTAATATATCACTCATAATAATCATTTCATTTGTAATTATGTGTTTAAAATATTTGAATAAAATTTATTACTTCTTAAAAAAATAGTGATTGTCAATTAACATGATTAAATTCATGGAGAATATATGTGTGTTGGTAGTAATGCCTGGCAGGAAACAGTTCTTACGTGAAATATTATTACACTGAGTGCGCACGAATGCGTTGCGTTGTACCTTTGATGTAATTTTTTAGACTTAGTCGAGCTTTGTTTGCACGAGGCGGAGGAATGTCCTGAAAGTAGAAATTTAGCAGTGCTTCAGAAGATTTGCAAGTAACCGTGAGTGGACTATAAAGGCTGTTCACGATTAACTGCGCACTTTCGAAAGCCCTCCCTAAGATCTACTTTCATTCTCATTTTGTATCCTTCCGCCATAGTTAGAAATGGGACTCTTCATTTAATTCTTGTGCCATTTAAATAAAATTGTGGAATTGTTAGGAAAGTAAATGTGTTACAATTTTGCAAATTCATACTCTAATGTGTGCGTATTAGAAAGAAAAAAAAAAGCACGACCTTCCGTACCTGTTAATTTGAACATGACATTCACAATACATCGAGTCGTGAGAAATATTTTTATTAATTCTCTGGCAATTTAACTAGCAGCTAGTAGGCTAATGAGTCCTCTAGCGAACACGTAGTTATTGTTTTCCAAAGGTTGTTTCAATTGTGCTCACTTTGCCGTCATCTGCCTGTAATTGGATTGTTGCTTTATATGTTCACTTGGAGATTTGTCGTGTCAAATATCTGTAAATAGTGTCGTTGTTTTTTGCAAGTCGTATATTTGTAATATGTGAAGTACTAACCTGCATTTAAACCTCTAGTTTACGGCCGGAATTCAAAGCTTCAGCAAATAATCGAATACATTATTAATAGTCTCTCACCGCTGTCGGTGATTTGATATCCCGAGGTGGCGGTGGGCCGAAGTTTCCCACGTGGATAGTGTGAAGGGCACTCGTGTTGTGCGGGAAATTTCGAGTGGCAATGTTTCTAACCCTGCATTCGTTTCGTCACCGCATAGCCTCATTTTTCCTTGTGCATACTTCCAAGTCGGGAGGAACAGATTTTCGGACAGCCAGTCCGTGGACTAAACATAAGCCCCTGCCTCACAGTAAATTTCCGTCCGCATGTGTTGGACAATAAAGTTACAAGATGTTTGTTCGATGGAACTGATCCGTCAGAAATGGTTTGTTGAATAATCTCACGCGTTTGATAACCTGATATTTTCAGTTTATTTTATTTAATCGACCGAGTAATTCTGCAGTGTTTCCGTGTAATCCAGCTCGGGAAGGAATATCAGCTCGGGAAGGAATATCAAGAATGTTGTGATTTTTTTTTTGTACTTGTAACCTAGATTTTCAATATTTTATTTCTTAGAGATTGTTTTTGCATAGTAAAATTTTATGTCCCCGGATTTCTTTTTTTTTTTACGTGATGTGCATTTTCATGAGCTCGCAATATTTTCATATGCATGCATTAGCTCCACAACCATATTTTGGAAATTTGGGGTTGCAAATGACCATTTTAATTGTGCAAAATCATGAGTGGCTGAACCCGTTAAGCGTACAAAAATAGGTCGGGTTCTGTCTACAAAATGTAGAGTGGAAACTAAAGCCATAAGACTTTTCCAAAACCAACATGTCCGCCTGCACTTGTGACGTGACAGCCGTCGTCAAACTTTCTTTGACCAACTTTGTTTGAAAGAGATGCGCGAGGAAATTTGACGTCGTTTTACTTTGGCGTCAGTTCCAGTTTGTGCTGACCCCATGTCTCGCTACCGCATCACGTCTACTACAGCTGATGCTATCCCTGCCTCCTCTTTACTGCGATTAGAGATGTTGATTTCGGGCAAAAGTATCGATATTGTTTATATTGGTTATTTATAAAAGTATCGTGTTACAAAAAGGTATATATCGAAACAAAAATATTGATTTTCGGAACATCGAAATTGGAAATTGTATGTATTAAGGATTTGACAAATGCCAGATTGCTTGCAGAAAGATGTTGCGCCTGTTTTTGGTGCATGTTGCCGAAGTAAACATAGTGATTTTTTAATTCAATTTTTGTATTCAAAACACTGCTCATTAAAAGAGTATTAAAAAAAAATGTGTTTAGCTGTGCTGGGGACATGGCCGTTTGTTTTGCGTGAATACGTCTACGTTGACGCGCTCGGACGCCTTGCTGTTTATTTTGTTCCCGGCACCGCTTCACTCGATCATATGGGGTTTTATGGATATCACTGGATTGCTTTTGAGATGCTCTTTCCAACCGTATACGATTTCTGTATTTCGACTTGGCTTTTTGACGAGTATAGTCCGAAATTGTGTTAAGTTTTCTTGATATTTTAGATTAAACTCGTACAATTTCGCCATAACCACGCCACATGAATATTTTTATACACGTAATCGATCGATATTGATGAGAGCTGTGTACTCAAACTCAAACGGGCGTCGTAGCTTCTCCTAGTCAAAAGTTATACTACGCGGAAGTTATGAGACGCGGCGAAACGAACTCAAAATTGCGGTGGCCCTCCCCCCCCCCCTTCCCTCCGTTGGAAGCGAAGCTTCGCAGTCCTCACTCAACGTAACATATTCTTTAATCCTTTGGCAATCGAGTAGTGTAATTGCATTTTGAACGTAGACGATAGATTTGGAGCTGCAATGCCAAACTGTATCCCCCGATTTTATCATCGGATTTTCTGGATTGCCTCCCACTACTGTTGCAAATCTAAAGACATTTTCACTTCAAAATATTTATTCCCAATACTTGGACAAAATATATTGATTTCGATGAAATATCGTTGATATATCTCGACGATTTTTATCGCTGATATAATATCGTCATTTCGATATATCGATATTTTTTTTTTCAAAACTCCTATCTGCGAAGATGCAGCAAGAGTGCTGCTGGCGGACTAATCCTACCTATCTACCTACCTCTTCAGTAGAATGATTCATATGAGTTTGGCATAAAGGATTCAGGAGTAGGAACCAGGCGTCGGTCGGCCAACACGGTGTGGCGTCACCCAACCGCTATCTTGGATTCAGGTGACCTTGGCCCCATTCCTGTGACTTTGAATGACCTTGAACTCAAGAAAACCGAAAAAACTCTAAAAAATTGATAAAGATTTCTAAAAAAAAAAACTGAAAAAAATAATAAAAATTATTTTTAAAAATTAACTCTTTGAGGACGGCACACATTTACCTATAACGAAGACAAGTGGGAAGTAATCTGCCTATATACTCCGCTACAGTAATGCCAGTTGTGTTGGTCTCTATTATTTCACTTACCATTGTCCTAACGATCCTGGCTACACAGGACACGCCTACGTTTATTATTGGCTGACCGTCGGCCAATGAAGCCGTACGTTGACTGTGTACCAATCAACGTGTCGCGACAGATGTAACCGATCATACAGTCCGTCGTATTCATTTCAGAAATTACCAAATCAGAAAACTTTAATACTTACGCACTGAAATGTTGACTGATGCAATTTTTTACTTAAGTTCCGATGAACTCCTGCGAAGCAGTAAAACTTCAAACGTGCGAGTTTTGTCTTCGACAGAAAACGAATTTCCACATAAACGTAGATCCGAGCACATAGGCGCATACTCCTCTAAGGGTTGACGATGTTAACACATTTTCAGCAGTCTTCGTAAAGAATGTTGCAGCGCATAAAAAGAAAATATATATTTCTACGATGGATGATATACGACTTCTCAATTGCTTCGTCTGCATGTTTCCAAATTAGCTGGGGCATATTATCTCGCGATCGTCGAAAATAGCCGGGGATATCCCTGACGTCGCAAGGCGGAGCTAACTACATTCTTACAAACGATCCTCGGGCACGCGACGCTCACTGTGCTGTGCCGCTCCGCAGGGTTGCCAGATTGTTTTTGTTGAAGTCGCCTAAATGTCCAACTTTTCGTCGCTCAAATGTCACCAAATCTGATTACACTTTATATCAAATGCATTTTTCAAATACAAATTTTTCATGTAATATTTTATATGTATGAAACACCAATTGTTAAAAAATGTAATAATGTTAAAGCGAGACACCTGCAAAATTCGCGTTATTATTTGAGGACATGTTAAACTTAAAACACCTTTACTTTGCAATACGTGTGTCATTGGGCAATTCTTTATTTGACACGCCCACGGTAACTCTGAGCCAATAAATTAACACTTCACAATTGTGTTCCCCCAATCAAGTACAGTTCACTCAGAAAAGGCGTGACTTAACATTTATGCAGCATCCAATGGGGAAATGACGCCGGCTCGAGTATATATAGTACTATGAATTTTAGCGTGATGTAAAAAAAATTACGCGAATTTTACAGGTCCGTAGTTATAGTCCTACAATATATATATATATATATATATATATATATATATATATATATATATATATATATATATATATATATATATACGCGCACACACACGCACACACACACACACACACACACACACATATATATATATATATATATATATATATATATATATATATATATATATATATATATATATATATATATATATATATATATATATATATATATATATATATATATATTGGGACCTGAAAAATTGGCGAATTCAGTGACCTGCAGGATAGATTCTACAGTCTTGCGTACAGATTTGTTGATGTCAACTGTGCCTTGGTTGCCTGTTGTCACACTGGAAGGCGACGATTGGGCCAGCGTTCTCCAGGAGGTTTCAAACACCGTGTGGACCAATTGCTAATGTTATATAAACACACATGTTTTGAATTCTAACTTGTCCCAAAATGAATCCGCGAATTCTTCAGGTCTCTTCAGCAAGTAACAGGCGCCTTAACAAGGGACCCTCTTCCATTGTATCCACAGTGGTTGCCGTTTAAAAAAAAACTGATCCTACTTATGAGAATTAATTATCTTGTCCACAATAAAAAATACAAAAATACTAAGTAAATAATTCCAAGTAGCCCAAATATCGCAAATGCATTACAAAAATCGACCAGATTGCGATAGTCGCACATTTTGCCTTGAAGTAGCCCAAAAGGTGACAAATCGCCCAATTTGGCAACCCTGTGCCAGCGGTAACATCTTCCAGTCCGCCGCCGCCGTCACGACACAAGTGGCGCCGCTCCGTGGCTGGTTGGCGCAACTAACACCCCGCGCCCCACCAACTGTTTTCCCCCAAGGGGAGGCCTTGTCCGTGGGCGTGCGTGATAAAATGACGAATCCTGTCCGCCATGTTGTGACGCCCGAAACTTTGGAAACCTAACCTGTAAAACTTAAAATGAAACTCTTGAACCAGGGCGTGTTGATATTTAACCTGGACGTTTAGCTTCTATAGTTGTTTGTTTGTTTAAAAACTTCTACATTTTACTTGCATTTAATACAAAAACCGGCCTCAACATTTTCAATGTTTTGGATGCCACACTATGCCGCTTCAACGGCGTCATAGCTTGACATAAATTGTTATTCCTAACTTCATGGTGTCTCCCTGCCTGGCGACATCGTTGCAAACTCAGTGGATATTCCACCAGATTTAGTGGATTTTAATTAGTACCCAGTGGGGCAAAATTGTTACCTAGTGGTCAGTAGATAATTTAATGTGAAGCAAAAAAAAAATTCTGTGAAATGTGGTCAGCAATTTTCTAAAACGACTTTATCTAAGTATTTGGGGTCTTATTCTTGAATTAAAAATATAAGCCCCCTATAACTTTTATGGTGACGTAGTAAATATTTATAGTTCTGTAACGACTATTCATGAATTGGTGGCATTATATCATTACGAGTAGGCGTATTTTTTATATTGCCGCTCCTGTTTGTATTTCGTATTAACTTTGTCACAACTGCTATCACATGCACATTTATGTTAACTTGCATGTGTTTAAGAATAATATTAGTTTAAAAAACATAAACTGTTATTTTAAGTTGATTATAGTTGGTAGTCCTACGCGGTGGATATATCTTCGTTATCTAGTGGATTTTAACTATTGGCCTACTCTTTCTAAATGTTGGCAACACTGCTTTGCGAGGCAGTAATGTTTCCACAGCAGTTTTCGATCTGCATCTCGCATGCCGTGCCTGCACCATGTTGTCGCCGCCATCACTTACGTATAATCTAGTCTAGGCTAAATTACAAGGTTCATAGATTATGCCCCAGTCGAAAAAAAAAATGATAGGCCATGACGTGCGCGCCTTTGACTAACCCGGGCCCATTAAACTTCGTAAATTCAGATTAGGATCTTCATGAGGAGGGGCGACTTTATTCACAACAACAGGTTAGAAAATTTTTCGCTGCGCTTGATCACCTGTGTTTATCCCCCTCCCCCCCCCAAAACTACGTTTCTATCGAGTTTTTTTTTTTTCGCAGTGGGAAATGCTGTGACTTAACCCTCTACCCCACACCTCCCTCCCACTTTCCCTTGTCGCTCACACAATCACGTCACGTAAAGTGCGTTTCTATCTCGTGTTCGGAATCTCGGGCACGGAGCATGAAACTCCCCCCTCCCCCCACGACGGACCGTCATTCGGCGCGCTAGTGTGTGCGTCATTACACTCACTGGATTATCCGACGTCTCCTTGTCAAGGGGGGAGGGGGGGCGAAGACTAGGCGTGACTCAAGATGGCTATCGCCTGTGGAAACGGCAGTTGTAAAGTAGATCGCGGGCTGCCACCGCCGTTGATTGAACTCGACGAGCCAATGAGAGTGGAGGGAGGTGGAAATGGTGCAGTGCCGGAATGCAAGGGCGAGGGAAACGGGAGATCCCCGAGGAAACCCGCTGACCAGTGGCAATCGTCCGGTACCGATTCCCACGCGCGAAAATCCGGTAGCGACCGCGACGGAAGCCGAACCCCATTTCGCCTTGGTGGGAGGCGAGCGCGCTAGCCGCTGTGACATACGCTACCCCACGCACCGGAACTGCAGCGCGACGTGATAGGCTATCTACAGCAGTCTACTTTAAATTGTATTTCCTCACAGGCTCCACTGTTTTCGTCTGGCTTCTTCCGGAGGCCACGTGATAGAAATCAGTGTTTTGATAGAATTATTTAACTACGGTAAATGCTTGCACCTATTTTGGCTTCAAAGTTCTTTAATTTCGATGCTGAAAATAGTTCATCTGCAAGTGGTGCTATGTTGTGTAATTTCCTTTACTATAGGCTGTTCACGGTAAAGTGAGCTACTTTTTAATGTAATCATTGCAATATTACTATTAAACACAGTGTATACATTTCACCACTTTCAAAAGTTAACGCCTGTGACTGCAATAACATATATTTATTAGGGGTTAATGCCTCTTTGGGAGGGCCTTCAGCCTACACACCACAAGTGACTCACAAAGACATTACATAATTAATCGTGCGGTATCGGTGCAATGGCCAGCCTACGAATTTCAGTATTCACGAGAAGACATATAATGACTAAAATTAATTGATTTTTAAATAACCTCATGTAAAACATATTATTCAACATTTATACACAGAAACCTAGTAAGCATTAATAATAAAGTAGTTTGGAATGCTGAACTGTCCAAATGTTGAAAACAAGAGATTATGGTTTAAGATTTAGTTTCGACTCTCATCTATTTTGCTGATCCAGTGACGAATGTTTTCAAAACTATCTTTTATAGAGGAAGTGTTTTGAGTATTTTTTTTACTGTTGCCTGGTGTCAAAGTTACATTGAAAGTGGAATGTCTGCACTGTTAATCTCTTACGCATATACGCCAACGCGATGCGCAATGACTTAAAGCGAATAAAGTCAGTAGTTTGAGATGGTTCTCCCTGATCCCTAATTTACGAACGTACTCAGATAATACGCCAAGATAGAGCGCATATATTGCTATCGCTGGTAGCTTAGGTTCAGGAAAAGCGGAATGAACAGCGAAACAAATAGGTAAGAAACGGAACAGTTGGTATAGGATGTTCACGGTAAAGTGAGCTCTTTTAAGGCCCAAGTTACTTTTTCTTTTCAGTCATTTTTTATCCTTTAAACACAATTTGAAATAAATATTGCCACGTCAGTAATAAATACAGTGTATACATTCCGCCGCACTCTGAAGTTAACGCCTAAGGCTAAGATAAAAAATATTTATTGACTATTATTCCAGATGAAAGGGCTTTCAAAATTTCTCTCTTTACCGCGAATAGCCAATAGATAAATTTAACACGCAAGTAGACTCCGGACTATCCGGCCTAATGTGGCTGAAGGGCAGGCCGGATAACAAAAAAGCCGGATATGTCGGAGTTCTATAACTACTCACTTCCTGCCCCACCCACACCATTAACAACATACTTTTCATACCAAAACCAGCTCTTATTCATATTTTCTGACCTTTTAGTGCAGGCCAGTACTTTATAAATGTTTGTTATGCACTGTAATGTTCGAAATTTATAACAGAAAAAGGTCCAAAAATAAAAATATTGCACACATTGTAAGATAAATGTTATGTCTTACTTGATTGCTGGAAACATAAAATAATGTACACTCTACAGTATGTGAATAGTATAAATACATTTGAAAATAATCGAAACATTGACGTAAAACGTAGTCCTGATTCTTTAAAAAAAATATTTCAAGTTATTTTACTATTCATTTATAAATTATTACACAAATATGAAAAGTAGGCCTAAGATAAAAGAGTTTTTTAAAAAGTCTTTGATAGATGACTGCTTCTCCCTGTTAGCCCTCTTCCACGATGCAATGTCCCTCCACTTACGCAAGCAGATGATATCAGCTGACATCACTTCCTCCTGCTGGCTAATGTATTGCAGCGTTGCCTCAATCGTCTTGAACCCTTCCGAATGTGGGATGAGATCTTTCCGGTCATCCAAGGATGCCTCCTCTTCTTCTTCTTGTATTTCTTCTGCCTGTGTCACCATTTCCACAATATCGTTGTCAGTTATTTCATCAACTTCGTCGTTTGCCATCCATTCTCTAATGTCCTCTACACTGACATCGTCGTAGCCTGGTACTTTTTCCAGCAACGAAACAAGTTTATCGTTTTCATATTTCACTTCGGTTTCACACACGGGTTGAAGGTTGAAATGTCCATCTTCATGGTCCAAAAGAACTTTCCAAGACCTTACAAGTGATATGTTTGGAATCTCTTTCCATGCCTCGGCCACCCACCTTACGACTTCTAGCATGTCAATCTTTTTCAGAGTGGTTAAGTAGTCTTCATTATTATCAACCGCCTATATCAACGAACTGAGAAGACGCCGGCGATACTTTTTCTTTAACATTTCAATAACACCCTGGTCCATCTGCTGACAAACAGCCGTCACATTGCTTGATAAAAATAAAGATTTGATGTCTCCATCTGCGAGTTCGTCAATGGCCGGATGCGAAGGTGCGTTGTCAAGAATTAGAACAGCCTTTCTCGGCAAATTGTTGTCTTTCAAATGTTTTTCTACAGCCGGTAGGAATTCATTTTGGAACCACGTTTTAAAGATTTCTGAATTCATCCATGCTTTCTTTTGATGTGTGTAATATAGGCGTAGTGATTCCTGATAGCCCAGTTGTTTAAAAGCTCTAGGTTTCTTTGATTTTGCTATTAAAGTCAACCTCAGCTTGTGGTTGCCAGTCATTACTGCAAGCCAAGATAGTGACTCGTCCCTTGCTTTTCTTGTAGCTTGGTGCAGCGGCTTCGTTTTTTGATGCAAGAGTTTTTGTATAGAGCATCTTATAATTTAAACAGGTCTCACCGCAGTTATACAAATGCTCCCCAGAAATTCCCTCCTTTTCAATAAGTTTAAAATGATAGTCTTTGAACAACGGCGCAGCCTCTTCATCAGCAGATAAAGCCTCCTCACCTATGGTAATCTGGCGGATACCGAATCGTTTTTTTTTCCAACAATCTAACCATCCATCACCGGCGGCAAATTCTGAATCCTCTCCTTCTATTTGTCACATAAATTGCAATGCTTTTCCCTGCAATATCGGCCCAGTCACAGGCAAGCCTTTTGCTCTAAAGTGTTAATGCCACCAAAATAAAGCTTCTTTAATTTCTTTACACTTACCTTTCGGAATGGGTTCCCTTACTTTCATGCCACTTCCACTGACTTGGGCGGCACACCACTTTTCAATTTCTGCACGACTTTTCTTCCAGTCACCAACTGTACTTTTCCCAACTCCTAACTCCGAAGCAATAGTTTGTGCAGTTACCCCAGAGTCTAGTCTCTTTATAGCGCGTAGTTTCTACTCCATAGTCACTACAGCCTTTTTTCCTTTATCACCCATTTCCTGATCTTCAGTAATAAAAAAAAAACACCGAAGCCCACAAAATCAATTTACGAAGGTAACCAGGAACAGAGACAAACGTATTCCGCGCTTGTTGACACCGATACACAACTGACGGAACAAAGAGCAGGCAACAAGCAGGGCGTGGGAAAATCCGCGCTTTTCATGTCGCAGCTTGTGTTTTGTACACGGCACGTAGGAGGACCGTACCAGACTCCAGCTGGCAATGTCCTGGCAAAGTTGCGATTTATGAATACGTGAAATGTCGAGTAGATCGTTCATAAAATATTATACCTCATTTTATTACAGAGAATTAATTTTTTGGAACTAGGCCGGATAGTACGGAGACCGGATAGTCGCGAGCCGGATAGGTTACTCGAGAGTCTACTATATGTTTGAATAAAATATGCATCCTGCTTGCAAAAATAAATATATTATTCAAGGAAATGCCAGACGTCTCGGCTTCTTAACATGCTCTACCAATGGTTATACTTAGTAAAATATAGCCATATGTGGAATTATTTAGTACTTTTGGTGCCGTTTTATCACATGAGCTATGTCGTGTAAATCTGTTCATCTTTGGTAATGTTAAGTTGCATTAGGTTATTGCTGATGTTACTTCGTATTATTTTAGATATGTTATATTTTTTCTTCATTAAGTGTTAAATTTGTTCAAGTTTGTTTGTGTTCTGTTATTTTCGGATACATGGTTTCATTCAGTCGTGTTTAGTAACAATCTGTCAGTTTCGGTCATGTCTGTTAATGTTTGTCTTATTTGGTCATGTCTAAGTAGTGGCACATCGCAAAAATATTTTGTGACAACGTAGTTTTCCAATCACTATAGTGTATTGATATATTTGTGATAGAATGATATATACATGTCTTAGATATATGCAAGTGAATCGCAAACATATAGTATACAATAAGCAAAAAGTGAATGAGGGAAGTAGCTTAATGCACAAAAGACAGCCAGTAGCAAAAATAGATCTTCAGATACAAATATTGTACATTTAAACCTAACAAATAATCAAAATCCTCCACGATAAATCACTGTTTACAGTCATGTCCAATCATCTTTAGTAACATAGATCACTACTATTCACTATTAGTCATTTTTAGTTGCATTTAGTACAGTTGATCGGATTTAGTTAGGTTTGTTCACATTTGGTCGTGGTTGGCCATGTTTGATAATTTTCAGTAATGTTAAATCACATGTTTACCGTTTAGACATTTTTGGAGGTGTTTTGTCATGATTGGTCATATCTGGATAAATTTAGTTAAATTAGGTTATTGGCTGGTAAAATTGTTGTTCGCTTATAGGCCCTATTTGTTCAAATTTGATAACACTAGTTCATAGCTGAAAATCTGTTATGCTTGGTTAAAGTTCATTATAAATGTGGTTAAACATATTTACACTTGTTTGCATTTAGCCATTAGGTTACATTATGCCGGGCCAAAATCATTTCAACCCCTGACAGCCTCCACTTGTCCCACATTGCAGAAACAGTTGTATTCCAGCCACCTTCTAACTCTTAACTAATCGGGTCACAAACACCTACTGTATAGTTAAATGACTTCTCTTGACGTAAAAAACCACTACAAGATATCGAGATGTCCAGTTTAACAGCTAACATGCCTTAGCTATATTATTATTCGCAACTGCAAACAAAGCTGTATGTTTGCATGCACTGTATTAGAAAACAGATTAGCGCACTTCACATTACAAATATAATAAGTGTATTTCCTGTATGCATATACGTGTACCATAGTTTCATAAGAAAGTATGTATTGGTGAATTTTGTACTTCATTACTATGTGATATATCCGAAAGCACAGGATGCAAAACCCACAAATAAACATAATTAATGGGGGGAATTAAAAGAAATAAGTTTCAATATTATTATTTAATTGGCCATGTAAGGCTGCCGCCAACTGGTGAACAGACCTTCAGTAAAAAGTATTTTATTCAAACACTTGAGTAAATTTCTGAGTGATATCTGCTTTACGGATTTCATCTAGGAACTGTTCAGATCTGAATGTAAATTCCATTTTTCTCTTTCCAGCTCTAGTGCGTACTTACGAAAAGTTATAATGGTTAAAATTGGCTTCTGACTATAATGCTTTAGGTAAAACATTATAGCACACTATATTTGGAGTGGCAATAAAATAATTTCAGTTGAACGTTTCGTAGAGACGAGTTCGCGACGGAAGGATTGCATGTCAGTTTAGCATCTTGCATGTGGGGTTAAGTATGCCGGTTGGGGAGGGGTAGATCGCACAGAGGGGCGGACAGCAGAAATGCCCCACCCAAAGTGAAACGAAGAAGCGTTAATATTAATGGAAATGTAATTATTGGTGGCTCATATGTACATTCCCATAGCTATCAGTTGACCTAAGCTTATTTTTCCAATGAAATCTCAATACCAGTTTTCCAGGAAGCACGAGGTAGTGAAAAGATTGGATGTAAAATCGAGTGTCTTTCCTCTTTTGAAGAGTAAATCCTGCTATAGGCTGTGCACTATAAAGTGAGCACTTATGAAATGAACCTTAGAAAAAAAGTCACTGCCCCTGAAAGCATATACTTAAATGGGCGCACTGAGTAACGTTTGCCCAGTAAAGTTGGTAACGACGGAGGGAAAATAGTTCCATATCTAAACGCCGAATAGAAAGTGTTAGGTAACCATTCGCGATAACTTAGATTGTTTCTTTAGCTTTCTGGATTTTTTTAAATGCATCGAAGTGTGAAAATGAGCAGATTTGTACAATATTTACTTTCATAAAAATTTCGCAGTTCTACTTTATCGACGCATGAATAAAGTGATGAGGCCCAAGGCAATGTTGATTTTACATAAGGCGGAATAATACACAAAGTCCATACAAGTAGATCTTAAGTAAGGCTTCCAAAAGTGCTCACTTTACCGTGAACAGTCTTTAAAGACTGTTCACGGTAAAGTGAGCACTTATGAAATGAACGTTTCGAAAAATGTCGCCGCCCCGTACTGTACGTACAGTAGTTGAACGAAGACACTGATTGACCTGCGCTCAGTAAAGTTGGTAACGACGGAAGTCAAGTACTATGCAGTTCGATGTCTGAACGTTGAGTTAAAAGTGTTTTGTCAACATTTGTGAATTATAAAGTTATTTATTTTGCTTGATGATTTTTTTTAGTACATTTAAGTGTATAAATTAACAAATTTGCAAAGTATTGTGCCGTTTTATTTCGTTCGCACACGTTGTTTCATACTAATTACGTTGTTTGGTAAATTTAATTATTTCCTTTTAAAGCACAGCTTTTCGTTCCTTGTTTCCACTGCCATCTGTCAGGCAAAGTTTGAATTCATTTAAACTTATTTGGTGTCTCCAATAAGACAGTCGCCATTAAATAGTTAAAATGTCAAAATGAAAAATAATATTAAAGGACAGGTTTCTTTTAAGTAAAATATGTGACAGAAAATTCTGTAAGTTGTAAAACAAAATATTATCTTTTGTTATTTTAATGTTGTAAACATAAGTATAACTTTTCACTTGGCACTTTCTTTTGCACACATTGTCGTAATTAATCATAACGATAATATTTCAAGTCCAGTTACTTCATCTACAACACATATTTTTTTAATTAACTAATAATATTGCTTATGAAATTATTTGTGATGTCCTGTTCTTTGCGCTGCACGGAAATCGTCCTGTAGTTCTCTGCAACGTTGTAAGTGGTAGGCACATACAAAGTAATTTTTGCTGTTTATGAATGTTTCGCTAAGGCGATTTTCAACATTTGATGACTCCATCGTTTTCGTCCTTCTTGGAGGTATTCTCAGCCATGTTACATCTCAAACTTACTGCTGTTTTGGTATTTTGTGTTTTTCGACTATCTAATGGTTTTAAAATTGGGAATCACCGCCTTCGGTGAGTAATACTAAGTATCGTATAATTGTTTATGTTTGAGTGTATAACCTAATTCCCGTATTTTACATCATATTTGTTCGAATTCTTAAAGTGCGGTACACGAGTTGAGGTGAATGCGGTTCTCGAGTTGATGGATATTCGGGTTGCTAGCCGTGGAACTTCTGAAGATGGAATTCTGATCGGGTGTAACCGCATCACCCGAGGCAACGCGCTCTGTTGAGTTTGACTCGGCTTTTCTGCCAGTTTCGCCAGTGAACCAGCGAAACCCAACGACCAGATATGATTTTGGTATAGATTAATAACTCTTACATGTGCATGCTGCTACGTTCGGATTTTAAAGGTAGTTCAAAATCTTAAAATAGCATTTAAAAAAATCTATTCTCATGCAATGCACTGATTATGAAAGTACTTTATAAAATTTTAATTTCTGAGAAAAAAAAATCATTGGAGTATTGTATTCAAAGATATTCAGACGGTTATTGTATTCACATCACTATACTTTCCGAAAGAGATCATATGTGTACTAAGCTGAGAATGTTATTTTTTAAAGGTATTTAAAAATAAATTTACCTCGACCGAGACTCTTCTTAATTATTGTTATTATTTATTTAATTGTTATACCCTGTTGTAATCAGTTTGTGAGCTATTGCATACAAAGTTATTGTGATGAACCCAGGAATTATTTGGTTTCATTTCATCAAATTGCCTTTCCTTAATTTTTTATTTTATTTAAAAAAAACACACACATAGGTAACCATGGATTCACGCCTAGGGTCTAACCCTGCCGGCGGCGGTTGGGCTGTGGATGTGCTAGTCCTAGGTGAGAATTAATTTTATTACTTGGGGTCCCTGTTCACCCCCAGTTGCCCCGTTAGGGGGGGGGGGGAGATCAGTATTTAATTTTCTAATAATTTCGAAGTTTCACTTGACCGACGCACGAATAAAGTGATCATGCCCATGGCAATGTTAATTTTACATATGGCGGAAGAATACACAGTGTTCATAAAAGTAGATCGTAAGTAGGGCTTTCAAAGGTGTTCATTATACCGAAAACGACCAATATACTTCCAACAGTGACAAGTAGGTGCTGTGAGAATTTCTGTAGATCAAGCACAGGAGAAACTGTAGCGCCACGAAGAATAAAAATAAATTAAGAGTGTAAACTACTTATGATTTGGAAAAACAGCATTGCTTGATATGTTCAGGTTGCAGAACCTACACTGCACTGATTGCAGTATGTACTAAAGTTGACTAATGCGTCTGTGTGCATTTATTTATTTAGTTAAACAACATGTACTACATTTTATTGCAAACCACTTTCTATAAGTATTTCTATATTTTTGCCAGTCTTCTTTGATCATGTCTGCTCCCTTTTCACCAATCATTATAGCAAGAGCATTAGTATGTCCACTGATTGGAAACGGCACGATGGAAGCATCGATCACTCTCAGGGTAGCAATGTTATGCACTCGCAAGCGAGAGTCGACTACAGATGATGGATCAGACCGAGGACCCATCTTGCACGTGGACACAGGATGAAATAAAGTTGTGGATGAGACTCGTATGATACATCGCCAGTATTATTCTGTCGTCGCTTTAAGATGTTTGCAGCCTGGAATTGAGCTTTTATCTAGTTGGTTGCTAAGCTCCTTCATTGCTGGCATCTGCATTAGCTGCAAGGCAATATGAATACCCCGCAACAATACTTATACATTAGCCTCATCTTGTAGGAAGTTGGGTTGAATAAGTGGGGGTTGTGTGGTACACTACTATTTACCTTAACAACACCCTTGCTCTTTGGCTTCAGAACAATTTGAGTTACTACTATTTACCTTAACAAAACCATTGCTCTTTGGCTACAGAACAATTTGAGTTACTACTATTTTGTCGTAATAACACGAAAGTACACGTCCCTCAGTTGACCATGGAACAAACAGAAGTTCAAGGCCGTTCACGATAAAGTGAGCAATTTTTAAAGCCCTGCTAAAGTTCTACTTTCTTGCCCATTATGTATCCTTCCACCACATGTAAACAAATATTGTCATGTGACTGCCATGTGATTGCCACATGTTAATAAACTCAATATTTACATTTCAGGATTACTAAATGTAACATGTATATTATATATAAAGCATGTAACATTTATATGATGTATATAACACATTATATATGTATGCACATATATAATGTAAAATATACAATATATATAAATTACGTATCATATATAATCGTTTGATTCATGTCAAAGCTCCGATAGACAAAAACTTTACACGGCAAACAATTGAAAAGTAACTCCCTAGCGATGAAGTCATGGAAACCGTGAAAAAGCAAACATTAAACTTGGGTGGTGAACAAGGACCAACATGACACGTTAAAAAAGGACACACATTAGTTAAGCTGAAAAATAATTTGGAAGGGCAGCCAAATACAGATTTTGAAATAATCTAGCACTACTGCACACCCAAGGTACAACATCACTTGTCACACAAATTGCCAAACATTTAAAAACTGTACCGCAAACTTAACGTTTCCCATGCCTCGCCGTTTTCTAAGTGCCCCATCGCTCTGTAGCATGACTAGTAAAACATAAGCTCTAAAACATGGTAGCTGTGTTCGGCTTCAGCTGACAGAAGTTAAGTGCAACTAAGCCACCAGGAAAAAACATACATCCTGCAGGTATAAGGTAGCGGCGTAATGTAGCAGACGTCTGAAGCACATAAAGTAGACATAGCGAGGCCGTGGAAGTCCTTAAATAAAATACGACAAATAAAAAAAAAGATGCACGAAGGGGAAAGGAAGAAGGCGGGGAGGCAGAACAGCGATAAAAGACGAGGGGATCTGAAGCGAGCAAAGAGTACACCACTGCACAGAAATAGATGGTGCTAATAACTTAACGTGACGGCGCTAACGTGGCAGCATATAAAAATATGTAATATATAAAAAAGTAAAATATATAAAATATGTGCATGTATATGTACATTTTAAGGATAGTTTTATATGCACTTTTATAAATGGAGATAAATATATTTCAACATAGGCCTATTACATATATGTAAAATAAGAATAATTTACACTAAAAATATAAATCAACAAATGCATTTGTGTATATGTACATTTTTTTTGACACCGTTACTCTGTGTTCGTACCCTTCTGAGAGCCTCCAAAAAAGAACTGAACATTTATACTTTGAATTGAAGTGGTAACAGAAGGGTATACCAGGCTTGTAACTGGCACCACCTTCATTTGTACAAAATAATTCTAAAAATAATGTATATTATTTATAGCTAAGTGAAATGCCGATCCGGTGATGGCCACATTTCCGGTGTCTCTTGTGGTCCAAATGGGCGCGACATTTCCTTTTTGTCAAACCCACACAGACCTCAAGAAACCAATTTTACAAGGGAAAGTGCATGGACTCCCATAATTGTTGTCGTTCCTTCATTGCAATGACTGCAGCAAAACTGAAAACTTAAATGAGAAAAGTATGTAAAGAAAATTACTATGATTACGAAAAATGGTTCATGCGTGCACACACAAAGCTGAAAGAAATGTCTTATTATTAATGTAAAACCAATACATATTCACAAATAACAACAAAATGATAATGTAAAGGACAAATTATAAAAGTAATACTTACACGCAAGTTACTTTTATCTAGTGTACGACCGATACACACAACAAAATTACATATTAATATACAATTTAATTTCTAAGATGTAAAACTAATCATGACACTTATATTAACAAGATTCCAAACATACTAACATGTTACAAATGACATATATGTTAACAAGCAACTCAATATACATGACTTATCGTACCATGCAACATACATTGAACAGTTAGAACAAATTTTGTAAAAACTCTTATATATAGTAAAAAAAATATCATTAATATTTGTTTATACTAGACAAACAACATGACAAATACATAAACACATGTGGACTCCAATAACAAATAGTACCCACCCATAACAGATATGTGTATACCACAAACAAGCAGCTGCAAAATGCAAATACCTTTACCTGGTCATACAAACCTTACACCACTGACCATCCAGCACCTACTGTGCAGTAGAACAGCCTGGCACCTCTGTCAGTGGCGCTGTCAATACTTCATCACCACCGCCAAGATCATCTTCGTCAGTGGTGTCCAAATCCAGATCCAAGGAGATGATGAATGGAGGTATGTCAGTGGCTTCGTGCAATTCCTTCTCCCAGTCCTCTGCAATCAGCTTCTTCACGTGGTCGACACACTTTGCCCATCTGAAGGAAAGTTTGTGCAAGGTACACTTCAAAGCTGTGTGTTTAACATATGACACCAGAAACAATCATATTTTCAGGCTTAAAAAAACTCTAAGCAATAATGCAAATCATTAAAAATAAACAACCAGACCATGCATATATGCTAAGAAGCATTAAAGTTTTTCATAATTTGTGGTATTTCAGTTAGAGACTCGCAAGTAAGTCTAAGAGTGAATTGTTAAGATATATATGAGAAGAATTAATATGGAATAAAAAATAAAAATAATGGAAAAATAACTATAAGTAAAGATAAGAAACATGGTAAAAACACAAATCTATCGTACAAAGTCAGACCACAGCTTGAAGAATGTCTGATATGCAGAAATTGCAACCCACTACTTAATATGTAAATATACTGAAGCAATTTACACATAGAGAAATGAAATATAACACACAATAAATACAAATAAAAGAACACACACGTAAGGACACACAATTTACACTGTTAACTAGCCATTATATACCAACACCTTGATGTACAGCTACGACACATAAAAAAATTGGATGTTTCAAACTACTGCAGGAACATAAGGAAATCACATGGTAAGGACCACTACACAGAACCTACAGGCACAGAAGAGGATGACACTAAACACACATGACACACAGGTATACCTCTCTGGGGTCACTAATTGGAGAGCTTCACACTCCGCAGCTACATCATCAAACTTTCTGTCCCGGCCCATGTGACTATTGTAGTGCTGCTTGCACTGGGCCCAGACAAGTTCAATTACATTGTAATGGCAATGGTATGGAGAAACCCGCAGTACCTCATGCCCGTGCTGATGAGCCATGTCATCAATCACATACCTGACATATTTTTTTTAACACGTGATACAATGTCATAAAAAAAAGCTCTGTTAATGAATGTTATTATGTTAAGAAGCAACCGAATGGAAGCTTTACTATACATAATGTAATGTATGGCCGCGAAGAAAAACATACCGCACTGGAGGCAAATTCCCTTTTGCGACACCCAGCAATTCACCTTTCACTGCATGCGCAACAAACGGAATGTTGTGCTGCTTCAACCACGCGGCGACGTCGCCTTTCCTCCAGCTTCTGTTGGGAAATTTCTTCAAGATGAAAGTATATAAAATAATCCATTCAGAAAATAATTCAAATTGCAATAACTTTGTTGAGTATGTCACTAGCTGAACAAATAGTTTGCCTTGCTTAAATGCAACTGTGGAAAAAAAAAAACATATATTTGTGCCGAACCACATATCTGTGTGCTGTGATACGATGCGTTGCCCATTAGGATAATGCTGGGCTCCGGCAGGCTCTCCAAGAGCTGCTTCATCAACTTCTGGAAACTTTCCCCATTCATTTTGCAGTGGTAGTCGCCCTTCTTCTGCCCTGAAACAAACAGCAACTCGACTTCCGGCACGAAGCCATTACGCCCTCCAGCATGAACAACAATGAACCGCTTACCTTGGTCCACACAGTGTCTCTTTACTGTGTGGACTGTTTCGTCCTGCCAGCTCTTCTTAACAGTTCCTAAATATAACAAAGCTGCGATTTATTGTTGTAGGTATACATACAACATTATGATATTTAAATATGTAAGTCACAGCAAACCTTTTGCAAAAATCCACGTTTCATCAATGAATATGAAGTTTGCGCCATTCGCCTTAGTGTCCATGTACTTCCTAAAAAAAAAAATAGCACGTTGGATGACGATGTATTCCTTCTCGAGCATGGTCAGTCGCCCGTTCACAGTCGTCCACTCGAAGCCGATGTTCTTCAGGAGGTGGTAGAGTTTGGTTCTTCCACCGTAGAACTCAATCCTGCTGTCTCTCACCTCCTTCAGCAGCGTCGCCAAAGTGATGTGATGTCCTTGCGAGGTCAATTGCAAAATTATCATGAAAATTTTGTCATAAAGGTAGCACGTGCCTTCGTCGACAAATGTTTTTATATTACACGAAATGTTAACGACTGGCAATTTACAAATAACAAAGACACTTCTCTTCTGCTCGACAATGTTATTTCTAACTGGGCTACTTAAAATACTAATACTATTTATATTACAACCTTTGCGTGGAATATGAAAATATAAGTCGACACAGTGAGAATAATTTTATAATGTGAATGCATTATTGTCGCAGGCAAGAACAGAAACTAACTGAATAATAATTAGTGGTGTTTTAATATTGATATATACAGTTTTGGTAATGTATGCTTGTCATGCACTTACTCTCACCCATAGTAGCTCCCAACATGTATTGATTACACACATTGCGTACAAGACAATATCATATTGGTGTTGTGTTTTTAACAATTTTATTTTCAGTAATCATACCTTTTAACATGTGTGAAGTTGTTAAGTTTAATAAGCATATTTTCGTGGTTGATATTGTAGCAGATTCTGTAAACGCTGTGTGTGGTTCAGTGCTTGTGGTTGCAGTGCTTTTTGCTAATGTACTGCAAACTGTTTGCAGGTGTTTCCAATATCATGTTTCGGCGGTCTGGAGTCGGTAACAAAATTGGTTTACCATAGATGAAATGCTTTGTAAATGCAAAAGTTTCATTGTGAACGCCACAATTTGCTAGCAGTCAAATTAACTGGTACACACAACACTATGCCACAACACAGTGCCGTTCTATCACGTGTCGAAATGGTATACTTTTCAATGTGATTGCATGAAAATGTTAAATGTTATACAGAATTAAAGGCCATTCACGTTAAAGTGAACACTCTAGAAATCAACCTTTGTAAAAAAACCACCACCTGCAACTGCGTATGTATAACAATGTGTGTCACCGCACAAGCTGCGGATGAACACACCCAGTTATGTTGGCAGTGAAATGTGAAAAGTAGTTCTACGAAATAACGTGGTATTGCAAGTGTAATGTTTAAATTTATGGCTACTTAAGTTGTTTGAAGTTTATTTTATACTGTTTAAAGTAATTGTTGGCGTAAAGATAATGTATTTACTGTAACTCATAATTACATTGTGTCACGTGATCGGCGCAACGGTCAAAATCAACGGCCCGTTGTTGTGGTTCCTTCATGCTTGTTGCTTGGCTTTGTTTGTGAGTGGTCGCGAGGCAAGCTACAAATTTGCATACTGGAAGTTGTTGTGTTCTAATATTACTCATTTATTTTTCAGCTTATCTGCAATCAGCACTGGTTTATTATAGGTCGTATAGTGTTTAATTGGGTTTTAGTGATTTTGTGTAAAGTTATGAATTCCAGCAAACTACGTACAAATTTATTCTTTAATTCGTCGAGGAGAGATGAAGCCGTGCAAGGTGATCGAACGAGTTGCAGAAATGATGAAAATTTCAACTGCTACTGTCTGGAGGTAAATGTAAATGTGTTTTTACGACGTGTTTTCACCGCTTATCCCCAGTACGTTATTGAAGTAAATCACTGGAAAAGGACAAGTATAAATCGACAGTTACAAAGTGACATTATAAACAAAAAGTTAAATATAAATTATAAAGTATATGAACAACAGCAGAAACGCGACATTGATATATTCATGTGAGTTTGCGAAGTACATGTTATATCCTAAGATTGACAAATAATATTAAAACTTATCTGTACCTATCTACCTACGCCATCTGTTTGACCTTTCTTTCATATAAACATATAAACTATAAAATCTTGAAGCTGGATTTGTTAACTATAGACCTATAGCTGTGCTTGTTGCCGACATTCTTTCGTGATGCAAGTGTAGGCCTAATTGTTTTATTTGGTAATGCTTGCCGTAATAAGAATTATAAAGTATTTACAATTAATTGTCAACAGTTAGGCCTATAGAACAATTCCATGTTAAAATTTCGAAATGGATGTTCGACAAGACTACTTGCTACCTTTTGAGAAATATCAACGAAGATAGTATGCGTTATTGAGTAGGCATAATTGTTCGTAATATCTGCCACTTTGGCCGCAAAAATATTGTAGTTATTGAAATTTAATGTAACTTTAAGTTCCGTTTATAGTCTGTTCACGGTAAAATGAGCACTTTTGAAAGCCCTTCTTATGATCTACTTACACGCACGTTGTGTATTCTTCTGTCATGTGTAAAATTAACATTGCCACGGGCCTCATCACTTTATTCATGAGTCGGTAAAGTGGAACAGTGAAATTATTATAAAAAGTAAATATTTACAAATATGCTCATTTTTACACTTCGATGCGTTAAAAAAATAGGAAGAGAAAGAAAAGATTCAAGCTATCACAAATGGTTACCTAACATTTTTTTTCGACGTTAAGACATGGAACTACTTCCCCTTCCAATGTTACCAACTTTACTGGCTGCACGTCATTCAGTGCGCTCGTTAAAATGCATGCAGGTAGGGGCAGTACTTTTTTCTAAGGTTGATTTCAAAACTGCTGACTTTATCGTGAACAGGCTTTATCTTTATATGGATATTTTGCGCGCTCAATACATCGAAACGCGTGAACTGTAAGGTCAAATATTGTTCAGTCGTCACTTGCATCGTCGTCTCTACGTACAAGGCGCTCAACTGGCGTGCAGTTTTCCGTCTGCAACTCACCTGAACGTGACTAAAGCCTGTTCACAATAAAGCGAGTACTTTTTAAATCAACCTTAGGAAAACGTCTCTGCCCCTGCATGCGTATATTTTAACGGGCGCACTGAGTGACTTGCGCGCAGTAAAGTTGGTAACGAAAGATGGAAGTTAGTTCCATATCCTAACGTCAGAAAAAAAAGGTGTTAGGTAACCATTTGTAATAACTTACATTATTTCTTTCAATATCTGTTTTTTTTAATGCATCGAAATGTAAAAATGAGAAGATTTGTAAAATGTTAATTTTTAAAATAATTTCACACTTTCACTTGACCGACGTACGAATAAAGCGATGATGCCCGTGGTAATTTTAATTTTGCATAAGGCGTAAGAATACACAACATGCATACAGTTCGATATCAAGCAGGCCTTTTAAAAGTGCTCATTTTACCGGGAATAGCCTATGCGGTGACCCAATATTTTTATGGCACGCCAATAAAGATAAAAGAACGACTCGTATATAAAAACTCGTAAATTCCTCTATAGAAAAATTTAGATGCTAAAATTAACCCTGAAAATACCCGTTTAAGCTATTTTCACGCCCGCAAAAAATAAATCCTTGGAAGTTGAAATGAGAGCTCGAAACTTGTCTTCGGGCACGAAACAGTCCTTAAATGCTATTTGTGTTTAGACGCCGCGCTGTAAAATATTCAACCGGTTTTTAATTACGTGTTTTTCTACCAAAACTTTGCATCCCACGCCACACGACAGCCAGGGGCCTATTTCGTAAAAAATTACAACTCGAAAGGTGACAGGAAATCGTCAGACAGGTTTACAATCCGACAAATGTGCGTTTCATAAAAGCTGACAAGTTTACAAATTTGTCATGACACATTTGTAGAATTGTATGACAATTTGACAAATAGTTGTTTCACAGAAGTTTTGAGCTGACGGGTGAAAATCAGACAAATGTGTCAAATATTACATTACAGACTGTTTTATGAAATAGAGCCCGGTTGGAACACTCCAGGCTGCTCAAGATTTAAAATGTTCTCCCTGAATTTTGCGGGTATTTTGTGTCTTCGTAGTACGGCATCGGCTATAAATTCATAACTATACAAAATCATTTAACAAATAACATTCATAATTTTTTTTTATTGTAGACTTGAGAATTTTAAATTTAAACTATCGATTCGTACAAATTCAAGTAGGTATTTTAACATAAAGTTGGTTTCATGTGAAGTGTTTATTAAAAACGCATTACTGATATGATATGTTGCAATTTGTTTGAAATCCGATAGATGACTTGACTTATGGCTATTTTCACTTTACATTTTCTCTCCAAAGTTAAATTTGAAATACGAGTGAACCACATGCTAGATTCCCAAGAAAAAAAATATTCTTCACGACGTTCTTAATAATGTGTGAAATTAATTTCAGATCTAACCTAATTTTAATCTGAAATCCTTATAACTCGTTTAATTTTTTGGAAAGGCATTTCCCTCCATTGTAATTCTAAAATCTTAGGGGAAAAATCAGTTTCTTGAACGCCCTTAAATAAAAAATAATTGTGCAATTAGAACATTAAAAGTAATTGCAAACGATTTTGCACTTATTCCACTCCAGAGAATAAAAGCATTCGCTTGGGTTGTTACTAGCAAACTTCGCTTGTTCGGATTAAGCGTGTTTTTGAAATCTTACCTGCCATGTCCTCTCCCTGTCGAAAGGACGCTATCTCAACTCGCGGTATGTAAGACTCAGTGGTTTCAGCTAGCTTCCGTCGAGCGAGAGTACGCTTCTGTCGTCAACTGGCCGGCGGCAATAAACTAGTTGGAATATCTCATTTCGTCCCCAACCACGCTTATATCACTAATCTGCTGCACTCCAGAAAAGTGGGTGTCGTATTGCCGAGCGGTGGCGGAGAAGACCGAATGTTTCCGAAAGCATTTGCCTGGATACCTGCTTATCAAGTTATTACAGATAAGTCTTGTTTCAAACATTTTACGGGCAGTAAGAAAATAGAGCAGTATAATTGACTGTCATTTTCATAAGAATTTGTGTGAGTTATTTTGTTTAATTTCATGCTGGCGTTGTTACAGCCACTCAGCTACTGGACGTCCAAACTGGGATTCATTCGACGCCTTCAGACGTGTATTGCTGCTAATGGGGACGATTTCGAACAGTTAAAGGACAGCCAAGGACGTTTGTGCTACGTTACTGGAATGCATATTGTTGTTATTATTATTATGCACGGCGCTACTTTCTGTAGTACATGAATGTTTATTCCATATCTGCACACTACAATTGGGAATGTGTATCTGATTTAGTTGATACCTATGTGCGCACTTCCACGTCTGTAAATGGGAACGTGACAAGTGTACATAAACGCAGCCACTCTGTAAAACGATAAAAAAAAAAAAAGTAACGAATGATTTAACTGTTCTTAACAGCTAACCTACGGCTGTCCTACGGTATAACCCGCGTCCCATGCGATGTTGCCAGACGCTCAACTTCGACCGCCGATTAGGACGCTATACACAACACTTGGCACAACTTTCACCGTGATAGATGGCCTTAGAATACTTGTTGGTTTCACACCCTGGTATTATTATACAGCTGATTCCAGACTTCCTGTATAGTGAAGAACTGATAGCGGTCGCTGTTATTATAACACGCGATCTATTGGGTGCTAGGTGCCCTAACTTACTAAGTACTTCAGGTTTGGTGAAATTGGAACACGGACGCACGTTGTATACACCCAAGATTTCAAGTCTTAAATTATATTTACAGTGAATATAAATCATATTTGGACAGTAAATACTAGTTCATGTTTATATTTTAATCAGTAGCTATTTCATACATAAAACGAGAGTAAATAGTACTAGATGTTTGTTAATAAAGACTGGTACCATAAATACAACGATAACCTGTTAATGTAGTAAACTCTGCGAACTTCAAATGGGAAATCAATCTTGAACGAAATTCCTTCTCATTGTGCCATTTCAAAGATAACTATTTCAAACAAAAAGTATTCTAAGTGAAATTTCTTAAGAGATGATGCTACGTTAAAATATTTTGCAAATTTTTTTGTTTAATAATTTTTTTTAATAAAATTAAAATACATTTACATATAACAAAAAAAAAAGGATAAATATTTTTTCTTCAAAAACAATTTTATGTAGCAATATTCTCTTAGAAAATGTTGTCATTGTTGTTTTTTGTTTGAAATAGTTGTCTTTAAAATTTGACATAATGAGCAGGAATTTCGTTTAACATTGATTCCCCATTTGAAATTCGTGACTGCCGGCTTGGTAGGCAGGGCCGTTGAGTAAAAAATATCGAAAGCCTACGCATTTGACACGTACAAAAAATTTCGGGACAGTGGATATATATCACTATTCCACAACACTTGAACCGTTGTAATACAGCAGTCTTGCCTTCATCGTAAACGAGAGCGGTTCGCTAGCCAAATGGGACGAAGAAGTTAAGAGTACTTCGTATGAGAAAAAGCAACTTGTTATCTTCAATCATGAGGAAGGTAAAAGCTGCAGAGAAAAAAAAAATTTGAAATACTTCAAATGAAGAAAAGTACAGTGGGAAATGTAATCAAGAGATAGGCCTACAGAAATTACAATCGAATTGATTTAATTCCGCAAACTGGTCGTCCAAGATAATTTGCGGGTCGGAAGAGATGCGGATTGCCAGGAGTGTGAAGAAGAATCTCAAATTAAAGCGCTCTGAAATTATGTGCAGAGGTGCACCCGTTAAAATATATGCAGGTAGGAGCGGTGATTTTTTCTAAGGTTGATTTCAAAAGTGTTCACTTTATCGTGAACAGCCTTCACCTACACTCCCTAACACAGTGGCGGGAGTATCATGGTCTGGTGGTGTGTGGCGGCCACTGTGGTGGGAGAATTAGTGTTTGTTGGAGAGAACACGAACAAAACAACATACTTGGACCTTCTGAAGAAACACCTCCATTACAAGCGCCAAGAAATCATAACTTAGGGACAAGTTTGGGTTCTATGAAGACAACGATCCCAAACATAATGCAGACCTCGTGCAGCTGTGGTTGCTGTATAATTGTCTTAAAGGGCTCCATCCACCCCTCCTACACCCTACATTCACCGGACTTGAACCCAATCGAGAATTTGCGCCATGAGCTCAATGGCAGAGTCCGGTCTACACCAGTAACATCAAAAGAACTCCTTAAAAGGTTACTTACAGAAGAATGGGCTAACATCTCAGTGGGATATGCAATAAAATTTGTTTTACAGTATGCGAAATCGCCTTCGTGAGGTTATAATGCGTAAAGGACATCCTACTGAATATTAAACTTAATTTAATGATAAATAATTTGTTTCCATTATTCGTTATCTGTCCCAATACTTATTTGACACATAACTGTACATTTTATTTTTTTGATTATGTTGATTATTTGTTAGTTTATTTTGAAAATGTGGTTCGTTTTTGAGATATTATTGCTCAGCACTATTGACTGTAACAATATTATTCGAATATAATATTTCTGTTAAGACTATGTAAACCACACAATAAATATTAGCCTACTGACTGTCCCAATACTTTCTTTTGTTATTCCTGGATACAACCACTGTCCCAGTATTTTTTGCCGTGAAAAATGTTAAGCTTTCGATATTTTGTACTTAATAGGCATAGCTTACTACATTAACAGGCTATGGCTGCGTTTATGCTAACATTCTTTACTAACAAACACCTACAACAATGTATTCTAGTTCTATGTACGAAATAGCTACCGAGTAGAAACATAAAGTAGTATTTACTGTCCCAACATTATTATTATTCTCTGTATATCGTGTCATCTGCTGTCGACAAACTGTTTATCCTGCGTCAAATATGTCACGTTGAGTACCTTACTTAAAACAATTATTCAAATTTATCTGTAAATCCACGTCTTTCCTATAACGTTGTCCTAACTCATTGAAATTATGTTTTACGTTTTCTGCCAGCAATAGCATGCACTGTAAATGGTTATGTTGCCCACGCAATTTTCTAGTTCGGTTGCAATGCGCAGAAGAATTCTGCCAAAATATCACTCGTCAGGTCAGCTCATTGATATATCGGTTGCAGTATAGACATAGTGATATCACTCGTCAGGTCAGCTCATTGACATATCGGTTGCAGTATAGACACAGTGATATCACTCGTCAGGTCAGCTCATTGATATATCGGTTGCAGTATAGACATAGTGATATCAGATCGCGAATTCGCGAAAAGTATATTCAGAACAAATAATCGAAGTTATGCGTTGACCGATGCCTTATTTTTCTGCTAGATTTCCATTAATCTGTTCTTGACAGTATCACAGCGGAAACTTAATGTTTTTTTTTGCAGCATGCGAAGCCTTTTAAGTGCTCCAGTGTGACCATTTTTAAGCGCGGCCATGTTTACTGCGGTTATACGTGTCAAGTTCCGGGAACTATCGGCGATGCCACGGAAAATTCAGCGCTATTTCTCTTCGGTGAGAGATTTCCAGGATTGAGCACGTAAACCTAGTGAACATATTTTGAGAATGCTTCGCACATAGTATTAGTAGTTACAACATTATTCAGCAGTACAGCAGGGCAATAGTTTATAATAGAAACGTTACTTCCCTTAGGAAACAAACATTCCTTGTTTCTCGTCTTGCATTCGTGACAATCATAACTGACGGCCATAGTAAAGGAAACGCTGAGAAATAAACATTCTACAAATATTCCGTTGTTTTGCCCACAGCATTATGGAAAATGTGCTTATAGTTTATCTGTTATGCAATTTGAGAGTTAATAAACACGAGTTTCTAATAAAGCTTAAATGGGTACACAAGTTATCACAGCTGGAGGATAGTTATGTGAGTGTGCAACGTAAACCATACATACGCCTATAACACCTCGAGGTTGCCAGAATTGCTAAGGTTGTCAATGCGCATAGCCTGTTCGAAGCTATTGTCGGTTCGGTTCCCGCATGGGCGCCTGAGCATTTACGTCACATTCGTCTCTTCCACCTCAGGAGGAAATGTTTAAACTACTGCTTATTCCACTCCGCTATATGTGTACAGTACGTAGCTAGCGGGCAATGTCTCGTGGATGAGGCATATAATAAAAAAAAAAATACTGAGTCCTACACGCAGTACTAAGTATGTATAATCCGTTCACAGTTACTTCAAACTTTTCTGAAGCCCTGATAAAGTAAGTTTATCAGGATATTTCTTTGCCTCATGAAAATTAAGCGTAACCTAGTATAGAAAATTACACGGTATTCGTGTGCACGCACGTTAATAATGTTTCTTATCATGAATTACCAACACACCTATTTCTTCACTAATTTTATTTACATATATTATAAACGAAATATATTTTAGTGATAAAATATTAGTAAAAGCACAATTTAACCAAAAATAAGGCATCTTCGTGTTGACACAAGTAAAAACGCGTGTGATTTAGGAAACAACCAAACACGTTATAAATGGGGTGTTTTTTCAAAGGTTTGCTTCAAAAAGTGTGGAGAAAAGGGGAATAGATTATAATGGAGGCAGAACTAAGCAGTGGAGGCAGTACTAAGTGGCAAGAACTTCCTGCATTGTGAGAGTTTAGGAAGGGTACAGGGGGCGGCTAGAAGTGGCCGGCAAAGCGGAGAAGGGAAGATGGAACCGAAAGCAGGAAGGAAGGAGGTCACAGAGGAAATCAGGTAAAGGGAAGGGTGAGTTTGGAGGCGTAATTGAGTGGAGGTGGACGTCGATACGATGTTCGAAGGAGAAGGGACGTTGAAGGGGTTAGCGAGGGCAAAAGGGAGAACGGGCAAAGACTAGAAGGGAGGGTGGTTTCTCCCTCCGCTGCCCTTTATATTTTTATACTGCAACCGACCCACCCGCCCCGCCTCCCCCGACCCCTCTGCCTGTTGCAATCTCGTCTGCGGTCGAGTCCCACAGCACGGGGAACTGTCTGCTGAAGGGTTGCGGGAAAGGGTAGGTTGGTCGTCTGGGGGAAGTTTGGGTCGGAGGCGAGTTTACTCTGCCGAGGGGATCACGACCCTGCGAAGAAATGCGGTGGAGCGGAAAGGCCTAAGGGGGCGGCCCCCGAGGTGGGAAATAATTCCCTCGGATGAGGATAAGTTGGTTTCCCTGCGCAGCGCCGCTACGTAAGTGCAATTACACTTCCGCCGAGAGTCGTAAACCTCCCTCACGACTGTGCGAAGTTAGCAATTTCGAAACCAACCTTAGAAAAAAAAATATACACCACCCATTACTGCATACATGCTACAGTACACATTGGCAAACACGTCGCCAGTTAAGTTGGTAGAGTGTTTTTAAGAGTAGTTCTAAGATTTGTCTTGTACTGTGAATGCATTGTTTGAACTGGTGGCCGTCGAAGACTGTTTCTTGTTTTATAGACATTAGAACACAAATTTGCATATTTTTAACAGCGTGACGTTCCGAACAATTCCGCACGTTTTCACTAGTTTGGTGTATGAATAAAGTGGCCAGGCACGTGTCAATGTTGACGTTACATACGCACGGAATGATACACGATGAAAAGAGAAGAAACAGGTAATAAATAAGCTAGCAATCCATATAAAATATCCAGTAAACATTCATTTATCATTAAGTATTGTGCCAATTGCCAAACATGAAAAATATTCCTTAATCGGCTGTAAAACGCATCTCACAGTGTTATTATGCTTAAGTTTCATAAAAATACACCCTCTTCACAATAATATAAAGTTAACAGTTATTTTTAATAAGGCAATTATTTTAGAAAAGCTATTAGTTTACAATAGCGTGGTGCAATCATGTATGCTAAAAATCAAACATATGTTGCACTACAAGAAAAAAAATGAAAACGTTTGAAAGGCGAGAGTATATATTCAGCAAGTGTATATTTTAAACTAGCCAATGTATTTCTTAACATCAACTGTATATTTGTTGGGTACTATTTAAACTCGCTTTTTTGACCCAAAAAATCCTTCTCTCAGTTGAAACTGTTTACTCACAATATGCAGCTTCTGTTTTCGATGGACTGGCTTTGCTGCGGGAAATCAGAACACCCAATGACATGTTTTTTGATGAAATTGGCGAGACAGTCTTCCAAAAGTTTCTCCAGTGCCGAGGAAAAAGAATCTATAAGTCTAATTCGATGAAAGAATTCGAGAGGAGCCACCAGCCAGAAAATAACTCACCTGTATTGTATGCGAACAAACATCTAAGGCGGCTTCAAAGTTAGGTTTTGGTCACAGTAATTTATATCTTAGTTCGAACACGACCAATATAATACAGTTTCTAGCTGATTTATGGAGAACACCCGCGTATCAAAGCCTACTACAGACTATAGTTATGTTCATCGATACTGAAGATAAATGCTGGAAAGTAACAACAGATGAGGCGACAGTGTGTGCAGAATCTGCCAGTGACCATGCAGAGGCCGACACGAGGCTAGTCTTGCATCCTGCACCTGTTGGCGAGAGCAATATCCCTGCAGTTGTTGTCGGTGCTGATAGCACTGTTGTGTTGGTGATTCTTCTAGAGTTCAGTCAACGAATAAAATGTCAACTTTGTGTCAAAAATAATCCAGAAGGCAAAATATGGAATTGTTGCTCTTAAAAATTTAGTCCGCAAGCTACGTCTTAAATTGGATGCAATACTGATGACTTCATGATAGCTCTAATTGGGTTTCATACCTTCACAGGGAGTGACAGTATTTCCGCCGTCTATGGAAAATGCAAGGGAACACCATTTAAACTAATGAGCACTGTAACTCACTACGTTCAATCCTTCAAAGCCCTCGGACTATTAGCGAGCCCCTAAATGCCAGCCTGGAGAAGTTTGTGTGTCAGATGTACGACGGGAAAGAAACCGATAACGTCAATAAATTTCGATATGATCTATAATGCTCTAAAGGAGGTAAGTTATTCCAGAACTCTCACCTCTCACCACGCATCCATGTGAGTAGAACCAACTATAGGCTGTTCACGGTAAAGTGAGCACTTTTTAAGGCCCTTCAAAATTTTTCCTTTCATCCAATTACCGTCTTCCTGTTGCTTTTTAATATAAAAATTACAATGTGACCAATAAACACAGTGTATACATTTCACCACCCTCCAAATTTAATGCCTGAGTCTGCAATAAGATATGTTTATTAGTGGTTAATGCCTGTTGGGAGGGCCTTAAAAAGTGCTCACTTTACCGTGAACAGCCTATACCAGGCCGCTATTTGGCGGAGATCCTGACATGCTTTCAAATGTTTCCCACGCCATGTTGTTACAAAGTACACCTTCTTGGCAATACTTGTAATTAAGGGCTGAGGGGGGGGGGGGGGGGTTATGGTTGAGATACATGATGGAGGGCTGATAGAATAGATGTAGGACAAAGGGGGTAGATTGACGGAAGACTATATGGAATAAAGCCAGGTTATTATTATAACAATTGACATTAAGCAAGCTACACTGAAAGAGCGTATGAAGCAGAGCTGTTTTAACTCCTAAATTAAGTGTTTAAATATAACCATACTAAGTTACTGAATGATCGGAGTTTGCTCCACCTCGTGTTGAGTCCCGAGGCTGTTGTACATGATGCGGGGTTACGGCGAACGGCACAGCGATCTCCTGGGGTCCTCCATTCTGGTCGGCGTCACTACAGAGGAAGACGCCGTCTGCAACACGCTAACGCCCGATATTCGCATCGCATGTTGCAATCCGCCCTTCTTCCTGGTTGGCAGTGGGGGTTCTCGCTTACCAGCGTGTGGCGAGGCACGCCCCGTGCAGCAGCAACCTCCTTCCTGGTTTGCACTTACGTGATAGGGCGGGCTCAGGCTGCGAAGTAATTGCAGGCGCGTTCACGCCAACATAACAATATGAACATGGTTGGTGCAACGTCAACGGCGCCAATGACATGTGCTTGGTAGTCTACCAGCTCCTAAGGAAGTAATGCAGATGGTATCTTGCATCAGTTGCAAAGCCTGTCAACCAGGATCATGCCAGTGCTCCGACAGGGCTAATATATGATTTTTTTAAGCCCATGTACATTGTGAGCAGTAGTTCAAACACATATATAGTAGAAAATCATTCGGACTTGCTTATAGTTAGGGTATTTAATACAGACTTCGGCTTAACACTTAATTCTGTTTATGAATATTATTATTTTTTTACTTTATTTAGAGTTTATTTTATCATGCACACTTCTTTTAAATAATAAAACTGCTAACTTCAGTTTCCAGGTAGACATGTTTGTAATTTACGAAAAAAACTAAATATAATGAGCTCCGCTTGTCTTTACCGCACAAACGGAACTATTTTTTCACTAAAAACCTAGTTGGTAGTTACGTGGTTCGGAGCCCACTATAGTCGATATCCCATAATCTGAAGGCTCTCTGCTTAACAGTTTGACGTAAACATTTAGCATTAATTTTTTTAAAGTTTTTACTGAATGTTTAGGAATGGAAAACCACAGAGGCAAACAATTGTGTTTTTTTTTATTTTATTTGAAAACTACCGATTTCAATTTCCGGGTTAGCATATTCATAATACACGCAAAAAACACAAGAAAATGACCCCCTCCCCTGTCTTTACCGTACGATTGGTACTATTTTTTTTTAACTCAGCTGATAGATTAGTATACAGCACAGCGAACGTGACAGGAGGGCGGCCATGACAGTGACTAGCGACGCGGATTATCTCTGGCACTGGTCGACCACTCGTGGGAATATCACTGTGACTTGCAAATGCGTAAATAAAATAAGTATTGTTCTAATAACATGATAACGAAAAGGGTGTGATTTTTGGCTGTAAATGGCTGTAGTTCAAGTTCTGTTATAGAATTTGTATTTCGTGAATTCGCACACTGCGAGACTTTTCCACAGCCTTCAATGACATTTCTGAAGTTCTTAGAGAATCACTTATAATGCTGTATTAATGGCTGTTCACGAAAAAAAGTGAGCACTTTTGAAATCAGACTTAGAAAAAAAACCACTACCCCTGCCTGCATTTATATTTTAACAGGCGCACTGAGTCACGTGCGCTAAGAAAAGTTGGTAACGATGGATGGAATGTAGTTCCATATCTTAACGTCGAATAGAAAGTATTGGAAAGTATGTGTGATAACTAATTATTTCTTTCGCTTTCTGTTTTTTAATGCACCAAAGTGTAAAAATGACTATATTTGTACAATATTTACTTTCCTAATAATTTAAAAGTTTCACCTGACCGACGCATGAATAAAGTGACGAAGCCCATGTTAATATTACATACGGCGGAAGAATACACAACGTGAACAAGTAAGGCTTATTCAAAACTTTCAAAAGTGCTCATTTTACGGTGAACAGCCATACCAGAAGAGTGAGCGAGTGAAGAGATTTGGTTGGCTCTTAACAGCGAGGTCTTGAGAGCCAATGGGAGTGATGGAGGTGAGTAGGGAGCAGCGCCGGAATGAAAGGGCGGGGGAAGCGGGAGATCCCCAAGAAAACCCGCCGACCAACGGCATCGTCCGGCACGATTCCCACATGCGGTGACCCGGCCGGGGATTGAACCCGGTTCGCCTTGGTGGGAGGCGAGCGTGCTAACCGCTCGGCCACCACGGCTCCCTACCAGAAGAGATATACCTTCTACTATTTCCCTGACGGTTAAGTATTACATAGTAGGTAGTTGCAACAAGCGCTTAGTATTCATTTCAGGACAGCTATGCAATAATCCTGAAGATCATAAAACAGAGTTATTACGTCTTCGGTTTAATACAGACAGGCTTAAGGCGACGGAGTTACACAATGTGAGTTCCTAACCACATGGTATTGTTGCTCGGAATTTGTTTCATGCCGGAGATCGGACACTGATCGTCATCTTTGTTACATGAGTGTAAACATTGCAGCATTATACACTGACAAAGTTTAAAGAAGAACGGTATCCTTCGCAAATGTTGTGTTTAGCTCTGTACAGCTTGGGAAATGTCTTGCTAAGAGCCTTGCATCTTTCGTGTTACAATCACTTTTGTTTCGCCTCATAATCCACTATGTTTTACAAACGACGGAGTGTGTATATTTAAGGCTTTTAGAAAACGGGAATAGCAGTGAAAAAGTTGTGTTTCAAAGCATCTGGAACTTTCCCGTGCCGAAAGCAGCGCCAAGACAGTAATAGCTTTATACTCGTGTTTTCTCCTGTGTTGCTCTTTCATTTTGATTCTGTTTTCCGAGATAACAGTTTTCTTTCCCGCCTGACTTTCCTCGCTAATTCTTAATCCTCATTAACATATTTTTTCACCACTTCCGTTACACTCTGGGATTATTTTGTGATTAACGGAGCTACCAACCTCTTCTATATAAGTTTAACTTTACAGAACACCATAATAAAATATAAAACAGATTGTGTGGAGTTTTGTGTCCTTTAGCTCAGATAAAAAAATAACTAAATGTAAACTTGTATTTTATAATATTCTGTCTTATATGAATTATTACTCATTATGATGTTAACATGGAACTTTCTGTCTTGTCATTGAGTAAAGATATACCTAGAGTGTACTTCCCCAGGTTAAAGTTTCTGACCACTCCAGCAGGTAAGAATATGTAGTTCTTGGTATCACCACATAGCACTAGTTCATTTTCGTGGTGGCTGCGTGGGGAAGTAAGCAGCATTGCCACTGTGAGATCTACTCTCTCTCTCTCCCTCCCTCTCTCTCTCTCATACTCCATCTCTGTCACTCCCATACCAAACCCCACAACAGTAGAGCGTGTTCTGAATGCCTGCTATACCCACGAAGCTGGGGCAGACGAGATGGCAGACACCCGAGTAATTACCTCAAGCAGCACATATGACCGTTTACGAAAATGTTACGGGTTCTGTAAAACACACACACACACACACATATATATATATATAATGAAACTTAATGTACGCGTAAGTAACTGTAAACGTTGTAAATTGCTACCACGGTCATAATAAAACAATAAACACAGCTTTAAAAAACACGCGATAACTGTGGAGTTAGGTAGTGTTTACAGGATGTTGTAAAATTGCATGTCAATACTTTGGGAAAACATTCCTCACATCTGGAGGACGAAGAAATATTACATGGACATAGGTCCGCAAACGCTTAGTTTCTTTGCTACAGCGTATGGCCCGCGGGCTGGATCATGTTACTGTGGAATGCCATTGCAGCGTTCGTTTGCACGATACACGACACCTCACACTACGGCACTACTCCTAGAACAGTAGGAAGTACAGAAGAACTTGTTACACAAGTGTGAAAGCTTATCGTTGATACTAAAGGAAATGTTTAGAATGCCCTCCATAAGCACGAACGCTTATCAACCCGCCTTTGCATGGACACCCGGATGCGTTAATGAATCCGTTGATAATTCCTGTTCCGCAATTCACCACAATGCGGTTAAGGAGGGTGCCTACATATTCCACTGGGGTTGCATACATCAGTCCCTTTAAATGTCCCCACAAACAAAAGTCCAGTGGATTCAAATCAGGGCTCCTCGAGGGCTGGCATAGGGATGCCAATTACAGCTGCGATGGCATTTCACAGTAACATGATCCAGCCCGCGGACCATACGCTGTAAGTTATGTATTACGGGCTATGGTGCAGAAACGAAGCGTTTGCGGACCTATGCTCATACATTTGTTCATCCCCCAGATGTGAGGAATGTTTCCCCAAAGCATTGACATGCAATTTTGCAACACTCTGTATACATTATCCCACAAACGTTTCGCAGGCTGTGTGAGTAGCTCAGTGTGTAGGTGCGCGGGTCTGCCCCACCCACTGTTTGGCTTCAGAGTTCAAACCTCTGCCGTGAAACGAAATTCTTTATGTGATACATTATTGTTGTTTATAACTTACGTTATTGTTACAAAACGTTTATTTTCAGAACAGATTTGTATAAAAACCATTATACGCAAGTAACAGCGCAGTGCAATCGATTAGAAGTGGTTGTTCGCTAATCAAATCGATTGGTTTCTAAATGAGATAATTTGAGCTGTGTAGCGTGAGTAATGTTAACAGGCACACATAAAAGCTTTAAGTTTAATATTGCGATATATCTGCCTTCTGTTGGCCTTCTAACCGCAAAGCTTGTTAAATTACGGAAAGCACAAGATTGATTATTATGCTCATTAAAAAGATACATATGTAAATACAGTGGCGTAGCTGGGGGAGGGCCGGGGGTGGGTGATATAGGGACATATACCCCCCCCCCCAAAAATTGAAATAAAAACAAAACATTCCAAAATAAAATTTTAAAACAAAACGACAACGTTTATTTTAAAATAAGAAATGTGTGATCCCCTGTGAACATGAAGGATGTTTATTGAATTTCGTTGTTCCATATCTGTATATTAGTCCATTGATTACATACATAATATTTTAACTATTCAATTGTAATATTACAGCTTTTGTGTTTTATCCAAAAATATATGACCCCCCCCCCCCCCCCAGGGTAATTCCTGGAAAAGTGAATTCGTATGGCACGATGCCAGTTATATTTTCGTGATCTTTTAACAACACGTTCATGTGTGTAGACTTAATAAAGTTGCAGTGTTTTCAGGCTTCAGATATTTATAAAAGAAAATATTTCAAGATCTACAATAAGAGCTTTCAGTTATAGTCACAATAACTAAACGTACATGCTGTATCGCATTATTAATTGAACTAACTGTGATGAAGCAAACTAGTTTTTAGAGTAACTGGGTTTGACACTGCAATTTGTTATTGAAGCGAACAGTTTGTTTTTTTCTCATGTTTTGTCACGTCCACACACTCACTGTAGTGATATTCCTTACAATATATTGGAGATACTTAAACCCACATACACATGCCAAACGAAAAGTCCCCGGAAAAAGAAGCCAATCTATGAATTCACATTATTCTCTTGGAGTCCACCAATTAACTATAAAAGAAAACTAAAAACCCGACTACTCAAAACGTTAAAAACAAGTCTTCAATCAAGTGCATGAGTATATTCATAAAGCCGTAATCACACGTCGTGCCGTTTAAGACTCTCTACATATAGAGGAGTTGCTAAGGAAAACAATACAACTAAAGTAGGTATCTATGTACTAAATGTCATGCATTTCAGTTGAGTGCTGTAGAAACTACATCGCTGTGACACCCGAGGATGGACAAACGGATGGACTTATCATTTTTTATTAGCCTATTGTGCCCCATTGCTGAGAAAAGGCCTCCACCCATGACTTCCATTGTCACTGTATTGAGCCAGACTTTGTTGGAATTTCAAAGTGACATGAAATTGCAAAATAATTTTTTTCCTTGTGCCTCCCCTATATGTAAAGTGTCTTAAAAGGCACGACGCGTGGCTATGGTTTTATGACTATGCTCGTATATTTAACTGAAGACTTGTTTTTAACTTTTGAGTATTCGGGTTTTAGTTTTTTATAACTTTATTTTGTTCTACCAAATTTTTTCCTGCCGCCATGTTGAATTTACATTCGGGTTATCAAAAGGAATCGATAGACACCTCATTGATCAAAATCGTTGCCATAGGTGCGATGCTACAGTGGAACATCCGAAATTAATCATGCATCGTGTTGAAATCATAACCCTTCTTTAGCTTCACCGTAGTCGGGTAAAAATGGCAGGACAACAAAGCGACAGTGCGCGTCTCAACTTTGCACCACACGAAGTGCGCGCTCGTCGCACGAATTGATCCCGGCGGAAAGAAAGGGTGGGTGCTCATGGCGCGTGAATTCGGCGTCATCAATCACGGCCTACCAGATAATTAACTCGCCCTGCCTACGGATACTTGCTCGGCGGGAGCAGACTGTTATTTCCCTGCCACGCGGCTTGATATTTATCGTCAGGTAAAACCCGGCAGCTAACACGGGGGGGGGGGGGTGAAGGGGGGCACAGGGAATCTTGTTACGCATTTCCATCCAGCGACCAATAAATTTACCCACTTCCGGGACTGAGCTCGCGATTTTACAGTACTCGGTGATATAGGCTATTCACGGTAAAAATGAACACTTTTGAAAGCCCTGCTTAGATCTGCTATGTAAAATTAACATTGCCATGGGCCTCATCATTTTATTCATGCGTCGGTCGACTGAAACGGTGAAATTGTTGGGAAATTTAACATTATACAAATCTGCTCATTTTTACACTTCGATGGAAAAAAAAAAAAAAAAAAAAACACACAGAAAGCGAAATAAATAATTTTAAGTTAGCACAAATGGTTACCTAACACTTTTTATTCGACGTATGATATGGAACTATTTTCCATCCATCGTTACTAACTTTACTGTGCAAATGTCACCCAGTGCGTCCATTAAAATATCTGCATTCAGGAGCAGTAACTTTTTTTAAAGGTTCATTTCAAAAGTGCTCACTTTATCGTGAACAGCCTATAGTCGACGGTGTTGTCTTGAATAGTAGGATAGATTCGTGCGTTTTTTTTACATGATAGTTTTTAAATCAACGCGGGGCTCACAATTGTCCGTCGCATTCGTCAGTCGCCCGTCCGGCAGTCATCCGTCGTCAGTCAATCCTTCCTTGCGGCAAAATTTTAGTGTAACAACTACACATCACGATCATTCTTTCCCTGGAGTTATATTTCGGTTAAAAATACATTTTCAAGAAAAAAAATAGTTTGCGAATATATATATTTTTTTACGCAATAAGAATATATGATTTTCTTTTTTGCATTTTAAATTTCTGAATTTACTACCAAATGTAAGTAAGGACAGATCCCAGTGGCGAGATTTTAAGAAGGGGAAGCTATTAGTGCAAAACAGAAAACGTACATTTTGTGAAAATTCTGAAAGTAACGACCATTAGTTAAATATCGACAAATTTAACTTGTTGGTTTATTGATACTCTCCTTAAGTCAGTATGCATAGGCTGTTCTCGGTTAAATGAGCACTTTTGAAAGCCCTGCTTGAAATCTACTTGTATGCACTTTTTGTATGTTTCCGCCTTATGTAAAATTAACGTTGCCACGGGCCTCATCACTTTATTCATGCGTCGGTCAGGTGAAACTGTGGAGTTATTGACAAAGTAAATTTGTTACAAATCTGTTCTATTTTACACTCCGATGCATGAAAAAAACTAGAAGCGAAAGAAATAATTTAAGTTATCACGAATCGTTACCGCACACTTTTTATTCGACATTATGTTATGGAACTACTTTCCATCCATCATTACTAACTTTACTGGGCGCATGTCACTCAGTGCGCCCGTTAAAATACATGCAGGCAGGGGCAGTGACTTTTTTCTAAGGTTGATTTCAAGAGTGCTCACTTTATCGTGAACAGTCTTTTCTTGCGAACTTTATATGCGGCCGATGTTCAATGCCAAGTTAGTTGGTGTATTGTAATTTAAATTAATGACCTAACAACACTCAATAAAGTCCTAGTGAAATTTTAAAACCATAATTAATATAGAATTAAACACTTTTGTCTTGGAAAAGCTAGCGAACAGCACGAAACCAAATAACAGGCTAACATTAAAAACATTTACATCTTATCTGCGACACTGCCTAACCCATGTAAGGCACACATGCTGACGATATCATAAGTTTAAAAATATGCGTTGATTTAAAACTAAAACCACATAGGCCTATATAACACACGTTTTTGAACATCCTGTTTCCCAGTCAAAAAGAGACACTTAGGCCTATATCAAAACAAACAAATTAACACAAAACAAAAATAAAATATAAGATTACTTACTGAACGAGTCCGTTGATGAACATATTGTTATTTGCAGATTACTTATTTATGTATATTTCAGATCTATTCGTCTGTTTTTTTTTTTAGCAAATACTTCAATTACGTCATCATGAAATCTATCCTGTGCTTGCAGCTTATTAAGGAGTTGTTTTTCGACACTGAGTATGAATAGAGAAGACAGTCGTCCTTCGCCTTGTGAGTTTCGCAAATAAGTTTTAATGCGTTTCAAGGTGGAGAAGGATCGTTCTGCTGATGCACTCGTAACGGAAATGGTGAAAATAAGACTAGATAGTGTATAGACTGGGGAAAAACCTCGTCGAGATCAGCTGACTTCGGAAAGTGATGGAGTTCTGCAAAGCTCTTAACAGCAAACTGATTAGTCTAGTAAACAACCGTTAATTCACTTCGCAACCTGGAAAAATCGAAATGGCGGCCATAAATTTCTTTCAGACAGCTAAGGCGTTCTTCAGGAAAAACATTCTTAAATGTTTCAAATCTTGTAGGGTCCAACAGTTCTAAAAATCTGAGTTTTTCGATTGCCCAAAATCTGGACGTTAAATTTGATATTATTACGTCAATAATTTCAAAGTACAGTCTTCTGTATGATGCCTTTCTATCTTCCCCATCAATATGACTGATTCGCAATCTTTTGTTTTAGTGCGCATCTGCTACGCTTCTATGCTCACTAACTTTTTGCCAGATTGAATCAAAATTATCTCTTTGTTTTTTGGAAATAGTCCTTGAACTCATTTATTTTCAAGATTCCCAAATTAATGTCAAACGTTTTCTTTGCAAAACTTGAAAAAGTACATTTTGTCATCGGGAAAATAGTGGAAAAAACATGCAATAGGAAAATGAAATCAAAATCTCGTAAGCTAAATAACATCCCGCGAGCACTTAGCAGAGTTTCACTCTACCATTTGTCAGCATTTTCAATCATTAGTTCCAACATGTTTTCTATTTAAGCTTTTTATTCACTAACAGTTTCAACAAGCCTACTGTTAAAAATTCCAACGAGTGGGAGAGGCACTAGGAAATAGTTTCTTAACTTCTTGATCTAAAGCATATGTTCTCTTTGTTGACTTAGAGAAGAAAGTTTCACATCTTGCAAGTGTCATGAAAAACCTTCGGCACTGGTTGATGTGGCTGACTGAATCTGATAAAACCAAATTTAGTCTATGCGCAAAACAATGTACAAAAATGACCTCACTGCATTTCACTCTTACAAGTGATTGAAGTCCATTTACTTCACCTGCCATGACTGCAGCACCATCATATGTTTGTGCTACTAATTTGTCAAAGCATTTGAAATCACTTAAAACACGAAACACGTGCTCTGATAAGGCCCTAGCAGACCGATCACAACTAATATCACTAGTCAATATTATTCCTACAGACTAGGTTTTCTCGATTTGCATCCTGATACTTTGTAACACTACATCGCAAATAGACTGAATCAAATCATTTTGTAAGTCTCTTGACAGACCAGAAAAAACTGTGGAATATTCTAAATGGCTTTTCAAATTACTGTCCATTTCTCTAAAAGCATAAACAAGTTCAACAAAATTTCCTTTATTTAAAGAATTTGAAGACTCGTCATGTAACAGGTAACATCAGTCAAACGACCCAAAATATGTCTATTCTTTTTGACATTTTCATTGTGTTTATGAGTATTTAACCTGAACTGGTCACTTAAACAGAACTCAATTCTAGTTTTACCAAACTGTTGCAGCGACACTAAATGCGATTTACTGAGTTCGTGCCTTTTAACCGATTTATGAAAGTTGTTTAAATCCTAAACCCAGATTGCCCCCAAACACTTTTTTCAGAGGGAAATAATAAACATGGCCAACAGTATAACTTCTGAAATTTCTTGCACCCAGTAAGCCAAACTGTCTCGTAAAAACTAGCATTAAAATGTCGCACACACTGTTTTGTTTTCGTATGTATGTTGAGATCAGGAGTTGGTTTCCCACACCTGATTATGTCTTTTTTAATTTCGTACGGTAAAGAACTAAATGAGTGTTGTAAAATTTTTTCTACAGCGCACTTACAATCATTCACTTCTACAGAACTTGACGGAACATCGTCTGAACCGTTTATTTTGTTGAGTAAACTATAAACTAAATAGAAAGAAGATATAACTTCACGTATCATGCACTTACGTTGGTCAATTTTCACAGCCACGCCAGTTTAACTCCATGACTTGCCGGCAGAGGTGAACATGCAAGCGAAACGCTCCTGTCATTGGCTACAGAGGAAGGCCATTCGCACTATAGGTTTATGAAATCTTTCATTGCTAAAAATAAGTCAAAAGTATTAGACTATTAGTATTATTCTAAATTTAAAAAAAAGTCAGCTCATAGATGTGGACACTGTATATCTTACGTAATATTGTATTTATAGTACAATTAACTTAATGACCCATCAATTAAAAAACACCCCGCCTCGTCCTGACTATATAAATATATATATTGAATTTTGACATCGTGGGTGACGTAATTACCAAAAACGAACTGTTTCGAAGAGTATCTTACATTTTAAACAACAAGTTTAAGGTAAATGCCCTAACAAAATTCAAAACAATCGATATTTACTATGCCATGGGTTTGAGGATTCGAATTTTGGTTTTATGTTTCATGCCGAGAATCTAACGCAATTTTGGAGTAGTGATTGTTTCAGACACTTTTTAAGCAGCCAAGCGAGTTGTACGGTAGCGAACTGAAATTTAACTAACAAGCAAGCACATTCTGCACTTACCTTAAATATTTTAAAATTAAAATAAACCAAGGCAATTTCTTAACTTCTTAATGAATAACAGTTGGCATAGGCCGTTCACGGTGAAGTGAGCACTTCTTAACGCCCTGCTAAAATTTTCCTTCGAGCCAATTTTTATTTTGCCGTCTCTTTTTATTATAAACAGTGCAATGTGATCGATACACACAGTGTATAAAATTCACCACTCTTAAAATTTAACGTCTGAGCATGCAATAAAACATATTTATTAATGGTTAATGCATGTTGGGAGGGCCTTAAAATGTGCTCACTTTACTGTGAACGGTCTATAGTTGAATGTTGCAGTCACGCATATTCCCGTAAATAACCACTCACAAGGTTCAGTTGTATCACAAGTATTTTAAGTTAAAGGAAAGCTGAGAAGCAACGTTTCAAATAAAGAAGGAACAAAATTAAAATACGAATGCACGAACCGTTCACCCGACATGCCTTAGTTAACACATTTTACGTATAATTATCCAATACGCGCGCGAAAACCACATAGTTGGTTGTTGTACAAACCAGACAAAAACGGTCGATATTTTGACTGCTCGTAGAAGTTCGGTCGCCACTCGGCTAACATCGTGCCGTACGCAGGTCGTCTCGTTGCTTCCACGGGTCCCTAATTCCTCCGCCCTGCGACAGATGGCACCACTGGTTCGATCACCGCACTGGCCTCCAGCAGTCGTACTCATAGCACTCTAGAGTTGCTTCCACGACACACAGAGAACGTCGGGAGACACGAACCGCCATTTACCGCACAATTAGAAAATATTTTGTGTTCGATGGTGAACCAGCCCAGTTTTGCAAAAAAAATAAATAAATAAACTAAAGATATTCGGCTGCAAATTGTCAGAGTGATTATTATTTGACGGACTGAAATTAAAGGGGAAGCAATGCTTCCATGGACACTTCGCCCCTGACAGATCCACCGTCTTGCATTTTATTTCAAAATGCGTACTCCCATCTGAGGAATGTCGTCAGAAGGCGGTGGCTCATCCGTCCGTCCCGTCGAAAGTTGAAGTTTGGTAAATATTTGACGGACGGACGGATAGAGAATAAAGTGGCCGCCGGATGGACGGATGACTGACGGATGCGACGGACTATTGTGTGTCCAGCCTAATCTGTCTTGAAGGAATGGCGTTTGTATAACGTGCACGGGAACGCAGCATCCTGTTATTAGATACGAAATATTGCAAAATCTAGTAGTCTAATGCTGTTGATGTAAGGCAGAAAGTCTTCGAGGTTAACTGAGAATTTTGTAAAGCCCTGGTTAGGATATACTTTTCTGTCCTTTTTTTTATTCTTCCGTGTCATTCTAAATTATTAATCAACATCGATCCGATGATAATGTTCTTGCAGCGATAAAGGAATACTGTGAGATTGTTACGAATGCATATATGCAAATACTCATGCTCTTGAGTATAAAACGAACAGAGGCCAAAGGAAAAAAAAAATTCTAGTTTCAATGTATACATTTGTTTTACATTATCATTTTAAGACGTCATTAAATCATGGAACTACTTTTGTTTTTACATAGCTGCCAACCTTATTAACAGCTTGCCCCGCAATGTGTTCTTGAAATTACATGTGGTGGTTACGGAAAGGTTTTTTTTTTTTTTCAAAAGTATTGATTTAGCTGCGAATCGTACATAGGTGCATTGCATAGTGTGCCCCAAAAGTCACAATAAGGATTTTGATGACTGTACTTTCTACAAAGAACACGCCACACTTACAAAGCATGATTTAAATTTAGAAAAATTCATCAGTGATTTTTACGTGATTATTAGAATTACTAGAATGTATTTACTGTGTCTATCAGATTTAATCTTCGTGACATAAATATTTGAAAACTAACGACGTTTCGGGCTCGGCGAGCGTAAAATGCTGTCTTCTATAGCATAATCACGGTTTCTTCACACTTTTTGAATCAAACCTTTGTAAAATCACCCCATGTATGACGTGCTTCCTCGTCACCTAAATATGTCATGTATCACAAGCGTTTATACTTGTGTTAACATAACAGTACCTTGTATTTGGTTAAATTTAACTTTCACGTATATTTTATTTGCAAATTATAATATTTCATTTATAATTAACATGAACAAAAACAGAGAAATAATAGGTGTGTTGGTGATGGCTAGTAAGAGATAGTTCTTAAGCTCCTGTCACATTGTCAAATTTTCGCTTTCAACTTTATTTGACAATAAAATTTGAAGACAAAATATGGCCATCAATTTTTTTTTCCTTCCAACAAATTTTATCAAATAATCTTGAATGTGTTTGAAAATGTATGGCACTAAAAATTTTTACTGGAAGAAACCAATTCGAATTATTATTTCAAAAGTATTTTCATAGTGAGATATTGCTTTTGTTTTTCCATGCAGTCCATTACAGGAAGAATACGAGAAATGCTGTAACTTATTTTCGAGCATTTACTATTTTTTTTTTTGCAGAGATGTTTCCTGCACAATGAAATTTAATGCCCCTGTGTTCGTATTTTATATGCAAAATTCATTAAAAATATCACCCAGGCCCTCGCAGCTTCTACATAAATAAAATCTTCATAATTTACTTCGTTTCCAGCAATTGTTCATTATTTTAAAGTTTCTTGACGTCAATATTTTTTTCGTGCATGATTCTGATTGGCTGAGACCGTCAAACATCAAAGAAATTTTAGAACACGTCCAATTTTCAAATGTTTGATGATAACTGAAGCCATCTAACTTTTTCAGACAAATATGGCGGCGTCTATGACGTTTCGATGACGTCACAGCTGTTCAACTCTATTTGACCAAACTTATTGGAAGCAGTTTGAAGGAAACATTTGACAGTGTGACAGGGGCTTTAGGCAAAATATTATTAAACTGAGTGTCGAATGAACGCGGTACGCTGTCCCTGTGGTGGACTTCCCTAGACTTGGTTAAGCTTCGCTGCACGAGGCGGAGGAATGTCCTCACTGTAAAAATTAATGTTAGAACTACCTGACAAGTGTAAGGTAATATTCGCAAACTTGTGGGAGAAACATAGTTTTCCTTACTTGCAAGGTAAAATTATCGCTCTCTGGAGTAAAATTCACGTACATGGTAGTGAAAAATCCCATACATGGATGGGAGAATTACCTTACAACGTGTGGATCTCCTAGTCGATTTGTAACTATTTGATAATTGTATAATATATATTTTGTACCTTAAAATTAATTTTTATTGTCTATTCATACAAGCTGTCCAACATGGCTCTTTATATGCAAGATATAATTACCGCACTCTGGAGTAAAATCCATTAACGTAGCAGTGGAAAATCCCATAAATTGACGGGAAAATTACATTATGACGTGTGCATCTCTTCAGCATTGTCTCAACAGCTAAGTGGGAGGACAGGCGGAAAAAAACAACCGTTTAACACACTAATATTTACTTTCGATGTCATGTTGTCGTGGTGTAATGGATAGCGCATCGGCCTATCGTAATAGAGGGCTGTGGTTTGCGCCTACCCACCAGCTACGGTCGAGGATTTTAGAGTTAAGATTTCGCTTACGCTTTTGTCAGAGGCTACAGAAAAAAAAAAAAAAAAAAAAAAAAAAAAATCCATGTAATTATACCTGTAATTTTTTATATAATATTATATATACAATTTATGTTAATATTACCTTACTTGTATGGGATTCTCCACCACTTTTATTAGGTCTTTTCTCGTTACGATTAGGGAATAATACCTTACTTGTAGAGGTAATTAGCGTCCCTTACCTGTAAGGGAATTTTACTCAGATTTTTTTTACAGTGCTGAAAGTAGAACTTAGCAGGGCTTCAGAAAAGTTTGAAGTAATCGTGAATGGACTATGATCAAGGTGTACGGTTAATTCAACACTTTTGAAATCAGCATACGGGGGAAAAAAAATCTACGCCGGTAAATTTATTTCATGTAACGTAAACACTGGTGAAGTGTTGCCGTGTGTCTAACAGCCTTACAATGTGTTCAAGTGCTTAAATTAAGTTGCACCGTTCTTGTTTTCTACACTCTCAGGGTCGGAACGGAAGTCGCTGAAGTATACTTTCGACTAAAAAAAAAAAAAAGATTCATCTTAGTTGGGTCAATGTTGACACCTGATGGAAGGCGATAACAGCCAAATGTATAGACGCGTGACAGGGCGATAAAATCTAATGTTTATGAAAGCCGGTTCATGTAAACACATCGATTTATTATATTAATCTTTACACAAGAAGAATTTAGTTGAAGTTGTTTATTTGTGGTATGTAAGAGTATTGCAAATCTGGCATATTTCTTTTCTCCGTGATTCTCACAAAGTGCTTAGGCGTATTTCTTCTCCAGGGTAAGAAGAGAAAAAATGGAGGGGGGGGGGAGGGGCATTTCCCAACATTTTGGTTACTCCGATGGAAGAAGGGAAGGGTACATGGTTTGGAAAAAGGGAAGACATAAAAGATATGTAGGGAAGACATAAAAGATATATATATATATATATATTCTCGAATTCCACGGGGTCGTATTTTCACGTGTGAAATGAGTGTGGGGTGCACCCCCCGGTGGCGAAATCCGACTGTTTTACCCACCCACCCCCCTTTCACATTCTGTCGCCCGTCCGCGCCCACCTCGTCCACGTGATGCATTATTCAGGGTGGCACGGGGCGCCGTAGATTTCCTCGTGACGGCAGTTGGAATAGCCGGCCGGCCGCACTACACCTCCAACCCCACTTAAGGGGAAGGGGCAGTCGCCATCTTGGTTACATCGATTTCCTGTGCCATCGGGGTTCAATTTCAGATTTATTTTCGATACATATTACCCTGATGACTCGTAGGACAAGGGGAAGTCTGTTCACGTTAAAGTGAGCACTTTTGAAATCAACCTTAGAAAAAAGCCACTGACGGGCGCACTGAGTGACGTGCGCCCTGTAAAGTTGGCAACGATGGAAGGAAAGTAGTTCCATATATTAACATAGAATAAAAGTGTTAGGTGATCATTTGTGATAACTTAAATTATTTTATCGCTCACTGGATTTTTTTTTATTACATCGAAGTGTAAAAATTAGCAGATTTGTAAAATATTTACTTTTCTAATAATTTTACAGTTTCACTTGACCGACGCATGAAGAAAACGACGAGGCCATAGGAATGTCAATATTACATAAGGCGGAAGAACACACAACGTGCATACAAGCAGATCTTAAGCAGGGCTTTCAAAAGTGCTCATTTTATTGTGAATAGCCTATATAGTTTAAGACAATATTTTACATCAGAATAAATATCGTAAATTGGGGGGGGGGGGGGGGCTACTCACAGCGATTTTTTTGTTGATTCCTACACTTTCTAATGACCGCACTTGTTTAAATAACCAAATTACGAATCTGCAACCAAATACCTACTTTTATTTCTTTCATTAAAAAAATTTGCATTGGAATATTGCATAGTTCTTGAAAATATTAGATTAGGCATAAATGCTTGACGGTGAGACCTATATTAGAACTAGGGAGGGATTAATCCTCGTCGTTTTAATTCTATCCATTTGTCGCTATGACTTTCATGTAAGTAGGTTTAATTAATTTTTGTTGGGACGACAGGCATGGCAATAACTTCTCGACCGTTATCATGTTGTTATGTTTTCACTGCCTATATTAATTTTTAACTAGTAGCAGCTAGGGAAAAGTGAATGATTTTTCCTTGCTGGCAACTATACTAGCTAAACTAAGGAAGAATAACTTCAGAAAAGCACAAAGGAATGTCCTGAGTCTGTCCTTCAATAAAGTGAAGTGAGTGAGTGAAGAGATTTGAATGGCTCTTAACACAGAGGTCCTGAGAGCCGATAAGGGTCCTTGAGTAAATGTCAATACAAAACCTATAGTACTATTATATGTATGTATGTGTATGTATATACATATATATATTCCAAAAATTATAAAAATCCAAGATGGCGAGGTGTAATCTCCCTTAAGGCTGTTGCCACGTTTGAATGCAGCGAGAATTTGGTATATGCTGTTCACGGTAAAGTGAGCACTTTTGAGGCCCTAGTTACTTTTTCCGTTCAGACATTGCTTATCTTATAACCACATTTTAAAATAAATGTTGCCATGTAAGTAATAAACACAGTGTGTGTGTTCCACCGCACACGACAGTCAAACGCCTAAGGCTAAAATAAAATATATGTATTAACTATTATTCCGAATGAGAGGGCTTTCAAAAGTGCTCACTTGCACTATTAATGAAATTTGGTTTTTCGGCGTTCCTGTTAAAGATCGCTATATACCACCAGGAGCTTTTTGAGCAGAGAAAAACGCGGTTCTTTGCTATCATCGATGCCTTCTGTAACATTAATGTATAGCCTGGTTCCTAGAAATATGAGGAAACTTAAAAATAACATAAAAGATTACTGAGAGACAAATTGTTATATTTGCCTCGATACTGAGATTGAGAGTATCATTTCTCACACTTAGGCTTCTGTATCAAGTTCATATCTCCAAAATTGGCTTCGAAAAACAGAATTTCATTTACATGTAATTCCCTATACCAAATCCTCATTGGTTTCAAACCAGGCGTCAGCCTTCAGCTCCTTACACAATAGAAATCTTTAGCATTTGACTTTACGTTTCCTTTCCTCTGACGAAACCATCAATACATAATACAATATTGTAAAGTCAGAGTTCCGACAATTGAACATCGGTTCTGCGAGCTTCGCAAAAATGTGTATCTTGTTATGAAAATAATTATATTATTCAGGAACGCATTTAACGTACCTTTTTTTTTTTTAAATGGGTGTAAAATTTATATTGAAAGTTCATTTCAAAACAAAAAACTAATTTTTCTACTTTATTAAAATATGTCCATTCATATTTTTCCTCTTCACATTATATTTGTTTGCCATTTATTTAATTTAAGAAGAGCTTTGTTTAATATACCGAGATTAAAATCGCTCTACAATAAAACAACGCACTTTCCACATAACCTTGTTGGATTCTCGGCAAAATGACTGTTTGACTTCGACTTTAAATTTCATCTTTTCGAAATTGTAAAATCCAGAGTGCTTGACTTTACCTGTGACAAGTTCCATTGTGTCATCCTCCATAAGAAACAACACGTCGGTATGCAAACGTGGAGTCAAATCCTAACGTCAGATGTTAAAGTTATCAATTGTGTAACGGCCTTTAACGTAGAACTCACGACGGACACTCGACGCCGATCAAGCTGAGCGGAGGGACCTCGAGCTGAAAGCGAAACTCTAGATCTCGCGGGCGGCTAGTTAAGGAGGCGATGAACACTAAGGGTAATTAATACACCCCCTTCCCCTCTTTCACCCCGGTGGTAACCATTCTGCCATTCTCTAGCCACCCCTATCCCCCCTACCGCCCTTGTTCTGCGACACGACGAAATTAACGTCGAGACGGCCGGAGCGCTGACGCCCGTCCCCGTCGTTCATTAGTGGCGAACCTCTCACAGCTGGTGGGGGGGGGGGGGGGGGGGCGCCTGGAGAGTTCAGCGCTGCCAACGTTTAGACATAGAATTCCACTAGGCTGCAAATAAAAAATCCACCAGAATCCACTAAGTTATGAAAATATCGAATAATAAAAGTAGGCACCCATGTCTCATATTCAACTTAAAAATGTAGTTTAACACATTGTTAAAACTTATTTTTTCGACACAGCTGAATTTACACGAAAGCTCATATTATTTATAAGTAGTAGTGGAAAGTTAGCTAGAAACTGATATGCCAACGACGACGCGAAAGTTAATAACAGTGGTGCAATGCGTATAACCAGAGAAGTGTGGTATAGGCTGTTCACGGTAAAGTGAGCACTCTGGAACATCCTCTAATTTGGAATGACAGTTGATAAATATCATTTATTGTAACCTTAGACTTTGAGTTCCGAGTGTGGTGGTAGAATATACACACTGTGATTATTCCTTACATGTAATATTTTTTTTTTAGTGTTGAAAGGATTAAATTTGGCTGAAAGGAAAAAGTAAGTAGAGCGTCAAAAGTGCTCACTTCACCGTGAACATATATGACAATATTTCACATTCACACACACACACACACACACACCCCTCATATATATATATATATATATATATATATATATATATATATATATATTATATGTTCAGGTAAATGTTCACCACTCACCACCGAAAATTATTTCAAGATTCATTAGACTATCCAGTGACCACTAGATAATTCGTCCACTAAGTAGCAATTAAAGTCACCAAATCTGGTGGGGTATCAACTAAGTTGGCAACACTGCTTGGAGAAGTGGCCCTGGTCCCTGAAACACTCCACCACGTAGAGGGGAAGGTCGGCTGGGATTGCCAGAAGCCAGGCGGTCGGTCGGTAAGGACAGAGGGGGGGAGGGGGATTTGTTTTAATTTCCAATCCCTCCTGGAAGACAATCAAAGTTTTTGGTTGGACGGGTTCGCTAAGGAGCGAAGTAGGGACGGTAGAGCGTCTTCCTTACCGCCCCAACCCCCCTCTCCGATTACACCCATAGCTCCTTCCCCTTTTGTTCCGTACCTTCCTGAATGTGCTTCATTAGCGCTGCTCTCCGCGTGGTGCCTGTCTTAGCGGAAGGAAGGGCGGTTCCTCTCAGATAAAGAATTAGCCGAGATAGAGGAGGGTGCAAGTTCGAAGTGGAGCCGTCGCGAAAACCCAAGATTTCGTCCTCTTCTTAATCCCCTCTTTTTTTCCCCCATCACTATCTTCCTTCCTGCCCGAGTTGTTTCTGTTTTATCTATTACCTCCCGTAACACCCATTTACTCATCGTTGTCTCTTTTAGTCTTATCACGCTCGTCGATTTTGTGTGCGCGTCCTTATCTTGGCCGGTTAGAATAGCAAGGGGTTATCGCCAGTGTTAGAACATTTGTCTGCGTTGGTCGTTAAACCCTCGTTGCCTGATAAGAGTTTGGAACGCCCGGTACTTTTTTGCGACGCAGGCTTGTTAGGTTGGTATAATGGAGACAGTGTACTGCTGGCGCCACAATTGCTGCCGGGTGAATTTACATGAGGGGACAGGTAGCTGCGCGCGCACCCTGCTGCAGCCGCGCAAAAAAAACCTCAGTCTCCGTGTATATACTTCAAACTTTTCTGAAGCCCTGCTTAAGTTATACTTCCAGGATATTCCTCCACCTCATGCAAACAAAGCTTAACCGAGTCTAGCAAATTACACTAGAGGGACAGCGCACCGTGTTCATGCGCACTAAGTGTAATGCAGTAATATTTTTCGTAAGAACTATTTCTTACTAGGTGTTGTCCCCATTTTATTCATACCAATTATAAATAAAATATAATTAAAAGTTCAATTTAATATATAAAAAAAGTGTTTCTTTGTGTTAATAGCAGTAGGCCGTATAACACTGTTGTGATACATGGCATATTTAAAGACAAACGAAGGACGTCATAGGTGGGGTGATTATTCGAAAGTTTTATTCAAATAATGCGATGAAACCGCGAATGGACTACAGTCAGTTGCGCGCTGTTCATGTCATAGTGTACGAGGTGAGAGAGAGAGAGAGAGAGAGAGAGAGAGAGAGAGAGAGAGAGTTGTGATGGTACATCAGCAACAACTGCTCCAACTACTATCCAGCCATATGTTTGCTACCCCCCCCCCCCCTTCCACTTCTTATTGGAATGAAGCTATAATTTGTGATACTATGATTAATTTATACCTCTCTACAACTTAGCAATGATGCCGGCGCAATCACGAATTTTGGCATACGCAAAAATTAATGATAGTTACTGTTTACACCGCACAGTGGTGCTAGAAATACATTGCTGTTTGTGAAAATTGCAGCACCCCGAAAGAATGACGCGAATTAATCCAAACTCGGATGATGTGTAAATAATGTATCAGAAATAAGTATTGTATTGTGTAAGGCTTTTTATGCTTGAAGGCTTAGCAGGGGACGACTTACACACTAACTTATAGCCTAACTTAAATTAACACCCATGCCTTACCCGGGATTTTAACCCAAAGTCTCCCGCGCCCCAGATCGGTGGCGCACCAACAAACTGTGCCACGGGAGGTCGGCACCAGCAATAAGTGAATACGATTGCAGAGAGATGGCGTACACGTACACCCAGCACCGCTCTCTCTCTCTCTCTCTCTCTCTCTCTCTCTTGTGTGACCGGAAAGTCAGTGTTACGCTGCGAAGTCCTTATCCTAAGGATGTGGCAAAGGGGCATAACACTGCCCAAAATTCATCGAGAGCAAAACTTTATATTTGAAAAACTTTCTCAATGCAAACTTCAAAGGATGTGTAAACCTGGTATCTGTCCAGAATAATCTACAATTACTGAAAGTAGGGGGAAAAAAAAACATTTGACTTCGATTCATTTACTTTGTTCAAAAATATGTTCACAATAACAAAAATACACTTCATTATCACAACACGTGCTAAATGGCATCTGACCAATACTACCTTTCATAAATACATGCGCACCACGATGCATTGCAATTTTGCTATATCTGAGAAAATACAAATTACATATTATCCCAAAAACAGATATACATATGTACCACGACATGTGACTGAATACGCGTATTCTCCAATTTAAAGTGGACTGTTTATAAATTACTGAAAAGTCAATGCATTTCTAAGTGGCGCCAATGCACCTGGCAACTTTGAAAATCTTCAGAAAATTTTTATAAAGTCCACAAGGACACAAGTTATAATCATTATTTTTTTACAAGTACACATGACACGTCTCCAATTTTAAAAGCCTCATATTTTAACAGAGAATATTTTGAAAAATTCTAAGGTCAAAAATCATATGCACGCCAAGGTGCGATGCAACTTTCAAATCTTTTAAAGGGTTTTATTTTAACCCAACTGGATAAACTCATGATCTTGGTTTTTTAACAATATACATGGCACGTGGCTAATTTTAAAAGCCTCATATTTTAATAGAGATTATTTTGAAAACTTCTAATGTCAAAATGTATATGCACGTCAGGGTGCGATGCAACTTTCAAATATTTTAAATTTAACGCCAGCCAACCCGTAGACGATAATACTTGACAAATTTTACTACTGGCGTAAAAAAACCTTAAAGATCATTTCCCCCTAAATAACTTGACATTAACTTAGCACAAAGTCCAATATGGACACAATGAGCCATAAAATGGTCAAAACTGGACCCACTCTAAAACCACTCGGGTAAAACCTTGTATCCTTTGCATGGTTATTTTCAGCAAATACTAAATATTAACAATTAATAAAAATGCCGATTTATAGGCAATACATAAATTTGCAATACATCTGCACCATGATCTAAAACGCCTACAATTATTAAGTATATGTAATTTTTCCGGTCGGATGGGCCATGACTCTATGTTAATTACAATATTACTGGTGTAAATACTTAGCTTCTAGTCGGGACCTCATGCTGTCCATGTCTGGTCTGCCGAGGCCGGTTTCCAACTTTTTATACAAATTACTTAAAATAACCTCTAGCGGGGTACCGCTAATGTCTTGTCCAATCCTAATCCGTGGAAGGTTCCCCCAGATTTTAAATTTTGAAATAAAACTGTCACTTATCGAAAATGGCGTCACCTGGCGCATGTTGTGTGCTTGCAAACTACCGTTCCGCGATGACAGCGCCACACGGCGACACCTACGTGAGACACCAGAGTTACTCGGTTTCAGAGTCGGCCAGTCCACGAACCAAGAAGGACGTGTGGTATCTATGCTAGCCGTGAATAGCCATATTGTGTTTTTCCTACAGTTAACAAGAAATGATTCTACACGGAATCAACGATGGAAATGGACAATAAACCTATTGTCAATTTTATATTGTCCATCATATATACCATTATATATAATATTGTCATATTATAAATCCAGGTAATGTGTGTTATTGTAGATACAGGAATATTTCTTCGTACTAACGTATACATTTTTAAAGTTTACATACGCTTTGCTGAATTCAAAAATAAAAATTCCCTGAGAAATGGTACCATTACGATTTTTAACATAATCGAGGAAGTCAGCATATATATCGGTGCAATCAGGGAGTTCAGCAGTATGTGTTAATCTGAAGACAACTGAAGCAGACACGTGGTCCCGCAAACCGTATCCCACAGGGAGATCCTGTACCAACTTAATTCCTAGTGGTTTCAACACTGACCTGGGACCAATTCCTGACAGTTGAAGAATTTGAGGTGTTGCGATGGCACCAGCACTGAGAATAACTTCCTTTCTTACAAAAGCTCTCTGTGTTACGCCATCCTTTAAATATTCTATTCCATGAGATTCCTCTCCATTGCGCATTAGAATTCTGGTCATATGGCTGTTAGTTTCGATGTGAAGATTTGAACTTTTCCTCGCTGGTTTCAAGAAGGCATTGTTTGTGCTTCATCTCTCGCCTTGAGCTGTCGACGTCTGAGTAATCGCTGCACCAATAAGGTGGTCTCCATCGACATCAATTCCAGGCAACCCAAATTCTTTCAGTGCTTGTAAGATGGCCATTGTGTTGATATCTTGGTAACGAAAGTAGTTGATACTGAAGGGTCTTGTAGAATTATGATATTTCGTCGATGCAAGATGCGGATCTCCATTTCTTTCGGACTTGAGGAAGAATTTGAGTACATCTTTATATCCACAACCTTTGTTACCCAGTCTCTCCAGTTTGTCGTAATCTCTTTTGCTCCCACGTGTGTACATCATGGTGGGTGTGGCACTGGACCCTCCATGGTATTTCCCGCTGCGGTAACTGCAAGCAGCACCACCACAGTAGTGTGGTGGAGGGACGGTTCTAAATTGCCAGTCGAAGCAGGGATGAGCGACCACCCTGGTTGTTCGCCACCCGCCTCGACGAGGAGGAAATCCCAGTTCTTTTTCTCCGTGAGCTGATTTGCCAGTACACGTCCTGCCGTTCCCCCACCGGCGATCACGGAAGCCTTAGTGCCCATCCTCTACCAGCATGGCGAAAATATGGCTCACACTGAAAGAGATGGCGACTCCCAAAATCTATATAGTAGACAAATTCATTGTAGAGAGCTTTTTTCTTTCGTTTTACTTGAACTGGGTTGAATCCTAAACAGCGTATGACAGAAGATAAAAACTGTTGTAAAATTCATGTCTCATAAAAATATTTTATAAGAACATATAATTATAAATACATCACTAGCGAATGTACCATCTCGTAAAGTACATCGAGATAACATATTACTGTACGCTAACTTCCTTAAATACATGTTTAAAACAGGAATCAGAGCAGAAGCAAATATTCATTTAGTAAATGATTATTTAAACTGCGTGTAAATTCTTCTTTCGCCTTTTAAAACAATTATGGCCTAACCTGAGTTTTAAGGGGGAAAGACAACCATGAAAATGGGAACGAGTTAGCAATTATATTTTGAAATAAACTGCAGAGTTATGAAGTTGGTAGGCAACAATTGAAAATTGTTACACATATCATATTCTTTAATTAAAAAAACTTGGATTACAATCCTCATTAACTCGCCGTTTTTGACCATAAAATGTAGGCCTCCATGATTGATCATTTTACAACGCCTGATTTGCCAAAAAGGACTGCATTGCTGCAAATCACTTAGCTACCCAATTTAATTTAAGAGTATGGTTGTGCTGAACATATAGGGAGCTTTTATGCATATATGGAAGTGGATAGGGCTTATGTTAGGCACATTTTTACGAACAACACACGCCTTTTTATTCATTGACTGAGTAGATGTCAGTACACTGTATTTATATGTTTGTCATATATTTTCGATAAAAACTGTATTGAGAAAAATTTTGTTTGTACACAATTGCATGTTCTCTCTCGATAGATTAAAGATCTGATTACCTCCTTACCAATAAGATTACATTACATGTAAAACAATTTCATTTTCTGTGAGCAATCATTGCATATGGTTAATGTTGGCCAAACATATTTACTCATACCTTCTTATGTTCCCCTCTCACCTTCACACTGCATGCGTGTATAGGCTATTCACGATAAAGTGAGCAATTGTGAAAGCCCTCTCATCTGGAATAATAATTGTAAATATATTTTATTATAGCCTTATGTGTTAACTGCCGGGTGCAGTGGAATATACGCACTGAGTTTATTACTTACTTGGCAATATTTATTTATAAAGGTGGTTAAAGGATAAAAAATGTCTGAAAGGAAAAAGTAACTAGGGCCTCAAAAGTGCCTACTTTATCTTGAACAGGCTATATATTATATATATATTATATAGAGTTTTTGAACATAGGTTTTTATATTTGTGACCAATTGGCTAGTGGCAGACTAGTTACTCAAAAGAGCAGTCTGAAGAAGAGGCCAGTCAGTCAAACACCAAAAAAAAAAAGGACACGCCCGACTGCAATAAGACCTGCATCCCCCAAGCAATCATATAGTCTAGCAAAAATTACTTCCATATATCTATTGTCGACTGGAATTGATAGTTTAACCAGACATTTAGGATTGCGTAATCTGAAACTACAAAATATCGTGGGTTAATCATCAGAGTGTGAATACAAGGAAAAAAATGGTTTCTTCTTGTATTTACCAATAAATATATCCAAGTCTTAATATCACACACGATTACAACAATATAAAATTTACGCTCTGTATTGAATTGAAAAATAAATATATTTTCACTGGCATTATGCCTAAGATTTATTTCTACATCAACCAGAATTCTGATCTAAAATCTTTTCTTTAAAAAGACATACGTTTATATAACCCACACAATATTGCTAAAGAGCTTCTATATATTATCCATTTGTAGTTTTATTGCATACCAACATTCTTAGCGCCTACTCAAAATTTAACTTCAAAATTTGTTACATTTTCTGCCAACAGTTCGCATAAATTAAGTTATTTATGTTCGCATATTTTCTTAAAAATTATTTCTTAAAATGTTGGAGAAATCCGTATGTCCAGAACCTGGGGCTAATATGCCCTCTCCACATCTCACCTAAACCCCTACCGTCTCTAATGACCTCGCTGTCGACGAGACGTCACCCCCACGTATTTACCTACCTACCTACCTACCTACCTAAACTCATCACAAAATAGACACTCCAAAAGTGCAGATGTCATTTACGGTAAACGTGGCCCAATCAAAGTACATGGATCTGCCGTAATTTTAATTCGGCATATGGGGACGTCCAAAGTCCATACTACGATCCTCTTTAGTCGATTCCCCTTGGAAATACCATAGCTGGCACACCAGCAGAATTCAAACATGTACAGCCAATCAGGGCATTCGAGTTACAAGAGTCACATGACGCCAAGATAGCTGCTGATCGCACCGAAAATCACTTCAGCTATTTTGTAGCCAAATGTAGCTATAAATTCTCTGAAATTTCTACTGGTAGCTTTCCTAGCTATTTTGTTAGTCGAACTTAGCTACTTCTAGCCACTTTTTTTTTTTTTTGCATTTCAAATTCGTATTCTACTTTGCATGTTGATCTGGTGTGGGGTAAAGAACACTGCCACACTGCAGAATTTTGTTCGATATGTATTGTAACGGCCTTTTTACTCCCACACATGTCGGGGTTTGTTTTGAATTTATTGGGTGACGTTACAAACCAACTTTGACGCTCATATCATTTTTCTGTCCGCGATAGGAAGCCAGTTTGTAAGACGACCTAGGCTAAGCTACACTCCTCGCTGGGAGTTTACTAGGTTCTATGACCATTGTAGCTATAAATTTGACCAACAAAGTTTTTGGCTTGCTTTGGTGAAGTACCTTATAGTTTAAAAAGAAATAGCAATAAAATTTCTGCAAGAAGAGATTATGTTAATTCCATTTCCATATAATGATTTGAAGCAAGAGGACAAATAACCTGATGAAAATTTCATCAGTGAGTAATGTTTTGTATAAATTTGCAGTCTCAGGATCAGCCATAACGAACAAACATTTATGTAAATAGAAAACAGACCAGATACGTGGTGTTTCATACCAAAGGTCCTGGTCGTGTCAAATAAGCTAACCGTGGTAAAACAATAATAATTTGAAACAATAGGGATCAAGAAATTACGTTAAATCCTATGATATCAATATAAAGTAACATTAACAACAAATAAAATCACAGTACAAAGATACAACCCATAGGTAAATTCTTCTAAGCATGTGGAAAGTTCTAAAGAAGTTCAAATCGCAAACATACTCATTAAACCAGAAAATGCAGATCCTGCCAAGCTGCTTGAAATTTAGCAAATTTGGGACACTCAACCAGAAATAGAATTTTAAATCGGACTTCTAAAATCAATTCATTAAACAAGAGCACTGATTATTATTTTGATCCCTCTGCACATTTAGGCCATCCAGATGAAAGCAGATTTAAATTATCTAACCTTTCAGAGAATATCTCAGAAAACCCACTCTACAAAGAAAGCTGTTCTGGAACTTCAAATCAGACCACCTGAAAATATTGAAATGCTGCATAAAAATGGCATTATAAGTGTACATGAAGTACTGAAACCTTTGAAAGGAAACCAATTACTAATTTCGCATTAAGCTTGGGGGAGTTTCTTTAAAATATTGACGTAATATAAAACTAGTAATGAAATGGGTTAACATTTCATCCACAGATGCATTATGGTCAGAGGTAAAATAATACACAGAAGCAGCAGGATAAAAGCCATTTTTAATCTTAGTGACATTTGAATTTTCATAACTGTCCTCATTCTAATGGTTGTGAGTACGGACCTATCCGTGGAAGATTATATATATATGTATTATAATTGAAATTTTTTTGAGTATCTGTACCAATAAACCACACCAAGATACCAAATCGTCATACCACTTAATTATTATTTACTGATGTTCATTTGTTTTTATAATTGCCTTGCATTAGTACAAACATATATTTTAAGAGCATTTAGACTTTTCTAGCCATTTTCAAAGTAGAAATTTGCTAATTTTCTGGGATATGAGATGGCAACACAGAAATCAAGCCGGCGCCTCAGTTGGAACGAAGAAGTCCGTGTGGGTCATCACACTGCTCGAAGTTCTACTGGCCGGGTCCATTCTACAGGTTATGTCACAGTCCGTCCACTGTCTTCCATTCATAATGTTGTCGGAGTCATACTTCAGCTCTGTACAATAATCGTCCAGAAAGTTGTACTAGCCCCCTGCTCCAACATTTCATTTGGCTATAATGTGCACTCGGTCAAAGATGCTACGTTATGTGCTAAGTGTTATGGACGCGGCGTGGCCTCGTACGATAAATCATCTTCTGATGAACGGAGTGTCGTAACAGCGACTGGAGGTCTTGAGATCCGGGCTCAAACGAAATAGTCGACGAGTGTATGATATAGTGATTACTGTGGCCATTGAACAGGTCTCTCCTCTGTCGTGCCATCATTTTGGATGTGCAGCATCCAGGTGGGCCCGCCGCACATTTCTGTCAAAAGTGCGCCGGAGCTCCGGCGTGTAGCCGCCGATCTCTGCACTTCCGATGCACACTTTGTAATGAATTTGGAGGCCGACAGTTCTTCTAACCCTTTCTGTAATCCGCGACGTCATGCTCTTGTTGGATTTACGGAGGTGTTTAATGTTTAAATTTGTTGCTAACTGCTTGGCCTATGTCCGAAGTGCTGAAGTACTTTGACGTCCCATAGCGGCCAAACCACACATTTCCGGAAATTGGTTCCCTTTCGAAAAATGTTCAGTTCGTTGTCTTGTATCAGAATTTCTTTTAAACATATGTGGATTGCTTGATATTTTGACAAAACTCGTTTGAGAACATAACTCTGTGGTTCACTCTACTGCTCATATGAAACCCAACGTCATGGAGGTTATTTGTGTAATGGAAAAATTGCACATGGAGGATGGTTCTCTGCTTCACAATTTCCACCCCAACACAAAGGTGCTATCTAAGTCTCGAACTAAATTCCTCGACTTGGTGCGAATCTACAAACGGAACATTGCCTTCGAAAAAGTCTTAACTGCCAGTATTAGCAATGAACATGTTAGAAATAGCATTTAACCTGCTATATCACCCACGAACATTTCATTCTATTTTCACTACCAGAAATTTGCCGAAATACAATCTGTCAGCTGTTCGAGTTATTGGTTACACCACACAGCACAGCAGTGGCAGCAGTTAGTATATTCACAGGCACTCTATTAGGAAAACATCGCCTAGGTAATAAAGTGAGCTGATATAGCTCGGGAAACTTTCAAGTTGTTTTGGCTAGGATCACTGACGGATCGCGGCTGTTTCTGACAATAACGCATCTGCTCCACAGCATATGATCGCGTACGTGGAGAATAACAGTACCTTTTGTGGGAGTGTGTATGTGGTCATGAACTTTAGGTATATTATTGTGTTAAAATGTTCAAACATAAATTAAAATTGGGTATTGGCTGCGTTGATGACACGGCCGTTCGTTTTGCGTGAATACGTCTACGTTGACGCGCTCGGGCGCCTTGATGTTTTTTTCATTCCCGGCATCGCTTCACTCGATCATATGGGGTTTTATGGGTATCACTGGATTGCTTTTGATATGCTCTTTCCAACTGTATACGATTTCTGTATTTCAACTTGGCTTTTTCACGAGCACAGGGCAAAATTGTGTTAAGTGTTCTTAATTTTTTACATTAAACTCATACAATTTCTCCATAACCATGCCATACAAATGTTTTTATACGCATAATCGATTGATATTGACGAGAGTTATCAATTGAAACTTAAACGAGCGTCGTAGCTTCTCCTAGTCAAAAATTATACTACGCGGAGTTATGAGACGCGGCGAAACGAACTCAAAATTGCCCCTCCCCCCTCCCCGCAACAAGCGATGCTTCCGAGTCTTCACTCAACGTAACATATTCTTTGATCCTTTGGCAATGGAGTGGTGTAATTGAATTCTGAATGTACGCCATAGATTCGGAGCTGCAATGCCAAACTGTATCCCCCGATTTTGTTATCATAGGATTATCTGGATTGCCTCCCACTATGGTCTCAAATTTAATGACGTATTCACGTCGAAATGTTTTCCAAAATATTCTTTTTGTTTCGAACAGCCTTGGGGAACAAATAAGACCCATTCAGTTGTGCTCACCCACGCCAGAAGCAAGTCAATTTTAACAAGAATTTCCTGATAACTATTGAGCCTACTTTCCTTGACATGGGTGCAAATCAATTCTAGTGAAGTTCTGGAAAGTTTAGATGATAGGTGGTAGTCGTTGATGTCTCATTGACAGCAACATTATTAGAGATGAAACCAGAAACATGCAATCATTACAAAAGCATTTAAAATACACGAGTGACTTTTCTTTCGCTTTTTTTTTTTAATCATCCGTGTGTAAAAAGAACACATATTAAAATATTTAGTTTTCTAATAATTTCACAGCTTCACTTTACCGACGCATGAATGAAGTGATGAGGCCCATGGCAATGTTAGTTTTACATAAGGCGGAAGAATACACAACATGCGTACAAGTAGATACTAAGCAAGGTTTTCAAAAGTGCTAATTTTACCGTGAACAGCCTAGTTTTGTGATTTTAGGCGTGTATGTGTATGTATATAAAATATATATTTTACATGTATACCTACATATATAAACAGCAAATTCATTGTAATCGCTGATTACCAGAAAATGAAATTGCACCTACTGAAAGCCCGTTAGCAAAATCATTCACTGAATCATACCCACGAGTGTGACTGACAGAAGTGAATCTTGCTCGTGTTTCGTGTTCATATTATGCGCGTGTCCGAAAATTCACCTGTCACTCTTTTCCCATTGCGAGTGGATCTCAGCTCAGCCCTGCAGGCAGTGGTTTCAGCTGTGCTGAATTTCGTCCCTGCCTGAGCTTAATAGATAGTCTATTGCAGTCCTTAAAAGTGGGTCATATTGTCGAGCGATGGCGGAGATAACCGAACTTTTCCGAACACAGGGCACTGGCCGATCTTGGCTCTGTTTCAAATTTTTCTATGCTTCCGTTAAAAAGAGCAACGTATTTTAGAAATAGTTCAACTTTTTTTATTGTATGGAATCACTCATCACATCAACCCAATGAACTTCCGCGTTAGAGGCAATCAATTAATGATTGTGTAAGTATATGTGTCAGCTAGGGTTCGTGCCTTATCGGGCACAAATATACTTGACTTTGTGAAAAAAACTATACATTATTTACTGGTAGTTAATAGATACTGCAACTTACTGTTCAGTGTCGACATAAGTTATGAAACCTCTCGCTCCTCAGGTTGGTTTCCTAGTTATTTTTTATGCATGGTATGCTTAGTATAGTAAAAAAACAATTTGTCTTGCACTGTTGGTCGGAGCGGACCTCCCGTGGCGGTGACGGTCTGCGGGGCTGGAAGTCCTGGGTTCGAGTCCCGGGCAAGGCGTGGGTGTTAGTATAAGTTTGGTTATAAGTTAGTTTGTAAGCTGTCCCGTGACAGGGGCGTATCCAGGGAGGGGTTGAAGAGGTTTGCAGCCCCCCCCGAAATAACACACATTTTTTAAAACCCTATGATCAAAATGTTTATCATTATATTTATATATTTTTAATTACCCACATGACACATATTTTACATCCTATTTTAAAATAGCAATGATTATATTTATTTATTTTTTATTAACCACACATTATTACATATTCGTTTTCTGAATAAACGGGGGAAAAAAAATTATCAAGTACATAGTTCCTAAAATGAACGCCAGTAGATCTGCTGAGTCATTTGTCATAAAATTTGTTGTTACCAAAAATGATATGGTACCATATAAACACGTGAAATAATTATACTGGTTTACTTTCTAAGTGTAATAAGATGTGGTGGTGATTAGCTTAGATATGTGAAACTATTAATGCTTTATTTACGGATTTAAAATGTAAGATATTTAAATGACACGGTGATGCAATTTACACATGACTATCGTGTTGACATATTGTAAATTTGTGTGTATGTGTGAGCGAATTTGCATACATAGTTTCAATCCTGAGTTCATTTTCTATCCTTCCACTGTGACTTGTGAACGATGTACTACTAGTGACAATACTAATACTCATCAGCTCTCCCCCCTCCTCCAGAAAAAAATGATGGATATGCCTCTGATTCACGCATAACACTGGGGGACGTTAATAATAAGCCTTTCCAATTCCAATTCGTTTTGTTCGGTGTTTTAAAATATCAAGTCTTATATACATAGAGTTCATATATTTCCGAATACTTCAATTCATTGACTGTGATTGCTAGCTTTCTTTTAGATGGCCAAGTTTCCTGAAAACCCCCAGTAGTTTAGGTGGGTCGCGAGTTACTGGGGTTCGCAAGAATATCGTCCGTAGGCCCTGCATCATAAATACCTATAAATGCTGTTCACGATAAAGTGAGCACTTTTGAAATCAACCCTAGAAAAAAGTCACTGCTCCTGTCTGCATATATTTCAACTGGCGCTCTGACTGACATGTGCCCAGTAAAGTTGAAAGTTGGTAACGATGGATGGAAAGTAGTTCTATATCTTAACGTCGAATAAAAAGTGCTTGGTGTTCATTTGCGATAGCTTTTTTTTTTTTTTTTTTTTTTTTTTTTAATTGCGCTGAAGTGTAAAAATTACCAGATTTGTAAAATATTTACTTTTAAAATAATATCACAGTTTCGCCTGACCGACGCACGAATGAAGCGATGAGATCTTTGGCAATGTTAAATTTACATAAGGCGGAAGAATACAAAATTTTCATACAAGTTTACCCTAGGCAGGGTTTCCGAAAGTGCTCATTTTACCGTGAACAGCATATAATTTGATTACTGGTGCGTCTCCAAACCAAGTAAAAAAAAATTATGATTGCGACATTGAACGGAAAGTTTATTCAGTCGCTCCATTGACGTCAAAATTTTCCACATCCTACGTAAACACATGTAATTTCATCGAGTATATTTCAGTATGTACTAATCAACAACTTTGTACGCCCAATTGAAGAATTGCAAGGTTACAGGCACTTGTTACAAAACATCTAACAAAAGAGGCTCGCGAATCAGTGTATTTAATGCTCGCAGTATTTCCTGTATTTCGATTCAAATTGATTTATAGTTCAGTAGGCATGGCTTACTACTAACCTTAGTGTTTTTATGGTTACCATTGAGAAAATAAGTGCCTTTTACTGTAGAGTTTTACTGTGGCCTACTACGACACTACATTTATGCCAAGTTTCAGGGGAATCGGTTGAAGTGTTCCCGACGGAACAAATCACTTAGTTATTTTCAGTTGGTGCAGTCGCCCAAAATTCGAGAACTAACGGGAGCAGGACTAACTTGACTCCGAAGCTGACTGCAAACTTAAACAATACCAATCTTGATTCAGAGTGCTTGATGGTTCGTGAGATACGATAGCCGAAATTTTAAATAAGTACACTAATAAAAAAAATGGGAAAATTACCTGATAATATTCTGAAATTTGTGGGGGAAACATAGTTTGCCTTACAGTTAGGTAAAATTATCTCAGATTTATTTTAGAACGTACAATTAAAAATGTGTTTGAAAATATAAAAAAAAACTGCGAACATAGTGCGTCATTAGTAAGTACTTAGGTGTTTTGAGTAGGTGAACTTCGGTGCTCGTGTTGAGGATTTTTTGGTATATAAAAGATTGGCGCAATATAGAACGTATACCTCATTTACGTAAGCGTAGTAAGCACATTTCTTGCGCGAGGTTCTTAACTATTCACAATATAGAACGTATATCACATTTGCGTAAGCAGAGGAAGAACATATCTTGCGTAAGGCTCTTGACTATTCGCGCCAAGCTTTTATATACTAAATATAAATTGATGCAAACATATTAATTTGTAGTAAAGTTTATTACGGCTGTTCGACCACATCTTACAAGTTCTACGGATTGTGTAACTACTATAATTTTCTTATCTTTTTAGTGAATTAATAAATAAAAGCTTGGTTTTATAAGTTTTTTTACAGTTATTTTATTTTTCACTGTTTAGTTTCACCAATCTTTATTTATAATACATGATTCCTAGTGTCTTGGATACTGCTTAAGTTACATAAAATCTTGTAACTTCAGGCTCCATCATCAGCTCAGTGGTACCTTCACACTGTATTGTCATTGGAACTACACATGTATGCATAATTTCAGCTCGATTTGATAACGATAAATGGTTTAAAATCGACTTAGATTTGAACTAAACACACACGCACATTGGAGTGTAAAAAAACTGTAGCAAAAAACACCAAATTATCGTGGCGATTTTCAGTTCGACACACTATTAACCGTTGAGGAGTTCCCTCGTGAGGAGATGATCCTGGCTGCAGCACCAGGTCGCTGTCACCATATTATTGCATTGCCATCGGGTTTCTATATGTATATCAAGTTTCAGCTCGATTGAATACCTAGTAGTGGGTCAAAAATTCACTTGCAAGACTTCGCCCGAACGTACAAACAAACTAACAAGGCAAGCTAGATAAAAGCTTGTAAAAATGACCAGATTGGTAAAATATTTTATTTCCCAATAATTTCACAGTTTCACTTGACCGACGCGTGAATTAAGTGATGAGGCCCATTTTACATAAGGCGACAAAAATACACAACGTCCATACAAGTACATCTTAAGCAGGGCTTTCGAAAGTGCTCATTTTACCATGAACAGCCTATACCTGGCTATATTGCCCATGGAAGTTTCAAATCAGTTGCAATAAGCAGCAGAATTCCGCCAAACTATCACTGCCACTAGTCTGGCGAGCTCATCTAGTTCTGTTTCCACCCACAGCAGTTCGTGAAGTCGCGCGCAGAAAGTTTATTCAGAACACATGTTTGAATTTATACGATTATCATTAACTTTTTTATCTACTTGAATTTGTTTTCGAGAGCATCACAAGTCCTTATAGTGCTCCACCGAGACAATTTGTAGCCCACGGTATTGTTTACTGTGTTTGTGTCAATACTGGGAACCATCGACGATGCCACTGGAAAATTCTGCGTAAATTTTTGGTGGGAGGTAGCAGCATAGCACAGTATTCGTAATGAATGTATTTTGATGAGCGCTTCACTCGCAATGTATTATCAGTATAGGCTATTCACGATAAAATTAGCACCTTTGAAAGTCCTGCTTAAGATCTACTTGTATGCACGTTGTGTATTCTTCCGCCTTATGTAAGATTAACAAATAGCTAATCTTTACACTTCGATGCATTAAAAAAAACAGAAAGCGAAAGAAATAATTTAAACTATATGACAAATGGTAACATAACACGTTTTATTCGACATTAAGATACGGAACTACTTTCACCTCCATCTTTACCAACTTTACTGGGCGCATGCCACTCAGGGCTCCCGTTAAAATATATGCAGTTAGGGGCAGGGACTTTTCTCTGAGGTTGATTTAAAAAATGCTCACTTTCTCGTAAACAGCCTGTGCTTGCGATGCTCTTCAGCAGTGTGGCAGGGCAGTAATTTATTTATACTTACGTCCATAAAAAAAATTACTTATTCTTTGCCCTGCATTTATAAATAACAAACACAGCTGTCCACAGCGGCACACAAGACCTCAAAAAAGGCCAGTTAAGTATTTTCAGCATCCTATAATTCTAAAAGAACAATCAAAATTTATTGGGGTTTCTGTAAGTTAATTTTCTTGCAAAATGGTGGCTTACATTACAAATATAGTTATTTTTTCGCTAATATGCTGTAACTTGGAGGTGAACACGATAGCGTTAATACGCAGTCGTAATTTTGCCATACGTTCCCGTGCGTTTATGTGCAGTATCTCCAGCTTAGTTTCTGAATTCCGAATGGAACCAGCAGAACTGAGTTCATCTAAAGTCTGTTCACGATAAAGTTCACTGTAAAAAATAATGGTAAAATTACCTGACAAGTATAAGGTAATATTCGCAAACTTGTGGGGGAAACACAGTTTTCTTACGCGTAAGGTAAAATTACCGCACTGTGGAGTAAAATTCACTTACATGGTAGTGAAAAATACCATACATGGATGGTAAAATTACCATACGACGTGTGTATCTCGTAGTCGAATTGTAACTATTTGATAATTGTATAATATATATTTTGTAACTTAAAATTAATTTTCGTTTTCTAGTCATACAAGCTGTCCAACATGGCTCTTTATGTGTAAGGTATAATTACCGCAATCAGGAGTAAAATTCACGTACAAAGCGGTGGAAAATTGAATAAATGGATGCGGAAATTACCTTACTACGCGTGCATCTCTTGAGCATTTTCTCAACAGCTAAGTGGGATTACGGGAGGAAGAAACAATCGTGTGACACACTAATATTCACTTCTGATGTTATGTTGTGATCGTGGTGTAATGGCTAGCGCATCGGCCTATCGTGATAGAGGTCCATGTTTCGCGCCCACACCCTAGCAAGAATCGAAGATTTTAGAGTTAATATTTCGGTTTCTGTTAGTCAGAGGATACTGATACTTCGTATTAAAAAATATGATAGTATATATACAATATAGTTGATTATTACCTTACTTGTATGGGATATTCCTCCACTTTTGTCAGGTACTTTTCCCGTACGACTAGGGAATAGTACCTTACTGTTAATGTAAATTAACTCCACATTTGACAGGCAATTGTACCTTATATAGTATATAGAGGAAACTAGCTTCCCTTACATGTAAGTGAATTTTACCTAATTTCTTTACAGTGTCAGCACTTTTGAAATCAATCTTAGAAAAACGTCACTACTCCTGGCTGCATATAGTTTAACGGGCGCACTGAGTGACATGCGCTAAGTAAAGTTGGTAAAGGCTGTTCACGATAAAGTGAGCACTTTTGAAATCAACCTTAGAAAAAAAGTCACTGCTCCTACCTACATACATTATAACGGACGCACTGAGTGACATGCGGCCAGTAAAGTTGGTAACTATGCAGGAAAAGTAGTTCCATACCTTTACGTCGAATAAAAAGTGTTAGGTTATCATTTGTGATAACTTAAATTATTTCCGTTGCTTTCATTTTTTCTAATACATCGAACTGTAAAAATGAGCAGATTTGCCAGATATCTACTTTTCTAATAATTTCGCAGTTTCACTTCAAAACTTCAAACATTTTTAAGATAAAATGAATGTAATCAATATTATACTAGCAATAAAAGGATTAAAAGTAATGATTTTAATTTAATGAAAATTATGATGAAATTAATATATTACTTAATGATAAACAATATAACCTTATGATGATGCTCATTTGGATTAATGCAAAGAAATGAAAATATTTGATACTGCCTACATCTTTCCTTACATAATGTTCTTTAAGAGAACAAAGGAAAAGCTTGAACGATAATCATAAATTAATTCAAATTTGCAAACAGTTCATTAATTTGCATCTCACGCTTTAGTATTGAGTGTTTAGTAGGAATTTATTTCAAAGTTCATAAAAAAATATATTATTGAATTCTTCAACTATTTCAGTGGTAAGAAATGCGCTCCTTTCTGGTCACTGGGCTACAGGACAAAAATTAAGTTTTTCTTGATATATAAATATGCCTTTCTACCGAGACAGTTAAAATGACTATTGACATAACTGAAAGTGGTCACCTTTTAGTTGCTGCAGGATGATAACTGGAAACGGAAGTAGTCAAAAGGCATGAATCCTGGTATAGTAAATCCTTTTACATCGGTGACACTGGAGTCTCCAACATACTCCAAAAACTTAAAATTCCAGAAGTCTGAGGGATATCTTCAAAGATTGATTTCTATTGACCAATTCAACACCATCTCCTGATATTGCATGATGATATATTTAACTTTATGAAGACACTAGAAACATTTCAAAATAGGAAAAGCTGAAACATGTCTAGCTACTTTTTTGAACCAGAACATATTCTGAAAATAAAGAAAAATTATGTTTATTATAACAGATTTTCTTTATTAAATGTTGCCGTAGGTAACTCATAAAGTGAGCATGACTCCAAAGAGAATTTGTATATGAATTATTAGAAATGGAAGGATGACCTAGTCTAACATTGTATTTACAGATATTTGAAAATAACGCAGTTGAACTAATCAGAGATGTTAAACAAAACCATTTAAATTTAAAATATTATTACATAATAATTATAAAAAAAAATTATATTGAACTTGTAATAGTCTTGACTTTTTACAACTGTCAGATAACACGCAGTATAAATTAAGCACAGAAATTTTAATCTACCCATAAGATGTAACTCTTCTGTAATCGTCCGTGGTCAGTCATTTCTCTGAACCCAAAATTTTGACACGAAAACGAATAATTTCTGAAAAGAGATGAAGCAGTGCCTTAAGGACTCAGACACCCGTATTAAGACATTTTACTTCTCATATAAATTTAATTTTGGTGTGATAGAAACAGAAATTATATGTTGCGCGGGCGTTATAGCCTGTTATATGTTGCGATTACTTCCCCAAATCATAAACAATTACGGAATTCCTTCAGAAAAATGACAAGTGTTCTCCAGAAAAAATTATTTAAAATGTTCACCACAATAATAGGAATACTTTACTCTTCAATGAAATTTATTCAAAGTTAATGTGCTCCTGACACTAGCTCAGGTCGGGCCAAGCTGGACCTCTGGGCTACTTAGCTGTCATAAAACTTTAAATCAGCAACAAAGTTTCTATTTGGAGTGTCATCCTTAATTAGAATACTCAGGAACATCAGAAAACTATTGAAAATGCTACTTGGCTCAAGTCCATTGGACTTAAAAATTGACGACGTCACTTTACTTAATAAATAGCCGCACTCGCCTCCATGATGGCGTCCTGGCGTCCTGGCGTCATAATGCGTCCTTCGTCGTCTGCAGCTTCCACTTATAAGTTAAGCTACTTTTGCTGGAAAACACTTATAATTTTTCTGAAGGAATTACATAATTGCTTATGATGTGGGAAAGTAATCGAAACTTTGACAATAATTCTCTGAATGGAGCTCGTAGCTTACAGTATTAAATAAGAGGCACTTAATAGAAACTCGTCAAGTATAAAACAGTTTAATTGAAATCCATTTTTATCTAAATTGCAGAAAGCAACTTCTAAATATATTTTATTTTTCATTTTTATTTTTATTTTGAGTAATTCATTTTTCTGTTCGAATGGTGGTAGTATTTCAGTTTTCTAACCTACTTGCAGAATAGAATATCATTTAACTAATTTCACACAACCAAAAAATTTCAACTAATTGATTCTTCTTTCTGGTTTTAAATTAAAAGATTTTCGTCAACATTGATTTTCTTTAATTTTTAATGTTGAGTTATGCATATTTTCTTTTTATTAAATGGAATAGTTTAAATGAAGTTTTTCATTATTTGAATAATAATTCAGTTTCTTATGAGTGCCAGTGTCGTGTATGCCAATTTCAGAGTTCCAGCAACTACATTTGCACCACAGGAGTGTAAGTTATATAAGGTTTTCCCAACACCGAAGTAATTGTATTTTTTTCTATTTCTTACCTACACAGTGTGCAAGAATACCACTTTCTGTGTCTTACCGTGGAGTAAGTGGCGTCCTAACAACATACTCTCCAGTAAGTTATAATCTCATACCACAGAGAACCTCAATTTATCACAGTGGCGCCCAACGTTGAACGCCATTATGATAAATTCGTGTAGATAGTGGGATTACTTATTACTTACTGGAGAATATACATTATGTTATTGGCTGGAGGGAATGTTATTATGTTAGGCCACCACTTCGGAAAAATAATTAGTGTTCTCCAGTAAAAGTAATTAAAAATGTTCACCACAGAAAATATTACTTTACTCTACAATCAAATTTAAGCAAAGTTAATGTTGCTCCTGACACTAACTCAGATCGGGCCAAGCTGGACCTCTGGGTTACTTATTCCCGGTTGCACTATCGTGGTTCAAAACTCGATCCGAGATTTGATCTAATATCGACACAGAAAACTGTTGCACCATTCGAATTCAGAACTGGACTGGAGATCGAGATGAAGTTAATTTCGAACCACCGAAATTAGCGATTCGAAATCTTAATCCGAGATCAGCAGCCATCGTCGACAAGTAGTTTAAAAATACGCCAACAGATCGAACTACGTTCGATTGTTTTCTTGGGAAATTAAAACAATATTATACGTACTTCAATATTATTCAGCAAAATTCGTGCAACAATAATTCATTTAAAATATATATAAAACATCGAACATCTAGTTCTATCTATAGTGAGAAATACGGCTACTTCCGTGACATAATATATTGCGAACGAATAGCAAAATTTATCTCATACTTAAACTCGATCTTTCACTTTGGAACCAAGATCGACGAATCGGAGATTCAGAATTATGAAATTTCGTTGGTGCAACACTTTTACATTGGAACCAAGCTCAAACTGGATCCTGGTTTAGAACTAGGATCAATCGATCTTGGGTCGGGGAAGATGTTGGTGCGACCGGGCATTAGCTGTTAGCGCTTTAAATATGCAACAAAGTTTCTACTCGGAGTGACATCCTTAATTAGCATACTCAGGATCATGTGAAAACTGGTGAAAATGCTCCTTGGCTCAAGACTATTGCCCATGAAATTGACGGTGTCACCTTACTTAATAAATCGCCGCACTCGCCTCCCCCATGGCGTCCTGGCGTCGTGATGCGTCCTTCGTCGTCGGCAGCTTCCACTAATAAATTAAGCAAATATTTGCTTAACGTTAATCCTCTTCTTAAATAGGCTGCGTCAGCTCTAACTTATGTTTACTTCTGGGGTCTAGATAACCTAACTGTCTTAGGCTGATGCCGGCGAATTTCCGCACTCCAAAATCCCGGCGTTAAATATGACGTCCAGGGACCCTAAGGTCCTTCCAGAAGCCCCTAACTTCCTGCTACTTCCTTAACTCATTACAAAATTGAGCTCAGCTATATCCGGTCAAAACTGACATAATTAAAGCCAACACATAAAAACGTACTGCAAACTTGCAAACACAAGAAAAATAAATAGGTTTAAAAATTAAAATAATAAATTCTGAGACATGAAAACTCATATATAATAAATAATTCACATAATCCGGTACTCAGGATAACATACACTCTTCCCATAGAGTAGCATTAATAAAATAGAAATAATGGTGGGTCCTAAATTGTGTTAAATGTGAAAATTAACGAAATAAATGTAAAAAGTACAGGATGGTTAAAATCAATTAAGAATCACAAAAAATGTGCAAAATAAGGTATCATAAAGTCCAAAACGATATGTGTGCTTATTTCCATACCAGTCTCCGAAAACATATAAATGAGTGTGGAATAATATACTACAAGGTTCGAAATCTGATAAATATATAAGCTATGAAATAGTAGTAATCACCACCAATTACATAATTATTTAAAATTATCCGTTAATTAAAATAAAGCGTGCCTTGGATTAATGCTTTAGGTGCTCTGGAGGGGGAAAAAAAAGTTATTATATTTTTTTAAAATAGGAATGGGTCCATAACAAGAGTTAGCATTCATACTTCGGGGTATTATCGTTCCAGCGTGTTGTTGGTTTGCGAATCATTCAAACACTACTGTATTGATAAGCATTTATTTACCGTCCATTAACCCCTATGATGAGACCCTAGTTACCAGCGTTCCTTATAATGGTGATAAAGAAGTGCTGCCTTACTTTACAGCAGTTATTTTCAATATAAGCACACACAGACACACACACGTATATAATGTATGTGTGTGTGTACATAAATCATCGACTCGTATATAGGCCCTACAGTGCTGAGATCCTGTGCATTATTTTTTTAGACAATTGTTATGAGTGCACTGCTGAACGGTTCACTGGTCTTTTTACTGCTGCCTATTTTATAGACGTTTCTGTCTGTCCATGTAAAATAAGTTTCCACCGACGAACAGTAAATATTTTTCAACCAGGCGAAGTTGTTACCCATTTCCCTGGCAAGCTACTTGACTTGTATGGAATTTTTTTTTATCAACCTGTCGTTTCTGAAGATGTCAAGAATACGTTAGCGAAAATTGCATGTCGCCCGTTTTACTAGATAAAGACCCGAAATTTTGGCTGTCAGTCATGATGTACGTACAGAAATTCAGAATGTGCCACTCTTGTATCGAATCACTCGTTGACATCGCAACAACGGAACAGAATAATAAAACACATAATGGTTCCATATTGGTGATTTTGTATTGCATTCTTTATGTAGAAGACCCTTACGGTCTCCGCCTGACTGATGCATGAAATATGTAATATGTTTTTGGTATACATTACGCGGTGATTCAAAAACGCTTGGATGATTTTCAGCGGTGTCTAAACAGGAACATTTTTTATGAAACATTTCGTGCCCAAAGACATGTTTCAAGTACGCTTTTCAACTCCAACGATCTTTTTTAAAAGTCCCCCCCCCCCCCCCATCCAGAATCTATTACCTGCTCTACGGGAATTTCAGATTTATATTCAGACACCCATCGTACTTTTCCCTTTACGAGTATGCCATACAAATAAATGGCCACCGTTTAAAAGTCACGTTCATGCGAGCAGCCAATGGAAGGAATGTACGCATGTTCAGCTTAGAGGTCAGGAGGCAAGTAGTGAGTGAGCAAGAATCGCCCTTATGGTGAGTGAAGAGATTTTGGTGTCGTAGACTATACCTGCGCGTCGAGAGAGTGGTTTGAGGCAATCGGGGAGTCCGAGTGGAAGTCGAGAGGTGTCGGTGTCTGCTAAGGGGAGGTATGGACGCTGATGGCCGGGGCACGACTGAAGGGGATGCAGTATCATGGCGGGCAGTTTGCGGCAGTGTAAAGCAATCAAGCGGCGTGTTGGGCGGCTTCAAATTGCTACCTCTTTTTAAGTGAGTGGGCGAAGGAGCAAGAGGCGAGCGACAGCAATCTTCGTTCGCTCGAGTTCGCAAGTTGGCAGAATCCTTACTACTATATAAATGCGAAAGTGTGTTTGTTTGTTTGTCCTTCTTTCACGTCAAAACGGAGCAACGCATCGACGTGATTTTTTGCACAGATATAGTTTGAGGACCGGAGACCGACATAGGCTACTTTTTATCCCGTGAAAATTATCTCATTTCCTTCAGGAAATCCCTTAGAATAAGCTCTTCTTCGGATTGATTACTGCATAAAAGAAGCATTGTTAAAAAATAAAATATCTTCATTTCTCCTTTCTATTTCGTCTATGGTCTGTAAACCTTTCCTCCCAAAAAGCATTAGTGGCCCAGTGGCTAGCGTTATTCCAAGTGGGGCCGCGGTGACCCAGTGGAAATATATATAATATATATATATATATATCAAGTCGGGCCGCAGCATCTCAGTGGGTAGTGAACACAATAGTGGGACCGCAGTAGCCCAGTGGCTAGAGAACCCAATAGTGGGGCTGCAGCTGGTCAGGGGCTAGAGCACCCAATAGTGGGGCCACAGTAGCTCAGTGGGTAGAGAACCCAATTGTGAGACCGTAGAAACTCAGTGGGTTGAGCGATTTTAAGCGGGGTCTTTGTGGCTCAGTGGATAGAGCGATTCCACCAAGTGGGGCCGCAGTGGCTCAGAGGATATAACTATATGAAGTGGAGCGAAGCGGCGGGTAAAAAGCTAGATATATGTAGATGCACAGCGATTATGTAACGCGACGAGGCTTAGTGTCACCAAACTTCATTATTTATCCGTATAAACACGCGCGCGATGAAAGCGGGCAAAAGCTAGTTGTGTTATATAATGGTCGCTATAGGTAGTGGATAGGAATGCACTGGTCATCGTGTTTTCGCCAACTTGGTCGCGTTTTCACTCGTTCCTGCGCAGTCTACTCTCCCTCCATTTGGTAATCCTTTGTGGCTGCACTGGTACAAAGTATTTTCAGCGTTTTAGGTGATCAGTTCCTACGCAAAATCTCGCCCCAAATTAAAATAATCTTAAAATGCCGCTGGATTGCATGCAAGGGTCTGAATAGGTTATCGCATAATGGGCGCTATGACGTGCGGCAATATTTGAAATGTTTTAATTTACAAAATATTTCTCATGTTTGTATGTTCTAGAAATGTCTTGAGATTTATTAAGTGTAAAACACTTTGGACTTTGCCTTAGGACGTCAACGGTTGTTACATGTATTCAATTAAAGTACTTGTCTTTGTTAATTGTAAGGATACGAGGCTGAACATTTCATACATGAGAAGAGCAGATACTGAAATGAAATTTAATTTATTTAGTGGTTACTGTACCATTTTATACGTGCTTTGCAAAGCTTGTGATGTCTGCGTCGCATACTTATCATGTAATGCAGAGAGCTGTAGTCTCTCTGGATTCTGTTGGAAAAGCTGAAATTGGTGTATTCGTTTTGTTAACATTTTGTGGCAAACATTTACGATAGTTATTTAAGAGATGTAAATGCCTCTGTTTAAATAAATTAAATGCCACTCTTAAAGATATGTAAAACCATGCGGAATTAGTACTTTTGAAAGGTTTTTAAAACATAGTTATTTGCTCGTCAAAACTTAACTGAGTGTATTGTAGAGTCAAAAAGGGTAGAGTGAAAACAAAAAAAGAAGATATTTTAGGAGCTTTGTGTTCCGAAATATTTTTAATTATCTTGTTGATTGTAGAAATACATTTTACTATTATCTATGGTTGTCACTATATATATATGTATATATATAATATATATTGGTTTTACATGTTTCTCTTATATATAGTACATATAGTTGAGTAATCAAATCCAGAAATGATGTATTTAGGAAAGATGTTTTACCGTTTTGGTGAGCCAGATTATTTCTTGTTGGTGCATTTTAACACGATTATATAGATAAAGGGTTTTGTATGTTTTGTTCTGATTTATTCTGGCTTGCTTAGTCTGAGCGGATACTTAAACCAAGAAGCTTTATAATATATTGCATTATTGTCGTAATACATTCTTCTTTTAAAAAAAAAAGTATTTTTCAAAATTGATGTGTGAATTAATCAACTATAAGAAATGTTTGTTTCATGAGTAGCTGTTTCTGTGTTAGCTCCTCGCAGAGTTGTGGTTGGCTGTATTGTTATTAAGTGAGGTAGACTAAGGTGCCACCTTAAGGGACGGCTCAGCTTTGCGATGTTCCTGAAAGTATAAATAAATCAGAGCGGTAAATCAGCAACTTCAACGACTATTCAGTAAACATTGAAGCCGTCGCTTACCTAGGATGCCATACTGAGTGCAAATCATACTAACATTTCTTATTAAAAAAATGGGGCGTGGCTGTGTGTTGGGGACACGGCCGTTTGTTTTGCGTGAATACGTCTACGTTGACGCGCTCGGGCGCCTTGATGTTTATTTTACGTTCCCGGCACCGCTTCGCTCGATCATATGGGATTTTATGGGTGTCACTGGATTGCTTTTGAGATGCTTTTTCCAACCTTACACGGTTTCTGTATTTCGACTTGGCTTTTTGACGAGTATAGGCCGGAATTGTGTTAAGTTTTCTTAATTTTTTTACATTAAACTCAAACAATTTCACTATAACCACACCACACAAATGTTTTTATTCACGCATGGGAAGGTTATCTGAAGTATCTAATATAAAACACGTTAATTATTTTCAAACACATACTTTGTCGTTTGCTTATGTCTTCATTCCCTCGGCACAAAAATTCCTCTATTTCTTAGATTAAGTGAAACACCCACACGATGCATTTGTAGTTACTGCATGTCGGCCTGTAATGTCGCTGTCATATGTTACAAATGGCCATATTATGTAGCAAAAATACCAAACACACACACGACGAAGAAATTGCATTTCATTTCGAGTATTCAAAAGTTAAAATTCAAAAAAAAAAACTGACGTTAGTTACACTGATAAGTGTTATTTCGTGACTACATAAACAGGATGCATGAATAATCATATACGATCTCCTGTCCAATTGCATATTACTTTGTGGTTCGTTATACGTCGACTGAGGTCGGCTGTGCTGTCAAGATTGCTAACTCCAGTTTCGTATATACTTGCTCACGCAATTAGATGAAGCAGGCTTTTATATACATGACGTTTGTTTTGTTTATTACATGTTACCACAAACCGATTGTCACGAACCTGCATTTGTCCATGGAATAGACTATACAGCTTTCGTACAGTTTAATATTACCTTTGATAACAAAGGAAAATTTGACAGTACATAGACATAAGTGTAATTTGTGCCTGAACCTTAACGTTCAAAGAAAATTGTCAAAAATCACCCTGCATAAGGCAATCTTGTCGTGAAACCTGGCTATTTGCTGTTTGCTGGTCTATAGCTAGCTAACAAGTATCGGTGTGCATTTCCGTATTAAATTAATGTTTACCTGTACATTAATTTTGTTAAATTGCATTAGATATTTTCAAGTAAAGGTTTTTGAGTAATATTTATATAATTTTACCAGTCTTCTTTGATCATGTCTGCTCCCTTTTCACCAATCATTATAGCAAGAGCATTAGTATGTCCACTGATTAGAAACGGCATGATGGAAGCATCGATCACTCTCAGGCTAGCAATGTTATGCACTCGCAAGCGAGAGTCGACTACAGATGATGGATCTGACCGAGGACCCATCTTGCACGTGGACACAGGATGAAATAAAGTTGTGGATGAGACTCGTATGATACATCGCCAGAATTTTTCTGTACCTACGACAAGGTGTCCGCAGCCTGGTATTGCGTCAGCATCTAGTTGAAATTTAAGATTCTGTAGCGCTGGCATTTGTAGAATTTTTAAAGAATAATCTATACCTCGCAACAATACTTGTACATCAGCCTCATCCTGTAGAAAGTTGGGTTGGATAAGCGGGGGTTGTAGTGGATCAGTGCTATTCACCTTAACATAACCCTTGCTCCGTGGCTTTAAAACAACGGGAATCACTCTTATTTTGTCATAATAGCTTAAAGGTATGCTTCCCTCAGCTAACCAGGGGAAAAACAGAAGTTCAAGGTCGGAATATTCATTATCATCTCTTGAATTATTTGATGGAAAGAATGCTGCTACCTGAAGTGTTCCTGTTGCTGTTAGTGGCCCTTTATGATCTTTCACGTAATCTAGGAAGTCAGTATATATCTGCGTGATATTTGGAAGCTGAGCAGTCTGTGTTAACCTGTAGACAACTGAAGCACACACATGGTCCTGCAAACTGTATCCCACAGGAAGGTCATGTATCAAATCAATTCCCAGCGGTACTAACACTTCCCTGGGACCAATACCTGACAGTTGAAGAATCTGAGGTGTTCCAATAGTACCAGCACTGATGATAACTTCCTTTCTTGCGAAAGCTCTCTGTGTTACACCATCCTTTAAATATTCTATTCCGTAAGCTTCGTTATTTTTTTTACGCATTAGAATTCTGGTTACATGGCTGTTGATTTTGATGTGAAGATTTGACCTATTCCTCGCTGGTTTCAGGAAGGCAGAGTTTGTGCTGTGTCTCTCGCCTCGAGCGGTAGTCATCTGAGTAATCGTTGCACCAAGAATATGAGCTCCATTGACATCAATTTCAGGTAACCCAAATTCTTTCAGTGCTTGAAAGATGCCCATAGTGTTGACATCTTTGTAATCAAAGTAGTCGACACTGAGGAATCCTTCAGATCCATGATATCTCGTCGATGCCAGATTTGCATCTCCATTTCTTTCTGATTTGAGGAAGTACTTAAGGACATCTTCATATCCCCAACCTTCGTTACCCAGTCTTTCGAGTTCGTCGTAATCTGTTTTACTCCCGCGTATGTAAAACATACCATTAGTGGAACTGGACCCACCAAGGCATTTCCCTCGGGGGTAGATGCATGGAGCACCACCACAATAGTGTGGTGAGGGAACGGTTCTGTACTGCCAGTCAATGCCTCCCCTTGGTTGTAGGCCAAATGTCGTATAAGCAGGGATGAGAGACCATTCCGGCGGTTCTTCCCCAGCCTCGACTAGGAGGACATTCCAGTTGTGTATCTCCGTGAGACGGTAGGCCAGTACACTCCCTGCCGACCCCGCCCCGACGATTACGAAGTCGTAATATGCGTCCTCCACGAGTCTGGCGGAGATGTGGCTCACACTGCAAGAGATGGCGACTCCCAGAATCCAGACACAGTGAATCGTCATCATCGTGAATTTCGGGTTGGGGCCTTTGAGAGAAAACTTCAAGTAATGTCTGCAACAGAAGATGAAAATATACTGTGGCTGGGTAGAAGATTTGTAAAAATTAAATACTTCGAAAGTGGAATGGTAAATACAAAGAGGTATTAGTTATTACAAGCTCTTAACATTGAAATAAGCTATGACTTAACACTAAAGGCCTTCAAGAAATGTTATTTGTATGACTCGAACTTAAGCTTCTGTTACTGAATATCGTAATCTTGTATTGATGTCGACACACATAGTTCTCAAACCATATTTAATGCTTTTTAAGTAATCGCTCTATTATAGATGAGTTTAAGGGAGAATAAGCCGTGAAAGTGGAAATGAATATGTTATTTTTCTAATGAGGTTTAATAAAGCACATTTTTTAATGATATGCAAAAAGTACTAAAATAATACAGATCAGCAACCACTTAAAACTATGGTATGGATATTAACTAACTTCCAGTAAATGAAATTTTAAGATCATGATTATTGACCATGAACATCTCGACTGATTTAAGATGTCGCTCAGCTCCTCAAAATGCTCTATTCTAGAGGAACTGTAAACATCTTAGAAGAAACTCGTCATATATTGCATATTATATAATGCTTATTTATGTACTGTATAATTTAAATGCATATTTATTTGTATATGTATGTGTATAACATATATTTGCAATCAGGGCATTTGAATGTGAACACGAAGGCCTACATGAAATAACTGATGACTATGTGTGTTTTATATATTCTGTACCAGTATTGCACAAGCATTACTTAAAGACTTAGGTCGTTGTGTAATTCTATATTGAGAAATATAAACACGTGCATACCTAATGTTGCTGTAATATAGCAAATTGGCGTCATATTACCGGTTTTAAATGTAATTATTTATTCTCGTTCAAACTTTGTGATAGAATCCCATTTATTAAAATGCTTCCTGAAACATTGGAGGATAATAAAATAATTGGATTTTATTCCAAAGATTTTGTTTCGTGCCAAACATAACTAAATACCTAATGTTCATATTGATTAGTTATTTAGTTTGTAACAGCTCATTACTTACACTTGAATTAGTATGGGAAAAAATCTGTGTTAGCTAATTCCCTTTCGCAGCCTGTGTTCATACAAAGCATATTAAATTTATTTAAATAAAATTTAATAGTTTGATTGATGTTAAAAATAATATTCGTAATAGTCTGTAAATATGCATGGAGTAACCTAAATTGTAATATATTATAATATAAATTATCTAAATGGTTTTCTCTATTTACTGCTTTTACCTGTGCAACTTTCTCTCGCACTCGACCCATTGAATAACTTAAAAAACCCTTCTCTTTTACACATATCTAATGGATTTTGAGGTTTATTATTCACACACATATATATATTTTTATTGATCTATTTCAGAAATTTTAAGTGTCAGCCAAACAGACCGTAAGGCCCTAACTAGGCTGGCACTGACAAAAATACAGAAACTAAATTATATACACTACTATACAAACACAGAATTACTATATAAATACAGAATTTTGGATAGATTAAAAAAAAAAGAAATACACACTAGCTGTTAACTATTTTGCCTTTATCCCCGAGCGAGAGAGGCCGGTATAGTTTGCTTGCCTCCCAGCCACCCTCAATCGAGCACATTCAAATAAAGAGAACAGTAGAAACACACTAAATGAAACAAGGAATTAGAATGATTCGGAGTTAATACAATCAATCATGCATTAATTATCATGAAGTTACATCAGCATATAATGTATACTTAATATAACGTATTTGACAAAGGGATCTGTATCTTGACAATAGTGATTAGTACTGATTAAAATCGCTTTACTATATTGGAAGAGATTTGTGATGTGAAATATCGTGATTTCTTTTCATGTAGAATGGAACTCTCAGACATGTATTAATTGTAATTTCGCTACTTTCAAAAACAGAAGAAAAAACTCGTATGGAAAAAAATTGGCATCCAAAGCAGAGCGTCTATGTTTAAAGGTGCGAGTTTTGTAGTATAATAAAATACATTTGTAGTCAGAATTTATGACATTTACGTAAACCTGTCAGGAATAATCTTGAAAACTTTAATCTGAATATTTTCTAAACGATTAAAATCAGTCTCTGTGAGGGAGTTCCGCACTACAGAACTATGTTCTAACTTAGATCGTATTAAAAATTAGGGTACAGTAATAACAATGAGTCGCTCTGGTTAGAGTATCTGGTATTGTAAGTAGTAAGACCTACAGGTCGAGACAGTGTGGGTATAAGGCTTCCTGTATGATGATTGAAGTGCAGCTTCTCGTCGAGAATACCACCTAAATCGCTCACAAATGATACACGTTTAAATGCATGATTATTAACGTAATAGTTCTTAAGTATGCACCCGGCTTGTTCTAGTAAATGGAATGCGCTGTATTTTTTTATAATTAAGGTCCATAGAATTTTCAACAGACCATTTGTATAATACGTTAAAATCTTCTTGAATTTTCCATTGATCATGTGTATTCAAAATACTTATATATATTTTAAGATCATCAGCGCAAAGCAAAATGTTTGAATTTGATATAGCAAAAGTTATGCCAGTGAGAAATATATCGAAAATTTAATGGGGATAAGGTACCAGCTCGGAGAACACCAGAATGTATAGGATAACTATTTGAAAATGTCTTCACAATTGTCACCTTGGAATTTATTCCGTTAAGATAACTAGCAGACCAGTTAAAATACGTTGGATATAGACCATTAACGAACAATTTTTGTGTAATGAGAGAGTGTTTACGAGTATCAATAGCTTTGGCAAATTCAAAATACGTAACATCATTTTGATTCATTGCTATGACATCAAGACGTACTTTACTAATAAAGTTAAATAAATTTGTTGTAGTGGATCATCTAGATACAAAACCATATTGTGCAGTGGAAATAAATTCCATAAGGTGAAAGGATAGATGTCTATGTACAATCTTTTCAAAAACTTTCGAAATTGAGCATAGCAGCGAAATAGCTGTATAATTAATTAGCAGTTTTTTGCTTATTCCCCCTTTTGCTTATACACACACACACACACACACACACATATATATATATATAACTGCAGTTTTTGGCTTATTGCCCCTTTTGCTTCTATACACACAAACACACACACACACACACACACACACACACACACACACACACACACACACACACACACACACATATATATATATATATATATATATATATATATATATATATATATATATATATATATATATATAACTGCAGTCAGTGTAAGTAAGGGAATTGACTTGCGCCCCTAGTATAGACAGCCGTGTACTACAAGCATCCGCAAACTTATTGTGTATATATATATATATATATATATATATATATAAAAGTGAGTAGCAGCACTTCAGATAACTCACAAATCACTTGATCAACAATAACTCTCTAAATATATGTGGCATAATTCAGTTTCTTTCAAGGAGTTTTGTGGCACTTTTAAATTGAACTTGCTTTCACGTTGTGGTTGCTATTGAGTAGTACGTCTAATAAAGCCATACAACAAACTGGGACAGTTCTATCGAGTACCAAACATTTCATCTGGCTTATTTTCTTCGTTTTCAGCGCGATATAACTGTGGGAAGCTCAAGCAAAAAATCGGTTTGAATTAAAGTTTTTGAAATATGTGGCATAAATGTCCGTGTTTGTACGCATGCTCTCCCTCGATGGTCGTTTTAAGCGAATGGCCCTATCACAATGGTGCACTCAGGTTCCATTAGTAAATGGAGTTCATTTTAATTATTAATTTCATATTATTGTCTGACTTTTAAACAAGGCACTGGCCACGCCGGCATTCCACCACTGCTGCTATCCGAGAAAGTTTCCCGGACTTTTGCAAGTGGGTAATGTGGCGGACGTTGCCAGTGAACGAAGAGCATTCTCGCGTGGTTCCCACTTCCTGCGTCGCTTTTCTATCTCATCATTTTTAACTCGTCAACATCTTGTAAATTTTTATTCCTGAAAGTGGATACCCTGAGTGCAAAAATGTCATATGCTCTTTTTCCGAAAATGTAATATCTGACAAGTGGCATTTATATGTCAAAAACAATACCTATTTAACTGGTTATATTGCCCATGTACACTTTAGTGCAGTTGCAGTAAATAGAAGAATCTCTACAAACCATCACTTGCCAGTTATCGAGATATTGGTTTCAGTACACATCATAGTAGTAACTGCTTTTCGTGCTATCACCAGCAGCGTATTCAGAACATATGGCCAAAGTCACACGATGATTTGTTAACTTACCTGCGCAAGTTCATTTTACTCTTTTAGTAGTGTCTCTGCAGAAACTCAGTAGTTATTGACAACATTCTGCATTGATATGTTTCAAGTTAAGAGTGCTTAAATTAGGCGCTTAGCAGGAAAATGATTTAAATAATTCTTGGCAGTTGCACGCAAGTAAAACACACCTTGGCGATATATATAATGCGTCTCGCCAGGGCGAACCGAGTTCTATTACCGGCGAGACTCACCCAGATACTCGCCTGTGGAAATCATTCTTCCCCCATATCCATATCTTCCTCACCTGCGCTCAAGACCTCCTCTTACGTCACTTGGAGTCCACAAAATTTTGTAAGCCAACATAACGAACCTAACAAAGGGCAGTCCTAGCTAACCAAAACGTTTTGCCAACTTTGTGAGCAACTATTCCACCATATTGATTTATTTATTTCGCATAATATCTTGCGCTGAAATAGCATGCACAAATTTGCAGCAGGAGAGAGGGAGAGGAGAGAGAGAGAGAGAGAGAGAGAGAGAGAGAGAGAGAGAGAGAGAGAGAGAAAGAGAGAAAGTGTGTGTGTCAGAAATACGTCATTCTGGAACAACGTTTGCTCACAAAGTCAATTCATGATTACTTCCAACTCTTCTGAAGCCATACTAAAGTTCTGCTTCCTGGATATTCCTCCACCTCATGCCAACAAAGCTTAATTAAGTGTAGAAAACTACAGAAATGGGACAACGCTCCAAATTGGTGGCCACTTTTCGCATAAGAACTATTTCTTACTAGGCATTACCAGCACACCAATTTTCTCTCTGGTTTATTCATATTATTTGTAACTGAAATCTTATTTGAAGATAGAACATAGGTTAGGTTTCAATTTAAACAAAGATAAGGTAGATTTATGTTGACACAAGAAGGTATAAAATGTTTGTGATAAATGACATATTTAGGAAACAACCAAAGACGTCATACATAGGGTGTTTATTAAAAGGTTTGGTTTTTAAAAATCCGAAGAAACCATGGATAGCCCACAAACAATTATGAATTTTCTCTCTTCGGTTGTATCTGTTGGCCTCCATAAAAAAAAACGTAAAATGTAATTAACTTCTAAAGTGTCAATTTGTTGTTACTGACATGGCGGCCACTAATGTCGCTGTAATGGGTTACAAATTGATTTATTATGTAGCAAAAAAACACACACCACGAAGAAATTACATTTCATTTCGAGTATTCAAACGTTAAAATTCCAGAAAAACCTGAAGTTAGTTACACTAATAAGTGTTGCCTCGTGACCACACAAACACGATGCATGAATAACCATATAGAATCTCTATTCCGTCTGCGTATTACTTCGTGGTTTGTTGTACGTCGACTGAGGTCGGCTGTGATGTCAAGGTTACCAACTAGTTTCTTATCCACTTGCTCACGCAGTTATCTGAAGCACGCTTCTGTATACGCGACATTGTTTGTTTTGTTTATATGTTACCGCAAATTGGTTGTCACAAAACTACATTTGTTCATGGAATAGACTATACAGCTTTCCTACATTGTAACATTACCTTCGATAGCAAAGGAAAATTTGGCAGAACATAAAAATAAAAGTAAATTGTGCGTGAAACTTAACATAAAAAAAAAAATTGTCGAAACATTACCTTATATACCACAATCGTGTCGTGAATCCTTGATCTTTGCTGGGCGCTGATCTATAGCCAACAAGCATCAGCGCACATGCTCATATTAAATGAATTTTTACCTGTGCATTAATTTGGTTAAATTGCGTTCTGTTGTTTTAAGTAAAGGTTTTCGACAGTTAGTTCTATAGCTTGGCGAGTCTTCTATGATCATCTGAGCTCCCTTTTCGCCGCTAATTGTAAGTGGCATAATGGAATCATCGATCACTTTCATGTTAGAAATGTTAATTAACATTATATCATTTAAATGAAGCCACTTCAATTACTGCAGAATCGGTTCTTACAGACACAAAATGCTTCAACAAAAGTAAACACTGTTTCTCTTTCTGAGGGCATTCTTCACTCCCTTGTGACACGGATTTAAGTTGTATAAAGACACCACTTAGTAAGAACGATCGAACTTATGATGTTTGTCAGCTCACAGCCAGCCATTGCAACTACTAACACTGTAGACATGTCCGTGGTAATGGAGGTTCAAACCAGAGATATTTTATCCTTTAAACTGGTATAGTCTACTGTGAGGAACAATGCTAGCCTATTCAGAAGAAATATAAAAGAAAAATACTCTCCGGAAAAAAAATGACGTTTGGTATAAGTAATATGATGAATTTATCATTCAGTTCCGTGTTGCTTGGTTGCGTAGAAGCATCCCATTTCATTGATGGGTTAGTCAGGCATTAATTTAGTGCTAATCTCCCAGGAAACAAAAGTCCGAAACTGTCAGATATATATTATCCATAGTGAAAGTATCTGTAAAATGAAAAAAAAAAAAAAAGAAAAAAAAAAAGATAGACCTCTCCAAAGTCTGAAAGGATTGGCATTTAACGAAAATTGTTCGGTTACAGATTTTTGGTTTTTCAAAATTAATTCCTGTTTATATGCATGCAAAAGTATGTTGGTTTTTGTCATTCAAACATATCGGAAAACATTAATTTCATTTGGAGTAAGGATTTTTATTTATTTCAATTTTATTATGTAGCAACTTAGAAAAAAATTTTTTTTTGAGAAAGATTTTTTTTAAATATTGACATAGTACAATTAAATGTGTGTAAGATTGTGATAACGTTTACACAAAGATGTGAGCTGGAGCTTTATTTATGCTCTGTCGACATTCGACACTCTGCCAGAATGGAAGTGTATTGAGCGTCAAACCTGCTAGTTGATGGGCTGTGGAGACACCTTCTCGTTCCACCTGCGAGGATGGTGTGTGATATGGTTGGCTGTTAGAGAGAGAATGATGTCTCGCGGGAGCGCATGCCCTGTCGGCAGTTTCTGAAACTAGTCTCACTCCCTCCTCCTCATCCTTGTCTCCTATGCAGAGCAAAGGCACATGCCTTAGCATGTGCCTCTCGACTAGTGTGTGTGTGCAGTCTGCAACGCTTCCTGGCGGGAACAAATGACAACTCTCTCGCCCATTGTGAAGGAAGGAATATTGTCTCGCATATGGTCCTCTTGTTTTTAAAGTATTCCAACACGACTTCGGCATGATTGTTAATACTCAGTATTAAATAACATTAACATCTCTTTTAACACAGTGATAGATAATGATTGTATTACTTTAAAAATATTATTTTCCCTCATATTTAAAGTTTACGATGTTTGGGGTTTAATCAAACGTTAGTACTGTTTTTAGAATGCATCTGCACCTGTGTTCCGAGCTGTTCGGATCTGTAGTTCTTCCCTGTATTCCTGTGTATTTTCTCTCGATACCAACTTACACACTATGTAAACAGTAAATGCTCTCGCTCCTACAGTATTGTATCAGCTGATGAACTGCTGCGGGACCCATGTTATTAGGTTGGATATTTTGATGATGTCTTTGGAAGAAAATAGTAATCGGACCTAAAAGTCGAAATTTAAAATCTTAATTTTACATACAACATCTATGGTTTAAGTAATGTTTCTAAAGCAATATCAAATTTTCTTGGCTATTTGTAACGGAACTTTAAAACATATTCACCATTTATGACAGTGTTTGTCGAGACATACGGAGAGTAAACGTTTCCAGCCAATGGCTAGCCATGTTTATGTTTCCAGCCCGGTGAAGGCAGTTGTGCGTGCGCTTTTTTTCTCATCGTGTTTATTAAACGAATATCTTGTTGGTGTTGTCGGAATATTTAATCGGTAGTTAATTTTTTTTTATTTGCTTTTTCCAAAAAATAGTTGGTTATAAGTACCGTTGTAGCGCATTTTGTTGAGTGAATTGTAATATTAATCGGCACGTCGCCAAACCGCTCGTTCCGCCATTTTCCTAACCGCCTTCCACAATGAAGTGATACGAATATAATTTCCGTATATAAGTTAAGTTTGTTTGTATCAGGAAACGTGCGCAGTGTTAATTTTACTGAATGATTTTGCAAATGAATTATTTAATGCTAGTCACGAACAAACGTGTTTTATTGAAGTAAACTCGCAAGTATTGCCATAGAAAAACACGCGTTCAAGAGTTTACAACAGTAAGTTTGCGTGTTTTGTAAATGTATTTGTAAACCGTTAATATAATTATTGAAATTCACGTGGTCTGAAAAATGTCGCACTTTCCACACTTTTGTAGTGAGTGAACAATATTTGTTTATCTACATCGTAAATTCGAATGTAAGGTTAACTTCGGTTAAAGTATATGCGTGTATATATTGCTGTATCTGTACGAATACGAACAGCAACGTATGTATCGTGTTTTGTATTTTAATTAAGTTTATAATTTTCGAAGTTAAATAATTTAAATGTTATTTCCATACGAGCAAAATTTTCCACTGCTCCATCAAAACAATATGCAACCCAAAATGCCATACTAATACCATGCTTTCGGCATTTAACCTAAATATTTAGAATGTGCTAATAAGCCACGTTAGTCTCAAAGGCGGTGAACAAGAGGGGAATTTGTAATACCTAATGGTGACAAATGGGTATTGCTAATGCGTACAAAAGTAAAATTATATTTTTAAGATTTAGGTACCGTAGTTTTCAATTTAGTTTTCTTTTAAGCTGTGCATTTACCATTGCAGGGAAATCTTGCAATACAATTTCATTTTGCAATGCTGTACATTCTGTGCGTCGTGTCGCACGACATAACGAAGAATAGAAATAATTTCTAATCCAAAATTGCTGGTCAGACGACAGAATCGGTCGGGTTTACGACGATCTATCTTGTATTTCATTGGCTGTTGGCCGTCATGTCGGATGCGTTGGGGTTATGTGATTCCGGCATTGTAAGAACATCAAAATAATCCCGTCTTACGAAAGACGATAAACTAAAGCACTGCTCACTTTTTCCCTTTTCCTTCGAAATAAAATAAATATGATACCCTAATTGATTCCACATTTCTCTGTTATATTAATGGCATGTAGGTTTCAATGTTGGAGTCTTTCATAAACGTTTTGAGCATTTTTGTTTGGCAAATTAAAAGCACTCATATGTTTTTAACGTACGTTGTTAAGAATATTGTAAGAGTAATGGATGAATAATTCACATAAACAGGATTTACATTAGAAAGACAACTTTTTGATATTATGTAAATTACAACATGCTTATCAAACAAAAATTCTTTCAATATAAGCACCCAACGAAGGTGCTCCAACATCATAAAGGAAAATTAACTTTATTGTGTCTTCAATCTTGAGTAGGTGGAACATCTTCTTAGTGTGTAAGTAACATGTTCGTTTGATATATTGTTGTTGTAGGTCACATATGCTTCTCTAGAGCGCTTTGTAACATCTCTGAACTGAAATACAGTTTTTCATTACGTACCGAGAGCAAGCCTACGGCTGTATTCACAATTTGAGGAGGGAGGTTGTGCGACTGAACTTCAGTGTAAATATCAAACACTGAGTTAGTCAGAAATAATCTTTTATTCGCGGCATTACAATCTGAACACGTAGGTATTCGAGAAAAGTTTTTAACATCCTGAGAATTATAACCGCCATAAAAATGTCAGGCTGAACAGAGTTTATTGTCATATCATACCACGAAGCTGAATTATGTGCATTTAATGCAATAGTAGGCATAGCCTGTTTGTAAGAATGTATACTGTCTTTGAAAAGAAGGTGGGGGAGGGGGTGACGGTATTTCGGTATTTGTCCATTCGTTGGGAAGGGGGGGGGGGTGTGGGGGTGTTGGGATATCTTGGTATTTGGTGTTTGTGGAAACCATGCTAAATTTTTATGTTTACAAGAACTTACTTCAGGTAAGTGTGACAAGATTAGTTGTCATTAATATATTTAGAGTGTATTCAAAAACAGTAAAATATTTTTTAGTCATTTGACAGTCAAAATACAATTTCATTTTCGTGCATCCTGGTTACAAATTTCTTGCAAGGTACAAATTATCAATTTATAGACTTATTACATGGGTTGTTAGTTGTTTACATAAATATTTATAAACTAAAAAAAAAAAGGGATTTTTTTGCCAACCTGCAACTGTTTGAACAACCCTTCACAGCTTCTCGAGGTAATTGGGAGGAGGCACATGCAGTTTGTTTACAAAAACAGGCAGTCATATGTTGTTCGTTTACAAATACTGGCAATCACATGGTGTTTGTTTGCAAACAGTCACCTTCAATGACAGTTCAGCTGTGACGGAAGGATAGATAGCCACCTAGATGCCATTGGCACTACTTTCCTAGAACTGTCAAATTTGAGACCACTTATATGAAATGGACAGTAGTAAAATTGTATAAATGTATTTACCCTCGCCGGGATTTGAATCAAGGGATGTGCTAGTATAAATATAATTACCTTTATTGGGGTCGAAGTAAGGAATATCTCGGTAAATGCCTTAACTTCGGTGGGAATCGAATTAAGGACTAGCCTAGTACTGAATTATTGAAGCAAAACTTACTCTAGTTGGGAAACGAAGCAGACTTTAAATCGGTACATACGTGTTTACCCGCGATAGGATTTCTGAAATGAATTCCTGTTTGGCATATGTAGGAAATGAATTATGGCAATAGCAAATATTTACTTATAACATAGAACAAAATTGGCAGTTGGTTTTTGTAATTAAAGCAAATCGGAAAGCCCATTTTGTTCATGTCTTGAGTAAATATAATGGGTTTTAATTAATTTTGTTAATGTTATTATGTAACATGTAAAAAAGATATGGAAAAAGATTTTTATATCGATATACGTCAATTAAATATGTGTAAGGCCCTTAAATTTGTGATATCGTATACGAGAAGACCGGTGTCAGAGAATTGGTGTAGCCTCTGATGATGCACGGCCCTCCCCAGTCAAAATGGTCTCACGTGCACCTGTGTTATTCGGGGATCGCGGAGTGTTGTTCTCGCTTTGCTTGCTGGGGACAGATGACGGAGGAAGTGGTGGTGGAGAGCCGGCTAGCCGTCTATCGCCCCATGGACTGCCGACAAATGCTGTGTCGTGGTTACTGGTAAAAGTATCTAGACGACGGAGTACGGGCCCTTCATTACGCCTCGAGAGATGATTAGAGACTGAGATAAGGTTTGGGAAGGATCGTCATTTGACCAGCCCTATCTGCAGTGAATTTGATTTTACAACCTGGTGATCGTATAAGTTAAACATATTAGTAAATCACACGTAAGTCGGAAGTGAGCAGTGGCCCATGGTGTATGTTTACTCTGTCAATATACAACTACTCTCAATACTAAGCCATTATGCAAATACTCTCGGTATTTATTCATTACTTATTGTGCGATTAAGAAATCTAAGTACTCTCGACAGGTCTCAAACCAAGGACTAAATTCTCAACCCTATAGCCCTTACCCCTAACCTTTCAACCTCGTCAGTTGTGTTTCGGCGGTTGGTGGGTAAACACGTGTACTTAATTTTGGTATTTACTCATTAAGCAAAACTACTTCTAATTACACAATTACTTGTTAAGCATACTTAGTCATTACATGACTGCTCAATATGCGATTAAAATCTAATACCTTCTACAGGTCTCGAAGCAAGGATTGAGCTATTCTTGAACACTCTTGGTCTAAATGAACTGTTAGCCCTCGCAGAGCCACGGACTTGAAAGAATCCTTGGTCCCTTGACCTGTAACATGGAACACAGGCTTGTTATTTGTAATGCTGTATGCAGGCAAAAATTAATACAATGGCACAGAATTATTTTTACATACAAGTCACATGTAAGTATTCAAAACTTGATATATTTTGTTTAATTGTATAGTCAAAGAAACAGTTGTATACACTAACCTAACCTGGTCATACAAATCTGTATACTCACTATTTTAGCCACCTCCACAATATACATCTTGACTACTGTCTGTGGCTATTGGTATCTGAGAGGCGACTTGAAGGCCAATCCTCAGCATTGTACTTTCGAACCATTAAAAATTGAACAATGCGTCACACAAAAATATAGTATTAACACTGACTACCATAATTTATATATACACTTTCAAAGTATTAAAAACTGAATAATGTATGACACAAACCGATATAGTATTAATACTTATTATCGTAGTTTGCATTAATGTCATAGATATATGCAGGATGCATCACTCGTTAATGCCAGTGACTAACACAGGTCCCGTGAACCGAAGCTTACTGGTTAAAATTATACAAGGAATTTTAAATTTTAAAAATAAACTTCTGTATTATATATAAGTACGATCCAATGTGATGGTTACCCCCTCAAATATTCCTACAGTAAGCCGTCCACAACCCCTAGTGCCCCAAGTGGTGGTATAGCAAATTGCTCAGTCCGCCAGCCAGAGACGGCAGTGAGTGGTGTCGCGTGCTCTGGGATATGTGAGTTGTTTAAAGGCATGCTTGTCTCCCCCAATCCAATATGGCGGCAGGTATAAGCTAAAGATATTGACAATCTCCGCTTAGTCTCGCGAATGGGCAGTGCTAGGGAGCAGACATATACATAGCACATATTCAGTTTGTAATTACATGTACTTAGTGATGGTAATTATTCATTATGCATACTTGCATACTTTGTCATTACTCATTATGCCTACTTAATGTGTAATTACATGTACTTAGTCATTACTAATTATATCTAACTACACAATTATTCATATTACATGCTTAGACATTGTGCAAATACTCTCAGTAGTTATTCATTACATGATTTAAAAATCTTATTATGCACATTTACACTCATCGGGTGTCAAACCAGGGACTACATCCTGCCCCATACCCCATTCTATACCCCTAACCTCCCCTTGCAACCTTCTCATTTGTGGTTCATCAGCCAAAGGGTGAACAAGTGTACTTACTCTCATTATGCAATCATATATAATTATGCCTTATACAGGTCTCAAACTAAGGACTGCTCACACACCCCTCAAAAAAGACAAAACCCCACAGGTGGCAGAGGGAAGGGGAGGGGTTATACCCAACACCCAATCATAGCACACCTCCCAGGTGTAGGGTGGGATTGGGGGATTGGGTTGGAGGGGGAACCCATCAGACAATCACAGCATGGGTGGAGTGAGGGGGTGGGTTGTAGGGTGGTGATTGGAGGAAGGGATGTACTGGGGTGTTGGGGGTAGGGGGAGGTGGAAGGTTTTGTGAGACGGGAGTGGAGGGAAATAGCCGCAATTTTGAATAAATTATTTCATAGGAGCGCCCCGCAGCCCCTACTTGAAAATATAAATGTTTATGTCAAAACAAAAAAACACAAAAAAATGTTTCTAACCCTGAACTAGTGCTTCTTACACACAAATAGTATAAATATCTAACACTACAAGTACCATTTGTTATCAAATTCGCCCTAAATAAATATTATGTACTTGTAACCAAATGCTCTACAAGCAATACAAATATATGTTATAAGCCTTGAAATACAGTCACATTAAATTCCTTCGTGCATAAATATAATTAAACACCTAGAAAGATCATAGAATTTAAGTATCTCATCAGGATACTACCTTGCGAGCTTTTGCCTTAGCAAAAGTGCTGAACTAACTTTGAAAATTTTAAGGTATGGGTAATGGAATTTTCTATAGAAAGAATAGCTAAAGAGGACGGTCGTTGATCTAGCATCGTTGATCGCAAGAACGTTTCGATTAGTTTCAATTTTAAAAGCTCCTTTTGGCAATAGCTACTATTATAGGGATAGTCAAAAGAATTCTCAGAGCGGACCGCACATTGGGGAAACTGTCATGGAGTTTGATGTTGTTTAAGAACTGAAGAACCTGCATAGGCGATCCCCGTTATGAAGGAATAATAAACTTAAGGTGTAACAATTCGTCCTCCAACTGCTCGGTTTGTGTCAGCATTTTCACCCTCCTAGAGGGCTTCGTGAAGATTTTTGCAGTGAGTGGACAAATCCTTGAGTAGAGTTAAGTTTTCTATATTGTAGAGAGATCCCCACAAAGATTATGATCGCTAAAGAGCTGAAAGTGTTCTTGAACAGAAACTAAGACTTTATCTAGAGTTGGGTAGAGAACATCTCTAAGAAATATCTCTTCTGCAGTTTGTCGCATTCCCTCGTCAGGTGCCCCATACTGAACCATTCTCTTCTTTTTTTACAACTCACATGTTCTCTATGAATACCGCTTCAGTTTCCAACACTTATGCCACCTCGTCTGCATTCTTCCTTGAGATGTTGTATCCTTCATCTCTGTAAAATGAAGATTTTGTTATGGTCTCTTCCATCAAGCGAGATACAGTAGCGAGATACGTGTCTGCCTACTCTGCCTTCTGCATACATTTACTGGCAATATTGAACTGAACGAGAATATCATACCAGGTACAGAGCGAAATGAGAAATTTAAAATCCAAAATCTGTTCGACCAGACAGCAGGCTTCGTGATGCAAACCTGGATGAGCTGCATGTTTTTCTGAAATCTCTTCCAAACCTTCACAGATCTCTTTTGCCTGAAATCTGACTGCTCTAACACAGTTGATGCTGCTTTCCCATCTTGTATCGCTTAATTGTTTCGGAGTGAACTTTGAAATATGTTTTCGCAGAACATTCCAATGTTGAGCAGAAGCAGCAAACATATTGTAAAATCTATTGAGAATTCCAAACAGTGCCATTCCTACTCTTGTTTTTGATGCTGTATTGTAAATTACAAGATTTAATGAGTGGCAGCCGCATGGGGCAAATGCAACTCCTGTGTTGACAACCTGAATCCTGATTTCACCCCTTTGTGCTACCCTTTCATATTAGCTGCAGTGTCATAACCTTGCCCACGAATATTCTCCAACTTGTCGTGCTGTATTAAACTATAAACAATGGGCTGTAAGAGGTATTCACCAGTGGTACTTACAGCCTCTTCGATTCCAATTAAATTTTCCTTCACACAAATCTAGTTTGATGCAATGTCAAAGAACGTTAAGATGATGGAAATTTTTTCGGAGTCGCTAACATCAGTGGCACTATCTACAATAATTGAATTCTTCTATCGAGCTTTTTTTTTTACACGTGAAATGATTGTGTTGAGTACTTCATTGGCTAACACACTTATAAGCTCTTTTTGGATCATCTTTCTGGCATAATGGTCTGAAGCTTCATGACTGCAAATTATTCTAATATGCTGTCTCATAATTTCATCAATCTTTACCAGCAATTCAACGAGGGCGAGAAAATTTCCATTGTTTGAGGGAAAAAAGTTTGTTTGTTTTACCTCTAAATACAAGGCTACGTTCGGCCAGAAACAAAGTTAAGGCCATTAGTCTATCTAAAACACATTTCCAGTGATTTATTTCGCGATTTTCTAGTTACTGGTGGGCAGCATCAATTGTCTTGTTAGTTTTCAGTCTTACTTCTGCTTCTGCCCAGTCACAACTAGATCTAAGGTGCTCTGGTGAATGTTACCTCATATCAGTAGCAAAACAATCCCCCCATATCAGTTAGACTAAAATAAATCACTGAACATGCAGTCAGGACTACAGCCACGTGATAACCAGTCTTCAGAAGCAGAAACTCTATATTTGCAGCAAAGGGCAATGATTCTTTTCAAGGGTTGGTTTAGAAATTCTAAAGTTCTTACTGTACAGCAAAAAGTCTATGAAGGCATTATCACTTTACCGAGTAGTCAGAAGTAAAATTATTTTGAAGTATTTTTATCACATTAAAAAATGCAAGGTCAAATGCCGTGTTTGACTCGTATTTATCAAACTAATAACCAAATTAAAAAAGCTGTTAAAATAAATGTAGATTTTTTTTTTTTGCAAAATGAATGTATTGCAATTGTGGAGTGCTGTAATTGATCTAAATGCCATACAGACGAAGAGTTTATTTTATAAATACCAACTAGTTACTGCATTTCCCATAAATCAATAATAAAATTAAGCTGTAAGTTAGATAACTACGCAGTTGCGACCTGTCGAGAAGCAGTGTCCAGAAAAATACAACTTTATTTTATTCAGAGTTGATATAACTTAATTTTTGTGTTTTCATCAACATGACGCAATCGGCACTCAGGCTGTATGTAAGATATGAAGTCTACATCTCCGATATTTAAGTCCCTTAGATACAATAAATTCATCACACTACTGATCCATTTAAACAATATACGGGTTTAGAACATTGTGTGTCTGCGTGCGTTTCTATGGTATGTAGCATTTCAACAACGTATCTTTCCTGAATACTCAAAAACGCCTGGCCTGAATCAGTAAATTATAAATTTAACAGTCACGTTTCAAAATTTGCTGTGTGCACTCCTCCCCGAACAAGCAGGACAAACCAACACCAAATATACTTGCCTCTAATGTTGACTTGAAGTGTCTAATCAACAATCAACGTCACTACTTATCGCTCCACGTCGGAGTAATGGGAGGAATGCAAGCGCGTTTGTATCACATTCCAGAAGACACAGGTTGTTACAGTGCTCTGCGCAGACAGCAACGGAAGCCTGCTGACTGTACGCGCCGCCCACCTGCTAGCTGATATATGTCCTGCCACTACCCCAGCTCTTTCTTATCGCTCTAGCTACAAGGTCGAGTAGTCACTTGACGGGTAAAACGTGTATGATTTAGGTCGTATGCAAGGTGGCTACTTTCCAGTCCATCTGCTATTCGCAGGGAAACACTGCATGTGTATGCTGTGCTGTGGAGCAGACTAAACTATCCAATTCCTCGCCATTCTTAGCTATCCCAACGTTTCTGTGGCGGTAGATTCTTTTTCACTATAAATATAAAAGCTTCCTCTGTTTGTTTCGTGATTGGGTATCATGTCCCCCGGCGCTACACAGGGGGCTTTAAAAGGTGCATGTCACCAGCCCCCCCCCCTCCCGCTTCCAACACCTCCGATCGCAATAAGATTTTATAGTTTATTTGTGCTCAGATTGTGCTGATTTGTGCCGCAAATATTGGAGTTTGTGCTAATCTAGTTTCTGATATATAAGCATGTCAAGGGGGGGGGGGTTGGGGACATGCTAGCCCCCCACCACCACCTCCGATTGCAGTAAAATTTTGTAGTTTATTTATGCTCAGCTTGTGCTAATTTGTGCCGCAAATATTAGGTTGTGTCCTATTGTAGTTACTGAGATATTAGCAAACAAGGGGAGGAGGGAGGCTGGGAACATGCCAACCCCGCGCCCCCCTTCCTTCCAAATCCGATAGCACTAAACATTTTATTTAATTTTTACTCAGTTTGTGCTAATTTTATCCTCAAATATTGGATTTTATGCTATTCTAATTACTGAAGTATGTATTCATAGAGTGGTGGGTAACTAGGGCAATGGTAGCATCCACTCCAGCTGCTATTTTAATAAACGAAATGTAATTTATTTCTTTCTAGTTTGTACGAGATAGTCCGGAAAATATTTCATCTAGAAATCTTGTCTGTAGTAAATATGAAAGAAATATGATAAGGGAAGCGTGGCTCGATTAAAATCCGTTGCGCGTACCCAGGTGATGGTGGACACACGAGTGAAACATGCCAAACACTGGAAATATTTATTTATTTAAATGTTTTTGGTTGTTTTAATTCCTTTTTATACTATATTACGTTTACTGTTAGTATGAAAACAATTAAAGCTCTTGCATTTTTGTGATTCGCATGTATATGAATGTGTTTCCCTACACTTTATAATAACTAGAATATACATGCATTAAAATATATTGCTGTAAGGAGAGATACTGGTAGGAAGCCAAACTCAGCCTTTTGATTACACAGCTCACAACTGGAAAGCGCGGATATAGGACAGCTCACAGAAAAGATTATTACTGAGACTTCCTTATTATAAATAGTTAGAAGAGTAGAGAGGACTTGAGTCATATTTCATTTAAAGAATAATAGCATTTCAGTGTAATATGACTGAAAGGAGTTATTCATTAATATGCAATTAAGTTACCGATATCAATATTTCATACGAATACTTTGAGTGTATCGGCTAGATGGCAGCACTAACTTGGCTTGCTCAACATTTTTATAAACTGAATTTATTAAGTTCACATTGAAAATTGGCACAGTATTACATTGGTAAAGCAAAGGAAAAATTATGTCGCCGACGTAGATTGATGATGATCGTAGAAAAATTTTATCACGAAGCTAAGTGAAAAAAAAAAAAATATAATTTCTTGATCTCTTTTTATTTACTTATAGTCTTTTCTAAATAAGGCTCTCAGGTCTCAACTTCCTTATAAAGGCTTTGACATTAAATAACTTATTCATGCGTCGAATCACAAATAACCAAAATAAAACAAATGTGCAGCTGTGGCCCATACATACCAACTTGTCAAAACCCATGGCACGTCTTGTGCCACGTCGAGAAGCCTGTAACTTGTACAATAATTTTAAGGAAAACATAAAATTTCTCCTAGGGGAGACCATAATTTATTAATATAATTAATGTTTATTATTTATTATTTCACACTATAATGTGTGTCTATTTCCACAATTAGATACTGTTTACTACATGTGACGCATATGTGATATATATATATATATATATATATAAATTTGGACAGCTGTATCTATGTCAAGGATTTTTCATATTTTCTTCTCCATTATTTGTGTGTTTTCTTTCTCATACAGGAAGTTGTACATAACATTGTATCGTGGCAATATAAAATTGTTTAAGATTAAGATTTTAAAAAGTTAGAACTTTTTCATTTATTCTTTGCCATTATAACTTCGTTTTATTTCTTTTGATGGCCTCGTTATGTGAGTAATTCTGTTTCTTCAATCTTTATAGTTTTCAGCCAGAAGAGCGCCCTCTGAATAGTTACTGATCATTATAAATATAGTATATTATAAATATATGTCTAGGAGATAGAAGCCAACGTCCGCATCATAAATGTATGTAAGTTGTCTATGGTTAAGAGAAAAACTAACTGTTATAATTTTAGCTACTTGCTGCAGAAATTACTGGAATTGTGCGTTTTTCGTTTTGAGAGGTCTACATTTGCATAAACGTCTGGATCATCACACCTCCTTATATCAGATAAGCACTATCCAAGTATGGTATACACATACAAAGTGAGTTGTCTCACGTCTTTAGGTTAGAATATGAAAACATTATGTGTGACTTCATGTTGTATGCAGTATTAACCAGCATTTCAATTTAAGTTATGGCTGCGGCAAACCAGAGAGATGGTTTCGCATCCACTGAGCTAAGTACACACAGAATTTTAATTATTTTATTTTAAAGATTAGGTACCGCCAATTTCTCATCTAAAGTTATTGCGTATGTCATCTGTAGTTTTGCCAAGTTGCCACTAGGGTTTGAATATTATCAATCCAGAAAGTAACCACGTTGTTAAAAGAATTGAATAAACTGGACTTGAAAAGAAACTTGCTGTGTTGTGGCATACATTATTCTAGTATGGTCCCATTGTTTCTAGGTGTCTACTTGTATGCTAGTTATTCTTCTGCCCAGCCTGTCAACAGACCAGGCACTAATATTTAAAAAGTGAACATACTGGTATTACCTGTTTCTTATGACTAAGCAGGTGAACGGTCTAGGTTATTAATGGTTTATTTTGGAAAATTTGAATGTGTGTCCCTATTTCAGGCTACTAAAGTTGCTGTTATATGTGTGTACGTGCAATTACGGTAAAAGTAAGGTACTAGAATATGTAGACACTGGAGAGTTACATCGTTTATGCAGATCGCACACATTTCCTTACTAATCTGCATAAATTATTCCTAACTTAACAAAAGTGACACTCTTGAAGGGGTTAAATCTATATAGAGCTCAACGATTTAAGGGATAACTTCACTTTTCAGCAGAATGGCGACCATTCGTGGGGCAATTGCCACGAGGTTTCAGCCATATACATTATATAACAAATTTTTTTTTTTTTTTTTTTTCGCCTAGCTACGTTGGAAGATTTGTATAGCTCTACGTAAATTACATTAAACAGTTTCGGATATTATAATAAAAAAATATTGCAAGACCAAGTTTCGAAAATGGATCAGCTACGCCTGAACGCTACGCCTAAGCAACTTCAGCTAGTGTGATTACTAACGAAATGGGAATATTTTAAAATGAACTTACTTCAAATGCAGAGCAACGTAGGTAAAGGAACATTTCAACTTGAACTTTTTCAGGAGTATGCACGTATATATTCGGGCAACGTTTATTTGGAAATTTCTTTGTTCTTGAAGGCAAATCTCACACTTCTGTGTTTTTTTTTTCTGTTTCGCTGGACTCTACGGGAAAGTAAGTAAATAATTACAACTTGTAAACCATTAAATTCGTAAGAATAAACTGTTAATTATAATAATTTCTCCAATGAACACGGTGGATTGTGAAATATGTTACATATGTCACGACACATTGATTGGCACATAGCATAGTCAACAAACGACTCCATTGGCCGATGGACAGACAATAATAAAAGTTGCGGAATATTGTAAGCGTATCGGGCAGAGGATAAGTAGAACTACAGAGACCAACACTAGTATTGGTGTAGTGGAGAATATAGGCAGCTCACTTCAGCCTTATCTTTAGTGACAGTAAATTTGTGCCTTCCTAAAGGGTTAACAGCTTCGCTATTTAGTTTAATTCTTGAAGCGGCTTTGCTGGGATTTATATGCCGTTATTAATAATGTAGGCATTTTGTAGGCAGCGGCCTACTCCTCGTCAGATGATAAACTTGCCAGGTTTGGAAACAGCTTATATAAGAAACTACGCTCCTTTGTTACTATCGCTTAAGCCTCTTTCGATGATGTCATTTCATCCCCAGTTCGTAGCAACACCTGCAACATAAGTCGCATCAGCATATCTTGCTGCACAGGTAACCAGTAAGTAGTTTTGTCACAAAGACACTGGTCACATCAGATCCAATTGTAGGACATACATTGGCCTAGCTATTTAGTGCCATCAGTTGGACTATATTTGTACTCGAGACGTTTTACTCATTATATGCATTCCTTTATGCGACTAGGTCTTATATTTGAGCAAACATATCACTGCCTTAGGCCAGTTTTGTGTTTTCCAGTTCGTATATAGGATGTCAATACTTTGGGGAGATATTCCTCACATCTGGAGGATGAAAAAATGTTATATGAACATAGGTCCGCAAATGCTTCGTTTCTTCACTACAACCCGTAATACATAACGGGTCATACATGTACTAGGGGATGTAGAGAAGAAACGAAGCGTTTGCGGACCTATGTTCACATAACATTTTTCCTTCCTCCTGATGTGAGGAATATTTCGCCGACGTATTGACACGCAACATCGCAACACTCTGTATAATGCAAGCAATTTTGTTTTCTGTTATTTTGCCTTCTAGTTGCAAAATCCTTTTCTTTCTTACTGCGCTTTTCATAACTTCGTTCCTAAACTCCTCCCGTAAATATACCACTTTCATTTTCTGCGAGAAACCTATTTTTACCTGCCTGTAGATCAAATCGTTTAAAGGCTGTTCACGACAAAGTGAGCACTTTTGAAATCAACCTTCGAAAAATGTCACTGACCCCTGCCGGCACGTATTTTAATGGGCGCACTGAGTGACATGTGCCCGGTTTAGTTGGAAACGAATGATGGAAAGTACTTCCATATTATGATAACATCGAATACAAAGTGTTCGGTAACCATTTGTGATAATTTAAATTATTTCTTATGCTTTCTATTTTTTTAACACCCCGGTGTGTACAAATTAGCATATTTCTAAAATGTTTACGTTTCTAATAATTTCACGGATCCGCTTGACCGACGCATTAATAATGTTACGAGGCCCATGGCGATGCTGATCTTGCATAAGGTGGAAGAATACACGACGTGCATACATTCGAAGGTGCTCATTTGATCGTGAACAGCCTATAATTGATATCGCGTGTGTCTCGCCCTGTTTTGCCAATCGCGAGGTGAGTGTCTCAGTTAATTGCCACGCCCGCTACGGTTGCTCGTTTCTCTCGTGCTCGGCTAATTGAAGATAGAGTTGCCAGCTAATTGCCTCGCCTGCTCCGATGTCCTTCCCTCTTGCTTGGCCGCCCTCTCCTGCATTAGAGCTAATGCTTGCACCGTTCAGCTCTCTCTAAAGGCTGTTCCCGATAAAGTGAGCACTTCTGTAATCAACCTTAGGAAAACGTCACTGCTCCTACCTGCATATATTTTAACGCTCGCACCGAGTGACATGCGCCCAGTAAAGTTGGTAACAGCGGAGGAATAGTAGAGGCTATACGCGGTAAAATGAGCACTTCTGAAAGCCCTTTCATTCTCAATAATAGTCAGTAGATATATTTCATTTTAGCCTTTGACGTTAACTTCCGAGTGCGGTAGAATGTATACGCTGTTTTTAATGCTTATGTGGAAATATTTATTTTAAAAGGTGGTTAATGACTGAAATATGGCTGGAATAGAAAAGTAACAACGGCCTCAAAAGTGCTTATTGGCAACTCTGTCGGCCAAAAGCACCATTCGTTCACTTCTATGTGCCGCCGCAGAGCCTTATAACCTGTTTCATTTTGCCTGCAGGTTTCCTCCCTTTTACCGGAAATCTCCGTGACCAAACACTGTTCCTTTCTCTTGGACTGACAGGCAACTATCTTCCAGTTCACGTCACGCCTTATCCAGAAGCTGTACTTTCCCTTTCAGCGGATAACCTGCAATTTCGCTGTTTTACTGGCCAAATATTCTGCTGCTGGGTAGACAGCAGAGATACATTTCTATTTAATGTCTTTAGAAATGCTTTTTGACATGAATATGTCTTTAAATTTTCTACTATAGTGTGAGGCAATCCAGAAAATCAGATGAAAATTAAATCGGGGGATACAGTTTGGCATTGCAGCTCCGAATCTCTCGTCTACATTCAAAATTCAGTTACATCATTCGATTGGCAAATTTTCAAAGAATATGCTACGTTGAGTCAGGACTGCGAAGCATCCCACGCTTTGGGTGTTGAGGGGGGGGGGGGGCAATTTTGAGTTCTTTTCATCGCGTCTCATAACTTCCGCGTAGTATAATTTTTGAGTAGGAGAAGCTACGACGTTTATTTTAATTGAAATCGACAACTCTCGTCAAGATCAATCGATTGTGTGTATAAAAATATTTGTGCGGCGTGGTTATGGCGAAATTGTATGCGTTTAAAGTAAAAAAATTAAGAAAACTTAACACAATTTCGACCCATACTCGTCAAAAAGCCAAGTCGAAATATAGAAATCGTATACGGTTGGAAAGAGCATTTCAAAAACAATCCAGCGATACCCATAAAACCCCATATGATCGAGTGAAGCGGTGCCGGGAACGTAAAAAAAAATAAAAAAAAAAAAAAACATCAAGGCGTCCGAGCGCGTCAACGTAGACGTATTCACGCAAAACAATTGACCGTATCCCTAACACAGTCAAACAAATTTTTTTTCTTTTGTATAAAGTGGAGTAACATTTATATACACTAAAATATGCTGTTGTACACGTTGTGCTGGGCTGTAAACAGAATTTGTGCTTCGTCGTACCAATAATCATATCTCCTAATTACTGCAGTTCTCTCCGTGGCGTCCTCCCCCGGAGTCGGGTTTTCTGTGCGCTGCAGGCGTGCTAAAGGATGTTCACGGTTGATCGAGCACTGTTGGCAGCCCTGATAAAGTTCTACTTTTGTTCTCATTTTGGATCCTTTCGTCATATGTGAATTTAACATTGCCCATGCGCCTTATAACTTTGAGTGTCATCCAAGCGAACCATGGAATTGTGAAGAACATAAATGTGTTGCTAGTACACTAATACTCACACTTTTATTCTAAAAAGTGCGAAACGAAATACTACTTGGTGATATAATGACATATACAGGCTTCATACAAATACCTGCTTAATATATATGGCTACCCACGCCTTGCACCAAACAATACAAAACTGTGATTCGCATACACGTGACTGACAGTTGACGGTGAAATTACAGTTCGTGAAGGGAACTCATTAGGAGAAATACACCCTTGTGGTGTATTGCCGTTGTAATTTATTAGATTTATGATCCATTATACAAGTTGTGCCATACTGTATTTGGTTGTTATTTGTGGATGTTGTAACATAATTATTGTGTGTACAAATTTGCATTTCTTTGCCATTATTGTGCTGCTGGAGTGATTGTGATGCCATTACAGTTTGTTTGACCGAATTAGGTTCAGTGGTTATTATTTGGCTGTGGTTTTAGTTTTCAAGGTCATGGACTTGGAATATTTTTATACACGTAGTACTAATACTACTTACACTGCCGCGTTTATAATCCTTTGCTGTAGATGTACTGGCTAATAGTTCAAGAGATCGGTCCGATAAAAGAGTCTGTGAGGCCCTGTATTTTTATGTAGTGTGTTTTGTCTTGTTATGATGTGTTAGCTATGGGTTTTTCATATCTGTTGCTTTAGTATATCAAGGTTGTGACTTGTTCGTGCATTTCAGTTCGCTCCGTGTCATTAGAGAAGATACATGACAATGCTGCGCAGGTGTTCTCGTCCGGGGCATTACCCTAAGAAGGTATACCGTAATATTTTGTCGTTTTATAACGATGTTGATCAAGAAGACAGGCATCGGACTGTTCGTATTGTTGATGCAGAATTAAGTTATATTTTGCTGTCTTTTTTGTACAGTTTTGGTCTCCAAGGAATTACTGCTAAGGCTGGTAGAGGTCTGTTGGAAATGCGTTTTTTTTTTTTTTTTTTTTCAAGGCTAGTCACATACTCAAAAGGATCTTGCTTCCAAGGAAAGTAGTGATATGGATTCACGCGATATAATATGTTGGAAGACTTTTCCAGTTCATGAAGGAAAGGTTGATAATACTGCAGTAATTAGTGTTTTTGGAAGTGCTTCAGTGTATTCGCGTAAGAAGGGTGAAGTTTGAAATTGTTACGCAGATTATAATTAATAGAATATCTAACTCAAGAAACAAAAAACAAAAAATGGCATTTTACGGATCAATATTTATTATGGAGTATAATGCGGTTCAAGATGGCCGTGAATATGCATGTTACCAGTCGTACCAACCAACTTTTGATATAACCAAATCTGATGGCCCCAGCGGCATCGTCCGGCACGATTCCCGTATGCGAAAATCCGCGGAGCGACCACGCCGGGTATCGAACTCGGATGGCCTAGGTGGGGAGGTGAGTAGTCTAACCACTACACCACCGCGGCTCCACGTGTTCATGAAGACAAGCTCTTCAACTATTTCAGAACGAGCGGATCCACCTACGATTTCATTCAGGAGAGGGTAACTGGAACCATACAGAAAGAGTTTACCACTTCGTCGACGCGATTTCCTGATGGGTTTCAAGTCAAGGCAGGGATCACACAGAATGGGAACACAGCCTGCTTTGATGTAAGTAGGCGGGATGTCTACTCACTCACCGTAATGCGGACCGATAAAATGTCCTTATTTCATAGACTAATCGGGTTGCATTTTTACCGGGTCCGATGTCGGAGCAAATTTTTATCGGATTGCAAGCAGGCCCAACGAGAGGGTGGATAAAAAAAGGGGGGGCAGTCACCAGGAGGGGGGGGGGGGAGAATTAGCTTAGAGAGCTTTCTCCTAATCATTGACAAGAATATAAATGTTGTATAGTGAAACGGAAGAAAAGCGCAATGATATATGAAATTTAAATGGAAATCAAGTTGTCTTGGAAGAAACTTCTAGAATAAATTGTTTTAATTGTTTAAAAATAATACTGCTGATGCTATTTTGATAACAATACACGCTCTTAAAAGTTCACAGTCTTTGAATTTCCCCCCTTTTTTTTAGAAAGTGTGATGATTAAAAAGTTGCGCATTAAGGTAATGGAAAGTGGACCCGACGTAATTACTTTCCCCCATGACCCTTAGCAGCTCTCGACGGCCATAATTGGAAGGCACGTGCTCACGTAGTGTATAACTCCACAACTGGCGGGTGAATTCACTGGGAGCGTGGTGTGAGCCGGCGAAGGGAGAGGTAGGCTGCGCGTCGCAGCCTGACGCTCCTCTGAAAACACTCGTCTTCATATCATCATTTACGCGTCTACCGATGCGCTCCCAATATTTTTTGTAACAGTTTGTACACACAGCCGGGCCGTCACTAATATCAGCTAACGCCGGCTGGGCCGTGCCGGCCGCTCACGAGCAGCGATATGGAGAGGCGAGCCGCTGGAACATGTGGTGTTCGTAGTACGTGTATCTTAATTACATTGATTGCCCTGCTGTCCGATACGGGTGCCGGAAACGGATCCGATTACTATCATCTCGTGTGCGACGGCCCTAGGGTGCTGTCTGCCGGGTCGTATTTTGCGTGTTGGTAGGCTGGGCGGACAAGACGTGAGCATTAGATGCGTCGTAGTAATGCCGAAATCACACAGCCCCGACGAGCACAGCACGACACGACTAAAACCGCAACCACGACCATTTCCAATGCGCCTGCTCGAATTTACAGCCCGACAGTTTACGGACGCGACACAAGTAGAATTTTCGGGTCCATTTAGAAGGCTCTGATTAACTACGCTAGTTTCAAAGGCGGTGGGCAGACGGGAAATTTGGAATTCATGATGGTGACAAAGTTTTATAGCTAATGCCTACAAAGGTAAAATAATTATTTATAAGAGTTAAAGACAATAATTTTCATAATTTGTTTTCTTTTAAGCTATGCATTTCCCATTGTAGGGAAAGCTTATCATACAATTTCATTTTGCAACGTTGTACACACTGTGTGTCGTGCCGAATGACACGACGAAGAACATAAATAATTACTAATCCAAAACTGCTGGTCGTACGACAGAATTGTAAGGCTTACGTCAGATCCATCTTATATTTCATTGGCTGTTTAGTTTTAAGTGCCGTGTCGTGCTTGCGGTATCATGCTGGTCGGGGTTATGTGGTTCCGGCATAAGACGCTGGAATGTTGTGCAGTCTCTTCGTCGGCGACTCTTCTCTGTGAGATTTCCAGCGTTGTATCTTCAATTTTATGGCGTAACAATAGACAGCATTTACTCCCCGCCTTTACAATATCTAAAATCGATTGCAATCACGTCGGACTTCAACGTTGCTCCAATCAAAACTAGCCAACCGTAGTGGACCAAACACAAATTGGGTACGAGAAGTCAGACAAAAGAAACTTAAAAAAATTATCCAGTGATGGCTCCGTCTCTTACACAGCGTTAGAGACTCGGAGCAAGACATCCTTTTGTAAAATCAAACGTAACAACTCGACAAAACGTATTTACTTTATCAATCTAAATTACAGTAATGGTCAATCCAGTTCATTTTACAATGGTAAATTCAGCTAATTACAATGGTGAATTCATTAAAATTACAACGGTAAATTCAGTCAATTGATAGTAGTATAATTAATTAATTTACAATGATAAATTCAATCAACCAATTTCAGTATTCAACCAAAAAGAAAAGCCAAGACCAGACTACCGTACACCAGCCAACTGGGACGATTCTCCCTAAAACACAATATTAAAGCACCATTACAAAACCTCTTCTAAAAACCCTAACAAGTCACTTTCAAAATAAAATATAGATTGACGTCTCAGTCATTTTTTTTCCGTACGCACTTCAACTGTTTTAAGTGAAATTGTTATCATAGAATACAATAGTTTGTAACTTTGACTTCACGGCTTTAAGTGGAACCTTGTTACCATAATTGTTGATACCACCCTTGTACGTTACGAAAAATACATTTTACAACCAATATTATTGTATTTTTACAAAGTTTTGTAAACGTACGAAGAATTTCTTAGTAAAAGATACAAAAAAAATTACAACATATACATTTATGACTTACTTTTAGTCCCATACTTTAATAGGTAATATTTCTTATAATAATTATATATATATAAATAATAATTTCATATATAAATAATTACATGTATATATATATATAGTGTTTCATACACAAATTGTTAACTGGGAGGAGGAAATAATACTGCTCGGAAATCGACCTTATAGCATTATTTGTTAATGAGATACGAGTACTAACATCAGTTTTTAAATCGCACCGTGCATGTATTGGTCAAATGTTCAACGAAGCTCGTCAAGACCTATTTAAAAATGTATAACGATGTACTAGTCTATTAAAGAGATCGTTAAAATGCGCCACAGACATTGGGACTCATACGGGTTCATGAAGACTCGTTATGTGATGCCTTGCGGCACGATTGCGCTGCATGGTATGGTGTTTACGATATGGTGAATAAGTCATGTAAACAGTATGGCGAATGTAAGTTAGCAGATGAATGTGTTCGTATTATTGTACATTACAGTGTAATACGTTCAAGTGAGTTGTACTGAAACACACATACAGTACTGTTACTACCATTATCAATAGCTTGGTTTGCACACTCGTCGTTCATTCTGTTGAATGTCTCCGTAATGAGTCAGGCCATACCCTGACAAGACCCCACCGTCCAGATGGATGTTTTCCCGTCTCGTTGTGAAGCTTTGTGAAACGGGCAATTTGAACCCACATCAACGCAATCGTCTTAGATGAAGCTGCAGAGGTTGCTGTTCTAGCTGCTGTAGCTGTTAATCCACACATCAGCACATGCCAACTTGAAGCCGAAATTGGCATCCCGAAAATGAGTGCACATCGCATTCTTAAGCGTCGTACGTTCCACCCCTATCATGCACTCTCACACCAAGAATTGCACGGGAATGATTTCCAGGATCATGTAGAGTTCTGTCAAGGGGCGCAGCATCAACTTATCGCCAACCCGAACTTCTTTGGATGTTATTTTTTACCCGAAGAATCGTCGTTCTCCTACTCATGCCTACACAACACAAGGAACATGCATTATTGGGCCATCAAGAACCCATTATGGCTTTGACAGGTGGACCATCTGCGTCAGTGGAGAGTTAACGTCTGGTGTGGGATGGGGCGTTATTTGGTGAATGGTAATCGAAATGGCAGGGACTATGCTATCTCCATACAAACAATTCTTCCGGGTCTTCTGGAGGAGATACCTCTAAGGAACAGCATGATAATGCGGTAACAGCATGATGGATACCCAGCACAAAATGCCGTGTACGCACGTCGTGTTCTGGACCGAAAATATCCTGGTAGGTGGATTAGTCATGGAGGATTAGTTCAGTGGCCTGCGCGGTCTCCTATCCTTAACCCCCTGGACTTTTTTTCTTTGGGGTTACCTCAAAGGCGCTGTGTATCGAGATATTACAACTCCAGAGAACATACAGGAATGTATTGTGCGTACTTGCAATTCTCTTCAGCAGGCAACATTGGAGGAACCAGATTTGCAATTCATCCAGCGACTGAACTTGTGTATCGCTGCCAATGGTTAGCACTTTCAACATCTAATGTGAATGTTCTACCCCTCGTAGTACCCATATGGATAGTACTACCAACGGGCAGTAGAGATGCCACTTTCTGTGCCGTATCTAGTGTTCATGTTATGAAAGTGTACATTGTGCTACGTGTTCAAATAGGTCTTGATGAGTCTCATTGACTTTTGACCAATAGATACATGGTGCCATTTAAAAAACTTATGCTAGTACTTGTATCTCACTAATAAATAATGCTATAAGGATGAGTCCCCGGCAGTATTATTTCCCCCTTCCAGTAATACCATTTTTGTATGAAACATTTTTTTTTATTTGGAACTCCGGTACTGGATTATTGTGGGTAGTCACAAAAAAATGGGACAACCTGTATGTTAAACAAAACTTGGTCGTCACAGAAACTACATATTTATTTGTGTTTATTCGTACGCTTCAAAGCTTTTTGTTAGTAATAAATAGAATTGAAAATCAAACAGTTGAAAATATCAGAATCGTAATAAAAAAATTCCCTTAAACCAATACTTCTATTATTTTTCGTTGTTTAAGTATTCGAGTTTTTTTATGATGTCTCTAGGACATAACAAAGTTTGAAGTTCGCAATTTTTTCATGGCTGATCGCCGATTTCTCGCGTTTGCAATCTCTTAAGTGGTCTTTAATGTTATGATGATTCCTCAGCCAGCTGTAAGAAAATGTGTCAGAGAAACAATTGAAGTGTTCGGATATCTTCCAACATGAACAAGATAAATTGATATAAATTATGAACTAAGATGTCTTCTAAAGCTCTATAAAACAGAGGGGACCACAGGAAAGATACTTTGTGACTGGCCAAACAGTCCAACTAATCAGGCGGGAAGCAGCCAATAATTAGCTGGATGCTCCAGCCAATCTCAAAAGTGTATCTGCCATTGGCCAAGCAGCCTAGCCAAACAGAAGGGATGTCGTCTCTGACTAAACAACGACGTAAACCAAAAAGAATAGTTGTATGACATAGTGAAGTCTGATGCAATGTATTTTAAATGGGAGCTGTGTGACTGTGGCTATGGCTGGCAGTCTTCGGCTCAACTTAGGGAGTGCTCGGAAGACATCGACTCGGGTTTGTCGAAAGTACCTGAAGGTGCTCAGCAGTTACGCCCGCTAATTCTTCAAGCATATGTTTGTTTTTGGTAGCCATATTGGTTTTGTTGGCATGGGGTATGTCATATAGTAAATCGGCATTCGTTATCCAGTAAAAAAACTTTTCCGACATTAGACATTATATTGCGGAAACATACAAATGTCTCGCATTGAATTATTACATTTCCAGTCCGTATCTTGAAGACTGATTAATGCACGATGCCCGAATCTGCTAATTATTCACTACGACTGGTTTTTAGGTGTAAGTATGCTACTCAGATTTTTTAAATATATGTACGAATAAACCAAGCCCCTCAAACTAATAGTGACTACATGCCCGAATATGTTATAATGATAGTATAGATCAGCGTCTACCAACATTTTACAGCCTTAATTGGCGTTAGTATAAATGCCAATACCACCAGGCCCTGGAGACTTGGAAAGTACGAGGGTGATAAACAGTTTTAACTTTCGTGCTCTTCTCGACCACCAATCAGTCAATAGTCCAATCTTTACATTAATATTTCACAATCTTTCCATCAATATTTCGCGATATTTCCATCAATCAGCAATTTATATTCAATCCATGGGCTTTTCTGCCTCTATCCATGGTTATATATATCAGATTATTATTTTGCAATTACAATTTCACAAGAAAGCAGTTTATCACATCATGAACTATATCCCCATTCCTTCAGTTTACTAATGATTGAAGATATTTCAACAAAGCGCGAGAGATCACCAGGTTTTTGAAGGTCGATCAAATAACTGAGTCTATCAACAAGTTCGTTCGGGTCTTCGGGAAATATATAACGAGCGTTCTCGGTGTCTTAAGCCTTCTTCATGTTGCTTATTGCAGCAAACGTGTTGGATGAGTGTGTCAACGTATCGAGAAAATCACCATCATCATCTTCAGCATTATCACTGTCTTCATGATCATTTTCATCAATGCTCTCTTATGGTCATCTTCACCTCCTGTATTGTATTCTATATTAAATTTGCTTTTATTTGTAGTAGGAGTTGTATGCTCATCAGTATTTTGAGACTACGACCATTATTTTGGCGTTCGTCGACTTCACGCGAAAGTCTTGCAAGTGTACATTCCACACAAACGAGTATATTGCACTCATTCCGTCTTTAGCATTAACTGTCTCGTCATAATCGTCTGTGGAATCAGTGCCCATAGATGCAGAAGGGGGTATGGACGGAATCACTTGCAGGCTCTCAAAGGACAACTCGTTATAGGCCTTGATGTTGTTCTTCAATGCATCACTCTGCATAAACTGTGTGTGGCCATTGTTGTGATTCTTCCTAATGCGAAATGTGCTCTTCTTACAGATGATAATTTCATGTCGACAAGAATTTTGACCGAAGGTCAAAACTCGATCGCAGAATCGACATAGCCGGCAATCAGACAGCGATGATGCAGGCCACTGCTCCATGTTCGATGAAGTCAAAGACAGACCACTTGCATTCACAATTCATATTCATAGTGAGAGAATGAATACAAATAGATGTTAACTTCTCGATGCCTGAACATCAGCTAAGTTATCAGCGTGTGTCAGCGCTTTATATATATGTTCAGCAATCAGACAGCGATTATGCAGGTCACTGCTCCATGTTCGATGAAGTCAGAGACAGAACTTTGCATTCACAATTCATATTCATAGTGAGAGAATGAATACAAATCGATATTAACTTCTCGATGCCTGAACATCAGCTAAGTTATCAGCGTGTGTCAGAGCTCCATATATACATTCATACATCACTCGAAAAAATCACCAGTTTTTTTTCTAAGATCAAGAGAAAATTAATATTCTTTACCATTTCAGGCATTGAACTCAGGGCTCTAAGCCATGCATCACTTTAGTAAATTGCTTGTAACTTAATTGATGCCCGATACCCGATAGCTAAAACCGTCTGTGTAAGGCAAGAGTAAACACTTTATTATATGCAATACCTTATAAATGCAATTTTAAATTTTCCTCGAGTCCTGCTGACATAAGGCAATTGCTCACAAATAGCGAGCCTTAACCTCCAAGGAGGATTTATATTTTAGTAACGACCAGGTTCCTGCTCAACAAGACTGCTAAGAAAACATTTTCAAAACCCAAGTAGTTTTTTTTTTTTTTTTTTTTTTTTTTTTTTTTTTTTTTTTTTTTTTTTTTCCAGATTCCTATTAGAAAAAATGTACTTGCAAAATAATTGGAATATTTAAAAATTAAGCTTTTTCAGGCGCCTATTATTACGTCAAAGTGACGTCATGACCTTTCTTTGCTTTAAGATTGTGCCATTTTAAGGTTGTATAGTTACCATCACATAACTTATGTGAATGCTCCCTCGAGGCCGATCACCTGACCTCGACCGAACATTTGCAACCGGTATAAATACACAACCAACTCAATTAATGTTATAGGGGTGATTATAATTCATTCTCTAATAATAGTACAGAAATATTTTTCTTTAATGGAAATCTGTCAAATATGGAGACAACATAAATTTTATTGGTAGTGGGGTGTTGAGAAGTTTACTAGGCTGTAGAGGTATCTTCATTGAAACAGCCAATCTTAGTCGCTTTTTCCATAAAAGTCCTAATATGGCGAGCACTGCGTCATACACTGACAGAAAGTTCGTCACTTTAAACTGTGCGCTGTCCAGGGTGCACGTGATGTCACACCCGCCGGCCGGCGAGGAAGGAACGCCAGCGCCCCACGCCGCACACATGCGGGAGCACGAACTACCACCCGCAGTGACAGCTGAGCTATAGCCCACACCTGTTGCACGGGCGCCGGGCGTGAATTTATTATTAAAAAGTGCAGTGAAAACAATTTTCAACCACGCCGGGCCTTCACCAGATGCAGCTTGAGGCAAACAGTTTTGCAATTATGTAAGTTTAAGTGTGTTTAAACAAATCCCATGTATAAATTGTAACTGTCGAACTTCTAGTCTTTTTCCGTGCGTGCAGAAAATGAACTTCAGATGTTGTCGTGACTAACGGGGTGGGCCAAGAGACAACAAAATCATGTAGTTTTCGATGCAGTCGTCTCAACTACCAGCAGCCACAATCACACAGCTCCCATTTAAAATACATTGCACCAGACTTCACTATATCATACTACTAAGGAGCATTAGAATCTCAGTGCAGGCCCATAAATGTAGGTAATACACGCAGAACATCAGTGGATAGCCCAACTGCTACTCTGAAGATGGTTAATTCAATTTCCGCCAATAAGTTGGTAAATTCGAATATTTTGTTGCGAATGAAGCCCAAAGAACTACTGCTTGTTGACATTAGTTTCAAATAATTTAAATTACATGAAATACTGCTAAACCTGTCGTCATCGAACTTTACTTAACCGACCACAGTGTAGAGATAATTAGTATCACTTTAACAGAATTTCGCAGGCATTGCATCGCCGCATGTTTATTAGAACAAGCACATTAGTCAGAAGTTCAGTGTTGTATGGTTTTCGATATTATTTGTTCACTGTAAAGCGAGCACTTTATAAGTCCATGCTTAAAACTTCCCTAGGTTATTTTTTATACTTTTGCCAGTTGTTGATATAAAAATTACCGCGTGACTACTAAACGGTGTATGCAATGTATAGTTCTCACAAATAACGTCTGAGGCCTCATAAAAATATTTTTTTTGGCACTATGCCTGGTGGGCGAACATTAACAATGCTCATTTTACCGTGAATAACCTCTAATGTTATGTCTGTTTCAGATTTCACTGCGTTTAGCATGGTTATCTCCAAGTTCCTCCAGTTTCGTGATTATTGTTCACCTGCGATATGTTGAGATATTTTTCTGCTTGGTAGTTTGGGTACACCGCTCGTTGTGTTTTCAAAGTATTGATCAACCTCTCATGCTCTAATCCATTTTCGTATTGAATATGTTTCTTTCCTTCGAAGGTTTACCCCCCTCCCCCTTCTTCCGCAAAGTTTTAATTTCCAGTACATATATGTCGATGTAACTATTTGAGAATTTCATTTTAATTTTGCCTTTGTAAGTTTAGAAATATTAATTTATTGTTTGCTCTCACGCCCATAGATACAAACACCATAGAATTTATGATACTGCTGTCAAAGTAGCTTTTTTTTTTTTAACTTTATTCGATGAAGATGTCGCCTGTGATATAATTTTGTTGGTTTGTTTGTTTTTATAAACAGGTACGCTATCATTAGTTGCTCTGCCTAGGCCTTACAAGAATTTGTACAGGGGGGGGGGCAGGGACCAGGGGCCTGGGCTGGGCCCGACTCGTAAATTTTTATTTATAAAACGAATTATTACGTAGAAATCTAATTTCGACATTCAAAACTTGTTAGCGGTTTTGCATGGATGGCGACTATTTATGTTATTGAAAATGGTTGATTTTTGGTGGAGGAGGGTGCATGCATTACTCAGGGGCCCGGAATTTCTCTTGGTGGGCCTGGCTCTACCGATTGACAAATTTATTCTTTGATGGATATATCCAAGTACATTGTAATATTTTTTAGCATTTTTTTTAGTTCGCAATGCGAAATAACTTCTGGTTTGCCATTGCCCTATTAAAAATGAGAGCTAACAAGCCTTTTAAACAGAAAGAAAAATATTTTTATAAAACACAACTGGAAAAATAAATAGCAATGCCCTGCATGCGCTTGCATTTTCTCGAGAGTAAATGTACAGGCAGTATAGATAATTTAGGGTAAGCATTGTTTAAAGACAAAATAGCTGAATTGAAGAAAAAACAAGGTTTTTACCAACAGTACTTAAACGCCCTACTCTACACTGTGTATACTTCTTGGGCATCAATACAGGCTCATACTCTCGAATGGATGCGATCAAGTGGCGAATACCTTCCTGGTGTACACATGCCTCGTCCACCTCTTCATGCAAATCAGCTAGGTATGTAAGTGGTCAAAGGAAGAGTCGGGATTCAACCCATTATGTGCCACATTCTTTTTTTTTTTTTTTAGGTAAGTGCTGGGTCTGGGGATTGTTCCAACGAGAATAATCGTCATATGACATAGCGTTTTTTTTGTGGGACGAGAAATGTGAGGGCGTGTATTATCCTACTAGAACAGCATATCATCTTTCTCGAGCTCCAACCGAACGAGGTGGCACATTGGTTAGTATTCGGACTCACATTTAGAGGACGTGGGCTCGATTATCGCTCCAACCGTCCTCATTTCGGTTTTCCATTGTTTCCCAAAATCATTCCAGTCGAACGCTGGTATGGTTCCGTAATTTACAGACCATGTGCCATTCCTTCCCCGTTCTTGCTACTCTAAGCAAATTTGCTCCGACTCTACAATGACCTCGTTGTCGTAGGGAGGCTAGGCCCTACCTACCTGCACCTTCCGTCAAGAATGGCAGCAGAAAAGTTTAGACAAAGTTCTGGGCATACATGGCGCTAATTGGTAGTACTTTTTACAAACACTGAATGGGAGCGAGACTGATAACGTGTTGCGTTCGAAACCTTGGGTTGGATTTGTGTGTTGCGTGAAGGCAGAATCCGCATTCATATCAAAATGTCATCGTGCTGCAGTGTGTTGCAGTATTATTATTTTTTTCGGCTTTGTGTTTGCAGGACGAAGACTTTTAAAACGAAGTATACACTGTGCATATTTCATGCACCATTTTTTTTGTAAACTGTGTTTACAGAAATGTACCAAAATATAAAATGTGCCAATTTTATACACTTTTTTATGTACTGTGTTTACTGACTTCAAAGAATTGTGAAATCACTGATAAAAAATTGGAAGTGAGTATGATTTTGAATATTTGACATAACTATGAAGGATGAACTGAACAATCTGTAACCTGAGGTATGCTAACACTTCCAATTCTTAATTTTCATTGGGTAACATACTTTCGCTGGAAGTTCATTTGTTAAGATTTTTATTTTTAAATTATTTACAGTATAAGTAAACTTAAATAAAGAACTATATGTAAATTGATAATAATACAAGCAATATAGTCACTTATAGTAAGTATGAAATACAGGTAAAGTAAGATAAGAAAGCAACTCTTTGTAAGATTAATAAAATCAATACTCTTCTTGTGAATTTTTAAATATAAAGTTTAGTCGTTCTGTAATAACAAATAATTCAACATTAACCAAGACATCGCATATAGTCCTAACAGGTTTGAAATTTCTGAGAATTTCATCAAATTATTAAATACCTTCTTTATTTCAATCCCATTTGTCTTTTATCATATCGGCACCTTTTTCGGCTATCATTATCGTAGCAGCATTTGTGTGCCCACTGATAATCAAAGGTAAGATGGAAGCATCGATCACTCTGAGGTTATTGATGTCATTCACTTGTAGAAGAGGATTCACCACAGCATTGGTATCTGATTCAGGTCCCATCATGCATGTTGATACAGGATGGAAACAAGTAAATGTGGTCACTCGAAAGGTGCACCGCCAGTATAATTCAGTCCCCCAGATATGGTCTTCGCATCCTCGTATGGGAGTGGTGTCGGCTTCAAATCCTAAATTTTGAAAAATCGAGGTATTCAAAAGCTCCAGTGAATATCTGACACTCCGCAGTAACACTTGAACATCAGCTTCTTCCTGTAGGAAGTTGGGTTGTATGAGCGGTTGCTGAAAAGGATCAGTGCTATTTATCTTGACATAACCTACACTTTGTGGTTTTAAAACAACCGGCCAAACAGAGATTCTGTCATAATAGCTTTCGGCTATACTTCCACGTGTGTATGTTGATCTAAATAATATTTCCAGATCAGCATCTTCATCTTCAGCTGTGGACCTTTCTGATGAAAAGAACGCTGCTACCTGGCCTGTCCCTGTTGCAGTTAATGGACCTTGATGACTGTGTAAGTATTCTAATAGATCAGAATACAGCTCTGTTATATTGGGAATATTCGTGTTGTTTCCTATTTTGTACACAACACTGTTAACTGTAGTGTGGTCCCTGAGAATAGAGCCTACAGGAAGATCCCTAATCACTTTGATTCCCAGTGGCTCCAGTACTTCTCGAGGTCCAATGCCCGACAGTTGTAGAATTTGAGGTGATCCTATAGAACCAGCAGAAAGAATGACTTCCTTACTAGCGATAGCTTGGTATGTGTAACCATCATTTAGGTATTCTATCCCATATGCTTCCCTCTCATTACGAAACAGTATTCTGGACACATGACTATTGGTTAGAATGTGTAGATTTGGCCTTGTCCTCGCAGTGGTCAAGTATGCAGTATTAGTACTTCTCCTCTCGCCATTGTGGTTTGTCATTTGAGTGACCATTGCACCAATAATATGTTCACCATTGAGGTCAGTTTCTGCCAGTCCGAATTCTTGAAGTGCCTGGAGTATGGCTAACGTGTTGTTATCTTGGTAGCGATAGATCTCTACATTTTGTGGTCCGTTAGAGCCATGGTATCTTGTTGAAGTCAAGTGTGGGTCGCCATTTCTCTCCGACTTAATGAAATATGGGAGTACGTCTTCATAACCCCATCCATCATTCCCCATTCTTTCGATATGGTCATAATCTCTCCTGCTGCCTCGCACGTAAAACATGGCATTTGTGGAACTAGATCCACCAAGGCACTTTCCTCTGGGGTAGATGCAGCCAACACCTTCGCAGGATTCTGGTGCTGGGACCGTCCTGTAGTTCCAGTCGACGCCTCCTGCTGGGCTTCCGGCAAATAGCCAGTAAGCAGGTGCTAGAGTCCACTCGGGCTGTTCGTCCCCCGCCTCGACGAGGAGGACATGCCAGTGGGGTATCTCAGTTAGTCGGCTGGCCAGTACACATCCTGCCGACCCCGCTCCAACTATCACGAAGTCATAGTGTCCATGCCTCACCAGTCTGGCAGAGGTGTGTTTCAAACTGCAAGACATGACGACACCCAGAATCCAGACATTGATAGCTAATGTCGCCATGTAGGGAGATACGTCTATCAACAAAACATGAAACAAAATGTTTTCATATATAATAATATAGTACTTCTAGTGTGTAATATCTACTATAATTCTACGCAACAGAAATGTTTAGCTATGGCATCAGAAGAGTATTAATGGAGTGGAGAGATTTAGGCGACTCTTAACTTCGAGGTCTTGAGAGCCGATGAGGATGAAGTTATGTGAGTGCGGAGCAGAGTTGGGATGTAAGGGCGGGTGAATAAGGAGATCCCCGAGAAAACCCCCCGACCAGCGGCATCGGTTGGCACGATTCCACGTGCGGAAATCCATGAGAGACTTCGCCGGGAACTGGATCAGGTTCGTCTAGATGGGAGGCGAGTAGTCTGACCCCTGCACCACTGCGGCCTCTAGTAACATTAACACCATTTACATTTATACTCCAAACATATAAATAGCGTGGATTATTAATGTGCAGTGTACAATTTATGAATAAAGGTTTTTTGTTTCCCTCTACCGTTAACAAACGATCCTGCATTAATTCATCTAACCAATTCGTAAATAGTTCATGAGTTTAAAGAAAATTAAATTTCAAATTTGTGATTTTGGGGAACATAATTGTAATGCATATTGTTGCCATGAATAACGAAGATACAATGATTAAAGAATCATTCATATTCATGACAGAAATGCAGTGAGTTGTATATACAAACATCACAAAAAAGACTCACAAACAATACATACAAGTGGCACAGCAAATAAATAAACAAAACCAATAAACCCTGCACAAAAAGAACAAGTGGGAAATTATATATCTTAAAGTAAACATGCTGGATAATCGTATATGTGCACAAAAATATAATGAAATATATTATACAATACTTTCTTATTTCATCAAAAATATTATAGGACCAGAGGAGAAAATGTGTACAGAGAAATAAGAAATGAACTTGTAGTTGTGCATAACTGAAATATTTGTATGCATTTTATCGATTTAATTTTTTTAAAGGAACAAAGTAAATAAACATTCCTTTCTCAATTTATATCGTAGCAAAAGAGTAGGTCAATATCTCTATAGAGTCCAGCCTATATATTGCAGGTGAATGCTGAACTACAGGAAATCGATAATTGAAATGATTTTAAGTCAAAAGAGTAAAACCTGCTTGAGATGAAATAAGTCTGTGAATCGGGAACTGAAATCTGCGAACGGTTGTTGGATAACATAATCCAAGTTCACTGAGAGAATAAGGGTTGCCATATAAATACCTAAGAAATGTGTTTAGTCTTCGCGTGTAGCTAAATCCCTTTTATGATGCCATAACCATGTGTACACTAATGCACAAAATAAAATTTGCTTTCGTGTTACTCCCTCAAACAATTAGTTTTCAAGGAAACAAAGTCTCCGCAGGAGAAGATAAATTTATATAAAAAAAATTCAAAAATTACTGTCAGTTGATATATTTGGTAGTTTTTATAGCACGGATTTCAGACAGTAGCTAAAGGTGGTATATTTTACGAGCGGCAACTACGTTATTCAAGTGAAACGAGTTGTTTTTATATATGAGATATTATAATAAAGTTGAAACCAATAATTTTCTAATTACGTACATGCAACATCCAAATTTGAAGAGCATAGCAGTATTTAAAAATAATATATATCTATAACTTGTACTTTTTGTAAGGCTGTGCCATGCGTTAAGAACGCTCCTACCATCATAGCCTTACTATAATTCTATTGGTTTTTACTTCTCTACTTGTAATGCAACTGAAACATCCTGAGTCGCTCCTATGATTAATGTTTATAGGGGAGGCTGTTCCCGCTTAATTGAGCATTTACAAAATAAATCTTTGAAAACAACCACTGACCCTTTGCGCGTTTATTTTAAGTGGTACGCTGACTGACAGGCACCCAGTTGAGTTGCTAACGACGTTGAGAAAGTAGTTCCATGCCTTAATATTAAGTTAAAGGTGTTAGGTAAATATTCGTGAATACTGGAATTATTTATTTGGCTTTCTGTTTTATTTCGGGCATGGTGTAAGAACAAGCAAATTTTCAACATGTTTATTTTCCTTGTAATTTTACAGTTTCTGTTGACCGATGCATGACTTAAGAGGTGCGCGAACAGATTTGGGCATCTCTTAGCAGCGAGATCTTGAGAGCCGATGAGGGTGATTGAAGTGGATATGGAGTGGCGCCGGAATGATGGGGCGGGGAAACGAGAGATCCCCGAGAAAACCCGCCAACCAACGGCATCGTCCGACACGATTCCCACTTGCGAAAATCCGGTGAACCGCTCGGGTATTGAACCCCGTTCACCTTAGTGGGAGGCGTCATGACTTGAAGGGACCAGACCCATGACAATGCTTGTTTTCATATGGGAGAAGAATAGACAGCGCGGAAACAAGCAGCTATTAATCAGGGCGTTGAAAAATGCTCAGATCCCTGCGAACAGCGTATACTTCGCATGTTCGCAGATATACAGGTGCAGTGTGCACAAATGTTTACGAACTTAAGGGAAGGATATTTTTCACAATCTGTAAACTGCGAGGCTTGGTGATGCTCGGCTATGCTCAAGCTTATGTTTGGCTTATTTCATTGGTTGTGATTGCGAAGGAACTGCCGAGTCAGCTTAAGTGCAACACACATAAAATTATGTTCTTAAAGGCTGTTCACGATAAAGTGGGTACTTTCGATATCAACCATAGAAAAAAGTCACTGCCCCTACCCGCATGTATTTTAACGACCGCCCTGAGTGACACGCGTCCAGTTAAGTTGGTGGACGGGGAAGTAGTTCCGTATCTTACGTCGAATAAAAAGTGTTAGGTGACCATTTCTGTTAACTGAAATTATTTCTTTCGTTTCCTGTTTTTTTTTTTTTATTGTATCGAAGTGTAAAAACGGTCAGATTTGTTAAATACATTCTTTCATAATAATTTCACAGTTTCACGTGACCGACGCGTGAGTAAATTGATGAGTCCCACGACAATATTAATCTTACATAAGGCGGGATAATACGAAACGTACATACAAGTTGATCTTCAGCAGGGCTTTTAAAAGTGCTCATTTTACCGTGAACAGCCTATAGTAGCAACACCTGGAACTATAAATTGACGTGGGTCTAAAAGGGCCAGCACCGAGGTTGGATTATTGTTTAAAGTCGGTTGGGAGGCGAGCAGGAAGTGTTAGTGAAGCACGCCTTACCTTTCAACTGCTCGGCAGAGTTCCCTTGGTTGCCCGCCCGCGTGGTGTAGTAGACGTTTTAAATTGCGAGCGTTTTATACTCCTGTTTCTCAGGAGAACGTGTAACGCAACTTTTAGTTCGTTTTCACTGAGCATGTCACGGAACGCGCGTGGTAAATGGCAGAGATAATGATGATTGGTTGTTGTTGCTTAGATAACGGTCGTTGTTGTCTTCAGTTTTTAACTCGAGCATAGCTCACAAATCACTTAGGCGTCACCTCCAGTTGTAAGGAAATTTCAAGCAAGCACTGGCCTAGCGATAGGCAGATATCGTACGAAATACGTAAAACATCATAGAATATAAAAACAAAGTAAATTAAAAAAATAATAATATGTGTTGCTTCACTGACGCAACGGAATCTGCTTGAGATTTTACTGCCCAAGCTATGACGACTTCTTTAAACTAATCACTGTTTGTCTCTGAAATTTATCCTATTAAAAAATTCTTATTATTATAATTTTACTCTAGTTATTCTCAGTTAAATGAGATCAATATAAAAAGGCGTAGTATTAGATATGCAAAAGAAACGCTTAATTTTTTTAACAAACCATCTTTCTAAATGTAGTTATAAAGATTTTAGTTTGATACGGGGAAAGTTTTGCGTGAGAGTGGCTAAAAATCCTCCGATTATCTGTAAGTGTATAGTGAAGGTTTCTTTCAAAACGTTCAGGTCGATTTTAATTACAAATCCTATACTCTGTCCTATAGACAAGCCGTACAATTCAGATTAGAATACAGAATCTTCATATTTGGCATTGTGGCATTAATACACGGTACTCTGACAAGTTTGTGTTTATTATTTTCGACATATAACATCTATCTTCGAGACTGTGAAATATTTAAATTTCTTGTAGTCATCTTGGACCAGTTTTCATGAAGATAACGAAAGCACGGAAAACCGAGAGCTGCAATGATCTTCAAGAAAAATTGGCTTTGTTTTTGCGGGCGCGACTATCAATTCTTTTGAGACATGAATACGAAGGGTAAAGGTAGAAAATATTGTTGTGTAGTGTAGTGTCAGTAAAAATATACTTCGAAGAATGTGCTAAACTAATGTTAAAATACGGACTACACCACGAGGTTGTGAAAGTACTTAGCATTCTCGCGAAAAATCATGAATGGTATTATGGGCAGCACGAAAAGGGCTTTCAATCAATAAAAATATACAGGAACAGAAGCAAAAATAAAAGATTCTCATAGAAAATAATAGAAGAAAATGAAAGAAGTATTACTTCGAAATAAAGTTGCTCAGAAGCTCAAGACATGACATTGAAATAAAGAATAATAAGTAAAAAAGTACAATAAACAGCTATATTTTAAAAATATAAAAAAATTTATATAATGTTGGCATGGGAAGATTAAAGTGATTATATTTCTTGCAGGGTATCAAGAACCCGGGTCCAGTTAATACGTATGAAATCGTTCCTTGACTCAACCTACTGGATGGACATTCTTCTGTAATGACTTCGCCACATGGAGTTAGGAATATACAGGAGATGGAATATTGTGACGTAGGTGAAGCTGCTGGAGATAGGTGGTTTTACTATGGACTCTAGCCGCCATCTTGACATTAATCCAAAACATTGTGTTTACATTAGAATGATGTTGAGAGAAAGGTTACATTAGAAGTATTTTGTGTTGAACAAAGAAGCCGATGAATAAATAAACATATATTAAAATTCACGTGTTATGTGTTACTAGTTTATTATTGACTTGTGTTAGTTGTGCAATCAAATAATTTCCTCATAAAACTATCAATCGTGAGAGTGTGTACCGCGGACCAGTATTGGGTTATGTGCGACAATAAGCACATGTTTTAGATATAGTGTTCATATATCAGGATTCGTGGAAAACTATTTTTTGAATAAATGTTCAAATAAAGTATAACAAGCGTGCTAACGTTGTCGTGTAATGTATTGCAGGTTCCGTATCAATAATGAGTGTAACAAAACGGCGACTAGCAGCCTAGCTGAATTTATGGATGGAAAAGTACACATGTTCTTGAGCAACGAATAAATAATTATTTGTTGGCATTTATTTTTAAATTCGTAACACTGACAATGACTCGAGAGGTTTGTTTCCAATATGACTTCATCTCCTTTATACATATTTAATGTCAATATAGTAAATGGTTTTTGGTAAATAAATTCAAATCCCGTTTTAGTTATTCCCTCTCCTTACATTACATTAGTTATCTGTTATGATACAGTTTTATACTTATTTATACCTTATTGTAGGGTACAATTTTGTTTCTTGCATCTACAATGCTGGACAGTGTTAAGTTACCCTTTGTGATGCCCTAGTGGTCTAGGGCTGAGCACAAACACTCAATAAGAAATAATCTAAGACAATTTAATACATGTAATAAAATCAAGCACTGAAATGGTTACACTTTTAATAGTACATCTACTTACGTGGCGTTAAGGAAGAAGCTGGCTTGGTACTCAATTTAATAAAGAAAAACGCAATCTCGAATAGAAGCAACTTCATACTATAGCCACGGTGATGAAGGAGAGTGGAGTCTCAGCGCAGCTCAGGCGAGTCGTCCCAGGCGGTGATGTGCAGTCTCCGGCGTCCTATGCTGGAGGGCTTTCACCATATAGCTCAAACACAGCCAGCGGAGGGGAGAGCGGATATTTTCGGGGACAACTGGGCGCGCCCTGTCTCATCAACTTCAGGGTTGGTTTGCTAGGGGAGGAGAAGGCGCGAGGCCGTGAGAGGGTAAGATGCGCGCGTCTGGTCGCGCGTTGGCATTTGAGGCCTGAGTGGCAGATGGCACGTTTGGCCACAACACCCCAGCCCCGAGATTATCGCCGTCGTCCCTCATCGCGAGGTACAAACTCATGAGATTTTCTTCTCCGCACGAAACAGTATGAGCGGTCCGAAAATTTTGCTAGGTTATACTAGGTGCTGTATTTGCTGCATAAAATCTCATGTTACAATACTGAAGTGTCTGATATTTCTATGAAATGAAGCACATTTATTCAACTTCATAAATTTGAACATATAGTCGTAGATGCACCCTCAGCTTGTCACGTAAAATAAGGGAACATCTTGCCATGAATTCCTATCAAAAAGTATTTTAACAAAGACACACTGTCAAGCCAAACAATATTCACTTTTGCATGAGTTACTGAAAGATTAAATATTTGATCTAGGGACATTTACGCGAATAAAGAAGCTGACGTGATATTTAAAACTTCGTGATTAAAAAATACACAACCAAAAAAAGGGGGGGGGGATGTTTCATTAAGTTTATGTGTTCTCGGGACATGGCACCAAAAAATATGTCAGTTAACAGAAATGGCATGATCGCGACGTATTTATGGCCTGTATTAAATTATACGTATGAGATAATAGCGTATCTGATAGTTTGCACAAATACATTAACAAAGGTTATCTTTGAATGCATTTTGCAATGGGGAAAGTAAACTAACCGTATAATTAATTAGGACATTCGCAATCGCAGCACTCTGTAGTGAGTCACAAGATATAATATGACATGAAAGTAGACATTTGAACGGGGTATGATATGTGCAGGTACTCTTTAATGTAAGGAAGCATGCAATGCTTCTAGTCGTGAGGGATACTGTCAACGAATTTAGAAGAGGAGAGCATAAGACAAGTCAAATAAACACATAGACTTAACTACATAAACAGCGAAGAAAAAATGCTGGAACTCACTTTTAAAGAAATGTATTTACATAACCATAATAATAGTTCCCCTTTCACATTTACAAATTATTGTCAGAAATATGAAAGTTTTGTAATTAAGTGTTTCAGTTATCATTTGTAAGTCTAGCCGGGTTTTTTTCTTTTACTAAAAGCTTTTGCGGAACAGGAACAACATTATTAACTGCCATGCAATACCTAAAGTGCATAGGAAAAACGTGAATTCAAAGCTAAAATGGTGCTTCATGCCTAAATTTGAGTGCAAACTTTAGACAAGTAATACTAGATTGGAAGAGGAAACAGACTTGGAAACAGGGTATCAAGATGGATTAAAAAGGTATAATTTAAAATGTTGTACATATCATGATTAGAGACCCGAAAATTTCGCGAATTCATCCGGCAACAAGCTAAACTCCACAATTGGGCATGCACTCGGGGCTTAGTTAGTTGTTTATTGGCGATTGATCCAGTTAAACCTCATACAACGTAGCACCGGATTCGGCCGGCTTTTTACTGTAGGTTACTTATTGGTTAAAATCCATCCAAGGCGTGTCTTACAACCTGCGATCCGACTGGAAAAAAAGGTCAAATGTACACGTGTTTGAAGTCTAGCGTGGTTTAAAATTATCTCGAGATATTTCCGAGTCTCTGATCATGATAAAAACTTACACATAAAGATATATATATATATATATATTCTAGGAGATACTCATAATACCTTCAAGTTCATTCACATAGTAACAATAAATTAAAACTCATAAATTTATTTCATGTCACAACCAAACAAGACTTTGTGTGCATTAATCTTACACAAACTAGTCCTAATTAATGGTATAATGCACTTGTTGACTATGCCTTATAAATAAAATGTGCGTTATTTATCATTTAAATTTTTTTAAACTTTGGTTTAATTTTGTTGTAAAAGGGACAAGGAAAAAATATGCGGGAAAAACCAGGTGATCAGAAAATTACATTGAATGTAGAAATATTTAAGAAGAATATACAGCAGACTCTTTGTTACGAACATAAGACACTTAGTAAAAATCTGCACATTATCATCACTATAAACAACTGATTAATGTGTGTGTGTGTGTGTGTGTGTGTGAGAGAGAGAGCGAGAGAGAGATAGAGACACACACACACACACATTTAGGCGCCTCATAACAGGCGAGGTCTTCAGGTGTAAGTGTGGAGCAGCAACTTAATGCAATGGTGAAGGAAACGAGAAAACCCCAAGGAAACCCACCGGCAAATGGCAACGTCCTCCATGTTTCATGCGTGCAAAAATCTGGGGCGACCCCGCAGGGAATTGAACCTGGATCGCTGCGGCGGGACACGAGTAATATGACCACAACACCATCGTGGCTCTCTTAACAGTGGAATACCGTCAGTGTACGAATACCCATGCTTGTAACAAAATAAGGGAAGGTAATACTACAGTAAAATAAAACAAAGCTCAGGATAAACCAAAAATCATGTTGCTGTGTACAATATTTCCGAATAATGTTATTATGACAATAACGGACGCAAAATCATCCGAACCTGAAAATTAATTTGCCTATTGGTCACTTACAGTTATAGCACATTGTGCTGAGTTTCACTGTAGCATTGCGCAGTTGGATGAAACATTTATTTTGATCTCAGAAAAAAATCACTTATCTTTACATTGTTGTCAGAAGTTAAGATTTGGTATACTTTGGCTTATTTTCTTCAATATACTGAAGCATCAGTATAATATAATGTTGCACGTATTTGTCTGAGTGCATTAAATTCGAATTTAAAATGCACGGGATCGTATTAGTATAAAATATCCATTCTTAAACAAATAATCACTCAATATATTAATTTTAAAAGCTTTGAAAATTGAATAATAAATGAAATATGAGACATTTAGATAGAAGAGCTTTCAACAGTGTCACAGGAAAAAATAACATCAACGATGTTGGTTTGGAACTATATATAAAATCACTTTTAAATAGTTTTCCATTTATTTTAAACCCTAAAATGCTACTTTTCTTTTAACATTAAGCAATAATATTACGCATACAGTATACGCCTGATAACTGCGACGAGAAAAAAAATAGTAGCGTATGTATACTAATACCAATAGAAAGCTACATTTTTCCAGATGATCATAGACTATGTTAAATAAAAAAATTAAAATTGAGTCCTTGAGAAATTTCAAAATTTGTAAACCAAATCGGAGAAAAATTAGCTACTTGGCTGCTTTCTAAGTATTCTCTACCAAAACTACAGGGCCGATACTTGTAATTCTTTCACTGTTAGAATGCTACATTCTTTCAGATGGACATAGGCTATTTCAAGTGGGGCCTCAGAGGCCCAGTGGGTAGAGTATGCCAAGTGGGGCCGCAGTGACCCAGTGGGTAGAGCGATCCCAAGTGGGGCCGCAGTGGCCCAGTGGCTAGAACACTCTCAAGTGTGGCCACAGTGGCACAGTGGCTAGAGTGATCCCAAGTTGGGACGCAATGGCACAGTGGCTAGAGCACTCCCAAGTAGAGCCGTGGTCGTTCAGTAGATAAAAATGTATCAATTAGGGCCGCAGGGTCTCAGTGGATCTTAATATTATCTTAATATTATAAATTTTCAAGTTGTCGCAGGTAGTCGCACGTTGTCGCAAGTAGTCGCAGGTAGTTGCAAGTAGTCACTGGTAGTCACCGGTAGTCACAAGTAGTCACGGGTAGTCGCAGGTAGTCATGGGTTGCCGCAGCTAGTCACTGATAGTCACAGGTAGTTGCAAGTAGTCGCAGGTAGTCACATGTAGTTACGGGTAGTCGCAGGTAGTCACATGTAGTCACGGGTAATCGCAGGTAGTCACACGTAGTCACGGGTAGTCGCAGGTAGTCACTGGTAGTCACCGGTAGTCACAAGTAGTCACGGTAGTCGCAGGTAGTCATGGGTAGCCGCAGCTAGTCACTGATAGTCACAGGTAGTTGCAAGTAGTCGCATGTAGTCACATGTAGTCACGGGTAGTCGCAGGTAGTCACACGTAGTCACGGGTAGTCGCAAGTATTCACAGGTAGTCACAAGTTGTCACGGATAGTCGCAGGTAGTCATGGGTAGCCGCAGCTAGTCACTGATAGTCACAGGTAGTCGCAAGTAGTCTCAGGTAGTCACTGGTAGTCTCAAATATATAGGTATGTTTTTTAATAACTCCATAAAAACTGAGCGAAGCGATGCCGGGCTGCTAGTTAAAATATAAAAACCATGTTAACATGGTAATGTCAACATTTATATGCAAGAGCCAATTCACCGTGCAGCGTTGCCACGTCACACAAGTAGTTCACACTTTGAACGAACTAAAGAAAATTCAGCAATTATTTAACTGCAAACATTTTTTAAAAGCTGCTGATGATAAACTGACATAGTGAATGCTGCAGTAATGTGCAGAAACTCCAAGAAGTTTTTTTCACAAAATAACACCGCAACAACAAATACAACCACAATACAGTAATTCTAATGTAAATAAATCTTAATCACGATTTATCGTTAGTGGAAATATCAAACAATAAAATGACAACGTCAACAATGAACTATTGAACATAAACTTGAAGAACAATAATAATGACTTCTCCAGACATGCTGTGAAAAATCAACACAAGTTCAGAGTCAAACAATACACTATAGAAACAATACAAATACATGGCATTAGTTATAATGTACATTTTACAAAATAAAACATTTTCAATATGCATCCTATCAAATAAACATTCGTAAAAATTCTAGTCGGCATAAACTTGAACCACACTAGTTTAAAATTTCAGTATAAAAAAAAACAAAATATTTACCAATTTTTGCATTTATTGTCGATTATTATTCCTTTTAAGTTTCGACTTGTTAATTTAGATTGTTACAGTAGCAGTTAGACATATACAGTACTGAATTGTCGTACTTTCGCTCTGAAGCTCAGTGGTAGATTCTTTAGCTAATAACTAACAAGAAACACTATGGCAAAATCGTAAAAATTTTGAGCTCTGGCGACTTTTCATTATTATCTGTAAACATCTGTTACTTTCTTTCATTACTGCCTGCCGTGTGTGAGAGAAACTATTTCCAGATGTGCACTCTAAGAGTAAACGTGCGTGATTCACCAGAAAACCACTAAGCTGCGTAAAAAACTACAGTCTAACAGGTTAGGTAAAGTGATAGAATTTTAGTAATACCATGTCACTAAATATTTTCACAATAAATCACCATCTCCAACTGCTTGCTAGTAATGGCACTGAAATATGACACTGACCCAAGCTTTGTACATTTCCAAACATGGTTACCTAGATCATAAAATCGATGTTATAAATTTTAAATGCCTTACAATTTTGCAAGTTCTATTTCAGAAAATGTTTCTGTTTGTTCGCTTACCCAACTCCATTGAGATATACATTAAGTAGGTCCTATGAATGAAATGCAGAATATGTGATAGTAGGAAGTTAGCAAAAATTGTCCCAAATCTTCAAGTAATTTGCTTGACTGATTTCTTGTTACCTTTTTGTCGCCTTCAGTGCCAACATTTTTTGGGCATTTATGTTGTTGCCTGGGTCTCGTATTGGCAGCTGTCTTGCATATCTAAAATCAATGAATTCTGGTAATAGACAGTTAAAAGAAATTTTCGAGAGCTTACTGATCATTTTTTCTCTCCAGAAATCGTCATTATTTTCAACTATGTAGCATATTATGCCCTTGGGTGACTAAACAACAAAGTGACAGAATTTTATTTATGAAACATGAAGAATTCATTGAGCTTGATACTTGCAGGTATCATCTGTTCTCAGTTTCGGTACGCCATCTCGCATTTCCACGAATTTAATATTTTATCGCCAACTGCCTCTAGTGGAGTGACAAGGTTTGCTGTAGTCGAACACTTCACTTCTAGTACAGCATCTTCACGAACCAGCCCATCTGGTGATGCCCTAAGGAATATATGTTCTTCTTCAGTAACCAATCTACACTGGGAGATGGAGATATTGTCTTCAGTGGCGTACTGGGAAAGAGCAACAGCTTCTTTTTCTAAGCCCCATGAAGTATTTCTGTTCCCCTTGACAATATTGTAATAGATTTGCTTCACTATATTTGCGCATGAGGTGGTTGCCTTCATTTTGCAGACTGTTTCAAAGAAAGATGCCGTTAATCGTTTGCTTCGGTGCTCCTTCCATTCGTGACAAGCACTTTATTCTCTAGTCATTTCTTTTCAACTTCCTTCTTGTCCTCCTGTTTCAAATCTTGCAGAAAGAATCTGCAGCTCTTTATAATCTGCCTCACTCATGTCTTCTTGAACAACCACTGCAGAGGGGCCATAGTCACTGTCTGACCGATTACATCATAGATTTGTCCTGCATGTGATACACACTCTTAAATGGCTTGTATAAATGTGAGCTTTGCGTGAAAAAAGATTAACTCCAAGTTCTGAATACTTGTGTATGCTTACAGGACGAAAGTGAATACCTGCGTGTGCTTACAACCCCCCCCCCCCCCGGTGGGGTCTGGCTCCGGTTATAACAGTTCTCGTACCCATGGGAATACCCGAAACGGTAACAGAACGTGTTATAATTTTCTGCTATATCCACGGAGGTGCGACAGACAAGATGGTGGACACCCGAGTAACAAACTTGAGTCGTATATACAGTATCCGTTCACGAAAAAATTACGGGTTCTGTAAATCGTGTTTATGTACAAAATGAAACATAATGTACGCGTAAGTAAAGGGAAACGTTTCAGTTAACACCCACAGTCATAATAAAACAACAAACACAACTTGACAAGTACGCGATTACGATTGACTTTTATCAAGTATATAAACTTTTTCACAATGTTGTTTGGAAGTTGTGTCCGTAGCTCAGTGTTCTTGTGCGTGGGTTCGCGCTGCATAATTTTACGTTTTAGAGTTCAAATCTCCGCCATGTAACCACATATTATCAGTTATTTTATGTGATACGTTATTGCGGTTTATAATTGAAGTTAATGCCAGAAAACGCTTATTTTAGAATATCTTTGTCTCAAAGCAATCATTCAAACAAATAATACAAACCGAAGCTAAATGAAAATAACCACAGGCAGCCGATTGCACTGAACAGTTATTTGCGTATTATTGATTTTATACAAAGAAACGCTAGAAATAAACGTTTTCAAACAAAGACATAAACTATGAACAACAAACTGAGTTACACATACAACTTGCAAACGAGAGGTGTGAAAGCGTAATTTAATCTGTGTAGCATGAGTGATGTTAACCCACTTACATATAAGTTTTATCAATGGTATTGTGATATTGTCTTATTTTAGTTTCCTGACCTTACAAGCTTGTTTAATTACGGAAAGCACATGATTAATTATTATGCCTGTTAAAGATACATATTTAAATAATTTAATAATGTTTTAACCAGTCGCGTAAACATCCGCTGTACATAAATAGTAATACAGTACCTTGTTTTTTTATACATAGGCATATCATTTTCCATACATTAATAATGTTATGCTTGTACTCAGAAACGTTAATAAATGCAGTGTTCAGGGAAAAAAATAATCAGCATACTTTTTGGATGTACCACAAAACACTTACATATAATATATGATTGCATTTGCACCCCTGCCAACTGCGAAATGTCTGCCATTTGGGAGTTGTTTTTGGCTACCATTTACAGTTTTCTGTTACCACTTTAGGTAACGGCTGAGTATGAACTGATGGATTTCTTCATCCCTTCTGCTACAGAAACTTTTATGTCTTATGTTGTGTCCATGGGTATAACAGAAGGTAGCAGAACTTGGGTATCGTGTAGGGGCGGCTTAAGAAACATTCGTTTTTTCTTCCAAAATCTCCACTCTCTGCTGTTGCCATCCATAATGACGAAAAAAAAATTACGCACCGAGACTTGACAACCTCTTCACTCCGAGACACTAAACAGCAATTCCCCCTCCCCTTGCGTTTTACGCTGCGGCGCGCGATCAGGAGCCAGGGATCATCAATGCCTGGTTCCCCTGCTGATCTCACTTCCCCTCCTGCGGTTGCTCTCGACTGCCAGGGCAGCGCTCGCCCCACTCCACATCCCCCATGGTCAGGTTCGTCGGACAAAGCCGAGAATGCAGCACCTACCAGGAGTGGGAAACTGCGAAAAATAGCGTCGCAATTATTATGTTTCCTCGGTATTCTTAGCCGTGACTATAGGGTTTTAATACATCATTTTACTGACAAAAGATGCAGCTTTGTTACTTGTGATAAAACTATTGTTTTGCAAAGGAAGATTCATGATATAAAAGAGCCTTCTATGTAGAAAATTTTCGCGGAATTAGTAATTTTTAAAAGCCGCATTTATAATCCAAAAAAATATCTTCAACGGCAGTTACAAAGTACGCACCCACAACTTCTCTCTACAAAATTGTTGTCATAAAATATTGCTTAGTTTTTGAGAAATTATAATAAAACAATAGCTTGAAATGACGCCGATTTTCTCTGTAGGGAGCCGCTTGAAGTCCGGCATCCTCAAGCCGTGCATGGCATTAAAGCAACATGAGTGTAGTGGGGAGAGGTCTCCCTCCACCAAGATGTCGCGCATGAGCAATCTCCCACCAACGAGAAGTGAGGGCGAGAAGACTCGCCAACCAATGAGAGAGCAAGGTTAGGGCGTCAGCCAATGAAATGGAACTTTGCACACGTCCACAAAGTGTGACATCGAAGTCATGTGACGGGAAAATAACGCGTGATACAGCGCGTGATTTCAGGAGTCATGGGACTAAAATATCGTGAATAACAGGATGTGTGTTCCCGTCGAAAATGGTAAGCAATCGCAGTCACGCAGTGCTGGAATCACCGCAGACCAGTATTAGAGTGGATACAGCTTCCTGTCGCAGGCACCGCAGAACATGATAAGTTGTGAAAATACTTCATTAAAATGTTCTCTCTCTGAACTGGAAAGCTGACGGAGTGCCCGAGGCACTACACCTTGTTAAAGACAGACAGAAATTAAAATCTTTACTTAATTGTCTGCACTGGACAATCAAGCATTTTAGAAGATTTCCAGGGGAAAAAAATGGGGGAGGGACAGGAGACATTTATGGATAATTTTATTCCCTACATCTACAAAAATTGTGTTACATCTTTCTCCAAAAGTGAAATTTAGTACCAAGGGCTTAAGCCCCGGCTACAATCACCGTAAGAATTAACAATAACAAATTGAATCCACACTTATGGCACCAGCTACGACACAGCATAACGGTATAAGATGGCGGCCTGCTCGCGATAGCGGCGATAAGAGGATTGAATATTTTAAATTCTTTTACGCCGAGTTCTACGCCGGCACAATCGCGAGACAACATTTCCAACCACGAGAGTCAGTGCAGTGCAAGCTTATAACAAGCACATAGTTATTATATGAATTTTGCGGCACAGCTAAGATTTATGTTTATTTAAATAGTCAACGCAATTATTAATATGTATACCACACTTTAAATATAGCGAAACATGATTCCCGCGAAACTTTTTCCATCACAAGTAGGTAAACAAAAATAAATATCAGATTAGCCAACACACTGTTAGAAAATATCCGCGATGCATGTACAGTCTGTCTTTTTTTTTTGTGCTCGTTTCTCATTAGTCGTGTAACAGTTTTCCTAATGTGGTTGTAGCCAGTTCATTTTCATACGTCCATGGTAACGCCACTGTTATTTTGTCACGGGAACGCTACGGTGATTGTAGCCTAGGCGTTGCGTTACTCAGTCAGTAGCCACAATTTTAATTCAGCCCAACATGTTAAAAAATTTCACATTGGGGGAGAAAAATACAATAGGATATTATTTCTATTAATACACTTCTAGGGATGATAAAGGAATCACCCTATGGTTAGATTAAAATTCATGAAAACTTATTCGTCAGCATTTTAAGTTACTTTGGGTAGTGTAATTAGATTAGGATTATTGTTGAACTACAATGGGTGAAAGACGCATGCACCGCAGTGATATCGATAACAAGCGCACATGTACTAACCACTGCTAAAGTGGTCCACAGACACACTTGTGACAAACTCTCTTGTTGTTTACTAACTTGTGCAATTATTATTTTTAGTGTGAAAATTCGCCTCTGAATACATTAAAAACTATTGAGTTTCAGTATCTCAGAACCACACTGCAGATACTTGACAAAGCAAACACCCCTCTAGGAAAAAGCATTATTGCTGAAGAAATTAGGTTCATCTATCTTCCCAAGGGGGGGGGGGGGGGGGCTGCGGTGAGCATAATGGTAGGACGCTGGCCTTCCACCAATGTGATCCATGTTGGTTTCCTTGTGAGCTTACTCCCAGATTTTTACACAGAGGAATTGTGCCGATTGATGCTGCTGGCTGGCATATTTTCTCGAGGTTTTCCCATTTTCCCCACCCTTGCATTTCAATGTTGCTCCATATCTGCCATATTTCACCCTCATCGGCTCTCAATGCCTTGGTTGTTACAAACCACCAAACCTCTCTCAACTCCTCCGTCTTAAGATGATGGAGGCCATGGTGGTGTAGTGGCTAGAGTATTCGCTGTTTCACGAAGCATACTATTTTTGCATCCCATATACATCCAATACACTTTGGAAAGGACTTGTCAATTATTTCTGTTATGCAATATGGATATTTGCACACAATTACATTAACATAAAAATATTTTTCATGAAGTCTCCTTATATCAATCTTGTTCTGCATTATAGAAATTTATCTTTATGTAAGTATTATTCTGCGGAATAGAAGGCCTTATCTAAAAAGTATAATTTAATAGCTCTTTTTAAATTCTGTAAACTATTAATTTACTTCAAATTACAGGGTTGGTTATTTATTAGTTATGCCCCAGCATATTATGGACTTGATGTAAATTTTGAGGTTCTGTAGGAGAATAGGTGAAGATTAGTCTGGTGTAGTTATGGTGTATGCCACAACTTTTAACGTTTTTAATGTTTTCCATTTTAAAAATAATACTACGGTACATATACATGCATGGAAGAGTGGGAATTTTGTTATTTGTAAATAGCGGCCTACAATGGTTTCTTTTTCCTTATTACTTATTAATCTCAATATTTTATTCTGTAATCTAAACACCTTTTTCCATTTTATCGATTTACCCCAAAGTATGATTCCATAATTTATTATGGACTGGATATTTGAGAAACAGTATGCAAGTATTGTATTATTATTACAAATCTTTTTAAGGTATGCACCGCAAAACACATTGAACTCAATTCTTTACAGACACTATCAACATGCTCATTCTGTGTTAAATTATTGTCTACAATGAGCCCTAGAAATTTAGTACTATTTTCTGTGTGTAACCCGTGTACTTCTATTGTTGTGCATCTTTCATCCTGCATTAAATGTTTATTTCTTTGCATGAAATTCATGAGCACATATTTGTTTACATTTAATAGGTAATAATTTATTATACTGGAACCAACTGGACATCTGATCCACTGTGTCATCCGCAAACATTATAGCTGAGCCTTTGGTTGTTTGTTCTGGAAAATCATTAATAAATATTAAGAATAAAATTGCTCCCAGTATTGATCCCTGTGGCTCTCCTACTCGAGTAGTTCTGGTATTGGATACATCTGTAATGTGATTTTTGTCATAATATCTTATGGAGGTGATCTGTTTTCTGTCTTCAATATATGATTTAATCATATTATTGGTTACACCTCTTAATCCACACTGTTTAAGTTTTTGCAATAAAATATTGTGGTCGACACAATCAAAAGTTTTTGAAAGATCTGCGAATATACCTGTTGAGATTTGTCTTTTATCAAAAAAAGTTAATATTTTTTCAGTAAAACTGTAAATAGCTTGTTCCGTGGATATGCCCTCTACAAAGCCATACTGATGCAATGAAATAACCTTGTTTTTAATTAACAATTGTGTCAGATTATTTGCTATCAATTTCTCTACGATTTTTGAAAAAGTCGTAAGAAGTGCAATAGGCCTGTAGTTATTCATTAATGTCTTGTCGCTTTTTTTTATGTATTGGTACTACTTCTGCATATTTGAGTCTATCAGGAAAAATTCTCTGGGCAAGACATTCATTGCAAATTTAAGTCAAAGGCAGTTTTATTAAATAAAAACACTTTTTTAGCAGAGTCATAAGTACTTCATATATTCCACAGGAACTTTTAATTTTAAAATTTTAATTACATTTATGATGTCTTCTTCAGAGAGAGGTGTGAAAAAACAGCGTGTTAGCATTCTAAGTGTTAGGTCTTTGGGGTATGTGTGTAGGACTAATATTTGTAGCTCTGTGTTCATTTTGCAATTTTAGTGGGATGTTTGTGAAATAGTCATTAAAACTATTAGATATTTCCTTACTATTTTCGATTTTAATAACATCAACTTCCAAGGAAAGGTTAACATGTCCTTGCCTAGGTTTCAATTCATTATTAATAATGTTCCACATTTCTTTTGTTTTATTTGAGGAGGAGGCTATTTTTTTCCCGTTGTATTTCTGGTTTGGTACTCCAAGTAACTTGTTATATAATTTTTCGTATTGCTTACAGAATTTTTTTGTTTTTCCCCTGGGTTCTTAGCATTTTACGCATTGTTTTTAACCTCTGTCCTGAGATTGTCAGACCTTTACTAATCCATTTTTTTTTCGAGCTACTGCTACATTTTACAGATTTGAGTGGAAAGGAATGATTAAAATGACAAAGAAATGTATTAATAATAAAACTGTTCCAGGCAATGTTTGGTTCAGGTAATGTATAAATTACGTTTGTTCTGGAGAGGTTGTTCGTGGTCGTAGAAAATTTTGTTCGTGGTTGTTTTGCGGTGTTCGCGGTGTTCGCGGTGGTTCTGTAAACATCATCCCATTTTTCATTTGCAAGTAGGCTTTGAAAAAATTTAACATTTTCATCTATATATCCATGATTCACCATCAATATTAAAATAAGCTTATGTCCAATTAGTTGCCCTCAAAATTAGAATTTTAAAATCCTTTAAGAAGGGTGAAATAGAGTTTGAAGAAAATCACACAATGTTTTTCTATTTCGCAGATGGTGTAGTTATTGGCTTTATCTAAGTTTTCTTTATTTTGACTACCTTAGGAAAATGATGAAATGTATAAACATGCCATTTACTGTAATCGTGACAGCCTACCATTAAATACATAACCATCTAAATGCACAAGTAAACTTTATTTATTTAACTTAACATCTTGTCGACAGCAGGTTCATTAGAGAATGAAACCAAGAACACAAGGAAGGGAATACAAGGAAGGAATTGGTCCAGTTGTCTTTATTGAGTCATCCCAGAAATTGCATGGAGTGAGTGTGAGAAACCATGGAAATTGCAAATCATGAAGGCTACATTCAATAGATATTAAACATATGAGAACTGATGTGGTTGTAAGGCTATATTCTTGTATTGATAAACATCTTGTTTCTTGTTTGTCACTACAACTCCGCTGACTCGGGGGAGAAAAAAATTGTAAGAGTGGAGTTTTTATAAAGATGTGGCCTTGTATTTGTTTACGAGATGATTTTCCATTACTAACAAATTAATTCCATTAACTCCTACACTGAAATAGAAAATCGACATTTAGAAAAATACGTATCTGCAGTTTTATAAAAGTGCCTGTACCTCTAACGAGTCCGCAACTTACAGGTTGGGCCTTAAGTTCACAGCACGTTATTAATCGCAACCGCACTTGCAAAAATTAAACAGACTGCAATTGTTAATTTACAAACTTACGCAGATAACATATCCCTATACATACAATAATTGTGCTATATCTTTCACGAATGTAGCCACGGGATATACGAATACACTAAACATTGGAATCGCATGGCCAGGCTCGTACGTATTTTCATACATTAATATAGTTTTCGCTGGTCACCGAATAAATAAAAAATAGATTATAGTTTTAAGGAGTGTTCGCATGCCAAATTTACATTTTATATATTTTCGCAAGGCTGTTCAATTTCATTGTAAACAAAAGTTGTCTCTCTCCCGCATGGCTGCTTCACTTGTAGTGCACTCGCAGACGACTTCAATAGCGTATTATATTCGATTTTAGTACGGTTAAAGTTTTATCATAACTTTGAAAAGCTCCTATAGTCAGAAGATTATTTCCTGGAATATTTTTAAGGCAAATATATAGGGAATGGGAAGCAAACCAACCAAAACACCATGTATGTACAACACCCCCATATAAATGTAAATAATTGGTAGCTTTACATATTTAACGGCGAAATTTATATCCAGTTATCTGAGACAAACACACTCACAATTTATGTTATCGTTTAGGTAAAAAACGGTTGTATATTAATTTATGTCGATTTTAATACTCATAAATATACACGTGATACAATGTTTTTGGCTACTGTCCATCACGTGACCTTTTTTTTACCGGAAAACCACCGTCTAACTCCACGCTATAATTTGGCTTCACTTGTTAACACTGCACGGTATAGGACATGGCCACCCCCTGCTTCGCCATATGAAATACATATCGACCACTACTGGCCGAGACCACCTCACATTTCAGGGCTTCGGAGGTTCAGTGATTCCACCCCGCACCACCAGAAATATCGAGCCGGGTACGGTTCCCGGTGGAGACGTCGGGTGGGGGTTTCCTCGGGGTTCTACCGTACCATCCAATCCTCCTATTTGCGTTTCATCGCTGCTCCGTCTCCACCTCATTTCTACTTCTTCAGCGCCGAAGGCCTCGGCTGTTGAGCGCCGCCCAAAGCTGTCGCATCACTTTTCCTCGAGTAGCCAGTCCACTGAGTGGAATGTCGTGGCTGATGGACTACTCGCGCTGCGCATCGTAAGTACGAGTTGTTCTGGTCCGTCCTACTAAGGACTGGCACCAGACAATATAAATATTCTGTTTGTAGTACATGCGACTCCGCCTGTGCAATATGAGCCTGGTAAGACTGGGTGGCATGCTCAATACAAAGACGGGTTTCTCCTTAATCGTCTTTATATAAAACTCAGTAACTCACAAGAGTACGACACTATATATGACATACACGGTGAAGTAAGCACTTTTGAAGCCCTAGTTACTTTTTTCTTTTAACTAATTTATATCTTTCCGCCACTTGTTAATGTAAACCCTGCCATGCGAGTAATAAACACAGTGTATACATTTACCATACCCAAAACCAGAAGTCCGAGGCCACAATGAAATGTATTTATTGGTTATTATTTCTGATGGAACAGATTCTAAAAGTGCTCACTTTACCGTGAACGGCCTATACAATCAATACGTTATATTAAACGGGAGAGTAATTATGTTTAGTGTTATTCATTTATGTCAAATATCAATCCAAAGTCTCTCTGACGTAAGCCTTTGGAACCAGTTCACCTTAATCCTTGTGACCCTTATTGAGAGGTCGGCCACTAGTTGACGTCCCGACGGCGCCTCGCTACTAGCTTGAAAACGGTTAAGTCCAACTCTGCCTTTAAATTTCTTCTAAGTCCCTGCTAGCACCAACATCTTGCAGAATCACATTTATCTTCATCTCGCAGCGATGCCTTAGTCTCCTGGTCCGCCCGATCACTGCCCTCAGGGGGCACCTCTTGCGCCTTTGAGCTTCCAGCATACCGGCCGGTGACGTCTACCCCGAGACACAACCCCGCACCCATATATATATATATATCCTTTCCATGCCGCCTCTCCCTAGCGCACTATTTACGAGCGCTGTCTATCAAATCACACACATTAAAATAAATTCGAGTGGGGAGTGAACCCAGGGCGAGGCAACACACTGCGAGCGACGGGCTTTCCAGCTGGGACCCGTAGTCGCCCGTCGTCCCCGGACATGGCATGAAATGAGACCCTAGGATGGAGCGGTGCTGGAATGCAAGGGCGGGGGAAATTGGCAGTACCCCGAGAAAACCCGCTGGCAAGCGGCATCGTCCAGCACGAATAACACGTGCGAAAATCCGGGAGTGAACCCAGCGAGGATCGAGCCCAGATCGCCGCGGTGGGAGGCAAACGCGCTAGCTACTGCGCCACCACTGCCCCTATCACACGCATTAAAAGCGCGAAATAGTCTTGCCAATTAGGGGAAAAGCTGGCTCTAATCTCGTAATCCCTTGATGTATGAACCCGCTGTGTACATCTGCACGCTTGGTAAAAGCACTCACAGGGATCAAACAGCACAAGACAACGTGAGCGATAAAAAGAAGTTTGCATTTTCACACATGTGATATGCCCACTCTGTCGCAACATTCGTGACTCTTTTGGGCAACATATAGATATATGTATACGTATATAAGCTCTATCGATGGAGTGATTCTCTAGCTAATATAGCAGTTTACCAGAAAATTAAACATTCTAATTGGCTCTTCTTGGATACCTGCAGTCCAGCCCTGGATAAATACTCCCCCCTCCCCCCTTCTCATCACTAATATGTCTGTCTACCCAACACAACATCTGATAAATTTCAATGTTGGCGGTTGATTATTAATTGAGCACTTCTGAAACAGAACTTTGAATAAGATCAATGTCAATACCTGCATGTGTTTTAATATACACACTGACTGGGATGCGCCCAGTAAAGTTGGTAACGACAATGGGAAAGTAGTTCCATATATTAAACATCGAATAAAAATGTGTCACGTAACCATTTGTGATAACTTAAATTATTCATTTCACATTTTTTTATTTTAATGTATCGAAGTGTAGAAATGAGAATATTTGCTAAATATTTACTTTTGAAATAATTCCAGTTTTTCATTTGACCAACGCATGAATAAAGTGGTGAGGCCCATGGTAATGATAATTTTACATAAGGTGAAAGAATACACAACGTACATACAAGTATATAATAAGCAGCGTTTTCAAAAGAGCTCATTTTACCGTGGACAGCCTATAAGCAATATGAAGTGCAGTCATACTTAGGAAGTTGGTATTGCAGAAACCCATTTTAAGCCCATTCAGCGGAGCAGTGGTCATTAATATGGAATACAATGTTAATCCTTTCAGTCAGAGATAAATAAATAATTTTAGGCATTGCAAAAAGAAATCTTTTGTTTGGAACTAAACTGATATCCAGACGACGCTTTGTCTTACACCGGGACCAATATAAATCTATCTCTGCTCTATGTTATTGGCAGCAGTAGTTTATGAGGCTACGGTACCTAGTCTGAGCAGCGAATGAATTCTCTCACACGTAGGGAACCTTTCTCATTGGACGGTGTGTTCTGCTGTGTACAGTGCAGACCATTCAAGCAATTTAATATGCAGCGTCCCATAGGGCATTGTGGCTGAAAGGGTTAAGATGAGAAGAACAGGAGAGAGTAGGCTTAGATGCACCTTTAGCTGGCAGACAAACTCGCAAATGAAATGTTATATAAGCTAGTAAACACTAGTTTAATTCTTTCAACCCCAGTTAATTCAATGGTTTCAAGCGTATCAAATAAGGAGATTTTTGACACGTACTGTACGCCGATGCAGCTCATGTTTCGTTTTCACACCCAATAAGCTGTGGGCTTTGTATTTGGCGATAGATATGTAACCCAGTCATGAATCCAAACCAGCAGCACGGGTTACGAATCAGTTATAGACCATTTACGATTACTTTAAACTTGTTCTGAAGCCTTGCAAATGTTCTACTTTCACGATATTCCTCCGCCTTGAGCGAACAAAGCTTAAGCATGCCTAAGTCTAGAAAATCACACTAAACGGACAACGCATAGCATACGTGCGCTCTCAGTTTGATAATATTTTGCATGAGAACTATTTCTTACAAAGCGTTTACCAACACACATATATTCTCCCGGTTTTTATTCATTCTAATTATAGATGAAATATTACAATTTCTATATTAGATATATTAAAACATTATCTGACCTAAAGTAACATAGTTTTATGTTAACAGAAGTATAAAAAGCTTGTGATACAAGACGTATATAGGAAATGACTAAACACGTTATGCGTGGGGTGATATTTCAAATGTTCACTTAGAAAGTGTGTTGAAACCGCGAACAGACGAATATTGGGCATCGAACTCCGCAGTGTACAGTACAGACCCAAAGTGACCTTCCTTTGCATTATGCACACAATTGTGTACACTGAGCCTGGACGAGTAAAGTTCACATTTTAAGGTAGGCCTATTTAATAACCATTCGAATAATGTAATTTACATAGATCTTGTTGAATACGGGATCTTAGCTCGCTCTGGACACAATTGGAGAAGGAAAACTATGAAGAAGAGTTGAGTTCCTAAGGTTGGTCAGCAAGTAGTACTATGAAAGGAGCATTGCAGTTAATTAAAAAAACAAAAGTGAGCGTACATGCATTCAAGCGTTTTTTTGGCGTTTTTTTATTTGTGAGGTATCTACGAAAATTCCTTAAAATTTCGTAAGGTAGGGTAGGACAAATGTAACATTTTGCTAGACATTATTTAAACCCATCCATTTCCCTTATTACTCATGATTATATTATGACTGTGTTTGATACATTACAAGAGAGTAGTTGATTTTTTTCATACTTTATAGCACAAAGCATATCAAAAAAATTTGTCAGATTTTCGGCAGGCAATGAATTTGCCCGGTTCGGCGCCAGGCATCAGGCGTGAAGACAGGGGATGAGGTTTCCGCCTGAATACATGTGCTTTTATTATGAAATCAGCCTTCAACTGTGAGTTTGGTCAAGCTTTCGATCGTTGAAGTCCCTTGACATAAACAATATAAAAAAAACATTGTTAAAAATATACACAAAAACGATCATTTTTCTTCAACAATTTTAATTTCGAAGTTTGCATTTTCTCTAAAGTTTAAATTAAATAACCCCTTTTGAATTTTTTTTTATTTACAAGCTCAGTACAAATTGGCACAATACCGCAATAATCACAGGAAACAATGCATAGAGTTACAGTGCATAGAGTTAGCATACAAAATTGCGTAACGTATAAATAAACCCTGCGCACGATAAAGAGCGCACTTTGAAAAAAAAAAAACATTTGAAAAGGTATTACTGCTTATAATCACATACAAGCAACAGTTCGTGGTGCTCCCAGTCAAGCAGATAAGGAATAAATAAAAAATAATTCTATGGCTTTATATTGTATTGCCGCTGAAGTTAGTTTTCCGTATTTTATACATATTAAAGAACCAATTCTGGTTTTAGGAAACATTTAAAGCTCGAACAATTTCACCGTCTCATTTTCATGGCGCAGGAATACAGGAATAATGGTGAACGCAGTGTTACTTTTACACGTAGAAGATACAAACTGAGTAACTAAGTATATCCTAAGGAGTACATTCAACAAATACACACGTAGCTGTATAAAACTTATTGGTTATTTGACAGTATTTAACCTGCAGTGCTACATGAAATAATAATACACAATACTTGTGTACAACTGTTTGTAAAGAGCTAATAAACCACATTGCACGTTTCTTTAAATTTGTTTGCAGCAACAATAATTTCTTGTTGCTTGCACTTTGTTTCGTACAAAGGTGTTTTTAATTCTGTGTTCACTCACTTTAGAATTTTATCACAGTGGTACTATCAAGTATAACTTAAAATAGAACAACTGCATCAGCGAGTTTCCTGCCAAAGTGCCTGCAGTGTTTGTGTGTTTAGTGACTGGATACCATTACAACACTTAACAATAATTTTTATTAAGTCGTAAAACATTTTTTTTTATAGTTTATCTTTTTCAGAATTATACTAATCTAATTTCACGCACCAGAATAGTCATATGACGGCTTTTGTATGAAATTTGCACACATCTAGAGAAAAGTAGGCACTTTAATTATATCATTATATATATTGTTATGTTAGTATTAACTAACACAGTGCCTAACTTTATTTACAAGTAAATACTTCCATCTCACTTCTGACACTAATGTTACGCGTTACCAGGTGTGCCCCAATTTCGTGAGGGATGAACGTTTTAATAAGAATAAAATAGCTAAATCTTATTGACAAGAAATTTACAATGTTATAAAAATCCAGGCAGCTGTGGTTTACAACTAAAAATTACTTATCTGTTGTATTAATGCTATGTCAAGTTGCCGTGCTAGGGTCTTCTCCAGTGCAAGGCTATCAGTGCCAACTGTCACCACTCATAGGCGATGTTCGACACTCAAGAAACAGTATGATCGTGATAGCTGCGGCAATATCTACTTTTACTAAATGTTATGTTGCAGAGTGACGTCCTTCCAGACGCGCTCGGTGTCCGCAGATTATCCACGGCTACAGTGCATTCGCAGTCACTTCCAACTTTTCCGGAGTCCTGCTGAAGTTCTGCTTTCAGGGTATTCCTCCGCTTCATGCAATCAAATCTTGATCAAGTATAGAACATTACACAAACGGAACAGCGCACCACATTCGTGCGCACTCTGTTCAATACCATTTTGCACGAGAACTATTTCTTACTGGGCATTACCAGCACATCTGTTTCCTCTCCAATTCAATTCATATTAATTATGAATGGATTATTATAGTTTATAGATAAAATATAATTTGGGAGTTCATCGCGACAGAAAATAAGATGCCTCTATGTTAACGGAAGTACTAAACGCTTGCCATACGTGACATATTTACAGATGTTTGATTCAAAAGGAGCGAGAAAACCGCGAACAGATCATACTTCGTGTTTGGCGTGTTCTTGAAGGTGTTGATTCATCAGACTACCTTAATTAACTTTCGTCGCTCACGAACGCGGGTACACACCGGGTAGACGCTTAACACAAGTGCCAGAAGTGGGTGGGTTGAAGTTATTTACTTGTGAATAACGTGTTAGGGGCAATGTGTTAGTTATAACTGACTTAAACAATTAATAATAATTAATGTATGTTGCAAAATGAAGTCTGTTTTAGGCAAACATCGCAATGAACGCCAATGAGGAAACTGTCCGCTAAACTAGAAGCACTGCGAGCGTTAATTGGGAGCTAGACAAAAAATTATTTGTGTGAGCGCAAGTTGAGTGGAGATTTAAATAGTGTAAAAGAAAAGGCAACCACACTATAAATAGTGTTAGTAAGAATGTAAATAACTAAATAACTCATGTAAGTGAATTACGTAGACAAGAAAATAGACATAGTAAATGAAAATGGTGATAGGAAAGTAGAAGGCATTAACGAGCCGAGAATGTAAGAGTTGACTGGCTACATGGATAAGAAAAATTAGAGTGTAAATGAGAAATTTGACAGTGTAAATGAAAATATGGACAGTGTAAATAAAAAAAAAAAATATGGACTGTGTAAATGAAATGTTGCACTGTGAAAACGAAAGAAGGGACAGTTTCGAAAATGAAATGAAATAGACAATGAGTGGATTAGAAAATGAATGGGAAGCTTACTTCAGCAGCAGAGTTCCACTATCACTGCACCAGCAGCAGAGATAATTGGGGAATAGCAGGTCGTAATCAATAAGCAACCTCAGATTGTGGCCAGCAGCTCTGTGGCATTGGTGTCGCCCAGCCAGGAGAGGGGAAGGGAGTCAAAATTAAACCCGCATTTTACGATCTGTAGACTATTGCGGAAGTACCATGCCAGTTTGAAATAGTCGCCACACTGAAATGCTGGTCAGTTGAACAGCGGGTGTACTACATCGCGATGGTACTGAAAGAGCCGGCACTAAACATGCTACAATCTCTGTCAGAGAGACATCAACTGGAGAACCCCACATTGAGTGTCGGCCTTGGAACTACATTTCTGTGACTGATAACTGCAAAATTTCCACCATTTCCAACTGCCAATACGCACCGAGCAAACAAGGGAGCTACTACAGGAGGTATGGCAAGACACCATGCGACTGTCCCATCTATCTCTGGAAGGGTGCCCCAGAGGAGGCACGTGACATCATCGCAGTCAACTTCTTCATCGTTGCCATCGTCGACTCAAATGTATGACAAGATGTACATCTGGCTGCACCCCACACTATGCAAACCCCCTGGCCCGGGCATTAAAGGTGGAGTCAGCAAGACAGGAGTAAGTACCCCGACGCCCGGTACGGGCAGTGATGCTGAGTTTAGACGACGACAGCATTAAAAATACCCTCAACAGAGTTTTAACTAAGATCATACTGGTTTCATTGTCGGGAGAATGTTGAGAAGTGGAGCCGAACGTGTGACACTTGCACCAAAAGGAAGAAACCACGGACTAGGTGACAACGTCGCCTTCAAGAATACAATGTTAGAGCCGCATTCGAAAGGATGGCAGTAGATATTATGGGCCCCTTGGATGTTACAGAGAGAGGTAATCGGTATCTGCTGGTCGTCAAATATTACTTTACTAAGTTACTTGAAGTTATTCCCCTCACAAACCAAGAATCAAGTACTCTGGCCGATGTACTCGTAGAATATATCTGCTCTATGTTTGGGGTATCACTAGGATTCAATTCGGATCAAGGTCGAAATTTTGAAGCTGCTTTGTTCCAGGATTTTACAAAAATTCTGAGGATAAAAAACCAAACTACAGCCTTACACCCCCAGTCCGATTGAATTTTTGAGAGGCTTATAAACGTACTCTTGAGCAGTACTTGTCGATATTTGTCCTGAAAACCAAAAGGATTTTAATTTAAATGTCATTTTTATCCGTGCTTATTGCTCAGTAATTAAAGAGTTTACGAAGGTGATATCACGAAGGATGCCATTTGGGAGATAGCTACTCCTACATAGTGATATGCTGTTTCGTCGACTGATGGACAAGGAAACTGTCGTCCCAGAGCATGCCAGCGAATTAATTCACTTACAGATGTCAGTCTTGATTTTGCTCTACAGTAACCCAGAATAAATTGTGCCCCAAATGAAGACATGGTAATACAGCAGAATATCAGTCGAAGTGGTTCAAGAAGAACAGCAGGTGTGTTTGTAGTACAACCTACAGGGGCGTAAATTATACTGTCGTTAACTACAGAAATTTTGGGAAAGCCCCTACAAGATTGTGAAGATAAATGACGTGGTCTTCCGAATTTCTCCTCAAGGATCTCGGGTAAAGCCGTAGGTTGTCCCATCGACCGACTGGCACATTGCAAAACTCCAGGAGATGTTGCAGAGCCTAGTAGGGGGAAAGATACTTGAAGATAAGGCATTTTTATGTGTTGCCGCTTAGTGTCGCTTGCCTTGCCCCATCCTTCTCGACCATGCGAGCTCAGTATGTCAAGGGCAGCAGAACTGGTAACCCGAGAAATGTGTGGTGATTTACATGTGCGGTGCCACCGTAGATGTCGAGATAAGCCTGTCAAGACTCGTGCCATCTCCATCCTTGCGAGGGTTGTATGTGTGAAGTTATCTTTGCAGGAATGTTCTTGTCATTGCCCCCACCTCTCTGATCGCAACTCGGATTGCGAGTAACTTTCTGGATCGGAGCAGCTCGTTTGTATGTGGTGCGGCAGGACTCCGAGGGACAGTCTGAATTCTAAAGTCCATATGGACTTAAGCACTAGTTGTGTGGCAAAGCGAGTAGCGACGACATTTACCAGTGGGAGTAAAGCCTGCAAGCATCCTTACAGTGGAGAGTGAGACTAGCCTGCGGAACTTTGGAACTGGATGCATGGGTGACAGAAATTTGGAATGTTGGCTAAGGCAGTTTGATCGAATACGTGTAAATAATTAGTGCAGATTAAATAGCAAGCATAAAGATGGTGATAAGTACTTTAAATTAGGATTGAAATTGGCATTAAATGTTGCGCTTACTGAGAATAAGTGTTAATAGTAGAGATATATAAGTTCAATGGTGTAAATGAGAGCTGTGTATATTTTTATAAATAAATTTAAAAGAAACATATACCGTTCTTTTATTGTCATTAAGATCTCAATTATTCTCGAACTCGGATACCTCCCCTGGCGATGAGTAACACTATTTAAGAAAGTACAATATGTTGACATTTTTTTTAAAGTTCATACTCAAATATTGCTGTCATGAAATTCACTCAGACCAATTCAAGGTATTAACCATGTAGCTTTGATCATATCTGCTCCCTTTTCACCAATCATGATTACACAAGCATTTGTGTGGCCTCTTACTGTAAACGGCATGATCGAAGCATCAATTATTCTCAGGTTAGAGGTATTATGTACCCGCAATTTAGAGTCTACAACAGTGGATGGGTCTGATTGCGGACCCATTTTACATGTAGATACAGGATGGTAAAGAGTATTGGCTGTGATTCTGATGACACAATGCCAGTATTCGTCTGTTCCCCAATTATGTTGCTCGCATCCTGGTATTTCTGTTGTGTCTGCTACAATACCTGCAGTCTTCATTGTTGGCGTATTGAGAATCTGCAGAGAAATATTCATCCCTTTCAACAATAAAATTACATCAGCTTTGTTGTCTAGGAAATTAGGTTTGATCATTGGGGGTTTAAGTGGGTCAGTGCTATTAATCTTGACATAGCCTCTACTTTTTGGTCTCAGAACAATAGGCAAAATTGTAATTCCGTCATAATAGCTGGCAGGTATCAGGCCATTACTAAATGTTGATGCAAAACCGAATTCAAGATCAGGTTCTATATTATGTGTCGGGTTTTCCGAAGACAGAAAAGCAGCAACCTGGATTGTACCAGCTGCTGTAAGTGAACCTCTACGATGCGTAAAATAATCAATTAAACTAGCGTAAATTTGTGTAATATTAGGAATCTGTGCTCTGTGCTCAATCTTACAGTTAAACGCTGCTCTTACGTTGTCCTGTAAACTGTAACCTACAGGAAGAACATTAACTAATTTGATTCCAAGTGGTTCTAATACTTCCCTAGGGCCAATTCCCGACAATTGAAGAATCTGAGGTGATCCAATAGAACCAGCACTGAGAATGACCTCTTTTCTCACAAATGCTTTATGTGTTACACCTTTGTGTAAATATTCAATCCCATAGGCTTTATTTTGATTGCCGACCAGAATTTTTGTCACATGGCTATTAGTTTTTATATAAAGATTTTTCCTTTGCCTTACAGGCTCCAGAAAGGCAGTGTATGTACTTCTTCTTTCACCATTGTGTGTGGTCAATTGAAGTAAAGCTATGCCATTAACATGTTCGCCATTGACGACAGTTTCGTTTAATCCAAATTCTTCCATTGCCTTGATGATAGTTAGTACATTTCATCTTGATATCTGTAATTTTCAATTGGTAGGGGACCATCTGATCCATGATATTTCGTTGATGCCAGCTCTGGGTCTCCATTTCTTTCCGATTTGATGAAATATTTGAGTACATCGTTATACCCCCAGCCCTTATTCCCCAGTTTTTCTAATTCGTCATAATCACTTTTGCTGCCGCGTGCATAAATCATGTAATTTGTAGAACTGGATCCACCGAGGCACTTTCCTCTTGGGTAAGGACAGCTGACGCCACCACAGTAGTTAGGGGAGGGGACTGTCTTGTAGTTCCAGTCAATGCCTCCTGCAGGATCTGAGGCGAATGTGAGGTAAGCAGGAACCAGGTCCCACTGAGGCTGCTCACCACCAGCTTCCACCAGGAGCACATCCCAGTGGTGGATCTCCGTGAGGCGTCTGGCCAGCACACACCCTGTAGATCCTGCTCCCACTATGATGAAGTCGTAGTAGCCATCTTCCACGTGGTTTGTAGACAGAAGTCTCAGCGCTGGAAACACCATCATACTTAGGACCGTGACGGAAACAAGAAATCTGATCGTGGATAACCAAACATTTAGATTGAACAAAATATTCACGAGTCTAACAGCACCTTCAACATAAGAGACAAAACAGATTTTTTGAAGATAGAATAGGTATTCTAAAAAGTAATGTAAAGTGACATAATATACTCATTGCAATAAAAAGTGTGCACTCAGGAAGAAACCTCAAAATAGAATGAAAGCGCAGACGGTGCAAATGATCTCCTTATCTTATTGCAAAATCAATACAATTTTGCATTTTGTTCAGAAAAATAAGCATAGTTGAAAAGTACATTTTTTTAAACACGTATGTGTAAATATATGTGTCATTCTCTGGACTGGACTCAGAATATTTGACAAATGTCTCAGTGTGTCCCATTGTTGTGACTTCCACTACATATCCTGCAGATTCATTTATGGCTGAAACTACTGTCCCAGCTGGCTCCATAAATGTATTATAGGCGACATGTATGAAAACCGGGCTCGCCAAGGAGATTGTCAAAAGCATGAAGCATTTCCTGGGAAACCCGTGCTGTTTGTGAGTTGGTAATATCCTGTTACAAAATTGCCCGTTGAAACTGTGCGAAGAAGGGAAGTATGAGACGGGTCAGAATCTCCAGAATGTACTTCTGGGTCATCTGAGTTCGCCTAATTACTGCCAGGAGATACAAACAATCATCGGATATTACTTCACGATGCCACCATTTCTGGCGGTGTGTAACTGTACACGCCATTTGGAAAGATCCAAGTAGAGGACATTTCAATGGTTCGACCACCCTGACTCCCATAATCCGACATTCGCCCTTTCTAAAACACTGTCAGTTGTTCATACTTTTGCAAATGGGTCATCAAGACATCCTAGATAAGTCCAGACGTCCACTTCATATGACATCAAATTATATTGCAGACAACTTCAACCGAGTCATCGTAAATTGACATATGTCGTTGTTGATGTGTTGTTTGTTGTTGTGTGTGACTGCGTAGCAGGTATAAGCAGGCAATCGCAGCTAAAAGAAAGTACTTTGAAATATTAACCATGATAGTGCTGTATACCAACTTTTGCCTCTCGTGGAAGATTATTTCTGGGTGCTGATATTTTTATGTCAATGAGTGTACACAACCACACACATACATACACAGGGTGGAGCTGAACTCTTCTGGAAACTCTTCTGCGAAAACGAGCTAATTCAGCAGATTTGGGGGCTCACTTCATACTTCTATACCAAACAATGAAGAATCGATAAAATAAAATAATTTTAATAAATTATTTTTATAAAATTAAATATATTTTTATATTTAAAAAATTTCAAGACTTAAGTCTTAAGTGTTATATATCACTGGGCTCATCTTTTCAAGCTACATACGATCGTGATATCATACCACCATTCTATCTAAATTTTTTATACTCTGTCATTCTGTGTTGTCTCTCTCTTTCTCTCTTGTTTTTCCTTCCATCTCATTCTTTGTTTCGTTTCTTTTTCACGCTCTCATTCCATCTCATTCTCTTTTGTCTCTGTCTGTCAGGCCATAGGTTTTCGAGGAATCATCCGCAGGATGCCAAGTGAACTGCTGGGGTGTAGGTGCGGAAGTCCGTCAGACCTAACCTAATCTAACCTAAAGGAAACCAAACTTAACCCAACCCAACAGGAACCCAACCTAACGTAACCTCACATAACCTAACCGAACCTAACATAAACTTAGTTAACCAAATCTAACATTACCTTACTCAAACTAACCAAACTTAACAGCTCCTGAAATGACCTCGCATAACCTAAACTTACATATCCTGACTTAACCTAACCTAAGCTAACCTAGCCTAACCTAACCTAACCTAAACTAACCACAGCGTGGAAAAAAGTGTGTTATGCATGTCTTCCAAAGTGTACGTATATAAACTGAAAGACCTCGAGTCATTTGAAATGCAGCAATTCACAGTGTCCTAAATTTTTACGTACGAGTAGTTTGTATTTCTCAATTACGTTTCGTGGAAAGCATGTGACTCCAATGTTTCATAATTTGATTTAGTATATCATTATTGAGAAACTCGAAGCTCATATGTACACATGGGACACGTCCTTATTTACGTCATTTTAGTTTACAACATTACTCTAAGAATTCCACCGATAAAGCTATCTAACCTCGAATCTCATTTCGCATACACCATTGAAGCTTGGGCTTGAAGATAGAATAGGTATTCTAAAAAGTAATGTAAAGTGACATAATATACTCATTGCCATAAAAAGTGTGCACTCAGGAAGAAACCTCATAATAGAATGAAAGCGCAGACAGTGTAAATGATCTCATTATCTTGTTGCAAAATCAACACAATTTTGCATTTTGTTCAGAAAAATAAGCATAGTTGAAAAGTACATTTTTTGATTCATTCTCGATTCAGGCGCTGTAGGACGTATGTTACGTAAATACATGTGTCACAAGATTTTTTTATTCTTTCCAGGTTTCAGGAGGTAATGTATAAAATTGCATTTATAATAATCTTACAAAACCGTTGTATAGTATTTATAAGAAATTAATGAAAATGTACGCGGTATGTTCTTAAAGGAGACCACAACACAAAAACACGCTACCAGTTAAAGTTTTAAAAAATTAAAAGAAAAAATTAGAAACACAACGCCGTCCATTCAACTTTGTTATCTTCAGAGGTTCCCGATATGCTAACGAGAACCTGAGTGGCGCGTGACGTCACTGCGCCATATCGGCAGCCGGCCGACTGCCGCCACGCCACGCGCGCAGTTGTGGTTACCTCGGCACTTGTATTACGTTTGCCGGTATAGGCTGTTCAGGATAAAGTGAGCACTTTTTAAGGCCCTTGCAACAGGCATTAACCGCTAATAAATATATCTTATTGCAGCCTCAGGCATTAAACTTTGATGGCGGTGAAATGTACGCACTGAGTTTATTGGTCACACTGCAATGTTTATATCAAAAAGAATCAAGAAGATGGAATTTGGATGAAAGGAAAAATGTACAAGGGCCTTAAAAAGTGTTCACTTCGCCGTGAACAGCCTATAACTGTGCAGTTGCCGCCGTGTTAACATGTATTCAACAATGTATTCGTCCTTACCAGTTCGAGCCAGAGAAAACATGTGCTGGTCTCTAGTTGGGCAGTGATAATGACAGTAACACGCTAAACACTTCAGGGCGAACGGGAACGTTATTTTGGCGCGTGTGTGTGTCAATGAACACTGATGAGAGAAAGTATCTACAGCTGTGAGTTAGAAAATGTAAAAACTGTGACATGTGAATTATTCGTGTGCGTGTAACTAAAAATCCTTCTTTTTCAAAGTTGTTGAGTTTGGACCCGGAAGTACTGATAATGGCGAGGCACAATTTGAGTTTAAAATCAAAGAGAGAGTAAGTATAAGAAACGTTTGTTAACTGCTGCCAATCCAGCGAATAAAACTTGACGTTACACAAGTTGTAAACAGTATACGTCGTGGGTAAATTCATGGACTGCGATTGGCTGCAGGAAGAGAGTTGTACCATATTGTGCCGTTAATGTAGTAAGGAAGACATTTCCGGAGGCCGATGGCAACTACGTAGGTTTCAAACTGTAGTTAGAAAACTGAACAACAGCATTGTATTTTTCTAATACGTGACATTTAAAATATGTTGGTAGAGATGTAATTAAAATAATAAATTATTTTTCGAACGAACAGTTATTCATACCGCTGTTATAATTACACCTTGAATGGCCGCTATCTACAAATTTAAAGTTTTGTTATACCTGTAAGGTATTCATAGCGTAAGAACAGTTACTAATAGTAAAAAAAAAATTAATTATTTTAAAAGAAATATGGAAATGCCTTTTTATAGCAATGTATCGTCACGCATATAACATAAACACACACTGAATGTAATATGTAAAAATTTCGCCTACCTTTTTAATTCTGCAGATTAATTCGGGAGAAGCGCTTCGTTTTCAAAACATCAATAGGACAGGGCGTTGGAGCAATGTTCTTGGGCAGCGACAGATCAAGAACTTCCTGTTCTGCAGATATTCTTCTACTGCCTGATTCCAGGCGGTTCCTGATAATCCTCATTATTTCTTTCTTCCGCCCATCATTTGAAACTTGAAATTAATTTTTAATCAGCCAACTACGCAATGACTTCCAGAACTGAGTTTTCACACCAACTCCGTCTTTATTTATGTCCCAGTTATGGTCCAGTACAGCAATAATTGACCTAAGTTCTAAACCACTGTATGAAAAATGCACTATTTTTGGAGCGTATTTCAGACGAAGATTGTGGTAACTCTCTAGGCTTCCCGCATGTACATAATGTTTTGTGTGTTCTACGTCTTTAAGAAAACTTTTTTTTAAAATGATTTTCTTTGGGGTTTGATATGCACTTGAATGTCCATTCAACCACAATTTAGTTTTTTTTTTTTTTCTCGTCTTCTGATAGTTCATGTTTGCAGGACTTGTATTCCCCATTTTCTAACCACTCATGTTCATTTTTTATGTTGTGTAGTATTGATATCAATTTATCAACTAAAACAGAGCTGTCACCATTACATGTTTGAGCTGACCACCATAAATTATTATTTATGCTGGCTTTCCAGGCCTGGATTTCTGGGTCCATTTTATCTAGTGCCTTGATTTTTTTTTTCATAGGGCTCTTAGAAACATGTCACACATCAAATTTGTGTTCAATATTTGAAAACCGCGTATTTAATAAATATCTTATTCCTTTGTGTCTGTCTTAAAGGAATAGCTTTACATCTCGGTTTTCTTGATTTACAAACTACTTTTCCATTATGTTCTCGCAGGCAGCTCTTTCTAATTCACCCTTTACCATTCCTTTTTGAACAAGTTCGGAATCAACAAGGCCTGTATCCAAATCCATTATTGAATACACCAGATATTTGGCAGAAAAACCGGGAGAGTCGTATTGGCCATCTCCAGCTAACCACACGGGTTCATTTCTATTTATCAGTATAAATAAATTCTTTTTGTTTTCTTCTTTCGAAAACTTTTTGACTACCGGTCTAGTTACTGTACTAATAATCCTGTCTAATACTGCAAGTCAAAACATATGTAATTTAAATGCTTTGCAGAAAGACAGGAATGGCTCAAATAGAATGCCAAACAACAATGCTGACACTATTAATCCATTTCCTTATGGTTGTTTTCCATTCATTGGCTGCGAATACAAAGCCAATTCACTACCACGCCCGCAAACAGATTGTACACACAACATAGTCCCTTTAAAATAACGTAAAATGTTTACGACTTTGGCTTTACACGTGTAACAAATCTGAAAAAGAGCCTGCAAACGTGTCCATGAAACAAATAGATACTCTCTTTCTGTTTCGCCAACGTCTTTCTTTATTGCCCTCTACATATTCACTATCTGTATCACTAATGTTACTATTTGTATCCGACATGTTATCTGGTTCATAAAAACTGTCATTCAAATCACCGCTGTCACAGGCTGATTCACATGCTGTAGATTATAAGACTAAATATCTTCTAGCAACTTCACACCCCAGTTCACACTGTGTTTCGATGCATCGTATTTGCGTATTTGTAACAACAATTTCATTTTCAGTACGTACATTACAGTTCTCATCGTGATTCAATACTGGATCATTATTATCGATTAATGCACCCACGACCTCTTTACATTTCTTGATAGCGTATCTTTTAGCTCTATCGTTATATTCTAAAGTATTCGTCCTCGCCATTGAACTACATTCTCCAAGCGACTTTTCAGTTGTTGTAACTGCAGGAATGGTTCCAGGTTTAAGTTTAGGTCCTTGCAGTTTTTCTTCAGGCAGCAACTTCATTTTTAACATTTGAGTTTCGTCATAGTCTGTAAGTTTGAAATGCGCTGAACATAATGTAGCGCTCTTGTCCGGAGAAAAATTCTTCTTCTTACAAAATGCAACCCATTTGGCGAACCTTTTCGGTGATTTGCTGGCGGTTTGGAAATCTGTGGAAATGTATCCCTGGTTGCCTACAGATTTCGCTCTTATTGGTTGTATTACTACAACAGTAGGCACTACAGGCAGGCATTTTCCAGCCTTCGCGAATCGCGAAACAGCTGGCAGACTGAAATAACACGCGCCAGGCCAGGCTGGCAGGCGACACGCGGAGTGGAAGGGCGCAGTGACGTCACAGCTCCTCGCGCTGTACAAAGGGGCGCGCAGAAAATGTAAATATACCCTTGGATTCGTCAAAATGTTTTCTTTATTACTAATATAACATGATTTTTGCGTTGTGGTCTCCTTTAAGGGGCCATAGAACACGTTTTGCTGCAGCTGGCATAGTATGTAACCTACCTATGTTGTAGTCTGTTCAAAGAGATTTTTGTAAAATATGAGAACGAATTTTTTTTTTAAATACTAAAAAACTAGATGTTTCGAAATACTCCTAGGATAGGCTTTGAATAAGGGAATGAGTGGATACGGTTTTGAATAAGAACCCGTCTTTGTTCGCCAACGCACTGTATTGCGTGTGAAACAGTACCACTTCAGGTGCTTGAATTAAACTGAATGTCTTTGCTGGTTGGCAGAACTTTTTACTGACGTCAAATTCAATCCCAGTACACAATTGTTTGTAATAGTTTAATTCCAGTACACAATTGTTTGTAATAGTTTAATTGTTCCTGTTAGGTCGTTTGATTCCACTTTATTCAGCGGTATTGCATCCTCGTCCGCCAGATATCTGATCGGTGTAGAACCCATATTCTTCATTGCAGACATTTACCTTGTAAATATTTATTTTGGAATTAACGTTGTTCTGACCTACAGATAACTAATATACTCTTCACCCGGACAAAATCTACTTTCCGGCTGCTCAATTAAATAGCTTCACAATGTTTGTTCGCACCTATTAAAATATTTCTTCTTTAAAAATTTTATATCAACGTGGTTTACCTTTCCTGCTTTAGCTTCTTGAAGTTGCTGTAACCAGTGCAAAAGTGAAACTATTGCGACTGTAGTTTTCTGTCACGGCACACGTTCTTATACCGTAGTTTATCAACACTTCAAGTTTATCGCGCAAGCTTCACGTAACTCTCAGATACGCGACCACGTGACTGTCTTACCTATTGTTTTAGTTTATCTTAGTTCCAGGCTTTTTTTAAAATCGTAAATACGACAAAAAGAGCGTAGAGTCTAATACAGTGAGTGAACAGCACAACATAACTAATGCAAGCTGTATTACAGAAATATTTAAAAAATATGTACTGTCTTTCAGATATCGATTGGATCGAGACAACGTCGTCGTTTTCGTAGCACGAGTTTGTTTCGAGTGCGATGCTCGAATTTGCTATCGAGGTTGTTGACAGTGTTGCCAACCTGTAGCCATGAACGGTAACAAATCGTGACGAAAATGGATATAAAGAGTTAACTTCTCTTGAAATAGAAGTTCGCGCTGGTGCCAAGCAATCACAAAAGAAATGTATGTCGCCAGCCAATACTTATTGAGTGATATAGCAACTCGGATCCTATATATCGTCACATTTATCTTCTTCCATAGAAATTTCCATGTTCTCAATAATTGCTTCATTTTCTTCGTCCTATTCTTCCATTCACTTTGGTGTTATGATGTCTGTATGGAGCTTTAGAGACAACGATTAGAAGAACTTCATCCGCCTCATTTAATGAATAACATCACTTTCAAAGACGTTTAAGGCCAAAGCTGTTATTCAGAATAGTAGATAATGTGTTAGTTGCCATCTTGCTCCTTAATTAGCTATTCTGCTCTGTCTATCCTATCGCCCGGCGGCCATCTTGGAAGCCAGTTACTTTGACATTTGACCATGGCCTTTACCATTGACCTTGACGCCGGTGGTCACTGACCTTAATATTAAAATTAAAAATATAAAAAAAAGTATTTTAAAAATTCCTAAAAAATAATTAAAAGATTTTTAAAAAATATTATTAAAAAATTTCAGACCATTCGTGGTTATTTTCCCCTAAAAATGTCCCTTTTCCCTAAAAATTTCCCCTTTTCCTTAAAATTTCCCTTTTCCCCTTAAGAATTCTAAAAAATTCCAAAAAAATGTATAAAAATGTATAAAAATGTACAATTAAAAAAAGTATTACAATATCATAAAACATTTTTTAAAAACTTTTATTTCCGGACGTCACCTCTTATCCGTTCTAATTCCGCCATCTTTGTTTTTTCGGTTGTCATTTGTTCATACAGTGCTGGAGTTAGCATTCTTGGATTTTCCATCTGTCATTTGTATACAAATTGCTGGAGGCCACTACACTGGTTTTTTGTATTTCATTTGTTTTTTGCTGGAGGCCACCATCTTAGTTTATCATCTGTCATTTGTTTATACTTTGCTGGAGGCTGCCATATTGCTTTTTTTCGTCTGTTATTTGTTTATACATTCCTGGAGTTTGCCTCTCACCTTCGTTTGACAGCCATATTGGATTTCATGTTTTCAAGACCTAGGTGGTGCTAGTGTGTTAATTCACCCACCAGGTGGCAGCCATATTTGTTTATGTTTATAAGTATATGTTGCACTTTCGACGCCCTCCATGTTGGATTCTATTTTCAGTGCATAGGTGGCATTAATTTCTCGATTATCCTGCCTGCTATCGATCGACCTGTACCGTATGGTGATATTGTCCATTTCTTCAATTTATGTAAACTGTCATATATAGTTTTTTTTACATTTTATTCTTAAATACAAGTATTTTTACTGAAAATGTTTTCTGTATAAAGCAAAGGGATTAAAATAATTAAATAAAAATCACAAATACTTTTTTATACACTATATATTTAGTATACAGTCAATAAGCAACACATTTATAATTTTAAAAGAAAGCGTTAATATAGTTATCTACTTTATAAGACTGTTACATGCATGGCTAAACAGTTCTCGAATGATGGTGAGCACCAGCTTCTTGCAAAGCGTCGCACAAGTCTCTGGATCGTAGTGATGCCCGTCGGCTCTCGTCCACCTCGTCACAGCCGCACTGCAGATCTTGCACTTATTTCACAGTTGGCATCACGACTTCCACCTCGCCAGTGGTGGGACGCCGCCAACAGCAGCAAGAATCCACGCTGTTGGGCAGCGACTACGAGTAGGCGTAGGTTTCTCTCCCGAGTTGGAGGCAGAAACATCCGTGGTGGGTATCGTCACGAGTGTCCGACACCGACGTCGTACTCGGCGGCGTCTGGTCGTCTGGCTGGTGGCATCTTTCTTGGTTCCAAGATGCTGGGCTACGCCTGGGACAGTTCCACGGCACAGTCTGGTGCGTGGATGGCAGTAGGCGGCTGGGCCGAGGCGCAAGCTGATGGTCCCGGACAGCCCAGTTGAAACAGCGTTGGTTCGTAGACGACTGGACCAATGCTGCATTCCGCCACCATCGCAGGTCTCGGTGTAGATGCACAGATATCCATCTTCTGCAATGAAACTGTACTCAATGCTGCCATAGACAGACTTGGCATTTACATGTTCGTAGGGCAGAATGGAGTCATGGTGACGATCAGACCTCTAGGTGACGACTAAATGAGCGCACCGATTTATATATATATATTTCTTTCTAACTACTTTATTACTAAGTGTTAAGTGTATCCTGAAGGTAGAATAGGGGCTAATTGCGTCTCAGGGCGAACCCCTTACGCCTACAAGGAAGGGAAATCATGAAAGGAGACATGCATGCAGAAAGGGATTGGGCAGCCATGGCCCATGTAGTTAAACTATAATTAAGAAGAGACTGGGATAAACCGGCATAGACACCGTAAAAAAACCCAGCCGACAGGAAACAATTCAAAATTATTACATGCATTAAATAGAAATGCTACGAGAGAAAGATGGTTGGACATCATTCTTTATTATTAGTAGAGATGAAAAGACTAGTAGAGAAATTGGCACTGACATTGTCTGAGAATGGCGCTGGATTAACCAGAGTGATGCTTGCACATCACTCTGGTGCAGGAAGTGGCGCTATTGTGTCTCTTCCCTCCGATCTGCACTAGACCTGAAAATTAAAGAAGAAGGGAGTGAGCTGCCAGTAAGTGTCAGCAGGGCGAACACTTACTGATTTTTACTAGATCGGAAGAAGATGGTACAAGCCTGCGGGAAGAAAGGAAAAATTAACATAACATAAATAACTAATATAGATGACTTAATATTAACATATGTCCTCGGGAACATACGTGCCTAAATCCAGTGCTGTGCTACCTCGAAGCGAGCATGCCTCCATAGCCATGGGCTGTAACCGAGTATATTTCCACCCATAATGCTGCGGGTGCACGGATTTTCATTTGGGGGGGGGGGGGTAGTGAATTTCGCGAAAATAATTCAAGACAAGGTATATTTCAAAACACTGTATTTTAGTTTACCTATCTTGATTGGCTGAACTATTTTTTTTTGGCACGAGCTAACTGTCTGCACGCGAATCACGTAGTAGCCGTGACGATTTTGCCGAATTCTGAGTGGCCCGGTCAAATATGAAAACGCCTTCTCGAGCAGACAGCAACCAATGGCAGTAGACAAACTGCCTTTGGGTGCTTATAGTATTGAAGTCTACCATGTACTCATATTTTGTCGCGGAAAATTACTATATCTATATATTAAACGCAGAGAGTGGTCTCTCACCCACTGACGCAGAGAGCCGCACGACTCAGCGAACCCCTGCAGTAATGCAGAGGTGGCTTTGGAATCAGCTGCAGCGCTGGACCATACGTATGCAAAGAGCTGGCTGAGATGGGATCTTAAAACTAACTACCTCTAAACTAAGTATAATTACTGGGAGTAATAACTAGTCTAGGCTGAGTTGCCCCCTTCAGTGCAGCTCATATTATACTACTGTAATTGAGTGTTGAGTTCAGGGGCTCTCACCAGCTGCTGCAGAGAGCACACTATCGCCACAGCCTTTGCAGATATTTGCAGATTGTCTGACCGGCCAGAGGCTACCTTGGAATTGTAAATGGCAAACGGGCCATACATGCTTGCAGCTGGTTGGGAATGAAAGGTGAGTTATTTATCTAGTAAAAATAGCGAGTATAATTAATTTAATGTAGGCTGAGCTGTCCCTTACGGACAGATCAGATTAGTATACTGCAATAGACTTTGAAGGCTGCGCAGGTGCCATAATAATTTGCATGGCAGTGTGTTACATGCAGGGCTATGGGGGCCTGTGCGCTAGAAGCGATTTGGGTAGCTTATGGCGCTAGGTTTCCTCGATATTGTAGTCCCCAAGGGCTCTTATGAGTGGATTGGTATACTCCTCATTTGAGTCATAAAATTCTTTGGCCTGCTTTCGGATGCCTTCTTGCAGCATTTTTTGCTTTAATTCTGTACGCAAGTATCTTATTGGGACATATCGTGATGCATTAGCTGCCAATCTCAGGCATTTATTTTGCACCACCTGCAGTGTATTTAAGTGGGTTTGTACTCAGTAAGTCCATGCTGGGGCAGCATACGTGATAACGGATTGGATCATAGTTTGATATATACGAATCCCATTGTTCTGCGACAAGCCGGAATCACGGATGAGTATTGGATACAAAGCCGTCATGCGGCCATAAACGATTTTTCGCTTGGCCTCCACATGGCATTGCCATGTTAGCCTTTTATCCGTATTGAGGCCCAGGTATTTAACCTCATTTTTAAAGGGACTATTGTTCCCGAAAAAGAGTGAGTTGGGGGAGATTGAGAGGGGCAGCGACGGCGCGTGAAGACCAGCGCCTCGCATTTACCCACATTTATCTTGACTCGTCACAGGCGAAAATAGTTGTCGAGCTCAGTGACCTGTGCCTAGGCGCACTGAATGGCAAGTTCAGCTCTACGGGATCGGGTATGGATGACCGTGTCATCTAATGAGTGCGCCGATTTTTCTCATCTTATATACTGTGAGCCAATGCCCAGTTCGGTAGTCGAACTAGGGTCCCTATATCACAGTATATCATGTTTACTCTTGGTCCAAAATTCTTCTTACGCCCTACTTTTTATGTTTCATACGCCGTACATTTATTCCAAATTTAATCCAGCGATTTTCCATGAAGTGTCACTCATGTGGTTCGTCCATGGAAAGCCAGCAGTGTTCTTTCTCTCATTCTAAATTATTATCAAACGAAGAAACTTTTTCGTGGAACATTTTTTTTTGAGAGTTGTATGTTCCCTGCACTTATTTTTTACGGTGTTCTGCACACAATTGATAAAAGATTTTGTTCTGCAGTAATGCAAACATTATATGTACGGTCATATTGTGTACATATTAAAAAAAAAAAAAAAACATTTATAGCATACGAAACTTTAATTCATTTCAACTGACTATCTTTCTTTTTACTAACCAATTACATGATTTATATTGGACTTGTGTTAGACATGCGGAAATGAATTAAGTGTAGTGTTTATTTTTAAACATAATTACTCTTCCTGTTCGAGTATTTCGTTATTGCGAAAATTATCGACAAGTTTCTCAGCGATCCCTCGTATTGATGGTTATCATCAAGATTGCATTTTTGAGTACGTTTGGTAGAATATAAAATAACTTATTACTACACATAATTTGTGTAGTAATATGCTCGCGTCTGTTCACAAATATTCGATCTCGCTAACAGAGGGGGAAAACGATAAAAATATTAAAACCGGATTTAGTCACGGAATTTTTTTCCCGCGGTGTTTGGGAGTTCTGCCTCGCTATTAATTGCACACAAGACATTGGGTGACTTCTGTGTTACTATCTTAAAACGAAGTTTACAGAGCACGCACATGTCTACACTGTCGAACACGCGTCACTGTGTGTACAGGGCCGCGAGTTTTGACACCTATGTGTGTGTGAATAACAAAACGCCTTCGTTTCCTTCAACATGCACGAGTACGTGCATAAGCCAAATTGAATTTGTTTTAGAGACACACACACACGTGTACATACAGTTATTTGGCTGTAGTTAAAAAAAAGAAAACTTTCGGCAAGCTCAAAAGTCGCGGTGGCCAGATAGCCAAGGGCGAGTATGCAGCTGACACAGGCCTTGGCCTTGCTTCATCTATAGCCGCCTTGGGCCGGGTGGCCAGAAACAGGTGTTGCAGTTAGTGAGTGGTAACCAGGTAGCTGCTGCAAGCGGACTGTTATAGTTACATGCACTCAGCACTGTGCCCTCTCTAGCCGTAGCCAGCGTACTACACTCGCCTTGCCTTCGTGATAAGCAGTGCTGCTACTCATGGGTCTTCTACCCCAGATTTGGGGTTTTTAATAGTCCCCCTGGGTTTCTGGATTTTTAAAATCACAATCTGAACAAATCATGGTTTTTACAATAAATTATTAAACTTTGAACTGCTGTTCACATATACCATGAGAAATTTATTTTAACAACTTTACAAACAGTGATAATCGATAGCATGAAATAAATAAAAAATACAGACGATTGCATTGTGATTTAGTTTGGTGCTTCGATTAGTTATTTGCGACATTTCCGATATTAGCAAGTTGGCAACATCAGTAGCTGTAAGTTTTGAACGCAAATTATTTGTGTTTACCTTCTTTGTGAAGTGTTGTCTAGTCTTTGGTGCAACTTTCAGTGTGTTATTGTTTTGCTGGCTAGTTATACATTTTTGGGGCAGAACTTGTTATGAAGTTGGTGTAAATCATTGTGTGACATTAATTGAGTGAATTAAGTTCACCGCCAACTGAAAAGAAATTGTATCATCGAAATTTCATATTCTGATTATATGTTTTCTGTTTCCGTATTTACTGACAATAACATTTTTTTTAAAGTCAAGTTAGTCTTGGAAAATTGAAACGTGTTTCCGAAATTTGTGTAATATAGCATTTTAATTGAATTTCTCCAGGTAATTTGTGATATGGGTTTTCTTTTAAAGATATGGGTTTATTCAGTAAGCAATCTGGTTTTTTTTTTAAATATAAATCTGTGAGTGGTAATACTGGTGATAAGCCATGCAGGCAGCAGTCGGCTCAAAAGTAGGTACTCGCTCTCTGTTCTGTAGAGGAATGGCGGCGCGTAGATCCGGAGATCACAGTGTTGAATACAGCTTTTATTTTTCACTAAATTTATTTTTTCTAAAAAAAGAAAGGTATTAATATTCGCATATTTGTTTACAAGTTCCTGCCTGGAATGCACTATCGCATTTTATTCCTGCCTGTCCATATACACAATATTAGGGGATTGGATATAGCTAACACAGCTTTTCCCATGTGCATCCGACACTGTGCAGGTGCGAAATCGACAAGAAAGCATGTAAGCTTGTGCGTGTTCAGTTACCTGACACCTTGTAGGTGCAGTCCTGTGAAAATGCTAACACAGCCTTTGCCATGCCAGTACAGAATTTTTTAAACTTTGTCAGCTGTCCCGCCTGTTCATGCATGCTCGCAAACTCGACTACAATGACCTAAATAAAATAATAAAAATCATATTATTTTTTTAAAGTACATATTTTCATAACATTTAATAAGAAAAAAATATTTAAGAAAAGTGACCAAAATATTATTATTCTAAAATAATAATGACAATAAAAATTTTCTTTTTTAAAATATAATTTTCCCCCCATATGCATGATATTTCATAAACGTATTTTAAACCCTTGTCCCAGAACATGTCCCGAAAGCCAAGTAGTTTAAGGCATCTGCATGCCGACCCAAGGTTCGGTAGTTTGATCCCGCCCTCCTACAGGCGATATTTTGAGCTCCGAAATAAAAAGATCAGCCCCCCTTGCAGCCAACTCTATCTAGAACCAACATGGCTGCCGAGCGAGAGCGACACCAGCGCTCCTAGCAGGCGATGAAGGACAAGTGGAAACAAGATGGCGTCCTCCATTAATGTATAAACCATATGGCTGCTTACGATAGAATGAGCATTAGTGAGGGGGTGGAAGTCAGTCCACTAATTAACCAATGAGAATCATCGGCGAGGGTCAGTCGTCTGCCGGACGTGGTGCTGAGGAAGCCTCTGAAAATGTAAGTTTTTTAAAATAATCTTTTAGTAAATTTTTTATGCATTTCTAGGATTTTTATTTGGGCCATGGGTTAATGAGTTAGTCAATAAGTCAATGAGTCAAGGGTTTTTTTGGGAATTAATTGGAATTGTTCGCAATTTTTTTTTCTTCCGATTTTTATTTTCAAGGTCAAAGGTCATCGGAATGAGGGTCAAAGGTCACTTGGATCCAATACGGTGGTTGAGTGTCAGGAATGACAGCATGACGTGCGAAAACAAAATGGCAACACATTAGCTACCAAGTTTGTTGATGGAGGTCAAGGTAATCCAAGATGGCAGAGGGAGGTCAAGGTCATTCTAGATGACAAGGTGGCGGTTGGCGCCACAGCCCTCAGCCCTTGCCATAGAACGAAGTTATCATACTACTGCGGAATGGAGGTGGTACAACTATTTTAGATTTATTTGGCAAAACTAACACACAATTTGATTAATTTAGACCTAATTTTGTTTGGTCACAGTGTCTATTACAAACATCATATATGACAAGAAATAATAATTTTTTCCCGCCATTTTGTAAGATAACACCACACGAATAAATAAAGATTTTGTCGTATCCCGAGAATAATTGACCAAATACTACCAAATGTGGCAACCAAGTATTACTGTGGCATGTGATGTAAACTGGTATGTTTTATTCATGTCAGAAATTTTTCAAAATGGTGGCCGTAGAGCTATTTTAGTTTAGTTTGTTATGTCATCGAAACCATATAACTAATTGGGACGTATCGTTATTTGCTGGCAATTTGGCAGTAGCTGTTATATCCATTAAATTTGTCTGTATAGTGACTCATTTCTTTTCCATTTTGTAAGATAGCCCCACATGGAAAAACAAAGTTTTTGTGTCATATCTCGGGAAACAATCGACTGATTTCGGTGTAGCGTGCTTCACATACTTTACTTTAAAACGTCAGTAGTTTCTCAACACTTAATATGTTTTAAAGTTAAACAGTAAATACTAGGAGGCCTACACTTTCAAAGGTTTAAAATGTCTTGTGTAATGGAAGAAAAGGTTTCAAACCAGTTTTAAAATTCACAAGAATTCGAAAAATTTTTTTTTAAAGGAACCTTTATTTAACTACTTCTATTAATAAATTCATATAATATAAATGTCACCATAAGAAAATAGAAACATTTCATTTAAATACCTATTTCATTGCGTTGTGGCACAATAAAAAGAAATATATATACATACATTTTAGAATTGTATTAATCTTTATATGTAAACAATTGATTTCATGTAAAAATTATAGTATCTAGAGACGTCTCACTTTTATTAAATTATAGTAACGTGGCCACAGAACAACATGTACTTGTATTTACATTTTATTTGATTCTTGTATAAACACCAACATTGTTGAAAAATTTAAAGAATTTATAGACATCTCATTATTATTAATATTAGAGGAACATTTTGTTATCAAAAACATTAAAATTAGTTCTGTTATCTTTAAATAATAGTGTACATTATAATACATTTAATAATATTATGTTAATTTAAGTATCCTTTCCATTTCCCTCTAAAGTATTGAAACATAGCAATAACGCAGCTGCAACAGTTTAATTCTTCTTTGATATTTTGAAAGTTTCAAATTTTTAAAATTGAACAACATTCTAAGTTTTGATACCATCCTACTCTATCCTACCACTGTGACGTCACGTATGACTCAATACGTAATATTATTACATCACTGCTTTTATATTGCACTAACATGCAGCTCATAATTAATATCACTGTGATAAACATGTAAATGTCTTGAATGTGTTATATGTAATTTCTTTTCCGGGTTCTCGTAATAATTTTGTAAACACACATGTTAGTGTAACAGTGAGAGCAGTTAATTTTACAAGTCAATTGCTTACTGTTAACTTAATTTTTTATAGTAATTACAAATATTTACATTTTATCGCTGTTTCATTTTTACAAGAATTAATGTAATCAAATGATCCATGGCACATAGTGTTAGGGACTCACAACTTCAAGATATGCGGATGCATTCGCGAACTGCTTGCGAGGCGTCTGCCGCGCTCGCATGAAAAACACTTTGCACACTCCAGCAGAATTGAAGTTCAAGGCCTACACAGCCTCAGAAAAAAAACACCACACCATACGGCCCAACTTGCCCGAGAACTGCTCGATAGCAATTGGCAGTTCCTTATACCTCACTTTCCATCTATTATTGTCTCCTTTCAAAACTTTTTCCTACCGTAGCGAAGAGGACTTCAACCCAATCCGTATACCTACTGCTACGAGATGAACCCCCGCAATTACCAGTCATCTACATAATTCACACAGACTCCAGATCTAGATGAGGGCATCTCGTTAGTGAATATTGGGGGAGATGTTATGAAGTGATCAGGCCTTAGGTGGACCGCCTGCCTGAACACGCCTTCAAATATTGAACCAGGGCACGAGCGTAATTGTAGTAATCATCTCGCGAAGTGAGTTGCAGAAACCCCCTCTACCAGGCCTGTAATCGGGGCCGAATATGTTAAACAACGCGCCCGATATAGGCCAGCGCAACACTGGGCGTGGCGTCTTTTGTCATCGGGCCATCACAGCGAGAAAACATGGAGACGGGCGTCTGACCATTCTGGCCTTCGTTAACCGCATCCCAGAAACAGCCTCTGGCAACATGAATAAGGTGGCGACTTTACAATTATATTGTAATAGTAGCGGTGTGTGATAAATAACCATAGCAGATGTAATTAACATTATGATACTCCGTATAAGCTCCTCAATTAATAATCACGTAATTAGTTATTGCATGATCGTTCTATAAACTACATCATTTACTTTTGTGTTCTACCTAATCATGACTCATTATTCAGGTACACCCTTAGCCCCTTTCACGTATGAATTGGTCATAAGCCAATTTCATAACAGTGTGCATTCAGTTTAATAACATTTTTTCTTAAGAACGATTTCTTATTAGGCATTACCGACACTCCTTTACTCTCTCTGGTTATTTTTCATGATAATTATTCATGAAATATTATAATTTATATAAAACTCAAAGTAAAAGTTTAATTTAACCGAACATAAGATTATTTTATGTTAACAGAAGTATAAAATGTTAAAGATGTATTATGTATTTAGGAAACAATCAAACACGACATACATGGGGTGATTTTTCAAAGGTTTGAGTAAAAAAATATTAAGATACTGCAAATAAACTATAGCTAACTTTGAATCAGTGTTTCGAGATGTCTCAAATGCCTGGAGTAGAATGTATATATTGACCAACAAACAAAAGATAAGAAGACACTTTATATCTTAAAGCATAAAAACACACAAAAAAATAAAACAATAAGAATTTAACTACACGAACAGCATTAATACATGTGTTTAAACATGTACTTACTATTAAGATAGTCTCACCAAGTCTCAGAACAAAATAGGGATGTCTGAGGCAGCAGCAACTATATGTTTGGTGTACTACAGGTGCTGGAATAAGGAATATTGCCAGAAATATTCGGTGTTGTGCTATCATCCAGTGCTAATGTCGTACTCTCAAGTTCTGAATGTAGAAGAATTCAAATAATACCTCCACTCTTCTTTTATTATGTCTGCTCCCTTTTCACCAATCATAATAGCAAGGGTATTAAGCCCACTAATTGTAATTGGCATGATGGAAGCATCTGTCACTCTCAGGTTGGTGACATTATGTACACGCAGTTCAGAATCTACCACTGTGGTTGGGTCTGATCTTGAACCCATTTTACACGTAGACACAGGGTGAAAAACAGTTTTGGCTGTAATTCTTATGACACAACGCCAGTACTCTTCACTTCCCCAGTTATGTTGTTCGCATCCTGGAATCACACTTGTGTCAGCTTCAAAACCTAAATTTCTCAGTGCTGGCATTTTGAGCAGCTCCAGAGAACTATTCACTGCTCTTAGCATTATTAGAACGTCAGACTCGTTATGCAGGAAATTAGGTAGGATCAGTGGAGGCACAAGTGGGTCGGTACTGTTAATCTTGACATATCCTGTACTGTGTGGTTTCAGAACAGTAGGTGTGACTACTATTCCGTCGTAATAGCTAGCGGGTATAAGGCCATTACTTACCGATGGAACAAACGCAAGTTCAACATGTGATTCTTCAGGGTGAAACGAATTTTCTAATGGTAGGAAACCTACAACCTGTATCGTTCCTGGTGCTGCGAGTGGACCCTTACGATGTGCCACATAGTCAAGAAAGTTGGTATATAGTTGTGTAATATTGGGTAGTTGGGTAGTCTGCTTGATTCTGTAACCAACGGAAGCTTTCACGTGGTCGCATAAGTTGTAGCCCACGGGAAGCTCCTGTATCAAGTTAATACCAAGTGGTTCCAGTACTTCTTTATGACCAATGCCGGACAGTTGATGAATGTGAGGGGTACCAATAGATCCGGCACTGAGAATTATTTCTTTTCTTGCGAATGCTCTGCGTGTATCGTTATGTCTTATGTATTCAATCCCGTAGGCTTCATTGTTATTGCGCACTAGAATATTTGCCACATGACTGTGAGTTTTAATATGAAGATTATTCCTTCCCCTCACGGGTTCCAGGAATGCTGTATACGTACTCTGTCTCTCGCCATTGTGCGTTGTCATCTGAGTCACAGCCGCACCTAAATGTTGATTACCGTTGATTTCAATTTCGGGCAGTCCAAATTCTTTAAGTGCCTGGATGATGGCTAAAATATTCTCATCTTGGTAACTGAACTTTTCAACAGGAAGGGGTCCATCTGATCCATGATATTTCGTTGATGCCAAACGAGGATCTCCATTTCTTTCAGATTTGATTAAGTATTTGAGTACTTCGTCATATCCCCAACCCTTACTACCCAATCTTCTCAGTTCATCATAATCACTTTTACTCCCACGCGAATAAAACATGTAATTCGTGGAACTGGGCCCACCAAGGCACTTTCCTCTTGGGTAAGGACAGCTGACACCACCACAGTAGTTCGGGGAGGGGACTGTCTTGTAGTTCCAGTCAATGCCTCCTGCAGGATCTGATGCGAATGTGAGGTAAGCAGGAATAAGGTCCCACTGAGGCTGCTCACCACCAGCTTCCACCAGGAGCACATCCCAGTGGTGGATCTCCGTGAGGCGTCTGGCCAGCACACACCCTGCAGATCCTGCTCCCACTATGATGAAGTCGTAGTAGCCATCTTCCACATGCTTGGTGGAGGAAAATTTCAGCTCACACAACAACATTATACTGAGGACAGTGACAGAAGCAAGGTGTCTCATCGTGGATGGACAGACAGTCGCAACAGTTGACGGGAAAACTCCAAGTAGTCAGCTGCACCTTAAACAGAAGATACTATTATTATGAATTTCAGACGATTGTTATTCTAACAATTTTATTACAACTTTTAAATGTGGCCATATTCGTCAAACGTGATACATTCACACGATACTTTCTGTCAAATTTGCCTTTTTAAGATTTGGCATCAGTTAACAATAATCGAAACTATTTGTGTTATATTTCTTTTTCCGTCAGTTTTGAAACTTAGTGACGGGTTGATAAAAAGAGATAAGCCTAGATAGTTTATTCTGCCTGTTGAAGGCCTCTTCTTACTGGATATTATTGTTCCGCCCGTTGTAAGTAGCTCTACATATTATTTCTACTTATAAGCTTGTGCCCGTATTTGTTTCAAATTAACCTGCTTAGGAAAAACGTGTTGTCGAACTTAAAATCTTGGATAATGAAAAAATAATAACCGGAAAATAATATTAAATATGAAAAACTACTGTTTTCATATTTTGTCAACACGAGTATCTTACGAGAAAGTTGCAATGTGTATATGTCACTTTATTTCATGAATTAATTTAGATTCATTAATAGATCGTAAATGTTTTCCACAAGCCAGTATACTATTTAAAATAATATATGACAATTTTAATGTTAGGATTATATAATTTGCCATCAATAATTTCCTCTGTGAATTAATTACTTTGGATGTCGTTGCATGTTGGTTGTACAGTGATATTTCAACGTACAGGTATAACTAACTGAATTAGGGTTATATATATGCGGATGTACCAGTGCAACCAGATTGATTCCATTATTTCACATGCAACTTGATACCACTATTTTTCTCAAGCTTTATTACATATCCAGGCATAAGAATGTTTCTGCTTCTTTGCACAAGTACGTGGATTCACCAGAAAATCGTACGGATTCCAAAAAAATGGACTAGTAATGTGTATCTGTGTATCTATAGTCTGATCACCTTAATCGACGAACCAGTTTGAGCTATGTTCTGTTCGTTAGGTCGAAAAACTTCAGTTAGGTCGTATATATAAACCAACTCAGAATTTTAAAAGTATTTCGCTGCATGCATTAACACATGAAAAAAATGGATTTTAATTAACCGCAAGAACAAATTATTAGATACGAAAAAACATGAACTCAATTGTACTCCGTACTGCCGAAACATCTGGATTAAGATTGCGAATAAAATAAATTCTCAAGTTTACCGTATACGTCTGGAAAGAGTGAAAAAAGATAATAAATATATCGGAAACATAAGGAAGATACAAAACCGTATTCCAAAGTCAAATAAGAAATTATATGAATTCTTAAACTGGGCTCATATATAGGTGATGAAAAAGTGTACAGGACCGTAATATTCCTGAGAATATGTTGTTCTGAAAGAGCTATATTGTTGCCAGTTTGTTAGTCACCAGAAATAACTTTTTTTTTTACAGTCATACAAAATGTTATGAATTGAACAGTTGTTCAGTTAGTCCAGCTTTAATATAAACTGCTTTGTTTCTTTAGGCATGATGCATGAAATAAAAATCCTCTAAAGTGGACCGACCTTGCACTCGTGAATCGTGAACCGAGACTTCGTTGTATGCAATGCGATGTCACACACAATTAATACACAGTCATCACTAGACAGCAGAGTCCCCGCACATAAAACAACATCAACAAATGCTAGAACGATAAGCTTATTATTATTACAAAACGAATTATCCCCTACTTTATCTGGGATAGCAATGAATACTCGTAGGCCATGAGCACATCCCGTCGTCGATGTGACCTCGCTGCAAGCGGAGACCGCAATGACTGGTCCCACGTTTCTGTGGCACGGTAGATACCGACCAAGTACTTCATCCCCACCACCACCACCTCCCCTTGGCAATATATATAGCGGTATACTATTGAAAGGAAACAATGCATGCGCCCTGATCCAACCTCGAGGTATAGCAGGTTCGATTCTTGTAGAGAGTGGTAATACAAGTCGACATAAAAGCCGACATGATGTCTAAAACAGCGTTAATAATTATAGTCAGTCCCCGACCTGCACTCGCGTACCAAGCCCATCATACACACACATACGACCCACAAACTAATACTACCATGCAGAGGAGAGGTTTTAATTTTACCTTAACTGGTGTAGCAATTAACACCCATAGACCGCGAGCACATCTCTTCGTCGATTTGACCCCACTGTAAGCGGAGACCATAATGATAGTCACGCCTCTCCGTGCACGGTACATACCAAACAAATATTGCATCCCCACCACCACCTCCCCTTGACAACGTGCTTATCGGTATACTATTGAAAGGAAACAATGCACGTACACTAAACTATTCACGAGGTTCGATTCCCATAGAGAGCAGTAATACAAAACGTCATAGAAGCTGCCATCGGATATACGTTCATCGAAGGTGGGAGCAAGGGTCTCACTGCTAAAATGTCAACACGAAGAGAGTAACCACCAATGTCTACAACAGTGGTTGTAAATACAGACAGTCCCCGACCTGCACTCGCATATCAAGCTCATCACATACAGTTAGAGATAGTCATATGCATTGCTCTGTGTGTATTCTCCAGTAGAACACTAGAGTGCATGAAAGGAAAAATACCTACTAACCTACACCTGCATATAGCACAAGCGACGGCTAGACAAGGTAATACAATGTATGTAATTTGACAAAAGTTATGTAAATCCATCTCTAATACAAATCTTAGGGTTGGCCGAGCGTCCTAAGACGCCAGAATTAAGCATTGGTTCCAATAAAAGGGAGCGTTGGTTCAAATTCTGCCCCTGACATTTTTTTCTGTGCCGTACCTGAATAAATAAGGCAAGGCAGGTTCGATTCCCGTTGAGAGTGCATGCTGACGCGCCTGTAGACAATCGTCCGTCGTCGGTCCCACTGAACATGTAGCACCCATGACGGACATACCCTACAGTTACAAATAATCATACCCTGCTGGCTCTGCCCGAACCATCAATGCATGTACCAAGCCTTTCCAATTACAAATAGTCATACTCTGTCCGAACCTTGAGTACCAAGCTTTTGAAATTACAAGCAGTCGAACCTTCTGTACCATACTTGAATAAATGAGGTATCGCAGGTTCGATTCCCGCTGAGGGTGCATGCCGACATGCCTGCAGACACTCGTTCGCAGTCGGTCCCACTGACCATGAAGAAAAACATGTAGTGCCCATGACAGACATACGCTACAGTTACAGACAGCCATACACTGCCGGAATTGCCAATGCATGTACCATGCCTTTGCAATTACAAGCAGTCTTATTCTGCCCGAACCTTCAGTACCAAGCCTTTGAAATTATAAGCAGTCGACAATTCCCGAATCTTTAATTTATGCACTTAGATAGCATCCGTGCTGCATTAAAGGTTCAACCGTTCCAGTTTGATAACTGCGATGTTGCATTTACCCAGGTCCCTACAGACAGCTGCTTGCACTCCCGAGTTGCCCGCTAGAGACCATGAAAGGAAAAAAAAAACAATACAACATGATATTTAATTAAAACACACAAGCATGTTCACTCAAAATACTTGCAGCCAGAGGTTCGAAAAATGTGTAGGGAAGCAGCTACACACAGTAGTAGGTACATTGCCTAACCAGTAGGAATGAAGAAAAAAAGTATCGTTAAAGCATTTATTTACATTCATAACCAAAACACACATTCATACATACATACATGCACCTATTATATCATTCAATAAAACCTCTGGATCTGAGTTCATCAATACTTGCACATATCTCTCCGACAACAGAAATATGTCCAACCCTCTGCGAGTAAACCAACAACCGAAGTATATCAACTAGGTCATTGGGGTCTTCAGAATCATGTGTACACCATCGCTTGGCAAATGTCAGCACTTCATATTCATCAGTAGAATATACATCGTCACCAGCAACATGAATACACATTTGCTTTGCAGTTGTCGACGAGTCATCGTCATCATTAGAAGACAGATCTACATCACTGGCAGACTTGGAGGTCACAGATTCGTTGTTGGTGTACTGGTTAGCAGCTGTGGTTTTCACTTCACATATTAGCGGTGCAAGGGCTAATATTTACAACTCCTGACGATCTGTCTGGTTCAAGCTCTGCAGCACTCATAGGTCCTTCTTTGTACGCATCATGCTCTGTAGCACACATAGTTCCTTTTTCGCACACACCATTCCCTACAGCACGTGTAGTTCCGCCTCCGCACACCGGTAATGTTATGGGGCTCTAACAAACGTTAGTTTACATAACGAATAAGCAGGAAGGCTACTCTTGTCGTGTGGCAAATCATTTATGACTTTTTCTGAAGACCATTCCACAGGAACAACCCTGGTTTCCAGCCATGGAGGAAGTTACATCGATAGAGGCATGCTCCACGATAGAAATAGTATCAGCTTGCACCATCTTCATGCAAAACAAAACTGAAGTTCTTCCCACAGTAGCTGCTCTGTATATCTACTAACACACAGCACATCAGCGAGACTTAAGCATTGTACCAGATGTCAACGTAGCTAATCCATCACCCAGCAGGACTGCACCTAATGCACACAACTGCCCTGCACTTAGTCCGTCAAATACTGAGTGTCAGTCGAACACTGTATTCCGTCGCGATTCAAACGAAGGGTGTCTTTACATTATCACGTCTACCAAAATTGTTGTTGCACTACATATTCTATTATCCTGGAGGTCGTACATAGTGCTGACCCCTCCCAGCTGACCCTTCCTGGCTGACCTCTCCCGGCTGACCCTTCCTGGATGACCCCTTCTGGCTGATCCCTCCCGGCTGACACCTCATATAGTAGTAGTAAGGATGTCACATTATGTGTGTGACATTCTGCTGTTGTAGTGCGTTATACCTCGATTCTGCCAGTCAAAGAGGGTGATATGTTGTAGTTGGGCATGCACCTAATTGCGAAGTGGTCTAAGTAAATTCCTTCTCCACTGTAGATGATCTATACTGTGTAATGACCAACCGGAACACTTTCCCATGTACTCTTCTTCCTCCTGACAAATCCTCTGTATACTAGCTTCAACACTGTCTTCGATGTCAACCATGTAGTACAAAGTCATATTCGAGGTCTTGAAGGCTGTCCGACTAAATTCATCATCGCATGGTTCTGGTTTGATATATTGACATTCCAACCATATATTATATTTTAACACACCTTTTTCCATCTCATCTGTAGTTGATCTATAATATTATGCTTCATTTGCTTAAGGTATGTACAAAATTCTTTCGCCATGCCCGATGCAACTTACGTCTTCATTAGACCACGGAAAGCAGATTCTTTCAGGATGAACCCATTCTCACTGGGTAAGCTCGCAGCAGGTGGTTGTGGTGTAGTAGCTTCTTTTTCTTATGTGCAATTCTTCATATGGTTGTCACTTTTCTCATGAAATATTTTTTCCTGATAGTTACATATTTTGCATCGTACTTCGACTGGAACGCTTCTTGTTGGTCGATAACATGTGAACTCGTGCTTGCATCTATAACACTGGTAAGTTAAGAGTCCCCAGCTCTATTTCAACAAACATTGACCGGGTTCCTCATGTTGACATGCACTGGAACTTTTACTAAAGATCCTACCACAGTAGCAGCATAAATACCTTGATGACTGCGGAGGATTGTACATATCCAGGATCGGTGTTGCCCACCATGACAGAGCACGAGTATCCACTATAGCAGGTGCAGTACAAATTCTTGCTGCTTGTGGAGAATGACCTGCGATGTTTAGGTTTGATGTCGATGGTGAGAGTGTAACCAACGCAGACCTACATCGCTTAGCTGGTACAGAAAAGAGTCTATCGCATGATGCAATATGTCTTTTTAAGCTATCACGTCGCCGTCCATATTGATACTTGCACTGTTCACATGCTAAGGTACATTGATTCATGTTAATAGAACAACTAGTCTCATGGTGGTGTGTATTGTAGATGTTGAAAATGACAAGGGTAGCCTTCCTGCTTATTCGTCTAGTAAACTAACGTTCGTTAGAGCCCCATAACATTACGCAGGACTGTGTGGTGTTCCAAACTAGTGTGCGAAGGCGGAACTACATGTGCTGGAGGGCATTGTGAGTGTGAAGAAGTAACTATGCGTGCTACAGAGCGTTATGTGTGCGAAGAAGAACCTATGAGTGCTGCAGAGCATGAACCAGACAGAACGTCAGGAGATGTAAATATTAACCCTTGCATCGCTAACATGTGAATTGAAAACCACAGCTGCTATCCAGTACACCAACAACGAATCTGTGACCTCCAAGTCTGCCGGTGATGTAGATCTGTCTTCTAATGATGACGATGACTCGTCGACAACTGCAAAGCAAATGTGTATTCATGTTGCTGGTGATGATGTATATTCTATTGATGAATATGAAGTGCTGACATTTGCCAAGCGATGGCGTACACATGATTCTGAAGACCCCAATGACCTGGTTGATATACTTCGGTTGTTGGTTTATTCGCAGAGGGTTGGAGTTATTTCTGTTATCGGAGAGATATATGGAAGTATTGATAAACTCAGAGCTAGAGGGTTTATTGAATGACATAATAGATGTATGAATGTGTGTGTGTGTGTGATTTGGTTATGAATGAAAATTTGTGCATTAACAATACGTTTTTTTTTCTTCATTCCTACTAGCTGGTCAATGTACATACTGTTGTGTGTAGCTGCTGCCCTACAAATTTTTCGAACCTCTGGCTGCATGTATTTTGAATGAACATGCATATGTGTTTTAATTGCATATCATGTTTTTATTTTATTTTCATGCACTCTAGCGGTTAACTGGGGAGTGCAAGCAGCTGTCTGTAGGTACCTGGGTAAACATAACATCGCGCTTATCGTAGTGGAACGGTTGGACATATAATGCTGGATGGAAACTGTATAAGTGCATACATTAAAGATTCGGGAAGTGTCGACTGCTTGTAATTTCAAAGGCTTGGTACTGAAGGTTCGGGCAGAGTATGACTGCTTGTAATTGCAAAGGCTTTATATTAAAGCAGGACTAATTGATCAACTGTTCAGCTTATACCATTTTATTATAACTGTAAAAAAAAACATAATTATTTGTGGCAACTAACAAACGGGCAACAATATATGTAGCTCTTTCGGACCAACAAATTCTCAGGAATATTACAGTCCATGTACACTTTCTCATCACTTATATATGTGCCCAGTTTAAGAGTTCAAATTCATATTTGACTTTGGAATATAGGTTTGTACCTTCCCTTCATTTCCAATATATTTTCTATCTTTTTTTTTTTTTAAACTCTTTTCACGCATATGAAAATTTATTTTACTAGCTATGTACTTCATTCATATGTTTCGGCAGTATGGAGTACAATTGAGCTCATGTTTTAGCGTATCTAATAAATTATTCTTACCGGTATATAAATTTCATTTCTATCATGTATTAGTATGTGCAGCAAAATACTTTTAAAATTCTAAGTTCATTAATATAAATTATTATATAAATTAATAAAATATATACACATACCTATTTCATAGTTCCATAAATGAAATATCTTTATTGTGGCTATTCATATTTTAAACTTAATATTTATGATAATGTCATAAGTTTCACTGATAATTTTTAAAAGTGGTAAAACATCTTAATAAAAGGGGGTCGTTTCGGCAATATTTCTGCGAAGTTACTGACGAGTTAAGTTTCACAAACTGATTAATATTCCGTCACTGGAAAACGAATTACGGTTTTACTCCGAGAAATTAAATACGTCATCGAGTTGGAAGTGCCGTTACTTCCGCGAAATAATTTCATTACAGTGACAGGTTTGGCAGAAGTCGCGAATTTCCTCTGCTGAATACGATTTAGTCACCCAGTTCTGCTGCCATAAACAGCCTAGTTTCTGTAGGTCCTGATATTTACCATAAAATCGTGTTTCAACTCTACGTTGAAGGACGTATACCGTCTCTTAGGGACCACTTTATAGAATAAGTCTTAAATCTTTTGAGTTTATTTTTATAAAAATATTCAAATGCCATTTTATTTGCTGTTTTGTTTACATCCTGTATGAGTCGAACATAAATAGTAAATTCTTGTCTATAGTTCATGATTGTAGTGTACACGAGGTTAAAACAAAATCAGTATGGAATAGTTTGAGAAACGAAATATATATAAAAAAAAACACATAATTGTTTTCTTATATTTAGAAGTATAGGTGTGTTTTAAGACCCTAATTAGCATAATTTTATATCATCTGTACTGTTCGTGCATAGAAAAAATGTTTTCTCTATTACTTTGCGTACAGAGTTATACACGATGAACTCTTTGCATTAAATACTTTCATGTTTATGTGACGCAGCTTATCATTATACTGTAATGTAGCTACAGTTACCTCCTGCGAATGGTCAGTAGGCTGGAAGTAAAAAAATGGCTATGTAAAGAAAAAGATCATCTGTGTATGCTTACAGAATCTGTCTCTCTTTATTGCGCAGACAGTTCCATATTCTGTCTGTGAAACCTGGGTGCAACATTGGTTGTGTTTCCTGGCAATAATACTAGCTACTAGTAAATATTTTCTATGTTAGTAATTGAAAAAGCTTCTCTAATGTTTCGATTAAGGAAAAGTAAAATATTTCACATTTATTACCTATATAAATACACATTTAATGATATGTTTCCGTTTTTAAAGTTCGTGAAGAATTTTTTTACACGTCTGTGCAATAAATATTTGTTCGTGAATTATAAACTGGCTTTATAAATAATAATTGCATTGCCTTAGCGTTAAAAATAATTATTTTGAATTTATCTAATTGCATAATCAATAAATATCATCAAGTATAAAGTTATATTACTATCACAGTTTTTTTTTTTGGTCTTCTCTTATAATTACAGTTTCCTCTGAACCACTTCGTGGAGAAATACAGTCGGATGTAATATCTACAAATTTAGTGGTGTTTGGCGTAACATACGATTTTTTTTCTATCCATAATCTTCAAACTAGTTTGCGATGGGATATTACCTTTTTTTGGTTCAGGCTCCTTGAGAGGGCTGTAGCCAGTGCGTCTGCGAAACTTAACAGTAGTTTTCCTCTTCAACTATTGTTCTTCAAGTGTTCTGCCACCGCATTTTTTTTTCCCTTGAAAACTAACAGCGCCTTTACGTCATGTTACAAGTGACAGAGTTATCTGCTGGAATTTTTCTTCGTATTTGGATATTTATTATAAATACGCAACACATTATCCTAATTCCCCGGACGCTACGTTTTCGAATGTAGTTTACTCAAGTAACGACAAAAGTACAAAAGAATGTTGAATGCTCAACGAAATAATACTTTTAGAAATATACTTGTGACATAGATTGAATCAGTGCCTCAGTTTTGGTATGTGCGGTGAATTATGCAACTATCTCGAACCTCGTTATTTAATTTCGTCAAACGAATATCTTATGAAATTCTATATCTTAAAGCTGCTGCCTGCTTGGCACTCGCGTTTGAGGCTTGAAGGCGGGGGAGCAATAAGGATGACACTACTAGGCGCTTCAAGTGCGCCATCGCCACTACGCACAAGGCTCTGAACTGGCGTGCAGTGTTCTCGTCATGTTGTGTATACCCATGGGACTTAAATAAGCGGTGACCCTACAGTTATATTGTTGGGAAGTCTCTAGCAAAATTAAATACAAGTCCCTATTGTAGTATCGCTCGTGTCCAGGTAGCGTGTTTTAAGATACAGCAGAGCTCCGAAAAAAAAAAAAAAATTATATAGCCTGTTTACGGTGATGTGAGCACTTCTGAGACACTAGTTACTTTTCCTTTCAGCCAATTTTCAATCTTTGAACCACCTGTTTAAGTAAATATTGCCATGCAAGTAATAAATACAGTGTGTATATTCCACAGCACTCGGGGAATTTAACGTCTTAAGGATAAAATAAAATATATTTATTGACTTTTATTCCAAACGAGAGGGCTTTCAAAAGTGTTCACTTCACCGTGAATAGCCTATAGTAAGCATGACATCTTTGAAAGTACAATTTCGTCTTCGCCTGTGGTATATTTTCTTTCCGTAGGTAAACATGTTCGGGATACACACAATAGTTTTCGTCACTAAACGCATATTTCAAACATGCTGCAACTAACACAGTTCACGTACCAGGAAGACAATCTCTTTGAAATTTCACCTACTCCAATAGGCTTTTCAAGGTAAACAGCGCTTTTGAAAGACCCTCTTAAGATACATTTTTATCCACATCGTGTATTCTTCCGCCACACAGGAAATTAATATTGTCATTGTATTGATCACTTTATTCATTTGTCGGGTCAAGTAAAACTGCGAAATTATTACAAAAGTTGGGTACGGTTTTCAAAATAGGTCATTTCTTTATAAGCATCTTAAAAAAAAAAAACGCGAAATTAAAGAATAGTGGTTTCCTAGACCTTTTTATAGTCAGATATTCACTGCCTTTGTTACTATCTGCCTACTGACGGAAGGTAAGAAATAAGATACTCTTCTTTATAATAATCCGTGAGTTGTCACAGATTAGTAAAGGCCGTGTATAATCTTCTAATAATGTAAAAAGGTGTGGTATAGTATTATTTAAACCTTAGCTATCAATAATTTTGAAACACACTCTGAATAACTTGTTGCGAAAAGGCGATAACTGCACTGCCTGTTACACCCACTTCACTTTCTTGAACAAGAAGGTGTACACCTTCTTGTCCGAGTCAACTTGCATCGTGTGACTGGCTAACTTGCTTGCAACTGGCGTGTATGCGAGGGCATGTATGCTAGTTAGAACCGTTTACAGACGGTTCTATCTTCCGTTCACCTACTTGCGAGAGTCGTTTGTTTACATTTGCGTCTTATACGTTTATGTAATTCCCGTACATTTATTTATGACGATATTGTTAATTTGAGAACGGAAAACAAATTTTAATTCTGTATTAGTGATTTGTTTCTTTTGTAAAATCTGTTTGTGTTGCGGAAATAAGTGACTGGCATGCTGCAACATTCAAGAACTACTACTGTGTGTACAGTATGTATATATGGGACTTAAATACAAAAGGTAGTTCACCTTCTTGTTTTCCTTTTGGTGATCACATTCTTGTTCACAAAAGATTTCCAGCTGTATCAAGCTCATTGCGTTGGTACACCGTTCTCGTTACGCATCGGAATGAATAATTTTGGTGTATTCGATAGTCAGATGAAATAAATACCAGTGATATGAAGCTGCGTACACAGTATTTCATTTTGGGTCGGAATAAACATCTATTTATGAAGAATAAACATCTATTTATGAAGTGAGCACCTTGCACAGTTAGAGAAACCTCTTTCCCCAATGTAAAAAAAAAAATATATATTCTCAAGTGCAGATTCAAAAGACACTTATTAAAATAATTTATTTGAATTTCACCCTACATAGTTTTCAATTAATTTTCCCAGAATTCTCGCATTGATTTATATTTTGATAACTGTTTTTGTAAGGGCCTGCAACCCCTTCAATTCCACCCTTGCGTACGCACTTGGTGATGTGAATAGACACGGCTGTTCAAATCATCACGTGTTATGGTGGATTGTTATGGACTTCATGAACATAGCGGAGATTCGCGTAATTTTGGAAGCGAATGTTGCACGGAAGTGCACCGAGATGAAAGATGCGAGGACCCTTTCGCGTGCGATACATCAGTTTAGCAACAAACGGGGTTTGCCTGGCCGTCATGCACTCTATGAAGGATACGAAGATTTACTTCGCGTCTGGCAGGTCAATAGCATTGACTAGTTCATCTCTATAACTGCAAGTGAACCAGTTTTACTTCAGGCTTAAATCATTTAATTCTACATATAAACATATATAACCAGACATGCTTTCTTTAGCTTTATCTCTCGGTAGTGGTCGATGCACGAAACTTACCTCCAGTAAAATATAATGTACTCATGCAAACATACGTTCCATAGTTGGTTATTATAAATTCGCCCCTATTGGTAACGGCAGACGTAGAATAGCCAATCTCGGCGAATGAGAAGTAAGACGGCGTGATTTTTTATAAAATGATTTATTTCGCATATTCTTAATTTCTTCGTGCATAGATTTTACAGTCTCCTCGTCATTGTGCTCCACATTTGACTATCAACTACATGTGTTTACATTGGACACCCATTTTCACATGTATGTAAATTTTATTCTTTGGATGAGTGCAGTAGAAGGTACACCTTTGGTGCTCTTCTGGTACGATGTTTCTCTTAGGGAGACAGTCATATTCATATATTCAGATTCACCAATAATATAATAGGTACAGGCGTGAAAAATTCGTGGATTCATTTCAGGACAAGCTAGAGATGGTAAACGTGTACGTATGTGGCACTTTTGCGATTGGGCTACACGTTATTTGACACCGCCTTAAGAGCTCTGGGCCAATAACAATCTTGCAACAAAATGAATGCCCAATCAATGCCAACCGTCCTGGCAGCAAGCAAATAATGATACGTGTATATATGACAGTTTGAACATAAGACTGTGAATTCTAACCTACAGGTCACTGAATTCGCGAAATTTCCAGGTCTCTGATAATAGGAGTCCATGGCAAAACATAACAATTACTGGTCCTACATTTCGCTTTTAATATTATGCAATTATGATCGTACCTACGTAATGCTGTAATAGCTTACCTCTCCTCGCATCCGTAATGGAATGTGTTGCAACACACAGTCGTCGTTTACTTATCAAGAATTGTCGTGTGGTCTCTAAAAGTATTAAAGTAAATCTTCATGTCACTTCACATTTCGGGATATCATTTGCTTGTACTCGAAACACAGCTAGCACATTTGTAAAGGCCGCCCACTATAATGTGAGCACTTTTTAAAGACCTGCTTGGGATGTATTTCGTCCCGCAATTTGTATCCTTCCACCAAATGCAAAATTGACGTCGCCATGGACCGCATTACTTTATTCATGCGTTTGTCAAATGCAACTGTAAAACTTCCAGAAATCCAAATCTCTTACTGATATGATAATTATTACGCCTAGCCTATGCGCATAAAACTAAGATAAACTAAATAAAATAGATACGCTGTCCAAAAATTTAAGCGTCACGCCTCTAGTACGACATTATTACATGGAACTGTTTTTCCCGCCTCGTTACCAACTTAACAGAAAGCTTTCTAGTCAATGCTCGCGTTCAAATACACGACGCAATAATGAGCAATGACTTTTTTCAAAGGTTGATTTAAAAAAATGCTCGACTTACAGTGAACAGCCCATGTTAAGAAATGGTTGCCCATAGGCTTACGAATGTGCCAGTGAGTTTTGAATTGCATTTACCAAATTCTCTGATGGCTTTTCTTCGCTCAACTGCAGCATGTGTCGATGAAGTAACTCGAATTGTCAGCAAATTTGTCAGAAATTTTTCGATCTGCAATCGTATCACAGTATTAGTTTTACTCTCGTATGCAAAATTGTGTGACCATGTAAGAATAATCGTTATCATTAGTTTAAACGGTTTCACTATATTTTAGTATAATTACAGCGTGGGTGTTTCTAGATGGTTCTAGGAGAGTAAAACTGCCATAATATTGTGTCTACATGCCAGGCCGATTCTTACCAAAATTCATTTCTCATTTGATTCCATTTTTAGTGTTTCTTAAACGTTTTGTCATTGAGCACCAGCTTAAGAGAGACCTTTCCCTGCCATATTATATACTTGGTTTTAATAGCTTGCCTATATCTTTAAAAAAAATCCGAAAGTACCTGTATACCAAAGTATACGCTATTCACAGCAAAGTGAGCACTTTGAAAGCGTTCTCATTAAGAATAATAATTAATAAGTATATTTTATTGTGGCCTTAGACGTTAACTTCCGAGCTTGGTGGAATACATACACTGTGTTTATTACTAATATGGTGTTATTTATTTTAAAAAGGTGGTTAAAGGATAAAAATGGCAAAAATAAAAATGTAACTAGGGCCTCGAAAGTGTTCATTTTACCATGAACAGCCTATAGCTATTGGCCTCACACAGCAGTACAGTAATAACGACGGAACTTCAATCTCGTATTTACTTCACAATACCGATGTAGCCAAATTTTTGGCATAATTAATATTGTGATATAATTATGAGTTTGTAGTTAGTCGTAATGCTCATACAAGTGTGTAACGTCAATAGTCAGCTGGATATAGAGTAGAGCACTTTTGGAATTTTCTTTTTTAAAATATAAGCTAATAAACCAAGAATTCAATATGGCTGGGGAGGTTTCCCTTAACGCACTACTGCTGCCATTTGTTTTCAGTTGCGTAGCGATTCGCCAGGTATAAATAATACTTTTCCGAAGTCGTATTAGCTGTTTGAAAATTTTGGGAATCTTCGTACTTACGCAAATTGCTCGATTTCTAGTGATATCGCATCGGCATATTGTTCTCACTTGAAGCAAAGTTGATATGAATAATATAAAGATAGATTGGTACGAAATGTGATTACCTTCACTTCTCGAAGGACAGATATCTCATTATTTGCTACCCTAAAGCCTGGAAAGGGTTGAGGTGGGGCGGAGATGAAATGAAGTGAAGATAGGAATTGGGAGTGCCTGAGAAAATTCTCACACTGTGGCAATGTCTGCCACATTCCCTTCGTGAAAATATCCATCCAAATACTTACCACACGGTCGGGCTTGGGGTTGAAATGCAAATTTCAGCAGTGGGGAGATAACATCTGAACACCGAGTGCAATGTGTATCTGCTAGAGTTTCATTTGTATGCACGTTCTTAGTTTCATATTTAATATCTTTTCCGGGTCCTCTAGTGCACTATGCAGTATTTGTTGACAAGTGCTGCGAGTAGTTTACTCAGATGCGGATTCAGTGGTACTTGTCCACTTGCACGAAGGGGAAGTTTGTATTTTTGACTACAGTATGTTACGTCCAGCAATAGGTATAGCTAGCCTGATTGCGCGAGCACAAACACATTGCGAGGAAGTGGAACGATGCCCTGAGAGCATAAAAACAAACCCCCTCCAGGCAGGGCCGATTGTTACTAAACACGGGCCAGATATTACGGCTGGAAACACGGCGAACGAGGTCTGTTGTCGTCGAGACACTGCACCAGGAGGAAGACGTTCAGAGATGAGGGCTTGCCGTCCGCCGACATACGTCTAGTCGTCAGCCTTCGGCATCATGGGCAAGGTGAAGTCGGTCCTTAGAAAGGGTTCTTTAATGTAACTAAGCAATTAAATAATACATAATAGTAATCATTAACACAATGTAACCAAGTAAAGTTAATAAGAACTTCTCCGAGTTAAATACTAACTAAAGGTTTGTAAACGAGATGTAATTTGTATGATTTCAATACAGGGACGATAAAGAGATAATTAATGTTCACCTTTGAGTTACGCCTAACCCCAAAATGTACGTTTAATACAAACCATAAATATAATACACCCATGTCTATAAAGCGTAACAAGTAGTAACACAAGTCGACTCATCACGTACCGACATCATGTCACGGTCTGTCTCGCCCCACTTTAAAATATGTAGTGCCAAAGTCAAAATCATTGCTAGGATGCTTCCCGACTATGGGATTCCATGACCGATTCTTGGGAAAGGAACATATGCGTGTGTTGTATTTATACGTGGGTTTAGTTTAGTGTAATGAGCGATCGTCCAATTAACTTCCCGGCATAAACTGGCAATTTCAGTAATTTCAGTAGAACAACCATAGCGTAACCATATATTTTGCCTTGAGTTATGTACTGCAAATATAATTGGTTTGGTTTTTGATCTGATTCGGCGTCCTTATTACCGGATGGCCTTATATGTTATAATACTTTAAACTTGCCTATAAAACCAGCGCACAAACTCTTGAATGCCCTGGGATTAGAATCTCACTGCCTGAAGATGACACCTCAGCTATAACGGGAATGGCAGTTCACCGGGATGGTTCAGCAGTATTATACTTTCCAAGAAGCACGTGTTGTTTTTAACACCGTTTCACTTTACCCACTGTTGCCGTGGCCATGTTGCCGCCAGTGTACCGGGTTCCCATCAAAGCTACACGAGTTCGATTCCAGGCAGGGTCATGCCAAAATTCTTGCTTTGGGAAATGAGGCAGGCTGTTGGCTGATGGGTTTCCTCGAGATATCCCCGTTTTCTTCATCATTGTATTCCATCGCGACTTCAACTTACGTTTCATTCCATGTCGCAGTTTCAAAGATGACGGATGACCATGGACACCACTTCTGTTCCCTTCGCCGAGTGGGCGAATTTCCACCCTATTTTTCACCCCATTTTGCTATTTATTCTTTGCAAGACGTCAATGGCGAACCTGGCTGCACTGATATAGTGGTCACAGTCAAGCTTTTAAATGTTGTCCTGTTCTCAAACACACCAGCAAACACAATGATGTAAGTTTCCAGCTGTATCACTGCATCCCTTGTGCTGCGCATCCAAGCATCATTTTTTTAATGCTTGGGTCCATGAGGCATTCAGAAAACGCATCCTTCGGGGGCACCTGTGTCTCGTCCAAGCATTCCCAGTTGTAACATAATTATAGGAAAGCGCGTTTTTATCTGCAGTCGGACGTATTTGGTCAAGGATGGAAAGTTTTGATGTGTCGGCGGTAGTGGTTCTAACACACCCAGTACGAACGATGGCCGTAACTCTGAACACAAGTGGTGCAATCAGCTCACCAGCTATTTGTCTCTGCTTGCCATATATTACCGTGCCGTGCGGGAACAAAGAGCTGGTGAGCGGACTATAGAAGCCAGGAGATATACGGGAAGAATATATAGTACCCGATTAAAGGTGATATGTTGGTTTCATATGCTTATTTGCCATTTCGAGGTATGAAGTCGATAACTAATCACATGTAGATTCATACTTGTACTTACCTGTGAAGTTACAATACTGATTATTTAGGGAGGAATCAATAGTCAACATTTTTAATGGTACTGAAATGGCAGTAGCTAGAATGTAATATCTGTAGTTCATAGAGGTTCAAGATATGCATTGTGTGCTAACTTCACTGCCACTAAGATACCTGAAGTGAATGATACAATCTCATACCTACAGGATGGCTGGGAAATAGAAATGTGACACGAGATTGAAATGCCAGAAAGTAAAGGGGCAAGAGGGAGGTGAATAGCCGACCATTTATAAAGCTGAGCATAATCTTGGCATTTTTGGAAATAAAAATGTAAACAAAATATTTTATATAAAATAAATATTATTATTCCAGTGATCATGTATGGGTTCATAATAAATTGCTCATCAGGAGTAAAGCTCCAGTTATAGTTTAATGTATACTTTTGCAATGTATGTAACACAAATAATGACGACTTCTGTAATGTCAAACTTTGAAGTCAAGTCACGTATTAACAATGAATAAAACTTTTCTTTCATATGTACAATTTGAATTATGTCATGCGATGTTGGGATTTTAAACTAAATAAATGGACGCTGATATCCAGAACTTCATTCAACATCATTCCATTTTTAATTTTAATCTAAACATGCAATACTAGGAAATAAATCAATTTAGCGCAAAAATCTAATACGCCTGACTCTTGACATACAGGTTGACTTGAAAATCCTTACTATAAACGTAAACTTGAAAGTAATAGCACAATTAGATTGTTATAATTTTTTAAGATTCTCATGACACCATTATACAACCAGTTGAGGAACATAAGTTTCGTGACACAAATCTTTTTAACCATCCTTCGATAATGTTTAAGTTGACAGCGAGTCGCAAAACAGCTGGGCCTTTATGGAATCAGCATTTAGGAAGAAGTAAAATGCCTTTGTGCATTAGTCGAGAGGACAGAAGTGATTGGCTTGATGGCGGATGGGAGAGAAACAACACAATTAGGTTTATCCAAACTAGACGGGTTTTGGAGAGGGAATTTCTCCCAGAGGAGTAACCATCTATTGGAGATATTCTCTTGGTTACTTAGAATCACCTTGCTATTCTTAATAATAATAAAGATACATTTTCATAATTTTATATAACTGTAGAAATATGAGTATATGAGAATAAGGGGTGGCAATTATTTTCAGGTTCAGAAATATTAAACCAATTTTTATAACAAATATGAATATCATTATGAAATAAAATTTGCAAAAATGTTGCCCTGGTGTTAACACGCTTGAGAAAATGATATTGAAATACAGCTACGAATTCTAAAATGGTGCTGTTGTTTGTCTCATAATAATGCAACATGTCAGGCGGCGTAATTCATGTATTAAACTGTTCAAAACCTCATTTTTAGATTCAGGAAGCTGCTATTATTTTTCGGAACTTGTTACGCCACGAAAAGTTTCTCGGCATTTCGAAATAAAGGAACGTGAAAATCTCGATTTTCAAAAACGCGAATCTTCTTTAATTAATGTACGTCGTAAGTAGTATATTTTATTTTCTCATTTTGCATAGAGATTTATCTCACAGCCTTGTTTTTACCTGGATTTGAGAATAATCCTGTATTCCGCGAGGCATGTTGGCATTATGTACTGGAGATTATACAGCCCGAGCTTCGTCTTCTGCGCATTGCAATATAACGTGTGCAAGCAGCGGCATGTGCACTTGTGTATGGTTATTCACGGTAAAGTGAGCACTTTTGAAAGCTCTGCTTAAGATCTACTAGTATGCACGTTGTGTATTCTTCCGCCTTATGTAAGGTGAACATTCCCATGGGCCTCACCACTTAATTCGTGCGTCGGTCAAGTGAAACTGTGAAATTTTTAGAAAAGTAAAAATTTCACAAAACTGCTCTTTTTTACGCTTCGATATATTCGAAAAAAGACACAAAGCGAAAGAAATAATGTAAGTAATCACAAATGGTTACCTAACACTTTTAATTCGACGTTAAGGAACTGAACTCTTTTTCCATCCATCTTTACCAACTTTACTGGGCGTATGTCACTCAGTGTGCCCATTACAATATATGCAAGCAAGGGCAGTGACTTTTTTCTAAGGTTGATTTCAAAAGTGCTCACTTTACTGTGAACAGCCTTTAAATGTATTTGTTTTTAACGGACTCATGTTTTAATAAGTGAAGTATAGTCCATTCATGATAACTTCCAACTTTTCTTAAGCCCTGACAAATTTATACTATTTATATCGAAAACGCGAAACTGGAACACGAAATGTGACGATACATGGGATGACAGAAACCTCATCCACGTGGCATCAACGGAGCATCCAGCTTCGTCTTGAGTGTTGGGAGAACGGCGGAACACTCCAACATGCCTGACAGAGTCTGCTTTCGTGGTTCCACGGCGGGCGTGCATTCATTTGCGAAGGATTCACTCGATCATGAACCATCAACGTTTCAGTCTACAAAGGGCTCGTCAACACACCCACTGGCGTGCATAGTGGCAACAAAGTGTTTTAGAACGAGTTCCTCTTCAGCATGGGTGATAATGGTGGCCGCAAAATCATTCGGTGGTATCAAAAAGAGCTCCATCTTCCAGAATGCATTGTCCATCAGCATCGTACTGCACGAGCTATGGTCGCGATTGTTTGGGGAGCAATTGGATATCACAGGCAGTCTAGGCTGCTACGAATTGTGGGTCCTTTCAACAGTAGCCTCTACATCAGTGAAGCTGTGGAGGCTGTATCTAGTTCCATCCTTCAGCACACTCCTGGAGCCGTATTGCATCGCGAGGTGTTACCAGAAGTGACTAGGACGTCTTCGAAGCAAGGCAGATACCGATTCTTCCCTGATCTGCTTGTTCCCTATTGAACATGTCTGATATATGGTCACTCGGCAACTAGTCCGCCATTATCCTCCAGCAGTCAAAACACCGTTGAACTGTGGACTCTGATAGAAGCGGCCTGGCAGGCGATTCATCAGGGACACAACGAAGGCGTGTTTGATTCGATGCCTTGGCGTGTATAGGCTGTTCACGGTAAAATGAACACTTTTGAAAGCCATGCTTAAGATCTACTTGTATACACGCTGTGTGTTCTTCCGCCTTATGTAAAATTAACATTGCCATGGGCCTCGACACTTTATTCGTACGTTGGTCACGTGAAATTGTGAAATTATTATAAAAGTAAATATTGTACAAATCAACTACTTTTTACGCTTTGGTTCATTAAATACATAGAAAGCGAGAGAAATAATTTAAGTTATCAGACGTATAATATATATTTTACTAAAAATTTCACGGTTTTACTTGACCGACGCATGAGTAAAGTGATGAGGCCCGCGGCAATGTTACGTAAGGCGGAATAATACATAATGTTATGAATATTGTGTTGTATTGTTGGTACATTGAGTTGTATTCTGCATTGCGAATACGACTTTAGGGCTTTCAAAAGTGCTCGTTTTACCGTGAACAGCCTTTACTAATGATGAGTAGACTGACACTTTTCTTTTTAAACACTTATAAAGTTTAAAGTTACTTACTTAATAAATGTTAACCAGTTCCATTTTAATGTGTAAGAATTTAAATTATTTGCATGTAATAATTTAAACAGCACTAATCTTACACGCATGTTTTCAGCGTAATTTTTTGTTGGTTGACTACCCGGGAAGTCTGCCTGCCGAATTAATTTTCACCATGTGTAAATGTAATAAGCAGCTATAAAATTTTTTTGTCAGAACAAAATTATCGTCATAAGTTGTGAAGAATATTTGTAATTTCTTTTCCTGTGATGGATCGGAATTTCGGCCGTTACATATATTGGCGGGGAAAAAAAAATTTGTTTCATTTTAAAGCGTAAGATTAAGTTTATTTACGGTAAGTCCACTTATCTTTAACCGTATCAGCTCCTTTTTCGCCTATCATTATGGCGGGAGCGCTGGTGTTACTGATTGCCAGTGGTAATACGGAAGCGTCCATCACTCTAAGGTTATTGATGCCAGCAGAAAGAATGATATTTCTTTACTGGCAAAGGCTTGGTACGAATAACCATCCTGTATATATTCTACCCCATATGCTTCGCTGTCATTTTGGATCAGTATTCTGGGCACATAGCTGTTGGTCAGAATATGAAGATTTGGCCTCGTTCTCGCAAGTTTCAGAAACGCAGTGATAGTACTTTGCCTTTCGCCAATGTTGTTTGTCATTTGAGTGATCATTGTACCAATAATATGTTCCCCGTTGGTGTTGGTTTCCGGAAGCCCGTATTATTTCAATGCCCGATATATGGCAAGTGTGTTTACATCTTGGTGCCCGAAAGATCTACACACTGAGCGGTCCATCAGAGCCATGATATCTCGTCGACACCAGTCGTGGGTCGCCGTTTCTTTCCGACTTGATGGAATATGGGAGGGAGCACGTCTTCGTAACCCCAGCCATCATTGCCCATTTTCTCCAGTTGCTCGCAATCCCTCTTACTGCCCCTCGAGTAATACATATAATTCGTAGGACTGGCTCCTCCGAGGTATTTCCCATTCTTTATGATACAGCCGACCTCTCCGCAGGCTGCTGGCGAGGGAACGGTTTTGTATTCCCATTTGATACCACCTCATGGCATTTGGGCGAGTATAGTATAGGCGGCTACTAAGGTCCACTCAGGCTGTTCAGCCCCCCGCCTCGACAAGGAGGACTTCCCAATGAGGCATCTATGAGAGACGGCTGGCCAGTACGCATCCGGCCGACCTCGCCCCGACGATCACGAAGTTATAGGACCCGTCATCCCCTAGTCTCGCGGACAAGTGGATCACAATGCACGACACGGTTATGCCCAGAACATAGATTATAGTCAGCGAGTCCTACCATATAGAGATATTTCCGCAAACCTGTTACCAAAATATGATTTTATTGCGTACATCATGTCTTATTACGTATAGCTATTCTACAAGATATAATTAGGGCATACTCAACATATTCCTGTTATAGCCAGTTATATAGGTTTGGATTAATTTTGGACATGAAAGGGTGCGATTTACGTTTATCAATTTTTTGTGTTAATAAATAGATTACAATTTGAGTTCATTACGTATAAGTTGGATATTTTTTCAATTAAACTAGTCACGTGTGGGGCATGGCAAAATTATCTGTAATTAGCTCGAACGATTGACGTTCAGTAAAAAGTAAGATTCAAGTAACATCATTATTATTGATATGCATGTTTGAGTGTACTAGCGTGAGCACTAGTAAAGAATAGCCTAAACGGAAGCTTAATTGTCTCATGCACTCCACATAAAGGCGATCTTTTCAGTATTTTGTGTTTAATAAAACCGATTTACGTGACATTTAACAAATTTATTGAAGTATTTGAAATTCATTATTTAGTTTCTACAAATAACTTTAAACATCATAGTTGTTTTAAGAAATATAATACACTCCGAGATTCACTCCGAAGATGTTACATTATCTTCATCATTGGTTAAACATTATTACATAATCATCATTGCTAAACAAAGAACAGTAAATGAATTTATTATTTTGTTATATATTCAGTGAATTAAGTTATATTTTTGAACATCGTTATTTTTTGCTTTCAAATAGCAACAGAGTATATACAACAAAAATTAAGAAATGGCCTACATATAGTCTATATTTAGAGACTATATAATTAAGTAATATTTCTGAATATTGTTCTTAACTTGCCTATTAACGGCAACATATTTAAAGCAGGGCAAATGTAGTACTACTCAGTGCTGCCAATTTTAGTTTACCGTAGGCCTATTGGTACCTAGTCCGAAACAATGTCACATAGCGTTTGTATTACCCACCGCCAGTGACGTCATGTAGAGATTGCTAGGCCTTGTAGTCCTGGTGCTACCATTCTTCCCTAGTGTTGGGTTGAATCTCACCAAACGTTTCCAAACAATGTAAACCAGATATATGGGACTAAATTTTTTATTTATATTATGCGTGTATTTGCAAAAAAAAAAAACTTGAAAAATAATATAAATATTTACTGCTTGAAATAATAACTGACGTAGTTTCCATACTCCTTTTTCTTACATATAAAAACAGAGGAATCAACAAGTTCGTGATTCTTATAAGGATGATCTATATTTTACATAGAGAAAGGTTTTGTTCACATTTCCAAACAATGTTCACATTGTTAATAGGGTAACTGTAGTGAGTGAATTGCTGCAGAGTTTAACTAAATCAGTTTGTAGTTAATTAAAACACTACTGTTAATGATTATGAACATGTTTCTTACCTTCGGTTTTTTAATATATTTAACTCTACATTAGTTTTTTTATCGTCAGTAACGGACGACACATCATGTACCCATAAAAAAGATAAAAAAAAACAGTAAACAAAATGTGCAGGGGAAAAAAGGGGGGGGGGGTCATTAAGATGTCTTACTAAGTAGTTTGACAAGACCGAAATAAATGTGATCTCCTACGGGAAGGAGAAGATTTGTAGGGTGGGAGCAAGATAGTGCGTTGTTTTAAGTACTCATAATATTTTTGTTTATCTCAAGCGATCTAAATCTTTATATACATGTTTCCATCTCGTGGAGATACGCATGATGTGTACATATATAGTTCGTGAGAAATGTCCTGTATTACACGTTCACAGGTCCACGTCACCGTTGCATAAGTACTAGTTGCACGAACGATGTTGTTTATCTGTTACTAGCAATGCAAATTTTATTTCAGCGGATTGTCTGCAGGATAGGCATAGACTTGCTAGTGAATCGAGCCGTGAACAATCTGGAACCTGCTCAACGTCGAACCAAACTCGAATAACCGCTACCTGTATAAGAAATTATTAACAAAGGTGTCTTTTTTTACGTAACTGTGCTACCAAGTTGTTCACCAGTTTAACAAATGTGCTTAGAATATCATGCATATATTTACGGTTTGAAACCCCATTACAACAGCTTAAAGTTATTACAAAATAATTCTTATGGACTATTTGATATAGGAAACCAAGATGACCTCAATCCTAATATGCTACAGGCACAATATTAGGAAAACTATATTAATTAAATTGTTATCAAATACAGGAAACCAAGGAAAGGGCAATAAACTAACGCGAAAGGGATAAGGGGAGATAATTAATTACTTTTGTAAATGGCCAAAAATGTTGTTCGTCACATGACGATGATCATAAAGTTTTTACGTGTACTACACGTGCAACTGCATTAAGCAGATACACAATTTATCAATTTATCTGTGACATGTATTACCAATGAAACAATGGCAAACTTAGACTTTGTGCCTTGCTATAGCACTAATGCAGATATAACTTAATTATGAGGCGTTAGATGTTTAGTTCATCCAAAAAGATCTTTACCGACAACTAATGTGCGGATATTCAATGATATAGGCTGTTCACGGCAAAGTGAGCACTTTAGAAAGCCCTCTTACTTGGGATAATAGTCGATAAATATACTTTATTTTAGACTTAGATATCCACTTCCGAGTGCGGTGGAATATGCACACTGTGTTTATTACTTACGTGGCAATATTTATTTAAAAAGGTGGTTAAACGATAAAAAAAATGGCTGAAAGGAAAGAGTAATTAGGGCCTCAAAAGTGCTCACTTTACCGTGAACAACGTATAAACATCAGCATTATTAAAACGATTATCGGTATGGAATATCCGATGCAATTATTCACTCCGAATCAGCAGCTTTAACGATTATTACACTGAGGTAGAGGAGTAGAAACACGTATAAAATAGTATCAAGTTGAACACAATTGGAATAGCCTATAGTCACGTGGTAACACGAAAATGTACAGAACGTATGCTTAGGAAATTTGTATTTTCATTTACCAAGTAATTGACGAAATATACTTATTAATGTGTTAAATTCCTGAACACATAGAATGAACTGTTGAGAGCATGGAAAGGTTCGATTCCCACCAATATCCGAAACGTAAAATGATCAGAATGTGAGCAAATTTATATACTTTGATGGGGTTAGATTTTTTGCCAATATGTTTTAATTCTGGTAACAATCATAAAGAGCAGTAATTGATAAAATTTATAGTTCTCGAATAAAAATTATTGGCAGTTTTTTTTAATGACGCAGAGAAGCAATGAAAATAGGTACGCATTCAAAAATATTGTTTTAGAATTTATAAAATATTGTTTCGTAGAACTACTATGCCGTATCCAGCCCCGGATGTCGAAAACTTACTCAACTTCATCTGCGTCATTTAAAAATATCAGGTTTCTATTTGAATTTTCGAGCCTGTCTGAGAACAGAATTCTGTCCGTACTTTAATTGGTGAAGTGGATGTATAAACCCAAACAAAATCAGTGGAGCAACGGAATGATTCAAATACTTTTTTTATATATAATAATTAGGCATCTCTAATTCCCACAGTTATTTTCCAGGCGAATCTTTGTTCATTATATGTATAAAGACTCGCCTGAATAGGTTTTTTTTTTTTTTTTTTTAACTAGGTTGTGTGGTTGTAACACACACGACTCGCAATACGGAGGACTTGGATTCGATTCCCGACCCTGCCATCCTGATTTAGGTTTTCCCAACAAATGCAGGAATATCCTCCTTGAAAAAGGACATGGCGTATTTATTTCCCGTTCTTCCTTGACCGAACAACTTTTCCCGTCTCTAGTGACCGCGCTGCTATAAAAAGGGCTGTTCACGGTAAAATGAGCACTTTTGAAAGCCCTGCTTAAGATCTACTTGTATGCACGTTGTGTATTCTTTCGTCTTATGTAAGATTGACATTGTGATAGACCTCGTCACTTTATCCACGCGTCGATCAAGTGGAACTGTGAAATTATTAGATAAGTAAATTTTTAACCAATCTGCTAATTTTTTTACACTTCGATACGTTAAAAAACACAGAAAGCGAAAGAAATAATCTCAGTTATCATAAATGGTTGCCTAACACTTTTTATTCGACGTTGCGATACGGAACTACTTCCCATTCATCGCTACTAACTTTACTGGGCGCATGCCGCTCAGAGCGCAGTGATTTTTCCCAACGTTGATTTCAAACGTGAGCACTTTTTAAGGCCCTTCTTGATTTTTCCTTTCATCATATTTCCATCTTCCTGCTGCTATTTAATATAAACATTGCAATGTCACGAATAAACACAGCGTATACATTTCACCACTCTCAAAATTTAATGCCTGATACTGCAAAAAATATATATCTGTTAGTGGTTAAAGCATTTTGGAAGGGCCTTAAAAAGTGCTCATTTTACCGTGAACAGCTTATATACACGCTAATATGCCAAGAAAACATATTGATTGCATGAGATAATGGGACTAAAATTACTTCATTCCTACCGCTATTACTCTGGAGTTCTATTCTGGTCAGGCCTGTGGTGTACTAGAACTTCAGATGTTTCTGCGTAGAATTAATGGGTTTTCGAAACGTTTATCGTAAGACATTTTTTCTAGCGTGTCTGGTTGGAATTGAACGACAAATAACAGTCGTTTGTGTAATTTGTTACCACCAGTTCGTTACCACCCAAAATGAGGTTCTGTTGTCACCTGACCCGTTTGATAATATGTAGCCAAGAGTATATCTTATAGGCCTTATTAATGTACGTTCAACTTTCTTGTTGTTTGGGCGCAAGTGAATGAACGCTGTCAAGTGTTACACTAATAAAATGCTAAAAGAAAGAATTACGACATAAGGTTGTTAATTGCGTAGGTTAATGTAATCCATTTGTTGATACTTCAACCGTAATATGTTCAGCCAGTATTAAAAATGAATAATTTTTTTTTGCAAAATTTGTATTGTTACCTGAAGTGGTGTATTTTAAAGTTTATCATTTAGTGTTTGTCGAAAGGCCTTATATTAGTAATGAGGCAGAAGATGATCTCCCAAATTAAAGTTTAACACTACTAGATTCTCAGATATTTTAATAACGTCGGCGGAGATCGTGAACATATAAGTAATTGTCGTGCGCAGCACTTTTTTTTGGGGAAAAAAAAAAAAAAATCTTGAAATACGTTAAGTCTGCTGCCGAATCATCAATGGCAACTTGAAAACAGCCAGGTGCAAATACGAACAAAATGAGGCTAAAGAAAATGAACTTAATCCTCTACTGCCCGCTGATGCTCTAAGGTCTTATGCCAGTTCTGCCACTATTTTTGTGTCATTTCTTTATGATATGCTTTTGATATATTTTCTTGTAAAGAAAAAAAATCAGGTGACTTCTACACAAGCCTTAACTTCCCAGTGCGACCTCAGTAACGTAACTATTTTTAATAAATTAAAATACAATTTATAAATAGCTACCTTATTTCAACATGTGTACATGTTTTATTTTTTTCAAAGTTTTAATAAATTTGGGCAGTATAGGGTCGGAATTAAAATACTTTCTAAGTAAAAAGTCTAAAGCAATATTAATTCAATGATAATCGAAATAAACATCTTAACTTAAGAAAATAATTTAGGAGTGCCCAGAAATTTTAACGGCGGTAAAGCAGTGTGTACAAACTTGATCCCGAATGTTACAACTAAACGTGTTTGTTCATGTGGTGCCACCCTGATTCACGTTCTGGAAGTTGCGGGTTGAATTCTGGTCGGATGCGTGTGGTGATTTTTTTCAAATGGTTTCGCATTGATGCTCTTAGCCGAATCATTATTCAGTTTCAAAAAAATGAACCTTTTTAATTCCTCGTTTACGAATAAAAATCTTGATAGTCTTAGTGCGCAAGAGAAAAATAAGAATGATATAATTTTAATCTTCAATTTACGCTGTCTTGTTTACCATATATGTTCCTATGGTCGTTCAAGAATCTAAAATTATTTTCTACGTTTTATTAAGCGTAGCTTATTGACTACTTATCTGTTGTGATATTAATGTAATATTCTGAAATGTGTGACACCAGTGAAAAATTACTTTTCATAAAAGAATGAAACGAATTACAGGAATTTAAAATATGTCTCTTGTTTCGCACAAATCCCAAAATTGAACAAAATTTTCACGCCGGTTAAAGCTCAGAATAACTGTCCATGTCATAAATATGTTATAAAAATATTTCGCGGGAAATTTGTCGTGTGGTTCGCCCGCACTTAAATTTTAACTTCTGAAATAAAATTTAAAGTGAATACAGGATTTGAACCCCACCCGCAGGTGAAGTAAATGTCGGATTTCAAAGAAGCCGCAACATGCCACTTTCGTGACTTAAAGAAACACATCTGCTGAAAAGCAAACTTCATTTGAAAGTAATATTTTATAATTTTTACTAATCAATAATATAAGCTGAAATCTTCATATTTATTCTAAAAAAGGCTATCAATTTTATTTTATAAAATAAATTGTTTGGTATCTTCATTAAGTCATCATCGACATGTAACGAAACAAGAAAATACCGTCGAAACCGAAAAGGAGAAAATCGCAATTTGATCTTTGGACGGCCTTAAGACCCCCGTCTAACGAGCGCTTAAGACCCCCGTCTAACGAGCGCTTAAGACCCCCGTCTAACGAGCGCTTAGGACCCCCGTCTAACGAGCGCTTAAGACCCCCGTCTAACGAGCGCTTAGGACCCCCGTCTAACGAGCGCTTAAAATGCTTTTCAGAGTGTTTTATATAATCGTTGGAACTATTAAACGTGCGTCCAATGTACTTCTCTACGAAAAGAACACACACATCTGTGTTTCAAAATATATGCTTCAGATATATACAAAACTGCTCAAGGGCACTGCATTGAACCTTCCTACAGACTTTCCACTAATGAAATAATGGGGTAACCGCTGAAAGTCCCCATAGGTACACGCAGTGCGACGAGAACACTGCGCGCCAGTTGAGAGCCTTGCGCTTAGTGGCGATGGCGCACTTGTTGCGCGAGGCAGGTTCGACCTTATGGGTCCCACGCTTCTCGGCGTCAAACGCGGGGTAAAAGCGCTACTAAGGCGGCTACCTTAAATGCATCACATGAATATATATATTAAATGTAAGGGGGGCGGGGCACGGTGGCTGAGCGGTTAGTCTGCTCGCCTCCCACCAAGGCGATCGTGCCGGACGATGCCGTTGGTCGGAGTTTTTTTCTTGGGGATATTCCGTTTCCCCCACCCTTTCATTCCGGCGCTGCTCCGTACTCATCTTTTATCACCCTCATCGGCTGTCAAGATCTCGATGTAAAGAGCCACCCTAATCTCTCTACTCTCCAGTCCGCTCTTTCACCTCGCGGATCGATACGACCTACTCCTCAGAGTTCAGCGAGCACACATTGACCAATACAGCATGGTCGTTCATCTGAAACAGTTTACGTTGGCTCAGTGGGGTCGGAAACTCTGGTCCAGGATAATCAAATGCTGATTCCAGGGCTTTTTACCATTTGTCTACATGCCCAGGACGTTCGCGTTCCAAGAAGTTCACGTAACTCGACCACTTGTCATTGGTACTTTCCAATTTACGATGGTTTCATTTGTCTTGATCGATGCGGGCAGCTTGTTATATAAAGAGACACCTTGTTGGTTCAAAGTTGCATATGATTACACTTTCACGACACCGACCTCGAACCTTATTCTTTGTTCGTTCCGTTCTAATGGAGTATTTTTCTACTCAAGCCCTTAAAGCATTTTCGATGTATTCGGTATCATACATAGGTGTATTCTTCGTATAAAATGCCTTCTTGTCTGTACGTTCATCGGAATGTACTGGTTTCTCATATAGGTACTCTAGCTACATATTGAATTTTATTGAACTCTGTGTTCTCATAATTCTGGGGTGAGCTGGAATTTTAAAATACTTTTTTTAGAATTGTTTAAAGAAGTATTGTATAATTTTTTATAATCATTTTTAGTAATATATTTTTTTTTGTAATTTCTAGATTATTTCTGGCATTGCTGGGATTTTGTTATTTTTTTAATTGTTTTTATTTTTTGGGTCAAGGGTCAACAGTTACTGCCTTCCAAGATGGCCACTGACCTATCGGAACGACGGCATGAACAACTCCGTGCTCCGATCCCCTATCCCCTCTGTCCCAGGATCTATCAAACCATACTACTCCTCAGTTTTCTACGAACATTTAAATTTACAAAATTATATTCGCAACTATGAATGACATTGGTTTCGTGATATAGTTCCTGGCTTACAGTGAAGTAGTTGCATTTGTATCACAGCAGTGATACATTCATTTAACAGGGAATTGCTTGTGTAATGTGTATTTACCACTCTCTCTCTCTCTCCCTATAAAGTACATAACACGCCAACTCCTTATATGTCACGAACCGCTCCGAAGATAACTAACTGTTAAAAAGAACACTTCGTTTCGAAACGGTTCCTGATAATCGGAACGCTTAACCGTCCCTACCGCCAGCAGCGTTCTTTTGAATACGAGATTTGGACTCCCGAAAGTGTCCTCAAAAAGTAGGAACACATACGTTTGTCAAACTTTTTTTTTTTGCTTTCTTGTAGTTATTTGCGTTTGTCACAAGTGATTAAGTTATCTACTCCAGTGAAATGTTTCGCCTTAGCCCTGGGTGAGCGTCACACAACACCAGGTATGCACATGGTAAAATTCCACCGGACTTACACACGCGATCAGTGTTTGTATATGCTCTTCTCGGTAAACTGAGCAATTTGGAAATCATCCTTTGAAAAAATTCAATTGTCCCTACCTGCATATATTTTAACGGGCATAATAACTGGCATGCATCTAGTTGAATTGGTTACCACGAACGTCGAATTGAAGTGTGAAGTAAAATTTTGTGAATACTGAAATGATTTATTCCGCGTTCTGTTATTGTTTCCAGTGCATAAAATTTTAGAGTTTGTAAATTTGTAAAATATTTACTTTTCAAATAATTTCGCAATTTCGTTTGACCTACACATTGTTATGATTCAGTAAAGATGGACAAGTTTAGCGAACTGCAGCGACGCATCAGTATTCAGGTCAGGTAAAGAATTAAAAAAAAAAAAAAAAAAAATTCCAACAATAACAGTTTATTAAACATTTCAGTGGATCGCCAGTGGATCGCCTCCTTGGTGACACGGTATTTGGAACAATCACGCTACCAGGAACTTTATAATACTTGGCAACACTTTGTCTGAGCACTCACGCCGGGATGAAGCCGCTCATCGCCTTCCGAATCAACACTCAGCCTACGGCAATGATATCATTCAGGTTAGTAGTATATTGTAATTGATTAGAGCCTCCCTCACCAATAGCTCATATTTACTGTAACTCCCATAAATGGTGTTAAATGTATGTTCTGTCTTCATAGTTGACCTCAGTTCATCCTTCATAATAGTATAAACCTTCCATAGTCCCTAGACACAAGTATTAAAATATCAAATTCGTAACAACTGGCGGAAGCGCCTAAAGCTCTCCGCCTCTTGATTGCAGCCAAGTGAAATGCTACCACCTCCCCCCCCCCCCCCAAACTAAATGTCCCACCCACTCTCACTTTCCATTGACATTAATTATTATAAATAATAAAATAACTCTGCTTCGTGTTCAACATTAATATCGCAATTAAAAGCTAAACCTATGTAATTTCCTTTTCTAAACACTGATTTTCATGTAACCCCTCTTCAAATATTCCCAGTTTATTGAATTATAAAATGCTGTTCTCTGCTACCTGATAGAGCGACAGCAACGTGGTAACTAAAATACACTTTATTTCATCATCTGTGTGCATAGGATATTAAAGTTCAAATTAATTTATTAACATAGTTTAATAATCCAATGTCCACAATTGAGTAACTTAAAGGGTTTCCATTACTTAAGCAAGTAAATCAATACATGTTTCAATGGTTCCGATGAATTTCAGGATATTTGCTTATTTAAATAAAGAAATATTCTGCCGTTTACTTGATGAATTATATCTGTACTTCCTACAATAGTAAGTCCCTTTACTAAGAAATCGTGAAATACAGTATTATCCCGCTAGTTCTCAAGATATTTTTACATGAGTTGAGTTGTCCCAGCGCTCGCTGCCGTATGGCACATGCAAGATCGCAGGCACGTACGTTCGGGAATGCTGTGCCGACAGTTCTGTGCAAGTGTATGCCAGCACTCCTGCGCAGATGTTGAGAGACACGCGCAACTTAGCAAAGAACTACACGCTCCCTAGTCCAGTAGTTTAACGATTTATATTTCCCGTACTGCGTACTTCTTTGCAATTTTTCTATTTCTGTAAACACTGCACACAGCCAGAATGTAAGTCAAGTAGGAACTGTGTTCCAGGGTTTAGCCATCCCTATGGTCCGACCATCTGCAAGAGTCAGAGGTCCACCAGCCCTTATTTAACAGGGTGCGCAGACTTCTTGATTTAGAGCGCAAGATGGAATTTCTGTGTGTTACTCGTAGGGTTCTAGCGAAATGGGAGAGCTGCAAAAGTCACATCCACCTCACCTGCGAATTGGTGTGCGCAGGCGGACCGAGGAAAATTACAGTAAATAGAAGTCGTTTACTTCGGGTCTCTGGCGGAGTGGTGACCCGTTGGAGAGGCCTCTTTGTCTCGTTTGGAAGCTAGCTGTACTATAGTCCGTCTCACGCTTAGCTTGCAGCACAGGGCTTATGGCACTCACTGTTGCCACATTGCTTCGGCTTTACGACGTAACTGGCAAGCTGAGAAACAAATGGGCGGTGAAGGAAACGGCCTGGTTAGGATAATTTTGATCTGTAAAGGAATACAATCATGCGACGCAAAGCTAAGCGGCTCCTTTGAAACTGAAGCCTGTGAGATACCCTATCATAGTGATAGGAACGTAGATAGTTTTCTTTTTCGAATTTGCAAAAAAATTACTTATCAGGCAACAGCGCCCGCAGGAACAAGGACAGCGTTAGAGACAGAAATCGTGCATTGGAAAGAGAGAGTGAATGTCCATTACACAGCACACTGCATTTTAAGAGTGATACGCTCTATAGGTATAGGAGGCCAGGCAGCACTAGCTCAGAGTTACAGGATGCAACTTGGTTTGACCTTGGTGAGTTCATGAGTGTTGCATTATTTGCTGTGGTTGTAGAATCATTTCCCTGAGTTTAGAAAAAGCAGTGATACGTGTCTCAACTTGCTGGCGAGGGTGTAAGCTTCTAATTGTACACAATTCTTAAACTGAAATGGGTTTTCGTCTCTTCCAATGATATTTTCATAGAACAAATTAACAACCCTAACCGTATTTATGTATAAACAGTGTCATAGCGTGTTTTACAGAATACGTAACTATAACTCGCAATTAACGGTATACCTATACAAAAAGTCTTTACTGTATTCTATAATTTAACTTCTCCAGAGACTTTATGTGGCCATTTAAATAACATATACAATTTAAATTATGCTACTTTATCTAAGCCATAATATAAGTTCAACAGTAATATTTCCATGGATATGTTTTTTCAAAACTACTTATAAATTTGCATGGATTCATAATTATAATTAAATCAACTCTTTCTTTGCATTTCCGCCACACAGAAAAATTTGAAAATTTGAGATGAAATAATATTATTAGTAAGGAAGTAATCACAGGAATACTTGTATAAAAGTGGTATTTAAAATTATTTGAAGTTGCTGAATTACTACATGAAATTTTAACCAAAATTTCAAATTTTACGAACACCTATATGTCAATTCTTGCTCAGTGTCTTTCCAGGTAGAAATAAACGAGAAAAAAAATTATTACAAAAGAAAATTTTGTAAATTTTTACATTCCAATGCACTATTTGAAAAAAAAATTTTTTTGTCACTAAAGCAATTTATAATATTTAGGGCACTATTTTAGATATGTAATTTCCCCAAAAGTATGTTATTGTTTTTAGAGGACAGTGTACTAATAAACTGTTCTTTTTATGAGCTGACAGCACAGCTGTAAACGCGGGACATAGCTGGGGCTTGAAGGAGTATTCGCATCAGCGATGACAAAATGCTAACGCCGCGCCACACTGCACTTCCCGCTCTACACGGCACAATGACAACGATCTGCAAATTCCTACTCCGTGCGCCTCGCTACTCCGTCAGTAACAAGGCAAACAACGCCGTCACACTTTCAAACCACTAACGCCCGGCCGGTAATGCACTAACACGCAACACATCGGCGCTTTTGCACATCAATACCAACACCACTCTATCTTATTATAGTTTGCATTTAAAAAACAAAACATGTCAGTCATTTGAATGCATCTTCCATTACTACTTTTGCTACTGCTTTCATTTATTATTAAATATGTCGAATATTTTGAATAAACTTTTCCATTATATTTTTCAGATTTTAAGTTTACATTATCGCAGAAACTATCCTTCACAAAAAAAAAAAACTTATTTAATACATAGATCGTAATTTTACATAATTTGCAAATATATAGCAATTATATTTAAACCATAGTACTCCGAACATATATTACAGTCATCAAAGAAAAATATTTAATACATTTTATAAAGACCTATAAAATGCAATCATAAAATAAATGCTTCATAATTTTCTAGAAATTTATGATTACAACAAAATATATGTAATTTTTTCAGTTTCACAAAACTAATTTTGATTATTGTATGATGTAAAGGCTTATCTGTAAACGCTCAATATGTTACAGAAAATTTAGTATGACAGACAACTTAATAAGTAATTTTTGTAAAATACTATACTATTTAGATTACTAAATTATACAAAACACTGAATAGCACAAATATTATGAAAATAGTTTAATAGCGTAAAGAGATTTTCAAGTTTTATTTTTAATAATGATATAATATAATTGTGAAGTTTTATTTCGTACAGTCTGTTAGTTTTAAGTTAGTGTAAGTCTCCATACACCCTCTCCACACCTGGTATATATGAGGTCTTATGCCGCCGCACAACTCTTTTCTTTTATTTTACTTAATTATAATATAATAAAATTAACTTATGCCCTCCTACGTGCCAAACTTTAATCCTACTCCATCCTGACACACAACTGAACTGTAAGACCGATCATACGACTGTTAACTATAACTTACCTCATAGTATTTTTCAACATTGTTTTGGTAATAATCTTATTGTAACTTTCAGAATGTATGTAATTCTTTTGTATTTATTGGCGATGAAAGTAGTTTAATGTTATACTTTATCCTTTCAATAACGTCTGTAATGATAATTTAAGAATGTATAATTCACTGTTATTATTGTCAAATCAATTTTAACAAGCCATTAGGATCATGCAATATGAAGTTAGTGCATAAAAATAACTACAACAAAACTTCAAGAACAGGCTGACGCGAATCAGTCCCACTCGGAGTGGTCTGCCGCGGTCGCATGGAAGAGTTTTTGCACGCCTTAGGCCGGGAACACGCGGCTCCTTTTAGCCTTGCACCGTGCCGGGCTCGGCCCGTGCCCGTGTGTGCTGCCCATTGCCTCTCCATGTATCATCAAAAGTGGACGGGCCGGGCCCGGCCTATGGAGCTTGCCGTGTGTCCCCGGCCTTAGCTAATGCCAAGTAGAGTGCCACCGAACCTGACAGTTACACACTCGGCAGAACACTGCCCTGGCCGTTCAGACGTAGTCACGGAAGACTTTTCAACATTGGCAGCTACGCTTACCTTAGTATTTCCTTCTCTCTTTCTGTCCTTTCTGACTTAATCCTACCGTAGCGAAGAGTCAAACACCCTTGTCCGGCCTAGCTGCCAGAAAGTAACTTGGTCTGCGCCTCTACATCCCCCACACGTCTTCCGCTTTATCCACCAAGAGATGAGGTCACCTCTTTTTCATTGACGTCGGGGGAGATGTTATGATTCAGTAAAGGCAGGCAAGCCTAGCGAACTGCAGCGATGTGTCGGTATCCAGGCCAGACGAAGAATCCAAAACAACATTACAGCAATAACGGTTTATTAAACATTTCAGCGAAGCGCCAGTGGATCTCGCCTCCTGGTGGCACGGTGTTTGGGACAGTCACACCACCAGAAACCATATGATACTTGGCAACCCTTTGTAAGGAGTCTTTCAGCCTGTCTGATGACCCACGCCGAGATGAAGCCATCAAGATGCAGCTTGACGTGCCGTTCGTCGCCTCCTGTATCAACACTCAGCATATGGCAGCGATATCATTGAGGTTAGTAATATATTGTAACTGGTTAGGTCCTCCCTCACCAATAACTTATATTTACTGTAACTCCTATAAATGGTGTTAAGTATGTGTTCTGTCTTCACATTTAATTTCAGTTCATCCCTCATAATAGTATAATCCTTCCATAGTCTCTAGACACTAGTATAAAATATTAAAAACATGACAGCATTAATAAAGTTATCAGGCCTAGGGCAATATTACTTTCACATATGGCTGAAAAATAGACAATGTGCATTTAAGTAGATCTTCGGGAGGGCTTTCAAAAGTGCTCAGTTTATCGTGAACAGTATATAAGAAACGCGAGGCTTATTGCGTGACCAGTATTTACATTAAATTAATTGAGAATCAGAACAATGGCTTGCGATTGTTTTGGAAATTGTGTTACATAGAGTTAAGTGCGAAAATTGTTTTAATTTTCGAAGTGTAAAATTATTTAATTATCCCCAGTATGTGTACACCAAATTAATTAAATTCCTCTTCGTCCTGTTTAATTCATATTATATTACTCATATTTACTAATGTTGTTCAAGCACAATTCTTAGGTTGGGGTTGGTGATATTTTTTACAGCTTGTTGCACAGCTCGTTTAGTAGTAGTTGGTTTCCAGTTATTGGTGTGATTTTGTACATGGAGGGCGGCTGACGTGAAGTGAACTATTATGAGATGTTGGTACTGAAATAAAAGAAAATATTGAGGAGGGGCAGAGACCAGTGGCGATTAAAACAATTTGTGTGAAATTTTAAACCATTTTAGGAAATAGTGGTGCTTTATAGTAAGAAGTATACAAGTAATTGGTTAATCGCGTGACTTTTTCATTCCAAAATGGTTAAATATCGAAATATATTTTAGAAATTAAACCACTCGAGTGTGGAAGTTGTATAGAACGATCCAAGCATTGTGTTGCTTCAGTTTTTAAAGAAGTTGTCTTATTTTTATGGGGATTTTCTTAAACTGCATTGCCGATTACCCTATTCAGAATTTATTTAGTACTGCCAGACGCCTTGTTAAATTACAAAAATTATTGAGCACTAGTATGCTTATGCCAAGTTTAAACTGGTGGTGCTCCGTATTTGGTTTAAACTATCTCAACTGGCCATAAATACCTGTTAAGGCTCATCTTCATCTATTATGTAGATATTCTTAGTTTTTTAATTATATTTTCAGTTTCAGACACATTATTGGACATTTTTGATTATAGAAAATTTACAATTTACTAGTTGTTTAATACGAAATATCTAATTTTCACTAAGTGTTATTTCCTGTTAGCAAAAAGGGCAGGGACTTATTGATGAAATATAAATATGTTCCTAACTTTTTACAACATTCAGATAACACACAATTAAAGTTACACACAAAAATATTAAACAACTCGAAAATTGTAAATTTTCTATAACCGTAAATTGTCAGTAATTGCTACGAATCCGAAGTTATGACGCGAAAACGAATAATATCTGCAAAAGGAGTGAGCCGGGCCTTAAGAGATATGAGAGCCATGTTGTGTACAACACACGGTACGGTAAGGAATCTCGGATAACTGCTTCCTTTCAGGTTTGCTCATCTTACTCCTGTATCGACGTTGCTCACAGAATGAAGACAAGTGCGAATTAAAATGTTACCCTTTCACTAATCCCCTTAACGCCCACATTGTGGATAAAACTGTGACAACAATACGACAGAAATGGATTTCTCCTCAACAGTGATAAGAAATCAGTGGGAATTATTCCTAAACTGTAGTGTGGAAGTAAGCCACGCTATTACAAAGGAAATTTGCTTCGCACCGATGTGCCTTCCTAACTAGTGGACATGTCAACTGAGCGAAATATACGTCATAAATGTATACAGTTTTACTTTACAAGCATGCGTTTTGTAATATATTTCCGATGCTAATGTACTCTGTGACTTATCCATGTTAAGTATAGGCTGTTCACGGTAAAGTGAGCACTTTTGAGGCCCTAGTTACTTTTTTCGTTCAGCCATTGCTTCTTTTTTTAATGAATATTGACATGTAAGTAATAAACACAGTGTGTTCATTCCACCGCAAAAAGAACTTAACCTCTAAGGCTAAAATAAAAAATATTTATTTCCTCTTGTTCCAAATGAGAGGACTTTCAAAAGTGCTCACTTCACCATGAATAGCCTGTATCTGTTGTCAAGCGATACATACCGGAAGAAATTTTCATCTGCACTCTGGTAATGTTTTCCACTTATAATAATACTGAATACACAGTTTGTGTATAACAACTCCATAAAAAAATACAGGTTTGCTATCGAGATTAGATAAACTGTTATTTCCATGTGGCTGGTTGAAAGACTGGGCAATGAACAGCAGAGATAATATTGTAGTAACATTTGGCAATGCTTCCATATGTATAAGATGACTCAAATAAGATTTCGAGATCAGCGTTTTTTTCGTCAACTGTGGAGTTTTCTGACGGAAAGAATGCTACTACCTGGAGTGTTCCTGATGCTGTCAGTGGTCCTTGACGATCGTGCAAATACTGTAGTAAATTAATATACAATTCATTTATATCGGGGATTTTCGTGTTGTTTCCTAACCTGTACACTACCGTTTTAATAGCAGGTTGATCCCGGAGAGTCGAGCCTACAGGAAGATCCCGAATCACTTTAATTCCTAAAGGTTCCAGTACTTCACGAGGCCCGATGCCCGACAATTGTAGAATTTGAGGAGAGCCTATGCTACCAGCAGATAGAATGACTTCCTTGCGAGCAAAAGCTCGGTATGTGTAACCACCCCTAAGGTAATTCTATCCCATATGCTTCACTCTCGTTACGGAACAGTATTCTTGACACATGGCTGTTAATTAGAATGTGGAGGTTTGGCCTTGTCCTCACAGGTTTCAGGAAAGCAGAGTACGTACTATGCCTCTCACCATTGCGACTAGTCATCTGAGTTATCATAGCTCCAGTAATTTGTTCCCCATTGAGGTCAGTTTCTTGCAGCCCAAGTTCTCCAAGTCCCTCAAAGATGGCCAATGTGTTTTCATCTTGGTAACGAAACTTTTCCACATTGAGTGGTCCATCAGAGCCGTGATATCTTGTCGATCCCAGACGTGGATCGCCATTTCTTTCTGACTTAATGAAGTACGGGAGGACGTCTTCATAACCCCAACCTTTGTTGCCCATTCTTGCCAGTTGGTCATAGTCTTGCTTGCTGCCCCTTAAGTAAAACATGCAATTTGTGGAACTGGATCCGCCTAGACATTTGCCACCCCTGTAGGAACAGCCGTTACCTCCGCATGCCTCTGGAGAAGGGACACTTCTGTAATCCCAGCTGATGCCCCCTTCTGGCGGTAAGGCGAATCTCCAGTAAGCAGGAACCAGAGACCAATCAGGAGGTTCGCCTCCTGCCTCGACAAGAAGAACATCCCAGTGAGGTATCTCTGTGAGGCGATTGGCCAGTACGCTTCCTGCCGACCCCGCTCCGACGATCACGAAGTCGTATTGTCCATCATCCAGCAGTCTGGCGGGGCCTTTCTTCACACTGTCAAATATGACGACTCCCAAAAGCCATAGAGAGGCAGCCTGTCTCGACATTTTCGGAAGTGTTGTCTTTTATATTATCCTGCAACAAAATGTTTCCATTTACATAAAATTAAATAAATTGTTATGGGCATATTTCGGCAAGCAGTGGGGAGGGTTTATACCCAAGATTCATATATTTACAAAATTTAAGCAGTCATCCAGTGATACGAGTAGCTTATATTAATATGTTAACATCCAATACTTTAAGCAATACATGTTGTGACAAGCCTTTATTAGGTCCTACACACGTTTTACATTTCAGATGTAAGCTTGATGAATAACCGCAGCTCAATTATGAGAATTGCATTACATGGTGAGTTGTTTTAAGGGCTGAGTTTGTTATTACAGTCAATAACTGAATATTTCGAAGGCAAATTTAGTCGATTTTGCTTGCTAAAATATTTTATATTTCTGTGTTTAATACTGCGTTGTCGGAAAGTCTCCCTCGTTTTTTCGTAGAATCTCGTTCATTTTACTCTCAAAACATAAGATTCATTCGATGTTTTCGGTAATGAATATAAGTACAGGCCACAAAAATTTGACTGGTGCGTGTAACCAAGTTACCGAAAGTTATGGCGTCTTTTGTTTTGTAAACTATTTCCGT